>JAYKKI010000047.1:1640000-3130000 GCA_039881145.1 Druceiella hillmani | reverse complement strand
GCCAGTTCGCTCTACTGTAAACCGCGTAAAAGAACTTCCTTTCAGAAATACTATTACCAGAGGTTTACTCAAACGATAGCGATGATTCTAATTACATTTTTTGAGAAATACGCGATATTTTTACGCTCGTGAGAGTAGGCAAAATATTTACATGTTAAAAAGTAAAATTATTATTTGTAAATATTTTAATGGTACAAATATATGTTTGTAATACGTACTGATCCTTCATAGTGTACAATATTTAACAGGTGTTTATGATTGAATATATTTGGCGTTAATTTTGTAGAAATTCATTATTCACAATTAAATGAAACTACGTGATATAGTATTATTTCTACTTTCTTTAATTTCTTTACCACGAAACCTAGGTCGTGGTAAAGAAATTAAAGAAAGTAGAAATAATACTAAATCACGTAGTTTCATTTAATTGTGAGGTGTTTATGATTTATCTTTATTAATATTATCTATTATGAATAAGTCGACGTTTATATCAACTCTCAATATATAGATATATTTATATAGTATTAATATTTGAGGCCAAAGGCGACAGAGTTCAGAATTAGTTAACGGGAAGAGGCGACAATTCTAATATTACATTATATATTCATAAGATTCTCCGCAGCTTCCGCGTCTTGAGGAAGACCTCTCTATTCCATTTCTCGTTTCGATACGACTGTCAATAATCACATTTTGATGTTGTATTTGCATAATTATGCGAGTTGGGAGTAAACTTGGATCGATGTTAGAACAGTTGAATTGGACGAATTATGCCTGCGTTTTGAGAAGATTAATAACTAATATCGAGTGGATGATTTGATTAATCTTAAATATTTTAATTGAGTGAAAGAATGAAATGTAATTATGACTTTATTGACATTTAAGATCTTAATCATCTTTTATTCGGTTTCAGCATAACGTGTGATTGAATTTTGTGTAGCACATTTTAACTATTTTACAAGTTTCATTATTTGAATTTTCGACTTTTCATTCGCATTAACTGAATTTGTAAGCGTTTCACACACACTTAAGCTTACAGTGTCCGCACTCAATAACTCGTCTACTCTACGAGTATTGAAACCAAATTGACAGATTGTCGAAAAATAACATAAAAAGAAGAAAAAGAACAACGATAGCCGCATGGGCGGGCGGTTTGTGAACCTTCGGCGCCCAATCTGCAATCCGATTGCAAATGTCAGCAAAATTGTCGAGAAATGTTATTTGTCACAAAAAGTGTTTTCCCTTCCACATTATCGTCTTATTTGAAATAATGTACATTTTAGTGCAAGTCAGCGTCAAAATAATGAACATTTATTAAATACAATTTTTTTTAACAGTGTCAATAAAATTTTGTACGACTTGTGTCTTTTTATTATTATTATTTTTTGTAAATTATTATTTTATTAAAATATTCATTAAAATTATATTCATTTTTATTAATATATTCATTTAAATTTATTCAAGATAGTTCGCTATTTTTTCGTACCGTGTTATGTAGTAATAAAAAACATTGCTTTTTATAAACAGATGAGTCAGATCGCGATAATCATCCCAATGTTGGGGATTTACAGTATATATGTTTGTTTAAGGAGTCATATTTTTAGGATTCTGTACCGCAAATAGAAAAACGGAACCCTTATGGGATAGCTTTGTTGTCCGTATGTCCGTTGTCTGTTCGTTTATCAAGATCCCTTTTGTCAGGAAAGCGTGAAGGTATCAAGTTGAGATTAATATCTGATACTTAGATCTACGGTCCCGTGGAGCTGTAAAAACATCAAGCTTCTTAGTCAACGCAATAAAAAAACTCTAAAAATATTTTGAAATAAGTACGATTTGTTTACGTCTGTGAAAGATATGGTAGGCAATATAATACCTTGTGTAAAATTAATATTTGTAAGTAGTGTAATAGGAATGATTATGTATCTTTAAATATTTCTAAGTACGGAACCTCCGTAGTGCAAGTTCCACTCGTGCTCGACAGGTCTTTTAATAATATTTAGATTCGCACTTCTATGCTCCGTTCCCTGACCCGCTCTCGTATTTCATAACCCCCCGCTGCCCGCCATTACAGAATTTTTTAAATGCTCTATAAAACCTTTGAAATATCAAAATGAAACAAAGCGCAGATTGCGCCACATTGTATATATTAGATTTAGTCAACCGTTTCTGAGTTTATTTTGGACAATAAAATAGTCATAGAGAGAGAGAGAGAGAGAAAGAGAGAGAGAGGAAAAGACAGAGAGAAAGAGGGAGAGAGAGAGGGAGCGAGAGAGAGAGGGAGCGAGAGAGAGAGGGAGCGAGAGAGGGAGAGACAAATAATCCTACAGAATTTTTTTTTATTTTTAGTATCCCGTAAGGAACCCGATCAGCCTAAAAGCTTGCCTTTATTTCAAAATTAAATTTAATTTAATTTAATTATCGGCATATATCATGAATTGTCGAATAATATTTTACACGTAAGAAAAAAACGGACTACGTAGCTCTGTCGTATTCATATGTACAAATATATGTCTATACATATATATAGATTAAACCATACTCCATTGCCCCGTCAGTCCCCCGTACAATATTAAGCAATATGTATGTAGATATGGAATGCATCTTATTTGATTTCCTGCTCCTTGTTATTAATATGCATCATAAATTACAATGCGCGGATAAGACCATATCGATATACGTTGTGCGCTGGTGTGCATACGCGCTAGTGCGGTTCGCCGGGACGGAGGGGTTCATTTGGACGTTTGCATGATTGTAATATTTGTTTTCAAATTTATTTTTCTTATCTATTAGTGAACAAGGTTCATGTCTTATATAAATATCTTAATTATGAAACTGCTTAATTTTCTCAAGTTTATTGCACTTTTATATTTGAGATTCATTCATATTTTTATATCAGATATAGGAAACAAGTATGAATATAAGACGTATATTATAATATATTAGGTTAAAATTATTTTTAAAAATGTAATAAATAAAATGTGGGAAATGTGTTCAGGGTTCTTTACAATAAAAATGTATTAAGTAAAAAATTATCGGAAATTAATTATTTTTGAACTTTGAAATTATTTTTGGCTGTAATGAAAAAACCTGTATTTTAAAAAAGTTAGTATTAATTTTTTTCTGACTGATGGCGGCATAAGCGAAAAGATACTGTTTCTCGAGAGTATAAATATATATGATCGGGCTTTAGTCCTTAATTCAGTAATATGAATGGCTTGTGAAATTCTCATATGATATCATCATTTTCATCTTGATTTTATTAGTGCCACTGAGCATGTAAGTTATATTAATGACTTGATTAAAATCTACAGCTTAATGAAAATTTAAAATTTTGTTATGATTGGTAACATTCCAAAGGAGGCCAGTGAAAATGGGTCTAGTGTTACAAGAATAGAACATAATTTACAAGAAGCTAGCAATTGATAATTAATACTTAGGAAAGGTAAAAAAATAAAATTTTTGTTCATAATCCAAGGAAAAAAAGTTGTATTAATAAAGATGCATATATTATATTTTTAATACGTTAACATTTATTGATAAGAAGTAAATTACAAAAAATTATAAATATTGATCGCTCTGTAAATGTATAGCCATTGATTAAAGAAATAAAAAATAAACTGGAAATTGAAACATTAATTCTGCTTTTATGAAAATGAATGTTTTTTACTTATTAGGTATTTTACGTGGCTTTTTATTAATGACAATTTATAATTTTGTTATAATCGTTTAGACATTTCAAAGGAAGCCGGTCAAAATGGGTCTAACCTTATAAGAATAGAAGATAGTTTAGAATAAACTGATTTTTTTTGATACTTAAAAACTAAACAATTCAGCAACTGATAATTAGGAAAGGTCAAAACATAAAATAAAATTTGTGATCGTAATCCAAGGAAAAAAAATTGTATTAATAAAGATGCGTATATTATATTTTTAATATGTTAATATTTATTTATAAGAAATAAAAATAAATATAATAAATTTTTAGAAAGAATTCCAAAAAATTATAAATATTGATCGCTCTGTAAATTAATTAAAGATTGATTAAAGAAATAAAAAATAAACTGGAAATTTAAACATTAATTTCGCTTTTATGAAAATGAATGTGTTTTTCGCTTATTACGTATTTTACGTGGCTTTTTTTGACGACCTTATGGGGTTAATAAATTCATGGATTAGAATGTCACATCTGTATATAGAGAATATTACAGGATATGGTTTACACTTTGTCTCATCGTACAGGTTCAAAAAATTCCATAGAAATAGTACTTACAAGCTGTTATAAAAAAATTACCTTACTTTTTAGAAAAAAATACAAGATTTTTTTATTTGTCTGACAACTGAGATAAAAGTCTAAGGGGCTTATTTTTTTCATTATAAAGAGTTTCGCCTGTTTCCTTTATTTAATTGTTTTATAATAGGTAAACATTTTTTTTTATTCTAATCTCACTTTCCTAAAATAAGATGCACAATTCTTCAAAATATTCCTATACCATTCACCCTACGATCCTCTGTCGAAGGAAAAGTTACTCGCAGAGGGTTCCGGGATTATCAGATGTTAATCAGTTGAATCTACTTGACGGGGAATTACTTTAAAAAGTTAGTGTTTTTGTTTTGTTACGTTTTGTTGGTATAAGACTGTCACGTTTGGGGGAGAAGAGTTCGTGAACTTAGTAGACGCGACATGAATATATGGCGTGATTGCGGAAAATCGGAAGTTTTTTAGATTAAAAAAAATAATTTCATATATTTTTCTTTTAGTGATATTATAATTATATTATTGGGCACTAATAGAAAATGTATCAATGAATAAATGTAAATTATTAGAAATGAATCAAAGGCCATTTATTTGTTACGATTGGATAAATGTGGCGATGTTCTTTTCAGATGATTTTTAAATTCATTAATCGATCGATTACAAATTAGAATTCAGCTTGTTCCATAAGTTCACAGAAAATAGTTATTAAGAGGCCTAACAATACTCAGAAATAACCGTTCTTAGATGGGTTCGATATTTTAATGCAATCAAAAGTAATAAACGACAAAATCTAGATTTGAGAAAAAATGAACTACATCGATTCTTAGGAATACTACAGAAAAATAGCTAATTATATAGTAATATTCCTATTTTGAATGCAATAAAAGTCATGAATGACAAAATCGTGAGTTCAGAGAAAATAAACTATAAGGATATTTGAAAGTACTACAGGAGACGACTAATTATATGGTAATGGTCGTATTTTGAATGCAATCCAAAGTCATGAATGACAAAATCCCGAGTTGAGAGAAGGATTTTTAAAAATACTGCAGGAGATAACTAATTATATGGTAAAGTTCCTGTTTTGAATGCACTCGAAAAGCATGAATGGTAAATAGAGTTGAGAGAGAATGAACTATGAGAATTTTTAAAAGTACTACAGGGGACAATTAATTATATGGTAATATCCCTATCTTGAATGCACATAAAAATTATTAACGACGAATCTGGAATTAAGATAGAATAAACTATAGGAAACATTAAAAGATGTACAATGAGACAGAGCTAATTATAAAACAGTATTCCTATTTTGCCATCGAAAGTCTTGAAGATCTCAAGTGTTGAGGTACTACAAGGATTACAAGGATTACAAGGCTACAAGGATTATTAAAATACTTTAGAGAGACAGATACTTACATTGTAATATTCAATATTACAAGGATTACAGGACTACAAGGATTATTAAAAGTACTATAGAGAGACAGATACTTACATTGTAATATTCAATATTAAAAGGATTACAGGAAGACAAGGATTATTAAAAGTACTATAGAGAGACAGATACTTACATTGTAATATTCAATATTACAAGGATTACAGGACGACAAGGATTATTAAAAGTACTATAGAGAGACAGATACTTACATTGTAATATTCAATATTACAAGGATTACAGGACGACAAGGATTATTAAAAGTACTACAGAGAGACAGATACTTACATTGTAATATTCAAGATTACAAGGATTACAGGACTACAAGGATTATTAAAAGTACTATAGAGAGACAGATACTTACATTGTAATATTCAATATTACAAGGATTACAGGACGACAAGGATTATTAAAAGTACTATAGAGAGATAGATACTTACATTGTAATATTCAATATTACAACGATTACAGGATGACAAGGATTATTAAAAGTACTATAGAGAGACAGATACTTACATTGTAATATTCAATATTACAAGGATTACAGGACGACAAGGATTATTAAAAGTACTATAGAGAGACAGATACTTACATTGTAATATTCAATATTACAAGGATTACAGGACGACAAGGATTATTAAAAGTACTATAGAGAGACAGATACTTACATTGTAATTTTACTATTTTGAAGGCAATTGAAAATCGTTAACAGCAAAATCGAGTTGAGGTAGAATGAACTATGAGTACTGTTAAATTACGTAAAGGGCCTATAATTCGTTGATCGCTCGTACCTAATTGAAATGCGGCCAAAACCCAAGAATATAATTATGTTTTCTGAAATAAAGCTCTGCATAATAGACATATTAAGTTGGAAGATTTTCCACGTACCACACATTTCTGTAATACAACAGAGGTAGTAAATGCTTTTGATAAAGGTGGATTTTAGTTTTAAATAATTGTTAATGGTTGAGGTTACTTGTAGATAATAGTTTATTTTATAAATTCTGCTGTTATATATATTATCTTTCAGTACAAAACTCACATTAAAACCAAATTAATAATTATATTTGCATTGATTATAAATACAAGCAGGAAGAGTCGCACGCTTTTTTTGGGGTTCCGTGGTCAAATGCGCAAATTTTATAATATCATCATGTCTACCCCTATGTCATTACCCCTCTGTCAGATCCTCGTAGATTCTACTATTTTAAAACTACGTGTGTGGCAAATATATGCTTCAGGTAAATATCTCAATTAATATGGAGCAAAATTTCTTCATCGTATTTTCTAAGAGTATATCCCCTTATTAAAAAATGGCGACGAATAATTTTTAGCGTATACCACTTTGTGAAATATTATTGGGGAGCTTTCTTAAAATAAAGTTTAGGTTTAATTTATAAGTTTTCGTTTTTTAGCTCTGTTTATGAGATATTAAGCTCAAAAATCATATATTGTGTATCCCATTTCGAAACAAGACTATGTAAAATCTGAAAAAAATTCCGAAAATACGTTTTATTTAACGTTTAAATTACTTTGAGTATCGGAAGTGAAATTTCTTTGACTAATATTATTCCGCGACTCTCAATAGCGCCAAAATTAATGGCAACGTCACTAATTTTGGAGCTATCGAGACACGCGGAAATAACGCAGAAGGCAATTACTGGACGACTGAGCCTTTTAATGTACTGAACACAAGCAAATATGAATTATTAAAATGTGTTTTGTATTACAGTATTATGTAGAATGCTTACACTACATAAACTTTTATGGATACCTGTGAATACAATATAAGAAGTTATGTAATATTCATAGTTTATAATATTTTGCGAAACGACTACGAAAGCCTCATTGATTCATGGTCATTCTTATCGATACATTCTACTAAAGTACAGTTGTGTTTGGTAAAGAAACAAATTGTTTTTGAAATTGTTACATGCTAAAGACTAATTGGAACTCTGTTTAATATATTCAATTCTGCTTAAGTATAAATGATGCAAAATTTTAGTAATTATCGATAAAAGTATAGACTGTAAAATGTTTTATCTTGTTCTCTGTACCTCTGAAATTGAACCCACAGATAATATATTATAGAGCCATTAATTTATTAAATCTTAATACAGTAATAGACTATCGATATTTTTCATAATTAAAATTAAATCACACAACCAAGTTATACCATAAATATGACTGAGATTTTTATTTAATTTTTTTTAATTGATTACGAACATATACTCCATAAATATCTATCAATTTAAAGTAGGATACTTTGGCATAGAAGAGCATAACTTCTGATTTATTGAATAGAAGAATATTATATACGTTTAAATAGATGAACATACGTGCACTCCATAAGTCTTTACCAAAGTAATGTAGGTTAGTTTGTTATAAATTAGTTTGTAAGTATGCTAAAACTAGAATATTTGATATGGAAGAAGATAAGTTCTGATTTATTGAATAGAAGAATATTACATATATTTGAATAGAAGAACATACGTATATTCCATAAGTCTCCTTCAAAGTAATGTAGGATAATTTGATATAAATTAATTCGTGAGTGTATTAAAACTGCAATACTGGATATAGAAGAACACAGGTGCTGGTTTATTGAATAGAGGAATATTACATACATTTAAATAGGAAAACATATGTATACTTCATAAGTCTCCATCAAAGTAATGTACGATAGTTTGATATAAATTAATTCATGAGTGTATTAAAACTGGAATATTTGATATAGAACAATATGGGTTCTGCTTTATTTTATTAAATAAAGTAACGTTTTCTTTCTATTAGAATGAAACAAATTAAAGTAGTCTCGTTAGATTCATCAAACCATGCTGGGTTTGACAAATGAAATTTTTTTGGCTAGAGGAAAGGCTTTCTCTAAAGTTTTCTTTTTGAATCCTTCCATATACTGACTTCATAAAATAAATGATGTACCATTGCTAACGCGTTGTGAATGGTATAGAGAAATAGGCCTGATGAAATGAAAAAAAAAATATATTGGTTAACCTAAAAATATGTGATGTAGTGTTAGTTCTATTTTCTTCGTGAATAATGAATTTCTACAAAATTAACGCCAAAATATATTCAATGACAATATGTTCTTGAAATTTTAGCAGTTTTTTTTAATTTTTACATCCAAATCCATTATAGTAAAAACAGAAAAAAATGGGTATGAATCAATAAATATTCCGTTACATTTCATGAGTTCAATTACGTTTGTAACTTAAACTTTAACACACCTTTGGATTCGACCAAATATCTACACAATACTATTTATAAATAAAATCCACAAATATCTATGTGCAAAGTACTGAATGTGGATTATTGTTTCTGTTCTAGGATTCTACCCGGGCATTATGCGGGCAATCCTGATACGCGGCCATCCGGAGATCAGCCCGTTTAGTAAGAAATTACGTTAATTATACAAATTGTTACTAAACTTTGATACTTTTGGTTAACCGCATGATTAACTGTGTATATTAAATTGCGGTTGCCATATTTATTATTATATTTAGTCCTGTAAATAATTTATGTATAGAAATATCCTCAAGAGGGCGTGTAAATTTGATTTTCCAGCTACCAACCATGCTGTCATATGACTTCTTATTCTGAGAGATACAGCTAATTGTAGGGCAATGTTCTTTTATATAAGGAATTTATTTTTAATAAAATATAATGTAATTAAAATAAATTGATTAATAAGTATGCAAATTAACATAAAAAACCAAATTTCGAATGTTATCACTTGTTTTTCTTCCAAAATGTATAGATGTCATCATTCTATTTTTAGTAAATGCTAGTATTAACATAGAAAAAGAAAAACGAGAAAAAACCCTTTATTTTAGAATGCACTTGATAGCTATAACTTAATAAATGGTTTAAAGAGATTTCGAACAGAAGAAATTTGTTTTAGTTTTGGAAATAACATATTACTAGTGTGGTTCTCTATTGTGTTAACCAAGATTTGACAGAGATGCAAAATAACGTGGTTCTTATGAAGTTGTTGTATTTCAGTAATATATAATAAAATAAAAACAAATGTTTGTATACAAAAGGTTGAGAAATTAAGGGGTAATTTACGTCTACTGACAGTAATTAATCCAATTTAATAATAAAAGTATGTATATACTGTAATTATATAATGTACAGACCTAATTTAATGCTTATATTTAATATTTTCTCATATATTGTACATAATTTCAGTGGTTCTTTAGAGCTGTACCATGAGTTCGTTTGAAATTTTTCGTCTAATAGAAAAATCCATTTAAGAAAAAGTAAAAGAGGAATAAAAAGTATTGTAATATAGTATTGTATTCCACAATTTTTTTAGCAAAATATATATCAGAAACCGCTTATTTGTGTTGTTGATTTTGTTCCAGCTTCAATGTGAACGGCACAAATCTTTCGCAGAATTTCCTTTTACCAAGAATGTCGTATACGATGGTGTAAATACTATCAGCACTTACATCGGACATCTCTGATAAGTTTTTAATGCTTAGATGAAAATTGTTGACTAGTAAAATGGAAATTCGCTCGCCGTTTTTCTGATCAATTCTCGTGGATAAATATGAAAGTGTTAAATTATTTTATTATAATCCAATAACACCTCAGCAAACACAAAGTTCCCTCAAATAATATTCCGTGAAAATATTAAACATAATTTCTCTGTAACTACCCTAAAATTCTTAACAACACTATGGTCATATTCACTTAACCCTATGTTAACGTATTGGTTCATATGCTATTTGTAAAATTTGCTTAAAGATTAACTATGTACAGTTAACACGGAAAACATTATTTGAAATTGCGAATTGACGCAATAGTTTTGTATTTATAAACTAAAAATATTGACAAATGTATAACTTATTTAAAAATGAATCAATAAATCATATATTTTTTATTGGTTTCGTATATATTACTTTTTAAGAAGTTTTGTTTGAATTAAAACAAAACTGTAGAACCAATGTTATTTATTTTATCAGATGGGTTCAAAAGTCAGGCCTAATTATATTATTAATTAATTTGTCTGGTTATTTAGTTGACAGAAAGTGGTATCTATTTATTGGAGGTAAATTAAGGTTTACCATAATGTCAATAACGTCCATATCATTTTTAAAATATCACTGAATATTTTATCTCCGATTTCTTTTAAGAAGTCATCACTTTAATTTATTAAATGTTATTTATAGATCTAAGTAAAATATATTATCGTGTTTGTATAAACTTCATATCAAAAAGTTTATTACAGCTCATATATTACCCTAAATATCATTCACCTTGTCAATTAATATTCTTAAACAACGTAACAAACGGAAGTTCGTCACGAGCTTTTACATCTGAAAGTGCAAAAGCTCTTAGATACTCCATTTCCTTTCCGTAAATGCATTTATTTCCTTGTTTGATCCCTCTTAGATATTAGGGTTTGTCGTCTCACTCTAACAGGTCGCAGTAGCAAATGGGTGGAAGGAGAAAAGTAATGCGAATGAGTTAATTTTTGTGAGAGTGGCGCGCTTGTAAATGACGCAATTTTCGTAATAAGCTTTCGCACATTTGTCCAACAGGCTATTTTAAAGAAATGTCATATTCGATAGAGGCGGCGCGTGACATTATTATTCAGGTAATAGTGTATTTTAGTAATTCCCTATTTGTAATATTACCCATTGGTATTACTTTTCATTCAGTAATAGATAAAAACGACCATAATTTATGTCCCCGTGTAAAGTGTTTATTAAAATATTTACATTGTTTTGTTTTCCTTTAATAAAAATCATTATTTTATTTTATTTTCCAGGGAAGTTAATTGTTATGTATGATGAGTAGTATTAATAAATAAAAAAATATTATAACTGACTATTTCAGTAGGTAATAATCATCAATTTATGGTAAGTTAAATGGCATGCATATGATGTATTAAACAAAAAAAGTAGAAACACTACATCGTATTTAAATGTAAACTACTAGTATGAGAGAAAAGAAAACAAACGGGAAAATGTTTTAAATCGACTCTAGACATAATTTTCGTGAAATTAAGGAAATATAGAAAAATCTGCTGATATTTTTCCGCAATTTTGTTTCCGATATGGGAAAGTGACGTGAAATAAAAATATTTCAAAAATACTCAAACAGTTACAGTCCCATTTTGTGATACTAAAAATAAATAAAACACAGTTCTTTGTTATGAAACAAATTATTGAACAGTTATTCCGTATTCTTTAAAAAAATTATCAACAATTTAAATTTAATTCCCAATTTGACACAATAAGGCCCCAAAATTTTCCCATTATATTTAATTATAAAATATCTTTAATACTATATTAATTAATTAAATATAAATTCGCTAGTTATTGTTCATTTTACACAAAATATATTTTATGAAATATATTTCTACATTTATCTTTCAAAATGATTGTAAAAAATTTGTGATTTAACGTAATTCATGTAATTAAACGTAATTCGAATCGTTATTTTTTGGGTGAAAATAAAATTCCATCGAATTTGATACAGATATTGATTTGTAAAAATATCATTACTGTAATTTATTCAGAATTATTACCCAATATATTATCTTATTCTTCACTGTAAAATTTGGCATTTAATAAAACAACTGAATTGCGCAAGGAGAAATCCACAGCGAGTTCTTTTCTTACATATGTTTCTTACATAACATTTGAATAAGACCACATACCTTGTTATATCTAATACTTTAATTTAATATAAAGTAAAACAAAACAAAAGAAAATTTTAATCTAAACACAACATCGTTTTCACAATTGAAATATTGATCCCTCCAACGACGCAAGGATTCACTAACTAAAACCAAATTACCATATCGATTAACAAAATAAACAAATGCCTGTCCCGCTAACTAATAAACCACTCCGCGCCACTGGCCGCGGGCGGAACAGCGATACAAATTTCAAGAGGCGGTGCGTATCACAATATTAAGTTTTTATGCAAATATCGTTTAGACGAAGTGTTCCAGACGATTGCTGCAATTATCGCGCCCTCTCTGAGTGTTCTCGCTCACTCTCGCTATTATTGCACTATGCATGGCTTTCTCGCTCTGTTTCAACGCGTCGTCGCCTGTCGTCGATGCTCGTAATCGTTCGCGGTACATTTGTTTCTGTTTTGTTTCTGCGCTCGAATGGGGTTTAGGTAACCATTTTCTTCTTTTTTTGGTTCGATATCGGGAGGCACTTTATATGAGAATTTCTCTTTAAACAGTAGTTTAAATTGTCACTAATGAGTAAGATGACGGCACACAGACGTGTTTACTGTAATATCACACACTTTTGTATTGCTGTATCTTCAATTTTTAGTAGTAGTGAACATTTAGTAATGTTTAAGTTAGGATTTAATGCATCAGTCTATTGTGTCAAATTTAGAACAGACAAATGTATCTATAATTTTAATCTACTCTTGTTACGCCTCAGTGAAATTAAAATCAATATAAATTGTTTTGAGTTTATTACGCTATTGATTTATTCACTGCAATGTGATCGAAATTAGTCATAAATTCCTAAACTATTCACTTTCACACGTCCGTACGTATATTTATACATTACAATGTGATCGAATTATATCATAATTGCTGAAACTACTTTCGAAAATTCGCACGTACGTCACTTTTGTACGTATGTTTATAAATTACATTATGAATGAATTTTATCAATATGGTTTAACCTACGTACCTCGCGTACATTGCTACGTTTATACACGATAATACAATCGAATTGCATAGTTGCTTAAATTACGTCCCTTTTTTTGGGTAAGAATGTTATTATCTAACATTGCGAATAAACTCAAACTAGGACATTCCAAGGAATAAACATTTGCTCTCAAGTACGACGTAAGTACAAATTTAGCTAAAGTACGAAATGTTTCCGCATACGGTAATAAAGCTCCTCTCAAGTTAAGACGTAAGTTTTAAACAAAGTATTCTCCAGTGAAAATCCGTACTTAGCGTAACATCGTTAAGTTGGAGACGTGCCTTTTAACTTCACTCGAATCACCTTCGTGGTAATAAAGCTTGTTTTGAATGAGGCTTTTATGGCAACGTAGTTTAAGATAACCCGCCAACTTTTATTAAAAAAAATACCTGAGAAACGTGTATGTTTCTAAAAGATAGTGACAGATATCTGATAGTTACGTTTCGAATTCTTAGTTTTTTTTTAGGTGGCATATTGTTGTTAGTTTTCACTAAAGATAAAACATACAATTTTTTTATGCAACTACGTTCAGTCATGTATATGCTTTTTGTTATAGGTTTCATGAAAATTGTTATAAAAATTAAAAACTAGGGGCTTTTATGAGACAAACTAGTTATTTGCTTTCAGTTTCTGCTCTTCGAGCCAGAAAACTTGTTTTATGCTACATAATTCCGGACCTTCAAAACCTTGGGGTGCTCTCAGAAGGGTGTTTTAAATAGATAATTATGTTACTATAGTTATTAAAACGTAAATGTAAATGCATTATTAAATTAAAAACCGTCAAAAAAAAAAATACTTCCATCTAGTGGGGAATTATAAAACTAACTTTAGGTTGATTTCATAAAAATGTAACAGGTGTCGCTGTTAAATAATTAAATAGTAATATGTTTGTAACTTTTAAAATTCCGTGAAATATAATGATAAAAAAGATGTTGACAAAGCCTGTAAGGCATGAAAGTACCGTTTTAGTAATATTCTAGTGAATTTAGCGTGATGCACCAACAGACACGGCCGCTTTACCATTTTGTTATATACAATGGTTTTAATTAGTGTATTGATGATTTTTGTGATGAATTATTAAAAAAAATGTTGAAGAATGTTGTTTCCTTGTAACAATGAACCTATTGCCATTGTTTTTTTCAGAAAGTTTATGGAAAAATGTAGTTAAATAAACAATTATAAAATAGAGAGGATTTGTGTGTGTTGGTTCCATATAAATAATACGCCCATGTTTGTACCAAAGCCAGAAAATGGGATTTGTTGGTGTATTGATAAACTGTAAGTATCCACTTTAAATTATTCGGAATACCACACGCAGTATTGAAAAAGGCGTTAAAAAAAAGTTATTTAATAAACCGCATTAGAATTGTTGAAAACAACGTAACTTAATAATGATAACACTAATATTATAAATGCTATAAATAAAACTGGCAAAGTCTGAATCGAAAGACGTAAAAAGCAGATGGTGTTTTTATTGAACTGAACTACAAATATCGAAAACAACAAAATGTAATAGTTACTATTTTTAGATATTATTCATCCTTTAAATAAAACTTTAATTGAAATACATATAAAGCAGCTTGTGCTTTTAATTAAACTGTACTACTATAATTAAAAAAGAACACAATTTAATAATTGCTATATTTTAATATTTTGTTTTTTTTTAAATTAAACTTTTATAGTTTATATGGAAACAGGCATAAAATAGATTGTGTTATTTATAAAATTATACTTGAATATAAAATTATACTTATAATTATTGAGAAAACAATCCTCCATACAGATATACTAATCCACATCCGATAGGGTCATCAAAAAAAGTCACGTTAAACTCGAGAAGAGAAAAAAACATTCATTTTGACAGCAACCAAACGAATGTCAACGTCATTTGAAAGTTTATTTTTTCAACTTGGGCAATGGCTACGAATGAAAAAAAAACAGCCGGTATTAGTTAATTGTAATCGATTCTAAAAGGTGTATGTACATCGCTAAATTTTTATATTTATTTCATATTAACAATTCTTTAGATATATATTGAAAATAAAATATATGCGCATCTATCATAAGTTATGTTTTTCTTTGTATTGTACTATAGTCACAAATTGTATTTCATTTTGTTCTCTTTCCTGATGGTCGTTCGCTTTTTTTCATATTCTAAAAAATGATCGTTTTTTTTAAGAATACTTACACATAATAAAGGAGATCGATGTAACTGGACCTGTTATTGCAGATATATTCCATATCTGCAATAACAGGTCCAGTTACATCGATCTCCTTTATTATGTGTAAGTATTCTAATGTATTTTATCACAAACAGAATTCTGTCATCGTTTTTGCAACGTAGACCTATACAATTATGTTTTCATAACTCTAATGAAATAAATAAAATAAATAACAATATTGGTAATTTACATGCCCAAATTTTTATTTTTTTAAATTAAAACTTTAATATATACTATAACATAAACTTTAATATTGTATAAAATGACAATCGGGAGATTTATTGTTGAAATGGATTTGGGCTCTAATAATCCAGTATTCGGTTCATTTCAAAGTCTCCATATGTAACTTTTGGAAATACTTTAAATCTTTTTTCGAAATACTACCAAAATTGCAAAACATAAAGTCTAAAGATCAACCCCGTTTACCTACCCATTATCACATCATCTCTCCACTCTCTCCTCATATACTCGACCCATTAACCCACTATCTCGTGTTAATGTAACCCAAAATGGCACATTAAAGGGAGAGACGCAAAAGGACCTTGCAGAGATTTAAAGGACATCTTTACGTGCACTCGAGCACACCCTCGGGACCTGGGATTCTTGGAGTGAATCCTTGGCTTTTAAGAAAGCGTGTAGTTGAAAACATTACTTTGTATGAAAAGCAGAGAGAAACATTTTCTTATTGAATAGAAACTTTCCTGTAATTTACAAACAAATGAATAGATTCAACGTTTAATTTATTCAACGTTTAATTAATCAAGTATGATATTTTATTTAATGACAAAGTTTTCCAAGTTTTAACAAATTAATTTAAAGGAAAAATGTAATGAAACTTTTATTCATAGTTTATTAATATTAATGCGGTCATTATGTGTATGTTGGTTTGATAAATGGTCGCTGCCGTGGGTGGCTGGATCACAGACGTACGGTCTTTAACGGTGTGACACGCCATAGGGTCCCGGCTTAATTCCAGGCTGCTCGTCGAGTGGGATTGGAGTGATGTTTGTGAACGCGTAGCTAAAATATTACAGACCAGTGACGGGCAACAATGCCACTGGTACGAGAACTCGCCTCCATATCTTATGGGCGTTACCTCCGACGATACTCCCATTTGGAGAGACCGATGTCCAGCAGGGGCAGTTGATTGACGATTTGTACGTTAAATGGAAAGCGCAGATTATACTATATGATTTATCCTTATTTTGGTAAAGTCAAGTCTGGTGTAAATAAAATAGTCAATAAGTGGAAAATAGTGAATCCCTTTCGTGTACATTGATGTAGGTTCCGGCGAAGGTAAAGTGCGATCGATGGAAAAATTGTTTTAGCATATTTCTTCTGTTGAATTAAATTAAAGTAACAAAAATATTTTTAATTATACGCTTTTATTCATCGTAGCATTTTGCTTTTCTGAATTTGGACTCGAAATTCGTAATTTGTGACATTCAATATCCCCAGATTATATTAATTTTTTTTCTTATTTTACTACGATCAGTCCCTCTGGACTATGATCAGTTTTGTTGTGTGAGATATTTGGCATTTAGGGTGCAGAGATGAATACCACTGCTACTCAATTAGAATACTTGGCTTCTTTTGCTTGGAGCCTGTTAATCAATTTGGTATTGTTCTTCTTTTGCTTGGAGCCTGTTAATCAATTTGGTATTGTCCAACAATTCGGCAGCTAAAGGGTTTGGATGGATAGTAAGTCATTCTACGTATCTTTTTCTGAATCTGTTAATTTCTTCTAGAATGGTGGGAGTGTTAAAGTATTCGTGAATTTTACAATTTCGTGTGAACCAAAGTGCACTGACTATGTTTCATAGAATTGTGTTTTGAGCTCTTTGGGGGCACATTATTTTGCTATTACTGATAACACAGACACAGTATTTTGCTATAGCTGAATACCATATTTCCATATCGGCTTGAGGACTGAGCTGTATAATAGTAGTTTATTGTCGACCGATAGCACAGAGTTACGACTTAACAGCCAGTGCAGGTTTTTATATCTGATATTTAATTGGTCACATTTCTGCTTGATGTGAGTTTTCCTGGTAAGCCTTTTATCTAGGCATAAGCCCAGATATTTAACACAATCAGTGTGTGGAAAGTGTCGGTTCCTAGTTTCACTTCGGGATAATTGCCTTTCCTCAATGCAAACGTGACGGGGGTCGATTTTTGTGCGCTGGCACGGATGCACCATTTATGCAACCAAGTATACATTTTGTCCAACAATACTTGTAGCTTGTTGCTGGCAGAATCTGGATCTTTGGCTTTTGCCAGATAAGCAACGTCATCAGCATAAGTTGTGGTGGTTATATCTGCTGAGGTAGGGAGATCGGAAGTGAAGATATTATATAAGACTGGTCACAGGACTGCACCTTGTGGAACTCCAGCTTCGATCTTGTACAGACTAGATCTTGCATCGCCTTGCTTTACCTATAACTTTCTCTAAGCTAGTGGAAGCTTTTCCTTGATTTTATAAAGTAGGCCTTTATGTCAGACGCGGTCGCGGCTTGTTGGACATCTAGAAAAGCTCCAGATGTGTATTCTATTTTCTCGTAAATAGTGTGGTATACGCGGTGAGCTCTTGCTCAATTGTAGAATTAGACTTTCTGAAGCCAAATTTTAAGTCACAATTGTCCATAAAGACTTTCAACCTGGTCAGGAAGATCTTTTCCAAATGTTTGGTAATGCGAATAGGTAGATGTGATAAAGCTTCATGTGCAGGTTTGCCAGGCTTATGAATTAGGATTATCTGGGAGATCTTCCATAGAGCAAGCACACATCTCATTTTAAATACTGCGTTGAATAGGCAAGTTAGAAAAGTTAGGGCATTTCTTGGTAACTCCTTTAGAACTTTAGGATTGATCAAGTCAAATCCAAGGTCTTTCTTGAGGTTTAATGGTGTTATTTCTTTGGCAATTTCTTATGAGGACGTTTGTCTGGGGGGCAAGCATATTTGGAGATCATGGTTTAGGATGGTGTTGATCTCATGGTTGTCAGTACATCCCTCATTGATTTGAAGACATTTGTCAGATGAGATGCAAAGATCTCAGCCTTTGATCTCAGCCTTTGGCGCGATCGAACTTTCTTTTGTCTGAGAGGTGTCGAGACAAATACCTTACCCGTCTTAAGCGACACTTTTCTTCGAAGTTAAGTCTTATATTGAGAGGTTGGAAATGTAGGTTTTGATACTTATTTAGTTCTGGTGAGTTGATCCAGCAGGCTACTTATCAATACAATATCCTCAAATACCAATTTTTAGCCGAGTCGAACCATAATAGTCAAAATTGTTCCGCCATATTGGCGTCGCCACTTTGTAGTTTTGAATTTTGACACCAAATTCGTGATTTATGGCCTTCAATATCCTTAGATATAAATGTTTTGTCGAATCGGATCATAACAGCCGACATTTTGAATTTCCCAATGACTATTGACTCCAAATTCGTTATTTGTGGCCTTTAAAAGCTCCCGACACCAAATTTCGATAGAATCGGACTATAAATAAGAATACTTGCCCAATAAATTTGGGCCTGGCGCCCCAAATTTCTTTACTATTATTTTAATATTTTTTTAATAATTTTTTAAATTTCTTTAATATTTTTACAAAAATGTATTACATTTTATTGTCATGGCTACAATATACGTGCGCAAAAGTCCAGTTCGATCGGTTGATAAGAATTAGATAAAATTTGTGTAAAAATTTTGAACCGGAACGATATTTGAAGTTAACTTACTTCAAATATCCTTCCGGTAAAATAAAAGTTTATAAAAATATATGTAAAATGAGTATTGTACGCGAGTTATTAAAGAAGTTAGACTTAAAATTAAAAAAAATTAGGGAAACCTAGGTTTGTGGACTTAATTGGTTTAGTATAATATTTGAAAAGTATGAAATATTTTCCTGGTTCTGATAAGAAGTGCAGATTGGCCGCAGCAGATAGACCAGATTATCAAGAAATGGAAGGTGATGTTTATATTATGTATATTGTTGTACACTTCTTTCAGCGATGTTAATGTATAAAGTTTACATTAACACTCTTGAATATCCCAACTACTTTATGAAGAAGAATTTTGTGCGTATCAATTTATGTTTTGACTTTAGATGACAGTAAAAAATGCTAAATTTTAAAGGTTGTTAGAACTGCAAAATAACAAAGCTTAATCTAAGTAAACAGAAAACAAAATAAAAACATAGAACACTCTATAGGCAAAGATTGTTTTTTATTAGACTAGCAAATTGCAAAAACTTTATCCTGATCTCATTTGCAGATCTGCTATTGAGAGTGGACGATTTTTTGTTAGTTAAAATCTTTCCTAGATATTCAAATAAGACATGTTATTTATTGTCTTCCTCTTCAATCTCAATTGGAGATAGTGTTCAGATATTGAAGAAGCCTCCAAGGTCACAGCAAAGTTTTAAAACAATCCGTTCTGTGATCTTTACTTGATGCGCGAGCAGACAGTGCTTTGTTAATATTTTATTTCTAGTTAGCCCGTGTGAATAATTCGCAAGATTTATAATGTAAATAATTACTATTTGAACGACTGTCGTGCATGTTAGTTTAATAGATTCTAGATGGCGCTGTTTACAATATAAATACCTTTGAGAAATAATATATAACGAGCTAAAAATTGAAAATGATATTTTAAAATTAATATTGAATTATTTGTTTATTTTTCATCATTAGCGGTGAAGTAATCTTCAAAATGATAGCTAAATTATTAGTTTTGGTAAAGTATTAAGGGAGATATGAAGAATATATATAGATACATGTATATATAGATCGTGCGTAATATAATATATTTAAATAACTTTCTAATGCCATTCAGGTCTTTGATTGTTGAATGGAATGGAATACGACTCATCTTCCATGACTGAAAAAAATTATCATAAAATTATTTTATTTGTTTCTTACCGAGCGGATTTACCATTATACTTTTCTATATTTAAAAACAAGTATTCGTTGGTTCATTTGAAACAGCCAATTTAAATGTTATGTTTGAGAATTATCTACGTTAAGGGGTAAAAACCTAACATTTGTGTTAACAATTTTGTTCTCTATCCTTTAGTAAGTTTCCGATAACATTCGAATTATTGAATGTCTAAATGTTCTGAATCTGGATGTTATTTAAACAAGGCTTGCAGAAAAGCTAAAACCAAATTGAAAAGATCTTTTCCCGCAGTCTTAGTAAAAAAAAATATAAAGTAGGAACAGTTTAGAAGTTTAAAGTTAACTAATTTAAGATCTTTTTAAGGTTCTTATTTGTGCATATACATATATTTATGTACGTAAAGTAAAAACTTAAAAAAAATTAGTATACCTCTCGTAGATGTACAATGCGCGTGTTTTTTTATTTGCATACCTACGCGTGTAGGGTATTGTATATATATATATATATATATATATATATATATATATATATATATATATATATATATATAACCAATTGAACATTTTTTCGATACGGGGATCCGTTTAAATGTATATTTATTATGTCTGTGAGTATACTAGGGAATATAATTTTATATTTACGTGACGAGAAATAATATCAATATTTGTTAATCGTTTAATAGCAATGCTCTGTACGTATGATGTGTACACTTAAATATTTATATGCGCCTAAGTGTATAGGAAAATTTAGTGTTAATTATACTCGTACTTGACAAGTTTTTTATGACGTAACCGATTAAATATTATGTGTTTGTTTTTGATAAAAATAACAAACGTTAACCAGACGAGTCGAATAAAGGTAACTATATTTTTGCAACGCTAACCCTTAAAAAATGTAATGATTTATTTTATGCTATCTTACTGCATATCCACCTATCATACTTCACAAGCTGCTGTAGGTATGATTCACAAGTACGGAAATGAACGACCAAATCTCTCTAGGTATACTCAAAGCTTTTTCTTTCTCCTTTTTCGTATCCTCATCTCGCTACACTTATGATCACATCTAATACCCATTTCAGATAACTTGCGCTCGAACGCCGTATCAATAATGAATGGACGATTCGCTATTTCCGCCCCTCCTCCATAGTATCCTAGCAGGATAATAAGGACGATGCGCCTTTTTTTTATTCGCGCCCACGTGACGTGATATTCGTGTTATCGAACATCGGTGTTCTTGAACAGTGCTTCCAAATTGTAGATAGGAAAATTTGAGGGTGTTTTTGATTTTTAAAGAGATATAATGTAACTAAATTTAAAGTTGGTTATTTTTTATTTGAGCAAGTATAAAACGTTGTATGTGACTTATAATTATAACAACTAGTAGAAATTCGACCGTAATGTATTTCCGTACTCACTTTATTGAAAATACTAATAAGTAGGCGAGAATAAGTCAATACAGATTGCTGCTGCAAAATTTCCCTTTAGCATCAGGCAAGCTGTATTTCACTAATATACTAATATGTAAAACAAAGGTATCCATTACACAAAATACAAAATAAACGCTTTTTTACCTTGAAAAGCACTCAACAGACTATTGAAAAATGAACATTTGAAATCCCACAAAATCCACAGCTCGAAACTCATTCAATCTAACATTTAAAACAATTTTAAAATATTTTAGGGACATCTCTGCTTTGTGCGACTGTTTTACCACAGATTATTATGTGTTTGACATTGACAGTATAAACGTAAACAATGATTCTTTTAATGTATTTGTAATATATAATTTAATGTATTTGTAAAACATATTGTATATAAATGTCATCTTTTTGACGCACTTCTTCTCCATGTAAACTTTAACTACGCCAAATCTCATACTCCTCCGTATACGAAATATGCTTAAGAAGGAGTATAAAGTTTTTTCTTCATGTATTAATATATAGATAAGGGTTTCAATTTCACCTAAAAGCGGTTTTTTGTTTTATTTAAATTACTGTTATTGCTATTTAAATTACTTTCATATTTCATATTTTAAATTACTATTTAATTTACTTTTATTTAATGTAGCATACATTGCCTTAAATTATGAATTATATGATAGGTGTTATGTAAATGTACTAGAGATATTTTAATGTATCTTATAAATCACAGCAGTAACAGAAAAGCTAGTCACTTTTCTTCCTATTTTACATATACAATGCAATGTGGCGTTTTGCATTATCTGGAAAACGAGTGTTAAAATATGTTAAAAGAAATGAAAATGTTAGAGTTCTATAAAAGCTTTTGGTAAATATTTACTTTCTAGATATGTTGTTAATCAAATGAATATGTTTATGTGATTATATGTAAATAAATAAATAAATATATATATATATATATATATATATATTTATTGGTGATATATTAATATAATCAATAATATATATAAGAAATAATATTTTCCCATCTCTGAATAACAGTTTCTGATTTAATAGTTATTGAGAAAAAAATTTTTTTTCCGTTTTTCTTTTCTTCATACAACTTGTAATTAAGGTTTTACAGGTTTGTGAAGATCGCATGTAACTTCAATTTGTAATAAAACTTTGTAAAGAAAAAAATAACCAACTTCAAATAACAATGAATATGAAGCGTGTAATACGATATTAAAATACGAAGCGGTTCTGCTTAGACAAAAACCGTTTCTGGTAAAAATCGTTTCCAAACTTATATAAACAGACTTGATTGTAAGATTGTAAGAATAAGTACGCAGCCAAGGTCTCTTTCCCATTCTTTAGCGTACATGCACACTCACATATACATAGAAACACAACATTCAACCTGGCACTGACTTTAAAAATATATCTGACAGTAGCTACCTGTACTTGTGATCGAAAGCTATATTGTACCGCGAAAGTTCCAAATAAGTACTCGTATTTTTATTATTTTTAGTTTTCAGTCCATTTCATATTTAGTGGTATTTAGACTCGGTAATTTTTTTTTGTCAAAAAGCTTTCCAATTTTTATTGTTAAAAATAACTCAATTTAGTATAAATTTTATTACGAAATACAATTTGATGCGCGTATTTGATTATTACATAGCTTCGCATACTTAAACTTCCAATATATCTAATTCGTTTCCCGTAATATTACGAACCTTAGGTTTGAGAATCAGCACCAGGAAAGCACTACCCGCTAAATAGCGATCCCGTCTTAGGACATTCAATCTCGCATGTGACAATGGCTCGTCTCCATTGTGTCGCTGAGTTATTTCGCTGCCGAATGTGTTATTAAAAATGTCCCGGGTGTGGGGGGTTGGAAGTTCGGAAAGAGTTCAACAGCTTTGAGGTTCGATAGGTTTCGTGTAATATTAAACGTATCTACGTTTAATCTTTTCTTTCGATTTCGTTTGATGTCAAAATATGTTGGATACCATTATATTTAAAAGAACTGTCGCAATATGTGAAGTTATATTTTACGTGTTTATATATTATTTCGCATTATGTTATATTTATCGATCAGAGCGGCAGAACCAAGGTGCATCTGAATATTTAACTTATGGTAATCAAGATTCATAGATTTCTGTAAGCAGTTCCTAAACTAACGTTTAACTTGTTTTACGTTTGTTACGTAAATCAAGAATATTAACAATTGAGTAGAATATTTTTTTTATAAATGATTTTTAATTGACTCACTTAATAATGACGTAAGTATCTAACTATGACGTAATTTATACGAGAGGCGGTGTTATGATTTGAGTAAGAATTATATTATATATGATGAAACAACACAATGAAGTTCACTATAATACTCCCGAACGAGCCAATAATGATACCATTATCGTAAGAAAGACGATGTCTACAGTAAAGGACATAAACAAATTTAGAATACACAATTAAATGAAACTACGTGATGTACATTGAAATTTGTGAATATTGAAATTGTGATGAATTGTGATGTGAACATTGAAAAAAAAATTAAAAGAAATAAATATATGAATAAACAAAACCGGAGATATGTAGAATTAGTGGTATTACCTTGTCCTTAGTTTCAAATACCCTTGCTTTTGTATTAATATATTACCGATAATAACTTCCATTTAATTTTATTACATACGCCGGAACATTTGCATTGTATAACCTCACATAATAACAACAATTGAATTTATTACCCTCACTAAAATACTGGTATATCGTATAACTCTCGGAAATACAATAAAACCTACACCGCGCCCCTACGATTAAATCACTAACATAAGCAGTTTAAAAAACCCGCACAAATCCGGCTTCCGCTATTGTGTTTGAAACATATAAATGCTGTTGGGTGTTCCTAAGAGTTAATCTTTGCTAATATCCCACCTGAATATGTTGTAATACAACGAAACCTAGGTCGTGGTAAAGAAATTAAAGAAAGTAGAAATAATATTATATCATGTAGTTTCATTTAATTGTGAATAATGAATTTCTACAAAATTGACGCCAAATGTATTCAAAATTTAGAATATCTTTGGAGCATGTCATAAAAACATCATTTGTTATTTTTTGTAAAAATAAGAAAAAAAAAAAACTGCGGTGATTTCATGAAAGGGACCTTTTATGGAATCACCCCAGTGTTTGTTTATCACAGATATTTTTCTCGGAGACAAATCGCCATTAAATTTCGCATAGTTGAAAAAAATTGTTGTCAAATTACAAAGGTTACGAATTAAAAGTTCGATTTTCATTTTGGGGAATAGTTTCTTGAGGTGAGATTGGAAATGTAAAAAAAGTATGTGTTGGAAATCAAAGGAAATTTCATTAATTAAAAAATTCAAAAATCTATAATTAGTTTTTTCTATATAAAGTTTTTCTAACAACAGTTCTAAGAATGTGAAAAATCTCTATCTTAACTCATAGCCTTAAAATTAAATTTACCTGTTAAAAAATCAGGAAAAATCGCCAAGGTTGGTGTTGAGACGTACCTACATTGAACTCCGATTTAAATAGATACAACAAAAGCATTAATGATATCAAAAGTTTAATTATTCATGTAAATTCATAAAAAATAATTTATTCACATTTTCATAAGTTTTATTTATTTATCTACTTTAATGTATTTAATTATACATATAGCGGAATTATTGCTACGAGAGCAATCTCTTACATCCAACCATAAGTTTTCACGAAGTATAATCGTAACAGTGTTCAACGAACGTTTTAAACTGTTACTCGTACTCGAACGTTCACCTCGTTTAATCGCGAATACACTTGCCGTCAATTGGTGAACTTTCACCCTCACAGCCGTTCATTCACGGTCACGTGACCTTCGATACGGAAGGGAGGTATTCACGTGCATTAGTGGGGTCATCTTGAGGGTCAAGATTGCATAAGTTAGGTAAGCTAATCGATAGTTAGCCGAGACATATATTTGCCAACTCAATTGTATAAAGAAGGAGTATGTGTGTTTTTTGGTATTCATTGTAAAAAATATAGGTTGCAATACGTCCTGGTTGACAATTAACCTTATTTATTAGATCTAAAAGCAAATATAACAGCAGTCTTGTAATTATTAGTATAGAATTTAAATCCTTTTTGTGGCTTTCTACATTGAAAGTAATAATTTGGAAACCTTGCTCTTTGATATCTCTTTTTTATCATGTCCACTTTGTCGTTTGTTTTTTTTTGTCACACTTGATTTTTATCAAAGCGACTTAAGTAACCCAAATAAAAATTTTAATAGATGTGGAAATAGCATATTATTAACGAACGCTTTGGTTTAACGTTATTTGTATGAACCTGTATGAATGTATACTTTCCCACTTGTATGAAACATTTGGGCTGAAAATAAAAAAATTATAAAAACGTGAAAATTGTGAGAAAATAGTTTGGTTCAATTTTCGAAGTGAATAATCTTTGGTACAGTGAATAAACTACTGGGCGGAAGTATTCTTTGTACTTGCTTGTCTTTTTTCTCATGGCTTCTAGTTCCAGCTATCCTTGTTATGGAGCCCGTGAGTCTTCAATATGCTCAGCACTTTTTACGTATAATAAAGTAGAAGAGGTTTATTTTCGTTTCATGTAAATTACTATTTTTATCTCTATTATTCGTTGGTAGATTCTATGGAAGAACTAATAAGTTTTATCGCGTTTCCGTTATTATTTAGGTAGCTTTGTGTTTAAGAAGTGGTTACTAAAATGTATTGAAGAGTATTGAGAGTATAATTTCTCTGTGATCATATTGCCGATAATTTGGTAAAAATAGTTGTTAACCTATCAATATCCTATTAGTATGAAGAAAAAAGTTTGATGTATGAAAGTCATTTGTTAGATATCACTCAGACTTAAGCTTTGTTTAAATAAAAGTTTAATTCTGATATTATATTTTTTATTTGCTACAGCCTCTCATATATATTTTTTCGCAAACTATCTCTAAATTTGCTTTCCTTTTATAAATCACTTATTTAACACAGGTTCTTAATATCAGCATTAAAAATAATAAACAATAATAAACAAACTTTAAGGACTAAGGATAGTTTCATATTCAACTTCTGTACTTTTGTTTACAAGTATTTTATATTACATCTTAAAATGTACCTACATTTTATAAGTAGCGAATTTTTCACATATTTTCTCTTTTTTCAATTAAACGAAAATTTGTAATAAGATTTTGAATAGTTGTATCATACCTATATATCAGACTATAAAGATAATTAATGGTGATTTCAGATCAAATGGATTAACAGAACTTTACCTCTTGAGAGTCAAAAATCACTCAAAAGAAATTGCCCAAAATCTAACATCACTTCTTGAAAACTTGTTAACGTGATCTGGTCAGAAAAGTTTTAGATTTTGCAGTACTTAAGGTCTAAATATACCATACGATTCATACATGCACATAATGCCTGAAAATTTCGGAATGTTATGCAGTATACAAATCATCATACTGTGCCAATAAGTTGTTCTTTTTGTTTGACAGTTCCATATAATATATATACAATATTCATTTTATGACAATTACTAATATATTTCATTAAATCGGTAAATGATAAGGTCGTAGGTAAGAAGTTAAGGTATTCAAAACCCATGGGGACCAGGTGTCGATTCACGGCATTCGAGTAGGGCTGGACTGATATTCCAGTTGGCGTGAGGTATTACTTTAATGCAATATATCGGCCATATGTGTCAATTGTGCACATTCAAGTAAATAGATAAATAAACAGTTTCATATATGCTATTGACAAATAATTCGTTTGCAGGAGTCAGGGTTCTGCCAAAGCAACACACGGGGCCAGTAAATAGCACCAAAAGCCTAATCGACTGTCACGTCTATTTTAACTTCAAACCCAAATATATTGTTATCACTTATTTGAAGCTAAATACGCTTCACAAAGCTTACAGCCCGGATTCCAGTAATCTAGCCGCAGACGCTTCCTCTTCGAAGAACCCAATAAAAAAATGCATCAACCCCATTAGACGAACTGAATACAATCCACGAAGTCAATAACGCTAAGTCGCGTCTGCTTCACAATTCCCAATCGGGCACCATAACTATGATCTCCAACAATAAAGCCAGCAATAATACCCGCAAAAGACGAGTAGCCAAATAGATATATAGATGCAGCATCCGATAAGGGTCTTGCGAACCGCATTTCCCTTGACCGTGGGGCTGTTTTATGAGTCATTACCTTAATGCTACGATCTCTTGGGCATCTCTCGACCTCTGCGGGCGGAAGTTTAAAAAAAGGTCAACCCAAGATGGGACGAGATAATTCGATTTGGTATCGTCGTAAATATCCTATACAATTGCGTGGTTGGGCGGCTGGAGATTGGGTTGGGTACTTTTGGCATAATTCGTAGTGCCGAGAAACTGGAGATGAGGTTAGAATAAGGAAAAAAACCGTGCCTTTGAAAGCGATAGCTTTTTAAGCTTTAAGTTTTAACAAAATTGTATTTATTTCTATAAGTTGAATTAAAACGACCCAGAAAATGCTAAGCTTGCACATTTCCTTTACTAAAGAAAGAGCAAACAAACAAGTGGTCCATAAACAATTTACAGTAGTAATTTCAATTCGTAGTTTTGATTATTATAGTTTTATACTTTTTAAATATTTTAGACTGTATATATATTTTAGACTGTATATATACATGCTATAAAACTACATATAACAATTTCATAGCATCTAAATATTTAGGATTGTTCCGTTTGTAATGACACATTCTTATACTAATTTACGTGCGTGTGCTAATGGCAAACAATATGTGTGTTGATGATCTAATTGCCGCAGAAATATATTTTACTTAACTATAAAAAATATATTAAAAAATTGATTTCGTTTACAACCCTAAAGTATTTAGTATGTACTTTCATTCTTAGTTTTGATAAGTTTATGCAGTTCCACTTGAATTTATATGGAACAGAGTATGGTGCTCAACTCGAAAAGAAGTTTTTTTAAGTACACGTTGCACACAATGTAAATGTTATAGACTATTTGTTTATGTTTGTGTGTTGTTTCGAAGTTTTTTTTCCGAAAAAATGTTTATCCGTTTAGTATAAAACTTCATTATCGTGTAGTTTCAAAAGTGAGTATAGCGAAATGGGTATAGCGTGCCTTTTAAGACGCATTTGTAATAAGCAATAATGATTTATGTGAAGGGAAATGAAATGTGTCTGCATTTTTCGTTTAACATTTTAAAACTACTATGCTTAAGTATATTAAAATAATGTATAAAGATATTGTGCGTGACAAGAAAATTTAATTTTGTCCATTGGTAATTACTATAGATTATTTACCGGAGTTAATTTTCACCCTGGAAAAATCGAGGCAGATTACTGGTAATCTGATATTATCGAGACCCTATAAATCTACAGGATAACGATGTTATTCTAGATTATTCGTCCAAATATCGAACAAAAGATTTGGTGCCAATACATATAATGATGTCATCATATATACCTATGCAATAAATTTTCAGTTATATTTACTCGTATTTTATAAGATAATTAAGTTTAACATCATAAAAAATTGGAAAAAATCCCATATTTTTATAAAAAAAATTAAAAATTAATTTTAATATAAAAATAATTTAAAGAACTAAAATTTTTTGTAATATTTTAATTATAATTGGCACCAATTTGCATATTTCTGCTAAAAACCCATTAAGATGTATGAGTCGATAAATCATATAAAATTTGTAATAAAAATATTTCTGATTTTATTTAAAATGTTTATTTTAATTTGCCAGTGCAGAACGAACTATGGGACATACTTTCGCGTGACTTGTTAGGATTTCAGTTTTTGATAAAAATGTGAAAGTATGTTAATTTTTTTATTTATATATATTTAAATATATTTTACGACGTATATTCATGATTCCCATTTTAGGCTCGCTTGCCGTATATCTAACCTCGATCAAAACATGAAAATTTAATAAGAATTGAAATGAACGTATCATGATGAACTCTCGCGGACTGCATCAAGTGGCAGTAACGGGTTCGAAGCCGGGAACCCCGTCGTAAAACTGACCCCCACATAAATTACGGTATATTGCATAAACTACCCCTAGACATCGTGGGGCGCGACCTGTCGGATGGGTTCGGCGCAATGTTATATTATTCATAGGAACGTGTACGTTTGAGGCTTGCTCACTTCCTGACTGGTAAGTTTCCCCATCATGGAGGAATGTGGATGGAGGAATATATATGCTTACCAAAATGACACATTTCACGTTTAGATGTTTGTAAAGGCAGGATCGACTGTAACATCTTTCATGCTATGGACAAAATTAATTTATTTTTAGCATTTTACAATTATTTTTAGCTCCTTTTTTAATTTAATATATAAACTTTGATTCCAACAAATTACGGAGCAAGGGTACGTATTCAGTGTTTCACCTATTTTTTTTTCATTAAATCTGATAAATATATGCGTGGAATATATTTGAATATTTATTTAAAACTTATTTCTTTATATATTTTTAATTTATGTACAATAATCTATATTAATTTGGAATAATTTTTTTTAGCGAGTTGGTTAATAAATAAAGAGCGTTTAGAAAAAAAAACTTTATACTGTATTTCACTTTAATTGACATCATTATAGACTCTAAATATTCAACAATTTGATAAAGGTGGACAGAATCAAAACAGGTTTTGAATTAAAATATTCGTCAATAAATTCTTGGAGATGGTTCTAGTCATAAAAAAAATTGAAGCATTGCTTAATGAGCTAAATATAATAGACAAAAATCAGAAGATCCTAGGTCTGGGAAATAAGGGGATGTGGGATCATTTTCCATCCCAGCTATAATCATTTTAATCGAGTAACTCTTGCAATTTGTGGGTGATTATTGGCCTGCAGAATAATACATTTGTCTTGTTATGGATGTTTCTGACTAAGTCCAAGTCCCAACTTTTGAAGATGATACTGTTGTGATAACAATTTTATTACTAGCAGTATTTTAAAATATATTATTCTATGAATATCATATCGACCACTCATTATTGAATTTTTGTGACTCATTTTCAGATATCGGTTTTCTGTGTTCCTTTTGTCGGTTTTCTGTATTCCTGTGCTCTTGTACTGGGTACTTCTTATTTCTACCCACCTTATAACTGGAGATAAGAAGTACCGCTGGTACTTCTTATCTCTAGTGATAAGGTGGGTGGTTAAACCAATTGAACGTAAAGATAAAAGTTGTTTATATATATATATATATATATATATATATATATATATATCCGCACGACAATTTATTTCATCCTGAATCAACTTACCGGATATCCAAACACTACATATGTAAAATATATCGATATCAAAATCAACCGGTCCTCCAGATCTGGGTCAATCCTTTTTTGAGTAACCGCCACAATGGAACCGTTGAAACTACCGTCTTGCAGTAGCTCCAAAGACAGTATAAGGAGCCACTCTTTGACACATGTTGCATGTGGCTTTTGTCGCAGAATGACCAGTTTGAAATTCATGAAATAAGCAAGCAGTGACGTACATGAGTTTTAATAACGTACATATTTTCTCGATAATGACTCGTCAATGGTCAAACTATGAATACCGTTCGAGAAGGTAGCATGTACTTTATATAAACCCGATTGTAGAGAAGAATATTTTCTCGAAATTTCTAGATATTTTTAAACAGCGCCATCTGTGAAAGGTAGTTTCAATTAAAATAATCATTTGAATGAATATGCTGATAATATTATGAAAATACTTATTTAAATTGACCGATAGATTACGTTGGAATAGCGTCATATAAAGGTAATTTCAAAGTGTTTCATTAAATTCTATAGAATTATCTCGCAGTGTTTCATCTATCAATGCAAATTAAGTTTTACTTTAAAAATAAAATGGAAATAGATAAAGGCAATAATACAACAAACGTCAAGTATTATATGCGTCTAGAGACGTGTTTGGTCAAGAGATGGTCAAAGATCCGTAACGAAGTTATTGTTATAATTATTTTCATATGAAAATTTTGTGATTGATTTTTCCACTTGTCAATTACAGACACCAGTGTCAAGATATGGTCAAAGAAATTTACTTTCTTGATTGTGTGTTTCTGAGTAATATAGAAGAAAGCGAGAAAAGTTAAGCTTACAGTAAATTTATTGTGGTTAATATCAATCGAGTTTTTAAACGATGTTTTAAATATTTATTTTCTTTTGTTAAATTTATGAATAATTTAGTACTTTCTTGGCCCACTTAGTAGTGGTCACTCAGTTTAAATTTAAAAAAGAACTTAGTACACCAGTAGCAAAAAGTTTTTTCGATAGAATTATAAAATTTTCTATTGATAACTGATAAATGTCATTTGTCACTCGGAGTTATGCTAAGCAGCGCTCTGCTCAATACTGAACCCGTTTGGGCTTCATATATATTTAAAGTACATCCCTATTGTGATCTAGGTTAATTACATCATTTCAGTTACTAAATTGTACTTAATTGTAATCACATATCCTGTCTACAATATCTAAATAGCAATATAAATAAACTAACTACTAAATCGATGTTAGAATTTTATGGTTTGATGACATTAGGAAATATTTGATAATATTACCAATAATAAATTTATCTGGAATCACATTAAAAAAATTATTGATTCGAAACTGAAACATGCATTAGGTAAACGCCAATATGACATAATACGATATCATATTAATATATATCTTCCTAGCTTGAGTTTTCCAGGTTTAATATTTTATATAAAATAATACAGAAATAATGAAAATATAAATAATGAAAAACTAATAATTAAAAACGGAAAGGTAACTAGATATATCTCATGGTTCTTGTGTGAAGAAAATGACGTTCTTATATCGATAAAATGAATAAAAAAGAAACCCCATGGAACTTTTCTTAAAATAGTTTATCAAACGAATAAGAAATTTTCCATTTTTTTAAGTCAGGTTAATTTCCACAATAGTTTGTAAATGCTATTTCTAAAGAACTATTTCAACCAGTAAGATGAAATCAAGTACTGATTCTGTCTCGTTGTATCCTGAATACATAGAGGTAAAATATTAATCCATGAAATTCAACGGCTCGATAGGTTCGTTAAAAAAAACAACGAAAAGAGGGAAAAACATTCATTTTGATAACAGAAAAACATTCATTCAATATCGGTTAAGGGTTTATTTTTAATTCACTTAGGCAATAGCAACAAATTAAAGGAGGCAATCGGTACTTGTTTGTATCATTTCTGAAAAGTTATACTCTACTTCGATAGATTTTTGTGCTCGTTTATTAAGAGTGATTTTGTTTTGTAATATGGTTACCAATTGCATTTCATTTTTTTTGCTCTTTTCTTATTGTCAATTGCTGAATTGTTTGCTTTTTTACGATAAAAAAATATAGGCTTTCTAAAAATTTTACTTTATTTCTGGCAAGCTTTCCTTTATGGAAATAGCTCAATGTCTGACGTGATCTCAAATCATATGCTATTCATTAAAAGATAGTTTTGACTGAATTCCAAAAACTTGTCATTCTGTAACCAGAAAATTTTAAAAATACGATATAGTAACTAGAGGTTCCCATTGACAAATTTCAATATTTTCTTCAACTATGAATATATTTATTATTTCTTTGTCGGTTTTGTTTAAAACTGTACGTTAGTCGCTTTATCTTATACAACGCGTTGAAATCTAGTTTAATCCACCTTTACAAAACTAACTTTTTTGCTCACACTCAGCGAATATTATATATAAAAATCGCCATAAAGATCAGATTTCACAATAAAATAATAAAGATAAGGTTCCAAATAAAATGAATTTCCATAGAAACTGTCGAACGAAGTGGATTAGTTTTTTGTTCTCTAATTATATTTCGTTAATATTATTGTGGTATTCTTTCTGTTACGTTGCAACATGTTATTTATTGATTACTTTGATCAAATTTAATATATTTATTCTATTTAGTTTGTGATCCATTAGGATTTATATTCCAATATTCATCAGTTATTTGTTCGGTAGTTTTTTTCTTTCCTTTTTTTATTTTTGCAGTGACATTTAAAACTGCTAGGTTTTTTTGATACAGTGCGATGAAAATGAGTCACTGACGTCACAAAATTTTGCAGTTTAAATTATAAAAAAAAGTTCGAAGGTTGTCCCAAATAATTTCAATCAATGACGATGATCATCAGCTTCGATAACCAAGTCCGTCCCCAACGTATATTCATGGTAATTCCCGTCTTCCAGTATCCAAATTTGAATTTTCTGTCACTAAAGTGTTTATCTTTGGAGTGTTGTTTTCTATGTGACAAAGGTCGCCTCGGAAGAAAAAGGTCGCCGCTTCTTATTGACAAGGAAAAATGAGTTTCTTGGAGCGGGCATCAAAATTCCACCGAGAAGATTTAATGGATATCAACCAGGATTTGCCCTGAATTTGAGGATTAAATTTTAAATATCTAGAATCTGAAAAATACATGTTCATGCAAAAGAATTCAAAATGATTCCTCCTCTTGGGAAATCATGTATCTTAGTCGCAGTTCATCTCCTTCCAAACCAACTCTTCTTTCTCCAGGCTCCATGTAAAATTGGTTAACTTTATCTCATCCTATTAATTCTCTTCATTAACATTAGTAACTGGTGATGACTTTTTTTAACCTGATCCACCTAAACTCATCCACGGAAAATAGGTAGACCATTTTTTAAATAAATGTTCTCCGCTTCTGTCCCCAACCTAGATAAATAGCCTACAAGGTATAAATTTACAAATTAACTACTTTATCAAAGAAGATTCCTCTGTTGATGAATTGGATTTAACGTTACACAATCTTAAGGGCTCTTTAATTGGCATTGATGGAATATCAAAGTCAGTGGTCCAAAATCAGCCTCTACCCCTTGGTATTTTCTATCCCTCCTTTACACTATGTTCAACTTAGGTTATATTTCGCAGTCTTGGAAATCAAAAATAATGAGTCTCATCTTCAAACTTCATAAAGATCCCAATGGAGATTCAGCCTAGAGATCCATAGCTCTTTTCCTTTCTAAATTGTGACCTTTCTCATGTGACGCTTCTCTTTAAAACTCATCTTCTCCTCGACTTTAGCTTCCAAAGGTTCAAACCCAGTTTATTTAAATTCTCACTTCTCTACAGTTTTACAGTGGACTCGGTAATTCACAAACCAAATGTAAATTCGTGTTTTGGAATTGACAAAGGGTCCATGACTGCCAATTCGCTGTTCGTACGTCATTATTGCGGTCACCATGCCACAATACATAATGAAATAGTTGATGCAAAAGTTCAGTTCGCTGCTGACAACGGAGATCCATGTTACTTTCACAATTTTATTGAGGATCTCCTACCTTTTGACCATTTTTGAATTTTCTCTGATTGCCAGAACGTATTAGTAAAATCGTCGCAGGTTGCGGGAGTGGCATTCTTTCAGATCTTATCTACTATACCCGTAAAACCTTAGTTCGCGGAATATATTTTTCGAAGGGATATTACGGTGGTATCTTGTAAGCGTTTGGGACATTGCTCTATTCCTATTCATTTGATTAAACTGCATATGAGAGTCATCAATTTACGATCGCTGATTTGGAGAGGATGATCTAAACCATATCATATTAGTATCATTAAGGGCTCCGTAATTCAAAAGGAAAACCGGAACTCTTATGGGATTGCTCACATATCCGGTTGTCCGTCTGTGAGAGCCGTTTTTCTCAGAAACGGCTTGACGTGAAATTTAGCGTAAAGCGTTTTAACCCGCGTTTTTAATGGCTAATGCTCGAAAATATTTATATGGAAAGCTTAAGTGGGACAAATTACGTTCTCAAATTTTTTTTTTAAATTTCATATATAGTTTGGGGCAATATTTGAAAGGACTAATTATAAGTTTTAAAAATATTTTATTTCATTAATTTTAGGTAGTTTATTTTCAGAGATATATAGAAAATAATACAGAAAAAGTTTCACTTTTTAGAAAAAGAATAGGTTATTTAGAAGTCCACGCAAAGGTTGTAGATAAACTAAAATGAAGATTCTAGATGTTGCTATATTAAAAATAATCACTATGGTATATTTGTTGAAGCTATTCAATTATATTAATTGTGGTAAAGTATTATACTGATAATAAATTATGTAACTTCACTTCAAAAACGAAGTACAGAATCCTCGATGCGCGAGCATTTGGTCGAATTTTTAAAGCGATGCAAGTCCACAGCTAACGTGCGAATTTCGAGGTAACTTTTTAAATTATTCGTGTAATGTTACCACCTACTTATATATGAATGTTCTTTGCTTAACTAACTATTTTGTACCGTCAATTCCTTTTTATCTAGATGACAAAAATCAGGCCGAAAATGTTTAGTTATACTGTAAAAATGTATTGGTAGTTATACTGTAAAAATAGAATGGAGATTTCTTTTAAATTACAATCGAAAACGTTTAGTTATACTATTATATTAGTATCAATATGAACCAGAAAGGTCTTTTCAAACGCATTGAAAAATGTTTATTTATAACGTCGAAATGGATTGGTCTTTTAAAATGCAATCGATAATGTTTAGTTACACTATCAAAATGAATTGTAGAGATCTTTTAGAATGCAATCAAAATTGTTTAGTTATGCTATCAAACTGGATTGGAGAGGTCTTTCAAAATACAATCGAATTTGTTTAATTATGCAATTAAATTGGGTCTTCTTTTCAAGGTACGAATCTTAAAACATTTGTGCAGCGTAGCTCTCTCCCTAAATTTCTAACCATGTACGTTAAAACTGTAATAAAATCTGGATAACTGTATCTTATATCTAAGTGCTTCAATGCAAAATTATTTTGATCAAATTTGGTTAATATATTAAAGAAATGTAGGAAATTATGTTATTTGTTTTATTCATTCAAAAGATTTATTTTGCAATATATTTACATAGTGAAAGATAATATCAATAATTTAATAATTAAATATAAATAAAGCAATTTAAAAAAGTTTAATGGACATACTATTTCCTCTTAAATATTAAAACCTTTATAAGTATCCACGTGAACCCTTTTATGATGAGTTCTAGTACTGCTCAACGATTTGAATAACATTGCTTCCAGTTAATCTGCCATAATTGTTCAAACTATATTTCAAGTATATTCATGACTAATTTATTATGGTTATAGAAATTTTCTAATAAATTCAAGAACCGATTTTTTTCAGATTTTTTGAAATTACTTTAAAGTGTTTATATTGTTTAAAGCACGAATAGTAATTTGATGATAAATTAATAAACTTTTGTTTACACTACTGATATTTTCTCGTGTTAAATCCCATAGCGTACGTTTTGCCAACAATAACAATTATTTATAATGCCTGAATATGATGTAGAGTGTTTTAAAAAAGCATTTTAATGATTCATAAAAGCAATATAATATCTAGTTTTTCCAAAATCGAAATTTGCCTTCACTTGTAACATTCGTAACTCTTGACACTTAATGACGTTTGCTATTTTATATCAATAAAACACTGTATTGCTATTGACAAACATGTAAATAAAAGTTATTATTTCTGTCGTTTTCAAGTGACTTCATTGTTTTTTACACGATCCCTATAGCTTAAGAATATTCAACCCTTCGCACAATTTTAATTGTATTACGCTATTTAATAGCTGTAAGCTGGCCAATATTCTTTATTTTTACTCAAAACTGTGTCAAATTTCCTTTTTCTCTCAAAAACAGAATGTACGGAAATACTAATGGGTAAAATTTTAAACTGCAGACTAACAATATTAACTCAAAATTGTGTCAAATTTCCTTTTCTTTTCAAAAACAGACTGTGTGGAAATACTAATGGGTAAAATTTTAAACTGCAGACTAACAATATTAACTCAAAATTGTGTCGAATTTCCTTTTCCTTTCAAAAACAGACTGTGTGGAAATACTAACGGGTAAAATTTTAAACTGCAGACTAACAATATTACCTCAAAATTGTGTCCAATTTCCTTTTCCTTTCAAAAACAGACTGTGTGGAAATACTAACGGGTAAAATTTTAAACTGCAGACTAACAATATTAACTTTCGAACAATTAGACTATTAGATCATATAAAACTGATAAACAAAAAACATGTTTTAAAAATAGCTACTTCAAACGTGAAGCATACAGAAACATCCTAGAGCAATAACAAAAGAAATAGGAAAGACGTGAAACTGAGTCAGAAATTATGGCGGAAGTGAACTAGGAAAAGTGGACAGCGGTCGAGAGAGGGGTGACCTGATGGCTCAATGTGGGGTGAACCGCTTGTGTTTTGGTACATAAATAGCCATGCGGGCAATAAGGCGCCACTAAATGACCGAATTATGTAAAGCGCTCCGGTCATTACGGTTCTACTATACTATCTATTTTCGTCTTGCGTTCTTTGTGGGCAAAGTGGATTAAAACATCTGGATATTTTAATTTATTTACCTTTCAAGTTTTTGAGGGGAAATTACTATGTTTTTGATTTAAGATTTTGAAATGCATTGTTTGGAATAAACCGAAATTTTTTAATGACTGTTATCGTTCACGTGATTCGTAGAATAGTTTTGGGATTAATGTGATTTTTTAAATTAACCACGTAAAGTGCTTACTCTAGGAATGTATGTATTGCTTTAGGGTTATTCCTAGTTAATTTTGTAACTATCATACTTATATAATTAATTATTATTGGATTTTGTGAAGCTTTCTCAATTTATTACAAATGTATACTAATGTACTGAACCGAAAACCTGTTTTTTTGTTTTTAGGGTTCCGTACATCAAAAGGAAAAAAAGGAACCTTTATAGGATTAGTTCGTTGTCTATCAGTCTGCTTGTCAAGGCTCCTTTTCTTATGGACGCGTAGAGGTATAAGTTGAAATTACTTAGGTATACGGTCTCTTAGAGCTGTAAAAAATCAAGCTTCTTAGTGAACGCAATTAAAGTACCCTAAAAATACAGCAATTTATGCTGCGTTTTTTGACGCTTGCAAAAAAAACAGAACCTACTTCCCTTTGATTAGAATCATGAAATGGCAAGAAGAATTCGGCCGAAAATCGTTAATTTGTAGTTACATCACATAAACAAATTGTTTTTTAATATGCGCCTATGAAAGATACAGTAGGCAATGTATTTTCGTTCTAAAAAATTAAAATTTTGTAAATTGTTTAATAGCAATATTTTGAACCATTAAATATTTATAAATGCCTAAATGTATACAGAAACCTCTTAGTGTGAGTTCCACTCGTGCTTGACAGGTTTTTTTATTATCCAATAACTTAAAATTCATTAGGTCAACTAACTTAAAACTACAAACAAATTTGTACAACTATTCTTGCTATTTCAAAATATTTTCAACTTACGTTATTCGTATCTTAACTTACATTAAAAATCATAGTGGGCAATCGGACTTCAAGTAATAATGCAATTACAACATACTTCCCTGTGATTTTTATTACTAAACAGTTATAGAATTTAAATAGTATTTGATCATTGATCATGTTTTTTAAGGAAATCATTGAAAATTGTTTATTTACTTTTACTATAGTGAGTGGTAACATAAACATACATATATATATATATATATATATATATATATATATATGCTTTTAATTTCACCTAATATAATCTCATAACTTACTATGTGATATTGTATATAAATCAAGTTACCGGTATAAAAACAAATTTATTAAAACTATTAAGATCTTTCAATCATACTCCGTCCAAAACCCATATTACATAGTCCAGTTCAATACCGCGTATAGTTCGACCACACGAACCGATTCCTTATTGAGTGGTCGCAGTCTTGCTTTATGACTAATATTTGTTAAACAAGGGCAGACTTTTCGTCTGATCCGATCAGCGGCGGATCCATCATTGCATTTAATAGGGAACGATTATTTGCAATAAAGCATTCTAATTTAAACGTTTAATTAGATTAGAAATTAAAATAAAAATGGTTAAAAAAATAGTAATTCGACTAATTCTTTGCGCGGAAATAGTTGTGATGTCATACTCATTTCAAGACTTAATTTTTCCCCTTTGCTGTGAACGTAGGAGAATGCAAGTAATGCGAGTCCGATTGACAGTAATTATAATGCAGTAACGAATAAGGCAATGTTAATGCACTATTAAATTAAATGTAATTATTACAAAAGAAACACATACTGTTATCTAATGGTGAATTATGAAACTACTGTTTAAAAGGAATTATTAATTAATTAGGAATGATTAATTTTAAGATTATTAACAACTTATTAGTTCAAAATATTTTTGAACTAATAAGTTGTTAATAATCTTTCACATATCTAAATATATTATTTCTAAAAGGTGTTTTTTAGTCGAGTGGCTCGATCTCTTTAACTACTGCACCAAAAAAAATTAAAAAAATACCCACTTAAAGCTTATGTTTTCTACTTTGGGCGAAAAATATAAAAAAATTCCAAAAATATCTTTTTGTTAATAAAAAAATTATTTTTTATAACAATTGGCCTGAGCGCCATCTGTGGGCGACACATCAAATATCTTAGCCAAATTGTATACTTGGAACACGCTAGATGGCGATATAGTGCGAAGACTTCGCACGGGTCAGCTAGTTGTTGCTAATAAAAGAAACGGATGCCACCGTTATTTAATTAAGTATTAATCTGTAAATTCATCAGGTATCTTACTTAGATTATCAGTAATATTTGGTTAGAATGACGTATTTATATTAGTTACTAGATATATCTTATACTAGCAGCAAACACCCGTTTCGTTGGGTTTTTGACAGTACATTTATTAACCTATACATTTTTTATGTATAAAAAAACAACATTCTCGTTATGTATTACTTTTTTATATTTTCTACATAAATAACTTACAAACTAAGTATATATATATATATATATATATATACATATATATATATTTATATATATATAGCTGTAACGTATTATTAATATTACAAGAAATAAGAACGGGTGGGTTGCGGGAGTGAAGAAAAAGGGTCAAGACAGAAGGAATAGAAAAAACAGGAACATTCATATTGGAAGTCAGATATTTTTGAGGTCTACTACTTTCAAACCCCATATCTCCCACACCCTTATCGACTCGCAACTACTATAGTGCACGAATGGAAGGTTGAGGCTACTACCACGTAAAAATGCCTTTCGTCTGTCTATATATGTAATACAGTAAATATATTTGAATAAACAAATGGTGTTATTAAAGAGAATAAAAGTACTTCATTAGAAAAATTAATTTTAGTACTTTTTAATATGATTTCTGTTTATAGCAACAATTTCGTAATGCGAAGGAATTTATTTATTGAAAAACGCTTTAAAGATTTTCCACATGGTAAATTATTGTTTATTCGACATATTCGATATAAAGATTGTCAAATCAATACAAAAAGCAAGAAAATTACGCCAAGATTAAAGAAGTTAATAACATACGTGAGATGGAAAAAAACGTATATAGAAAATTTGGAAGTGTATAAAAAGAGATACGTACGGACGGATCAAGTTTCGGGAATTTTTCCAAAAATTAATATGAGAATTTAAAATACAGATGACAGCCACATTTTTCCATAACTGATGTTAAAAATATTTTTACAATTTTAAGGAATGAATTCTTAAAAATTAAATATATGTTTCTATTTCGGTTTGGTTCAAATAAATGCATTAAGCGTTGCAATGGAGCAGTTAACTTACTTTCTATTAATAAAATTTATCGCTGCGATCTTGTAATTATTTACACTTATCATTTAAACCTCATTTGAAATAGTAACATTCTTTCAAACATTCTTCAAAATTATGTCATTTATGTTTCAAAAGTGTAGAGTTAGAGGACACTTTCCATGACTGTTGTTCAGTAAGATACCAATGAGAGACATTTATGAGGAGCAAATTATATATTTATCTTTGTGCCGTTGGTGTAAGTGGACAAAGTGGAGTATTTTTGTATCGAAACCAGTCGGTATCGCTATGAAGTACTTATGATCGAAACTAACTCAGTGTTATATTTTATTACATAAAAACAATTTAAATGAGCCAAAATCATTACATTTGAAGTGAAGCTTTTTAATTAATTCGCTTTAATAATTCTACATAATTCAAATTCTGTTTTTTGCTGATGACATACAAATTTTAAAAAAAATTTTGGCACGTTATATTATTTACATTTAACAATGTTAATGCTTTAAAAATGCCCTTACTAACTTTGTTCGATTATGAATATACCCCCAGTTTATCTTACATTAATTCTTGATTCAAAATCTCAGGTGCTCATGGCGTGAGTTAGGTTCCAAATCCCTCGTAATTTCCTTATTTCTAAATATGTACTACCTCCTAGGAGTCCTACCTCTACTGTGTCCCTCCTTCTCTACTGTGGTTCTCCAGCAGTTCCACAAACAGCCAGACGATATAAAGGCAAAAAAATTAATCTGAAAAAATTATTCCTCTGTATTAATTTAACCACCGTAGCTAATAAACGGCGGTTATTTTGAAAAATAAACCTGTGAAATACAAGCAACATTCGCACTATAAGGGTTTTATGCATATAAAAACATTAAGGGTATTTAAAGTATTGAATATATTTGGCGATAATTTTGTAGAAATTCACAATTAAATGAAACTACGTGATGTAGTATTATTTCTACTTTCTTTAAGTACTTTACCGCGACCTAGGTTTCGTTGTATTACAACATCTTCAGGTGGGCTATTAGCAAAGATATATTTGCTAACAGCCCATCTGAAGATGTAATACAACGAAACCTAGGTCGTGGTAAAGAACTTAAAGAAAGTAGAAATAATACTACATCACGTAGTTGCATTTAATTGGGTATTTAGAGTATTTAAGAATATTAATATAATTTTTTGCCGCCTAAATATGATACGTAATATATTTGTGACAGACATAACAACATGATCAATATCAGAAAAACTGTAAAATGTGGAATCATCGTTAACATTTTTACATGTAAAATTCTAGTAACGCTGTTTTTCATCATTTTCATTTTAACAATTTTGGAAGAAGGGTGGCGCACATTTTTCTTAGCATTATAAGCAATGTTTTTAGTTAGAAGAATTTTAAATAAAATTGTGTTATAATTTCCTTATTTCTAAATATGTACTACATATTTAGAAATAAGGAAATGATTTCTAAATATGTACTACATATTTAGAAATAAGGAAATGATTTCTAAATATGTACTACATATTTAGAAATAAGGAAATGATTTCTAAATATGTACTACATATTTAGAAATAAGGAAATGATTTCTAAATATGTACTACATATTTAGAAATAAGGAAATGATTTCTAAATATGTACTACATATTTAGAAATAAGGAAATGATTTCTAAATATGTACTACATATTTAGAAATAAGGAAATGATTTCTAAATATGTACTACATATTTAGAAATAAGGAAATGATTTCTAAATATGTACTACATATTTAGAAATAAGGAAATGATTTCTAAATATGTACTACATATTTAGAAATAAGGAAATGATTTCTAAATATGTACTACATATTTAGAAATAAGGAAATGATTTCTAAATATGTACTACATATTTAGAAATAAGGAAATGATTTCTAAATATGTACTACATATTTAGAAATAAGGAAATGATTTCTAAATATGTACTACATATTTAGAAATAAGGAAATGATTTCTAAATATGTAGTACATATTTAGAAATAAGGAAATGATTTCTAAATATGTACTACATATTTAGAAATAAGGAAATGATTTCTAAATATGTACTACATATTTAGAAATAAGGAAATGATTTCTAAATATGTAATACATATTGTGTCCTATGTGTGTTCCTTCATTGCACATGGCCTAAATTTCAGAATATATTTAATACTGATATTAGAAACAACTCTTTGATTTATGTTTTACAAATCTAGTCTAGTTTTTCCATTGCAATTTTCACTTTACCGTCTTATGCTGGTGCTTTTTCTTATCCATGTGATGCTTAGATTATTTATTAATTTAAATTCAGTGGAAATATTTTATAATTTTTCACAGACAGCTTATTGCAGTTTTCCGCAAAAATAACAGCTGAATATGCAAGACGTAGTTAACCGGAAAACTTTGCTTAAACAATAAAGTTGACCTAGTGTATATCTGTATACGTTGAAGTTTTATGGAGCAAGATGGTAAAGAAAATTTATAGAATAAGATTATGATACCTAAAATAGGAAATTAACGTTTTTAAATTTATACTAAAGCCAGGGACACTTAACCAGCTTCTTCCGCTGCAAGTTTTCGTAAAACAGTTTGAATATATTAGCTCTGCTTTGCGATGTTGTTTCCCTCTAGAAAACTGTTTGTATCCGGCGGACGCGATCTAACTTTTATATTCACGCTTGTAAGTCCAACAAACCAAATCTACAAACACAAGCTCCAAAATAGACGGAGCGGGCCAAGGGATGGTAACAGTTGGCCGGGATGACCTTTTATTGCTTTATTAGTACGGTTAGATGTTATTTAGTTGTCCAATAGTTTAGTAATAGGTTACTCGATGGCAAAACTGTGGCATTTTATTACTCTGCTTTTGACAAAACTTGAAATAATTTTTTAAAATATCAATAACTAAATGAAGAGTATAAAACCTTTATGACTTTATAGTACTACGGCTGAATTACTACTATAAAAACGAAAAATCCTCTACTTAATGTAAAACTTTATTATGCCATATACATTTTACATTTTGCTAATATTTGTTATTGTTTTTACCGAATAGGCTATTTGACAACATCAAAAACCTTTATGACTTTATAGTACTACACCTGAATTACTACTATAAGAATGAAAGATCCTCTATTTAATGCAAAACTTTATTATGTCGTATAAATTTTACATTTTGCTAATATTTGTTATTGTTTTTTTCCGAATAGGCTATTTGACAACATCAAAAATTTACAATTCAGAGTCATCCTATTAGATTATAACGTAAATAAGCGTATTGCTTTTCATTTTCGAAAGAATAAGTTTATATTTTATAAAAAAAAAGGAAGGAAATCACAATATTTTTTAAATTCAGTCAGCGCCGCAAACGCCCTGTTATTGGTTAAAAGTCAGATGACATCACAGGCAAGTATAACGCATTCATACCAAAATTTAATGTTCTTATTCTTTTGGTTTATAGGCATTGATATCGATAATAATATTCAATTGAATCGAAATGATCTTCACATATAAAACTATTTGAGTGGGCTATAATGCTCTTTGGAATTCTTCAGGCTAATTGCAGCCACTTTTTTGGTTTTTAAGATTCGTTGGCACTGAAACGAACACTTTGTGTGGACTTTTTAAGGACGTATTTGTAGATTGTGGCACTACACACCATTTATACATCATTTTAATATGATAATAAATAATAATACCCTTCAGCGGGTAGGACTGTTTATGTTTACATTGCCTGTGACGTCACGCTAGCCGCCATTACATAAATTGCGTTTTTAGCAAGAGTTCGAAAATTCAAACTTAAAAGTGATTTATATAAAAAATACGGCATTTATCCTAGAAATATAAATGTAGTGAATTTTAATGCAAAATAGAACAATTTATAATGCAAAATAGAACAATTTAAAAAATTAAGTCAAATAGACTATTGCGTTCAAGTTTACATCGATTCGCGTGAAAAAAAAGTTATCGAAAATTTTGTCGAAGGTCCAATTCGATGGCTTTCAAGTAGAATATGCTAGAAATTACTGTCAGGTAGACTTTTCCAGTAGAATTATGTGGTTGTTATGTTGTTAAAGTTGCTATAGTAATATTTTAGTTTGAAAATTGAGTAATTTTATTGAGACATGTTTTTTTTGTTATGGGTTGTAGCCATTATATAGTTTAATCGATCATTTTAATTGTAACACGAGTAGTCTTTATTTAAAAACACCTTAATTCAAATAAATTAAATAATAATTCTTAAATTAATGTCGTGTTTGGTGAGTCCACGAAGGAAAATTTTAATTTCGCCGCGACTGAAAATATTTTTCGTCTATGCGTACCGAAACTTAGGAAATATGTTCCATCTTTTCCAATGGCTGTTGCTCAAATTAATTAGCTATCATTTAATTTTAGAAACAAATTGCCTTTTTTATTCAGATATGATTTTAACAAAATTAACATTTTCAGTTGTTTTTTAATATTAAATTTAATGATAAACTTTTCCGATCAAACGAGATATACGTGATATTTTTAAGCCTATAGAAGGTACACTAAGCAGTATATTCAGTATCTACAGCATGTACCCATGTTACTAAGAGACTGTTTTACCTCTATGTTATTCGATTTATTCTAAGATTTTCCACGATAACATACTCAAGAAAATATGGAATTAAACTAAAAGCAAACGATAGTATATATCGCACAAATGATTTTATTGGATCTCTTTTATTCAAATGAAACTATTGTTTAAGTATTGATTTTATGAATTTCTTTATACGACTTTGTATTTTTCCTCTTTCCTTCATATATTCTAGTGCCAAGTTAGGTTTCCATGTAAAATGTGTTTGATACTGCTCCATTGTCTATTCTTACTTCCATGTATATTCCTTTAAGTATTCATGCAGAGTTTCCTACACATTTAGGATCTAAGTGATTAGCATACGTAGTACCAATTCTACTATAACTTAAGAGGCTGTATTAACACTATTTCTTTCAAAATGACTGTAGCAGCTAATAATTACCAATTAAATAAATCTAGCATCTTTAAAATAAGTTAACTGTGCCCCATCGTCTCACCCGCCTTTATTAAAATTATTTCTTTCAAAATAGCTATAGTAGTAACTTTAATGTGAAGTTCGATATAGGCAAGTGAACGTTAAGTCTATGTATAATAATTACCAACTAAATAAATCTAGCGTCTTCATATTAAGTTAACTGTTCCGTGCTATCTCACCAGCCTTTATTAACATATTTCATTCAAAATAGCTGTAGCAGTAGCCTTAATAGGAAATTTGATATAGGCGAGTGAACGTTAAGTCAATATCTAACAATTACCAATTAAATAAATATAGCTTCTTTATTATAAGTTAGCTATACCCTGCCATTTCTCCCGCCTTTATTAAAATTATTTCTTTCAAAATAGCTGTAGCACTAGCCATAATATGAAATTTAATATAGACGGGTGAGCGTTAAAGCAATATCTAATAATTATCAATTCAATAAATATAGCTTCTCCATAATAAGTTGACTATATTCCACCGTCTCACCCGCCTTTATTAAAATTATTTCTTGCAAAATAGCTGTAGCAGTAGCCTTAATGCCAAATTTAATATAGGCGAGTGAGCGTTAAGTCAATATCTAATAATTACCAATTAAATAAATCTAGCTTCTTTATAATAACTTAACTATTCCCCACCGTCTCACCTACCTGTATTAAAATTATTTCTTGCAAAATAGCTGTAGCAGTAGCCTTAATGCCAAATTTAATATAGGCGAGTGAGCGTTAAGCCAATATCTAATAATTACCAATTAAATAAATCTAGCTTCTTTATAATAACTTAACTATTCCCCACCGTCTCACCTACCTGTATTAAAATTATTTCTTGCAAAATAGCTGTAGCAGTAGCCTTAATGCCAAATTTAATATAGGCGAGTGAGCGTTAAGCCAATATCTAATAATTACCAATTAAATAAATCTAGCTTCTTTATAATAACTTAACTATTCCCCACCATCTCACCTACCTGTATTAAAATTATTTATTGCAAAATAGCTGTAGCAGTAGCCTTAATGCTAAATTTAATATAGGCGAGTGAGCATTAAGTCAATATCTAATAATTACCAATTAAATAAATCTAGCTTCTTTATAATAACTTAACTATTCCCCACCGTCTCACCTACCTGTATTAAAATTATTTCTTGCAAAATAGCTGTAGCAGTAGCCTTAATGCTAAATTTAATATAGGCGAGTGAGCATTAAGTCAATATCTAATAATTACCAATTAAATAAATCTAGCTTCTTTATAATAACTTAACTATTCCCCACCGTCTCACCTACCTGTATTAAAATTATTTCTTGCAAAATAGCTGTAGCAGTAGCCTTAATGCCAAATTTAATATAGGCGAGTGAGCGTTAAGCCAATATCTAATAATTACCAATTAAATAAATCTAGCTTCTTTATAATAACTTAACTATTCCCCACCATCTCACCTACCTGTATTAAAATTATTTATTGCAAAATAGCTGTAGCAGTAGCCTTAATGCTAAATTTAATATAGGCTAGTGAGCATTAAGTCAATATCTAATAATTACCAATTAAATAAATCTAGCTTCTTTATAATAACTTAACTATTCCCCACCGTCTCGCCTACCTGTACTAAAATTATTTCTTGCAAAATAGCTGTAGCAGTAGCCTTAATGCTAAATTTAATATAGGCTAGTGAGCATTAAGTCAATATCTAATAATTACCAATTAAATAAATCTAGCTTCTTTATAATAACTTAACTATTCCCCACCGTCTCACCTACCTTCATTAAAATTATTTCTTGCAAAATAGCTGTAGCAGTAGCCTTAATGCTAAATTTAATATAGGCTAGTGAGCATTAAGTCAATATCTAATAATTACCAATTAAATAAATCTAGCTTCTTTATAATAACTTAACTATTCCCCACCGGCTCACCTACCTTTATTAAAATTATTTCTTGCAAAATAGCTGTAGCAGTAGCCTTAATGGGAAATTTGATATAGGCGAGTGAACGTTAAGTCAATATCTAACAATTACCAATTAAATAAATATAGCTTCTTTATTATAAGTTAGCTATTCCCTGCCATTTCACCCGCCTTTACTAAAATTATTTCTTGCAAAATAGCTGTAGCAGTAGCCTTAATGCTAAATTTAATATAGGCTAGTGAGCATTAAGTCAATATCTAATAATTACCAATTAAATAAATCTAGCTTCTTTATAATAACTTAACTATTCCCCACCGGCTCACCTACCTTTATTAAAATTATTTCTTGCAAAATAGCTGTAGCAGTAGCCTTAATGGGAAATTTGATATAGGCGAGTGAACGTTAAGTCAATATCTAACAATTACCAATTAAATAAATATAGCTTCTTTATTATAAGTTAGCTATTCCCTGCCATTTCACCCGCCTTTACTAAAATTATTTCTTGCAAAATAGCTGTAGCAGTAGCCTTAATGCGAAATTTAATATAGGCGAGTGAGCGTTAAGTCAGTATCTAATAATTTCCAATTAAATAATTATAGCTTCTTCATAATAAGTTAGTTGTTTCCTGCTGTTTCACCCGCGTCTTAATTATGCTGTTCAATTCCTTGGACACTAAAACCCTCCGCTCTGTTCGCCAAATAATATCGGTCGTCGGGGTCGAGGGTGTTTCTGCGGGAATACTTGGAATGATCAGTCAATGAATAAACCGGCCTCTCTCTACCTCAAGCTATTTAAGCAGTGTTACTAGACTTTTGTCATATTTTTATCAATGATTCGCCCTTATGAATCGTAGCTTGATTATATATAGCTTATAGTGCTCAAAGTATGGGCTTTCTAACACGACGATAATTTTTATGTCGGACCTGTGTGTGGTACAAGAGATTAGCGCAAACGAAGAAACAAAATTTTCCGCTTTACGTTTTAGTGTAGATTACATTTATAAAAAACTTTAAAATAAATGATATAAATATTTAATAAATATAATTAAGTAATAATAAAAAAAATTATTGATATGTAAATACTTTTTACTTTCAATCCTTATATAGATGAAATATCACTTGTGTCTTGCGTAGAAGTGTAAATTGTAGGCATATCTGAAAAATATTTTATTTTCGATTATGGCCTACAGCTTACTATTTGATTCTTAATTAAATTGTGTGACTTAAAATTATTATTTAAAGAAGAAATTGACTTATTTTGATAATGGTATTGAGAAATTTTTAATCCAAAATAATCATTAGTTTAACTTTCAAACAACTACTCAGCTAACTCGTTAAGTAAATGCAAAATTAAAAGCGTACTTCGTCTCCTCAAACAAGAATTACTTAACAATTGCGCCATTTAACCATCGCTAAATATTTACCGCCGCACTCGCGCCACTTGTTCTGCTTAATTAACCTAAAGTTAATTGATGGTTGAGTATTACATAATTAATAGAAGAATCCTGTTTTATTAATGGTTTAACGATGTTCTTCACCCGTCGAGATGGGAAAAGATCGGGCACGTTCGGCAAACAGCAGATGAACGCTGGTTGTTAACGCTTTGAGGACTGAGGTATAGAGGCTCCTTTGGATATTAGATGTTTGTCATAAGATAACTTTAATAAAATGGTGGAAAATGTAACGGGAATTTGTTTCAATGTGCAAAATTACTAAAATATAATATTAAGCACGTTTAGCGAAGAAAAAAATATGTTTACTATAAAAATACCAAATTAGTGAAATATATATTATCGGTTATCATAATTTTTGTAATTAAAGTTAAGAATTGAATATTGTATAGTCCATAGGTTACACGAAACAAACAGTTTTATTTTTTGTCATTGACGTAATTAAATTACAATTAGGTGTATTAAAATAAGTTACATATGCAATGAAAATGATTGAATTTTCATGACGATTATTTCAATATCATCTTTCTAGCTGTGTAACGTAAATAATTATACCGTTATGACAATCGATTGTAATTTTATTAATTATAGATAGCTTTTAAACTGTTAATATTCATAACATATTTTATGTATTATATTTAATTTCTATTTTTCATATTTAAAAAAAACGGTAAAAATAAACTTTCCTAGTGAAGATGTTTACTTAAAATGGCAATCTTCAATTCTAGTTACTCGCTATATTAATGCATGACATTCGTTCCTAATTTAGTCACGCACGATTTTTGTTCCAAATTTAATCATTCTCGATATTCATTCCAAATTTAGTCATGAAATTTAATTATGTACTATTCTTGTTTCAAATTTAGTCATGAACGATTTTCGTTTCAAATTTAGCCATGCAGGCTTTTCATTCTAAATTTAGTTACGAAAGATTTTTGTTCCAAATTTAATCATTCTCGATATTCATTCCAAATTTAGTCATGAAATTTAATTATGTACTATTCTTGTTTCAAATTTAGTCATGAACGATTTTCGTTTCAAATTTAGCCATGCAGGCTTTTCATTCTAAATTTAGTTACGAAAGATTTTTGTTCCAAATTTAATCATGCATGCAAGCATGATTAAATTTGGAACAAAAAACGAAGCACGGTAAAATAAAATAGGTTAAATGAATTAGCTCATATTTTAAAGTATTGAATGTCTATGCATTCAATATAAATACAAGAACTGGTGTTTCTTGGTCACTTTTCCTTATTTCAAACATTTTTTAGGTTTTAACAAAACCTATCTCTTTATAAAATTTCAGAACTTTACAGCGATTGTTATGGTTCGGTGACAGAAAATATTTAGAAACAAATAAACAAGCGTCATTCCAATAAGGATTCTTTTTTTACACTTTAGTTTAGGGACCATGAAAAGAATCTATTACCACATACATAATCATTTTTTTTATTTTATAAGTCGATAAGATAACTAGGCAAATAAAGTTACGTTACATCCAGATGGAACTTACTGTTAATTTAAAAATTGTATCCATTTACGAATTGTATCAAAACGGATTTGCAATTTGTTCAAAAATATTCAAACTCAGTATTATACATAGTGATGTAGGAGAGAACCCATATTATCAATACCGTTGAGAGCATGTGACTATTATATTAATAGATGAATGATAAAATAAGTAAAGGCATGCTTTACGTTAGAGGGTTAAAAACTAATGTACTGAGATTACTTTACGTTAAATTACCTGTTTGCTAATTAAAATCTTGGCGCTTATTCATTGAGCCTGAGTATCTTTGAACGGTGGAGGTGTGGTTTTGAGTTGATTCACTCTGTTAGATTCAAAGACTATAAATATATGGGTAGTTAAGTAATATGGATGAATATATAGTTAATGGATACATCTAGAGTACACGAATATTTATAAAATGTTTATAAATTACAATATTTTAAAAACATTAGTAACGTTTTTTTTTATTATATTTCTCCAAGTACATCCGATTTGCAAATTGCAAATCGGTTTTGATACAATTCGTAATTGGTTACAATTCTCAAATTGACAGTACATTCAATCTGGATGTAACATGTTTATTTAACTAATTATCTTACTGACTTACAAAATAAAAAAAATTATTATGTATCTGGTAATATATTCTTTTTATGATACAGAAAATTCATTTTTTTACGTGTTAAGCTCTTTGTATATACTTAGTTTATAGTGACATTAAAATTTATTATATCAGTAATTTTCTTGTTCATTTTAACAGACCAAAAGACAGGGAATGGGGTTTGACCGCAAGGCAAGTCGAATTTTTTTTCTGCACTTTCGTGATATTGAACTGTGAAAAGGACAGAACCTTGAGAAATGAGAAAAGGCTATTTTGAGTTTTTAGCTATTTTTCACGCCGCGATATAATTTTTGTTGTAACTTATCAGCAAGTATTTTGAACACATTTCATAAAAATACCCCGTTTTACTTTTTGATGTATGGACAGTGCAGAAGTTCTTTAGTGAAAATCTAGGATATGTATTAAATATAGCGAGCCAAAGAGACTCTGTAGATATACATAAACTTACTTAATTAAGTTTATAAAAAATAGTTTAATAGCAATGTTATACTATAAAAAGTGAGATAATAAAGTTAAGACGTAATCAATCGGATGCAGACAAGGTTCAAAACACCTGCAAAACTAGACATCAACTCCATATTGGTTCTTTCAACAAAGATATTAGCAAAATATGCACGGAATCGATATATGCAAATTAGTTTATTATTCATAAGTATTATTCCAGGGGGAAGTTTCATCCCCAAACTAATCCGAACACCGAACTTAAGGCCCGCGGGCGGCTTGCCTTCTCGTCGACTGCTATGCTAATTTTAATAATGTCATTTTTTCATACGCCCTCGTTTGTGTGTATCTTCTATTATCCACAGCATCTTGGTGTGATTTAATCTTAAGCAGAGAGCGTGGATTTGCTTGGCTTTAAGTTTTTTTTGTTTTAAAAAAATTACCTCGTCATATATGTACATACGTTTAAGTGATGTGCTGTTTCGAAAGACGAGATTTTGATGGCCTCATTAGATTAGAGAGGATTTCGGATACGGTTTTTGGAAATTGATTTGAGAATGAGATGAGTTTTTGATATAGTCGATATTTAGATATATACGTCGTAATTGCTAAATCTGTGTGGTGATCCCAGTATCTTGTGGATGACGTAATCATCTAATGAGCCATATATGTACATACGATTAAGTGATGTGCTGTTTCGAAAGACGAAATTTTGATTGTGTCATTAGGTTAGAGAGGATTTTGGATACGATTTTTGGAAATTGACTTGAGAATGAGATGAGTTTTTGATATATTCGATATTGAGATATATACGTCGTAATTGCTGAATCTGTGTAGTGATCCCAATAGCTTGTGGTTGACGTAATCCTCTAATTATAATTAATGGAATTTTTGAAGAATAAAATGAAGATTATATATTGTGCGGGATATAATTTGAAACAGCGAGTTAGAGTGTCCAAAACAATTCACCTGAAATGTATTTCATCCAAAAATATTCTTAAAAAGATTGTTCCCCCTGTCATTTAAACTGTTAATATCAAAATTATAAAAAAACGTTACAAGAAGTGTATGTTCAACTACATTGATATTTCTAAATCTCATAATTCTAGAGAAAATTACTATATTTTTGTAAATAGTTTAAAAGAAATACTACGTATTCATAAATGTTTATATATAAAAGAATATGTACGGAGCCCTTGTAGTGGGAGTCCTAAGTGTACTAAAACTATTTTTTCTATGATTATTATATGCGGGATATATACGAGTAACAATCTAAGTTACATATATTTTCTGATTTGACTTGGAAATATATTATTCCAAATCTTATTCTACAAATTGACAGAAATCTCTTAGATTTTTTTTTTAATTTTACTTTCGGAGAAAGAATAGACAAATAAATTTATTTTTTTTTACAATGAAATTGATTTTTATTTAGTTAAACGAAGTTGCGTCTTAAGATTTATGCTGCGAAACACCTTTTCTATTTATTTATGAAACGTAGAGATGTAGTAAATCCATTATAGGTCACTAATGCTGTCTTAGCACCATCTATCGATAAATTTATATAATAATTGATAATAATATTTATAAACAAGGAATATTATCGTTCATAATAAAATTTAAATCCATTGTTTTGTGTATAAACACTTGCTTATAATGATTTTGATATATTATTAATTAAATAAAATATGTGCATTTAATGCAATATTTCATTACAGTAATATTGTGATAATGGTTACGTAAAAACGTGACTGTTATCGCTTCGTGTGCAACTTTTTTATTTTTAATGAAACGAAACGATGCTATCATAAGTCTTGCATCTATCGGTGTGGTTTAAGGAGGGGACACCGTTAATTTTTTTATTGATATTTTTAATTTTCTTACCTTATTCTTTGATCTATCCCGATAAATTTTATCTGTTGATGTGAATCAAAAATATGGTTTAGACAAAAGTAGGCGTTTGAAAAATTTACAAGTTCCATTTTGTAAGGAAAATTTGCAAGTTCCATTTTGAGTCATTATATAATTTCGTTAAAAAAAAAGGAAAAATTGCAAGTTCCATTTTGAGTCATTATATAATTTCGTAAGGAAAAATTGCAAGTTCCATTTTGAGTCTATATATAATTTCGTAAGGAAAAATTGCAAATTTGTAATATCAACGTCATCGATTTCAGAAGACTATGATAATAGACCTCGAAGCAGATAAGGACTGAGATCTGAGATGTTTCTATAAATATTTAATTTTCAATTATAACGGAATAGTGAAATGTTTTCATATAATTAATTATAGAATATAATCAGAAAAGTGAATTATATAAGAGTTTCGTCATTCGTATTTCGTATAGCGCGGGTTTGTAATAAATTTTAAAAGAGGAACAACTCTCCTAACTTTGAAAGAGCGAAAACCTAATTTGCCCTCCAGGATTAAGATCTCGCTTATAATACAACTTGCAATAATACGGATTTGCTCTTCTCAAGATAAATTATTTCTCTGCTCGACTACTGAGTTAAGTTTTGCGACTCGCTCTCATGTGAGGGATTGCGGCTAAACGTAATTTTGCTTAATTAAGATATACAAATATGACGATTTACAGTATCAAATGCAATATCCGCAAAACCGCGAATCCAGGTTTTGTATCGCGTATAGGCGAAGTGGTTCCCACGATTGTACCGCGGGTCGCGCGATGACCCCACGCACGTACACCGATGCATAAAGCCCATCGCGCTCAATTTGCTGCACACATTTAACTAACAAATGGGTGGTTCGTGAGTCGTTCGCGCGGTATGGCGCTGGGCCATTTTCTTCAGTACCAGCGCTAGTATTTGTCTACTGACGTCGCGCGTGCCTGCGGTTTTAAGATATAAACATTCTGGGGCATGAAAGGCAATTTAAAGAAATAAAACATGTTATGCCAATTTTATATTGGTGTCAGTTTTTGACTTACGCCATTTTTGGTTTTGGATTCGAATGCATGCAAACTTTTATATTTTTTCATATGACAGTATTGTTTCTAAAGACATTCGTTGGCCCATTATTTTGAATAGCAAACGAAGCTGAAAATCAGCTGTCTTGCGAAAAACCCATAAAACAAAACTACTATAAAAATGAAATTTTGCAAAATGTATGTAAATCATACCGGTTAAAAAACCACTTATGTGAAAGTGAAAAGTGTAAAAAAACATAGAAAAATATAAAAAAATTAAAAACATAAAAAAATGTTGGTGCCATAAAAAATTAGATATTATTGACTTAATTATTCAAATTCATTTTAAATCAAACTTTGTTTCCAAAATGTGATTCTTTGCAAGATTCAATGTTTTATAATAAGGACTATTATAATTATGAATTAATTAAATTAATTTATTGCAGAGACTAAAACTTGAGTAACAACTAAATACAGAGAAAAGTGTATAGGCGAAATAGAAACATAACCAAAATTAACCCTCTGAAATCTGAACTGTCCAATAATGCAACCATATCAATGACATCAACGTGACAATTTAATTTCAATGTGTAGCATACCTGAATAAAAATGTAAAAAAAATATACACACTCAATAATAAATTATGAAACCAGTGCTTTTAAACAATTTCAGTGCAATGCTATTTTTATAAAAAACAAAAACGATTTGGTTTTTTTTTTTATTCATTTTCCACAATATATAAACTAACATCTTTTTACACAACTTTGATTATCACTATTCATAAATTTCATAAAACCAATTTTGCCAAAAAAACATACAATGACAAAATATACAGTCATTTTACTGTTCAGATTTGTTAGTTAAGTTTTGGTTTTGTGGTTATTTTGTCAAGACATTTCTTTCTGTACTAGGTTGTTTGTTCCGAGTATAGTTATAAATAAATTTATTTTTATTTTAAATATCCGAAACAGTAAAAAAATACATAATAATGTGAAGAATACGTGATTCACGTCACATGATTTCTTCATGTTGAACTTTACATTTTCCACTTTGAAACAAGAATTCCTTTGATATGTGTAAAGAAAAATGTAATTTTGGTGGCAATTTTACCTGGTGGCTTTTCCGCTATTTTCTTTGCGTCATCGAAATGAACGTATCATGAAATTATTTCCTTTATGTTACAGAAATACCTAGATTGTGTCAATATATTTCAAATTACCACGTACTTGCTCGGTATATACAATAAAAATGGAAAAAACTTTTCTTATAGAATTTAATAGCGGAAATAACTGAAAGCTGAACATATGAAAATATTTTGGAAAAATAAAGTCTTCCAATAAAATGTTAATACATGCTATTGAATCTCACTCTTTCTATGGGAAGAATATGAGCTAGAGAAGGCTCCACTTAAGTTAAAAGTCATACATACAAATAGCTCTTTCTGACCTCTGGTTCGCGCACCTGTCTCATTCAGTAACGTAGACCGTATGCCAGATTGCATTCTACAAAACAACTTGTATTGTTTTACACTTGTGTTCACATTATCTGGCATGTGTGTTGTATTGACTAATACTCTACAGAAATAACGTGTTCTGGGCGTCGCTGCCTATCAGATATTTACGATTTAATTTATTTTAATTAGTCTCTGCAATAAAATACGTATTTTATTATTTCGCAGAAAAAATATCATCACTTTATTTCGTTATAAACATTTTTATTAAAATACTGGGAACATTTTGAAATCTTTTCAACATATGATATTCTCCCGTATTTATGGATAGTGTTCCCATGGATAATGTTTAAGGTCCATTTGTTGATAGAATTTAAATCAGTTTTTTATATTCTAGACATTTTGTTATTTCTTTCATCCATTCTGTACATTTGTGATTCCATTCATAATCGATTTTCAAAGTTCTGTAACCTAAAGAGAATTTACGACTTATTTTGAAGAACATCACTACAAACACAAGTAATAGGAAAATATGTACATTTTGAACCTAAATAGGGTATTTGACTAAATTTTTTTTATTACTAAAATAATAATGTTAAAACGGCTAAAATAAATACTTATAGTACCTAGAATCTTCCCTTTTCATTACAAAGTTATAACGACTTAAAAACTGACGAACTACGATTCGCGCGAAAACGTCCCATACAAAACACAATGGGATTATGACGTCACTGACCTGTATTTAGCATTCATTATAAGGGAGTTTAATTAAATATCTTTAGTATCTCGTTAAATATTGCGTTTAAGTTATATATTGCATATTATAATTTTCTAATTTTTTTGTGTGGAAACTGAATTCATAATAACTTTTCCTATTTAATGAAAAAAAATTGACACTTTTTTCCATTTAGAAGTTCCGATTAATTGTTGTATGCATTCTATTAGAAGTTCCAATTAATTGTTTGTTATATCCCAAGGTTTTTTTTTAAATCTACTCTATAGTTTTAAAACATTTTCACAAAAAATATTGACGGCAGTCAAATACCCAATTATTATCATGAACCATGATTTCCATATATTGTTTTTATCAATTTCAGAAAAAAATAAAACATTTTTTTTTCAAGTTCTGGTTAATTTTCACACAGTGTATAAATGACGTTACATAAGTTGTCAGTCACAATTGTCAGTCAAAATACCAAATATATTGATATAACTTTGATTTTCTAAATCGGCTTTGGTCATAAACGAAGTAAAGGTCGAGTAAATAGAATATTTTCTCACCCCTAGACAATGGATAAATAAAATCTAAGTTTTCATGGTAAATAATTTAAATAAAACAAAAAAAATAAAGTTTCTCTTTTATATAGTGAGCATCGTTTCAAATACGTAAAAATTATTCGGGTTAGGGTTGTTTTAAAACACCTCAATAATTCTCAAATGAACTAAAGTCTTCTATCATTTATTCACAAAGAAAAATTTTAAAACCCTTAAATATTACTTCCGGCTGCAATAAACAATTCTAATAGCTCCAGAAAATCCCAGGACCAAATGCATCACGGAAAAATATTTTTCTTTCTTGACGGTCCATTTGTCTTTGTATAATTTGTGTACTTAGAAAATTAATTTTTAAAAGTAAACACATAAAGAATGTCTTTAAACGATTCGCAAAAGATCCATGATATTAGCTCAAACCTAACTTTGCGTAAATTTTTCTTAGAAATATAAGTTATATATTTGAAGTTCCATACTGTCGCTGAATTCGCTATCCTATTCCAAAGTAAATAAAATATACAATAAGAAATATATAATAAAAATAATAAGTTCTCAAACAAATTTTATTAAAATTATATTAAATTATAACATTAGAACTAGACTTATCAAAATTTTCCATATGAACACTTCATTCAAGATGCTGCAAATTATGTTTAACTTATTTGAAATGTCAAAATAATTTTTTTGTGTCACCATTATTTATTGTCATGAAAAATAATAAAATTAGATTATTGATGTAAATAAATATCTGCAGATACATACGTATAATTTCTTCACGTTATAGATTAAAGGTCTTCCAATTAACTATAGAAAATAAATGGAAAACTTACATTAGTCGAAAATGCAAAAAAGAGTTATGATTTGTTATTAAAGTTAATATTTGAAGTGCCACAAAAAATTCGGTATCCGTTCTCATAATCTTGTGATACAGACAATTAAATGAAACTACGTGATGTAGTATTATTTCTACTTTCTTTAAGTTCTTTGCCACGACCTAGGTTTCGTTGTATTACATATTCAGGTGGGCTATTAGCAAAGATTGTTGTAATACAACGAAACCTAGGTAGTGGTAAAGAACTTAGAGAAAGTAGAAATAATACTACATCACGTAGTTTCATTTAATTGTGAATAATGAATTTTTACAAAATTAATGCCAAATATATTAAATTCTTGTGATATAGGTCATACTCGATAGTCATACTTAGTCTTGCGAATGTCAACTTTTGAGATACACAATTATGAAGCGCACACATTTGTGCCACGCACTGAATGAGGATACATAAATTTATTTACAGAAAATTTAAATGATATTCTGGAAATTCACGTGACTAGTGAGTAAAATGGGACGAGAGGTAGTAGTGGTAGTATTAAATAGTATTGAAGATGTGAAATTAAAGAACTATTAAGTATCGAATTTTTTTTCAATTTTCTTAGTTTTTAAGGAAAATAATTGACAAAATACAAAGAAAAACATATGTTACTGAATGTAAAATTAATTGCGTAGAATAAAGGTGGACATTTGTGAAATATGGGCCTTGAATTCAAGAAAATGTGTTTTGGATAAAAACATGTAATTGAAAGCTTTTGCATATCAATTAATATTAATTAACGTTAATTTTCTTTGTTTCAGGTAAGTAGATTTCAGTTACGGACCTATCTTACAGTCATATTCTCATTTGGTAAGTGACATTACAGTTTTGAAATAGTTTTTTACGATCAAAATTCATTGCAGAATACAATCAAAATTAAATTCCATTAATTTGTAGATATTTTTCTTGGAACTTTTTAAGTTACCACATTATGGGGTGAATGACCCTTTTGAAATTTAAAGGCAGGGTGCTCATGATAAAACAATTTATTTTTGAGCTATTTGGTTTATTTTAATTATTAACGTATTTAATATATAAATATGGCAAGTATCGAATAAGACAATACACTTAATAAATTTACACTTGCTAATATTTTAAGAAATCTCATCTTGTTTATTATCTTGGTCTTTTCCATTTTATTATTTATGCCACAAAATCTAGAAACGTGGAATATGAAATCTTTAAGAAAAAGTCCAAATATGCCGCAAAAAATATATGGCTTGTGTATATTTCTTACTGGTTAAGTTAGTTTAAGTTAAGTAAATTACGGCCAATTCCTTCATGCCTTTGATTTTCATTATATTTATTTGATTTTAAATACAATATTTATTAATGATTCAAAATAATTTAATTTAATATATATAGGTTAAAATTCACGCGAATATTACGTTTTACCAATATGCTATTATAATTTTAATTGAATAATATTAGTGATAATAGTGTTTCGACAGAAAATACAAGATAAAATAAGAAAAAAAACAAATAAAGGTTCGAATCTACACTAATATTCACCACATTGCTATTTGGTGCGCGCCATCTAGTGCCGCACTTTGTGTACTACTCTTTTGGCCGAGCGAAGTTCGCACGTTGATTTGGAGGTGGCGCTGCTTTGTTGACTTCCACAGAGTATCTACTTACCATCAACTGTAATTAAATAAAACCATTTTTCTTCCGATAATTATTTGTTCATATTATATAAAATAAATATTTAAGTAATGAAGTTAGATGATATATTAATTGTCATTATAGGGTGTAAGGATTTGTTTTAGTGAAATACGTTAAATTACGCGTTAGAGTTTTTTTTTAAATAAAACGGTAATTTGAAAAAAAATTGGATTAAAAGTGTGATTTAATTTTCAAAAAAGTAAAATGTATTGTTTGTTCTGAAATCGTTACAATTCTATAAAAATATTTGTGTGACAGATGGTCTATTGGCCAAAAGTTTTATATAATTAGAGCTAAATATACATTTTTTAGGAATAAAGTCTAATTTCTTTCCTATGAAGGAGAAGCTTATAAGATGCGTTGTTACAGCGATCCCCGTAATGAAATCCGCAAAACCTTTTTTCTGAATTTATTTCTATGTTATAAGATCGGTCAATTTTAAATAATAAGTTGCCTAATATGATTAATTAAAATTGTTTATATTTAAAAATACTTACACTTAGAATCATATTGATAAAAAATGTTATTACAAAATATGCATTATTTATAATGATGTACATAAAGAAAAAGAGAAACATAAAAGTTCCTCTTACTAGCGGGAATATTTTTTCAATTATCTAAAAATAAGAAATCGGATATTTCATAAAAATCTATAATGTAGTTATTATTATGCATAGTTGTTTATTTTGTTTTCATTTTAAAATGACAAGGTCTTTACAAAAAAAATACTACCGGATTATTTTGCAATGAAGGCGCGTCTAGAAATTTTTATGACATTTATAAAAAAAAATGGCGACGATTTTACGTTAGCTGAAACGATTAACAAATCAGGCCATTAAGGTCCGCGTTTTGTAGCTTGCTAGACCAAAAAAAAACGTATCGAGAAAAATGCGATTGAAATATATCAAAGGATATACAAATATATACTTTAATTTCGAAATTAAGTAACAATATGTGCCTAAACCCTAAATTATTCTTTAACCAACTGTCCATAGCCAATATATAATGGTTAATTGCAGTCCTCATAAAAAAACCATTAAAAACATAGTTTCCGCTACGTCTCGAAATTGTGTGCGTATAATAAGCATACGGATTTTGCAGCTTGTCGATATTAGATGTTCTACTGTTCTAATATTCTACAATAGGGTATTTGATTGATGTCGATATTTTTTGTAAAAAACTGTAGAGTAGGTTTAAAAAAACCTTGGGATGAAAAAAAAATGCATATAACAAACGATTAATCGAAACTTCTTAATAAGAAAAACTATCAATTTAATTTTTCATTTAATAGAAAAAGTTATTATTAATACAGTTTCCACACAACAAAATGAGAATATTATAATTTTCAATATATAACTTAAACGCAATATTTAACGAGATACTAAAGATATTTAATATACTCTCTTATAATAAATGCTAAATACGGGCTTGTGATGTCATAAACTAGTTGTATTTTGTATGGAGCGTTTTCGCGCGAATCATAGTTCGTCAGTTTTTAAGTTGTTATAACTTTATAATGATAAGTCCTAGGTACGATATATTTATTTTAACCGTTTTTGATGTTTTTACTTATTCTATTTTAGTATTAAAAAAATATAGTCAATTACCCTATTATTACAATTTTATTATTCTTACAATATAAGGATAAATACACGTTGACCTTTGTCCAAATTCATTGAGTTTAATTAAATAGGTAAACGATTACAATTATTAGAAAATAATTTTTAAAATATTTAAGACTTTTACTGAGTGGTGTATTGTTTTTTTTCTTGATTTTAAAGCTGAATTTCGATATTTTCAGTATTTGTGAGGACTTTTTAATCAATTATTGAAACTAATTATTTTCTCAAACAAATGGTTTCGGTGAAATTTATTTCTCAATATATAATTTGAGGAAAATACCTAACTTGCGAAAAAAATACCTGAGTAAACCTAATTCGTGATCCTAAATCGAGTAAACATAATTCGTGATCCTAAATTGAGTAAACATAATTCGTGATCCTAAATTGAGTAAACATAATTCGTGATCCTACATTGAAGCAACTTTTGATTCTTTTATAATATTTGTTCACGGGTGCTACAAAATTAGCTATCGATTTGTACTAATAATAATTGTCCGGGGACTGACTTACGTTAATGGTTTTATGAAAAACGACATTCTATGATTCTATTTTCGTAGTTTGTAGTTTTTATAATTTGTGTAAATGGTATAATATTTAATAAAATGGGTCAAGTGTGAGTTGGAACGAAGAGTTTCGTAGCACCAAACGATATTAAAGTTATAAGCTCTTATTTATCAGACAGCGTGAAAAACAAAGTTATTGCTGCGGTCGGTACCGAAAATATCTCATATCTTAAAAACTACACAACATATCTTATTCAAGCCTATTTTCATTGAAAGTATATTTTATGTTCTACTATCTTAATTTTTTTCAGAATTTTACACACGTAAGTTGAAAAGTTAGAGCGGCACACAAATACTTTTTGAAATTTTAGAAGCGTATTTCTCACCAACTTACTGATTTAAATAAAAAAAGTTATTTCAGAACCTCGATGTCATTTTTAAGAGCTATCTAACGATACCCCACACACCTATGTGCATTGAATTCTTTTTTCATCCCTTAGTTACTTGTATGGAGTGCCATCCCTGATATTATTTTTTTTCATAATTCCACTACTTCATTTTATAGCGGTTCGCAGAAAACACCTACCATCTAAATTATGCCAATAGTTTTTGAATAAAATGGCTGTAACATATAGACAGACAGACGGACAGGACGAAATTATAAGGGTTCCGTTTTCATCATTTGGCTACGTAATCCTAAAAAGCAAATCTGCTCCATATATATACAAGCTATAATATACAAACAAAATAAATATTTATTCTCATTTCTAAGCACTGTCTGTCCTTTTATGAATGTTCCTTTATTGTTTACGATGTTAAGTTAGGAAATTTATTGGAATTTTATATCAGAAATTCGCAGTCTATGTACGTTTCCAAAAACCGTGTTATAAGATTATACCTGTCTTGATTTACCCGCTGTGCTTTCCTACCGGACATATCCTGTTTACCTTCAAACCTCTTTCTTTTTTTTTCCTAGAAACGTGTCAAATTTAGGCCTCCTCATTGTTGATAATAATTTTTTAATTAATTTTTCTTTTTTATAAATGTACAAAAAACTTTTTTGCCACAATTATAAAGATATAATCTTTTGCTGGTCCACCTCTGATCTAATTAATTGCATTCCTTAACGTGTGAAATTTAGGCCTCGTCATTGCTGATAATAATTTTTTTATTAATTTTTATTTTTTCTAAATTTATTTGAAACTTTTTTGCCACAATTATAAAGATATAATCTTTTGCTGGTCCACCTCTGATCTAATTAATTGCATTCTTTAACGTGTGAAATTTAGGCCTCTTCATTGCTGATAATAATTTTTTTATTAATTTTTATTTTTTCTAAATTTATTTGAAACTTTTTTGCCACAATTATAAAGATATAATCTTTTGCTGTGAACCTCTGATCTCATTCATTGCATTCCTTGACTGTTGTTGGGCTAACTGAAAAAGATTGTTCTTGTCGCAAGAAGTCCGCCGTATGTACGTAAAAATGTTTGAAATTCGTAAGTAAATAAAATTAAAATAAATAAATAAAACATAATTCTACAGTTCTCAATAACATTTAGACTGAAAAATTACAGAATGAAGGAACACGTTTCGAAATTTAATATCACAAACGATACTTAAAAACGAAAAAGCGTAAATAGAACGTCCCAATATCCCATTAAGGACACTCGGCCATCGGTAGGCACATAGTGTTTGTGGTGGAACTCATAAAATAAAGAGTCCGTACCTAATGTCGATTTTAAAAGATTTTTTTTAATATAATGAGCTTGATTTTTGAGCGATGAAATGAGATGAGCGATTAGATTAGGCCTCAACTATTTTAATAAATTTATGTATTTACGAGTATACCTTACAGAGCTTTTGACAAACTTTTTAGAAAAAGCACGAACCTATGGTTAACAAATTATTAGCCAATCTGCTGTTTTATACGACATATGCTCTTTATTTTTACAATCGTCATTATATGGCTATCAATGAAACCATTTTACCTTATTAATGTTACCCAATTTATTAAATATAATAGCAGTTATAAAACTATGAAAAATTTATATTGTTGTATTTTTACAATCGTCATTATATGACTATCAATTAAACCATTTTACCTTATTAATGTTACCCAATTTATTAAATATAATAGCAGTTATAAAACTATGAAAAATTTATATTGTTGTATTTTTACAATCGTCATTATATGGCTATCAGTGAAACCATTTTACCTTATTAATGTTACCCAATTTATTAAATATAATAGCAGTTATAAAACTATGAAAAATTTATATTGTTGTATTTTTACAATCGTCATTATATGACTATCAATTAAACCATTTTACCTTATTAATGTTACCCAATTTATTAAATATAATAGCAGTTATAAAACTATGAAAAATTTATATTGTTGTATTTTTACAATCGTCATTATATGGCTATCAATGAAACCATTTTAACTTATTAATGTTACCCAATTTATTAAATATAATAGCAGTTATAAAACTATGAAAAATTTATATTGTTGTATTTTTACAATCGTCATTATATGGCTATCAATGCAACCATTTTACCTTATTAATGTTACCCAATTTATTAAATATAATAGCAGTTATAAAACTATGAAAAATTTATATTGTTGTATTTTTACAATCGTCATTATATGGCTATCAATGAAACCATTTTACTTTATTAATGTTACCCAATTTATTAAATATAATAGCAGTTATAAAACTATGAAAAATTTATATTGTTGTATTTTTACAATCGTCATTATATGGCTATCAATGAAACCATTTTACCTTATTAATGTTACCCAATTTATTAAATATAATAGCAGTTATAAAACTATGAAAAATTTATATTGTTGTATTTTTACAATCGTCATTATATGGCTATCAATGAAACCATTTTACCTTATTAATGTTACCCAATTTATTAAATATAATAGCAGTTATAAAACTATGAAAAATTTATATTGTTGTATTTTTACAATCGTCATTATATGGCTATCAATGAAACCATTTTACCTTATTAATGTTACCCAATTTATTAAATATAATAGCAGTTATAAAACTATGAAAAATTTATATTGTTGTATTTTTACAATCGTCATTATATGGCTATCAATGAAACCATTTTACCTTATTAATGTTACCCAATTTATTAAATATAATAGCAGTTATAAAACTATGAAAAATTTATATTGTTGTATTTTTACAATCGTCATTATATGGCTATCAGTGAAACCATTTTACCTTATTAATGTTACCCAATTTATTAAATATAATAGCAGTTATAAAACTATGAAAAATTTATATTGTTGTATTATAAACTCCAACAACAATACAGGCCGTTTCAAAAGCATCACTATTATTTAATTTGATATTATGCTGAATATATTAGAGCAATAAATATTTTAATTTTCTACGATGTTGTCATAATAATTTGTATTATATCATACTCAAGTAAGTAAAACAATTTTAAATGCCCTGGAAAATCTCATCAACATGACCTTAAATTGCTGTAACTGATATATTTTTCCGGAAGCGGATGAAGTTTTCGTTTCAAAAGCGCCACTGTTATTTAACTTGATATCATGCCGAATAAATTCCAGTAATAAATTTTTTATTTTTCTACGATGTTACCATAATAATTTGTGGTATATCACACTCAAGTGAGTTAAACAATTTTAAATCCCTCTCACATTAAAATGTATCTATCTGTTGTATGTGTCTACTAAAAATGAATATATTGCAGATTCAGTCAACAGCGGATATTATTAATTATATTATATAATTATATATTTATTATTAATTATATTATGTAATTATTAATTTATTGGATATTAGTAATTAATAAAATAATTTTAAATGCCTTGAAAAATTTCATCAACATGAGTTTAAATTGCTGTAACTGATATATTTTTCCGGAAGCGAGCAAAGTTTTAATTAACTAACATTTCATTAAATTTCTTAAAATATTTTTAAGAAATTCTACAGTTATTTTTTGAAATAATTGCTGTATATTTTATATTTCAGTATTAATTTTATAACAAAATGCGTAAAATTAACACTGAAATATTATATTATTTTATATTTCGATTTCTATCTCTATATGTTTGTAGGATATGATTCCCATAATTTTTAGGACTCCGTTTTTCAAAAGGAAAGAATGGAATCCATAAAGAGAATTCACTTCATCGTCAGTCTACCGATCTGTCACAGCCGTGCTTCGAAGAAACCGTTTGGAGAAGAAATGTATAATTACAAATTTAATGAAAGGCTTATTCAACCGAATATATCTAAACGAAATGTATATTTACTCGAATATATCTTAATTGTTGATATTTATAAATATTAACATTAGAATTTTAGAAAGGGCAAATAGTATATGTACTTGAAAGGTTTTTTTTTTAATTTTGTACATCCTCTGGGATATCATTTTAAAGGGTTGTTTATAAGGATAAAGCACCATGTTTTCACTAAATAACAACGACAAGAAACTAGAAAAAAAGTTATCCAAGTTACTTAGTTTCGTAAAGTTTATGGACATCATAAACTAGTAAACGATTGGTTTAATGTTTTTCTATGGCTGATGTCTGTGAAAAACTGCTTCTAATATTTAAAATTTCAAAATGAAACTTTATTGGCATTTTTTTGGTGAAGTTTTTTTATACTTACGTCACCGCAAATGTAGAAAGAAGTATTATGTGTTAACATGTTGTTAAAAACGTTAAAAATTAGAATAAACAATTAATTTTTTTAGAGTATTTTGGTTTCATTATTTAATTAATTATATATTGCAATATTATTTAGGGAAACGCAAAATACATAGACGTAGCTTTTAGGAGTCCGCAGCGAAATGGAGAATTATTTCCCGCATCTTATTGAGAAGGGCAATATAGATAAACATATATTTTAAAATTTAAACCAATTCCGTTTACTATTTTTAATTTTTGAGCATTATTTGAAAAATGTCAAGTTTGGAAGTGACATGGAGCGCCTGTAATTTTTCAACTATAGACTGGAAAATGTGAAAATAATTCTAGATATTAGTATTTGATTATAGATTACAAATAAAGTTATTTTGTTTAACTTGTATCCAAAATTTAAAGCGGTATGAATAGTTACGTAGTCCTGCTTTATGCTGTTTTTGATATTCTCATTATAGATGAGATTTGTAGATCATATCCCGTTTTGTTTTTAAACATTTTGGACTAAAATAAATTAACGTAAACAAAGGAAAGGAAATATTTAATCTGCTATTCAAAATAAAGATTAGGAACATTTCATCTGCCTCGCCATCCCTTTGGCAAATCCTCTCTGCAAATTCAGGCAATAAAAGAGTTAGACTTTGGAATAATTATCCTCGTCTTGCCAGCAATAAAAGGAACTGAAGCGTCCTAAAACATTATAAAATGTGTAATTACGAAAATAAAAAACAAATTACAACGTCTTTAGAGCGAGTTGAATTTGTACGCCCTGTTTAAGAGAATGATCTTCATAAAGTGAGGTGTTTTGCGGGCAGGGGTTTTCATTTGCGGTTCTCGTGCCGTAATCATTTTTAATCATTTCCAATGTGAATTTTTATTTATTTATAATATATTTTACTTATTTTATTGTTATATTATAGAGTTTAAGGTGAAGCGGACACACGAGAAAAGTGCCTAATTTAATGCAAGCATTTAAAAAGACATTTTCAACATCGTTTTAAGATCATTGGGGTATAAGATCTTAAATCGTGAATTTGTTGTCACAAATATATTATGTTTTAATATTCGAAAATAATTTTTATCTATTCAAAAATTAAGTGCCAATGCGTAACAACTTACTTGCGCATAATTCGAATAAAAATTTAATTTGATTCCGTAATGACCGAAAAAGAAATATTGCTTTTGTTTAATCTAACATTTTGAAATTGATTTTATATTTTAGATCATATATTACACCTAAATATCATAAATTGTAACTGTAATTAATTTGCTTTGGTTGAGAAACCTTCGAATTAGGGAAACTCTGATTCGGATCGTCCTTTTTACATATTACGGCTTATAAAAGTAAACATAGAATGGCTGCTAATAATGTACGTTTTTCACACCCTCCCATTTTATTTTTTAAGGATATACGTCATCAGTAAAACTAATTTTTTCCAACTTTTTCGCACTTACGTTAGTATCTAAGTAATTATTGTGTCGGCGTTCTTATTAAAAGATTTTGGCAAATTTAATGGGTTAAAATTCGTAAAAACTGATCGTACAAAAATAGTAGGTTGAAGATAATATTAAAACCTGTACTCATCATGTTTTTGTTGTAGCATTAACAATTTAAAATATTCAGCTATAAAAAATTAAGCAAACATGGCAGATTTAGCAAAATCCATCATACTACTCCAATTTGTTAATTTACTCGGAATCTGGTCTTGAAAACATTGGCAAAAATAAATTTACTGAGCCTAACCACGCAAAAAAGTATAATTTTACTGAAATATAACCAGAAAATGAGGTAATATGTTCTGTTTATATTACATGTAAATTTCCCATATTCACTTACTGAACTGGAATATGAACGGAAAAGATGTTATTTTCTCATATTAACACATTGGATTGGAATATAAATAGAAAAGATATTAGTTCCACATATTAACTTACTAAACTGGAATATAAACAGAAAATATATTAGTTCCGCATATTGACTTACCTAAATGGAATTAAAACAGAAAATAACCATAAAATAAGAAGCATAGAAAAGAAGCATATTAACTTATTGAACTGGAATATAAACAGAAAAGATGTTACTTCCGCATATTACTTTACTTAACTGGAATATGAACGGAGAAGATGTCAATTTACCATATTAACTTACTGAATTGGAATTTGAGTAGAAAATATGTTAGTTCCGCATATCAACCATTTTGTCAAATTAATAATTGGGTTAGCGGCGAGTACCGTTTTCTGGAACCTTTGCTAATTTATTCCATTGCGTCTTTATTTTACCATGACTTAAATTGGGCTTTTCAACCAATTCACTAGCAGTCAGTCAAGGATTTTCTTCAATTAGGCGTCACAATCAACAACAATCAATAAGGCATTTATCGGGGTTTGTCTTCAAGATCATATTCATTTTTAAAATTCCTGAAGCAAATTACCGTCGAGTAGGACCACATTAATACGTCCGTCGCATGGTATATAGTATTATTTTATAAAAAAATAAAGAACTTTTCTATAAAATTCTCAAAGTTATAGCACACATTAAAAACTATTTACACTCTAGAAAATTACTTCCCTAGACGTAATTTATAATATAAACAATATTTTATGTGACTCATATGGAAATTGGAATGAATAAATTCCAAATGCGGTTAAAATTTTATTTTAACCTATGTTAAATTTATTTAAACTTATGTTAAATATTTTAGCTAATTATGTTAAATTTATTTTAACTTATGTTAAATATTTTAGCTTAGCCCACAAATGAAATAACGTATTCTTCTAATACCTCGAACTCAAACTTTACAAACCCTGCTCTTAACCCTTTTACGGGCCTGACCGCGTGCAGTTTTAATCCGAACGACACTATCGAGTACCATTTGATGGTACTACCCCGCTCTCCGTGGCCCAACGAGCCCTGACACGGCTAGGGGTGGCCCTGACGATATTTTGAATATTTCAAGATGAGCCGCAATTAAGAGTGGACGGGATAAAAGAGCCAAAATGGATTATTGCCGTCGTAAAGTAGCTATGTTATTGTCAGAAGGGTGGTTTGTTTTGATACTTTATTGTGGTATCTTAAAGAGTTAATTTTTGTTTATTTTATTTTAATATATTTTATATTTGTAAAAATAAATTGGGTGAATTTGTTATGGCACGAACATGACTTGAATAGTAATTTTAATGTAATGGACAGTAAATTTTATAAAGTAATTTATTAAAGAAGATTCAAAAAAATGATTTATGTAAAAGTGTAAAAAAACTAATAGAATAATCTATATTTTTATTGTATTCTTTAAGTATATCTACATTCTCAAGAGAGAACACTGTAACTCAATTTTTACAGTTTTATAGAAGTTTCGTAATTACAAAAAAGTACTGGACATATTTGAGTGCGAATTTGGTTAAGCGGTTTGCTTTCCTGATCAGGAACTTCACACTTTTAAGTCTTTTGACATTATTAAACAAACAAGAAAAGTATGATTAAATTGAAAACTGCCAAAAAGCGAGTTACGATGTTTTCTAGGAGGTGTCCATATGCTGTCTGGCGTAAATACTATTGTGCTTGTATGCCCCGCCTATCGAGTAGCTTCGAAATAATATACTATTTTCCATCGTAAGTTCTTGTCAGTAGAGCTTTTCCGGAGGAAGATCTTTGAAGACGTATATCATATCGGATTTGAGAAGCTTAAAAATATACACAAGCTCTAGATGGAGGTAGCAATACAGAAGGAACGTTTTAATTTTTTCACGTAAATTTAATATTCTAAACAGAAACGACTTCTTCTTTTTCCAGCAGCGTTACAACCTTTTGTATTTACATAATTTACCGTATAAGTTTCTATAACCTCCAAAACATCGGTAGAAAAAAGTGGCAGCTTTATTAGTTGTCGATCTAAAAGAATATACCTTCTTGAAACTTTCTTTATCTGAACACTAATTACAAGCAGAACCCCTTGCCGTTTTTAGGGTTTTTATTTCAAAAGGAAAAACGAAACCTTTATACCCTATATCACTCACGTCGCTGTACGTCTGTCCGTTTTTTCAGAAACCGCTTGACTTCAAATTTGGCGTGGTAATAAAATATAACCGGTATATATCTCATTAGATACGATTCGTGAATATTAATTTGGAAATTGGGGAGAGGTGAGGGGCGGAATTACTTATTCGAGAAAAAAAACATTTAAATTCAATGTGTAGTACGGGATATCTTTTGAAAGGGCTAATTATAAGGGTTTCGAAAATATTTTTTTTCACAATTTTAGATTTTATGTATTCAGATATATATTGAAAAAATACGGGAAAAATATGAGACATATTTTTTCGCGTATTTTCCAACTTATATCCGGAACTACACTCTTTTTATTTTCGAAACTACCCAACCTAAATTATGAAAAAATAATGATTTTTAGAAGCTCACACGAAGGTTGTCGGAAAACTATAGCAACTATTCTAGATTTAATTTTTTTTAAATATGCGCTATGGTTTTAGGCTTATAACAGTTATCGTAAGGCGTTGATTTAAGTTTTTTTATACTTACAGCCGACTTTCCCAAAAATTATGCGCCGCAGAAACTAAAAATTTGGCGAAGTAGTACGTCCTATTAAACCAGATGTTTTACAGTAACTTTGAAAGAGAGGGTAAATAAAAGCTTTAATTTTGCATATATTGTATGGTATTGTTTGAAAGGGTTTGTTATGAAGAATACAAAAATATTTTTGGAGCTTACTCCTTAAGAATCGATTTTCATATATAGCGCCTGGTACGAAGCTTTATGAGGAGTAAAATCAGAACCTCAGAGCGTTAAAAAAAGTGTAAGCGTTAGGTTCTGATCGTACGAAGATCAGAGCGTTAAAAAAGGGTACCGTTAGGTGGTGGCCTCTTCGCGAAATATTTCTGCACATCTTTAGAGTGAGATATCAATATGTTTATTTAGCATTTTCTCATGATGTAATCGCTATGACGGAGTGTGACATACATATTGGCATTTTCTTGTGGTGTAATCGGAATGACGGAGTGTGACACATATAGTTTACCTTTGTTCGCTTATATTAAGATGTAATCATTAAATGTCATTATGTGTGAATGTTTGATATCTTCTATCCTACAAAATTTAAAAAAAAGTCTCTTTTAATTTTAACTTTTTAGTCTGACGTTACTAAATGTTTTTAATTGTGTTTTATAAATTTTATGTTGTTCATTTGAGTTTTACTTGAAAATAATCATATAGTCATAATTTTTTTTATTAAAGGGTTTTCCATTTACATTTAACGATATTGATATTTATAGTTATATACAGTGTTACATATTTTATACATTATAAGACAATCGTACTTAAGGAGTAAACTCCAGTCGCGCGTCGGAGCTGACACGCACAATTTTTTTTCATAATTTTAAATTGAGTATTTAACCAGATATTCTAAAAAAATTGCGAAAATAGAGCACTTGTTTTCCTTATTTCCTAAATTACCGAGACAAAAATTGTAAAAGAAACAGAATTGATACCACCTGACTACAAGATTACAGCCAGACTGTAGTGATTATCCTAGATCTTACAATTTTATAAATATGCAGTATATTTTACGCCTGTAATAGATATATCAGGCAATATATCGATGTTGTGAAAAATAAATATTTGAAAACAGTTTAATGTACCTTTGCTATGCTATGTACCTTTAAATGTATATAAGTGCTTAAATGTGTGCATAACCCTCATAGTGCGACATCTGATTCGATCATTTCGTACTTGACAGGTTATTTTCTTATATTTTTGAATTCTGAAGTTACAAATGGATAATCAAATGAACACATAATAACAAAATGTATAATGAACTAAACTGAGCAACGCTTGCTCAACGAGCCCACTCCCGAGTTTTGAAAACTAATCTTAAGTATTAGAAAAAGAAAATCTTGAGTTTAGACAAGTACAGAAAAATTTTAGTTTATTAAATTTGGTAATAAACAATACTTACCTGACTGTCATGTTATATTTTTGACAACGTTAATAGGAAATTGTCAGGTTTTTTTGTCTTCCAATTGTGAAAATACAAAATTCGTGTCATTTAATCAATAGCTGCATGTCATTTAGTGGCAACCTGATGCCCTACCCTCATCCATATTTTGCCATGTTAATGTATTATCCTATGATGCGTAGTTTTGGAGACACTTTGCTTGCGTAACTTGTCTTAAATATCTTTAGGGATAATCAAGGCTATTTTTAGTATAATAATGCCGACCTCATTAGTCAAACTCTTCAACTTTTTGCATAGTAAAAGCTTGAGATACATAGTTAAACAAAAAAGAACCGTGTTGAAATAAAATTTTACAAATTTCAGAAACAAACAAATTAGCAATAACACACATCGGAATCAACTACGTTTGTCTAACGTCATTGTTTATTTCACTACATAAAAAATTAGCAAAATAATTAAAATAATGATATTACATAAAAGGTCATTAACATCATGTCATTAACATCATCGTATTGCCCAAAATTGTTTAAAAATTCTTTATATATTATATTAATCTAGATATTGTTTTATATGTATAAGAAATGAAATTAATAATAATTGTTATCTCAATAATACGGCTGTTTCTAGCTTCCCCCATCTTCGCACAGCATATTTTGCGCCACCGCGCCAACGACCCTTATTAACTTAAAAACAAACAACTCCACGACAACAAGTTTAAAACTCACCGGGCGTCTACACAGGCACAATAAAAGTGACAAAGTATGTCATTGAAGCTAAGCGCGAAAGCCGACGGGGGATGATCCGCGAGATCGCTCACAAGACGCTGCAGGTATTAGGGGATGGGGTTAGCTCGAGATTTACATTTAAATTGTCGAATCCAGCCACTTTTAAAATTAACATAACTGCTGTCGCAGATACTGTTGGCGGTGTGCGGTGTGCCGGGGGTGGTTGCTTTTTAAGGTAGTTTGTTCTTTCTGTTTATCAAGTTAAGGTTTAATTTGTTTAAGTTAGTAGTACGAAGATTCATCAGCGAACAGAGTATCAACAACGATTTATCAGACTATGATCTAGATGATCTATGTGGCCTACGTTAAATAAAAAACTGGCAAATGCATGTCATAATACTTGTGTATATAAGTAATATATAAGCCCATAATATGGTACAGCCTTAGAAATGAAAAAAAAAATAACGGAAAAACAACACACACACCCATAAATATGTATATATATATATATATATATATTTATATATAGTGTGTGTGTGTGTATATGTTCTGTATAACCATAATATATTTTTTTTAATACTCGGTACATTTCGGTACATATTAATTGAAGTCCCCATCTCAAGAATGAGGCTGTGACAGTAGAACATAAATAGGTAACGAAGTTAAAAAGGTTCTTTTTTCACTACAGCAAAACGAACATGCAGGTCTTTAACTGACTTGATATATTGTTTGTGTGGACGTATCTATGTTGATCATTGTAAGTGTTAAAATAAATAAATAAATTGAGAAAAACACGCTTTAAAATTGACTTCCTCTTAATAACTAAATAATTCCTGAATAAATGCTAAATGTATTAAGGGGAAGTCAATAGGAAGTCAATTTTAAAGTTATTAAGAGGAAGTCAATTTTAAAGCGTCACTAGGAAGTCAATTTTAAAGCGTGTTAAATTATTATGTTCGTTACCTATTTAAATTCATAAAAAATAACACGCTTTAAAATTGACTTCCTAGTGACGCTTTAAAATTGACTTCCTCTTAATAACTTTAAAATTGACTTCCTATTGACTTCCCCTTAATAACTAAATAATTCCTGAATAAATGAATAACACGCTTTAAAATTGACTTCCTCTTAATAACTAAATAATTTCTGAATAAATAAAACTTCCTCTTAATAGCTAAATAATTCCTGAAAAACACGCTTTAAAATTGACTTCCTCTTAATAACTAAATAATTCCTGAATAAATGATCATATTGTTGTGAAAACCCTAATGATGCGTTTGTATGGGAGTTAAAATATTCTGGTGGCAAGACGCGTCTTGCCATTCGGCCAGCTTCGTGTATTGTCGGCTCTTTCGGACTTAATTCGGCCTGCTTCGCGTCTTGTCTGCCCTTTAGCTAGCTTTGTGTCTCGTCTGCCGTTTGGCCAGCTCTCCGACTTCATTCAGATCACTTTTGTTTCTTATTTACTAACGCTTATAACTTTACTCGTGTATATAGACGTGCTGCATTAAACTGTCTTAAGATGTTAAGAGCGTTTATTAACAATAGACTGTTAGGAAATATTTCTGTTACAAATTATTTTATAAAAATAAAATAGTAAAACTAAATGAATAATTCATTATTAATTACTACCCGAATATTAGTTTTATTTGCTTTTCATTTCGTTCAAATACAAAATATTTCAATATAAAAAAAATAGATTTTCACATCTGCCAGGCGTCCCGTGACGGCTCACAAGTTTTTTAGATATTCCTGAGCTTAGAAATATCTAACAACGGAATAAAATTAAATTCATGCACATAATTACACGTAAAATACATTTAGCATGCCGCAAGTCGGCTTAATTTCCATATCATTTAAAACATATAAATTATCAAAAATATAAGTTTTCTCAAAATTTAGTTTTTAATATCTATGAGTCCCCAGGAGAGCTCTTGAAAATTGTATTCAAACTTTTTTGTGATAGTTTAAAATTGGTTTTGTTGATAGAAAAGGACAAAATCTCAAATTTTTAAACCAATGATGTTTTTGGAGGTTGAAGTTTTTTAAACACACGCTTCACATTTATAGTTCATGAGTCAGAATTAATTCTTGTTTAGTTATATCTGATTTATAAAATATTAGTGTTTCTATTCCTTTATTTCACAAAAAAATCCACGATCTAACCCGATATAATAATATTTCGCCGAGAGAGTCGGTATTTCAATGCGCCACCCTATCTTCGCTTCACTGCGCCGTTTGACACCGCGGAGATCAAAGGCGCCGTCAGCGAGGCGGCATCGCACAAATCCCTTTGATGCAATTTTATGACGGGAACACGATTTTGGTAAACAACAACACTTCCGCGACTTCCTTCCGGGGATTCTGGGATAGCTTACGGGATATTGACTGGTACCTTCACTTTATTATACGGGTATATTCTTCAAGCGTTCAGGATTTCCGTCATTACAAGGAGTTTGAAAAAAAATATAAAAATTAAACTTAGGTCTTCTTTATCTTAAATTAGCCAATTTTACAGAAGGATCGAGTATTTGTATTGTTCATGAAATCTATCCGTTTAAAAATAATAAATAATAATACCAGATTTTAGATGGACAAAGAAAAAAATGGGTACTGGTTCTTGCATTACAAAATTTGCAAAACGTTAAATGGAACCAAGTTTTCAGAATTAATTACAAATTATTTCATTTCCATAGATTGCTTTCTTAAGGGTTTTTTAGAAACCTGAAATTTGATAAAAAATATATAAATAAATTCTGAAAACTTAGTGAAGAAATTCCTGAAATGAATAGCTAGAAGTGGTAAAATTTATATTATGTCAAGTTGTGATACGTGCATTATGATTATTTCAGAACTTTTATATGTCGTGTTTTACATTGGTCTTGTCTGAAGTTTCAAAATACAACGTAATATCTAATTCCAAATTTTTAGGTCCATAAATAGGTTTTAAATATTTTTTTAAACTTTACTGCGTATCACATAATACGTATCAAAAATATTAGATATCAAAATAATAAGACTTGCCACAAATGAGTAATAAAATGTTTTTAAACTATCAGTCGATGGAAAAAATCCTCTACAAAAGTGTATTAAAATATAATAATACTTTAATTAACAATTAAATTTTGTTTATCCTTATTACATTGTGTATGACTATACAGTCGTTAAAGTGATTCTTAGTAGTATGAAGAAATAATAGTACTAAATTCATAGACCAAATCAGAATGAAAAACTATCCATATATGATTAAATTATATCGTAGTATTTTATTATCTAGTCTGCTTAACTAAAACCTACGTGAGAATGGCGTAAACATTTATCCTTATTATATTATACATTCGTTAAAGTGATTCTTAATCAATATGAATTAATTATAGTACTAAATTCATAGACTAAAGTAGAATGAAAAACTATCCATATATGATTAAATTATATCGTAGTATTTTATTATCTAGTCTGCTTAACTAAAACCTACGTGAAAATGGCGTAAACATTTATCCTTATTATATTATACATTCGTTAAAGTGATTCTTAATCAATATGAATTAATTATAGTACTAAATTCATAGACTAAATTAGAATGAAAAACTATCCATATATGATTAAATTATATCGTAGTATTTTATTATCTAGTCTGCTTAACTAAAACCTACGTGAAAATGGCGTAAACATTTATCCTTATTATATTATACATTCGTTAAAGTGATTCTTAATCAATATGAATTAATTATAGTACTAAATTCATAGACTAAAGTAGAATGATAAACTATCCATACGTGATTAAACTATATCGTAGTATTTTATTATCTAGTCTGCTTAACTAAAATCTACGAAAAAATGGCGTAAACACTTGTTCTTATATTATACCGCCGTTAAAGTGATTCTTAGTAGTATGAAGAAATAATAGTACTAAATTCATAGACAAAATCAGAATGAAAAATTATCCATATGTGATTAAACTATATCGTAGTATTTTATTATCTATTGTGTTTAAGGGTATTCGGTTGATGCTATGAGAAAAACGGTTGATGCTATGAAAGCTATGAGAAAATGGCGTAAGTGAGCGTTACTAAAGCAAAAAAAAACTAAATCCATGCTCGTATCCGGTACTGGTTTTAGGCCAAAAATAAATTCGAAAATGCTTAATTTTTTCGGCTACAGCGAAGCTCCAACAGTTGGGTATAATATCTTTGACCTCTGCCTACTTACGAGTATGTATGTCCTTTCTTAAAACTTTAATGGCTTCATAGATTTTAGCAAGTGTGATATTACTGGATGCCTCTTAATATAACAAATGACAAAGAATATTCTACTGTTGAAGAAAATTATATTAAATAATCTTTATCAATTCAGTCGGGACCCATTCGATATCTTCCAAAGAAATATGTATAATCTATCAAGTAGATCCAGATAGCTTTAAAGGGTTAAATATTAAAATTTCTTTTAAATAGTAAAGTGACTATAATAATATTTAAACTTTTTAATATGCGAAGGAGATCTATAATTAATTCACGAAATAAATATAACTAATATAAAAAATTACAGATATTCTTTATTTTATTGAATATTTTGTCTTTTCTTTAAATAACCATTTTTTTTGTTAAGTATTTCTACTATTTCAAATGAGCTAAAAAGCGGGAGATCCATAAATATTAGGTTTTTCCAGTTTTTGTAAGGATCATTAAAAAGAAGATATACAATTAACAATAATGAAAACTTGCCAAGTGCGAGTAGAACTCGAACGCCGTTAATTCCATATCCAAGATATTATGAACTGCAACGATAAAATTACAACACTCTTATCAATGTTCACGAATTAGTGGAGTTATGAAAAAAAAGTATGTACAGTGAATTAGTGGAGTTATGAAAAAAATAATAGTAGGGTTCGCACTCCACACAAGACACTGAAAGATAAAAAAAATCTCTGAGGGATGAAACAAAATTCAGCCCACTTAGGCGTGTAAGGTATAGTTAGATAGGTCTTAAAATGATAGAGGTTCCAAAATAACTTTTTTGTTTGTCAATAGTTGGTGCGATATGTGCTTCTAAAATCTTAAAAAACGGGAACCTTTAAAAACATCAAGGTAGAACTTATAATAAACTTTTAAAGAAAATTGCTTAAAATAAGATATACTGTGTAGTTTTTAAGATAACGTATATTTTCGGTATCGACCGTAATATTAACTTTGTTTTTCAGTGTCTTTGAGATATAAAAACTTATAAGTTTAATATTGTTTGGTGCTATAGAACGTTTTGTCCGCGAGTCTGGCTTGCACTTGGTTGGTTTATACTACAGTAAACTTAATTTTTTGTCAATCACTTTTTTCTTATTTTAAGTTGATTCAAACAAAAGTATTTTTATGGATACCTCCAGCTTGGATTATATCTTTACGTTATGTTTAAAGATTTTTGTGGAAGTCTCCGACGTTTTTCTGAATTAATTTTTTGTATTAATTGTTAATTGCACACTCCGTGGTTCTGTGCTTTATTAACTTGTCAACCTTGACTTTTGACGATAGAAGTAATTATAATTAATTTTAGAAGTAATAAACTATGAATAAAGTTTCTTGAAAAGAGAGGATATTCCTCTAAAAATTGTGCTATTTGTAATTTTTGTAAATACTTATAGGTAAATATATGATCTAAATTTGCAAAAATGACGTGCGTTTGCATCCGTTGATCAATACGTATGAGGATACGCTAAAGGTCGCAATTCTTGATCGATTTTGGTATGGATTTTAATTTTTCTTGCTGATTGAAAAACTCTCAGAATAGAAGTCTATTAGAAAATTGTTTATGAAAATTAAACTATTTGACAAATCACTTTCATAATGATTTGTAAAGTGGTTAATTTTTTTGCAATATTTATTTTTCACGGCCTCCGTTTTGTTTTTGACTTTTAAATTTTTTTACAATTGTAAAAAAGTTAAATAAGTCAAAATAGATAATAAAAAGAAACGCGGCGTGTACACTATTCGTTTTACCAAGGATTTCGTTTTTTTTTAACATTCCTCGTGACTCACTTCAACCGTATAATTATCCTGTTTCCTTGAACACAACGCGCAATGACACAATTCCAATACGGCCTATGTCGCTTCTATAATGTTCTCCAATTTATATCCCCTCCCTCTCCTGCGTCTCTAAACAATCGTAACGCTCGTTTTGAATATGTGTAATAAAAATGTAATTGTTTCGCGCACGGAGGTAGTCAGGTGCGGGCCTCTTCTTGGCTATTATTTTACACTCGAGACTTCGTATGCTTTTATGCTTCATGTGTTTGGCTATAAAAAGGATTAGTTACTACTTCAAGTGGATTTATTGGTTGTCTTGTTTTCGGGGTTCGGCGGATGTTTACTATGACATGGAATTGTTTGGGGCCATTAAATTTGCATATACTTATTTTGATGTATATGATATTGGTTTTACATTTTGATTGTCATCCGAGACACAGTCCAGATAACAAAAATCTCTTATATGTTTGGAAAAATGGAGGTTGTGAAGGAAATTTTGGAATTAACCAAAGAAAAGTATATAGAACTTAAACATTTAATATAAAATTTATGATTAACAGATAACAATTGTTGCGGTATTTGCGGAGAGTTTTATTGTGAAGAAAACTTTTGTTAATAAATTTGGAATTCAAGGAATTAATATTACGAGATTGTACTATAGTACAAAACTTATAATTCATGATCGGTAAGATTTTTTAGGTATTTCCAAAAGGAGTCTTGTGTAATATGTATGTTTCTTGTAGTGTCATAAACAGTGTTGAAAAGTAAGTAACATTTTAGATGTATGTCTCTTGTAGCGTCATAAACAGTGTTGAAAAGTAAGTAACATTTTAGATGTATCTCTCTTGTAGTGTCATAAACAGTGTTGAAAAGTAAGTAACATTTTAGATGTATGTCTCTTGTAGTGTCATAAACAGTGTTGAAAAGTATGTAACATTTTAGATGTGTGTCTCTTGTAGTGTCATAAACAGTGTTGAAAAGTATGTAACATTTTAAATGTATGTCTCTTGTAGTGTCATAAACAGTGTTGAAAAGTAAGTAACATTTTAAATGTATGTCTCTTGTAGTGTCATAAACAGTGTTGAAAAGTAAGTAACATTTTAGATGTATGTCTCTTGTAGTGTCATAAACAGTGTTGAAAAGTATGTAACATTTTAGATGTATGTCTCTTGTAGTGTCATAAACAGTGTTGAAAAGTATGTAACATTTTAGATGTATGTCTCTTGTAATGTCATAAACAGTGTTGAAAAGTATGTAACATTTTAAATGTATGTCTCTTGTAGTGTCATAAACAGTGTTGAAAAGTAAGTAACATTTTAGATGTATGTCTCTTGTAGTGTCGTAAACAGTGTTGAAAAGTATGTAACATTTTGGTGGAATATTTAAGGTGTCGGAACTATGGGAACACCATAATATTGGTCCCTTCTTAATAGAGCTTTGAATAAATCTACTTTTGAAGTGCGTGCTAATTAGACATTTAAAATAGTAATCTGAAAAATATCCCTTTTATTTAATTGTTTTGGGAAAAAGCTCACGGTCACAAATATTAAAAGATTTCTAAAAACTTGTTTTTTTATATAAGTTTATGCGGAATTGCTGTCATGGCTTAGGTGTTGTTAAGTATTGAATAAATTTGCTTAACATTGCCGAGATCTTTCATAAACATTATCAGAGTAGTTATATTTTAATATCACATATTTTTCAGGTTTAAATTTAGTAAATATTATCCTAATTTGTGGCGAAAAGATGTGAAAATCCTATTAAAAATAATTGCTAATGGAATCTATGTCAAACTTTCTAAGTGTACCGCTGGGCATAATTTACATTTATTTTTAGTGTCAACAAAGCTTTAATAATAACCGATTTCAATCAATTATGTTTGTCAATAAAATTAACTATGAAATTATTATTTAATTGAATAGTATTAGTTAGCTTAAATTTTTAATTTTCTAATTTTAAAATGGAAAAAAATGTTATACAAACTAAATCATAATTTTTTTTAATATTGCTTTTCATAATTTTATAGCTACGAATATTATATGTATTTTATCGGACTACGACAGAGGAAGGGTTATGAATTTCACAGACCACGTATGTATGTATGTATGTCTGTATGTGAGTATGTTTGTTCCCTCATATAGGCTAAACTGCTAAAGTGATTTCAACAAATGAAATTTCCTTAGATTCCTCAAGATCCTGAGAGTGTCTTAAAATATATAACATTATGAATTTCATGATCTATATATGTGTGTAAGTTTGTTCCCTCGTACAGACTAAACTGCTAAAGTGATTTCAACAAAAGAAGTGTCTTTAGATTGCTCAAGATCCTGAAAGTGTCTTAGAATACATATTATGAATTTAATGAGTTATGTATGTATGTGTGTAAGTTTGTTCCCTCGTACAGACTAAAGTACTAGAGTGATTTCGATAAATGGTGTCCTTAGATTCATCTGAATCCAAAGAGTGTCCTAGAGTATGTAACGTTACATGAAATTCATTTTCGTGGTTTTCAGTTAGTTTTATTCGTAGTAAGATTTTAGTTTTTTTCTCTTGTTAAAATTAATTTAATAAATAAACAAAAAAATGACATTTTTATTTTATATACTAAGTTACATTTGAAAATTTCAACATAAAATTTAAATTCTAACAAATAAAAACATTTCCACAGATCAAACTCTCACTTTTAATCAACATAAAATTTTTGTCACAAATAAAAACGTGCAACAGTAAAAAAACTTCTCTCATCTAACCAGTAAAAGTATTAACATCGGCATCGAAACACCTCCCTACGCACAAAATACACACACACTGCGCCAGTAGGTAGAGACGGGACCATCTTTCCGCAATATAGTCGAATGACAATTTAAACTTTTTAAAATGGTCTGGGGTACAAGCGGCCTTAAGGGATGCGAATGTGGAAGCCGGTGTCGATAATTGAGGTCGATGAAAATATTTTTTGAAATAAGAAATTAAGTCAAAATGTGATGAATTGCTTTTTATTATTGAAAATATATTATTTCCATTGTTCGTTAATTTCTTTAACGTGAATTATTTGGAATCGATTGCATTCGAATTCAGATATTGTCTATATTTTATTAAACTAATTATTTTATCGTAATTGCTTTAAAATGAGATTTGCTAATGTTTTGTCATTGGGATTTTTCATTGACGATTTTAACAATTTTGTGGTAAATAAATTAAAATAATATAAATATGTTATAAATTGTTTTCTTCAAAATTCTTGAATTTTTTTATTTTTTAATAAACCATGTTTTGTATGTTTTTGTAAGAAGGCTGGCTACGCGTAAGAGAAAAAATATTTGCATAATAAAAAGTAACGATAAACAAGAAATACTTTTTACTTTTCTTTTCGAAAAAGTATAAAATAACTCAGTTTCATCTCGATTTTTAGTTATTTCTAGTACTTCATTGACAGTAGACTCGACAAATTATCATTAGTGCTACAAATGTTTCATAACAAATATACGTCACGCTGTATCTTAAGAAAGGGAGATCTGAGTGCCTTATTCCAACATATGTAAAATATGAAAAGACGGAGTGCCGTATTGCAACATATGTAAAATATGGCACATTTTTCTCTCTCTATTCCGCCTTGCGTATGAAATATAGTAAACGTCTATTGGAATAAAATAACGTCGTTGTTATTGAAATTAAATTATTTTCAAAATTATACAATGTAAATACTTTTTATTTTTACTCTATTTTAATTCAACCTAAACTTTCGACCACCGTTTTTCAATATGATTTAACTACAATTAATGGATTTTTAAATTCCATATTCTCAAGGAATTGCTGATTTTTTTCTATGAATGACTTAATTCAATAATTTAGATTTGAATTAATTAATTTTTTGACTTAAATAATAAATTTTTTAATTTTTTTTTGCTACTTAAATTGTATTGCATGAGACATATAAAATTTAAAAATGAACGAAAGATAAGTTTATTATAAAAGGATATTTAGATTATATATTTTCAAATTATCATCGATGAAAAAAAAAGTTTTTACCATTACTTAAAGAAAGCCAATATAATTATTAAAGTAGGAGTTTATCTTCAGTCAATTATTAATGGTTTCATTTCGCAATTTTGAATTTGGAAAAAGTGATATTTTTCTCAAAAATCAAATTAAAATTAAATATATCTTGTCGACATATTGACGTCCCGTACTCCATCCCTATCTATAAAGCCCAATGTTCTACATCATTTCGCGGATACATCCCAGCCTCTACAAAGCGTTTTTATTACCCGGGGTGACTTATACTCCTGTCCCACTGCACCCTTATCGTCCGCCTAATAATTCATGCAGCCAGCTAGCATTATCTTTTACCTTTACAATTTTACACAATGATGAAGGAGTTTCGCTTATTGCGGAGGAGTGAACCGATTCAGCAGTCCCATTTGAACAGTGAACGTAGAAGGGAAGCTGTTCTTTCTGTTTTATGGGCCATAGCTTAAACAGACATTGAGCAATTTTTGTCTGTACGGCTTAATGTGTGATTTGATGGCTTTTAGAAAAGCCGCTAGAGATAGAAACAAATGGTTGGAAACTTTATCTGAAAAAGTCTCAGGAATTTAAAGTTTTCCGTAGGTTCTTGAGTTTGGGATGGATCTCTTAGTGAAATTAGTTCAAATTGTTATGAAGTCCATACTTCCTTGTAATGTGTTTGTAGTACGGAACACTAAAAGTTTAAAAAATAGATATAAAAATATTCACAAATTCTATAAACTTGAGCAGTTAGATAATGTAACATTTATCTTTTATTTAATAAAATTATTTTTAAAATGATGTAATAATTTGGAAAGAGACATTAAAAAATTGCTTTTTTTCCTAATCTCAGTTAAATAAAGTATGAAAAATTATTTTTTTACCACGTAAAATAGTGTTGCATTTTTTTCAGTCGATTTCAAACAGAAACAGATCATCCGTAACTTGTTTTTTAGGGTTCTTTATTTCAGAATGTATAAACCTTATGAATGTGGAACCCTTGTAGGATTACTTTATTGGCCGTCTGTCTGTCGAGATCGTTTTTCTCAAGGTTCACATCCATAATTTAATAAAAATTCAAGCATCTAACTCAGTGCAATAAAAACATATTCAAATATTACGTATCATGGTGCTTATTCACTGGCTTGCTTATGAAAATTACGAAGGATATTTTCCGTTAACTTAGAATCTTGAAATTTGACACGAAGGAAGATCCTAGTGCACAATTAAAGGAAAATATATGAAAATTATTGATTTATAATGCTATATGAAATGATTAGGCCATAACTTCATTTTTCGTTCAAACGGTTTACGAAAATAAGAAATAATGGTACCATACCATTACGGTTTACGAAAATAAGAAATAATGGTACCATACCATTACGGTTTACGAAAATAAGAAATAATGGTACCATACCATTACGGTTTACGAAAATAAGAAATAATATATCACTAAGGTTTGCGAAAATAAGAAATAATGGTACCATACCATTACGGCTCGTAGTCGATGGTTTTTTTTCATATTTTCATTCATTATTACCTAGAGTTTTTTTAGTTATATGGACAACAATTAGTTGTTAACTTTAGATCCATAAGACGTGATGAACGATATATAAGTGATAATTAATCAGGACGATAGGATTAAGTATTCAGCATAAAAGTTTCAGATTTTTAAATTAAATTAATTTTTTTTTATTTTCAGGTTGTTTGTTAAATTTTGTTGTTTGTTTCTTGATTTTACTTGTCGGAATCCAGTGTCTAAGTAAGTTATGGTATGTGGCTATTATACAATATTTTAAATATAACATCTTAAATATTTGTGTCAAATTGCTTTAAGATCGTTTTTAATTGTAATTTTAATCTATGGAAATTTTTCAATATTTTGGTATTCAAAAAGAAAATAATTTTTTTAAATTTCTGCTTCTAAAATTTCACTCAGAAGCTTTTATTTGCTCCTAAAACTTCATTGTTGACCTTAATCCGTAGTAAAATTATTAAAATATATTTTAATAATTCATATCTCAGTGTATCCATATCATCATGTTATTTATATTACAGTCGAATAAGTTTAAAAAAACACGTTATGACCTATTTCTTTCTTTTTTTCAATGGACATAAATATCGGTTTGTTTTCCTTCACGTTTTAATCTTGTTCTAAAATTTTTATTTTTTAATACAAATTTTAGCTTAAAAAAAACAACACTTTATTGTAATTCACGACTCGCATATCTCTCAATACGTTAACTTTCTTCATAAGTTGCCTTTTATTGTTTTCTATCTAGCTCAATTATTTGGAGGTCACACTAGACCAAGTGGTGATTGAGCAAGTTTAAAAGACGTTTTTTTAGTTACATGTATACGATAAGTCATAATTTTGTTTATGTTTTATGTTTTTCCCTTATTGCTTTTTTATTTCCTACCAACTTTCTATATTCAACTTGTAAAATTTATTTCCCATTTTTGAAAACGTAGGTAATGATATACATGTTTAGGGCGGCCTTTGGATCTAACAAGTGTCTTGTTTTTTTCCCGAATAATACAATACCCCATGAAAAAAACATGACTGAACAATTAATTTTGGCCAATATTTAATTTTTTTAACTATCACATTTATTTATAATTTTTTCTTTCAATGCTGAAGCTGTTATAGTCTGACGTGAAATCTGAACGATATCAATTTTCATTTGATACAGTATTAAGGAATATTTTTTTCATTAACTAAATTACGTCCAACTCTTCCTCTGCTTAAAAAAACTTTAGCAGTTTCTTTTTCCGAAATAGTTTTGAGTCATAAAATTCTATAATTATATCAAATTTCAGTCGAGAGGGTTGAGTTGAAATAACCAACTAGACTTTTAATGTTCGGTGGAGGAAAAAATGTGGGACTAAAACTAGTAAAATTTAGGAACCACCAAGTGGACTGCTCCTAAATTTTACTGAGCATGTATCTTGGAGAAAATTTCAAACGGCACATTATAGTTATTTCCATGAACCACAAAATTAGTTTTTTATTAATTTCTCCTTTTGTTTTATTTTAGGTCATTTCTATCCTGCATGCAATTCGTTTTGCTTATACATAGAACTGAAAAGGAGCATCGGCTGAAAGAGTTAATAATACAGTTTATTTTTCAGAAGGATATAGTAGACAATCAGAGCTAGAGATACCGAGATGAGATCATGAATATTCCGTTATCTTTATCGGTATGCAAGACAAAAAATTGTATATTGAAATATTTAATTGATAATTATATCATATTAGTTGTGTCTGTGACTTCGTTAGCTGGAACCTTTCAAAAACATTATTAACTCTGATTAATATACGTGACGCCATCTTTTGTAATGATTATAAATAAAAAAAATACAAAAATAAATGTCCTTTGTGTTGAAATGTCAAATTATCATATCTTCTTTTCAGTTGGATTGTAATTAAACATAGCATATATGCTACCACAGATCAAATAGAATGCACCAGTGGAAACTTAATTTAAATCCCTTCAGCTTTTTTAATAATGCGCGAACAAATAAACAGACTAACAAAAAAAAACAGATAAACAGATACACAAAAAAACAGAGAAAAATTCCAAAAACAATATTTATCCAAAAACAATATTCTCCCAGATATTTATTCACAAAAATAATAGAACACTTATTTTTGTTAATAAATATCTGGGAGAGTATTCCCCTAAGCGTTTTATTTATAAATACCTTCAATATAAAAATAGGTTAATTCTATAGTTTTATATATGAATAGACAATAGTGTACGTGGCAATTAAACTTAACAGCCTAATACCAGACCTATCAACATATATAAATTATAAATATTGACTACACATTAAAAATTTTATGTGCGGCAGACGACCGACTTGTCGTCGGTCGTTTCATGCGTTTGCCCTCATTCTTGTTGTTTACTCAAGTAATTTCTCCAACCGTATCATTCCACATTTCACCTGTGACCATATCTATGTCGTCAATATAAAGTTCATTGCGCGATTTATCATATCTGTTTCACCAATATATGTCTGAGTGGAAAATTTCATGGCGCAATTTCAAATATATATTTAATTACATATTTGAAATTTATTATATATTTGAAAACAGTAATTAAAGCCGTATATTTATTAATAGATCGAACCGACCGTGATACAATAGAAAGTAAATGTTACTTCAAGAATTGGATTACTTTCATATGATGGGTGCACAAAAAAGTCGTACACAAAGACAAACATTCCAAAAATATCTTTATAAATTCTACTATCACTTCTGTCTTTCATTCCTTCCTGACCTTTCCCCTATTATTTTTTTTTTGCAAACTTTCGATAAAACTTTATACTTATAGAAGACTGAAGAAATTTTGCAGCGTATAAAGTATTTTTTTGGGTTATCATTGTTTGTCCTCTAATTAGGGAATTTTCTTGTCATAAATGAAGTTTTCCAGAATATTAGACTTATTTCTCATACAAATTTCAACTTCAACAATGAAGAATTTTCCAAAAAAAAATCGTGCACACACGATTTTCGTTAATCGGGGCATTTTATATTTTAGGGAAACTTAAAGAACCTTAAAATGATTTTCTTTATTCTTTATTTCTAGATTATCGCAAATAGTCTCTACATTACTAAATTATAATTCGATTAATGATTTCTGAGAAAAAATTTTAAAAGTTTTTGACAGTAAAAGTATGTTTCTAAGTATATACTTACTTATGTGATAATTTATATTTAAAACATTAATAAATTAATAAATAAAGAAAAAATAAATAAATAAATTGGATTTAAAGCAATGAGATCACTTACTTAACAAATATTTGTTGTCTATGACAGACGAAGACGATTATTGTAAATGTACCTCTGTGATTAACTATTCGCAATTGATGTCATTGTGTCTTCATATATAATATTTTGATTCCCAACAATGTAAATGCAGAAAAAAACACCATCCGGTATAAAAAGATAAAATACTTTAAGATTTTTCTTCGTAACCAATCTACCCTTTCTCGTACCGAAAGACCAAATTTCCCCAATGACAAATGCGCACAAAGAAAATTGCATTTCCAATGAAGAAGGCAATTCAAATTATCACCGTTCCGCCTTAGGGATACCATAAACATTTACATAAAACGAAAAATAAAAAAAAAACTAAAAGAATCTTCTCTTCTCGAACCGCAGCTTCTTGGATTTGCATACTTTTAATCTTCGCATCAGACACAAATAAGCCGCCCGAAGAAAATGAGAAAAATGTATACATTACATTACGTCATTGGCGAAGTGTCGGAAAAGAGATTTAAGATTTTTCACATATTTTATTTTAGTATTCGGGCAGGGTTGAACGCGTAGGTGCGCCTGGGGTGGCTGGGGCTTATGAATATTTTAGTGTTGGGTGGTGTCGGCGAATAAATATTTATACCCCTGCGGCTTGCGAGGGTTATGATGAATGATGTCGCGTAGTTTGTAAGGAGATCCTTGTAAAGGATTGATTCGATAAAGGCGCTCTAATCTATTTATCACCGGGGCGCTACTGTTTTATGGCACTCTCCTGGTTGCGTATACTGAAAATATGTCGGTGAGTACCGTTATTCCGGTATTTAGTTAGTACATGATTCAAATAAATTTCTCAAATCATATGAAGAAAAAAAATCTATTGTTTAAGAAAACACATCTCTTTAGCGTACTCTATTGTATGGAGTATAGTTTAAAAAGTTCCGTTAAAACGAGATTAGATTCAGTTTACTGCTTTTAATTTTTTGGTCCTTTTTATGAAATATTAAACTTTAAAGTCATTTGAAAGTGTTCTCTTTCTGCCATTTCCAAGAAAAACTTTTAAAAATCATCAGAAAATAGATTTTTATGTGTCCTTTGAAATGAAATTATTTAAAGTAATTCAGTTTCATTAGCTTAGAAAATGTTAAGAAAATCTTAAGTGTGCGGGTATAACGCAGATGGAAATTATTGTACCACTGAATTTGCTTGTGTTAAGACAAATTAAAATGAATTATTAAAATATGTTTTGTAATATTTAATTAAAAACATTGCAGGCAGCGAATAGCAGTATTCAATCTGGAATCTGTAGACTACTAGCTTAACCCCTTATATTAGCTGAACTACGTAGGTTTCTGTAACCTATATATTTTGTATACCATTAACAATATAATTTTTTAGTTTATTTTCTTTTTTTTGAGAATTTGTGTATTCATTTCCGTTTATTATTCTGATGCAAAAATATTAGCGAAAAAAATGTAAGTCAATCAATTTTAGATTTCAAAGTCGAGATCATACGATATAGTACCTAAACAGCTGTATCGATTTAGAAAAAACATGATATTTGGGATATTTTTATAAATATGTTAGGACATAAAAACATTTTATTCTAACTCTGAAATTTCTGGTACTTGTCATAAAGAACGTCATGAACGATTTTTATTTCATTTCAAATTTTATAAGCCCATAAAACTCATAACTTGTCCACAAGTCGTACTTCTCGAATAAATAATGAAGTAAATTACGTAAGTTTTATAGAGAGGCCATACCTATTAATAATTTATGAGTCCATCAATACATATAGTTTATAAACGCGACAATAAAACAAAAGAATAAAATTTTATTGTGACCTTTTAAAACATATATACAGAATTACGTTTGGCCAGGAAATACATGTTTGATTGTTTATTGTGAATATAAAGGAGAAGAGACTTTTGCTTAAAAGATTAATTGTTACTCTTCCACTTTTGAACATCTGTTATAAGGATGATATTTTAGTGAGTTTAATTTTTTATGACCGCAGAAAAAAGTCATAATTAGAGGTTTGATATACAAACTGACTTTTCACTGCGTATTTATTAATTCGAATATATAATTATGACATTCAAAATAAGGTGTCATGTATTCATTTTGAATGAGACGTTGCAAGAAATTAGATTCTTGTCAAAGAATATAAATATATTCTGTAAAATTTTGCCGCCATGCATTAAAAAAATAGAAAAGTATGCTAAACAATTTTCCCCCTAGATGTATGCATGTACGTAATTTTTTCAATTGAGATTTTGTGAAACATTCATTGCAAGAAATCCTATTAAATGTTGAATATTCGCAATAAACTGGGCAATAAAATAATTAAATATTTAGGCCAACTATTGATAGTAAATTAAAATTTTGTTATTGCTTAAAAACTATTAAATAAAGTTATTTAGAAATTTGGTCTATATAGATGCAAGATTCGGTGGCGATTGGTCATGTACTTGCTGACATTAAAGACCACAAATAAATTATCAAATTTTTGCAATGATTACATTGGTGGGAAAAGAAAGTCAAATCAAATCCTTAAGAATACAATAAAAGTGAAACGATGTGTATTTTTGTTTGTTTGCCTTATTACATATTCAACAGGCTCAACAAATTTCAATAAAATCTATCTATCTGCGTTTAGGTAAGATACATAGTAAATTAAAATTTAAGTTATCTATCATTACGTCATAATTTGCAGAATTTTCACATATTTATTTTATTTTCACATATAATTATAAAGGCAAAGAAAATTGTGCCTGTCCACTAAAAATGTAAAGCCCCTGTCTTAATTTAAGGAGAAGTTTTCTACGACATTTATCTGTCATCAAAAGGTTAGACACAAGAAGCGTATTAATGATAAATAAAAGTATTGGTATTATTGCCGAACATCAATCATCTTAAATTTGTCGATAATATTGTGGATAGAACAGAATTGCTGGATGAACTGTATAATGCTTAGAAACCTAAGCAGAGTTTCACAGATAGGTCTTAAAATAGACTTGGACATGATAAATATATGTCTAAAGTCCATGTTGTACCCATACCGATATTTTCGAAGTTGCTCATCACTATCTAGACCCAGGATAAACTGTCTAATTAGGTAAACCCAACTTAGGGAAAGATGTCAATAGGAGAATCCAACTTGGTTGGGCAGCATTCGGGAACTTCGCCATATCGTCACGTCCAAAATACTCCATTGTCTAAAGATGAAAATTTCCAACCAGCATGTGTTGCTAATAATGATATAAGGAAATGAGACGTGACTTCTTATTATTTTCCTCTAAGTCACTCCGCGAGCTATAAAAATACCTATGTTCGGCGTTTCTCTACGAAATATGATCCGTAGGAGAACTAAGGTCAGCAACATAGCTTGTAGGACTGGCGGATTGAAGGGCAATAGGTAGGTCATAGACCACGCGGAACTGATAATCTTTGGGGAAGAAAGATTATCGAATGGTGACCATGTACTAGAAGAAGTAGAAATAGACCGCATCATAGTAAAATCCTCATAGTACATAGTAAGTATTTCGTTTTCATTTGGTGAACGTAGCCACATAATAAGGTTACGTTCTCATCATGTGAACGGGGCCTCACAGTAATCATTTCGTTTTCATCTTGCGAACGCAGCCAGATAGTAAGAATTTCGTTCTCATCTTGCAATGAAGCCACATAGTAAACATTGCCTGCTCATCTTCTGAACAGAACCTTATAGTACGAATTTCGTTCCTATTTTCATATTGAAGCCAAATAGTAAGAATTCGTTCTTCTCTTGGGAACAAGCCTACATAGTAAGAATTTCATTTTCATCTTGCGAACGCAGCCAGACAGTAAGAATTTCGTTCCCATCTTGTGAATCGAGTCTCATAGTAAGAATTTCATTCTTATCTTGTTTACACACCTACATAGTAAGAATTTATTTGTTATCTTGTGAACGGAGTCACATAGTAAGAATTTCGTTCCTATATTTTCGAGGCAGCCATGTAGTATACATTTCATTTCATTCTGCTCTTTCGAATGAAGCCACATGCATAAATTTCATTCTCATCTTCTGAACGGAGCCATATAGTAAGAACTTGTTCTTATCTTGCAAACAAAAGCATACATAAATAATTGTTTCCCCTCTAGTAAAGAATTTCGTTCCTATCTTCACATAATAACAATTCACATAATAATAATTCGTCCTCACCTTGCAAAGGGAACTCGCTTTTAGAATTTAGGTCTTATCATCATTCGTGATATAAAAAAGAACTATATTTGAACACTGCTTCGCGCGTATAGACTTTCTTGAGTTGTTTTTAATACATTTACAAGGCAAAGAAATCTCAGTTTATTTCCTAAATTTTAAGCAATCTATACACGTACGTCTCTGTCGTTTACATATAGTATCCTTTTCTTAAAACTGATTTTAATGTGTAGAATTTTTTTACCTTTTCTATTTCATTTATTTTAAAAATAGGAAATGATAGATTTTACAATAGGATTATCAAATTATCACAGCCAAATACAAACGGCCCGCATTAGTAATTAATCGAAGCCGTTAAATCAACAGAATTCTTGGCAATTTCAATTATACTTCATATATGTACACATGAATACCTCGCAGCTTAGATGGAATCATAAAATGTCATAGATTATATTTCAAACTATATCTAAATACCAGCTTATTTCATGATATTAGGTATTTATCACGTGTTTGCGCACAATAGTCCCACGTGTTGCCCACAATGGGACTGGCGCTCTAATCCTAACCGGACCCGGTCATTTCTCCCGATAAACAGCGGCCCGACTACCGTCATCAATTGATCGAAACCGCCGGGTCAACAGGAAATTTGAATTGCCGTTGATTTTCACAATGCCCCATCTGCGGCGACGCACACGTGACCGCCATCACTGATTCGTGCCTCTTCCGCCTGCCGATGTCGCATTTCATCATCGGCTCTGAATTATTTATCGGCTGTGTGATCGTCGAAATGTCTTTATTGGACGGCTGTTAACTGTGAGCGAAATTACAATAATTTGTTAATGGCAGCGGTGCGGTCGCGTCTGTATGTAAACGCCGGCCACTGCGCAGACTCGTTTTCGCTTTTTTGTTTTTTTTCTTCAGTTAAACAAGTAGAGCATTAAGGAAAAGAAAATTATTTTCATGAGTTTAACATTAGCTTATTTTTTTCTGAAATGTAAGATAACAGACCATAGATTTAAACTAAATCTTTAAATGTCATTGGGATTGACACACCTAAATTCCGTACCTTCGTCTCCTCTATGTACATTAAAACCATGTACGTTGGACCGGACTTACCCTGTATTCGTGCCACAGTTTTGTTTATTCGCGAAGCAATGTCTTGTTCAGTTCCTCTTATCTCTGATATGATGCCTATGGCACGAAATCTACTCATTTTAGCAATAATATTGTTTCAAGTATTTCTAAATAGAACTAAAAAATAATAACCATTGTTTATTATGGTATAATCATTGTTTATTATTAATAATCATTGTAAATTAATATATATTATTTGTTATGAATGGTTCAAAGAATAGCACACTGTTTTAATGGTTTTCTATAGACAATTTTTAAAGTGTGAGAACAAAGTTAATACATCTAAATTGATATTTATATATATTTTTCCTTTTATTATCATAAAGTTGAGTTCGATCAGTACTTTGCTAAAAAATAGGATAAGGAATATGCTATGCACGCACAATGATGGACGAGGGTGTGCTTACCTATGAGATAGCCAAGCATTGGTGTCAAAGCTTTAAGGGAGAAAAGTTTCATCTCTGTCGATAGTCCTCAGCCAACGCGATGTCGTACATTTAAAAAAAAGTTTAAAAAGTTTTATGAAACAAAATCTAGGTCAAATTTGCGTTATTTAGGAGAGCTACTTTCATGCCCTCGTACTGAAATGGAAAAATAACTGTATGCTTTGGAAAATGTGGAAATATTCTGCTTGGGTACCACATCAAAGCAAAGTATGTTTTTTACACGACAATTGTCTCGTCCACATAGAAACAGTGTGACGTGCAGAAAAAAACTTTCACTTGGATGGGAGTATTTATTTGTCAGTACAAATCCCAAACCAGTTAGAAAGTACATTGATCTCATAAATGGTAGACATGGATAAATTAATATAATAATATAATAGGCATAAATAGACAGAAGATTAAATTTATTTTATAAATATTCAACCACCAAAGAACAAACATTTAACCACTAAAGAAGAAGAAGATGGTACTCCAAGATTTCAAATTAGGTAATTTCTTACAGTCGAACACTTCTTTTATGAATGGCGTGTATTTAATTTTGTAATTTGAATTTTTATCAATGATTTAGATAAATAATCTCAACGTTGATTGCTGTACCACATGACGTGGTGTTAGTATCTTTTACAGCATCATTCATTATTGTTGGTTGTTTTAACCATTGATATCTTTAAACAATTAACGTAATTATTAAATATTCTGTTTAATTTTGGTTAATGTATTGTTTGGCTGTATTTTTTTAATAGAGCCAAATACTACTTATTATGAATTTGTCTCATTTTCAGTATGTAGCATACTTTTTAGTTCTTGTTGTGTATGTACCACTGTTTTTTTATTGTTCTCACATGTCTTATTTAACTTAGAACATATCCGCATGTTTTATAATGTTTATTATTGACTACATCATTATGTTTATAATTTTGTAGTATTATGTCAAATATTAAAATCAAACGAAGTAAAGTAATTATAATATAAATATGTTTATTTATCTGCAGTAGAATTATATAGTATAAACATATGTTTAAAATTATTTCTTGTGCTAAGAAAATTGTAAAACTTTACGACGAAAAAAGCAAAAAGCAATTATTATGACCAAATTAATGCTAGTAAACGTTTATGTATTTCTTTTAGTAATTTTGGTAGAGCGATGTTCTAAAAAGTGTACCTAAATATTATAAAAAAATCATCTTGTTAAAAATATAAAGAGAAAATACCAATAGGAAACATATAAATAAAGAATAAGTAAGAAATAAGTTTGATGAAACTGGGGAAATAAAAGGTTTTCCCTCGACAATATGTCATATATTTTATGAAAATCTTACCAAGGGTTATCGCTATAGCCAACTCTAAATTTTAATATTGCTATTATCAGTTGCTCTTTTTATTCGGTTTACAATTTACAGGAGAAAAATTAATAACACGAGAACAATTAACATGTTCTTATAATACGTTTTATTTTACTTCAAAAGTATTAATTTGTTTTCACAGTGATTTTTTTCACTATTTTTATTGTTACAAATAAGAATCATTAGCTGCATTAATACGAATAAGAATCATTAGCTGCATTAATACAAATAAGAATCATTAGCTCCATTAATACAAATAACAATCATTAGCTGCATTAATGCAAATAAGAATCATTAGCTGCATTAATACGAATAATAATCATTAGCTCCATTAATACAAATAACAATCATTAGCTGCATTAATACAAATAAGAATCATTAGCTGCATTAATACAAATAAGAATCATTAGCTGCATTAATTTGTTTAATTCGTTTTAATTAGAATCATTGCTACATCTAGGCGAATTTATCCACTAATATTTTGCATCTAAAAATAAAAACGAAACATAGCTAGAAGATCTATGTTTCAGTAGATATTTATCGAAAAATCCCGATTACCCACCAAAATGCTTGATTCAAGAGCTTAATCTACAAAGATGACACACGGACTCGGCATTAGCCAATTCACGTTTAGGGTGCGTCGCTCATGTGCCGAGTTAACGACGGGCGGTTGCCAATGTTGCTCTAGAATCATGTTCCACGTTTGTATGCAAGAAATATATCTTGATTAAATTGCTTATAGTAAATAAAAGCACTTGCAGACCGTGCATAAGCTTTTCGAACGTTTGCTGTCATCCAAAAATTCGGAAAAAACTAGTTAGCCGATATCATTATTATAAATGACGTGACATACTTGGGTACAAAAAATTTATTCAAAAGTGCTATCCGCAAAAAATTGGTACGACTTATAAAGAGGTTGATTGGGTTTTTCATATCCCTCGTTACTTTCCAAACAAATTTAAACTTTTTGTAGAAATACAAATTTGTTTTGAAGCGGCAACTCGTGGACGATGAGTGGCGTGTAGCGAGCCGCCCAGCTCCTACAACGCGCCGCGTGTAAACATTCACCCGGCGTTTGCCAAATCACATTTAGCGTATTAAATTTATGTGACGTGGAAAGAGTTGACCGGTGAATCCAGCCGGCCGTCCGCGGATGGAATATTTTATTCGGCGGGCCCGATTCGCGATGTTGCGCGACACTTTTTTCGCCACTCACCATGTCGGAATTTGTTCGGTGCTGGTGAATACCGTGTTTTTGTTTACATATTTATCTTTGTCGGATTCTATTGACGTTATTCTGATGAATAATTTATTAAATGATTCCTATTAATTATTAGTAGAATCATTACGAGGCTTCCATATACTCTTAAGTAAGTATAACAATTCAAACAGCTATATAACATTTCAAGTAGCCTTAAGTAGGCTACGTAGTGTTTTTGTTAAACTATTGTTATTATTATATATATAATATAACTATTGTTATTATTATATATATAAAATAAATATTAGTATAAGTATTCAATTTGTGTATTATATTATTTTCCACCGTGTAAGTATATCGGTGCCACCGTGGTATATTGACTTAATCACAAGGCATACGGCCTTTGACTGCACGGTGTACTGCGGGATTCGGTTTCGATTTCCGACCGCTTGTCGAGTGGGGCTGGACATGTTGTGATTAGCTGTAAGAGGTTGCTCTCTTAGCAATAACTCCGCCATATGTATCAATTTGATCCATTAAAGTGAATAAATAAATAAATAAATTTATTGTACAGCATATCTCCCCATTCTCTTCATATTCTGTGTCACCTCGGTAGGATACGCTGATTGATGCTCTGCATCATGAATTGTTTCAATTTAAGTCTTGCCTATATTCTTCAGTTCCACTAGCAAAGTCTACCGCCAGGTCTGCTTTGGACGGCCACATGTCCTCTTCTCTTGTTGATTCCAAACCAAAACCTGTTTTGGGATATGAACTTATTGCATTCATTTCCATTTACGGCACTTTATTTGGAGTTCAATGAAAATACGGCACTTTATTTGAACTTCCTTGCATCGTTCTAGCAAATCTTCGATAGATGTTTTCTCAGGATGAGATATCGAGATATTCGGAGAATATATCTAATGCAGTGGTTGAAAAAACTTGGAGTAATCTAATGAGATTTATTGTTATCCTATACTTATGCTATAGTCCTGTCATTAAATAAGCTATAGCTTATTTAATGACAGGACTGTAAAGTTTAAATATCAGATCTGCAAATATACGCAAGTAGAATTCTTGCAGAAACTTTCACAAAACTTAGAACTCAACATTTTAGAGGGGTGAAAATTCGGAGGGACGGAACTAGAACTTACATTATGCGCAGAAACTATTCCGACACAAACCCTAATAATATTTTCTCTTGTCCTGCCATCCTGGTGAAAATACAACAGATCTGTGACTATTTATGAAGATAATTGTTTTATGGTGACCAAAGCGATGTAAATCACCCACGGGTCTTATATCGACTATCCATGAACACACACCAAGAACAACAATATTCCATGGCTTTGTTAATTCATCAAGCGATGTTCTTTCAGTTCTTTTCGTCTCTGATATGATACTTCCGAGATACTTGAATTGGTGGACACCTTTTACTAGATTTATGGCCAGCTGCAACTGAGTTGTGTTCGGAATTCGTCTTAAAAACTTTTACATAGTATTATCTTTTTTTCAGTATTAATCAATTGCTTGAACTTATAATACGTATGTTTACTACTGTTTTACAGAAGGACATTTAGATTTGAACTGAAGTAGAATTTTCATAACTCACCGTAAAATTAGCAAGATATTATATATATATATATATATATATATATATATATATATATATATATATATATATATATACGCGGTGGAAGAGAATACCTTGTCAGCTTTTCTATATGTGAATTGAAATGAATAACAAAACATACAGACCAAATTGAAAATTAGAACCGATGCAATACACAGATAATGGCGCCAACATTTGGATGGTGGTGGTACACGAGCACTTGCATGTAAATCAGGAATTAAGATTGGAATCGATTGATAAACATATTTTTACCAACTTTTATTTCGATTTCTCTTAATTTGGTGGTATGGTATATTCTTGTGGCTGACATGGTGTATTCTCGTAAAATCACATCAATACCTAAACATATGACGTACACCTATAAAACCACAGCGGCAAGCATATTAAAAAACATTTTAAGGACGTAAACATGTCTTCTTCCGGTACAGGAAATAGACGATACCTAGTAGCACCACTTGCTCAATAACATCCAGAATACTATTCTGATTTCAATTTAGTATTTTATCAAATTCCTACCCTCATTGCTTTGTTCTGGGTATGAGCAGGCATCGTATTGCCGTACGTGTGTCCGTTGTATGTATGTGCGCGTTTGAGTGTGCGCGAGTATGTGGAACTCGAATACGGCATATTCTATATTCATAATATGCACGCGGGCTGTGTGAATGTGCGGCGCGACTGGTCAAATGTGATGTGGGTTATACGCCCTGTAACCGTGCTCTGCTTCCTTAATATTTGGGGGTTAATTGTGCCAAGCACCCTCTTATCCACTTTTTTTACCAAATAGGGAATTTTATTATAGTATGATTAGAAATCCATTGGCAGTATTTTTCAGTGATAACAAGGAATTTATAATGCGTACTTGCGATTTTTCTGAAACTGTTAGTCTAATTTGGATACAACTTTCTTCTTTTTTGTCTTTTCAGACTGTTTTCCATTTAATTTTTATTCACAACTAAATGAAACTACGTGATGTAGTATTATATTACCCAAGACCTAAGTTTCGTTGTATGACAACACCTTCAGACCACTGGAAATATCGTCGTGCAGTAGTTTTGGATATTGCTTCAGGAGCTACACGTTGGTAAATGTTAGGCGTAGCTGTGGCCGCAGAATGATCAGATTGATACTCACATGCGTCTTAATGTCGTCCATATTTTATGGATGTTAACAGTCCAGCGTCTTAATTACTACTGGATCAGTGAAAGCGCGCTGCGCCTTTTATATATCATCGATCATGGAAGCTTCTAGAACGTTTCCATATTTTTCAGATAATTTCACCCAATATATGATAGATTAAAATTTTAAGCTAAAATCTAACTTTACTTCTATATTACTCCGAAAAGTATAACACGGTTTGATTTCGTTATTTTCTTGTAGTAAGTAAAATTGGGTTTACTGGATAATTAGAAAATAATCATTCTAAGGTATAAGTTCATTTACGACTGAAAATTCACTCACAAATCTGTACCCAACTATAAATATTAATATAATTATTCTCTATAGGAATATCTGAAGGTTTGTTAATGACGAGTTTTTTAAATTCTGTTCGAATATCTTCTTATTGTATTCAAATAGTAAATTTTCTAATTAATTTTCCAACCATAAACATTTATTGTTCAGTGATGTTTAAGCTAAAATCTCTAAAGCGGACGAAATAAAATCTTCGAGGAAAATTTAAAGAGACTTTTGTACATTTAGTACATTATAATGTAAAAGCGAATTTTTTACAATAAATTAGGTGATTCAATATATTAGGAAAAAAGAAATTACAAAATATGCAGACTACGAAAAAATAATTTTAAAATATTTAAAAGATATCAAAAGTATTGTAAGTTTGAAGAAAATTAACGTCTTCAAGAAAATATATGAATTTTAAAAGGTAAAACTTTATTACAATCACATCCCTGTTTTCGACTGCTATATTTAAAAGAATTTTTAAAATTAAATTTTCCTTTTTTTAAATTTGCAAATATAAAACAGAATGAGAGGGAAAGTGGAAGCAATAAGAAATAAAATAAGATACCGACAGAAAATCATGATATGAATAAGTCTTTAAAACAATTGACATAAATTGACTATGCGTTTCGAACATTAGCGTTAAGTTTGTGTCACAGTACAACAAAGCATGTACAGTAGAACTTGTAACTCACGAGGACTAAGGTTTTGAATATTTGAATAAGCTATGGGATTCTTCAAATTTCTTAGAAAAGGTATTCAATTTTTAATCTTGGCTGTTACATATTTCCATTTGGTGCATACATAAATTTTGAAGACGTTCTGGTTGGTTTAATGGATTTTCAATAAGGTTGAGGGAGCACTCGTATGAACAATTAACCGATCATTTGGTATCGAATATATTTGGCGTTAATTTTGTACAAATTCATTATAATTGCATTTTTTCCCAACTAAATGACATAATGTGATGTAGTATTATTTTTTTTTATTTAAATTCTTTACCACGAGCTAGGTTTCATTGTATGATATCTTCAGGTATGATATCTTCCATTTGCAACTGACCATAACTGATCGTAATATTTATTTAAAGCTACACTACTGATAAATGCTTCCATTTGCAACTGACCATAAGTGCTCGTAATATTTCTTTAAATCTACACTAATGGTAAATGCTTCCATTTGCAACTGACCATAACTGATCGTAATATTTCTTTAAAGCTACACTAATGATAAATGCTTCCATTTACAACTGACCATAACTGCTACTAATATTTATTTAAAGCTACATTAATGGTAAATGCTTCCATTTGCAACTGACAATAACTGATCGTAATATTTCTTTAAAGCTACACTAATGATAAATGCTTCCATTTGCAACTGACCATGACTGATCGTAATATTTCTTTTAAGTTACACTAATGCTAAATGCTTACATTTGCAACAGACCATAACTGATCATAATATTTCTTTAAATCTATATTAACGATAAATGCTTCCAAATGACACTTATCAGATTGGAGTTACATTAAGAAAAAATTATTTTACTAAAGAGCGGAGCATCTTTTTGCCGTACAGGCTTCGGCTAAATAGACTGACCAATTACAATTCAAAGACCGTAGCGGCCGGTACCACATAAAATGTGACCATTTATATATCGCGCCGTATAACTTTCTAACGAAGACGGCGATAATATGGCGCTTCGTCCTGCGCATACTTAAAGCCGGCCGCGTTACAGATCGAGATATACAAATATAGCCGACGAACCAATCGAATGCGTAGCGGTAAATTTCATTTGTCGCATTAAACAATGGAGGAGAGACAGCCGACTAAGGCCGGAAGAAATTGATAAACTAACGATCATTCCACTATTATAGAGTTGTAACAACTGCATTGAAAACACGTTCGTGAAAAATCCTATTGAAAGGTTAAGGAAATAGGAAACGATGAAAACCACTGAATTGAAAACACGTTTATAAGCAAGTGAGGGAAAGCGTAATTCAGAAGCGAATAATATTGCCTTCCAGTCTTAGGTTCAACTTTCATACGATTAGCGTTTGTAAAGTTTTAGTAATTTTCTTTAATAAAACAATAAACAGCATGTATTTTTCCCTTATCTAAAATACACTTGCGCCCTTTGCATATCTCATAGTCAACTGTGCTATATATATATATATATATATATATATATATATATATATATATATATATATATACTAGTTATATCTTACCGAGGATTACAGAGCATATACGAGGATCGTTTTAGTGAAATAGAATGACTTCAAAATTTACCCATTCACAGGATTTTCGACCTAAGGAAATCTGATGATGTTTTCTGGTTATAGGCTTCAAGCTGTATCTGGTTAGAGTTTTGCTACTGGCACAATGCCCATTCCCTGCTTTTTCTTTAATATTCAACGCTGGTTAGTATTATCGTAGCCAGGATTATCTTAGATCTAGTTTCTTAGACTTAGGTGCGCATGATCTTGGATTTTCCCTGAAAATTCATTTAATTTTTTATCATCAAACATGACTTCTCCTTCTACGAGAATATCTCCACTGTTCATGCAGTCAAAATATGAAAAAACTTGGACCCTACTATCCATGTGTTCAAAGGTCGTCCGAAAAAATCCTATCGTAACTCCTATCCGTAACTCTATATCGCTTCGTCCTAATTTCTCCCCCTAAAGCCTGTCCCTTTTTTATTCTTGTCAACATATCATATATATATATATATATATATATATATATATATATATATATATACACATATAATTTTTTTTATTTAATTTCCTTAGTTATTCCTTTAGCGGTTGACAACTGTTTAGTATTTCCATATGTTATTATTTTAACTGTTTTTTTTAAATATTGCTATTGTATTCACAATAGGCTACACTCTTTCACAACATAAAATATATTTATTACATGGTGCTTTGGTTTACTGGAAGATATCGCGTCTCTAGCAATAAACCTGCTTTGTGTATTTGTAAATTAAAGACAATAAATATATTGAAAATATATTTTGGGTAAGAAATGTGGATATGCGATACAAATACAGTTAGAAAGTTAGAACTTGTTGAAAAAATGATCAAAGTTGTTATTAATTTTGCGTGACGACCATTTGCCTCTTTATGGGAATTTAGTTGGTCGAGGTGCCAATTATTTAAAATTAACCATATACGGATAATATTTTTGACTATAATATTATGAATTCTGAATATTAACTTGGTTGACACAATAATTTGATAATTATACTGCAAAAGACAACAGTTAAAAGACAAAGGACCAAATATTATACAATTAGAGTTTGAATTTCAGATGACAATTTACGCGGAGAACACCATTCTGCATATTAAAATTAATCAATATTTGTAATTTAGTTCGATTTAAATGGCAATTTTTGTTTCTTTTTTCAGAATTTATTAAATGAAAATTTACAAATTAAAAAATTAATAAAAACTTTTGAAAATAACTTGACTTGAAATATCTATAAGTTTCTTTACTTACGTTTTGAGGTTTATAAAGTCAGTCAAATATAATTCAGTTTTATGCCATACTTTTGGTATTTACCGTTTCAGTATTCAGTAGAAACGATTATATGTACACCGTATCTGTGTATTAATAAAATATTTTGAAAGTTTTACGTTTGCCTATTAAGGCACTCTTTATTATATCCTAATATATGTGGTCTTTCTAAATTTAAATGTTTATCATTAGCATAATTTAATATATCGGATAGTTTCAATTATTAATATTAACATAGCTGATGCATTCCACACAACTATAATTATAATTTATTTATATTTAACAATCTTAATCCAGATGGATTAAGATTGTTTTAAAACAGTTCCAATATTCGTAAAAATCCTGAACACTTGAACTGAATTGAAAAGCTGAAAAATAATTCAGTCATTTTCACCTGAGGCGACATCCGCCCACTACTAGTATCAACCAGGTTATTCTGCTCGAACTTAAAACTCTGTAAAACGTTTTTTACTTAAAGTTTTTAATAGTTTATTATTAAATTGTTTCAAACGTTGATTATGGTTTGAAGTTCTTATAAGTCTATGCTAAGAAATTTTAAAACGATTGCTTTCAGTAATTCGAATATATTTCATTTGTTAAATAAGACAAAGGAATAAAAACTAATTTAAAGAAATAACTTCATTATTTATGTTAAAAGAATGTTAAATATTTAAATTAAAATGTAAAATAAACTTTTTTTCTATAAAGTAATGAGAAAATATGGTGTAGAGACATAATTTAATTTTTCATATTGAATGGAGTGGTGCCTGAAACATGCTCGAAAACAGATACTCGAAATCTGTTTATTTTTAAGCACACTTATTATTTTAAAGTTAATTAAATATTTTTTTCTTCAAAAATTATTTAAATTTATTATTTTATCAATTATATTCTTTTAGAAATAATTTAAAAACGAAGAGCCGCACATTACACAATGAGAATGTAGATAGTCAAATAGTAATTATTGCAAAAGCTTGTATCACGTGAAGAGGTCGAAATGTCAGCAGTTGACAAAAATATAAACAAGATGTGGTCAGTAAAAATGTATCAGGTATACTTGATTAGGATATGATTTAATAAGATACAAAAGTGTTTATGGATACAGGCGCGAGAAGTCTGAGACGAAAAGAGTGTGTGTCAGATATAAATGTCGGAAAAGGTAACTGGTTTATTAAGATTACATTAAATATTTGTATAGGCAAATATTTAATAACAAAATATTGATAAACGGGGGTTTAAGTATATTTTAATTAAATCGGATACGAAGTTAGACTTAATGTGATAGGTAATAGATATACCTTACTTTCTTTCCACATTTATTATTTTATCAGTTATTTTTTATATTCTTTTACAAAACTAAGAGAAGTGAAGATTAGTCTTATTATTTTATTGTAGAATTGTAGAGTATTGCAATTTAGCTTTCAATACAGATAGCTATATAATATTGTAACTTAATCATGTATCTATCATAAAATGCGTTAATCTCTTTGAGTCCTTAATATGTTTCGAAGTAAGTGCACAGACGTCCGCACAAAAAATAACACTTCATTATTTAACAATATAAAAACTCTCTACGTGGCCATTCAGAAAGAATAATAGCATAATGACGTCACAGCGCCCCGTAACGGTTGATTTAATTTGAGCACACTGTCTGCCAGCACCCCTCCCTTCCCGGCCAGACGCGGGGTGGAGGACTCGAGTATTTTTGCTTTCTCTTAGAGGACGAGGGTCATTTTTCTTGTAAGACATTTCCTAAAGTTAATTTAAAACACACTCATTTTTCACTCGACCCCCGTCGCTGGTTTTAAACAATCATATATATGCAAGCCCGCGGACAGTGGACAAATGTTTTGGTTGGCTACCGGATAATAATAGTTGACGTGCGTCTTGTGTTTCTTCGGAATATTTTTTAGAAAGTTTTAAATTTTATCATTTAAATATCTTCGTTGCTACAATTCTTTCGTGTAACTGAGATTAAACTTCATAGGGGTATAATTTAATGAACAGACCAAATGGGCGTACTAATTTTAAGTATCTCATTTGTGGAATTAAAATTTATAGGGGTATAGGTTTTTCAGTAATATAGTTTAATGAGCAGTTTAGTTTGATGAACAGTCCAAATATGGAAACTAATTTCACGTATTTCATTAGTTGGAATTAAAATTTACAGAGGTATAATTTAATGAACAGACCAAATGGGCGCACTAATTTTAAGTATCTCATTTGTGAAATTAAAATTCATAGAGATATAGTTTATTGAATAGTATAGTTTAATCAGAAATTTATTTTAACGAACAGTCCAAATAAGGAAACTAAATTCACGTATTTCATAATTGGAATTAAAATTCATAGATGTATAGTTTAAGGAACAATATATGTTCATGAATAGTCCGAACGAGGAAATTAATTTTAGGTATACTATTTGTGGAATTTAAATTCATTAAGGTAGTTTATCGAACGGTATAGTTGAATAAGCGGTGAAGTTTAACGAACAGTCCAACAAAGGAACCTAATTTTACGTAAGTTTTCTTAATCCAGTTAGAGTAAGCTTAAAGTTATACCACTATATATATATATATATATATATATATATATATATATATATGTATGTATATGTATATATATATATATATATATATATATATATAGACAGAGAGAGAGAGAGATACACAGATGAACAAATATATAAATATAATTCGCCCATTCATTTAAGACTAAACCTATTTTCGTTTTTTTATTTTCAATAAAATTATGAAAATATTGCGTTACCATTCAGCAGTAAACCCATAAAAACCAAGCAAGGAGGGAGAATAACAGCGAAATAACAGCAAATAAGCGCCATGAACTTTAAAATTTGTAAGTTTTTTTGTCTGTATATCGATATGAATGTAAATATATATTCTTAATTCGCTTTCAAAGGCTTTTCAAAATTGAATGTCAAGGACAGGACATTTCTAAATTGCTTCAGGACTTGTTTAGTTTCATCGTGCTGTGCAGAACGTAAACAACAATATATTTCAGAATTCGAAAATCCTGTCGTTCTTAAGATATTCTTATATATATATCCTTGTTATTCTTATGCTTATATCCTTGAAAATTGAACTTATATTCTATAAAAAAATTATAAATATTCAACTGATTTTAAACAGATAAATTAAATTTTCTTTCGCTTCATGAGTAGATGGTAATTGCATATTGTAGTTTCCATTATCTGTCCAAACATTTTTTTTCATGTTCACGGGTCATTTCATATTAAAAGAGTAAAGAAATCATATGTATATAGAAGAAAAATGGCTGTCGAATTGCTTTCGTTGGTATGGTTATGTTATTTGAAAATTTAGATTTGCGTATTAAATTATGGTTTCGTGTTTGTTTTGAGGAAATATGTTTCTTTGTATGTGGCTATTTTTTGCGATTTAGTTACTCCAGTAAGTTAATTTTGATTTTAAAAAGTTTAAGTTTTACTTTATAAAACCTATGTGACGAGAAATTAAATAATAATATTAATATTACATGGTTTAGATGAAAAACAATGCACGCAATAAACACGTACAATAAATTTGTATTTGTTTTTATTTTAAATCTTACATTTTGACACGAGATGGAAGAAGATGAATGGACTTATGGTTCGTTTATTACAAATTTTGTGTGCTGGTGTTAATTCATACTTAATGTCACTAGGTATTGCAGTCTGTTGGTACGTGATTTATAGATAATCCTCATTTTAATGTTAAATTTAAATCGAAAGCTATCATAAACAGTGACTTAAATTAAGATAAAATATGGTTTAAATAATCATATTAAATATGATCAATTTACATTAAAACTAAGACAAAATATCATTGCTACTTTCAGTGGATTTGAACAGCACTTGGAATGTATATGACGTAAAATTGCAGAAATGTTTGAATAGAACAGTGCAAAAGTATCCCTTGCCCATTTTTCCTGGAATTTTATAATTAAATGCTTTCTTTTGAAAAAACTTCGGTCGATACCCGTGTGGCCTCGTGCCTCAATTTCCATGAGCACTGGACTACTTACTCGTCATGCCAACATACTGAGCGGGATGCCAAATGTCCCCCACCGCCTTTACCTATTCTTATGCACACCCCGCGGGCGCTTCATCATCGTGTAGTGGACGAGCTACGAGTTTTGATGACAGGAGTAATTATAAACTGGGTATTTTACAAGTAATCAAGTTTTAATACAGCTTTTTGGAAAGAGGATTTCTTTTTCATCATTTTTTTTTCGTAATGCTATTATGAACTATCAAAAATGACATGCTTTTCGTACGTTGGTATACGTGCGTATATTCTATATATTCTTTATGGTTGGCTGTAAGAGATTGCTTTCGTAGCAACAAGTATACCATATGAATCAATTAGATACATTAAAGTAGATAAATAAATACTACTAGAAGTTAAAACTCTTGGCTTATTTTAATAATTATTTTTACCTAATTATGAATTTCAGGGGTTATGAATTTCACAGGCTACATATGTAGGTATGTAAGTAAGTTTGTTCCCTCGTACAGACTAGATTACTAAATTGATTTCAACAAACGTGGTGTTCTTAGATTCTTCATGAGCTAAATAGCATCATTGTGAATTTCATAGGCTATGTATGTATGAATTTCGTGCTTTTCAGTAATTTTTTTCGTAGTAGGGGTTTTAGCTTATCTTCTTGTTTCTATTGACTAGTTAACAATTTTAACAGAGAGAAAAATTTATGTTAGGATCGCTATACATAAAGAAAATACAAGAATTAACAGTAATAAACATTATAATAAACACATTTTTTCATCTTTTGTATTTTAGCCAATAACGTTTATCATTCAGTAACCTTAGTTCTATAAAATGTAATTTAAGTTTTTATCTGAATGCAATTCTAAAGTTGAAAAGATTTAGTAAGTTTAAATTTGTAATGAGATTCTAATGTAAAATCTATAAACTAATAATCATGAAATACACCCTACACGTATCTTTGTATTAACATTTAAATTTTATCAACGGAAGACTTTGATGGTTACCCTATTGTTCTGAAAGCACTTGAATAATAGCTCTGTCGAATAATGTTTTAATTTTTTCTAAATATAAATTATTCTATATGTTAATTATTTGAAGGTTATAATATTTTATCAGTCATCCTTCATTTTTAAATTGTTTTCATTAAGAAAACGTATTACGCTAGTTTACTGAAATAGGTTTTTTTAAATGTATTTTATTCTTTTCAAGTTTTTTGAAGTAATTTTGAACTTACGTGACGTAAAATAAACAAAATTAAATTTAAACCTAAAAATTATAATCCTCGCGATCTTATTAGCCTAAATTATTGTACCGAAACTGACTTGTTACGTTTGTTGGGTAAAAATAATGGAGTCGTCAGATAAAAATCATAGGTTTAAGATTCAACACACAGCTTATCTTTTATGATCACATGGTTAACACGGTGCTAACTCTTCTTGAAGTTGCAGATTCGTTCAGCGCAATAGGCGTTATCTTATGTTGCTATCTGTTCATTTGTTTTATTATTCATCAGTTTCTTGCAAGATGGAGAACCCTGGAACACTTATGACTTAGCATTGTAATGAAATTTTACTATTGTGAAAGAGCTTTAAAGAAAAAAAATTACAGTTCCCTTGACATCCTACATGATTAAGGTTTCTCCTTTTTTCGGACTGAAAATAAGAAAACAATTTATAAAACTTTTAGAAAATAATTTTATTGGGAATAATATAATTTTTATTATATTAGTATAAATTTGTTTTGGTAAGCACATAATTTTTATTTTATACTGTTATATGGAAAAATATAAAAATGACCTAAAACTAGACACGAAGAAGAAACAAATTTAAATTTAATATTTGAAGACAGCTTTGATGAAATGAGTTACAATTTTTTTTCATTTTCAACCCTCTCACATGGAGTATCAAATGAAACTGATGAAACGGGAAATGTGGAAATTAAACGTACAATTATATGTCAAAAATATTTTCAGATAACGTAAAAAAATAATAAAAAAAACATTCTACAATACTTCTGTCTTTCAAAGCAATAATAGCAAAAGAAATAAACAAAAACAAGGAGTACGTCATAGAGTCCACGTTTAAGAAAAAAAACCTGCAGCATGTATTTAATTAAATTTAATTTATGATAGGGAACACTTATCGCGCGTGTTTTACTCACACTTACCCTTTGTAGAATGGGGTGAAACCTCACTTTATAAGGGGAAAGTATACAAATTAGGGTAATGAATAATATATAGTACCTTAAGATCGCTCACTATTTATGTGTAATAAATAATAAATATCTTATAGATATCATATGAGACCTCTTGTCATACGAAGCTTTTTTGCTCAACTTATTCTTCTATATATTTGCTATGTACATAACTAAATAGAAAAAAAGGAAAAATGCAGGAAATTCAATAAAGTATATCCTCACGTTATAATCGAATTTCGAAACTTATAATTTTACTCAACTTCCTTCGAAAAGAACCGCTGAAAGTTGTTAAGTTATGAAACTATCATTTTATTATTGTATTTACGTAAATAAAAACATGTTAGTTAAAAAAATTGAGCATATTGAGGAAAATTCGAGATAAAACAATTAAGAAATATGTTTCATAAATATATTTTCATAGATTTCAGAAAGGGGGACTTTTTAATTTGTTAAGGTTTGTTGTTTTAAAAATTGGAAAAATGGGTCTCTTTTTCTCTGTCCGACATATCTAATTTCCTTCGAAACAGTTGAAGCTACCTAAATGAAATTTCGAAGTGTCATAGGGGTGGTGGATATTTGTAAATGGTTTAAAATTTAATCAGATATGGTTTTTTTTCAAATTTAAAAGAGATTTTCAAGTCTAGGTTTTCCATTCTGTGACATTTTTGAAATATATCTTATATAAACAATAATTTACGTATAGTAAAACGTATAGTAAAACAGTAAAACAAAATATCTGCGTTTTAAATGTATTATCAAAAAAAAGAAATCCATAGTATTAATAAAAACATTATAAAAAAGAAACCGTCATTTCAAAATATCGCTTTTCTCTCTGTTTGTTTTGTATTTGCATCATATAAGTAGCTTGTAGCGTAGAATCTTAAGAAAATATTAAGGCATATGTTATTTTAACAAAATTTTATGAACTTGAGCAATAATGTGTATTTTTTGGTTAATTTGTGTTTGTATCATAAAAAAATACTGAGATAATTTAAATGTAGTTTAAATTGCACCTTTACGGCACGGGAAAATACTAGAGTAGTTTTTATACATTATATATGAAAATGACGTAGAAAGCTGAATGAAATAAAGAAAACAATTAACCTATTACCTATCATCATATAGTTAACCGCTGGAGTCGATAAGTGGTTCATACTAAGCCCGGACATATAAGTAAATAGTTCATATTAAGTCGTGGACATATAATTAAAAGTTCATACTAAGCCACGGACATAAAATCAGTTTTTAGTATAATATTTAGTTTTATCATTTATTTAAGTTTATTAAAATATTTAATTATAGTCCCGGTAAAAAAAATGAATTAACATATCGTGTGAGAGTAAGAAAATTATTTTTTTGTCTTCCAAACTGGGACAAACCAATTAACAGCTTGTAAAAAAATAATTTTTGCGTTTTTTTTAAATGAAATGAAGTCTAATGAAATACCTACTTTTCCTGTAATGTTAATTACGATTTTTACTGAAACTAAAGGGTAAATGTTTTTTTGAAAATTTTAATATAACATCATTTTACGTTGACTTAGTTTTTTAGATGTATCGCTGGACGCGTTTTTAAAAAAAAGTTAAGGGTGGTAAAATTACTACTTTTCCTTTACGTTATTTGTATAATTTTCGTGAGCGATTTTTACCAAAACTAAATGGTAATTTTTTAAAAAATTTTAATATAACATTAATTCACAAATCACTTAGTTTTTTTAGACAAATCGCTTGATACGTATTTTTAAATAAAATGAAAATTGTGGTGAAATTGCTACTTTGTATTTACCTGTAACGTTGATTATACAATTTTTGAGAACGATTAAAATGTTAATATATCATCATTTTACATTGACTTAGTTTTTAGGTAAATCATTCTATGGGTTTTTTTATATAAAATTAAAGGTATGATGCAATTATTATTTTTCCTACAATATTACTTGTATAATTTTTGAGAACGATTTTTACCGAAGTTAAACGGTAAATAATTTTTAAATTTTAAAGTAAGTTAGATATTTATATTTTGAATAATATATATAACAAATTCAGTGAATTTCACCGATAACATGTTTTACACGACAATTATCTTTAAAAAAGAATAATCCACCCGATTTCTTTGTTTTTTCTTGTGTTATACAAATTCAAAAAATAGCACGAATGGCCACACTTTTAATAAAAGAAGCATTTGTAATTTTGAGTTAAAAGATATTGCTATTTTTTATTAGAGCTTTTACGCAAATATCAGTTTTCGTATAAAAGTGAACATGAAAGCTCATGTATTTAGATTGATGTCGCGAATCTAAACCTTTTTATCTCTTCAATTTCTTGTTAGACATGCCAAATCATTCTACAAATTAGGGCGCCCTGCGAGCCGCAACCCCTCCTATAACCTATTAATACCCCAATCAATATTATAATAGCAATCTATACGTAATAACACTTATTAAAATAGGAAAACGACAAGTATTTCTACCCTTTGCAAGTCAAATAACCGCCTACGAACTAATGTCATAGATTTGGCGAGTTGACTAATGGCCGAGCGCCCTTGCCCTGTCACATTTATATAACTTAGCCGGCATTAGATCATATTATGCCGATAATATTGGCTTGGCAAGGGGGTGAACTTCCCCTTTTTATCCAGCCCTCGGGGCCAAAGAAAAAATGGGGAAGGACAGCCGCTGCTGCGTTCCTTCGAATGAATTGTCTTTACTTATTTATGAGTGTTATTTTGCAAGTGTTCGGCGCAGCGAAATCGATTTGTGGACTGTTTTTTTTCGTGTTTTTGGTTTGTTGTCAGTTTTGTTTGTTTTCTCTGGCTTTAAGAGGATGTGGCTTTAAGAGGTGTTAGTCTTTGATTTTGTATTGTACTCGATCTGTTGTTTACATTATTACATTAAACATTTTTACAATGAATTGTACGTACGATTAATACCATTTTTTCGGATCGAGGTAATCAATCCTAAAAAGTAAAAACAAAAAAAACCAAATCAATCTTTCTAGGTTTAGTTAGACCTATACATCATCATCTTCCAATACATAATCAATTAATTATATTGTTTATTTCATGGATAAAAACATAGAAAAACGATTTGTTCAAAAAAAAATTGTTGTATTTTTATAATGAACCTATAATTCTATAGGATGATGTATGCGTAACACAGACTTGATATTTGAAAAAAGTCTTTCGGAACTTTTCTTATCTACTTGAAATATGAGCAATTAGAATGGCCACACGACTTTGTAGAGTTAATACTTTACTTGGTCATCTTACTAGACTTCAGCTGTATATGATCAGTCGTTCCGTTGATTTTGAAGTCGCAAAAAATTCGTCCTAAATATGTTCTATGATCTGCTGTGGTATTATTTGTAGTTTCATGGTGAACAAGCATAAAACTTCAGCACTGAGTTAATTTTTCTTTTCTAATTTGCTCTACTTTACCTAAAGAGCTCATATGAGTTTTCTTTATGGAAAATTTATTTAGGGCAATTACAAATATCACTTCTGCGCCATCACTATATTTCTATATTTGAAATTACATATAATAATCGTTACAAAAATTGTTGGAACTAATATAATATATTGAAATTAAAATTATTACTGGTTGTTATAGAAATGGTAAAAAAAAACAATATAGTAAGATATACTAGGAAAATAAAAGGAAAAATGTTTTAATCAGGTTTACGGGAACCATAGCAATGATTCTGAATCTCATAGTTGGTTATGATTTTGAATATTTTCGAGTCTCTAAAACATATAATAGACTATGGATTTACATGTTGAATAAAAATATTGATATTTGCAAATAATTTAATAGAAATATAAGTAAGTACTTTTAAATGTTTATAAGTGCTTAGGTAGGTACCGAATCCTTGTGGTATGAGTTTTATTCACATTTAGCACGTTTTTGTAACAGGATAATTTGATAATTAATATTTTTGTAATAGTTTCGACATATGATTAATGTATTAACAGAAAAATCGAGCGCCATATTGTCTTCTACTTCAAATCCAATGCTCCGTCCTTGACCACCCTACGCGTACCATTAGCCGTTTAATAAAAAAGCTCCCAAAGCTTCCCTCGAGCTTTAAAAATAATTGAGTTATGATAAATGGCGTCAGATCGGGCCCGGCGACAGTGATTGACCGTTGTCCTGACGGGCGGATGTTGCGTCATGGGCGCGTGTGAGCCGAGTCCGTCTGCTGCGTGGTTACATATGAGGAGGACGGCGGAGGAATACTAAGCGGCTGGAAGGTGGACGCGACGCAGAGAGGAGATGGTATGACGCGGGGTCGATTCGGACTCATTTCGGTAATTTAATAAGGAGTTTTGCTGCCTACCCCCAGGCAGGTAGCTGTTTAGAATGCAGTTACATGTTGATAAAAGAAATATCCAAATGCACGTTATCCCATAATATATTTATAATTTACAATTAAATTAAAGAAAAAACATTTTAAAATTTAGGGGATCGCCTTTCCTATATTTCTTAATCAAAAATGAAATTTCCATAGAATTACTAGTTTATCTGCCTGTCCGTCATAGATTCATTTTTAACTGTTGCTATTTAACTGTTATAGGAAATTTAGTATCTAGAGTAAAGGGCATTGTTCACTCACTAACAATAAAACTGGGAAAGGTTTAAAATATCAGGTTTCCTAGAAATAGAGTGAAAGATAAAAAACTGCATGTAAATACGAAACGATGAATAAACTCACTAGTTTTTTCTGCGGCTCCCCTCGCTTAGAAATTGTCATGTTTACAACTTCCACGATTGATGATTAAAATTGAAAATCTCTCTGACAAATCGATTTTCCCGCTTTCCGGTGTCACTGCCCAGCTTAGATGATCTAGATTTAAATCTAGGCCATCTTAGCTTAAATTCCATGTTATGCATAATAGTATTTAACTTGTTACATTGTATTATAGAAATTTAAAAAATTTAATTTTTCTCACGTCAAGGCAATGAGTTTTGTCCTTAATTGTGTTTTTCAAGCGTTGAACAATTCGGTACTTTGTATTTGTGTCTATTGATTATCATAAACCAATTTATGGTTCGTTGAGTTTACATTAGAAATAGTCGAAATGTATTTATTGCAAATCATTTTAACAAACGTAAAACTTTTAGTTCTAAATTTGTTTAATACGCATGCGAGGATTTTTTAAAACTTCGTTATACCATGAGTTAAACTAGTCCGAACACGATGAATTTACTCTTCGCCATTAAGGAGTTCATGTCACTATCTTCTGGTTTCATTATTAGACCTTGGCCTTGGCTTTTGATCGAGGTACTCATCAAGATAAGCCAAAAGAGCCCAAAGTCGATGAACCTACTCCACGCCCCTGAGGAGTACTGTTACCAACTGTTCGCTCTACCTTCAGACCTTTTACAATATTTATGATCAAAACATTCAAGGAACGTAAAACGAACACACATATTTATAATATCTCCTACTATATACTTCTCATAATTTAGAATTTTCTGCCATCACCTTCCGTATCCATCATTAAACTATTGTCACCGTTAGTGACTAATAGACTCCTCAAAATAAGTGACATGAGCTCAAACTCGACGAGTCTGCTTCTTACTTGGGGGATTCTGTCACCACCTTCTAGTTCCATCATCATACCTTAACTACCATCTAGGACTAAAGTACTGATAAAAACACGTCAATTGAGTTCAAATTTGGTCTAAATTATATTAAATTGGTCTTGTAATTTCGATCACTGAACTATCTGCGGAATCTTTAAGATGTCTGCGGAATTATTAGGTTCTCACCATATTTACATGGGAGCTATCCAAAATAACTTTCTTCTAATTAAAAAAAGAATAATGATAATTGGTCAAAGTGTCTCCGAGTTATGGATGTAAAAATACACACGAATTGAATTGAGAACATACTCTTTTTCGAAGTCGGCTAAAGATAATGCCAGTTTGATAGTGCCAAGAATTAAGTTAAAAATTATTTCTGTGTACAGGCAAAATTTAAAAAAAAGAAATTTTGTGAGAGAACACTTATTATTTTAAGGAACCCTGCTTAAAATTTTCGCATCAAAATAAATCGAATCACATTAAAGCTATGTTACACGTACAAACATTTTTATGATAAAAATAAAGCTACATTGACGGTTTTAAATATTGAATTGAAGTAACGTCTCTATTGAACTTTAGAAAACTTTTTCAAAATATATTTCATGACGGATTTTGATTTTTTTATTAATTTTTGTTTAATAATTTCATTCCCAATTAAGGATGACTCAATGAGACTATTGTAAAACTTATAATAAAATATTAAAATATTAGAAAAAAGTTATAAGTTTGACAGCGAAAACATGCAATCTTTGGACTCTCGATGGGTAATAAATTTGATGATATGGGCCATATATTGATATGTTTTAGTAATTAATTTTTCTTATCCAGTTGAAAATACTAAGTTTTATCCTGAAAAATTTATGCTATTTCTCACGTTAAATAGTATTTATTCAAACATTTAGGCACGAGATCGCCTGACAAACATCTATTGCTGCACGTTGTAAAAGAATTCAGTTCTATAGTCATTTCATAGGTTGCGTAATTTTTAAATTTATCGCACAGTAACAATTTGTATATATCTCACTCAATAATCTTGAATTAAAGCTCCTCTCTTGGTTTTATGTCTTAAAAACATTTTTTTAATATTTCGAATATCAACATTCTTTTCAACCGACAAAAATCTCCTAGTAGCTAGAATGAGTATTTTAACATAATTCAGATTCCATAGCAATAATAACAGAAATAGAAGTGGGAAAAAATTAATAATAAATTATGAGTTATGCTTTAAAAATTATTTAAATTGGTAAAATATTTTTAAAACATTGTTATATAATTAAATTAGCGGTTTAAGTAATTTTAATTAAAAATAAGGGCTACATTCAAAACTGTAATTAAAAATTTAAATCTTGACAGTTATTAGGTGCTGCCATCTAAGGACAAACATTGGAATCAATTATTCCTACATTATTCCAATCCACCACTAGTAACAAAGTTACAAGGCATATATATTTTTGCAGGGACAATTGAACATCAATACTATTACATATCAATTCCTATCATCATCATATATATTAATACGCTAAGGTTAAGATGTTACTCTCCCTTTTTAGAAAAAACCTCACAACTAATTCACATAAATTATATATCATTTTATAGATAATTGCTTGCTCTACCGGCATCCACACCTAAAAATTTATTATTGCTATTGTTTTTGCAAATTAATTAATTATTAAAATTATATACACAAAACAGCAATGCTGCCATCTAACGGCTCAACGTTAATATGATTGACGGTCGGTAAAATTTTTATTTAATTTCAAATCCACTCACGTATAAATAAAGTGGCGCTTTAGCTCAATGCTTTTGTTACTTGCGCCTCTATATGTCAATTTTAGTAAAATATTTGTTTGATCTGTCATCTGAGGTTCATAATGGAATAAAAACGTAATAAGCAGTGTGCAAAATTAGAAATGAATTGAATATCTGCAATCAATTTTGATTTATTAAATTGACTCTAAACACTCTGTTGTAACTAATATGACAGCTGTGAGTTCATTTTCTCATGTGTAAATATTTATAATCTACCACGCAAATTGATATAATGCGAAGACTTCGCACGGGTCACGCTAGTTTACACTTAATTGTATATTACGTGATACAACCACTTAATATGCATAATATACACCGACGTCAAAGGTGGAAAAAATATTATAATGCTTAAACAAATAGAAACAGCATAAATATGTTGTTAATTACATTAATTATTCAACAAAATTATTCATAAATTTAATGCAGTTGAAGTGTAAAATTATCTTATAAAATAAATATAACATACTAATGTAAACATTTTCATTCACAGTTTAAATCTAACAAGCAGTTTAGCTTTTTTTCCTAATCGAGTGCTTTTCTGGGCGTTATCCAAATGTGACTACATTTGTATTTATCACCCATGTGTTTATCACCAAATGTGACTACATTTGGTGTTAATTCACCCACAGGGTTGTTATTAGTAGGTGTATCGGTCACTGTTGGAGTACTTTGTTCTACCACAGGGTCATACACAAGTGTTGATGGTAAAATTTCATAGTCCGTTTGAAAGAGATAAGCAGGCTTCAGTCTATTAGTGGAGATATTTGTTTCTCGTCTTTTGATTTTCACACAAACATATTTATCGTTTCTGTTTAATACCGCGAAGGGCAGGACCCTTCGCGATCCATAAAGTGGTTTCATTACTTTTCTTAAGTGATCAGTTCTCACAAACACATGTGAACATGCGTTTAGGTCTTTATGTGCAAAAACCTTGCTGTTAGACTTTGTTGAGCCTTTACTGGTTTCAATCCACTCATGATATCCTGTAGAGTAGTGACAAAGGACTTTGGATCTACCTGCGACATCGGTGACTCGAAAAACTCTTCATGTAGTCATATGTGAGTACCATACACCATTTGTGCTATGGAGTGATTAGTGTCAACCCTAATGGCTGTTCTTAATCCAAGTAACACTGTTGGAAGCGTCGCTACCCATTTAATGTTTCCATGGGCTTTGATTGCACGTTTAATCGTTCGATGACAACGTTCCACCTTCCCATTGGATTGAGGATAGTAGGGCATTGTGCGTAACACTTTAGCACTACAAATTACAGCAAGGCTGTTGAACAAGAGAGATTCGAATTGTCTTCCTTGGTCAGTTACAATTGTAGCAGGCGCACTAAATCTAGTTTTGCAGTTAAGTAAAATACTCGGGCCACACTTTCGGCTCTGATATCCACCAGTTGTATTGCTTCCACCCAACAGGAAAAACGGTCAGTGCATGTCAAACCATAAGTCATTCCTTCCGAAAATGGTAAAGGTCCTATTAAGTCTACATGGGTCGTCATAAATCTTTTATCAGAAACTGGAAACTCTGCAAGTTTCGATTTGGTGTGTCTTGAAACTTTGAACTTTTGGTAGTTAACACATGTTCTTGTTTATTTTATCACTTGTTTTTTCTATATTTGGCAAAATTAATTTTTCTGTCACTTGTTTAATTATTGATCTTATGCCAGATTGGGAAAAATCATGTATGTGCTCAAAATTGTTTGTTTCCGAAACAGAGTAGTGTACAAGGTCTAATTTTTTTTTGCGAAGTATTACAACAAAGGGTCTTCCCAGATAGTAATGTAGAAGCTTTGAAATTTAAAGATGGGTTATTCATCAAGTTTTGTAATTCTTTATCCTTAGCTCGTTCGTCTGCAGTGGCGTAACAATCAATAATCGTTGATACTTTTTCAATTCTGGAAAGAATATTTGCGACTATGTTGTCTTTGCTAGCTATGTGTCGGATATTGGTTGAAAACTGAGATATACATTGCAGTTGGCATTGCTGTCGTGGTGAAGCTTTTCGTTCTTTTATAAGAAAGCGAAGGTAATTGGTTTATGATCTGTGAATATTGTTCGAATCATTACTTTCTATTCTATTACTGCTCATTACTTGCAGGTGTTCGAAGTGCTTCACTGAAAGGTAAATACTTTAGCAGTTCTCTGACATATGTGCTACACGACTTCTGTGTTTCATTTAGTTTCTTGTACATAAATGCAATTGGTCGCCATGTTCCTTCTTCATGCTGTTGCAGTATAGCCCCAACTTTAAAATTTATAACGCAGTTTCAAATTTTATATATTTAATTCAATAAGTTTTGGATTAAAACTCCTTACTCGATTTTATGTCTCAAACCATTTATTTTTTTTAATATTTCGAACATCAACATTCTTTTCAATCGAAAAAAATCTCCTAGTTGCCATAATGAGTATTTTTACATAATTCAGATTCTAAAGCAATAATAACAGAAATAGAAGTAGCAAAAAATTAATGATAAATTGTGAATTGTAAATTAAAAATTACACAATTGCATACAGTTAGTAAAAAAATAACATACAGTTAGTTAGTTAATAGTAAATTACATACAGTTAGTAAAATATATTTAAAACATTGTTAAAGAATTAAATTAGTAGTTTAAGTAATTTTAAATAAAAATATCGACTACATTTAAGCCTGTAATTAAAATTTTAAATCTTGACACTAATTAGGTGCTGCCATCTAGGGACAAACATTAGAATCAATTATTCCTACAGAAAACGACTACGAAAAACGTGTATGGATGATACACGTTTTTCGTAGTTTTAATATTCCAGATTCATCCACGGTTTTGTCATGACATTTTTTGCTTGCACCAAATTCAGTAGCAATTTGTTATTTAGTCATAGAGTTACTAGAATAACAAACAGATAAATAATCCAACTTTAGTATCAAATATAAATAAAGGTATGAATTGCATTATGTTGGGGGCATTAATTAGCCTTCTTTTGGAATCAGGACCAGTTGAATATCATTTTGAATACAGAGTACCAACTATTAGCATTCAATACTCTGAAGAAATTGTTTATGATGTTCCTCGTCTTAATCTGGGAACGTATTTTCCGCATTTTCCAGTAGATTTTGCCAAAAAAATTGATTCATTCTGACAACATGGACAGCCCAGTTTAAAAGATTAATTTTGAAAAAGTTTATAATATTTGAGTCTTTATGTATGTATTTTATCCCTATAGGACCTCCAAGGATACTATTCAAAATATTTCTCTAGCAATGCACCAATCCCAACTTGTCTTTGTTAATATCCTTGTTACAGAACAGTAAATCAAAACTGTAGACGAGAGTTTTGTAGAAAAGGTATTTTGTTTTTTTTTAAGTGAGGTGTGATTTCAAGATGAGTCTAAGTTCAAAAAAAGCCTTATTTGTGAACATAATTCTATTTTTAACGTTTTTTGTGACTTCTTTTCTATAAATAATGATAAAAGCGAAGGTATACCGATAGACAATAGGCAGTTGAAAGTGAAAAATTAGATTTTGTTTTCCTTTTCAGGGTTCCATAGCCAAACTAGGAATACTTATAATTACGCAATGGCCATCTATCTGTCCGTTATTCGCAAACTATTAGTGCTGTAAAGCTGTATTTGGCATGGTTATACATATTTAAAACTCCTAAAAAATGAAATAAAATTTAAAAAAAATTTGGGTTTAACCTCCTACATGTAAAGTGAGGGTATTGCTGAATAGGTCTTTCAAAAATATTGGGACAGCCTATGAATACAAGAAATATGATGATTTAAAATGGTAATTTTGTGAGAGTTACCTATCTCCACCCCTACTAGATAAACTGATGTTTTTGAATATCTGAAATATATTCCCAATAGTGGTATATATAACAAAATTAAAATAAAAATTATCATAGCTAAGTAGACTCTTTTAGTTCATGACTAATATCCAAACAACTTATAACAGTTAGCAGTTAGACGGGTAAAAAGCTCATGAAAACTCCATCGAGAAATAAATCAACTGAAAAATAACTTTGTACTTTAATATATATATATATTATGTTTGTGAAAGATATACAAGGCAATATATTTATATATTTACATCATTTGTTTATATATTTACAGTGAGAAATAATATTATTTAATATACTCCTATTACCGTTGTGTTATATATATTTGTGAAAAATAATTATTGTAAATAGTTTAATAGAAATACCACGTAACTTTAAATTTTTAAGTGCCTAAATTTGTACGCAATTCTCGTACCGCAGGTTCTAATGGTATTTGACAGAATTTTTACATTGTTCAAATAATTACTGTGTCAATAAATATACGCTAATGGTATATACGAGGAACCTTTAAAAATCAATTAAACAAATTTTTCTTCTGTTTGAAAGGTCATACTTTCTGGTAATAATTAGGCTACATTTTATTTGGTAAACATATCGGGTTGGCTAATAAATATTTAACTATGACTCAGCAACTCATACCCACAGTTTTTATTAAAAAAATTATATGTTACACTAAATTTAATTCAACTATTCACCATTATTACCTACTACTTATCGCCATCAAGTTGGCAGTGACAATATGCCTTTCTTGTAAAATTCCGGTGACTTTGATTAAAAAAACTGCGAGTTCGTTTTGGAGATCTTCTGTAACGTCGAATATTTTTCACGTAAATGGTTACTTAGAGCCCTGAATATATGATAATCAGAGGGCGCAATGACCGGCGAATATGATGGATGAGTGAGTAGAACCTTGCCGAACTCCTCTAATTTAACACGAGTACGTTTTGCAGCATGTGCTCTAGCATTATCATGTAGAAAATTAACTCGATCCTGTTGACTATTCGATTTGTTAGCTAATTGGCCCAATTGTTCATAGTAAATAGATATTTAGCATTAATTGTGGATGCCTTTGGGAGCAACTCCCAATGAATAATGCCCCTTATATTCCACCAACAGCTGAGCATCACCTTTTGACGTTTGCGTGTATTATTAACGTATGTAACCCATTTCTCATCGTCAGTTACGAATTGATTTAGCCAGTCGAAGTTATGTTTCAATGTCAATAACTATTGACAATATCAACTCTGCACTGAAGGTGATATTATGACAACTCGTGTGGTATCCACACACCGTATTTTGAAAGTTTTCCCAATTCGCACAAATGTGTTTCTATGGTGCCATGACGGTAGTCGAAGAGCCGAGGTCATCCTTTTATGCAATACACTTAAAGCTTCGGCGCTGACTGTTGTCAACTGACTGCACTTTGGACTATTTATAACCTACGGTAAAACCTTTCTGAAATATTATTTTCAAAGTCGTCTATAGTATGGTTCCTGTAACAAATATGACGATTATTTCCACCCAATGATAACATATAGTTTGACCAGACAAATTTACGACTCTATTTGAGTAATAAAAAAATATGCAATTGCTGATAATTTTCTTTTAATTTACCACATCCTTAATTTTTTCTAAGTTTTTCCTTATACTTTGAGATGGCAATTTTCTAGAGGTTGGATAATAATTTTTATTACTTTTTTAATAATTTATGTGAGGAGTTTTTTAGAAAAAGAATAAAATTTTTATTTTTGAAACTCTTATTTTATCAATATAAATTCAAGAATTTTTAATACGCTACTTTGTACCCGCAACCACCCCCCCTCGCCGATTGTACATGATGTTTTCATCATACATTTTGGTTCATGAAATATTAATGTTGTTCCTCTGGTTAAGGTTTTATGTTAAGATTTGTGAAGAGAGTCCATGAATGCGGATAGGCACGAAACGTAGCGACAACGGCGGTGGTGCTAAAGCTTCGAAAAGGAAGTCTTTCTGTCAAAGGTAGATTAAAGTTCAAAATTCCAATTCTCACGTGAACAAAGCTGCGGGCAATAGCTAGTATAACATAATGTAAGAAATAACATTTGGATTAGTTACCATTTACGGAATACTAAAAAGTGCGATCGGTTCACTAAAAATAGCTATTCCCTTTAAAGACCATTAAAAAGAGCAATCGGTTCACTAAAAATAGCTATTCCCTTTAAAGACCATTAAAAAGAGCAATCAGTTTACTAAAAAAGCAATTCCTTTTAAAGGACATTAAAACGAGCAATCGGTTCACCAAAAAAGCAACTTTCACTGAAAAGATCAATTTCCTTTACGGAACAATAAAAAAGAACATTCGGTGTAGTTGTTCTGTTAGTGTTGAACACCAGAAGATCATCGTGTGGATTATCACATGAAAGCTTGTTAAAGTGCAAGCTCCAAAATATATGCGTTGTTTTTTTTTCAAAGTTAACCTACATTTAAAAAACCCTTAAATATTGTTTCCAAATATAAGAAAAAATCAAGTAAATTGTTAATAAAGTATAAATTGATACTATAAAACTATTAATACTAATATTTTTTGTTATAAACAATCTTCCTACTTAAATTAAAATTATAAACAAAGTGCTAAATGTAGCAAAAAATATTTCATATTATTTCCATTAATTAAAAATATTATAATCGTTTTTTTTATATTTTGATTATTTACCAAGATATAAAAACGTTATCATAACACAGTTTATACAAATTCTCTAAACCCAAAAATTGCGTACACAGGTCTACAAAATGCCTAGAATACTAACTGTGCAAGAACGACTTGCACTTAACCAGTTTTGTTTTTTCTATATTTTAATATTATATATTTGTCGTCATCATTTTTATCATAAATTTATATATGCGAGTATTATATAAATAGATGTAGGTGTTTGCTGCTCACGATTATATTTTACATAAATTTATATATGCGAGTATTTATATAAATAGATGTAGGTGTTTGTTTTTTATTCCATTTTGTTTCCAATTCCTGACTCAAACATCTATTACGATTTATTGATCAATTATACATAATAAAACAATAAAAAACCCATATATTTTATTCAACGGATATTTTGTTTGTCGATAACAATTCAAGTACTTACCTGAATGTCAATGAGTGACGCAACTATATAATGCTAAATAGTTGGTTATGGTCTGAAAACGTCTGCTAATTCATCATTTTTATTGGGAGAAAAAGAAAGAAGTATATTTAAAATTAGGAGCATTAATTTAATTCCATTAAATAAATGAGTTGTTTTAACAAAGTTAAAAAAACTTGTTATTAAAACTTGTAATTAAAAACGCGTTACGTGGATCCCGTACACATTTAAGTATATTTTAATATTTAAGCATTAAATTTTTATTAAACTATATAATTTTTTATAAACATTTTTTACACACCCAACTACATGTAATATATTAGTAGTAAATTAATAGAGCCTATTTGACTATCATAATTTTCCTTTTAATTTCGTTATATATAATATTATTGTGAATACGTTTCAGTATTGAAAGAAGCTGTTTGACTGGCAAGGAGTAGGGTTACATATCTCTAAAAAACAACCATTTTGAAGCTTTATATTTCGTAAACGGATCCTTGTATTGAAAAAGTATTCAGGTTACATCCCCAATAATTTTAAAAGACCTATCCAAAAATATCCTAAACAAATTGATATGTGAAAGAAAGAGCCCTCCATTTTACACATAGAAAAGGTACCCAAAAAACCTAAAAAGATTTTATTATATAACTTTGTGGCCGTTATATATATGTATGTCTATATCAAATTCCAGCTTTGTGGTATCAAGTCTGGGAGTAAAACAATACATACAGACGGACAGACAGGGAGACAGGTATAGCGAAACTGTAAGGGTTACTCGTTTGTCTACAGAATCCAAAAAACCTCTGGTTGTTAATTACACACAAATAACTTGAAAAATTTGAAAAATTTCGCGTGGTCCAAGGTTATTTGCTGGATAATAGCAAAACTTGATGGTGGCCAGAATTCATTATTCTAGATTTTTTTTTTAAACATAATGCTAACGATTTAATTGCATTCATTTAGTTCCATATCATATTTCCAATTTCGTAAAGCGGTATATTCCACTACGACTTTTGATAGATCCACAAAATTGACTGATATCAAAAATTGTTACTTAATTTAGTAGAAAATTTTTATATAATATTCTCAAATTCATAGTCATAGCTGCCAAAGTGTTGACGACCGTTGAATAACATTAGATGTAGAAAAACTTTAATTGTTACTTCGTCAAATAGTCGCGTAGTCGTCGGACACCAACCTGATATCGTGAGTACCTACCCAATAGCATGTTGCTCATAACTTACGAAATTCCATTAGCATTGCGCGTCATTTGGTCGGTTTTTTCCACATTGTTATTTCCAATTGTTTGTTAAAAACTTTCCGCACTTGAATCTAATGGTTTCGTTGCTCACATTCGGTTTGCAATTGTTCTTCTCACAGATGTAAAAAAATTAAACATCTGCATGAGGATTGTGCACAACTTTATACATGAGCCGTTAGGATTCAAGGTAACCGTCAGACAAGAACACAAACATTTAAATTCGCGTATCCACATCATCAGCATATTTATAGTTTGAAATGGAAAAGTGTTTGTCTAGCGAAAGATTGAGTAAAGAAATATTGACAGTATTCAGATGACAGTTTGGCAAGTATCAAATAGGTGCTATCTCTTAGATATTTTATTTTTCTTTAGATTCTGAAATAAGGAGAAGTTTATTTGTTAATCCAGGCAATAATCTACTTGTATACTAAATTTTGTATGGATCCGTTGAGAAATTACTGCGTTACAGAGGTAACAAACATTAAGTTTCAACGGAATAAGATATTCGAAAATTCAATTTTTTCGAGAACGCTCTTTCCCAATGTTCTGCACGATTCAAAGACAAGTCCACTCTGAACCAAGTAGTGATGACAAAGGAAACCACATCCTGTAATTGGGTTCTACTATGTTAACTTACATTCTAGATTCCAAGACTGCATCTACTATGTTAATGCATGCTCTCTGATAAGACTCTAAGTACATCATTGTACGCGTCGTAGTTGAACAGAACTTGTTCCATATCCTAATTTTCAAAACTGTACCAGGCAATATTTATAAAAATATAATTACTTAAGTACATTCGCCTTAGTGTAATAAAGTAGTTTAGTATGGTAATAGTTTGTATCCAGGATTAACACATGAGAGAGAAAAAAATTCGAATTACACAATGTCGTGGGAACAACTAGTATGAAATATAATTCATAGTGGTATTATCAAAAGATATAACTTTCCATTGCTGTTAGTTTTATTAAGGCTACTTAAAAGTACTGTATTTTTCATTTTTTTTGGGACGATTTTTGAGTTTATAATTTTGTTCCGACATTTTTAAAATATAACATGCAATGCAATTTTATTTTTACAACCGTATATTTGCTCACTATGTTATCAAACACCGCAATGTAAATTCATAACATTTCACGTGTCCTCGAAAATACTCTATCTACCTTTAACATACTCGTAGATGGTTATCACATATAACTGTAGAAACCTACCCTAATAAAACGATAATAACAAATGTCCCAAGGAACCACTTTCACATTCTCGGCCAGATTCCCAAAAAGATTCCACCTCTTTGTCCATTTGCTTAAACAAATTGAAACATGGTCAGATCGGTCAGATCACATAGTCAGATCGAAATCGGTGGGCAATATTTACTAATTTATAACTCAATTCATCTTCAACAGTCGCCTTTTTACGCGAAGTGTGTCGTAAAAGTCGAGATTGAATCGGAGATATGAACCGTTGTTTCGGGATGAGTTGCCGCAGGTTTTGATTCGGCGGTTAACTGTATCTATCAGATACAGATTCATTGTGTGTATGTGTTTGTATTTGTTTTTATTTTCCTAAAATCTATATGCGTATATTTCTTATGCATTTCTTTGTTACGTGTAAAATTCTTGAGAAGAACGAAGGAAATATTAACATGATTGTATATTATTACATCAGATAAATTTCTATTTATTTGATATAATTGCATTTTACACATCATTTTGAAGAGTTTGACATAATCTTGATGATGTACTATGTAATAAAAAATGGATTTTTCTGGGTTATGAAAAAAAAAAAACTGCCCAAGTGCGTATCAGAACACGTACAAAGTAGGATTCCGTAGTTTGTCTACATCTCTTGAAGTCGTTGACCGTTGTAGTTTTATTTAACATTTATCTAGAATTTGTTTAGCTTTTTTTAAACCCATGTTTGAAAAATTAGAAGAACTAAATATATAAATATGAATGTAAAGTTTAATTTTATTTCACGTACGGGACTGGAAAATTAAGGATGAAAGTCCTTCTTATGACAGTACTTGAATACTTTGACATTATTTTTTTTTAATTTTATCACTTTATTGAAATCCCTAGTCGAAGCATATTTTTTGGAAAATTCACGAGCATAACTTTAAAGCTGGAGAAACTGTTAAACTGTAACAAATGGGTGGAAGCTAGAATGTTTGCCCACGGAAAATTAATAAAAATAATTTTTCACAATTTTACTAAAGTTTGAAGTAAGGAAAGATCAGTGCTCCTCATATTATAATAAATGTTGACTTATTTATTGCTACTGGCAGCTTCGCTAAATATAACGACTTTTAAAAGTTATCTTTAATTTTTTTTTACATTTGCGACATACAGATTTTAATGCGTTTAGATTTGAGAAAGAATATGGTGTGAAAAATATCATATATATATATATATATATATATATATATATATATATATATATATATAACAAGTATTTTCTGTATATCAGAAAGTGTTGTGATTATCTGAATTCGTGAAAGAGAGGTAAACAATTTATAAATATTTTTTAATTGTAATATAATCAAACAATAATCTGAGAAATAACTGCATAAGTGAATTTTATTACTTAATAATGTGAGTATTAACCAAACTTAATATCAAAATGACCAAACTACGATCAAGGGTTAGATTAAATTTATCTAGGTGGAATTTTTTGTTAATTTCACAGAACTTAATAAGTTCGTATTTTTTAGCGTGAGTTAAAATCAATTTAATATATGGATAAAATTCTTATATAACATTTCTATCATATTTCTATTAAACCTAAAAGAGAAAAAGATTCGAACCCTAGCACGAAGTATCTGTATTAAAACCTATACAGTAAAGTTATGAAGTTACTGTATGATGCTGTTTGTATTTCACTGTTTAATGTATTAGTTAAGTTTAATTTAAATTTAAATGTAGATCTTTAGGAAATGTAACTTTAATTGCAGATGTGCGCTATTTGCATTTAAATTAAAGCTGTTAACCAACTTGCGCTTAGCATAATTATATACCTTACACGTTATTTTAAATCTGAAATATTACTCCAAATAAGAATTTGAACAACATTCTGAATCATGCATGGAAAATGATATTAGAATATGCAAAACCTATCTGTTGTTACCATTTTGTGATAACTTGGATAATCATTTAGACTCAACCGCTTTGGCTTTAATGCAACTAGACTCTAAATTAGAAACTTTTATGTTTTATATAAAACAACTATTATAAAACAAAACCAAAATTATTATTTCGCATTTTGATTCCAATTTATCGTTTTGTATTCTTATTTTTTGGTAATTTGTTTTTGTAATAGTTTCAACCATTACGTGGACCGATTGAAGCCAAATAAAAAAATTAATCGAAATAAAATCGAAGGCTTTACCTTCTGAACGTGATATCAGATCTCGGTCAAGAGAATTCTATACTTTAAAATATACTGAAAACATGTTCCGTGAAGATAAATATTATAACAAGCATAAATTGGAAATAGAAATATCACTGATACAACAGTTCGCAAATATTCAATCGGAATTAAATCTCTTGAAACCAAAACTATATAAAAATATAGAAGCCTGAATAAATGTAGTTAAAAACTTATTTTATGGAATAAAATGAGAACCTCCTAATTATATTAGAATTGGTTAAATAAAATACGTTTCAATTATTTCATATTTATTTGTATTTTTATCCATGTTGTTTGCTTTATTAAAATTTTCGTTTCGCATTCTAAATGTGACTAGCTCTTTGTTGAATAACTTAACAGTTACAGTAGTTTTCTGAAATGTTATATTGCAATATATACAGATGATATAATATTTTATGTTTCTCTTCTTCGAAGTGGACATTTTTCCACATTAGTATAATGTGTAATGTAGACGACACATCTTTATAGGCGATGAGTTGGCGGCCGACAATTGCCGACTTTTGTGAAAGAAGTTCGGTGGCCGATTTTCCATAGATTCAACGTACGAGTGCATGCTAAGAGGCGCGCCTAAATGTCTACCCTATCCTTCAGCGTGTGTTCATTTGTAAGCTCTATCCTTTTCTCCGGTTACGTATTTTAATTCATAATGTTCGGATAGACGAGAGTCGGTTAGAATTGCTCCAATTTTTTTAATAGACCGTTTGCAACTATTTCATAATTCTTAAAAATCAAAGTTTGTATTTTAAACATAACTTTTAATTTTAAAACGGCCTTGTTCTTTACATCGAAGAGTTGATAGATTAAAAATATAAGAAATTATTTTGGTGTAAGAAAAATTACTGAGCAGACAAATGAGAATTCAAATAAACTTAATTTTGAAATATTATTAACTTTTTACAAACTTGTCCATTGAACGAAATTCCACACTTTTATGTTTGTCTTATTAATGTGAATTTTTGTGTGAAATGTTTGATGTGAAACGTATAATGGCACATTTATATGAGAGTTAAAACGTTCTGATGACAAGTCGCGACTTGCCATTCGGCCAGCTGTCGTGTCGGCTCTTTCCGGCTTCCCTCTCTACACTATACACACATTATTTTACGTGTGTGTTAGTGTATCAACAATACTCATTTAAGTCGGCGTATTGCATTAAACTGTCTTAAAGCGTTAAAAGCGTTTATTAATTTACAATATGAGTTACAGTGAAGTAAAAGTGATTGAAAAAAAATTAGATGTTTCACATCCACCATGGGTCCCATGACGGCTCACATTTTTTTTACACATATGTATGATAAAATAGAAATTAGGTGACAAAATAAGTAAGTTTAGAACTTACTCCAATCTGATTATTATCCTTTATGCATTACGTTATGTTAAATAGTGAATGAAAATGAGATAGATTTAATTAGTCTTTGGAACAAAATTAGTTAGTCTTTCTAACAAAATTTAGTTTTGTTCTTAATAGAATGTATATTACAATCAAAAATAAGTATTTAAAAAATTTTCCGCTCATTAATATTTATTTCAAAAATTAAATTGATTTGAAAAATTTTTCTTATACAATTGTGTTATTACATAAATGATACGGTATAATTTTTAAATTAATTGCCACTCTTTATGACATTAAACAATGAATATGCAATGCAACTATGATATATATATGTATATATATATATATATATATACATATATATATATATATATATATATATATATATATGTATATATATGTATATATATATATATATATAAATTACAATTAAATTAAAATCACCACAATAACCATTTACATCCTTTAATTATTTCAGATTTTCTTTCATTTAAAGAAAAAATAAAATAGACAAACTTTATTTTTTCTAAATGGGTTTATATAGTTCGTATAGTTTTTGGGTACTATATGGGTTTATATAGTTTTTCCCGTAAAATTCATTCAAGAATAAAGGATAAAATCATGAAACAAATAGTTTGATTATAATAGTGAAAGTTTTTAATATTGTTTTCCTTATTAGATAATAATATTGTATTTATATTATTGCACGTCTTTTTATGAGTAAATACAATTTGAATAATGTAAAACAGAAAATGTGTTATAACACAAAGCTTACATGCACATAAATGAAATAGACATTTATGAAAAATTTCAAAATAATTATTACCACTCCTCAATACACATGTTAACGAACTGCATGGTGCTTTAATGGAAGTTTATCTTACAAGCCATAAACTTTATTTTACTACTTTTATACCCAGAATATATCTCCGACAAATATACAAATCAATCATTAAACATAAATGTTATGACAACGAAATAGAGAATCGTGCAAAAAAAACATAGTGCACACAAAAACTTACACAAACCTAACGGTTAACGTTAAGATATAAATTAAATGCGATCAAATCTATTCTCACAAATAGGTAGCAACATCATTGTGAAACACACGAAAATATTTGTAAATATTATTAGAACAATGGTTAAATCTCTTAGAATTAAGTCATATATTTAAGCAAATTGCTTTAAGATAAACATCTCGTAACACATCGGGAAGATGCACGTGGGGGTCGTTAAGTTTTTATTAAATTTAACGACGGTGTTAAAATATTGTTATGTAAAAGTTATGGCATTTGGACCCTTGGAAGGGGTTGGTGGTTACGAACGAAATTTGGGAACAGGTTTTATGGTTTCTTGTATGTTAAATAATTTAACAGGGTTTAAAACGTATATTTACTTGCACGTTATTGATAAATAAAAAGTGTGAAGTTGTGACGTCACGTTGCTTGAATATCTTCATGAAACCTCAATCGTTAGTAGTATATTGGCAATTTTATATAGATTAAATAACATTTTTATTTTGAAAATCTTAACTCCTTTGCAATTTTCAGTTATTGAACACAAAGTGGTGATATGAGAAGTAGGGTACATTTGGTTACGAAATTATTTGAATATATCTTATCATAATCTAATATAAGCTAATAACGTTAATATAATCTAATAACTTTTATAAGTATCATAGTACAACGTAGCGTAAATGCAGTGGACGCAAACATGTTTCCGTGAAGGTACACTATTTGATAATATAAAAAAAAGTTAAGTCTTTTTTCACACCCGAATGAACTTACTGCAATTTATTGTGGTGACAACGCTATTACCATTGGTCTATAAGAGGCTAAACTTTATATATATTAGGTATCTAATTTTAAGCCAAAAGGTTGAGTGGCAAATATTTATGGCTTTTACATTTTATATATTTTTTATGCAATTGTGTTGCGTATATTTCTTTGAGTGATAAACATTACAGGGGGCATATGGGATATAATTGAAAAGAGACTCATTGATTAGAGATTTCTAGTCAATGTTGCTCAAATTTTGCTTTAATATATAAATAATAAAATTATCTTCAATTATAATAATTTGGAATTTGTCATATAAACATAGGTTTTTTTTTAATAATCAGGAATCTCCATGGTATCGTTTAAATTTTAAGATGGTTCGTGACGAAAACAATAATTGGAAAAAAAATTTTGGGTTAAATTTTTAAATTTATGAAATTGATAGATTTTTGTAAAGCCGAATTTTGTTTCTTTTCCGGTGAATTATTTTATTTCTACTCACCCACCCGATAGTTTATCCTGAAACTTATTCCATTAATTATATTAATTGAATAGTCCAAAACTTGACTTCCGAATTTTGATATTTTTCATACAATATTGAGGAATATAAGTTAATTAAAAAGCAGTCTTGAAAAAAATTCAAAAAATTATTGAAAAAAGGCTTCTAAATTTGAAGATATGGATAGAGTTGTGTATATCCCTGTCCCTTTTCCTCTCGTAGAATAAAATGTGCAATATTAAAAATGACCTCACAGCACAGTATGGCCGTCCTTCTCTAAAGGTTAAGTTAAAACTTTTATAACTCGGTCAATTTCTAAGATTATTAAAAAAAAATTTCACTCTTCATCAACTTGTATATGAAATTATGATTAATGAAATAAAAAAAAAATAGTCAAATACCCATTTTAATTCAAATACCTCTATTTTTTAAATAATTTATCTTTTCCACATATATTACAGAATGACACTTTCGTATGGGAAATTACTCGCTGGATACAATCGTTAGATCGTTATAAAACTTTTCCCTATCCTAAATATTTTTCTAACCAGCTAACTTCATTTTTTTATCCGACTTCAAGGGTTTGAGGTTTCTCATATAAAATCTCCAGTCGCAAAACAGCTTGGTGTCAGTGTAATTCTAAACCCTTTAAAATCTCAAAATTTTTAAATAGAAATTCAAAAAAATTTAAAATTAATATCTGTCACAGTTTTCCAACCCCATAGAAAAATTGGTCCAATAGAGATAGCAATAGGATTTTGTAGTTATAAGCCTCACATGGTGATCTATAGTCACCATGTGAGGTGAAATATAGTCTTTACGAAATATTGGTTATATATACGTAATAGTTCAGTTCAAGTGTAAAAATGTTTTAAGTATTAAATAGTACTTTTGGAATCAGTACTAGACGTTAAATCTATTCTTAAAATTAAAAATATAGTTATGATATAATAAATAAATAATATAATGTAATAATAATAATGTATGTTTATTAGCCCTATTGTCCCCTACCCTATTGTCTATATGTTATTGTAAATATTAAATATTAATGTCATTTTAAATATTAATGGCAACAAAATTAAGATATAAATGAACATTAGTAATCAGAACCAATAAATATCTGAGAACTTTTAAAAATATTGTTTGGTGTAAATTGCACTGTTATAACATATAGGTAGGATCTTAAAATCTAGTTATTACTAGATCTAAATACTTCTAGCGACATAAATTAATGATTTAAGTCGCCAGCAGTATTTAGAATGAGTCACGCCAATTCATTGTTATATGATTTGAACGGATTTAAGTCACATTCTATGATTATTGATCCTCGAAGTTGTCACCTTGACTGTTAGTGACTGAATACTTTTTTACAAATGATTTTAGCTTACAGGTAAACCTTCCTTTTTTATATTCTAAATTTCCATTGGTTATAATTTTGCGATATATATGTATAGTGGTGGAGTGGTCATCTGATTAACACGTGAAGCGTGTTGTTCTACGGGAAACTGTTAATTGCTTAATAGCACCTAATAAAAAGGCGTGTTCACTTTTGTCAGCTTACCTCTTTTTTTCACAATTATGTTTAAACATTGTATTTATGAAATTTAATTTTACAGACAATATACCTTTAAGAATTTAACTATTTGTTTGAAAATTACAATCTACAAAAAATATTTCTTCCAAATCCAGAAAATTTGAAAAATATGTACCATAATTAGTATTTTACAGATGTTCAGACTCTTAGCTAAATGGAACAATTTGTGCTATAATTAATATTTTACGGATGCTTAGACTCTACGAGAAAGACGTGTCACATAATAATAGTTTTAAATTTGTTTAACTAATACGAAATGAGTATTATAAATAATACTGAAAATACAAATTATTTAAAGTTGTACATTCAGATAACAATTTATGTACATATATATGTGTGCTTATTTCGTAACATGCACTTTTTAAAAAAACAATTTACTTATTATACGCAGTTGCATTAAAATACGAAACGAGTATTATAAATAATAATACAAATTATTTAAAGTTGAACATTTAGATAACAATTTCTATACATATACATGTTTGCTTATTTCGTAACATGCACTATATAAAAGAACAATTTATTTATTATACGCAGTTGCATTAAAATACGAAATGAGTATTACACATTATAATACAAATTATTTAAAGTTGAACATTTAGATAACAATTTCTATACATATACATGTGCTTATTTCGTAGCATGCACTATATAAAAGAACAATGCACTTATAATACGCAGTTGCATTAACTATTGCGGTGGTACACTTTGGACGATTGCATTTCCACATTCCTTACACTTACAATTCTCGCTTGGAACTGGAAACTGCCGTCCGCGAATCGTCTCGTCTGCCGTCTTATTTTATTAACAACTCGATCGGAGAGCGAGTTCATAAAGTACGACACAGCAAGTGTCTGCTTCCGTTTTACGACCCGCCGACTGCGAGGCGTCGAAAAAACGTGACGCCCCCACGTTCCTTGAAGCGGTAGCATTATCACCCATCTTATTAGAAATGGCCACAAAAAATATGTTCTACTATACTGGGTGGATCGGCGATGTATTTGTTTCAATTATTTTATTTCTGTAATCGAAATTGTTAATGACAATTAGGGTTGCATTCTTAATCGCTAACATTTCCTCTTTTTTTACACGACATATTATAGCAGTCTGTGACACGATCACTGTTATGTCTTCTGCTTATTTGTATTTTTGTTGCTTGCTGAGCTTTCGAAAAGCTCACACAACTTGTCACATAATTAATATTTAATAAATTGAATATCTAGGAATTTTAAAAGGAGTCCCCCGCCGTGTCTGTGTGTTTACATGTATGTACATGATTTTTTTCAGTAACTACTGAATGGATTTTGTTTCGGTTCTCATTTCAGGCTTTCACAAAAAGTTTCACAATAAAGTGTCGCCAAATTTGTCGTTAAACTTTTTGAGAAGCACTATGTACTCTAACGAATTAAGCAACGCACGCCGAGATGCTTTTCCAATGAATGCATATGTCGGGAAATTTGCCTTAGATTTAAACCATGAATCAATGTTGTTACTGAAAAATTATGTACATTCAGAAAATGGATGCGGCGTGGGACTTTCTTTAAAATTGATTGATTTCAAATTTATTAAGCATCTATTATGCGGTAAATTTTCCGAGCTTTTCAAAAGCAAAACCGTAAAAAACTTGATTGTTAAAAAAAAATTGTTCATTTGATTTTTCGAGAGCTTATTGCGGAAAACTGTGTCAATTTTTATCAACTTAAATGTTATGGTGATCTTTCTTAACTTATATAGGTAGAATTTTCCTTAGATACAATAGTTTTATAATGAAGAATTTAAAAGTTATGATGGTGGTTTTAAGTAAACCAATTTATATGCGCGGTACTTTCACGAATTACGCGTCGCGTGTCAACGCAAATTTTTGATTCCCGTTTGAAGCTGGAAAGTGTTGCTAGTTTTAAATCACTTAAGACATAATCATGGCGAAAGTGTAAACCAAAAAAATAGCTTAAAATGATGGAAAAAAATGACTAAAGTAAGTACCAAATCCAAAATAATAAATAAAAGAGATCAATATTGATGCATAGGTAATACTTTCCATATCTGAGCGAAACAATTCCAAATAATTTATATAAATCATTATAAATATTATTCCAAACTAGGAATAATATTTATAATGATTTATATAAATATTTGCGAACGACGATGTAAAACTTGGTATATACAATGTGAATTTTCATCTTTTCTACTTTAACCAGAAACGTAATGTTGTGGAAAAACAAATAGTTTCACTAGAAACTACGAAAATTCAGGGATCGTTTAATGCAAAACTGAAAATTTAGGATAATTTAGATGTGGTTTTTGATAAATTTACTAATCCTAATTTTTATTATATTAAAATTGAAAAAATAAATGCGATGTCACGTTTAATAAAAGATAGTTTTAATGTTGTTTTCTTGCAAAATTCATTCTCAAAAATAACTGTATTATAGTTTAATTAAAAGTAAAATAAATACAATATTTTGAGATACTTGTTAAATTAAATTCTAACAAATCAAAAGCAATTATTTAGAAACTTGTCAGTAATTTTGTCAAATTTAACTTGTTAAAAATATTGTCTACTATTCAGACCCATAATACTTTTCAGAGCTAAATTTTTGTAAGGGCCCTTAAGTCTTTCGTTCCACCACCCAATGCGACTTGAAGTATAATCCAACTAATCCCCTAGCAATATATCATACAATAATTGCCAGCCCGCTTTAGATGGCGCTCTGTCAGCGAGCGCGTTACAACTCGCCCTCAGCCATTGTGACGTCTAGTTTACGGGTACATCAATTTGACGTTGATAATCATCTGTCAAAACATGACTGCAGGTGTCTTCAACCTGTGGGAACAGACACTTGTTGCGTTAGTGCAGGGGGTATGGGAAAAACCTAATGAAAAAGTATATTACTCAGTATATAGTCTTTGATTTTTATGGATTATTATAAAAATACTGTAACATATACCACTATATGAAATACAGTAGATCTAATTTATATGTATAAGAATGATTTTGGAAAATTTGTTATATTGTATCATATGTCAGTCTAACACACTATAATCTAGCATTACCACATATGACACCATCAACTTTCCTTTTTATTAGATTTAAATTAACTGCTGTCTAATAAATTAATATCATCATTATCGTGTATAAAAACATACGTTAACGTTACATAAATGAGCGAAGGGTACGTTCAGAATATAAAATTTATGATTAAAAAATTATTTTACTACTACGTAAATCAAATATGTGATACGTAGGAATGAATATCTACCAGTGATATGAAGGAGAAAATCATAAACGTATTATTTTTTTTCCTTATTTCACTTCGATGTGTGCCTTATTCAGCCTCACCGAAGACCGAGTAAGGTGTAAAAACACTTGAGTAGTTATTCAAAAGAAAATTTTGTTTTCTTTTTACAGTTTTTTTATTAGTTTTTCCCACTTTATAGCAGATAATTCCTGATATTGAATTTGGAACTGAGAATGTTTGATTCCTTTTCGTTTCAGTGAATTAATTTCACTTAATTGAATTCATATTAATCATAATATACTGTCGTCGAGTACGTATTTCAAAGAAAATAGTTCATATGTCATATTTTGGTAGTTATTTAAATCTGCGAACAATTTATTGGCTGTATTGATAGCTGAATTTAATATTAGGGAACATAAGTAATGTCATTATACAAGTAGGTTACAATTCCAATGAAGGCGTTAATTAAAAACATAGAACCCAGTTAATTTATTTAAGCTGAATAGAAGGCAGTAAGTTCTTTACCATTATAAAATGTTGCAAAGATTATACCTTTATAAAATGTTGCAAAGATTTAAGCTGTAAGAGATATAAGATTAATTATAATAAGCGTACTTAATAGCAGATCATTCCTGATAATGAATTTGAAATTGAGAATTTTTGATTCATTTTCATTTCATTAATATTAATAATTGATTTCATATTAATCTTAATGTACCATCGTCGAGTATGTATTTTAGAGAATATAGTTCATATGTCATATTTTGGCAGTTACTTAAGTGTGGGAACAATTTATCGGCTGTATTGATAGCTGAATTTAATGTTAGGGAACATAAATAATGTCATTATACAAGTAAATTACAATTCCCATGAAGGAGTTAGTTAAAAATATAGAAACCAGTTAAATATTTAAGCTGAATAAAAAGCAGTAAGTTCTTTAACTTTATAAATTGTTGCAAAGATTTAAGCTGTAAGAGATATAAGATTAATTATAATAAGCGTACTTAATATCAGATCATTCCTGATAATGAATTTGAAATTGAGAATTTTTTATTAATTTTCATTTCAGTAATATTAATAATTGAATTCATATTAATCTTAATGTACCATCGTCGAGTATGTATTTTAGAGAATATAGTTCATATGTCATATTTTGGCAGTTACTTAAGTGTGGGAACAATTTATCGGCTGTATTGATAGCTGAATTTAATGTTAGGGAACATAAATAATGTCATTATACAAGTAAATTACAATTCCCATGAAGGAGTTAGTTAAAAATATAGAAACCAGTTAAATATTTAAGCTGAATAAAAAGCAGTAAGTTCTTTAACTTTATAAATTGTTGCAAAGATTTAAGCTGTAAGAGATATAAGATTAATTATAATAAGCGTACTTAATATCAGATCATTCCTGATAATGAATTTGAAATTGAGAATTTTTTATTAATTTTCATTTCAGTAATATTAATAATTGAATTCATATTAATCATAATGTACGGTACATTCGTCGAGTACATATTTTAGAGAAAATAGTTCATATGTCATATTTTAGCAGTTATTTTAATCTGCGAACAATTTATCAGCTGTGTTTATAGCTATATTTAATGTTCCCTTTCATTATGCAAGGAAGTTATAATTCCTATGTAGGAAAAAGGTTAAAAACATAGAAATCAACTAAAAATTTACTAATCAGATATCAAAATTAATATCGATTTCATATTTTTCAATTGTCAAAACTATAGAATAAGGAAAAAATCAAAATATTACTTTATGTCAGCTTTTGCCTTTTGACGTAAATATTTGAATTAAAATGTTTTATTTACAAGTATTGTAAAACGTTCAGGTTGACCTAAAAGGTACGTGTAGGTTTCTATGTCATACCTAAGTTGTTGCTAAATACAATAACTTAGGTATGACATAGAAATTCTCAGATACTAATGTTTTATGCGGTCAGTTTTTTAATCACTTATTTACATATAAAAAGAATTAAAAAAACAGTTAAACACCCCACTGCTTAACAAAATTGTGTGTGCACTTATGTATGTGCCTTAGAAGTTATACTTCTTTGGCATAATATAAGAATAAGTTTATTTAAGACGCAAATAATTACTGGAAATAATTAAAAATAAAATAATAAAAGGACCAGAGCATGATTACAAATACTGTTAATAAAATATAAATTCAGTCAAATAACAAAGTTTTAAAAATGAAAATTTATTTTCTCCTACAGATTAGTAAAAATTTGATCTTTTTTTCTAGAATTACAATCACTATCATTTAATAATTAAATAATAATTATTATTATTAATATCGTTATTTATTTTTTTACTTTATTTTAATTTTTTTTATTAAATTTAATTTAATTATTTCGAAAATTTAAACAAATATTCAGCATTCAAATTAATATAAATACGTGTATATAATTAATTGTTAAATTTACTAAAATAGCCTAAATAAAGTATAATTAATAATAAAAATAAATATGCTCAAAATTTATTATAATTTATTAATTTTGAGTATTGAATAAATGATAATAATCTCATAAATGAATGAATGAATAAACTAAACCTTACTTAGAAAAATACATTTAAAATATATTTTCAATAAATAAAAGTATTTTATTGTATGGACCACTATTAAATTTCCGTCACTAAAAATATTATTTGAAAGCACAGATATAACTCAGATTTGTATGAATATAAAACATGTGTTGTATCAGTCATTACAAGCATGTAAATATTTGTTTAGTGAGCAACTTCATACTGTCGATTTTTGTTGCGTCGTGCGTGCTCATAGTAAAATTTCACTCTCATCATTTTTTCATAACGCTCCTAAAGAAGTATAACTTCAAATGCGCAATGAAAAAGATACAAGTCTTATTAAAACTGTTAAAATTTCGTTCCGTTTTTTGCCCGCTAGTTGTCGTTTAAGGATTTATTCACATTTAAATCACCGAAAAATATGTCACTCTTAGGGTTCCATATCGGAAAGTCAATAGTAAAGGATCGCGTGGTAGATTTCCTACCCGATGTACTGACCGGGTTACTACGCTCACAGGTCTCCCAATTACATCTACTGTTAGGAAAGCCGAGAATAAGGTTGAATGAAAACAAAACTAATGAACGAAGCCACCAGGACTTTTCAGGATGGACATGATCTTCAGAAATGAAGAATGCGACTTTGAAGATTTCAATATGAAAAAAACGGAACACGTAAGGAATAACTAGGTTGTGCGTCCGTTCGCCAGTCCGTCTGTATATCAAACCCCTTTTTTCCAGAAACGGCTGGAGATTTCAAATTGAAATTGTTTATAAAGCCTTATATTGTTGTAAACATTTCAAGAGTTTTTGGTTCATTGAACAAAAAGATATAGCCATTTATTCATACAATAAACTCGTTCATCGGTCATCAAAACCCGTAGGGTATTTCGGGTCGACTTACAATCTTAAAAGCACAAGTCAAGAGAAAAGTCCATAAACCAATGATTTCTAATTAAATCCATCGTATTATCGTTTTAAGAACTCTTTTGATTTTTGTACACTGAGTACATTAAAATTCAAATTTATGAAAAATTACTCAAATAAATTTTTTTTATTACTAAAATGCGAGTTGCTTTTTTTTTTGCGGTTTTCAGTCTTAGATCATTTGAATAATATGAAGTTATCAATGCACCTAATCATGTTTATGAAGGTTATAGTTGTAGTTCATAAAATAATGATTTAAAAATAGCTATAAAATATGACATGTTAATAGATAGAGACATGGCAAGGGTTCTAGAAATATCAAAAATATTTTAGGTGTGGCTTTAGTTACTAAATTAAATACTCACATGGATTTAACTGACTATGCCTGGAATAGAATGTTTTTCTATTTCTTTGCTTGTTTTAGCTACTTTTTATGTATCTCTACCAAGTTTTAGATTTTAAAGTTACATTGAGTTACATTCCTATGAATTCTTAAAATATTTTTTCAAGTTCAGAAAGACAGAAAGATGTTTTAAAACTTTTTGAAAATTCATGTACGTACACATTTTACGAACATCAAAGGAAAATAAAACGTAAAAAAATCAATTTTTTGATATACCTAACGAAAATATTCGCTGAAGGAAAATATATCATTTTTGGAAAAACTTTACTTTCCTTGTATTGATTTTTATGCAGTAGGATTTGTGATTGTATTATGACTTTGTTTTTTTAACCGTATGATTTGATAATAAAGCTCTAAGTGACGCTATTATCGAAATTCATCTAGCCATTCAGATCCAAGAGGGAACAAAGAAATTTACGGAATATACAGTACATCTAAATGTACATGCATACGCATGAAAATAAAAAAAATAATAAAAAACTGAACCGCATTTTACTATAATTAATATAACTTCAAATAATGAAGAAATAAGATAACATTATATTAAAATAAATCTAGATTTTGTGTTTGTTCTGGAAAAATATAAAATTATAATAATTATTCCTTCTAAAAGGAAGAACGACCATCAGAGTTGATCACAAGCCATATGGCCTTTGACTGCAAGGCACACCCCGGGAACCCGGGTTCGATTCCCGGCCGCTCGTCGAGCGGGGCTGGACTTGTATTCTGGTTAGTTATAAGATATTTCTCTAGTAGCAATAAGTTCGCCATATGTATCAATTAGACATACTAAAGTACAGAAATAATAGTAACAATAATTGTATTTTATAAAGGTTCTTCATGGTTATAATAGCAAAAAAATAAAGAAAATTATATATTATTGCTGACAATATCTTCAATTAGTGAAAGTAAAAAGAAAATGGATCGATCGCAAAAAAATAATTTTAACGTTAAAGTCTGCCAGTTTACAACCCCTTCCCGGCAGCTTTCGCCCCATCCTTCCCAGTACTTGGACGGCAAGCTTTTCCATGGAAAAATTGTGCTTTATAGAAAAGCTGTAAGCTGATACCCGCACTGTCCGATAGCATCGCGCCGCCACGTGTCCCGCGCCGTGTCGGGAATATCAATAGCCTAATTATAATCGCGATCTAACTTTTACGGTTTACAACCCTTTTCGGAGTTTCACAGTAGCGCGTTGGAGGCTCGTGTTAATTACTTTCGAGAAAATGTTAGGTTTTGGTGAGGCGGTATTAATATTTCAGGTTAATGGTTGTTGGTATGGGAAGCGCAGGTATTAAGGGATGTTTTACATTAATATTTATGTTCAAAGTTTTTACTTACCTACGTAAGAGGAGGGAAAAGCAAACTACGGCAAAAAATTGTGTTTACGTGCAACGCTCACTACGCAAAATTTCAAAAAAAGAAACCAATGTTGTGAGGTGTTTCCATGTGGTTAGGAATTCAAGTACTTATCGCACTTAATATCTAATGCCTACGATGCATACTATGACTGCTTGGTTTAAATTCACGTCTACAACGCTTTTAAAAATTTCGTTCAAAACCTGTTAACAAGTAACGAAGATTAATTTCGAAAACGAAATAAACTTAATAAACACGTTTAACAAATACCTTGTACAGAAGATAAATGATATGAGTGACGAAATAACGATATACCATTTTTGTGGCACCATGCATGTACTCTATTTTATCATCCCTTAATTAGAAATTAAACGATGTTGCTAAAACAATATCTTTTACCCTTTCCAACAATACATTTATTTCCTTAATCAGCCACAATAACCTAATCATTTACTTCGTTAGTCGTGTGACAGGTTTAAACGAAATAAACAATATCTAGGAAAACATATAAATATGTTTCTGTAGTTGTGTATCTAGGCACTGTATTTATTTATTTACAAACATAGATTTATTGATACGTTACAGGTAACCTATTTGTAAAAGAAATTAATGTTTAAACAAAGTTTAAACTTTTAGATTTAACGTAAACACAAAATACATAAGAACTACAAAAGATAAAGACGACATATTTCGACAAATTTGCCTTCATTCATTATATATAAATTACACCAAGGTACAACCACTATCATGTGGTTGAGAAGTTGAATACTGTGGGAAATTGTAGCGTTCCGATATAATTCGGTTCTAGAGGGTGGTATAGTAAAAAGATAATGATTGTGCGAGCGCAGAAAATTGTCAAGTATGAAGAATGAAGTCTTACTCAATAATACAGAGTACAGATTTTTTTCCTGGAAGATAAATTTCATAAACACAACGTCACTTCCGAATTGCGAGGAATGGAAACCTAGCATACCTACGAGGAAATTGGTAGAATATAGAACCGGAAGTTACCGTGCTGCCTCGTGTACAGATATCGGAGGAACCTCTTTTGTACATATTTAATTATCAAGCTATACTTGGCTTCGTGTGAGTTCCAAATAATGGACCCCGATTCTAATCGATTTTGCAAATTAAGTGCACAGCAGGCGAAATGATTCTTAAATTTGTAGCAAGCCAGGGTTCCTGAGTACAAAACAAGACGTTTGTAATCGACAAATTTTTTTCGTATCTAATCTCGTCTTTCAATACATAGTACTTCACCGTTACGGCAAGGGTTTAATTCGCCCTGGAGTACATGTACACTGGGCGTCACGCGGCATCGTCAAAGTAACGCAACAGACACCTTATTCGGCCTTGAATAGCGAGCTTTACGAGTATTATTTTGTTACTGTCATTTGCATGTGATTTAGTGTTTTTCTTAATTTTTTTTCATGGAGATTCTTCTTTTCCTGAAACTTCTAAAAATGTAACTATGGTTAATAAAATGACGAAAATAAAAAAATTACATTTATTGCGCGTAACATTATCCGGCCATTATTATTTATATTTAATGAAACAAGAGAATGAAACTGTTATAACTTTGTGAACTTTGAGCCTTTTGGAATCCAACAGTCTATATGTGGCATCCCTTGGATCAATTTTCGAATAAGATGTTATACACAACCTGTGAATATATTCGGTACATACATGGATCAATTTACAAATTTTTGCTCTAAACGCGTAACGTTATCGAGCCATATTATTAATTACTGAAACTGCTATCATGCTGTGCCTTTGAGCACTTAAAATTCAACAGCCTTTATATATAGCATCACCTGGATCAATTTTCGATTAAGATTTTATACAAAACCTGTAAATATATTTGATACATACATGGATCAGTTCATAAGTTTGTGTTCTAAACATTGATAATACATAACGTTTTTGGATCATATTACTAATTACATATAATGAAAATAAATAATGAAACTGTTATCACATTGTGAAATTTGTGCATTTAGAATTCAGTAGTCTTTATTCGCGGCGTCGCTTGGATTAATTTTTTATTAAGATGGCGATGAATTTATTGAATTTATGGATGGGATTTATTAAATTTATTTACAAATTTTGGACTCTCGGGATACGTGAACTATAGGTTTAAAATATTTTATTACACCACCTACTGACAGATTGCAATATTATTTTTTATATTATTAAATAAATGTAGCAAGTTTTATCATAAATTAATCACACGTTTTCTTCAGTTTAAAAGTAAAATATATGTTAATTCCAATCGTGAACTATGTACAAATATATAATATATTTCATGAAACTCTATACAGTTGCTTAAGCGTTATTAAACAAGAAGTATTAAAACATACTTTTAGTAGTATAAAGATTACACGCACGAAAACTGTATATATATATATATATATATATATATATATATATATATATATATATATATATATATCGGCTGGTATATCCAATTCATAGTGTTATTTCTTACTAATTAACCAACAAAAGTTACAAAAACATGTAAAACAATTTTCTGCCAACCATAATACAATTAGGTCTCACTAAGTATCAAAGTAAACATGAAATAATATATGTTTATTTTATAAATAATACTTCTTGCAGAATGGTAACTCGTAAATCTTTTCAATTAGCGTTACGAAATATGTGACAGAAATATGTATTGAGAGAAGGTATAGCGCGGTACTCGAGTACTCGAGTGGCGTGCCATAAACTTGTTAACCTACTTCATGCCTAATTACGCCCAACAGCATATTACATATATACATATATAAGGGAATTTATTTATGCACATAGCTATAAATATAATATTTCCACTCAATGATAATTTAATTTAGCATTATAACATAAATATGAAACGATAATTGTTTGTTAGTTTGTTACTTCATAATTCATAGTTACTTAGTAATATAAATGAATATTATATGCAACGAAGATGACCTACGGCTTTCGTACGTGTAATTAATAACGCTTAAGCAACTGTGTAGAGTTTCAGGAAATATATTATATATTTGTATATAGTTCACGATTGGAATTAACATATATTTTACTTTTAAACTGAAAAAGCGTGTGATTAATTTATAATAGAACTTGCTACATTTATTTAATAATATAAAAAATAATATTACAATCTGTCAGTAGGTGGTGTAATGAAATATTTTAAACCTATGGTTTACGTAATTTTGGACTCTCGGTCCAAAATTTGTAAATAAATTTAATAAATCCCATCCATAAATTTAATAAATCCATCGCCATCTTAATAAAAAATTAATCCAAGCGATGCCGCGAATAAAGACTACTGAATTCTAAATGCACAAAGTTCACAATGTGATTACAGTTTCATTATCTCATTTCATTATATGTAATTAGTAATATGGTCCAAAAACGTTATGTATTATTAATGTTTAGAGCACAAACTTATGAACTGATCCATGTATATATCGAATATATTTACAGGTTTTGTATAAAATCTTAATCGAAAATTGATCCAGGTGATGCTATATATAAAGACTGTTGGATTTTAAGTGCTCAAAGGCACAACATGATAGCAGTTTCAGTAATTAATACTATAGCTCGAAAACGTTACGGGTTTAGAGCAAAAATTTAATATTTAATAAATCTTAATTGAAAATTGATCCAAGGGATGCCACATATAGACTATTGGATTCCAAATGGCTCAAAGTTCACAAAGTAATAACAGTTTCATTCTCTCATTTCCTTAAATATAATTAATAATGGCCGGGTAATGCTACGAACAATAAATGCTCAGACAACGTTTGTGAATTGATTCAAATTCGTATCGAAAGTGATTGCTGGTTATATATAAACAAATTAAGAAAAAATTACGGTCTGAGAAGTTTCCCAGTGCCAGAACAACTGACTGGGATATTATTAAAGATTGCGGTAAACAATTTTAATATTCAATAATTTGGATAAAGATAGAATAGATGTGAGTTACCAAAAGCGCTGGTGAATATTCATATGATGTAGCTTATAGGAAAATTTGTAGATAACTCCGTGGTATAGTACTTTTATGTATCCATCCAGGATTAATTCGTCTGATGATAATTATTGGATAATCTTCAACAAATAGGCTGCGACAAAAATATAAAAAACCTATCTTTAATTAACTACATGGGCGTAAAATAAAACAGCAAAGGGCTGATGGAAATATTTGCGCGTGCAACGGAATATGATTTATGATAGCGCTGTGTAAATTAATATAAAGTATGACATTTATTTTTGATCATAGTAAACTATTTATTAGTGTATAGTACAATAATACGAATAATTTATTTCCACAAGTTCAAATTTGTATTTCGTTAAAAATAATATTCAGAGCTTTCATTAACATAAATACTTGTATAATTCAAATAAGTAAAAAAAACGTTGAATTCTTTAGATGCTCTTTCTCAACTAGTTTTGCCAGATCAGAGAAGACATGACTTTACAGCTAGATGAAATACCACAACATTCATTGTAATATATTGTGTTTATGGATAAAATGTTTTAAATTTGTCCAAAAATAAATAAAAGGAGGCCTAACCTCATAATTTAAATAGTACACTTCATCTTTAAACACGTGCTTGTTAATCACCATTTCGGCTACAAAAATATCTCCACGACATTATTCAAAAACAAATTCGCTAGGGCGGGACGCGTATCTAGTCTGGGGCGGCGCCCAGCAGGCAGCCAGGATGGCATTATCGCCGCCTTACTAAATTACAACTCTGTCGCGATAAAAATATTATTTAATTTCGCCCTTCATTAATCACCTTGAGGCTTGCTTTTCTTTGCTTGCGAATTCAATTTAACGTTACCCGAGCGCGGGGGTTGGTCCTGATAAGTGGGCGGCGGAGAGTGAGTTATGTAAATTTAATTAGGTCGATATTTTTTGGGTCCCTTGTTTAGGAGATATTTTTTGTTTGCTTTAGGATTCGTTTTTATTTTTCTTCGTGTTATTTATTGTGAGGACTGTCTTTTGCATATAAATCTACGGTACCATTTCATTATGACGTTTTACCTTGACTAGTTAAAAATACAATTATTTCCACAAATAAAGTTTTTTATTGACTTAGAAAATAGATCGCAAAATATAATTTAATCAAAAGAAAAACAAGATTTATCTTTTAAAAAACTCTTGTTTTGTCAATTTTGACTGTTTTGAAACACTGGCTTTAACAAAACTAACGAGCTGAACTTAGTACTTCGCCAGAGAAATATTTTCCATAGTATCCTTGAAGATACAAAATAAAATAATATATGAGGGAGAAGATATAATTTTGAGCTATGTCAGATATATAGCTAATTTTGAGCTATGTCAGATATATAGCTAATTTTGAGCTATGTCAGATATATAAAGAAAGATATTATAAAAATGTATCAAAATTAATCATTTAAACTGGGTTGCTCACGTTGTCAAAAGGGAAGATTATATTTCTGTCAAGACGCGGAAAATGATTACTCATATTCAGACAGTGACTTTAGAGTATTAAGTGTAAAAAATGGCTCCCTATAGATAGGGAGAAATTTGCCTGGTCCACACTCCTAAAGAAGGCTCTAAACCACAAAGATTTGTTATGTTATCAGATGATAGCAATGGTCCCTTCAAGGTATTTAAATTTGTGTCCTGAAATATAATTTAGTTAGTTCACTTTGCCAGCCTAGTTCGTTCTTGATGCCTTTTTAAATCATCGTTTTTAATATTTATTTTATCCAATCCGACGTTGTAGCTGCTTGAGCTGCTGGGAAACGAAATATGATCATGCTGGTTGTGCATTAATTTCTCAAAAAGACAATATTACGCTTAGAAAAATTCTTTATTTAATTATAATGAACACATTTTCTTTTTTCTGTTGCTTGAAATGAGGCAGATATTTTCATTCAGTTTCATTTATACTCCACATTTGTTCCATTTTTTACGGGCCTGGTTTTTTCCAAGGAGAACATTTAACACGTTTCCTTTTTCAAGTATCACAATTTTTTATTATTTCTTTCAACAATAAAATGTTTTTATTATTTATTCCAGAAGACCGTTTGACGTGCTCTCTTTTTCAGGAATAAGATTTTCTTATTATTTCTTCAAGAAAACCGTCTGACGTATCATATTTTATATTTAGTTTTATGCTAATTGGAGTTCATATTGCTTTAATTGTCACAAATTTTTCTTTTATCTTCTTACGTTATGCATTTTGTAAGCTACATCTGTTTACTTTATTTCCACGGTTACATTCCAGCTTTTGCATGGCGATTATATTTTATATTTTTCAAAATATAGTTTAACTAGTAGTAGAATTACAACTGCGTAAGCTGTAATTCTTGGGATCTGCAACTCAAGGAATTGTGAAACAGAATAGTGGCATTGACATCCTGTTTTTTTATTTTTTGAAATACAAACTTATTTAGGCACCCTTCACACTTTTCTGAGCAGTGAACGAAACCGAGTCATCAAATTCGGTTCGATGATGTTGAATCGGGTAAATTCGGCTCCCTTCGGCACCGGTTAACCGAGTTCCAAATTAAAAAAAAAAATTAAATGTTATCAATTGAATGTGCACTGTATTTTTCAGATAAACTTAGCTCCTTTCCGTATCCGCCGAGTGAGTTCATTGTCTGAAACGGAGTTCATCTATTCAAGAATTACGTTCCATTTCTGAATAATATTTTATTTGAGTATAATTTAATATAATACGCGTGTGATATTTTCGTTTCTTTATTTTGGTACTGATAATTTCCACCATAAACAGTATGGTTATATTGGTTACCAAAGTTTTTATTCCTACATTGTGGTCTTAAGTATACCAATTTTTTTATTTTTTCTGTAAATAACAAGCTATTGAACTGAAACTGGAAATGGGAAAAAAGAATTTAGAATCACTTTCATATGACACCCTTCCCATTAAAATAAGAACGTAAAAAGTCAGTTCCTGTTTATAAAGGATACATTAATTAATTTAAAATGATTTTATTACTTTTAAATTAAATACCTCTATTTATATTTATATATTTATTACATAATCGCAATTGTGACTTAGATGGCAAAAGCTGTAGGAGGTATACATTTACCTTATGGATTACTACATATCCTGGCATTATCCTCTCGTTATCCAAGTACTTAAAGGTCTTATATCCTTACCTTAATATTAGTTATTTCAAGCTTATACTTTTCGCACTGATACATAGAAGTTATATATATATATATATATATATATATATATATATATATATATATAATGTAGTAGTTTAACATTTACAAATAAAATATTTATTATCTAAAAAATAATCTAAAAAATATCTAAAAAGTTCAGCCGCTACGTTTCGTTAATTCTTAAATCCGTTAATTCAATTTAATGACAACTTGACAAGAACCGCGATTTCTTTTTATCACTTAACTCGATTTCTATTGAAAAGTTTAATTAAATCTGAACTTTCTGTTAGACTAACTATTGTAGTCTGCAGAAAATGGCTTTGAAAATAAACAGTCAAATTTAGTTACGGTACACGGCTGTCGAGACGAGACGACTTCTTTGTGTTATTAAAATTGAGGTGTCTGTTTGTGAATCTATGTATATATTTTGTTCTACGAAATTATGCTTTATACAGGCTGTTCATAAAATAATTTATTAATACCTGTATGGCATTCCCTATCGAGATGTAGACCATAATAACTGGAGATAATCATATTGTATACATACAGATGGCGACAATAATAACCGACAATAATTATTTTGTATACATTCGCACTCACATTTACACTCATCTATCTTTAAATGATTTTAATCTATACATATTGCATAAACAGAGTACATACTGCATAAAGTGCAGGGCACACTTGCGTAAGCAGAGCGACAGCGTAAGCGATGGGACGTCGTGTGGGTGACGTTCTAAATGTTTTTTAGTAATAAAAATTTGCGTAGTTACTGGTGCAGAAAATTTAGGACTGTAAAATGTAGACGTGAAATAACATTTAAGTAATAAAGTTTCAGAGTACAAAGTTTGAGGTTGATTGGATCGGACGTGTACCGATATGTTTGTGCGGTAATAGCTACCGGTCGCTAAAATGTATGTCATTTTTGCTACGTTGCAGATGTTTAGTTCCCGCTGTCGCGTCGCTTGGACGGAGATAGAAAACCTTTGTGTTCTGATTCGGGCATGAAGATATTCTTTATTTCACTGCAGTGACATTGACATTTTCAATGTGGCAAGTGATATTGGATTTTAATTCCTATATATATGTTTTAGTTTTAACTATTTTTTATTTATCAAAATATATTATACTTTTGTTGATACGCTCTCTTGACATCCGCATCCACATTTCGATAGAAGCCAGTCGAATTTATTAGAAATTTTCAGGAATTTTTTTTTAATAAGTTGATTATTTAAAGTCCTTTTGAAAATTAAAAAGAAATGTCAGTTCGAAGCAATTATTGTTAAATTTTATTTTAATGTGAATAACCTGTTCCTAATTTGTAAGTGTTACAAATTTGTATTTAACGATTTAAGGCAAACATTGTTTTTAATCATCTTTAAAATTCAAATGGTCACTTGTTAGTCTTTTGATTGGTTATGTTAAATTAAACTAAAAAAGTAGATGTGTTCAGAAGTTTCATATTTTTAAAACCTAAACTAATTCTGGTATAATGTGGTGTTTAGCAAATTATTAGAAACCATTTTAAAATGTTTCTATACAATAACATAATATTCAAATCAGTTCTATGCTATTTCATCATTTCTACGCTCTACTGACTCAAATTTGACTCCGTAAGCTACCCCATTCGATTCCCGACAGCGACACATAGCCCGGCATAAATCTCTTCCGACAATTCTAAAAAACGTCACTTTTCTCAATCGAATCGCAAAAATATTCACTCGCATTTGAATGTATGCGGAATGCGCTGACCCCGGCGAGGGTGTCCGAGCGATCTGTCCGCTCGAAGGGATACGGTAATGGGGTACGGCGCGACATTCCTGAAGGAGTCAGACGTCAATGACGCTCCGTTGAACCGCGAGAGCCCGGTGACGGATGGTTACACCACCGCATTTTTCTTTCCAATTCTTCTCTTGCAGTTGAAACGTTTTGATTCATAGTTGCTCGTGGAGGGGAGATCGTGATGGATTTTGATAGTCGAAGAATCGGAGGGAATAATGGAACTTTCGGGCTCGAGTGAGTTTTCAATAAGGTAGTTGAGTGGTTTATATTTCTCCGGTCGCGTGTGGGAAATTCATCTAAGCGAAGAAATATTGGAAGGCGATTTTTCATAATAAACAACTTAATATCCTTGAGGAATAAAAATATAAGAAAATACTTTGAATAATAGACCGTGGTAGAAGACACGAGACGGATGTAGCATAAAAGAGTATGATTGCGAAGAATAACAAGTTGTTAAATAGTCATTAATTAAAAGTAGTATTTTTGTTTGTTTTGATGAACGAGCGCTGTATATAATTGTTTTTTTGCTGTATATATTTTAGAATACTTTTATATATTGTATGAATGTAACTTTTAACAATTTCTATAATTTCTCATTAAGTAATTAAATTATATATACTTTTGATCTGAACAAAAACAAGTCGGTTTGATGATTTTGTGATTTGGTTTCTATTTTGTTCTTTCCCATAGAAGTAAGAAAGGTTTATACAATAAAGGCGACATTCTAGTATTGTTTAGTAAATCTAATTCTAGTATTGTTTGGGTAAATTGCAGTCAACTTGTTTCTGTTAAGGTGATCAACCTTAACAGAAACAAGGTGATTTCTATTATGACGAGTGTCTTTCATGAATAACCTGAAATATATACCAAGGCAAGAATAAAGGTTATTACTCAAAATGGGATTATGTGCTTTCAGTATGAGAATTTGAGGGCTACACACTTGGAACATGTTAAGAAGTTTTTAAATATTTATATATCCTTGTTCTTATATTTGAGTACCATAATAATTCTAAATTCAGAAAATACATTTATTGTTGAATTTCTTTTGTTGACATATTTACTTTTTAATACTCTTATCATTTTATAGAAAATAATATTCTTTTTCCAAATAAAATTTTGTCTAAAATCAAAGTTTGTTTACGCTTTAGCCAAATTCCAGCTCGATTTCGAAAAGTAGTTTTCGAAAAATTAAACAAAAGATTCTCACTTGTGAAAATAATTCTTAGAAATGTTATAATACATGTCAATTTTAATTGCATGCCAAATGTACATGCCTAATAAAAAAATAACATTTTCATATTTTAATTACTGAAGAATTAAATAACATTTCAAAATTTAATTCATTTTTTTAATTAAAAGCGATTATAGAAGTCGAGACAGGATTTCAATAAATGCTTTATAAATCCATCTAAGAAAATATAATTTTGAAAAATGTGTAAAACCCGGTAAACAACAGAATTTCCACACCGCCAGACCACGAAGTCCATCTGGCTCTATTGTACTTTAAACCAGCATTCCAAAGCGACTCAACAACGCAATCGTGAACGCCCAAACATCCACATCTCCAGAAGGCGTGTCCAATAGCCAATGCTCTTCTATCGAAACGCCTTTTTTACCTCTCCAACAATCTTAGACCACTACCTCCAGCTGAGGTAAGAAAAACGTAATTTCCAATACGCCCGCTCGGAAAGAATCCTTTCAAAGAAAATAGTGAGGCTGCATCTAAAAAGTCGCATTCCAGGAATAGCCCAATCGTCGGCCAAAAGCAAACAAACAGAAGCTAATCCGATTCTCTACAGCGGCGGTCACCGCCCATACCGTTACGGCCAATCGGCTACCGGCAAATAGACGACACGGCGCTCCGTCATCGGCGGCGGGTCCGTAGGTCAGCTAGCCAGCTCGTGATGGACGTGACGAGCTGGAGTACGTGATGCGGCGACCGCCGTCCTACGTGATGGCTGAGGAATGCGCTTCTGTGGACGATATCATCGCCGGTATCGAGATCGAAGCTATTGTCAATGAGATTGAGTGTTGGAAATAAACAACGGTCGATTTGTGGGAGGCTCAGTGTGCTGTTGGTTTAGTCGGCTAAGTAGACGAGAACAGCGGGATGGCGGAAGGCGCAGTCTGGTAAACGAGGTGGGCACCAGACGTGCCAATGGTTTGTTCTGGCACGAGCCATATACCAGTGTTAATTGTTTTAAAGAACAATTAGCAGATGGTGTTTTTGTTTATTCTGCTTGTGAGCATATTATCTTATGCAACTAAATCGCCATCGAATAAGAGCTGATATTTGTAAACTTGCCTGGAACTAACACCTATCACCTTGACTTTCATGCTATTTTTGATATAATTTATAAGTAAGGCGGCATTAATTAATCGACAAGTATATTCTAAGCAAAGAAGCATTATTCATCAATATGACTTAAATTAAACAGATTAATGAAGAAATTGTAATGTAATTAAAAAAAGGTGCACGGGTTCAAGTTTTAGCTAAATTAGGAAACTATTTCGAGTATAATAATAAAATTTAATTAAAATGTAATATTAAAATCCAGCATTTCAGTTATATAACTAATACTATAATTTAGAAACGCTAAGTATATCCAGACAGTTGCTATAAATAATTTAACCGCCATTGAGATTGAGGCCGTCGGCGCCGTCAGAATTGTAACAGGAGAATATGACAGAACTAATGGTATTTCCATTTTTTCCAGTTGTATGGAAGTAGAAATTTAAATATTTTGGAGAGACCTACATATATTCTAGAAGTGTAAGTAGTGATTTAATCCAAAGTGACCTAAGAAATATGTGAAGTTTTGGATTTAAGAGGTTTCCAAATAAATATAAATTGCAAGTTGATCAATAATGTTGTGAACAGGTAACAATGCAATTTTATTTGTAAGTGCACATACACTGTATTTTTCTAAAAAAATGTTTACGTAAACCTCATAATAATTATGAATATTCTTGAGGGAAAATCCATTTTAATTTGTAAAAGCAGTATTGAAAGTTTTGATGAAAACTTACAGTAAAATAATTTAAATACTATATCAGTAAAAGAAATTAAATATACCGCATATTATATTATAACGAAATGAAAAATTTAAATTAAATATGTAAAGAAATGTTTTAATATTAATAAAAATGTTTGCATATGAGAGAAAAAGACAATGAACCATAGTTTTTAATATGTTCTGTGTTGGAGTGTTTTTCATTGAGAATTTGTTCATTGAGTGGTTAACTTAACACTTACAATTTTATTCCAATAGTTTAATTTTATGGGTCCAAATGCAAAATTTAAATTGTGAGAATTAAAAATTACAATTGAAAATTAAATCTGAAATGTTTTTCCGGAAGAAAATCTTAAATTATAATATGAAAATTTAAATAACTTTAACTAAGTCCTTTCCGCAGACATTTATTCTGACAGTTCAAACTTCTAAGATAATGATCTTGTTCGTAGTTATTTCTGTACTGAGCAATTTGACCAAACATGTCTCTCTGTAATTCCACCATTGTTTTAGGACATGCCCCGCTAAACTAAGTAATAGTTTGACTTTTTCTCCTAACATATTTCTTCGGACGACAAATTGTTCGGACGACAAATTATCGAATATGGTCCGATGCAAAGTATATTAAATATGTACTGGAGGATATACAGTTGTCGAATTGTTGTTAATCTTAAATTAATACTTTAACGCTAGTCAATTAATTTTGATTTGTTGCTCTTAGCTTATACCATTGTACAACATATTTTCTAAGCTATAGCTACTACTTTACAAGTAGTAAACATTGCTCTCGCAAATATCAATAACGTAAGTGCATTTTATGAACGTTCCTCGCAAATTAAGTAGAATAATCGTTAACTAAGTATTAGCAATTAAGAATTATTAATTTTTTGATAATATTAATATTTTTAAATGATAAAATTAATCTTTATATTATATCAATACGTCAAGGAGCCGTTTATGATAATTTCGATACTCGCACATCGATTTAACTGTAACTCGTATTTAAGCCTTCGCCGATCAGCGTGCCTACTTTACATCGCGCCATCACTTGTTATTCTGTTTGCTACATAAGTGAACAATGGCCTAACGATTTTAGATCGTCGTCAACCGTTATTGTGATCAGGTTCCTGCGCCGAGTTCGAGACCGAGGAATGCAGGCCGACCCTACGTGACCGCGAAACCAACACTTCTGCTTATTTAATTGATTTTTTTACGGAACAATCGGCGCTCGTTCCCATGACAAGTGGCTAGAGGTCTTTGTAGTTTTATTTCATTCATTTCGACAATTGCGGCTTCTTTGACGGCGCGCCAGTTTACGTAACTGGCGATGTGCGTCGGGGCTTTTCGATTTGTTTTGATGGCCAGTGTCCTCTGTGCGATGCGCCCCGGTAAATTGTGGTCGGACTTTGTTTTAGTTTCGTTGCGGCGTTTCGTCCGCCGGCTTCTTGTGGGGCACTAATCTGATTGTTTTGGGGCATACTCATATAATCGGAAACTGGAAGTTAGTTGTCACTTAGCCTCAGTATACAATATTTGAAATGAAAATTGTGATAAATAATTTTATCATTTTCTACTTGAGAGTTCGTCATTCAAAATAGTGCGAGAAACACATTAAGCTTGTTAAAAATGCATTCGGCGCAATAATTCAACCATAGCTACATTATTATAGCTACATTCAGCCTATTAAACATTCATAACATACTAATTTTTTTATAAAAAAATAAGGCTATTTAAAACAGATCTAAAATAGTTATTACTAGTTGAGACCGCATTTTTGTTCGCGTGGAATTCAGCGTAAGAAAAATTATTAGGATTTCTTTGTATTTTTTTTCAGAACTTTATGAGCATACATTTTACTAAAAACGCCAATAGATGGCGTTAGCAGCCAGATCGATTCCGGCGGTGATATTAGCATGTACAATGAATGTAAATTAAAAATTGACGTATCTTTTTTATTTGTGGACCGATTGAAATGAAACCAAGCCTAAATGTTAGCCCAAGTTAAAAATTGTTGCCTATTTGTCTATGCGGACCTTAGATGTGCCCATTAATCTCATCAACGGCTGACGCTAATTGGGTCAGCCGTTGGTGAGATTGATGGGCAAAACTAAGGTGCGCGCAGACAAATAGGCAACAATTCTAAAAACTGTTATTTTAGGCTTATTATTGTGTAAAAATATTCAATGTATTTTTTACAATTTTATTATATGTATAGATATAGACAGTAGTAATGCATGCACAAACAAAAGAATGTGCCCTGAAAGTGACTGAAATTATACATTGAAGACTTCAGAAGATATCATAAACATACGTTTATTAAAAGAAATCGTCTTTGTTATTTAAATCATTGAATAGTGTGCTTTGGGGTTTATATTTTAATAAGTACATGAAAGGAAACAATTTGAGGCGACGTTGCATTATAAGTATGAGATGTGTATTATATGTTGTTATTCTAAGTTGTATATATTAAGAGTAATTACTATAAGTAGTTGTATGTATTATAAGTTGTTACTATAAGTATTTGTATGTATTATAATTTGTTAATATAAGTTATTGTATGTATTATAAGTTATTCCTGACAATATAAAACTGATGGCAGTCTTTTTACAAAAATATTAAGCTATCAAAAAAAAAGGATATAAATTAGTTTTTTTGCGAGGTTGGACGTAAGACGTAAGAAAATTGTATGAAAATGAGCATTTGAAAGCAGTATTCTATAAAATATTATTCAACATTATTTCTTTAAAATTAACACGGTTTTTCCGTTAGCCATTTTCATATAAGAGTTTTGAGGACGTAATATTTAAATGCACGAATAAAAATACCATTATCCGAAAATAACCCTTCAATTATAAATTATTAAAATGACAACTTTATATAATATACTTAGTATTAAAAATATAAAAGGCAGTAAAAATATATTTAATTGATAACGTATTCTTTTAAAACTAAGAACACATGCTAAGAAACTAAGAACACATGCTCTGTTGAGGGAGAAAAAACTAACTAATCAAAGTAACAAGGGAGAAAAAACTAACTAATCATAGTAACAAGGAAGAAAAAACTAACTAATCATAGTAACACTTGAATGATAAGTATAATAAGTATAATAGTATAAATTAAATTATTTTATCACTTTAAGAATTTATTTTAGCACTAGAAATCTGGACGGCTCTTCTAAAGAGAAAAGGTTTTCAAATTAACATTTTTTTGGTTTAATTTTCAATTTAAATTCATGATGTTGTAGGAACAGTAGGAATTAAACAAAAAATAAGTACGATACAAGTAAGATGCAACAAAATATTTTCTATTTTGAGTCAAGATAGTTGTCTTGTTAGTAGTTGTATTGATTCAAAGTAATATAATATATTAATATATATACTTTAAATTTTTTTATATTTAAATAGTAAACAATTGTTTGAAACAAACTATTAAAATGATAAAATAAAATGATGTTATATTAATAATTTGGAAAACAAAAGAAATAATATAAATATTTTATAATAATTTTTGAATCAACTATTTGAACTGTTTGAAACAAACTATTAAAATTAAAATATATAATATAAATATTAAAAAAAAAAACATTTTAATTTGAATAGTTTGTAAAAAAATTATTTTTGCGTTTATTATCGCGTTTTTTTTAATAAAGTAAAGTGTGGTGAAATATCTATTTTTCCTGTTAAATTAATTGCACAATTTTTATGAGCGATTTTCACAATAACTAAACGGTAAATAATATTTTTTTCCAAATTTTAATTTAACATCATTTTAAATTGCAATAATTTTTTAAAGAAATCCTCGACGCGTTTCTAAAAAAAATTAAGTGTGGTAAAATTACTACGTTTCCGGTAATATTAATTGTACAATATTGAGAGCGATTTTACCAAAATTAAACGGTCACTAATTTTTTTTCAAAATGTTAATATAACATCATTTTACATTGACTTAGTTTTTTAGCATATCGCTCAATAGGTTTTTGAAATAAAATTAAATGTGTGTTGAAATAACTATAATACTTTTCCTATAAGGTTAATTGTACTATTTTTGAGAGCGATTTTTACCAAAATTAAACAGTAAATACTTTTTAAATTTTGAAATAAGTTATATATTTTAAAATTTTGTTGACATGCATTTTACACGAAAACTACTTTAAGTTATCAATTATGACACTAGTGTACGATGTGCCAAAATGTTTCCTATTTTCATTTTGAAAGCTTACATTACCGAAAGTGATAATCATAAATAAAAAAATATTAATTGATTATATAACTTAATTTATGATACAATTTCAATTTTATTTTGAAACTCTTGAACATACTCTAGCATTACGAAGTTTAATTAAAATTCATATGATTTACTATGGTATAAGTATGTTTTCTTGTAGAAGAAATCAACCTAATATAACAAACTAATACAATCTCTTCGACATTACTCCCACCGTATTATTTTACAAAAAGTAAAAATATATACATGAAAATTATACCATATATTACTAATTTGACGAAATTTATTACGTCTATTTCGATTTTTTTCCAAAAAAAATATATATGTCTAAAAATATACATCCATTCCTTTTTTATTTCTTAAATGTTTTCCGAATGAAAATAGCTCCAAATTGGAATAGAAGTCGATGTCGTATTTGTCCGTCAACCACATGCATGTGCCATAGGACTGATATAGAAATTTTAATCATTTTTATGTGTTTCTTATATACAGAGAATGTAAGGGTGAATTATATTACGTAAAGTAAAACAAAGCAATTACGCAAAATTGTCAGTAAAAAATTAAATAGAACATGATACTGGTGCTTTTATTTTGTCAAAGTACAACACTAACTGAATCTTCTTTTCATGTAAATATATCAGGTGTGGTTTAGAATTTCTAAAAACATCCCACACATCTGTTCGCACACAAATTCATGTAGTGAAAAATGTTTGATTTTGCCAGATATTAGAACGCTAAGTGATTCAATGGAAATATCTTTGTTTAGACAGTTCTTAGTATATTAATTTAGATACGAATCAATCGTTATTTAGGTAACTAGCTTTAATAAAAATTTTAAATTAAAAAAATATTGCAAAAATTTCAAAAAGGACCCTTATTTTTTAAAAAGGAACCTGTACGGAACATTATTTTTCGCATGTCCTGACACACACTTGGTCGATTTTTTACATTATTTCTCCTGGTGAGATTTAAAATTTGCAAAATCTTATTAAAAATGTTATCAATCACTAGTATGTGATGGCTACATATTTAAGACTATAATTTATATAAAAAGAAAACCAACTCATTAGAACTTACCCTTGAATGGCCTTTTATTAAGTGGTTTTTATAATCTATAAACGATTGTACATATTATGTTCAATTAATTGTATCCACTTAATTAAATAATTAATCAACCAAATCGACTTCAAAATGCATCCTTTCATTTCCTGTTCACTGTTGCTAATTGCTGCTTTTGTCCTTGGAACATTGTTGAAATATTTTTTCAGCACACTACGCAGTTCCGCCGACAAATACGCCTTAACCAAATCAATGGACTTAATAGAAACGTATTTCAGTGTTAAGTTTACTTTTGAGTTTAAAAATAAATTGATGCAAGGTCAGACAAGTAAGCAAGCTCTTTTTTACCACTGCCTTTTACCACCTTTTTACCAAATTGTCGCCTTATGCTGAAAAAGGTTGTGATTAAAAATACACAAGATTGGTATTTCAATGATGTATTTACCGATTATTTTTAACTATCCTTTTAGGAAAAAGTTCTCCAATAATTTTAGCATAGACTTTAACAGGTAAAAGTGGAATGCTTAGTATGCCTACTGGAACTTAGTTTTCTTTCCCTGTAATATAAAAAAGTCTTCTATCTCTCTGAATTATTTCAGACTTTTCGGTTTACAAATTTGGGAGATATTGGGTAGGGGTTGTTTACGCCCATTCTTGGCCTTAAGGTGAAACTTATGTAGCTTTAAATTAAAAAAAAGACAATTTTCACGATGTCCCACGTACACAAGTCATTTTATGTAACATATGGAGAGGTTGATTAAGACTTATGTAAATTATTACGTACAAATGACAAAATTCTCTACCTAAAGCATTCATATGCAAATATGTTTTTTGTTGTTATTATTATTTTTCAAGGCTTTCTTTTTTCTGTTTTTAAAAACTTCTTTTATTTTATATCGTATTATCTGTTACAGCCTATCAAATTTTGTATGGTGATGCCATATGGACGGACGTATGAAACTAAAAATGCAATAGATAAAGATAAAATAAAAAAATGTAAAATCATGTTATAAATTAAGTTTAAAATGTTTAAACCGTTTTGGAAATATCTTTTGTGTTATCAATTTTTAACACTTGTTATAATTTCCCACGTATTTTAGGATAAACATAGAACCCTACAAATAAAACTGAAACAAAATATTAAACACAGATGACCCATCACTTGACAACATGTGTGATAAGTCTTTCCATAATATCCTCAAAAAAACGTCACCAAGACAACTTTTCTACGCAGACCCTCAATTTCGCGACCTCCTCCACCGTCGCCACTTTTCCCGATCAAGCTAAACGGATTACCATAAATAATACGAGTGTAGTAACGGCACTGCCTTTTCCTAACTTAGTTTTTCAAAAGGAAATAATTTTCTCGAGCGCAGCCTCATTTGAATAAGTAGACGTCATTTTTTCACTCGCTCGTCTCGGTGCTTCGGGTTGTTGGTCGATCGTGCAGTGGCTGGTTGCTCGAAACGGTTGTTTAGATTTTTTTTTCAGTATATGGAAAACATAGATCATGAACCTTTACATTGATGCAAATAAGGACCTTAAATGACGAACGATGTACTGAAATTATGCGTAAATATTTGCAAGATGGCGCCTCATTTTCATCACCCATCAAAACTTAAGTCAGATGTTTACTACCCTTAGTTATATGTATTAAATTGAGTGTAACTCTTCATACAGATAAACTGGAAATAAAACTCTTTTTGTTTACACTATTACTTATATATGTTATTGAATAGGTCTTTGAAAAAGATTTTGATATAAAAACAAATAGAACGTTTGAGGGACACGAAAAACCTTTACATGTATTCAAGATATTTTAAATACAATCACCTGAATTTTTTTCTCAATCTTTTTTGCTCACTCTATTTTTTCCCCTTATCCACTACCCTCACTCCTTAAGTACCTACCTCTAACACCTTCCTTCTTTCTCTTTTTCTGTCCATAATTTAATATTTAAATATTAATTTTTACCACGAAACAAACTTTTTCCGAAGCTTTCAAAAAGTTCAACATCGTTGGAATTACTCGCATTATAAATAAATACAATGAGAAGTTTGCTTTTATTTTAGCAGAAGTTTGAGAGTGAAGAAATAGTATTTTATTTTATTCTCATTTCTCCCTGACTAATAGAGCTGATGGAGTTAAAACTTAACTTTTTTTCTAGCAGTCTTTCATTTACAAACCATCCAACATGTATTTCAGAAATGAATGAGCACTTCGGACAGTAATTGGACAAAATAACTAATTTCCACAGTAAGTTCAATGTTATTGTTTTATTTTTTCATTGTTTTATTTTTAAAGAAGCGAACCTTCTATCTCTTTCACATTTTATGGTTTATTCAACGTATTCATTTAACCAGCGTATGTGTTCGTGTGTAAAGGCATCACGGTGCAATACTGCATAAATTTATTACTGTATTGTGCTCAATGCAATAATCACGATTCATCACGATTCGATTGCGGATGCACTTTATTGAATGATGAATGACGTAGAACTGTTACTTATGTCACATTCTTGCATAGTTATGATTTCCTCTCATAACTTTTTGTGTAAATGCACACATTTTCCATGAGCTTACAAATTCATATTTATATTTTATATTACATATTTCATATTTAACTCTTTCTTTAAGATGATAGTCGAATCATGACAATATATTCTTTAATTGGAAAAAAATTGAAAAAATATCGGAAAGTAAATCAATTAGATATAGAAAAGTACTTCAAACTGCCCTTTCCAAATATATTAATATCTGGAAAAGTTGAGCTTTTCCAGGAAAATGTACATATATATATACACATATATATATATATATATATATATATATATATATAAATATATATATATATATATATATATACATTAATTAAACTTTTCTTTTATTAAAACGGTCATGCTAGTAAAATTATGAAAATCTAAATTACTCAGTTTTCGTTACGCACCAATATTACAAAATAAAATGTGGTTTATCGGCTACGGTGATACTTCCCTATCTGATTTAGTAGCAGATGACGTAAGGATATACATAAATATACAAACAATATAAAAGTAAATTGGCACCCAATCAAAATCGACTCAAAAATGCGCATTCATAACCTATACGATTGCAAACCTCCATTAAATTTTAAACAAAAAACGTCGCTACCCCCAGGCTTTACCCCACGCGTGCCGAAACACAACTACCCCTAATGACGCCAGCACACGTTTCCAACCCCAGCCAGCTTGTCGGCACCCCGCCCTGACAGTTCGATGAGAATTGTGCGAAATGAAACAGTTTTTTTACCCTACTGCATAGTGGTTCAAAATGTATGTACAGTGGCTGAAATGTTTAAATAAAAAGGAAGAAACTTTCGTGTGTACCATGTAGTTTTGTTAAAACTTAATTTGAACACGAGGTAGAGTGTTGTGATAAAATCAATGCATGAAAAACATAGTAATATACATTTCGCTAATGTGATCTGACGTCCGTAATGTCGGTTAAACACAGTACATATCACAACACAAAATACACTACAAAACAAAACTAGAAAGAACAAGAGGTCTCAACGGGCACGATGAAATTAGTTAACAACGTTTGAGGGATATTAAATTGAAAATTAAAAGAAATAAATAAAGGAATCAAAGAATACGTTACACCATTATTTTCTGATCTTTTAAATTGGGTCTCAGCTCAATTCGCTCTTGAAATCGAAGATATATATATACATATATATATATATATATATATATATATATATATATATATATATATATATATATATATATATATATATATAATCTACAGAACTCAACATTGTTAATTGTAAAATATGAAAATAACAATGGCAATGAAGCGATCCGAGCAACACATTTAAGTAAACAAAAGTTGCATAACATGTGAACAGTATTGCGTGATTTAATTTTGCTATCAGTTAATATATCCGTAAACTTTTGTCGGTGTAATTAAAAGGTGATACCAAAATTTAAGTTTAAAATAAATCATCCACTTATTGTGACTTTAACACTGGCTGACTTCATTATCACCATCCTCAACTTTTACTGAATCACTTCCACAATTCATTCTTTATTGATATCAATGACACGAGTTTGAAAACAGTGAAGAAAGGTTATATGTATTATGGCGCGCACGGATTGCTAAACACACACGCTTAAACGAATACATCTGGCGCGCATGCCGTACGTATATACTGTAGTAATATACTCGTATCTATACATTGACATACGCTTGTAAACACGCAAACGCTTATACTGTAGTAAGGGTGTCGGTCGAAATCTTATACTTTTATGCAGTAGCAAAATTGTTGGTAGAAATTTTACACTATTTCCGGATTATCTTGCATTTACCAAGTATGTAACGTGCGTTATGGTACTTTGTTCCAATAAGAACTTATGAGTAATGAAAAAATATCAAGCATTTGGAGAAAATAACCGTTAAAGATGTGTCACTTCGTTCATCTCGGATGTGATAAATGCAGCATCAAATTATTTCTATTAAAAAACCAATCAGACTAACCGTTTCACCACTTGTAATTCCTATATTTAGTCTCAAAAATCATGGTTTGGAACTTTATTTTCTAAGATAGAACCAATACGTGTAATTGGTCTGACGAAGAAGTTAAATACAATAGTCAGAAACAATAAAAAAAACATTTTTTATAATAATAAAGCATAATTAAAACCGTTAATAGTCAGTTAACAGTTATTTGTATATTTAAAAAAAATCATGACAGCTAAAAGACAGAAGATGTGAAATATTTAATGGCGCGTTTGGATGAAAGTTAAAACGTTCTTATGGCAACTCGTTCGCGTTTGCGACTTGCCATTCGATCAGCTTAGCATCTTGTCGGTTTTTTCCTATTTAATTCGACCAGTTTTGCGTCTTGTCGGCTCTTTTCGACTTAACACTTCCCTCTCTACTACTCGGAGTGCTAAAGCTCAGAAATATTTCTGGTAAATGCTTTTTTACACGAAATACGTGGAAAAAAGCAATAAAATTAAATTAATATTTCATTATTAATAACTATCTCAATATTCGCATTTTTTTCCACTTTGTGCAAATAAAAGTATTTTCGTACAAAAATGTAAAAAAATTTAGATGTTTCACATCTCCTAAGCGTCCTAGGACGACACACATTTTTTTGAAAATTTATTTATGAAATGTACTTTTACTTAAATTAAAACAAGATTATTACTACTTATGTGATGCTGTTAACTGAATAAAATTGGATAATAGAAAAGTAATTTTTACTGATGGAAGTACATACATTGTACAATTTTCAAATATTGGAAAACCATCTAAATATTTATTAATTTCATGATCTAAATTAACTTGTAATTTGTTAGTTAAATTTTGTTTATGCTTTACAAATGTTCTCATCGTAATTCCATTAACTTATCTGAACATAATTAGATAAACATGATATTAAATTATATACTTCAGTAATAGAAAACAGAATATTTATTTATTATTTGTAAGAAATAATGATCTAAAATGTCAATGTGGAATATTTTTCAATCGTTTTCAAGGACTTACACTCTCAGACTTACACTATTTCAGTCGTGATAAATGTTTTACGATCCAGATTTGAATAAAAATGTTATGACAGTAATGTGAAGAATAGACAATTAAGGTGCTAAAGAAGAAAACCGTTAAGACCCCAAAAGAAAATCTATATATTCTCTCATGTGGATATTTTTGGAACGTTTTCGGTAGACTTTGCATAGTTTTGTGGATTTTAGATGATAAAGTAGCTTCATCTTTTAAATGTTGTGCGTCTTATGACTCAGAATATTTGAAAGTTTTTGTCACGGTATGGTTTTTGAAAAGTATCCAGAAATCCACTACTGGAAATCTTCGAAATTACACTAGATCTTTTTAGGGGCCCGTCCCTCAATATATAAAAAAATGGAACCTTTATAGGATAACTTAATTGTCTTATAAGGGTTCCTTTTTCATTGATCCTATGATGATATATGGGATCCTAAAAAACATCTATCTTAATTTCTTAATTGACTAAAAAAGATTTAGTGTAGTTCCGTCTGTCGGTCAATGTTCTTTTATTCAGAAACAGGTTCAGATATTAAGTTGAAATAAATATTACTTACTGAGGCTCTTACCTTGCTGTGAATATTTCAGGTTTTTGTTTTTTTTGCAACAACAAAAAAACAAAAAGGTATTTTTATAAAATAGTCTTAATGATCATTCAAACCTATAGGATACTTTCGGCTGACTTACAATCTTTAAAGCCGGTACAATGGGAGGATCTTATAGCAAAAGCAAAGGGAAACTTCAAAAACCAATGATTTTGAATTCTATGTTTAATTATAGTTTTTATAATTAGTTTGATTTTACGCCTTTGGAAGATAGAGTAGGCAATATATTTACGTTGTGAATAAAGAATTTAATTAGAAATATTACGTATCCTTAAATGTTTATAAGTAACTAAAAATAATTACAAATTCTAAACCTGAAGTAATTACAAATTCAAAACCTTGGGTCTTGAAAATTTCTTTTTCAGATTTGTGTCTCCCGCAGATTTGTCTAAAAATATTAAATCTCCATATTTTCACTAGATTGATATTTGATATTACAAAAAAAGGCAAAAATCTATATCAAATTATTGATATCTGATAGCAACAGTTTCTAATGTAAGCCACAAATAAGTAAACAGCATATCAACAAACAGGATATCCTATAAGGGACGATTTCCTTATGAGATACATAACTCAAATAACCCAAATATGAAAACTGAAATGGAAACTGTAGATTATTAAACTGTCTGTAACTCACACCGTCGGGTCCCACTGTGTGTCACCCGGCCCGTTCAACGATGCAAGCCTAAAGCCATATTCATGTTGTAAGCAACCACCGTGAACTTGCAATTGACAAGTATTTTAATATTCGTTTAAGTGACATATTTTTTATGATTCACTTTAAATTTCGCTTTTAAATGAGTGGAAAAAAGTGGTAGACACTTTGCGGTTGGACGTGGGGTGGTTGAGAATTATGTAAAATATTTATCATACAGGAAATGCCTGAGTTAGTCAGTCTCAGTTTTGATCTGTTTTAAAGTAGGGATGTTAAATGTTGATTTTTAGAGTTAAAAAAATTTACGAAGTTGAAATAAAAATATATTTGGGGTATTTTCGCATAATAGTAATTATGTATATATATATATATTGTTTTTCACAATGTACTTATGTGTTGAAAATTTATAACTGGTCTAACCTATTAATCGGCACACTAGCAGTTTTTGTAGTAACACTAATTAAGCCTAATATAAAATTATATTGGTAGTGTTAAAATACCAACTTAACACTTTAATTAATTGATAGCTTATTTAAAACTCAAGGCTATTCTCTAATATTTTAAACAAGGGAAATTTCATTCAAGTAAATCATAACACATACTCTTCAAATTTCAATTAAGGTTAAGTATTTAAAATTAAAAAATTCGAAAAATCACAAATATAATTGAGGGGTTTCCTAAATATAATTGAATGGGAGATGTTCAGCAAGGTGATGATTGATTGATAACATGGAGCTAAGAATCCCTGTGTAATGAAAAACCAATCCACGTTGGGCAGCGAAAGTGATACTTTTGACTACTTTTTCTTACAAAATATAAATAATTCGAAATTCAAATAAATCTTATTTTAGCTTTTCTCTTATTCACACATGTTCAAATAGAGCTATCGAGAGCGAAATAGACGATTATCTTTTATGTTCCTCACTAACCTCACCTCCTCTCTGAGCTATATGTATCTACATATGTTATTGCCGATATCGTAATTTTAACTTTAGCAGTGTTGCAGAAGGGAATGGGCGAACACATTTTCAGTGATATCAAAAAAGGAAATATGTTTTGCTAGTCGATGCTTGCGGCTTCGGTTTACTACTGAATTAGTATTTTTTTGAAAATGAAGCTAGCCTATATTTTTTTCTCTACGATATGGGTTAGATGCCTCATAAATTATATGATGATCGAATGGTTAGCTAAATCAATAAAATAGAACAAACAAATAAAGAATAAAACTGGCTTTCGAATTTATGATAATAGAATGAAAAATTGCTCCCTTCAAAATTCATGAAGATTTTTTAATACTTTTTTTTTAAAGAAAGAAGCAGTAAAAAATACTACATCTTTTATAGAAAAATGTACTCGTAGTTAAATTACTCGAACACGTAGAAATAAACTAAAAGCTAAAAAATTCAAAATTATTTATCTCACACCTACAAAAGAAATATTAGGACAACACAAATGTAAGAAATAGTATGGATATTTAATTTTTCACTATTTTTTATATATCTCTTCGACATCCCAAAGATAACAGCGAAAACCGTTATTTGAATGAAAAAGCTACGACCGTCCGAAAAATAAAAAAAAATCAGTTTTCCGCCTGAGGCTTATATAATTCTAAACCGATTTATGAAATAGTCAGACATACATTCCATTTTAATTCAACTCAATATATTAAAATCTATATTGCGTAAAACAATATTATACGCTTTCCTAAACCCTGAAATAGGGCGACACAAATTTTGGTTAAACAATTTTTGCGAGTAATTTATTTGTTTCGAAAAATGATATTCACTATTCCCATTAAGACTTCAGAGAGAATTATCTCTCTGCAGTTTTTTTTCAATTCAAATTTACACCCTGTAAAATTTAATAGAATGGCTATGTACTCTAAGTGTTTATTTATAAATACGGAGGTATAAATCTTTGATTTATACCTCCGTATTTATAAGTCCGTAAGAAACCTTTATTGTTTAATTTCCATATATGTAAACATGTTATAAGTCCTTACTTATGTATTTTTGTGTTTTTTTAACAATAATAATGCATTATTTAGTGATATTTTATAATTGGATAATTACCAATGTCAAGAATATGATAAAATACATCCTTATGTATTTTTGTGTTTTTTAACAATAATAATGCATTATTTAGTGATATTTTATAATTGGATAATTACCAATGTCAAGAATATGATAAAATACATCCTTATGTATTTTTGTGTTTTTTAACAATAATAATGCATTATTTAGTGATATTTTATAATTGGATAATTACCAATGTCAAGAATATGATAAAATACATCCTTATGTATTTTTGTGTTTTTAACAATAATAATGCATTATTTAGTGATATTTTATAATTGGATAATTACCAATGTCAAGAATATGATAAAATACATCCTTATGTACTTTTGTGTTTTTTAACAATAATAATGCATTATTTAGTGATATTTTATAATTGGATAATTACCAATGTCAAGAATATGATAAAATACATCCATATGTATTTTTGTGTTTTTTAACAATAATAATGCATTATTTAGTGATATTTTATAATTGGATAATTACCAATGTCAAGAATATGATAAAATACATCCTTATGTATTTTTGTGTTTTTTAACAATAATAATGCATTATTTAGTGATATTTTATAATTGGATAATTACCAATGTCAAGAATATGATAAAATACATCCATATGTATTTTTGTGTTTTTTAACAATAATAATGCATTATTTAGTGATATTTTATAATTGGATAATTACCAATGTCAAGAATATGATAAAATACATCCTTATGTATTTTTGTGTTTTTTAACAATAATAATGCATTATTTAGTGATATTTTATAATTGGATAATTACCAATGTCAAGAATATGATAAAATACATCCTTATGTATTTTTGTGTTTTTTAACAATAATAATGCATTATTTAGTGATATTTTATAATTGGATAATTACCAATGTCAAGAATATAATAAGAAAATGTTAAATTTTAATTGGAATAACTTCGGAAATGTTTTGAATTTAGAAAAAAAACGGTTTTCAGTGTTCCCTTAAAGACAATAAAGATAATTACTTATCCATAGTTATATTGTATTAAATTATACACACTGTAAAGTTTAATAGAAACGCTATGCGCACTTAAATTTTTAAACTTTTATTTATATCTCCGTATTTATAAGTCCATAAGGATCACTTATTGTTTAAGTTCCATATATGTACATATGTTTTAGATCAGGATGTCTTCTGGTGTCTTTTACCAATAATATTGAATTATTTAGTAATATTTTATAATTGAATAATTGCAAATGTGAAAAATATGGTAAATAATGTTGCAAAAAGTATCAACTTCTAATTGGAATAAATTTGGAAATGCTTTTAAATTCGGAAAACGGTTTTCAGTGGTCCTTTGCAAGATATCAAAGTAGATTACTTGTTCATAGTTTTCTTGTATTAAATTTCACAACCTGTAAAGTTTCAAAGAGATACTATGTACTCTTAAGTGTTTATACTTTGATACGTATCTAAGTAAGAACCCTTATTGTACAAGTTCCATCAGTACTTTATTTTCTTTTGAGGTACGAAATTTTAATGAAGAAACATTTATTGAGACCATATAAGAACCTATAAATATTATGTGTAATTTAGTGTGTTCCAGATCCACCTACTCTACTCCACTAGGCGAGGGAATGTCGTTATGGACATACAAGTAAACACGTTATAAATCACGATATGAATAACTTCAATAAAGTAAACTGACATTACAACCACATCATCGATTCGTGGCACAATTCACACGTTGCACTTGTTAACAAGCAATTTCTCACAATATTGCTAAACACCTGCCAATGCTGTCATCTCACAACAACTGGCTCTGATCCAACGACAAGCTAGATGGTATTCATACCATTAATTTTAAAACACTTGTCCAGTTAAGTCGTAAACTTGAAATAATTGACAGCAATAAATCTCTTAAGTGAAACTTTGTACAGGGATTATAAATATATTCAAATAATTATGAGACTAATAATATTATCTGGCTCCATGCGAAACAAACTTGCAATACAAACAGTAGACAAAAACAACTTTCCTCATTTGGTTATTATTCGGCATCCCAATAAAATGTAATTCTCGAGGGGAGGTCAAAAAGTTCGCGGAATGGTGTGGAAGGATGATCAAAAAATCGTGGCGCTATTTTTCCTCTTTAATATATTCTCCGTTAACCCTAACACATTTCTCAGATCTGTCGATTAATTTATTTATACCCTAAAAAAATGTTTTCTCTTTATCCTGAAAATAAGCTGAAATTGTGAACTTGATTTTCTTCATCATGGCTAATTTTTTCCCACGAAGCTCCCTTTTCATTTTTTGGGAACACCTAATTGTCACAGGGGCCAACGTAGGTCTGTAAAAGGGATGTTGCAATATTTGAAACTTGTTTTACTTAAAGGTTCTTGTGTACACGTGGATCGTCGTGCAAAAGCAGCATATCTTTTGCTAATTTTCACCACCTTATATCCTTCAATACTTCTTTAAGCTGCTCCAGTAGACCAGCGTAGTATTCTCCTTTTATATAAACACCTTTATCTTTAAAGTCAATACACTCTGGGTTCAGGAAGATTACGACATTGAACTTCTTATCGGGTGGTGTACCCTTTTTATGCCACTGCATGTACTCCTGCCTTGATTTCGACTTATAATGGTAAATCCAAGTTTCGTCATCCGTAACAATTCGTCAAAAGTCATATCAACCCTCGACACGTTATTGTTTTCGCGGCAATGTGAGTATACTCAGCATCTATTTTGTGCTAACTTTTGACATGCGAAGATTGCCATGAAGAATATTCAAAATGTTTGTAGAAGATAGATTCAATATAACTTGTGGTGTTTTTCTTACTTTTTCAGGAACTTTATGATAGATCGAAATTCGATTTTCTTCATAGTCGATGATTTATTACAGAATGAGTTGCTTGATCGATGATAGGTCAGAGGTTAATAACGTAATTAAGTTGAAACGTAATATATACTCGTGAAGAGTCAGTCATTAGCGACTATTTATGTAAGTAACCCCCAGTCCTCGCCACCCCCTCCATTTGGCGAACTAATTGACACATTTTCGTGTATATACGTGTGTGTTACATGAAAATATATATGATAGAAAAGAAATCATTTATGATTATGGCAAGCTACAAATATTACTTATATAAAGAAAATCTGTACATGAAATATATATGTACAACATATACATATTACAAGCATAAGTTCCGATATTGAATACATGGAATTTATAAGAAATATATTTCCAACTTTTGGATAAAGTTCAACGAACTCTTTTTCAGTGCATTCTAAATCATAGTAATAGTATCTTATCGTAGTAAGTGTGATAAATGGTAGTAAATAAGGAATGAATACGTTCCATAATTTCTTTTAAATCCTAGTCTTTGAGAATTAATATATAATTTACTTTATTTCAAAACTAAAAAAAAATTAATATCTACTTTTGTTAAAAGATTGACATTACTGTATATTTAACTTTATAAGTTTAGTATTAACAGACAAATTTACGGGTATTTACGTCTAGACACAGAGCTTTGAGTCACGTATGTTTAGATAAATAAAGCTATTTCAACGTATTTGTCCGCACGAAAACTTTAATATGTACTGCTGTGGTATGGTTTATACATCGTTCCTTTTATACATAAACAAAAAATTCATGCTAACATATGAAGTTGTAAATTTATTTGCATAAATATTAAATTCAGAAATTGCTGCCTGCGCCATTTGTAAATTACATTTTGTATTTTGTTCAATATATATTCGTGCTTTAACGTGAAAGAAAGTTTTAAATAGAATGATTTAAGTATATATAAAATACATAAATAATATATAATATGCATAAATATAATTTGCAGATGATTTGATCTTGATATTCTTTTATAATTTAATTTATTATAAAAGTATATAATAAATATGGAAGTACAAAAAAACTTCTCGAGATTGAATCTAAATTTACAGGCAACAATCGTTTATGTAAAATACCTCTCTAATTATTAATGTAATTCAATATTCCGTTATTGATATACTCAATATTTCAGTATAACATCCGCATTTTCCTGTAAATAGAAAATGAGCTATTTTTAAGTCAATTGTATATTTGCAACTGAACTTTTTCATATATACTCTTAATATGTATGATACCTTTTATAATTTGATTTTCAATCGGGCCACAATAATCAATAATCCACCACAATAATCAATACCACGTGCATTTTAACTAAATAGGCTATAATTTTATAACTAGATCTTAATACCTAATGCTTCCAATATTCTTAATTCAGGTTTTTCACTTAATCATTAACTGTTCAATTATTTAGTTCTTTGTAAGAGTCTAAGCAACGATTTCACTTTTGCCTCTGAAAAAAGTCAAAATTTTTTTAAATAAACAACTATCTTCTCACAGTGCGCACTATTTTTTTTCTTCAATATTTACTTTATCTATCAATTAAATACTATATTCTTGTCTCTTATTATCTAAGCCTGACTAGCATACGAGCTCAACAGCGTGGAGCTTTTCTCATTAATTATTGCAAAGAAGGTTATGACTTTAATACGTGAAGCATACATATGATTCGACAGTAGAAATTCATATCTAATATGACTCGATTCAATAGATATTCGTAAGTGGAACGACTTATGTCTTCTCGTTTTTGTAATCTATCTTAAACACTATTGAATTACTTTTTAAATATTAGGAAAATCGTTGGGACACTACCCCGGCATCTTATTGGTTCAACTTAGCTCATGCATTTGAAAGGCATTCATAGAGTTGGTATTTTAAAAATCATCTGCATTTTCTTTTATGTTTTGATATTTATAATAATTTACTTCTGACACCTCCACCGTTATTATTGGTTAAAAGCAACATCCATCCATCCATTATCTATTTACTTAGATTTCTAAGCTTTCAGTAAAACTTAATAAAAATACATGTTTTTCGTTCCGATGCGTGTTTTCAACAGGATACACTCTTTAAAATTTCTTCAAAATTTTCTACCAACTAAAACGAAAATTTACCTTTGTCAAACACTCCTGTTACCGCTAATTGATTGTGGAGATGTGTGCTATTTTGATCTTAATGAAGAATATTTGTACAAGTTGGAACGTCTTCAAAATTTATGCATCCGGTTTATCTTCGGCTTCAGAAAATGTAATCATATTTCTGAATCCAGGTCACTTCTCAAATGGCTGAAGATCCGTGATCGACGCCAACTTCACATACTTACAGTTCTTTTTAATATACTAAAAAATCCTCAGAGCCAAAATTATCTTACTGGAAAATTTAAGGATTTGTCTTGTCACGGTCTTGGGCTACGATCTGAAAGTTCACTCACCCTACTTATTTTATCAGTTAGGAAAAATTCGCCACTGTCCAAGCAGCAAAAATTGGAATCACCTGGATCCTGACATCAGAAAAATTCCAATCATGTCAATAGTTTGTATTACTTATACTTTTGTATTTTTTAAATTTTTTTTTGTCTAATGCACTATAAAGAATTTTTGTTGTAAAATCTCTAACAGTCTACCGACTAAATTTCAACACCAATTGTTATGTTTGACTGGAAGTAATTGCTCATATAGCAATAACTCCGCAATATTAACCATGTATAAAATGTAATAAATAAATAAATAAAATATTTAACAGATCATTACATATTTACATAATTTTTCATAACTTTCTCTAATATATTTCGATGAAATTATTGAGATATGGGATATATTTTTTCAAAATAAAATTTACTCCTGCTATCAACACGCTGTTCTAGCTCTTTATGGTATCCTACAAAAATGAGATTCAAAGAGATAAACATAACTCCATTATTCCTTCTTTTACTACTTCATTTAGAGATGGCATGGTGATATAAATATACGTATCTAAGCGTCAAAAAATAAAGTCAAAACAAATATAATACAAACTTGAGATAACAAGAATTTCTCACACAGGAAGCATTGTCATCCTTACATGCTTATATGTTTATATTTATACTTATATACATACACAATCTAATATACCACGTTCATAAATAGCCACATAGACTTTAATATAACTCCTCTATATATCTCTACATACAAACGTAACTACGTAACTTACGCTCATATAGGTTTGTTGCTCGCACACATCCGTACCGTTTCAAGTAGTTGAATTGAGTAGATCGTGCGTTGAATAGCTGATGAGAAGCGAGGACGGTGATATTTCGATGACAAGAAATGAAACTCTACCAGGAAATGAGGAATCTTTCATTGTGTGCGTTGGAGAGTCAGGTCCTGTGTATAGTTAGATGTTGCTTTGTTTAATGTTTGTCTAGCAAGCTTTATGTGGCCATAAAGTATTGTAAGTTCTTGCGGTGGTAGGTAGTCGTACGCAGAATTAATATGAGCTTTGATGGAAGCTCTGAGGCGCTGATAAAAGTTTGCGGAGCTTAGGGCCGGTCGGGTTGTGTGAATGGCATTGTTTGTTTTAATGGAGCCGTATGCAAATGGCGGAAGTGATAATCCGAGTTAGACAATGTTGGATATTATCACGTTTGCTATTAAGTTGTATTGATTAATTGTAATTGTGGAATGAACGGAAGTTTTTTTTTTCTCATTTCCTGTAACGTGAATTAGCAAGTTATTACTATTGTTTCACATGTTTTATTATTCAGCAAAAATCTATACAGATAGAGAAAAATAAAGAATAAATAATACAGCCCAAGAATATTTTTCAGGTATTTCCTTAATATATGTTAAATATGCAATTTAACATATATTAAGGATCTTACACTTTTAGCTCTGGTCTTAGTAACTTTTTTCAATTTTCGAACATTTCGTCACCCCTTGGTAGTATTACATACGTTAACCTGATTGACCTTAACACAAAGTTTGTAGTTGTATTAAGTCTGCATTTATTTGATACATATCGTTAATGGGAAAAAGTAATAGATCAAAAATAAAATAGTTTAATATTAATGAACTAATTCAAAACTAATTTCATTAAGACCAATTAAGATCATAAGTTCAAAAATTTTTATGAAGTTAGAATTTGTCAGGAGTTGAAAAATAGACACTATTAATGTTTTTTTTTCTATTTTATGCAAATTTGTTAAATAAGTTATTAGAAGTATTTCTAATAACTTATTTAACAAATTTCTGTTTTGTGGTGATATCGACTTTTTTAATTTTGAGATAAATTTTCATTGATCATGGCCCTCATATATATATACATACACACATACATATATAAAACTAAAGTACTGGAAGCAGTTCAAAACTACATAACGTATATAAAAATGTTTTCGAAAAGTTCAAAATTATCTTTTTATTGTTTCGAAGAAAAGGAAAACGTCCAAAACTCTACTTCAAGCATAATATTGGTTTTTACATACAGCATCATTTATTGATAAATATTTCTTTGAGAAATGGTCGATTTGATTCTATATATTTGTGTATTTAACATAAATAATACTTTACGAAATTCACCTTTCAATTGAGTCCTAGTGAATTTTCCATTAAAGTAAAAATAAATTTTAATTAAGCAATAATTTTAATTTGCGCGTTGCACTGACTATTAATATGTCGTAGTACTAAATTTTAAGTAAAAAAAATTAGTACTTCGACATATTAATAGTTTTAAGTAAATATTAATTAAAAAAATACCAAATTGCACTCTAAACAAATTAATTATGTCTATGTCGTAAGCCGATTTAACACGAACATAAAATAGCATTTTTTTTGGTATCTGATTTCCGTCGAATGAATCGTGAGCTTAGCTTATTTTTCATCTAGCGTGATTGTAGAGAAACGACGAAAAAGCAAAAAAAAACATTTTCTTCGCCTTCATTTTAGGTATTAGTTAGGATAATTATTAAATAGAATATACCAATTATGTACACTTGATGAGAATTAGCTGGCTAAATAAAATAAAATGTTTGAAATATAGCAAACACATTAAATTAAAACCCGAAAGACTTAATTTACTAAATCTGTAGCAATTAAGCATTTTTGTGTACCATTCATGATAATTGATTTATTAGTAGTTATATTTTTTATAAAGTGGTTTATAAATCAATCTATATCTTCAAATGGATCGCATTATATTGGATTAGAGCACTATAAATACAAAATGACTGTGTTCTGTTATAATACTTCTCATCATCGTTTCGTTTTAGACCATACTCCATGGTATGTCATTTGAAGACATCATGGAGAATGATGAATCTCTGATCACTATGTGTAGTGATTACACTTTTGAATTTTGTTTATGATCAGCTGTGTCTCTGAATTCGTTGGCGTGTGGATCTTTAGGAAATATTATCAAGTTAACTTTAGGATTATTATACGTCCATCTATTATAAAAATAAATTGTTTTGAAACAGCAAATATCGAAAAAAAACGCAATTTATAATGATAGATTGGTATAGAATACAGTCTATTTCATTGCAATCTACCATTAAAGAATTACAGAAAATTATATTGAAATATAAAGGAACAGAATTCACCGGTAAAAACTTTATCGAAATCATTTTAGCTGCTCTTGTGTTATTCAATAAATAAACACAAACCTTTCAAATACAATATTTTTGTGTTCTATTATTTTGATAATAATTTTGTCGTAAATACCTTCAAGATGTAGTGAAGATAGATCATGGAGGTAAGCCAATTCTGCAATTTAATTATATGCATAGACAATAAAGTACGTAACAGTCAAATTTATACAACTTAATACTAAACCTATTAAAGTAATTAAATAAAAAATTTTGACACCAGCTTAAAATTTCAAACAAATTGAGGAAACGGATTAGGCTTAAAATAAATACATACCACATCGACAAAGTACCGAAGATGACCGAAAACGATGTCTGCCTTCATGCGTCAGCCTGTACGGGTTACTTAGCAATTTCTTATGAATCCAGAATTTCGCCATTGTATGTTTGGGTGCAAAACTACATTACGCGATTTAAAAGATAAGTAACGCTATATATTGGTGTACATAGGTAAACAATACACTTATACAATTACTACGTGCCGGGTAGCTATACATAACTTTTTTGTTGTTGTACTTTTTCAACGTAAGTAAAATTTCAGAAATATTAAATATGCATATCTTCTGATTGAGTAAATTAATTGCGATAAAATTAAAAATAATTACTACAGTCCGCCCCTATATTTTTCCAAAAAACTCCATCTAAATTGAGTCAGTAATTTTTACGTGACGCGTATTCAAACAAACACACATGCAGACAAAAATACCAAAAATATTATTTTTGTGTTCTGTCATTTTTATTATGCGCCCCACAATCATATTTTCGTAAATATCCTTAGTATCTAAATAGGCTAATTCTGCAGTTTTATCACATGTATAGATATCGATAAAAGCCGATATGACAGACTTATCTTTTATTTCGGAACTATTTAGGAAGGTGGTACAAAATGATCCCCCTAAGGAAAATAGTCTGTAAAACGAGTGTATACAGCTTTTTCTTAAATTTAAAGTACTTAATAGGTAGCTATTCAATCGAACTACAAATTTAATAAGCATTGAATCGCATTAGCCATTAGGAATAATTTTTGTCAACGTTTTTGTGAAAGTCTATTAAAGGATCATTTTGTACACCCCTGTGTCCAAAATGATCCCCAGGGTGCGGGTAAAATGATCCCCAAATAATTATACAAAATTCAAGCAAGAAATAAAATATTCAATAGTATTTATAGTGGTTTTATTGTAGATTCACTCTCAAAAATAACTGTTTGATTAATTATATAGTAAATTCTTAATTCTCATAAATCTCTGTAATTGTAATAGCACTTATATTAGTATTATTGATGCTTCTAAACAATTTTTACAATAACACTTATTGTAACTAGTATCATTGGCTTATCAGATATAATTATTTTCAAATAAAATATTTATCAAAAACGCTTTCTTAATATGTAATATCACTGGTTTTACAGCCTTAATAATGTTTCTAAATAAAATCTTAAACAAACAACTCTCTTAAAGAACTACTATCATTGACCTTACAGTATTATTATTATCACAATCAAGCAATGCTCTCTTATTAACTAGGGCGATTGGTTTTACAGTCTTAATTGTTTCAAAAGACATTATTAATCAAATAAAGCTCTCTTCATAGCTAGTATCATTTATTTTGCAGTCTTCGTTGTTTTCAAATAGTTTAAGCTACGCTCTCTTGAGTATATGGTATCTAGTTTTACAGTCTCAATTGTTTCCGAACAGAAGCGAAACGATCATTGGCACAAAAGTCACATGTGAACTCGTCAGCGTCATCAGGATTAACACCAGCGCAAGCGTCGTGGCCCCATCTTAAGCAAACACAACACTTGATCCACCCTTCCCCTATATTATTATTCAAAAACATCTCATTACAGAACAAACACTCAGCATCATTTTCGTCTTCTGAAGATGATTCACTTACTGCACATTTGCTCCTTTTAGGTTTTGATCTTTTGCATTTTTCGGCAACGTTTTCTTTTTCCTTTCTTTTTCCTCTTTTCTCTTTCGTTGTTTTGGAATTTATCTTAGTTAAAGACTTTTTATTGTCATTGCGTCTATTTTTCTTGGATTCTTTCTCAATTTTTTTATTCATTTCTTCTTCTAAAAAATTTTTATAAGGTGTGCTTGTAAGAATCGTTGTTGAAATCCGAGCTTTGATAATTTTTTTACGTTCACCTGTCAATTTAGGCATAGGTCGAATCTGACGTGGAGGAATGCTAAAAGATGTGGATGCAATTGGTGATTTAGAGGGATCTACGTCCGAAGTATCACAAGAAGCCAATTGGGCAGTTGTTGGAAGAGATGGCATTACAGTTTTTTCACAATCTGCTTGAGATGATTTTCTCATACCTTCATCGGAAACCTGAATCGTAATAGATGCTACACTTCCGGAAGGAAGCGTTTCCAAATATTCGTTGTTCTCTCCTTGTCCACAGGGTGCACAGATTGGTAAGATAAAAGGTGACACAGTACGAGGGATGGTTGGTTCCTCAACTGGAACACATGTCGATAAATCGGCACGAAGAACAGGAGTCCTGGGAGTACTTGGTCGCTGTACGTTGTCATCGAAAACTTGAATTCTATCAGATGCTGTATTTATTAATGGGCGGGGCTCCAAGATTTCATTTCTTCTTTCTTGATTAGTCGTATTAGCAGCAACGAAATCTACGTCAGTAAAAACATCAGGATTGAGCGGCCATATTCCACATTTTTGAAATCCTTTTATAATATTTAAAGGTACAGCAGCTTTTAAATACGCTTCTCCAAAAATTTTACCTATTTGAAAAACTGTGACTACTCGACCAGCATTATTATTCATCCACTTTTCTAAAGCCTGGTTGTGGTACACACTTAGCGGAAACATTACAGCAACATCAAGTGGTTGAAGTTTGTGCGTGCAGTGTGGGGGTAAGCACAAAATTGTGACGTGATTTTCTTTTGCTTTTATTATGACGCCTAAATTTCTTGTATGAGAAAGATGGCCATCTAGTACCAGAAGAATGGGATCTTCTGCTGATGGTTTAGTATAGGCCAAAAAATGGTCAAACCATAGAGAGAAGACCTCAATATTCATCCAGCCGGACGGATTGCAAGCGTACACGGAGCCTGGTGGAGTCCTATCCATTAATTCTAATTTCATTCGCAAACGGCGAAAAATTAACATTGGTGGTATGACGTTTCCTCCAGCTGATCCGCAAATAACCGCTGTAGTTGATTCACCTCTCTCAGCAGACGTTATTCTTGCTACTTGCTTGCGCCCTTTTTTGGCAAAAATTTTCGTATTTTTAGTTGGGACGGTGTTTAAACTAGTCTCATCGACATTAAAAATGCGATGAGGAGGAAATGAATGCTTCTCATGAATTTTTTGTAAATTATTGTAAAATTTATCAACAATCGGCTTATTAAAAGCCCGAGCTCGTGCCGCTGACGTTGACTCCGGAGCTCGTAGAGTAATATCGGGATGTCTTTGTCGAAACCCTCTTAGCCAGTCTTTACCAGCTTTACGAGACGTAGTAGAAAACGGATGTTTGATTCGGTTTCTTTCAGCTATCTCAAAAGCAAATTTAAGAACGTCATCAACTGTAAAACCGTACATAGTCTCTTCATTATCTTTAATATGTTGTACAAGTTCCAACTCCTGGTCATCTGTGAATACCTTTTTTATACTCCCCAACATTTTGGTACCTCCCACAGCGTGAATGTTTTTTCCTTTCACTCTTCTTTTGAGTGCCATAAGTGGAACTGAGAATTGTTTGGAGGCGGTTTTATATGGCATACCCTGTTTTACGGCATCTATGGCTTTAATCATAGTGTTTTCATCCCAGTTCTGGCGTGTGGTTTTTCGAATGTAATTTCGTGGCATGACTTCTAAAAGTAAAAAAAACATTAACGACTATCGCACATTTTAAGATGCAAAATAAAGATAAATTTAATAATATTATAAATTTATGGATTATAAAAACTTATTCTAACATTATATTCTGACACAATATGTGGATTATATTCATTCATTTAAGTTATAATTACGCATACAATACATAATATTTAAAAAATCCAAGAATATGTGTATTAAAAGTTAATTGAACATGATTGGAAGTAGATAGGCATGGAGCAAAATGATCCTGGGATCATTTTGCCCACTCCATACAGGTATCATTTTGCCCCAAATGCCTTATTAACGGAAAAAACATCGGAACATAACCTATGTTGTTCGATTATTGTAATGAACGACGGTTAATTCTACTGCTAATTGATAACAGAAACTGAGACAAACACACATGTCACATCATATATACGTAGACTAAAGCTACATAAGGTCAAATAATGGCTTACCTTAGATTGAGCACATTAATTTTAAATATTTTGTGGTCAAATCTTTTCTACTGCAAATGACGCCACAACACTGACAGAGAATGTATGGCTTAACCATACGAACACGAAATTCTCTTAAAATATTCTAGATGGCGCTATAAAATCGATATAATAGCCGGGGATCATTTCACCTTGAGGGATCATTTTGTACCACCTTCCCCTACAATTATTATAGACTTTCCTCTTATAACAGTGTGGATACATTTATAGTTGTTCGAAATATTGCAAAATGTTTGAAAATCCCATTGTTGATTAAATATTTTGACCATTCTAGGGTTCGGTACCTCAAAAGTTAAAAACGGTACCCTTATGAGATCATTAAGATCTCCACCCACGTGTCCATCAGTCAAAGGCGTTTTTTTCTGAAACTGTTGGTATATAAACTCAAAACATGTGATGGTGATGAAGCATGAACTAACCCTCAAATATATTTAAGTGATAATTTGAGAACGGACAAATAATATAACTGTTTTTTTTTATTGAATATATGTGTGTGATATCAATTGAAGTTGCCTAACTTATAAGAAATCAAAACTACTTCTTTTAAACTTTTACATGAAATATTTCTAGAGTTATTACTAGAAAAGTCCATAATTATTTTTCAGAAATTATCTGACGTGGAAATTTGAAATTTGCCATAGTGATAAGATACATTAATCCACATACGACTCAATAATTAATACTTAAAAATATACATGTGAAATTTTACAAAGGATAAATCAAGTGATCGCTATTTTTTTTAAATTTTGTGTAACATGCAGAATATTATATTAAATTATTTTTTACAGGATTTTATGCCAGATATATTCTTAAAAACGTATACTCTCCCTTTTTTCGAAACTGCTAAAATCAAAATTATGAAAAAGTAACTTTCTTAAAGATAAACCTAAAGTTTACGGGAAAATAACAGTTATAATTCTAAAGTTTCAAACTTTTGAGATGTTCAGTATGGATTGTGATATATTTAGGTGGTGAAAAATAATATTAATATTTGTAAATAATTTAACAGAATAATATATAAAATTACATACATATTTATATTGAGTATTAAAAGTGAGGCGTATATATTTTAATCCGTACGAGTACAAAGTATTAGCATGGAACGGATATACTAACGTTCATCCATACTAATATACATTCCGCAGATACTTGTTACAAAACACGCTGGCATTCTGTTTTTGTTCGTAATGACTCAACTACTATATGAGCCAAAAAAACAGTAATTACGAAGGACATACGTCTACCATCCCATTCATACAGTAAGTTCTCTCTTGGGAAAGAATGAAATAGAAAACGTTCCACGTAATACGTTCATACTCGTAACATTCCGTATTCTTGGACAAGCTAGTATTCCCTATACCCATACGTTTTGCTTGCTTCGAACTATGTATTCTTTCATTTCGTCTAAACTCCATTGCTTATCGACATTTGGCGACATTTCGCGGGCATCTTCATTCAAAATCTCTGAAGGCCCGTCTCAAATGGTTTCATTATAATGGCATAGAACATTCACAAAGGCGACAGTTTGATCTATTATTGTTAATGGTATGGATTATTCACAATTAAATGAAACTACATGATATAGTATTATTTCTACTATCTTTAATTTCTTTACCACGACCTAGGTTTCGTTGTATTACAACATCTTCTGGGGGTGTAATACAACGAAACCTAGGTCGTGGTAAAGAAATTAAAGATAGTAGAAATAATACTACACCACGTAGTTTCATTTAATTATGAATAATGAATTTCTACAAAATTAACGCCAAATATATTCAACGGTATGGATTATAACAAAAAGTACACAAAATACAGTTTTGTATTTTTCTGTGGGTGACGATTTGTTAATTTACTTTGTTGGCGTAATGCATTTGTTATCAGATTGTGCCAGTGCCAATCTGCGCAGAGCCTTGCTTCATTTTGACTGATGAATTTCGTGTAAATTTTTAATATTTCGTTTTTTTTTGTTTACATGTCATTTTCATTCGTTGAAGCGTTCTTAACTTCATAACTAAATTAGATTATTTTAAGTTTTATAAACGTTTAAATCTTTGGTAATGTCGGGCACATAAATAGTGTTATGTGGAACCGTTTTACGAATATAGAGAGTCCTATACTCCTTGCAGTATTTGTAAAGTGAAATGTTCATTTAAATCATCTGTATCAAATTAAAAAAAAAACATTTGAATAGGAAATCCCAAACTGTATCGCTGTTAAAAATGCAATGGAATCTGTTAGAAACTTTAGTACGAATAATGCAAGGATGCCTGAAATTCGCCAGCTGTAAACATATAATAGTCTCGTAAGCTATCAGTGTGGTACTTACTCATATTTTAACTAAATGAAATAACAAACGATGATATTTTATAAGGTAAAAATGATAATGTTCTTAACAGAAAATATCTTAAATAGCATTATATTATATATAGAGACTTTGCTAGAAGTTGGTACGTAACAAGGGAAGAAAATATTGAATACTTTATGTCCATGATGTGTACTCCCAACTGAACACACGGCAAGCACATATGCGTGCCTCGTATGGCTTATTATCTTGTGTCAAGTACACGTTCCTATTATTTTTTAAATACTCCTGAAAGGGTCACCTAGTACGAAAAAATACTGATAACACACACCACTATTGAGAATGCACAGAACTCTCGTAATGCGAGTTCTACCCATAGTTAACTTTTTTTTATAAAACATTTATAGGATTTAATTGTAATTAGATAATTTTTATTGTCTCAATTGCGCTTTAACTCCACAAACCCATTATTTATTTAGTTTTTAGTTTTATACAAGTTTTATTTGTTTACCCATAGCTTTTTTAGCGCGAAAATAATGGTGGAGTCATTTAAGAATAATGTTTTAGTGAAAATGTTAGATTTTAGCATTGAAAACGGCTAAATAGTTTGAGATGCACATAATCGAAGGACTGGCCTGAAAAAAATAGCTTACTTATTATTGAAGTCATTTTTATCGTTAATCAAACATTTTGTAATTTTCCTGAAAAATGTTTTTAAAGTCAAAACGCTTTTTTGTAAGATTAATAACATATTAATGACTTATTTTTTTGAATACGCGAGTGATTTGTGAGTTTTTAAAAAATATTTTATTCCAGAAAAAATATTTTAATTTTTATTGTCATCAGCGTGAAGCAGAATAAGAATTTCTCATGCTAACAATACATATAACATACAAAGAGATATTTTAAAACAATTAGCAAATAATCGAATTTAACAGATTTATCGTACTTGGTAAGGTAACCTTCAAAGTAAAATCTTCTGTTAATCGGCAGAATATTTTCGGCCTTTCTCTGGGGATATGAAATTTATGTATTAACTTTGTACCACTTTTTAAGCATAGTCATCCGCGCACAGAGGAGTAAGATATTTGCCATAATTAAAGTTTAGACATAAAAGGAGTGCAGAAAGCTAAAAGTTATATATAATAGGTCGTTAATCAAACATTTTGTAATTTTCCTGAAAAATGTATTTAAAGTCAAAACGCTTTTTTGTAAGATTAAGAAGATATTAATGACTTATTTTTCAAATACGCGAGTGATTTGTGAGTTTTTACGTCATAATAATAATACGTGAAGAGAAAACTGTGTACCCCTTTTTAAGTATATTGCGCACACGGAGGAGTGAGAAATTAAACAATGTATCTTATGCTTCTATGAATGTCAAGTCTTATTTTTATTGGCGTTTGTTTGCTTCAGTAATTACGTGAAAAAATTAAAACTGACAATGGATTGTATCAAATAATAAATATAAATACAAGGTGTAATTATATTTTTTAAACTAACATTAAATTTAAAATTTCATAGACATTTCAGGGAATTAAGGCAAACAAGCCACGATAATGACGTATTCGTATACGATCTCAGCTGATGTAATAGAACGAAGTACAAAAAAAATTATATGCAATCATTCAATCATCATTCAATCACCTCAATAACGTTGAAACTTAAAAAATATACGGTCGAATTTCGACCACTAGTCCCTATAAATAAACTTTTCATATGATATTCTACACGACAAATGACATTAAAAAGAATTCCTAAACTTAATTTCCCCTCTATACTTTTAATATTACATATACCCTCTATAATTTTCATATACTTTTCCCCTCTATACTTTTATCACTGTTTACTAATGAGATAAGCAGGTAAATAATGTACTTAGTTTTTTTAACATCGACGAAAATCAATTATATAGTAAATACGCGGAAGAGAAATAAATAAGAAATTTTCTTCCGTGTTTATCAATCAATTTATAAATCATAGACAATTGGGAGACAAAAAAAAACTTAAACCCTGCTACGAAAAAATAAACGAAAAACACGAAGCACATATATACATACATACCTGTGAAATTCATAACTTTATATACCCCAGGAAAGTCTCTGGATCATGACGAATCTAAGCACACCTCATTTGTTGACATCACTTGAGTAGTTTAGTATGTACGAGGGAACAAACTAACTCACTTACTACATAGATCCATACATAGCTTGTGAAATTCATAACCTTTTCTCACCTCAAACTATTTCTGAGAAAATATTTTATGTTTAAACACATCATAAATTACAATCAAAAACTTAAATCATAAATAGAAACTGTACGATGTACGACTTATGGCGGTAACGTTAATGCAGCAGGTATTAAGCACTGGATAAGAATTTTGGAAACAATATTTTGTTAGAAAGGGAAAACAATATTTTGTTTTTTTTTCAACTCTAATTTTGGCCTGAAATTCTCGAACTCTTTTCATCTCACGTGAACAAAATAAATGCAATCTATAGCTCCTTCAGTTGTACAAAGTTTCATGAAGATTTTTAAGTCCGCGGCATGAAATATGTCATAGCCGAACAAAATAAAAAAAAAACATTTCGTTCTTCTGCACAAATCTAAAACGAAATAACGTCAATCACATTCAAATTTAAATAACGAAGCGATCAATTGCGATTTTCCATTCCGAATTGCAGTACTCGCACTTTGAATACCCCCAAGGAGCAATACTGCCCGCCCAGGTACCAAATAATGATAATACACGACCAAAGTTTAACGTAATAGAACTACTTGCCCCTGTACCCCACCCTAGACGGGGCGGGAAAGCGGGGGCGAGGGAGACAACTCGTATTGACTGCGCAGACAAATTGACAGAGGTAATTTGATTTCTCACCCGCTTTGTTCCGCCGCCTCGCTTCGCTCGATCACTGGTTACAAATTGTAGCAACAACTTGTGTTACTCGCGATGCGGCTACTGTAAGTATGTAGCTGGCTTTGGTCTGTAGGGTGATGGTGTAGTGTAGTTCAAGCCCATACGCTACTTTAAGATAAAATGCAGTTGTGTAGTATCTATAGAATGCTTGTATCTATAGAAATGGTTTAATCCAGGAATGCATAGAAGGGCGAGTATTGATAAAAATAGTCCATATAAAAAATAGTCCCAGATGTTACAAGAATTAAATTAGCACTCTTAAAGAAAATCAAAACAAAAAGCTTCTTAAAAGTTTTATTTAAATGGTCAGAAAAATTAGAAATACTGTATGCCAATATTATATACCCAAAATATATCTGTATATTATTTCTAATAGGTGTTTTATTTTGTCGGTACGCCATATCTCCCTTAATACTTCATCAAAACCGATGATTAAATTAATTATGACGTTTACCTTTACTGATAATGACGAACAATAAACTAACAATTCAAAATGAAGTTTTAAATTTTGAAATTCTCCATATATTATTTCTCAAAGGTGTTTATATTGTAAACAGTGCCATCTATTGACAATCCGTTTAAATAAATATTATATATTTTTCCTTTTAAGTAATTTAGATATTATTAATTATTTATTGCGCTGCAAAGTTCGTAGTAGTAATGATTCGGAACACGGAACCCTCGATGCATGAACCTCTTCCATATAAACTTTTTAATTAAATAAAATACTTTTCACTTACTCATTTTTACATTATATTACTGTTCGGTGAGTTACGAATTATTTGCACGGGTCAACTAGTTAATAGTATACAAGTTATTAACATAAGGAACTCTCACATACTTGTATTTATCAAGTTACCTATCATGGCATGTTCGATCAAATTCGCTATAATAGAGAAAATCTCTTTTTGAAAAATAGAAAACCCTGAACCAGGCCTATAACGAGATAAATTAGGAAACCTTTATGTGGGAATTTGATACAAGCCAAATATAAAGAACACTTTCACCTTTATTAGGCTGACGAGATCCTGTAAACGCATGAATATCATTAAATATTTCAGACCAGGTTATGTCATATTTACTACCCTTTTTAATGTATATTTTGTTACCAAAAGCCCTTTTTAATGTATATTTTGTGCCCAAAAACTCTTTTTAATATATATATTGCGAAAAGTAACCTGTTCAAAAAAGTATAAAAAATGAGGTTACTTTTCATTAGGGTTTTTAAATGCTACTTCTACGGAACTCTCTGAACCAGTAAGATGAAATAAAGTGCAGACTATTTACGTCTCATTGTGCCCTCTATACGCAAATTTATCTAACTAATCCATGAAACTCGCTTGTTCGTCAAAAAAAACCATCCATTAAAATCCATTTAAAACTAGAAAAAAGCGAAGACCTTAATTTCGACGACAATAGAACTGAATGCAACCACTGTCAAAATCAATTACCAGTTTATTTTTATTTAATTTAGGCAATGACTACAAATAAAAAAAACAATCTGCATTGACTCATTTTTTTAATCGTTTCCAAAAAGTTTATGTACTTGATTAGGTTTTTATTGTTTTTTTTTCATTCGTCATTAACAATTCTTGATATATCAAAAATAAAAAATATGTGGGTTATTAAGATAGCGTTTTGTATTATGTTTTACAAATTGTATTTTATTATTTGCTCATTCCCGATTGTCAAGCGCCGAATTGTTTGTTTTTTTATATTCCAAAAAAATACCAGCTTTTTAAAAATTACATTAATCCCTTTAACATTTTTTTTAAAAAGATAGGAGAAAACAATTTTTAAAAAGTTAGAAGAAATCGTTCTCAACGTTTTTCGGGTTTCGTACATTAAAAGAAAAAAAATTAAATTTATCATAATGATAAAGTATATAAATGCGAGTACCTCAATAGTCCATACTTAAAATATTTATATGAAAATTTTACCAATCGGGGTGAAATTAAATATACCAATTTAAAAAAAAAGCATTTGATATGTGGAATATAGTTTGTAAAGGCTAGTTATAAGGATTTAAACAGTGTTTTCCCATAATTTGGATTAGCACATCTTTAAAGGCTTCAAAATAACTAATAAAAGATATCTTTGTCTATTAAAGCCCAAAGTTATAAAACTACTGAATCCAAAGTTATAAAAATGTCACTGTTTCAAAACTTAAAATTTATCAGAAATATAAATTTTAAATAAATATCTTGACACAATAACATTTTTATAATTTTAGATTGAGTAGTTTTATAACATATACTTTTATAACTTTATTGCATAGCAATAATTGCAGATCTCATGGTTATTAAGGTATGTTTAGGGGTGTGATAGGTATTATGGGGCATATCAAGGAAAGAAAAAGAACATTAAAATTTTAAATATTATTTAGTAGAAATAGATATATACCCACATATTTTTCAACTTTTATATATACCTAAGTTTGTAATGAATCTTTTTAGCGCGAGTTTTACTCGTAATTAACGGGTTTTATTTAAAAAGTCACCTTGATTTATGATACGATAAAACAATTAGACTTTATCGTTTGTTAGCAGTTTTAAGAAAATTCGTTAATATATATATCGGTGTAAGGAATTATTAGTGGTGATATTAACGCAAAAGTGTATTAAGATGAAAGAAAATTATGTGGCCACTATTTTTTTCATTAAAAATTAGTAGAATTGTTGTATTACTTTCTTGTACCATCAGTTAATTAACGTAGTATTTCTACTAATTATTATATTAAGGAATCATTTATGTTTATCATCGATTAAAACTGCTAAAGACATATTAAAGAAAAATATAATTCCACACAGAGTTAGACATCATACATTTTTTATAAGACCTCAATTATGCCGACTTTCGAGATTATAAGTCGACTAGAAGTAACCGGAGGTTTTGATGACATGTGAGTAAAACTATGGCAGAAATAAAGAAAAAATACGCCTCGAAGGGCTATATATTATTGTTGCGTGAACCAAAAAACTTGAACTTGACTTTTACCACAATGCAAGGGTACAAGTCTCAGTAAACAATATTAATTTCAATTCGATAACTTAAGCCATTTCCAAGAAAAAGAGCTTTGACAGGCAGATGAACGGTTGGGCGGATAACAAGGTGGTCCTTTAAGGGTGCCATTTTTAACTTAACGGGGAGTATGTTAAAGGAGATGATTTACAAAATTGTTGTACTTTATAAAATATTGCAGGTAAACATTATAAAAATAATTAATTTTTAATAAAATCATTTTTCCATGCTTACCAATGGTTCGATATTCCATTATCTACTAGTGTATGGTTAGTTGCTTTTTATTTTTTATTTTGTTTTTTATTATTTATTTTTATTTAAAGGTTATTTTTGGTTAGTTGCTGAAATTACATAATAGAAGTTTTGAACATGTTTCATATTAAATATTATTGGATGTCATATTAGAATGGGTAAGCTTATAGTGTTATATTCAGTACGTATTTAATAATGTTATATAACATACATTTTTCGTAACTAAATATTTTAATTAATAGAATTGTACACAAGACCATCTAGATCGTTATGTTCACTGCATAGATTATGTCGTACTTATAAACCACATAAACTGTTATTGTTTGATATAATCGACGGACCTTTCTAAGTGGGCAATTTTGCAAGTTAAAGTGTTGCAACTAAACAGTGAAGTGCCTCGGGTTAGATATTTCTTACTGTCTAATGCAACATTAAATAATTTTCACGTTATACAACAATGTAGCAATTCATATCGGATTCTACTAACAGTTTTGTGACTAAATTCTTATACTGCGAACAATAATTTGATTTTATCGTGATACGTAGTGACAGAATATGGTTTAATTCATGTGAGATTATAGTAACAGATTTATGATTCAACTCTTATACTGCGAATAACAATTTGAATTTTATCGTAATACATAGTGCCAGAAGAAGTTTTAATTCATATCGTATTCTATTTACAGTTTTGTGATTAAACCTTATACTGCGAACAACAATTGGATACTTATCGAGATCTGTCGCGTCAGAATAACGTTTAATTCATATAGGATTCTACCAACAGTTTTATGATTCATCTCTTATACTGCGAACAACAATTAAGTTTTTATTATGATACGTATTGACGGAATAAAGTTTAATTCGTTTGAGATCTACTACCAGATTTATGATTCACCTCTTGTACTGCGAACAACTATTTTATTTTTATTGTGACGCGTAGTGGCAGTATAAGTTTTAGTTTTTATAGTATTATATTAACAGTTTTGTGATTAAACCTTATACTGCCAACAACAATTCGATATTTCTTATGATACGTGGCGACAGAATAAGGTTTAATACGTACAGGATTCTACTAAGAGTTTTGTGATTCATCTCTTATACTCCGAATAACAATTTGATTTTTATTATGATAGGTAGTGACAAAATAAGGTTTATTTTAAACCGGACAAGTTTATTTGAAATTAAATATAAACCTTTTGAAGTGAAACTTCTTAACGACGATGACGACCTAATTGAGGAAAAATGAAACGTCACGAACTACGAAACACTCCTCATTGGCTGGGTAGCGCGATCCATGCACCTTCTTTGTATATATATATATATATATATATATATATATATATATATATATATATATATATATATATATGTATATATCTCCGACGAGAGAATGTACGGTTATTTGGTTACTTGATATACTTAACCTGTTTATGTATTAACGTTTTTTACGTGTTTTTTATTGTCTGATGGATAATTCGAAATTGTTTGTAAAAATGTCTATTATTTATTACTGTATCGATATTGTTTTATATTAATTAATAGTTGAAATTGATGTCGGCTAATAAAACAATTTGATGTGTCCGAAATCTGAGGATGATGTCAAAGCTTGTATTTTGAATGACGGCATCGACTTTCATGCAATCGTTCAAAGAAATTCCTGTTCTAGTTTTCGATGAGACGTTATACACGATTCTTACTTTAGTGATTGAGCTCGATTCTTTAATTATGGGATGATGTGGTAGAAAATAATGATGTTCTTTAATTTCAAGTGAATTTATACGTTTCATGTAGCCTAACCTCTCGCATACCTCCAATATATTGTGTTTTAACTCTGAATTTTTATTGAGTTTTTTCTCTATTGCATAGAATTGTTTCTCGGCACTTTTATATGATTCACCTAGATTTCCAATATTTTCATTAGATGGTAGACGAACAATGTATCGCCCTGACCTACTGTCTCGTTGAGCGGTAAGTTTAAAATGTTCTTCTACTTGGTATTCTTCCTCAGATCAAAATATCCTTTTTTGTACTTCCACTATTTCCCAAAATTTTGATATACTTTTATGTAGTTAGTTAAACGTTAGCATGCAATCATCATTTTTTATATTTTTTCATCGTTGCCTACTTTTCCAGAATGAAACTGCGATTGTTTTCAAGGTTAATGTGGTGGATTATTACATAGGAAAGGACAAGAGATTTGTTCACTTATCTTTATTGTTGCGATGTTGACCTTTTTGGCTGCACCCGTGTTGACTGTATTCGCTGTAGATGAGTTAGCGTCGATGTTGCTGTTGAGGACCGTCCATTGGCTCTGGAGGGATGACCTCTGCCTTGTTTTGCTTCAGGTGGGATATTATCTTTGCTAATATCCCACCTGAAGATGTTGTAATACAACGAAACCTAGGTCGTGGTAAAGAAATTAAAAATAGTAGAAATAATACTACACCACGTAGTTTCATTTAATTGTGAACATCTAATTATTATTAGACTGTTACATCACTAGCGACTTATTTTATTAAGACACCAACAAAAAATGTATTATTTGACACAAATTTTGAATATGTGATGTTTATTAAAATGATGTCAACTGTTTGACTACCAAGTTCAAAGTGTCGTTTACAAATTTTGTCAGATTTACAAAAAACATCTTTGTTTAAAATATAATTATCTTATTGACTAAAAATCTCTTAAAATATCGTAGTGGGGCGGCTACTGGCCCATCTTCTTGATGCTCAGTTCTTTGTAATTCCTTTTATTGCACCTTATGAAAAGCGAAAGACAATACATAATACACAACAGTACATGTTTATGGTGGCCTTTTGGTCTATACAGATAATAGGTGCAGTAGGGTTTTCCCACTTCTTTACACATGCAGTCTACCCGATAGAGTGTTACAATATGTGGCAGGTGCGTATTGTAAATTTGAAATATTTTTGATATTACAATTTTTAACAAATTGGTTAATTTTTGATTACACAAATCGTATATATTTTACGTGCATATTTACAAATCCTATATATTTTACGTGCATATTTACAAATCATACATATTTTACGTGCATATTTACAAAACATACATATTTTACGTGCATATTTACAAATCATGCATATTTTATGTGAGCAGTACGTAAACGGTTAACCAAATCGCAATACCACGAAACGTTGTTTTAATTTTTAGAAATTTTACTTCTGTCAAATGATGTTTGTGTAAATATTTAATTATTCTGTCTCATACTACATGCATATTATTTTAAGTTTTTATTATTTTTTGATTACACAAATCAAATATATAGAGCTTCACAAGTACCTAAATGTGTAATCAAACCGCAAAACCGTGAAAAGTTGTTTTAATTTTTAGAAATTTCACTTCCGATCCATGCATTTAATTTTAATATTCTTTTCAATAACTTCGTAAGCCAGTCACACTCCAACTTTACAAAGAAGTTAAGCGCGGGTACCTATCCTTAATCTTTAATATTTCCGCGGTCGTCACGTATGTGGTTGGCGCTTAAATTTGACTTAAAAATGCGCGTATTCCAAGCACGGGCGGCTACTGGACGCCGACAGCCCGATACATTGTACGGCGCAAGTGAGTTTTATTTGTGCCTTTTCCAAGAATCTCGTTTGAATAATGAATCTTTGTGGCGTTTTATGTGAAAGATTTATAATCGGGGAGATTGTTTTATAATAAGCATGACGTATCGAATACTTCCTCCTTATTCGCGTCCATTGTTAAAGTTTCGTTAAACGCCGTTTACTTGCGAAACTATTTATAAATATAAGAGATAATACGATAAAACGATACTCAAAGATCTGTCAGTTGATTGAAGTTTAATTGAAGCTCTTAAATAAAATATGGCTAGTGATGAACGTGACGACGTGAGAGGAATTTAAGAACGAAGAGAAGGTGTTACAATAATGATGAAAATATGAAATGGTGTGTACTAGTATGCATTTAGTTCGAAGTACACAAAAGTATCAGTTTATTTCTACACATATGGTTTTCCGGCTTAGAACAAGACCACTGCCGTAGGTTTAGGACCTCTCACCGTGGGTTTCGTACGAGACGACTAAGGTAATAAACGAGTAAATGGGTAGCAGTGTAATTCTGGGGTCAACAACCTTTTACTCTGATCACCAATCTGCACGCCAAGCAAGGTAATTAAAACAATTCTCACATAGATATATACGTACATAGTCCATGGGAAGACTTTCAGATGATTTTCAGATGGGAAGACTTTCAGATGATGATTCAAATGTCTTCAATTCGCTCGAATTTCACTTTATACGTGACGCTCCTTTGATTCTGTCATATGTAGTACATTTAACGGTCACTTTCATTTGATCATCCTACTTAAGTGCACGTAGATGTATTTTACATTATTCGTTTTAGAGAAACTTTTAAAATTCAAAATAGCTGAATAAGTAATACGTTTTATGCGAAAACGTCTAAATTTATATAGGCTATTAGGCTTTGACTAACATACGAACGTCGAGACGGATGGCATGGTAAAATTATGGAGTCCATAGTTGACTGCGGTACCTTAAAATGTAAGTAGGCGTAGGAGACAGAGGATTCGTAGATGACTACGGTATCTTAAAAACGATGGGATTATTGACAACGAAATTATCTGAAAAGTTTTCAGAATCACATGTTTTTTAAATCCTTTCTGCGGATAATTTAAAACCACTTTAACTAGTTACTGTTATATTACATTAACATAAAATATCATTCCATTGTTTTGTTTATTATAAATGATAGTTCTTGGGCACTTTATAAAAGTTAAATTAGTGTATAACTTTTTCCAAAGTAAAACATTTATTAGTGTAAATAATATTCATTATGGTAATTTTTTTAATTCAGCAGAATTTATGGGATAATGCGTCGCATTATTCCGTGATCGCCTGCTAGGTAATTGAAGTTAGATCGAGTTGTAATGAAGAATGATTATGGCTACCATGATAAATGAGTTTTTAAAGATTCAGCCATTTTTGTTTGGAAGAATATAACTTAAAAATATACCGCGCTACATAGAAAATGTTACTTTTTTGCACTTGGTTATTTTTACAATATTTGTAAGAATTGTTTATCCACCTTCATAATATTGTATGCAATATATTAGCGTTTTTACCCATTTTTTTCGCAGTTAAAGTAACAATACATCACACGTTTTCAGATTTCATTATATTTTGAAATTTTCTTTCACTAAGTTGCTCCCAGGAAGGTTTCCTAAAATCTGATAGACAGTAACGTTGATGTAGTTACTAATTAAGATTTTGATGGTGGTTTATCTAAAAAAACAGATTTCACACTTAACTAATTAAGAATTAGTCGAGTTAACTAGTGATATCGATATTTTTCTGGTTATTAACCAATCCTCTCAGGTTTAAAACTACCAAATCTACAGCAGTTTTTGCGTAATGCCTACTCAGAGACGACATTTTATAATCGGTTTACATAATTGGAGGATAGATCATTCAGTAGACAATCATCCGCATGTGCCGGTGAAAATGGTGATAATTGATATTCGTTGTTTCCAATTTTCACTTAAAAGCTTTTCTAATAATATTGAAAATATTTTAAAGGAATATCATCCCTGTATTTTTCTTAAATATTTAGAATTTGAGGGCTAATGTTATCGCGGTACAATTTTATCGAGTGCATTAAAGGTACAATCAATTTTAATGTACCTAAGTTTACTCACTGGAAGGAAAAGTATCACCAATCAACCAAAAAAACGTCACAGAATTCGTAGCTAAGCAAGATGGAATTCGATTACGTGAAGTGAACGTAGCTTTAACGTGTTATAATTCTCAGTTCCTGTCGATAAAGTGAATTGTGTTAATGACCAATATCTGACTCATTCCTAGCCTTGCAATGAGAATATGACCTCCAATTTTGCCAATTTTGTTTACGAAAAATATTGAAAATTTTCACACAGAATTCTGCAGTCCCAACATATAATATCAAGTTTTATATTATATCAATATATAATATCAAGTCTATAATATCAAGAATTCTGCAGTTCAAGAAAGTTAGATTTCAAGAAACGATCTTTTTTATCCGTTCTACGTAATAAATCCTTCAATTAGGGGTATAATAAATAATCTTTTAAGAGATTTTTAAATAAAATTAACGTAAAGTTATCCCAGTAACTACGGAGCTTCATATGTCTTATTTTATAGTGTAATTGATATCTTTCAGTAAATTTATAATTTATACACTATACATATAATAAAACTGTACAATTGGTCTATCTGTACATTGAAGAAGATTACGAAAAAATGTTTATAGATGAACAATAAAAGTAATAGAATACAAAAATATTGTTTTTGAAAATTTTCTTTGGCGTTGAATCAGCTTATTTGTCCTCACATCACTCAAGAACAGCTAATAGGATTTCGAATAAGTTTTAATGGTGAATTTTTTTGGCTCCGTGGTAAGATAAAGGCTTTTTTTATCGCAATCGATCAAGTAAAAAGACGAGATGGTGTTGTTGAATTTGACGTTTCAGTATGAAGTATACTTATGAAAAAGAAAAATTTACTTTCATAATTTTTAGATATATGGCATTACGTGAAATTACTCTTGCAGTTAACTTAATAATATTTTTTAAAGATTTATAAGCGAATGAAGTCGAGATCATGGCTAGTGTTAGCTAAATGTCACAAAAAAGTGAAGGTTACAAAAGATTATGGTGAATAAAAAATCTCTAGGTTCGTTCCTAAAACAAAAACTTAGAAAAAAAAACTAAAGTCGTTAAATTAATATTAAATTTTGTTATAATTTATTAAAAGTTATTCAGGAGAATATGCATGTTGAATATTTGCCTAGGGTTGTTTTTCAGTTGAGTATAATATTTCACAGCTTGGAAAGAATATAACTTTCTGTACAAAAATACTGCAATGCTTTGTTAGAGATATGAGTATGGGAAAGAAATAATTTATAGAATATATATCGATAGTTTGTATCATTGTCTTCATTAATTCTGAAACCCAATTTTGAAATAGATACATCCATCTAAATAACCAAGAAGCATTGTTTACCACTTACAAAACAGTAAATAAACTGTCCAGCTAATAGCTCGGCCTAGTCGGTCAAGGCGGCCGTGCATACAAATATTAATTCCTTCCAAGCAAACAGCCACTTGCTCCATACCAAATTATCCTGGAGATTCACACACAAAGATAGCGCCTTTGATACCAAATTAAGATATTCAAATTTTAATTGTGGCGGTCCTTGGCGCTATCTTTATAGGGGTAGTTTGGGGGTTAAGCGCTGGTTTCTGGGTTCGTGAATGCCGCGAGTTATGGGCGCGTGTGTGTTTATACGCGCACGTAACGTGCGACCGCGGTGAAAACGGGTCTATGTCTGAGCTAATATTTTATTATTTTGATGTATAAATATAAGATATTATATTTTACATTTCTTGCGTCGGTTTGGTTGAAATCAGATATTGTAGAAGCTCAGGGCAGCATATTTTTTGTAAACGTTGCCAGCAACATTTTTAAAACTATCTTAAATATAATTCTGAAAAAAAAAGTTTTAAACTCTATATAATCGATACCTAACAGAACATTTGAAAATTTAATTGGAGTCTTATAATATTTTCATAAACATTTCTAGTGTTAATTTTTTTTATATATTAGAGATAATCTTTATATATATATATATATATGTATATATATATATATATATATATATATATATGTGTGTATATATATATATATATATATATATATATATATATATGTGTGTATATATATATATATATATAAATATATATATATATATATATATATATATATTACCTTAAAGCCATTTTACAAAGCGTTCCATAATTAAAAATATGGTATAAATTAGTATATTTGTTATAATTTATAATCTGTTTCAATTCGTCCTTTATTATTGGTTATTATAATAAACAAACCTCACTAAGTATATCACGAAAAATTGAAAATGTTTCATCTAGATCTCAAGTAATGGTCAAACAGTTTAAAAAGTTACATAAAAAACTTTAAATGAAAAAATTTCTGGTACATATAATTTTAGAGGTAAGTATAAATTAAAAAATTAATCACAAGAAGTAAAATTTATTGACAATACTCTCTTATTATAAGATGAAAACTAAAAAAAAAACAAATTATCGATGCAAACAACTGTGGACTGCACTATTTAAAAAAAAATAAAATATAGATATTTGAGTTTGTAAAGAAAAAAATGCTTTTTTTCCGATATTTCCCCTTTTCTCACCGCGAACATACAGATATATAAAGCTATCTGGGTAGTAAGTAAAGATGTAATCGAGCTATTTCATACCACTGTTGGGAATAATTACGACGACGGTTTAGGGTTAAGTGTATCTTTAGAGGTAAAAGGGTTGATTTATTTAAATGCGACTCTTGCTGTTACATGTGTACGAATTAATCCTCAATTGTGGGCCTGTTTTTTTCAAAATAATATGGTTACTATTTTTTTTTGTTGGCTTAGATAAATTCACAGATAATATAGTCTACAATAATCAATTTAAGCTAATTTATTCATTAGATTATTATAAATAAGCTTCTGAAATCTATTAACAAGTTTAAAAAAGCCGAAACTGTTATCAGAATTGTTTAATATCTAGAAAAAAAAATATCCAGGGTAAAAATAAAGCAAAATGAAGAGATGATCTAATGTGATCCATTTTTTTACGATTTCTTCCTTAATAAGCACTCGAAAATCTATCGAAATCATTACTTGAATCTTACGGAGAGAATTCATTGCAGATCTGTGACTGTATGTATTTATATGCTATTTGTGTTTGTACGTTTCATATATAAATATGAAGAAATAACAAATAAGGTTGGGCTTACTATTAACGATTGTATTTTGTTTCATGATAATGATCAGCTTATGTGTATAGGGATAAAGTGATAAACAGTGCGAAGTATTGGATTGGCTAATAAGAAGTGAGCGGTAATTAATGTTATATTTTTTTATAATATTTCTAATTTAAAATTAATTAATCGTCGATATAATAATAATCATCATTTTGTACTAGATGTCCCCAACGCACTGGCAGGGAGCGGGTAGCATCTGCGTAAAATTTAGATGGCTTGGAATGAAAAAAATTGGCCTATGAACTGTCGTGATCGGCTATCTTCTCCAATTAACAATTTTGAACTGTCACTTCCAATTACACCTATCAACGAGAGCATGATTGATCACTCAAGGAATAATCGCCGCTGTGAAACAGCTGGAACCATCGTTTTGCAGTAGCTTCAGATATTGCTCCAGGAGCTCGCATGGCATTTGTTACATGTAGCTTTGGCAGCAGAGTGACCAGATTGGTACTCGAAGAGTAGACAGTGACTCATATGCTTCTTAATGTCGTTCATATTTTATGCGTGTTAACAGTGCGGCGTCTTAGTTACTACTGATTTAGTGAGAGCGTGCCGCGCCCTTTATATATCTTTGATCATGGAGGCTTCTAGAACGTTCCCATATTTTCTAGATAATTTTGGAAAAAAACGTACATTAACTTTTAACCAACCCAATATTTTTTTTTCTCATTTATTTACTAGAAACATAAATGCGTTAGGGATAATTATATAAGTGATGACCATAAAGTTTCCCTAGCCGTTCCTAATTTTGTCGTAATGGTCAGTACGCCTGTCTGTAACATCCTTTACCATTTCTACAATTTTAGTAAATTTATGTGCTCATCTCATAAGTATGAAATATATAAGTAAGTACCAAGACTTCATTTAATACGCAGCAAAGTTAAGTGAACAAAGTGAAGACCCAAGTTGGCAATGTTGGAAACCATATGTATTTAATATCTCGATAAGTGAAATGAAAAGCAAAGAGCTTAGTTGTATTCTGTTGTTAAATTCGACTCAAAAGTGCACAAAGTGAAGACCCAAGTTGATAACATTGAAAACAATATTTATAGTTTGTTTCTCCATTTGAGTCTTAGGTATTTAATATCTCGATAAGTAAAATGATAAGCAGAGAGCTCAGTTGTATTCTGTTGTTAAATTCGACTCAAAAGTGCACAAAGTGAAGACCCAAGTTGATAACATTGAAAACAATATTTATAGTTTGTTTCTCCATTTGAGTCTTAGGTATTTAATATCTCGATAAGTAAAATGGAAAGCAAAGAGCTCAGTTGTATTATGTTGTTAAATTCGACTCAAAAGTGCACAAAGTAAAGACCCAAGTTAATAACATTGAAAACAATATTTATAGTTTGTTTCTCCATTTGAGTCTTAGGTATTTAATATCTCGATAAGTAAAATGAAAAGCAAAGAGCTCAGTTGTATTATGTTGTTAAATTCGACTCAAAAGTGCACAAAGTGAAGACCCAAGTTGATAACATTGAAAACAATATTTATAGTTTGTTTCTCCATTTGAGTCTTAGGTATTTAATATCTCGATAAGTAAAATGGAAAGCAAAGAGCTCAGTTGTATTATGTTGTTAAATTCGACTCAAAAGTGCACAAAGTAACGACCCAAGTTAATAACATTGAAAACAATATTTATAGTTTGTTTCTCCATTTGAGTCTTAGGTATTTAATATCTCGATAAGCAAAATGAAAAGCAAAGAGCTCAGTTGTATTATGTTGTTAAATTCGACTCAAAAGTGCACAAAGTGAAGACCCAAGTTGATAACATTGAAAACAATATTTATAGTTTGTTTCTCCATTTGAGTCTTAGGTATTTAATTTTTTCGATAAGTAAAATGAAAATCAAAGAGCTCAGTTGTATTCTGTTGTTAAATTCGACTCAAAAGTGCACAAAGTGAAGACCCAAGTTAATAACATTGAAAACAATATTTATAGTTTGTTTCTCCATTTGAGTCTTAGGTATTTAATATCTCGATAAGTAAAATGGAAAGCAAAGAGCTCAGTTGTATTATGTTGTTAAATTCGACTCAAAAGTGCACAAAGTAAAGACCCAAGTTAATAACATTGAAAACAATATTTATAGTTTGTTTCTCCATTTGAGTCTTAGGTATTTAATATCTCGATAAGTAAAATGAAAAGCAAAGAGCTCAGTTGTATTATGTTGTTAAATTCGACTCAAAAGTGCACAAAGTGAAGACCCAAGTTGATAACATTGAAAACAATATTTATAGTTTGTTTCTCCATTTGAGTCTTAGGTATTTAATTTTTTCGATAAGTAAAATGAAAAGCAAAGAGCTCAGTTGTATTCTGTTGTTAAATTCGTCTCAAAAGTGCACAAAGTGAAGACCCAAGTTGATAACATTGAAAACAATATTTATAGTTTGTTTCTCCATTTGAGTCTTAGGTATTTAATATCTCGATAAGTAAAATGATAAGCAGAGAGCTCAGTTGTATTCTGTTGTTAAATTCGACTCAAAAGTGCACAAAGTGAAGACCCAAGTTGATAACATTGAAAACAATATTTATAGTTTGTTTCTCCATTTGAGTCTTAGGTATTTAATATCTCGACAAGTAAAATGATAAGCAGAGAACTCAGTTGTATTATCTTGTTAAATTCGACTCAAAAGTGCACAAAGTGAAGACCCAAGTTGAAAATATTGAAAACAATATTTACAGTTTGTTTCTCCATTTGAGTCATAGGTATTTAATTATCTCGATAAGTAAAATGATAAGCAGAGAGCTCCGTTGTATTCTTCTGTTAAACGACTCAAAAGCGCGCAAAGCCGCGAGCAAACCTGGTTGTGATGTAAACACAAATAAAAACAGATGAAGAACTCGAGTATCGAGCGCGTAGTGTTGCCGTCATTTGGCACCCGAATTAGGGCGCGGCCGATCGATAGCAGTTGTATATATTTCATTGGACGCGGGCGCGGAGCCGCTGTGTTGGGGCGACCCAGCGCGACCCCGCAATTTTCGCACTCGGCACGAAAGATATCAGCGTCGAATGCGAATATATGTTAAGTCGAGTCAATATCTTTTAAATTGAGTCAACATTTGTTGAGACAATATATGTTAAGTCGAATCAATATATATTAAGTAGAGTCAATTTATGTTAAGTCGAATCAAAATACGTTAAGCGGAGTAAATATCATTGATGTACTTTTTAAGATAGTTATAGATGGCAGTCAATGTTTTGACATTTTCGCTTCAAATTTACTCGAATCAGATAGGACGAAATGAAATTTCTACAAGATTTCAAAATTTTGAATCAAATTTTACGAGAACCTTTCAAAAATCATAAAATAATATTTTCTTTTAATTTTGCAAAGAAACGAAATGAGAATTCTGTGTTTAAAAATATAGAAAGAAAAATTGATACTGAAAGTCTTGTCGTACATTATTTTGTAACATTATAAATTAAAAAAAAATAATAGATTTACGCAAATTTATACAAATAAGTATACAAAAAATTGTCTCATGGGTGTGTAAACACGTTCAAAGACAAATTCCGCAATTTTGTATTTCTATTTAAAATATGTATATAAATATGTAAAATATCTTATAAGAGGTTCATATTTTCTCTTTTGAAATACGGAACCCTAAAAATGGGAATGGGCTAATGTCCCAAAAGCTAAGGAACAGTTTTATATAATCTTATTAACATACTTATTATAATTACTAAAATAGGTAATATTATTTACTAAAATAAGTCAATAGTGTCGATTTAGGTACTCCCCGTACATGAAAAATGAATTATCGAAATGTATATGTAAATGTTAGAAATTTACTTGACGAACTAATTCAGATTTAGAAAGTGTTTACGCGAATGAGTGCTTAATATCGCAATTTTTTTTTGTTTGCTTATATTTAGTTTTACATACTCTTATGTACTTCTTATATGTTAGTAAAAGGTACCTTTTAGAATTATGTTAATTTTAGAAAAACTTTCTTTAATTAAAAAATAGTATGATTATAAGTTAGTTCACTTTTAAAACAAACATTTGGTTTAATTCTTTCTGTTTTTTAATCAATAAAAAAAACAATTCTCACTAAATGAATCATGAAGCCAACATATTGAATATCTTTTGTCCAGATAACAATTAACTACCAAAATCAATTGTCTATATTTCTTTAAATCAAATTGATGCCACTTAATCAAACTAATTTTATTTAAAAGTTTTCATAAATTGAGTCAAACTTACGGTTAAAAAAATTAAAGCGATGGGGATATCATTTTGAAGTAAAATATTTTATAAATACGTCTAAAACTGAAAAAATAGTAAATAATACTTCATTACAAATAAAAAAAGAAATAATCCAACGGAGTCCCATTTTCCCATTTTAGTGCATGGAGATTTACTATATTTTTTAGAGATTTCACAAATTATTTTTTAATATTTTCCTATATACTAATGGAGATCTACTAAACATCCTTTTGGAAAATTTCATGTACGTAGGTCTGTAACTATAAAAAAGTCAAGGCTGTGACAGACGGACCGACGGAATGGACGGCCATGATTAAATTATAAGCATCATTAGTTTCTTTATGAAGACATAGAAATCAGTATGGTTAAAAAGATGTAAAAGATTGTAGGATTTCCTTAAAGACGTCCTGTTCTTCAAGATACCTTTGAATACTCGTATAATATGCAACTCAGAATTGGTTTTTCATGGTTTACCCTCTAAAACTTCGTACCACAAATTAAATCATCAAGACAGTTTACCAATTCTTAATATAAATACATTTAATACAAACCAATTGTGATTTTTCAGCCAATATGTATAAAATAATCGCCCCAATTTTATTAAACCTTTTTTAATAGTCTTAAAATTTCTTACAAAACGTAATAACTTTTAAGACCTTGTCATATAAACTTTAAATATTATATTGCTTACTTTACGTCTATACCTAAGATACTTGATTTTCTGAAAGAATCTTATAATGCAAGTCAAGACGCATAAACGGTTGTAGCGTCAAGGGAAAAAAAAAAGGTAATATCTCCGAAATCACGTCGTGATGAACATTCACCATAACAAATACCAACGAGTCATTGATCAGTCGGACGCTGCACTGTCTGTTATTTTGGAAAGCAGGTTAGTTTAAATTTTTGATGTTCCAAATTTGCCTGCCTAAACTTAATCAGCTTATTAAAAATATTGAGAACATGAGAACAAAGTAACTTTCGTGTTGCATCGTTCTCATGTTCTCATCTTTGTAAACAAATGCAAACTTCCTACTATTCTTCGCAACCATTTTTTTTGGAATTAAATTGGCATATATTTAAACAAGTGACATATATGTACGTCAGAAACTCTACATTTGAATAGTAATTTTAATTAGATTAAATAAAGATATTTACCATTTTACATTATTTTTATAAAGCAATTTTATATTTCGTCATCATAAATTTAGTAAAGTCGCACATTGTGTTAAATATAAGTGTATTTGGCTAAATTTAGTTAATTTAGTAGACTATTTTAAAGCCCTGAGTTTATAAAATCGTTTCGAGTTTATTTAATATAATTTCAAAATTATTTTATAAACTCAAAGCTACAAAAGATAAAAAAACTAACCTAACTTTAGCCAAAAACACTTATATTTAACACAAAGTGTTACTTTTTCCTATTTGGATATTATCTTACGTAATCTGAAAGTGACAAACGTATTATGCACTTTCAATTAACATTAGGTACTTGTCCATTCAAAGCGTAACTAGAATTAAGTTCCGTCGCATAGTTTTAATTAACACATTATATAAACAAAACTGAAAAGCGGCACGTATAAAGTATGATCAAAAGTTCTTTTATCGATTGCCGATTGATTACCTATTCAAAGTGCCCGACCCTTATTCAAATTCCCGGTCATTAATTATAATATTATTGGTCGTGTTGGCTTTGATTTACCAAAAATGAAACTATTTTGTCAGGTCATTAGGGGCTGTAAATATATCTAATCACGTAACTTAGGCGCAATAAAATTCGTCTCGTGTATTTGTGATTAGTTGGGAGGATCGGGCTGTGTGAGAAATATAGTTAATAAAATTTTTGTTTTATTAATTGGTATCGAATAATTGTTAGGAAAAATAAATTTATATAACTAGTAAATGCCAAAAAAATTAATGAGTGTCTTACCTCAAGAAAAACATATGATATGTAATATAAAAGTTATTTTATTTATTTGTTAAAAACACAAATAAACATCATGTAAATACAAGCTTTTCCAAGAATTAGCGATATTTCGTAGAAATTATTGTATGATAAATAGGATTGGGTGTCTATTGGTAGATAAAAATAAAAAAACAGATTAAAAGACAATTGTACATAAATGAAAAAGACGAAATATTATATTATATTTGAACAGAATATAAAATCACATACATTGACATGAGGTGAGGTTGAAAAAGGAAAAACAAAATTATTATATATAGGATAAAAAACTATTTTTTGCATGACTTTAAAAAAAATCGGGTATGAGTGATATCGTTACTAGGATTCAGTTGATTTCAAAATTTCACAGTTTTGGCAGTAACTGATTTTTTTTATAAAAGGCAGTTATGTAATTGAAAATAACTCGTGTGAGTTAGTTTTCAAAACATAATCCAAAGCTTTGAGTAGATAAATTTTTGAATGTACTAACAAGGTCATTTGGACACAACGAAACAGGCGAATATAAATTTAAGAATGAACTGGTTTGCGAGTGGAAGTATCGTAATGGTTAAAAAAATTAAAACCTAGCATATGTGTAGGCTTCTGAATTTTCTTAGCGCTTTTCTACTGGAGTGACCACAGATCTAGCCACGTCCGGCTCATTTCGTAAGTCCTAAAAATTTAGAGTGCTATCTTGTTCATAAAAATATACTGTTGCAAATCTTATTTTCCTTAAAATGAAATTACTCATCACAGTGACTAACAAAATTAGTAAATAAATAAACCAAAGAAGTAAATAAATATATCTCATTGCCCCCTCCTCCTCCTTATTTACTTATAGATGTGTACATACTCGCTAAGTTTACCTGCAAAGGCGCCTGTCGCCTGGGGCTTTAAAATTGTTCAGACGTCTTCATTCGTGATTCAAGCAATGTCGTCAATTTGAAGTTCAAAGCAGATTGTGTTGGGCTCGGGTTTATTACGTAGACGCGGCTGTTAACATGTGGGACATCGCCCGGTGTTTTGGGACTCGAGTGCACAGGATCGGTTCGATAATTTTAGTAGTTAAATTACTTTTAATCGACTCTTATAATAACATCGTTTAAATCGCTTATGAGCTGAAATAAAATATTTAAACAACAAAATAAAATTAATTAACTATTTCACTTCAGTTGCTTCATCAATTAAATAGAGTAATTTAAAAATATGATGCTTAATCATTTAAATAGATCTGTTAATGAGGAGATGCTTGACAAGTTAAATCAATTGAAATTTCATTCATTCAAATAAAGATATATTCCACACGATTAAAAATGAGCTTTTTTTCTTGCTCAGTTAGCGTATAAATTATAATTTGTATCGTAGTTTATTTTAAGAACTTAACTATTTTTCACGCAATCCAATAATTTTGACTTAAATAATATTACAGGAAATCAGCCGAATAAACTTATGACATCCTTTCCCGTTTCATAAAAATATTTTTAAAGAAAGTATGAGTGTCCCACAATTTAAACCTATTACAAAATACCCTTTAAAAATTAAACACAATTTGCATTTACAATTGAATTTTAATTTAAAAAATGATTTCTAATTTCTACCTTATATTTGAAGGAAAGCCAAAACAAATTTTCTGAAAGGGAAAACAATTTTCGATCTTTAATAAAATTCAAAGTCATTTTGTTGGCAATACCCTTGTCGAATATATCGTCAAGATGCCAGTTATGAACAGTAACTTTTAAATTTAACCTTAGAAGCATATGAATTTTTTTGAAATGCCATAATAATTATTAAATAATCCAAAACATATATTTTGAAACTTATGAATGGAATTCAAATTATGAGATAAAATCAAGCATCAGCAGTGGCATTACTATGCAAAGTAAAATCTTTATTATTAGCTAGGTTGTTTGTTCCACTTTATTATTGCAGGTAGGTTGTTTGTTCGACTTTATTATTGCAGCTAAGTTGTTTGTTCCACGTTATTATTGCAGCTAGGTTGTTTGTTTCACGTTATTATTGCAGCTAGGTTGTTTGTTCCACTTTATTATCGCAGCTAGGTTGTTAGTTCCACTTTATTATTGCAGGTAGGTTGTTTGTTCGACTTTATTATTGCAGCTAAGTTGTTTGTTCCACGTTATTATTGCAGCTAGGTTGTTTCTTTCACGTTATTATTGCAGCTAGGTTGTTTGTTCCACTTTATTATCGCAGCTAGGTTGTTAGTTCCACTTTTATTATTGCAGGTAGGTTGTTTGTTCGACTTTATTATTGCAGCTAAGTTGTTTGTTCCACGTTATTATTGCAGCTAGGTTGTTTGTTTCACGTTATTATTGCAGCTAGGTTGTTTGTTCCACTTTATTATCGCAGCTAGGTTGTTGAGACCGATTTGGAATGTTTTAAAATATATTAAGAAAATTGGAATCCGTAGAATTCGGCAGTCGATTTACTTATTGTGAAAAACGTTCCAGTGATAGCCTAAAATACTCTTATATCGGAGAGTAAACAAACCCCGCTTCAAGTGTTTATCAAAAGGTTAAATATTTGTAGGTACAATGTTTAGCTTCAATTTAAATAAAAATAATTCCTCATTTCTACGTTATATTTAAAGGAAATTTAAAAATATTTGCACAGAGAAAACATTCTGACGAAAACATCATGATGACATTCAAAGTCCTTTTATTAGCGATGACTGTTTGAATTATCTTGTCTTTGACTTGTAGCAACATTTAAATTTCAAATTCGTACATAAAGTAATATTTTTTTAAAATTAAATCCTTGGTAATCTTAATGATATTCAACAATACAATATTTTTACATGGATGTATTTTGCCTAATGGAGCAAGCATTTTATAAATTCACAAAAACATTTTAACTTTAAATATTAACGAATTGATTGGATTTATTTTATTATATTTTCTCTTATACGATTTCAAACTTTACAAATATATTCAATCTTCTAAGTATTTTTATTATTCAATGATATTCAGATTGTGTCTATCTCAATTACAAAAAAAAACAATCAAACACGAATAAAACTCACACTGTGAGTGTTCCTCACGAATATTTAAGGATGTGTGGTATAACATTAATGGTAAACTATTTAGAAATACATATTAATTTTTAAAACGTAGATATATTTCTTACTATACCTTTGACGGAGGTAAAGAATGGTGCATATTTAAAAATGTTAAGATCAAGGATAATCGAAATAATTTTCCTGTAATTTTCTAGCCAGATTTTACCAACCCTGTTTTTCATGATTCTGTATTTGTAGCTTCGGAAATAAGTGGAAGAAGTATTTTTTTCATAATTTTAGGTTGAGTAGTTTCGGATATAAAAGACAGGGGTATATTTTTTTACATACTTTTCATTATGCCCATGAAGATATAATACTTAAATTTAAAAAAAATATTTTTGGGACCCTTATAACTATGTCTTTCAGGCGATACCCCACAATAAATATGATAACTTCGTATAAAAAAACTTCGTTTTAAAAAATTTTTCCAGATAAATATTTTTGCATTTGAGGTATATGCGGGTTAATATGTTTTGTTACTATGCCAAATTTAAAGTTTCTACGTCTAGCTGTTTCTGAGAAAATAATTTGTACGTTTGTCCCTTTGACGGACAAACGTACAAATTATCTTACAAGGGTCCATTTTTTCCTCTGAGGCCGGAATCCTAATATATAAGTAATTTTGGATAAAAATAAATTGTTGCACACCGTTTAATTTTTTTTAATTGTAATGATATCATTCACATATGGAATAGCGTTATTACTGCTTAATTTCGTTCAAATAGGTACTTTGATATTAATAAAAGTTAATGAGATTAAACACTATATACTCCCAACTCTATATAAATTTTATTTTCCATAGATTATATTTAGGTTTTTATCTCTATACTAAATACAAAACCGCTATTGAGTCTTATAACGACACTTTGAAGATTACTGGTCACAATTTACTATAATGTTTTTTTACAATAATGCTTTAATTTTAAAATAACTCCAACATTTCTTCACCATTTAAAAATAGAATTTTTAGAATATGTCGATATCGTTTTCCGCTTTCTGTTTCAATTAAAATATAAAGTAAATTTCATCGATAAAGCGAAATCTAAGTCATTAAAAATTCGAGCAGGTAACAATCACGTTTGATGAAATGCCGATAGTTTACTTTCTTCATTAAAAGCGATCAGTCAATCAATGATTGCAATTGTATAACTTCATATTGTTGCCAGAAAACAATTAAGTTTAATTCAAACTTCAATTACTTAACAGACAGACGTCTTAAAGAGATATAATTTGCTATTCGTGCGTTTCCGGAGTTTCTTTATTGAGCTATTAAAACCCGAGTCTTAATGGTTTCGTAGCGTTGAAGCTTTGGTTTAAAAATAAATTTATGTACATTTTTATAACTAAACGGATTTACGGAAACAATACTTCGTTTTTAGCAGTTTAAATTAATGATTTAATTTTAAATCAATGACCGGAAAATCAATTTTCCGTTTTAAGTCTATGTAGTCATTATAACACGGTATGTAAGCAAGACGTCACAGCAAGTATTGGATCCACGACCGAAGGAAAAGGCTATGGAATTTCTGAGTTACGGAAATATAATGATGAGCCTGTTTGTTGTCAGACTGTAAACTGCTATAAGTTATCGGATATGTTGGGTTTCAGTTATATGTATCTCAACTTTAGCTGCCTAGCTAGCCATCCTTCAGTAAGTGCCACAATTACGTGCACTCCCCGTGAGATAAAATGTTGCCCACACTCTTCATATTCTCGTAACATAATGCAGTTTTTTTATAAAAATAAATATATGTTTTATTTGTAGCGTAAATTATTCAATATTAATAAAGACTGAAAAACAATAGACAGACAGTTAATAAAATTGTAACCGAGTGAATTCTGTACATGAAAAATATTTTTAAAAGAGTGATTGATTTAGTATTAAGAATGATAATAGGACGTCCGCCAGAAAATTTGTTTTAAAATTTTTGTCGATCCGCCGATATGTTAATTTGTTCGTAATTACGCGAAATCTAATGGACGGATTTTGATGAAATTTGGTATGGTAATGGTTATTACCCAAGAGCAACATATGAGGGAGAAACAAAATTAACGCGAATTTCGCGCGAGTGAAACCGTAGGATACAGCTAGTACGTAATTAAATTAATAAATCACGTATATCTTCTTCGAATAGAAAAGTAACGTAATTGACAAACATTTAATTAAATTTTCCGTCATCATCATTAAATATTGTTCAGACTAGAAATACCATTTCAAATAACTAATTTTCAAGTCAGCTAGCATTTCATGCAGACATCGCGTCCTTAAATCTTGTAGCCAGCTGTAATTTACTGCCTCCTGTATATAACAGCACCAGCAGCAGTATTCGGCTCTTAATGAGATTCAGGTCACACGCGGCGGCAGGTATCTGCCTACAAACCATTACAGCTTGCCCGCAAGATGGAGAAGAAAATCTAAATGTGATGCCGAGAAGAGAAAATAAATAAAACGACACCTCGTCACCGGAAGCTGTCACAAATTGCCCGAGTCGGGATCTGACTATGAAATGAACACACATCCTGTCCGCCATAGGGTTAATAACACGATCCTGTGTCACATTTTTTGGGCATATAAAGGACTATATGACAGTTCTTGGTATAACAGCTTGTAGGTACTTAAACTTGCTTATGTACCCGGAGACGTTTGAATTAATTTGATAAGAAGATAAACGAACAGATGTCAGAGAAAGTCTATACGTCTATATTTATACTCATTTTATAAAGCGGTAAAGTCTGTGAATGTCTATTTATCTATTTGCTCTAAATTATGACTAAAATTATAAATGTGTATAGACAATTGTTCAATACTAGAAACATATACGTACTGAGTCTTGTGATGTAAAATTCAACTGACTTTGAGAGTGATACGGTGACATGTAAATACCTAAAGCTCTCTTAGGGTAACCTCTATTGCATAAGAACAGAATTATTTTCCCTAACGCAAATTTTTGCTGAAGATAATGATGAAAAACAACTTTTTCAAAGCATCTCTTTCTTCTAAACAAGATTTTCAGCATAACCAATTAATTATTTATTAGTATTAAATTTTCAAAAGAGCCGAAGCGAGTAATACATTTAATACTATTTTAGTATTCAATGTATCACTTGCTTTGGCTCTTTTGAAAATTTAATTTTTTTGCTAAACAGCGACAACTTTCATAGGAACAAAACCATATGAGTCGCTAGTATAAAGACTAATATTAAAAGGATCCTAATATAAACAGGACCCTGATATTAAAAGGATGGTCCTGCGTATTGAGAAGAAAGAAAGAGAGGGAGAGAGACTGGCAATATTAGTTATTAGGAGTTTATATTAGAAACGATGTCATAAAATAGAACATAGCAATGTGAATACTGAGTCCGTTCGTGCATATTTAATACGTTAATAGGGGATGGTATAAACACATAAAGTAGATAAACATGAAATACTTGTAGATACGCGAAAAGAGATACTCGAATATATATAAAGACAAGTTTTCCTAGTTGTGATTCTAATTTTAGTAAACTTTTTGATAGCAACAGTCAGTAAATATTTACTTTAAATCTCAACAAAGTTCAAATGATTCACGATATATGAAGTACTAAGCTTATATCAATTACATAGAAGGTATATAAAGGAAAATCTTCCTGTGATGAAATTCATTTATCAAATGAAAAACAGTATATAAAAACTGTTTATTATAATTTTCAAAGTTTTATCTATACTATTATGAAATTTTAGCATAGGTGTTTGTATGTTCAAGATATTTTTGACAAAAAAAATACTGGCCTATACTATTTAGGAGTCTTTGCATTTAAATTACATTTTTTAGAATTTTCGTTTGTCTGTCCGTATAGTATTATTATATACCTAATATATATAATTATAAAACTGTAATAGACGTAATGTCTGTATATTGAAAATACAATTTTTTTTGAAAGAAAAAGAACTTCGGAATGAAAATATTATTATTGAAGAAAAATGCCGTCGCAAATATAAAAAAATAGATATGCGAACACGCAGCCAAAGAATATTATAAAATACATTTAGAAAAACTCAACTTTATTTGTTTGTGCATAGTGTTACCAAAAATGGCGTATCCAAACTGTATTTGGTCAATAAGTATATTATTCATAATTCTATAAGAAATAAAAGCCATTTACGTAAATGGTATAGAATTATTTTTATTCGCACAGATATTTTATTCAAAAATGCTATGTCAAGTACAAATAGCTTATTTTTCTATTTCAAATACAATGTGTAGTTTGGATAGAAAAATAAGCAAAATTGGAAGAGTTTTTCAATTAGCTCTAATGCATAAAATTAATAGCACAGATGCAGAAATTGCTTTCAAAATATTCAAAATCTTTGACGATAATAACAAAATTAACCTAATATTATTGAAAACTCACTTAAACTGATGGTATAAAAACTCAAAATTCATAAACTAACATAAATTCAATATTCTTTCATTGTTACTTTAAATTTAATATGAAAATCAGAAATTTAAGATGTCATTAAATTTAAGTATACCGAGTTTTACAGAGCAATGCGCGGTTGCATAGTGCTTTCAATAGAATTAATTTACAGTGTGCCTAGAACCAGATACGTTCACGACAATCTGTGCTTGGTTAAGAAAGTCCTACACATTACATCGCGGTGGTACTTACCGATCTGCTGGTTTGGTTAAGTCATACTCTACAGAGACCATTAAAAAAAACGACTGAAAATTCTCATTTTAAAATCGTTTAGTAATATATATATTTATCAATATAATACAAGTACTGTACAGCAGCAGGTGGACTGAACGACAAATCAAAAAAGCGCTAGTCAGCTATTTCAAAGAGAACCGATATTAAGATGTGCATTTTGCTTGTCATGGTGTGCCAATTTCAGTTCTTGCTATATCAGTTCATCCATCCACTGCAATTATTTAATAAATAAAAGAAAAAAACTTGAAAAACTAACTTAATTTCGGCCATACTCCAGTCTGCGAAGCCGGATGCTGTTACTCAGATTTATTGGAAACATGACTGACGATTTTCATGGCTGAAAGGAATCCGCGTTGCCGAAACCCCTACACGAAATTGTGGTTCATTGTAGTCGATTGACCTCAACATTATTTAATCCTGTTTCGTAACTATTTGCAGTCAGAATTTTTTACTTTTGGTATTTAATTTATATTTAATCCTGTTGATAAGCCACACGGAACTTTATCGTAAATCAGTATCCACTGAAGCTCCTTATCTTCATAATCAATAAAATATTTGCATCGAATCATACCAGATTCAGGTAATCCCATAATATTTTACTATAATTTTGTTATCATTAACGATATTTTCTTCAGATAATAAAACTAAATTATACACATTTTAGACTGAAACGAAAAAAAAACTGTAAAAGTGAAAATTCACACGTGAAATCTTTGGCGTTCCTATATTACGAAGTATTTTTAAATTTTTTAAATACCCATACATTTCTCAAGATTCAATAAATAAATTATATATATATATATATATATATATATATATATATATATATATATATATATCTTCTTCCTTACAAGCGCAACAGGGGGGCATTTCCGTTTCATTGCGTTGTAAACTCGATATTGTGATCTACAATAAAATCATATGGATAATCTTAAGATTATCTTTAGCTGCATTCAAACTGTCTAAAACCTGAACAACATAAATTTCCTTGGCTCGCAAATGCATTTTCCTCTAATAATATCTTATATATTTTATTGAGAAAACAACCGTCGAAATATATTTAATTTTATTTTATGGAAAATTATTGCATTGTAACTATTTCTTAATAATTTACAACTATCATAAAACTCAAAATATGGCTTTGACTTTTAAAACTCTGCATTTCTATATCATATTCTCCTTCTAAATCACTCAAAATCTTTGTCAGAGACACATCATAATTATCTTCTTTCAATTCTATTCATTTGTAAAAATTTACGCTGTATCATTTGAAAATATGAGATAAAGACACATATTTTCATATCCCTCCTCAAATTTTAGAAATTGTTTTTATAGACGACAATAATTTCTAATTTTAAAACCACAATCTACTTACTAAAATGAAAATTTACCTATTACTAAATTTAAGTTCTTTTCCGCTCTTCGGAAAACTGCATATCTATCAAATATAGAGGCTCCTTCAGTGATTACTGTAACTGCGCTTTGTTTAAACTTTTGTTAGTTTTAGTATCTGAAATACTGAGGAGTTTACCACTAGTTGAATTTGGTTTTTAAATTATGCAAAACCCATGTTTTTAGTTTTGTTTGTATTTATTCTAAAAAAACTAAATTGTTCACATCATAATCTTTTACAATTTTCAGAACATTACTCTTCTCTATCATGCATTTTTCTGCTGATCATTTTTCTCATTTCTACTTTTGCTGTGAAGTCAGCGCGTTTGACCAAGAACCTTTTGTCGGGCACCGGTAAATCTTATGTTGCAGCTTTTTTTCTAAAGACCATAAAACATCTTAGTAAAAGTCCCAAGAATTTATAATTTTGCCTCTATTTTCCACTATTCTCCTAGAATTTTTCCGATTACTTCACACGTGAAACCAACGGGATGTCATCGCCATTTGTCAAATAGATTTGCGCCGAAAAACCATAAAACATCTTAGTAAAAATCTCAAGAATTTATAACCTTTTTGCCTCTATTTTCCACTGTTCTCCTAGAATTTGTCCGATTACTTCGCACGTGACACCAACGGAATGTCATCGGAATCTGTCCAAAAGCTTTGCGCGTAATAATAATGTAATGTCCTTGACATTTGTCCGTTAGTTTTCAACGTGACACCATCGTGGTATCATCCGGCGACATGCTATCAATTTCTTCACACTTTAATTATTTTCTTTAATTATCTTACTTCGACAGTATTACTACAGTTCCGATTTTTCTACAATTTCAATGTTGAAAATCCGATAACCAACAATTTTATTGACACTGATTCTCAATGTTAGTGGAAAAGCAATGTCTCAGATATTTAAAAAAACCAGAGGTGTTAAGTTGTTTGTTTTGACAAAGTATATATACACATTGGTTTTTTATCTGTTTGACGTCCAAATAACCATTTGCGATGAATTGTGCATGCGTTGAAGTGAATCAATTTAGTGTTGGGCGTGATCGTCATTTTAATCTGTTTTTCTGTCCGAAGAAACACTCATGTATTCGGTAATTCCACGTCTTTATGTTCATTCTTGGGTTTTTTCTGCTTACCTAGTGATTGTTTTTATATGTTACAAGTATGATAAATAAAAATAAATATACAAAAACACATATTTTTACTGCAATATAAAAATTGTCTTGAAAGTTATTTATATATATCTGTAATAGATTGAAATTAATTGAAGAAAGGAATCCAAGTTTAGAATATATTCTTTGTCATTTGAATACAGTCAACCCATTATTTACATCACAATTTTTGTACTTATCAGTATCATACGTTTACTTTTACCCAAAACAGCCCTCCAATTATCAACTAAACAATCAAGTGACAAAACCATTAGTTTTGTCTATGCAAATAGATTATTTGTATATAAATAATAGAAAAACGATCTGACCAATCAATTCAGTGCGCATGCTCGATTATGGAAAGCAAACTAGACTGGGTAAACCCTGGAGTACTTTGGATTTGGAGAAACTAGATATTAGTTGGATTAATAGTGTTCTCGAACTATTTTAAAGACGACCTGTGTTATGATTGTGATGTTTCTCTGTGATACGATGACCTAATATATTAGAAATTGTGACTGTTTAACCTACGAAAGAATTACTAAGGTTGTTTTTTTAAAACCAAAAAGATAGACGAATACCTATTTTGGAAAAAGTTAAAACACTTTATTATCTGTACCTTCATGCCATCTCTTAGGAAAAGGGTAAATAGCAAGTACATAGTATTATGATACGTGCCATCTCTAATAAAGAATCTTACGAGGGAAATTTTTATAGACAAGACTTGAATAATTTATGATTTTTCAATCCGTGTCCATAGAAGCTTGTCGCTACTATTGAGTAGTTAACTTTAATTTAATAAAGGCCATATGCATACTTGAAAATTTATTTTTGTATAAAACTAACAATAGCGCAGTATTTAAGAAACTTGTGATCCAGACAGAAATTGAACCACATTTATATTGCCACCGCTTCTTTTCCTGGCACATGAAATTCTGGTCGTCTTCTTTTAAACAATTTTCTTTAATATAAAAGTAATAGGGAGCTTTGGTGTAACTATTAAATTATGAAAATAATGATTGTTTAATTAACATTTTAGATAAATGTAATGAGGATGTAAAAATGGATTTAACATGGAATATACCTAACTATAAATATTCAACGTATGTACATTTTCATTTGTCTCTTTGTACCCTTAACAAATCTTAATATATAATTACCAGCTTTAAATTTGATGTATTACAGACTTATATATTAAGACTTGTTTCTTATTTCAGATTTACTCAGCTAACAGTAGCAAAAAATATATAGCCATTGGATTTACTTTATCGGACACACCAGGATTGCTACTTTTCATAAATTATGACTATCTAAGTGATAAGCTATGACTGTCTAATTTTAATATTATGATGAAGTAAGAAATTAAATATTAGGGAAAATATATTATTGTAAGTTTTAGACTTTTTGTCAACCCGCTTTTTTATAAATTAGCCTTATGTAATTAGAAAATAAGACGGTTAAACCAGTTACAATACTTCACCATATACCTAATTCTAGGACTTTAAAATTTCTACAAAATAATAACATAGTGTTCATTTAATAAATACGTAATAATTACCACCCATCGCCGTATGAAAATATGCGGTAATGGGTGCGTTCCAGATAATAACTGTATGAATACTTTTTTCAAGTTATTGTTTGTATTAACATATTCTTTAATTTAGTTTCAATATAAAGTGCCGTTCATGTCAGAGAAAAAAAAACAACCAACCTCTTAGATTTTGATTAATTCAAATGGACCATTGCTATCCCTATCAATTTATCAAAAGTGGACGATAATTAAGATGCAATTACATTTGCTGCTCTTTTTAGAAGGAGATTACCAGATAATTGTAGGAGACGTGGATAGAGTTAGATAAAGTCGGAGAGATACAAGGAAAATAAAGAGGGGGGGGGGAGAGCGCGCGAGAGAGTGAGATTTCTTCATAATACAATGGAGGTTAACTTCCATTGTTCGTAGCAGCCAGGCACTTTTTTGAATTATAACTATAGGCTACTTATCTGGATCCACCTGCGGATAATACATTAACTGTAACTATTGTGAAGAATCTATTCTTCACTATTCGAAACATATAGACCTGTGACTGACTCACATATGAACAGACCGTGGGCAGCATGAACCAGGCAAATGGCAAGAGTCTACCCTCGTTGGTTCGTAAAATCTTTATAGTTGCTTTGGTGTTCCTTGGAACAATCTACAAATAGCAAAGAGAAATAACAATCTTTGTTAAGCAATAGCAAGTTTGTTTACTGTGATGGCCTTTTCACACAATTAGGTACTCGTAAACTCTGTTGGGTGGAAGCTCTCGATAGTAGATATGACACACTATTCAGGCGCCTTTGAAGATCTCGTCTGTTGTGCGAAGGGGGATGCTATGGATAGAATGCCACCAAAACACTGAAATGTGTTTGTCAAAAAACAATAAAATTTTTTTATTGGCACGTTATACATAGGCCCAAATTACAAAGACATACCAACTATATTTTGATAAGGAAGTGTCGATACTATACAAAGTCTGCTAGACCATAGCAGAAGAAGAGAAGATAGAACTACTATAAGTTTAGACTAGAGAGAACGTCAATAAAAATCTGAGCTGCACTGAAACCGTCGATGCTGTTGCCAATTGAAAAGTTTCCATAATTCCACGAAATCATTTATTAAGATAGTGAAGGTATAACTCACCTGAAGGTATAACTCGCCTAAATAAGTGACATTAATAATATTTGAGTTTCCAGTATTCAAAGCTCTAAAATTCAACTTGTCACGATATTCCAATAATTCCCAAACGACAAACAAGCTAGCTACAAACACCCGTTCGACGTCGGCGACACGTGGCCGCTGTCATAATGAGGCAGTTTCCATGCGACCGTCGCTTCGTCGGTCGCATTCACTTAGTCGACGGCCCTTTCAATGATCGGCCCGCGCGGGATTACATACATTCATGCCGGGCGACCTGGCGGCGGTAATGGATTTGTGTCTTGTTAGCCCATCGTGAGTATAGGCGGGCGGCGCCGGGGCAGGGCGGGACAGTACGGTGAAGGTAAGCGGCGTATTTTAAATCGATGTAAATTAAAATTCATTAACATCTTTGAGTTAGGCATATGTATATTTCATGAAGAACATCGTTTTTAATAAATCAAATCGATTTGGTTAATTTGGTTATTAATATCCCAAAAATGTGAAGATAAAATATTTATTGACGTGAGCATCAATAATATCGTTGAACTTTCGTCACAGACGTTTATTTTCTTTGCCGTTTATTTTCGTAACAGTGACTGTTACGAAAATAAACGGCAAAGGTAATTCGCCCTTATATAGTATACATAGACACTACCATGGCATATGGTCTTCTCATTGTTTCTCTGAAGAATAAACGATACAATCAGTGTCAATTACGAAAATAAACGACTTTCCCTAACTTTATTTCTAGATAACCGATATTAACTAAAACACGACAAAAATTTTATTTTTATCGTTTTGCTCCTTTCTTTTTTTGAAACTATTAAAAAAATACTAAAATTATCTAGTAAACTCACCAAATTATCAGTGTTTAAAATTATTTATCAATTAGGTATCACTGTAATTAAATACTATGTATTAGATGTAAGAGTTTTTGTCAATGATATAAATATTTGAAACAGAACAGTCAATTTATGAATCTGACTTGAATTTGGAATTATTTTAATAATATAAGGAACAAATATTTGTTTCCAAATAAAAAATCTAAATTTTAAATGACAATATTGTGAAGTCACACGCAAAATAGCATTTGTTAAAAACCGGAAATCGTTCTTTATATAGGTATTTGGAGACAAAGAATTAATGGCTTAAAAAATATATTTTAGACATAATCAACACATTAAAAAATATGGATGCGACTTCGTAATACAGATTTAGATTAGATTTAGTATTAATTAAAATAGTGTGCCAGTAAAAACCTTGATAACATGAAGGTCATATGGGTAGATAGATATTTCACTAATGGATATGCGCGCCAATGAATAAAACAAGACATCGAAATAGGATGATTTTTCAACCTTCCATCATAGGCATTGATCCAAGAAAAGTACAAAAGAGAAGAATTCTGATTTCTATTAAATAAAAAAGTCAGGAAGACTTCTGTTATTGAAACGACCAAGAAAAATTATGTTAGAGGAACAGTCAAGAAGACTTCTGTCAAAGAAACAGTCATGAAGACTTCTGTTAAAGAAAGAATCAAGAAGACTCCTGTTAAAGAAAATTCGAGATGACTTCTGTTAAAGAAACAGTAAAGAAAACTTCTGTTAAAGTAAGGTTACGAAGACTTCTGTTAAAAAAACAGTCAAGAAGACTTCTGTTAAAGAAACAGTCAAGAAGGTTTCTGTTAAAGAAACAGTCAAGAAGATTTCTGTTAAAGAAACAGTCAAGAAGGTTTTTGTTAAAGTAACTTCAGTCAACAGTTATTACTTTAAATTAATAACCTAGTGGTTAAAACATAGTACCTATGTGACTAGACGTGGATATAAAAAAATCGAGATCATATAGACTTATTCATGTCATTAGAAAGTAACTTCAATGAAAAATATAAGCATGTTTTCGTTAATTATATTCACAATTTCACAACTTCAGCTGAAGCTTTTTCTTTGTCAACGTATAACGGTGGATGTGAATTGGAGTTGATAGATTAGTTCGTGATGACGATTATGCAAAAAATTATTATTCACAAGCGCTAATGTACATATTTTTAAAAATTTATTTATAATATAAAAACTAGATGAGAAATACAATAATCACAACGGCGACAGCAACTAGGTACCTATAGAGAAAATAACGTAAGAATAAGTATCGTTATCGATGTGACGCTACCTTTACAATACCTATGATCTAAGTACCTAAATAGGACAAGTGCCAACTGTGACACAATGACATATTTCTCTAGCTATTTGGTTCACGTGCCTCATTTTTCTTTTTAAATATTAACATTTTTCTTTTCACATTCGATATTTCCATGTAGGTTTGGAGTATCTAGGTACACTATTTTTAGGTACTAGGTAATGTGCCTCTCTTATATTCTTTGGCTATGTTTAAAGTTTATAAATCTCAGAAAAAAATTAATTTGTTTTGCTTAATATTATCTATTCAAATATCTACCCCAGCAATGGTTGTTGAAACTAATATATAAGTATTAGTCAAGGGTACCTGTTAACGAAACTTTTCTAAAAATAGATATCCACAGACGTAGTTATTAGCGCAAAAGAGATCGCTTTACGGCAACAAAGCCGACGTCGTTAAAAAAATCAAAAATACTTCATAACATAGCCCAAAGCACGTATCTAACTAGGTGTCTATGACACCTGCCGGCAGGCACATTCCATGTACCCACATCGCCGACGTCCAAAACGCCAAATCGATATCCGTTCCGCACGAAAACATGTCACCGACGCGGCCAAAACCCAAAAACGCACTCGGATACGCCAAAAAATCAACCTCACCTCTATCTCCCTCTCTCACTCTAAGCCTACCCATTATAACCTCATTCATAATACACCTCCATACATCACCGCTAACTCGAGAGTTCGGCCCACGGTGGATTCCGGCCAATCACGACGCGGCATTCCGTTTTAATAGCCGCGGCCACGCCCAGTCACGTATCCGCCTATTACGGGCCAAGTTAGCTCGGTACATCACATATAAACCTTTTACTGAGCCGAGCGCTGCCGAGCGCGCCCGAAATTTGTTCTCCGTCCCGCTCTAATCCGCTTCGGGTTGATCTAGTGCGCTCGTAGAGGGAGAGATTCTTTAGGTTTTGGTTGTCATATTGCATCTTGGGTTAGTTGCACGTTTACGGTCGTGATGCGTGCGTCGCTCCCGCGCGAAACGGTGCGCGGCTGTCAGATCCTGCCATCACGTACGTTTCGTATTAATCACGGGGTTTTTGTTTTGACGTATCCGTTTGTAACGATATTTAAACGAATAAGGTTGACAGACTTTAGATGCCGATAATAATTTTAATGGAAATCGCGTAATAATCACTTGCAACTTTGTGATCGTTTTTCGTATAATTATAAATTTGCACTATTTATGTATATAATACGCGTCGTTATATGGCATAATATATATGCATGCGTTTCAGGATTCGTTCGTGAAACATGCGCAAAACTGCTGAAAAACGTGTTTGACCAATCAAATGCTTTAGGTATTTACGGTGTTACTGACTTATAGACGTATTATATATACATATTTACGTGATAAGACTACGTTGTGTATACATATTGTTATATGTACATTTCGTGGGTGTTGCGCTTTGATGACGTTTGAGTTTCTTTATTGTTTTTTTTTGTTATATTGTGATGCGAAAATTATTTTTAATTTAAATACCGGAACAATAAGTAGGTGTAACGTCAAAGGTTATTTTGACGAATTGAGATTGCCAGTGTTCAATTTAATTAATTTATTTATTTATTTCAAACAAAATGAAACCTAAACATTTTTTCGTATAAATAAAAAAAATGATTTTAATTTAATAAAAAAAACGGAGTGCACTAGGACGACATGTGCAACACTATAAAATAGCGTGCCATACCGACTGTTTTTTGCCAGTTTTCAATCATCGAGATGTTGCCATACCAGGCTGTAGCGATGGACTATGCAGTGGCTTCCGCCGGTTTCCACCATCACCAGCGGCAGGCTGGCTTGCCGGGCATGATGGGCCTTCCAGGTTCTGTTCCAACCCCGGGAGCGGGCCTCAACCCGGCGTTTACCCACTCCTGGTTCGTACAGTCGCCGACGGATATGTGTCGACAGCAACAACAGACAAACCAAAATCATCTTGAACCGGGGCATGTTACAAAATCTTTTTTTAATTTTATTTTTTTAAGTTATTTTTGTTTTTTTTTTTGTATTTTTTATTGCGTGTATGTACCTATGTGTGTGGGTTTTTGCGTGAGTCTGTGCAGTTTTCTTGTGTGTAATCTACATATGTATGGTATGATGGTTTACCTACATATGTATGATGGTTTTTAGTTTAGTCGCTTTTTATGAGGGTATTTACATATTTTTTTATTAATAATTGTAAATGTGTGTTATGTTTCAATTAAGTTTTATTATTTTTAATTTTTATTTAAATAGATATTAGTACTTCTTTTGCATAAAGTAGATTAACGTTAACTTAATGTAAATAAATACAAGTCAGTCATGTATCTTAAAAATAAACATATTACGAAATATCTTTAAGTCTAGTATTTAATATACTAGTATCTAAATTAATTGCTATATCTTTAACTCTAGCATTTTAAATCTAAATTAATTACTATTAAAATACATTTTTTCCTGATTTAGACATTTACAATTAAATTACGCTTTTATTTAATTATAAATTATGCTTTTATTTTAATTATATTGCAATTTAAATAATTATATTGAGATTTATTAAACGCTTAATAAAAACGATATTCAGTAGTAAATGTAAATTGAATAAAATATTAACACAACGTTCCACAATATTGCATTTGTATGAAAAATTATAAAAAAATGCAACTCGGCAACGCAAAAACGACTATGGCAAATTGTCAATAAGCGCGACGTCGAATTGAATATCTGCGACGAAATATTTTGAGTAACGGAGTAAAAAATGGAGATAGAGTAAAGGAAATAAATAATGAGTATGCAATATCGGATTAGTTTTGGTCATTTAGAACGTATGGAAAGTAGCAAGTTGATACTAGTACTTATTTATTGAGAAAATAAATGGAGAAAACAAGCGTTGAAGACGTATAAGGGTCAGAGTCAGATAAGTAAAAAATAATAATTGTAGAAAACAAATGCTGAAGACCTATAAAGGTCAGAGTCAGATATATAAAAGATAATAATTGTAGACAACAGACGCAGATGACGAATAAAGGAGGCAGATAAGTGAAAGATAATAATTGTAGATAACAAATGCTGAAGACGTATAAGGGTTAGAGTCAGATAAGTGAGAGAAATAATTGTAGAAAACAAGCGCTGAAGACGTATAAGGGTCAGAGTCAGGTAAGTGAAAGATAATAATTGCAGAAAACAAATGCTGAAGACATATAAGGGTCAGAGTCAGATAAGTAAAAAATTATAATTGTAGAAAACAAATGCTGAAGACGTATAAGGGTCAGAGTCAGATAAGTAAAAAATAATAATTGTAGAAAACAAATACTGAAGACGTATAAGGGTCAGAGTCAGATATATAAAAGATAATAATTCTAGGCAAGAAACGCAGAAGACACATAAAAGGTCAGAGTAAGATAAGTGAAAGAAATAATTGTAGAAAACAAATGCTGAAGACGTATAAGGGCCAGAGTCAGATAAGTAAAAAATAATAATTGTAGAAAATAAACGCCGAAGGCCTATGAGAGTCGTAGTCACGTTACGAAAAGAAAAGTAAACATAGAAAGCAAAAGCTGAATACATATCACAGTAAGAGTCAGCTATAAAATTGTTAGTTAATCCATAGATTATATTTAGGACAATCATCAATTTTGGGACTAGTACAATGCAAATTTTTAATCCAAGTGGTTGTGAAAAGGCTGACCATCCTCCATGTATCGTGTTCTAGAGGTGTTTCAATTAACAAAATATTATATGAGTAATATTTCTATATTTAACACGAAAGTGTGATACTTTTTATCATATTATCATTAAATAGGAAAGGGGGGAGGGAAGTATGAATAAATCAATTTAAAAAGGGAAAATTAAATTTTAAAAATGGATATACCACTGTTAGAGGCATTTGTTTTCATTATCTTTACCCTGCTTAGGTGGGGAGAGTGGGGTATAGCACTAATGATAATTTCACTTTTTTTTTCTGTCATATAAAAATGATAATTCACAATTAAGTAAAACTACGTGATGTAGTATAATTTCTACTGTCTTTAATTTCTTTACCACGATCTAGGTTTCGTTGTATTACAACATCTTCAGGTGGGATATTAACAAAGATCTTTGCTAATATCCCATCTGCTAATATCCCACCTGAAGATGTTGTAATACAACGAAACCTAGGTCGTGGTAAAGAAATTAAAGAAAGTAGAAATAATACTATATCACGTAGTTTCATTTAATTGTGAATAATGAATTTCTACATAATTAACGCCAAATATATTAAAAAATTATAATGTTAAGTGTATTTTGTAAGCTTACTGTATGTAATCAAAATTTCTTAAAATGCTATTTTTTTTAATATAACCTTTTTACTGTTGAGAAAGAAGATCGCATGCAACATTTTAATGATTTATTTCCTACTTTTACCTTCAGCTTTTCTTTAAATGTGAATATATATATATATATATATATATATATATATATATATATATATATATATATATATGTATGTGTGTATAAGTGTAACGCGTAAGGGAAATCTCATTTAGTCAACCAAAGCAAAAGAATTCAAACAAACAGTTGTAAATGATTACAGCAAAACCTATATAAGAATTATTTATAGGAAAGGCCTAAAGTGACATGTGTATAGGAAAATTGGAAAGGACGAAGTATGAAGGGAAAAGGTTACGAATGAAAAAATAATAACGAAAGTGAAATTAGGGGAAGTACGATTTTTAAGAAGACTTTTGAAATCACTTACCGAAAATAAATTTTCATTGCTAGGATCCAATTTATTCTATAGTTAGAAAAAACGAAAAAATCCCGTATAGGAAATATTTATAGAAACAGCCTAAATTGACATATCAGAAGGAAAACGAGAAATGACAAAGTGTGAAAGAAAAAGGTTATTAACGAAAGAAAACAATGAAAGTAAAATTAGGGAAGGTATTATTTTTCACAAAATTTTTGAAAGCACTTATAGAAGATGAATTTTCACTGTTGAGACCCAATTGATTCTGTAGTTAGACAGATTACGAAGAAATACGCATAAAAATATTAACAATACTTAAGAATGGGTAGTATATTTGAGCTTTCTGAACGTAGACCTAGGTAATGTGTAGAAAGATCCTTGATGTAATAAAGTCTTTATGGGTTAGTTGCAATATTAGAAATGGAATATAAGAAATAGTCAATGAATATTAAGAGCATTGATTATGAATAGCTAGTCCAAATAGTAATTCAGTATTGAATAGAATTTTCGCAGACCAATATTTACTAGATGACCCATTTTGATCGGGAATTTTATGAATATGCTGCGAGGTTTTACTATTTTAAATCATAAATAATGTCAAAGAAAATTAAGAGATTCCTTTTACTTATATTTCAACGCGTTAGCCATATCAACACGTATCAACGCATTAAGCTATATTAACACATATCAACGCGTCGAGCCACAGTTATCTGTTACAAAACACTTTCTTTATTCACAAACGTACAACTCAGTTATTCACGCTATGCAATTTGATGACGAATTGCTTTACCCTTCTTTAAAACTTTGGTTTTTAAACTGTTTTTGTATAATATCCACATTTGTAATAATATTTTTTTTTTAATTTAAAGCAATTAACGAATTAAAATTTGCAAACTTGCTAAAATGGCTAGAAACTCAAGGTACAAAAAAGTTATAAAATATCTGTTAAAATGGATTATAACAAATAGACACAAAAACAGACGGATAGCAAAGAGATCCTATAAAGGTTGCGTTTTTTTATTCCTAGGTACGAAACCTTAAGAACGTGAATAATATTTTTATTCTGGTTATCTCGGTAAAGTTCCGTACCCAAATATCTTCAAATAGTCTCGCCCGTTTGCTGATCTACTTGACTTTATTTTTTATTTTAAAAAAAGTATCGATGGAAGAACCGAAAGTTTGTGTTATTTGTTTATATTTATTTTTAATGCAAAAATAAGAGCAATTTCCTTTTTAATTAACATAATATGAAGAAGGTACTTAAAATGGTTTCAGTAACCATTTCTGCATGAAACGTTTTTTAAACATACGAACAGACATCCAGACAGAAAAAATTCTGGCATTTAATTTACTAGCAATCTCAAAATTCTTTTTAACTTCTTTTGCACGTATTAGAAATAGTTTTGCAAACAATAATTTAACAATTTATTTATAACTTCATGGTCTTTATAACCTTTATTAAGCATCATATATACCAAATTACTCCTTTAGAGAAAGTTGTATTTAATCTGCTTTAACTGAGTTTATTTGTGTCGTATATTTTATATATATTTTTGGCAATTATGTTTAAACAGGTAATATTGAAATAGGTGACCGTTAAGAAAAAAGAAAGTTGAATGTAATGTCAGGAACGTGAAAAGTTGTAATCGTGAAAATTGCTAACCATAAGTTAATTACTTATTATTAATAATATTGAAAAATTAATAAAACGAGACAAGTAGCTGGTTTATTATATAAGAAATTCTATTGTTGCTACCGATTGTACTTAGCGCCTAACTTATTGAAAGATACTTTTACATAATATATATTAATGGGTTTTAACGAAAAACGTATATATAAACGACAAATTGTGTAAACATATAACTGAAAATTAATTCTAATTAGAATATGTTGCTTAATTTAAACGTGCCATTACAGAAAATCTAATAAAAACTTATTTAACAGTTCTTTAATTGTTGAGCTTAGATCGACATGACAATTGAATGCGAACGATAGGGAATGCTCGGATATCGATTAAGCAGGATTAAAATAATTAATCGAAATCGCTAACACACAATTTCACTACACGTAATTAAGCTGTTTTTGTAACTAGATAAATAAATGATTGTCGTAAATAGCTCATTAACTTTTCAGTTGTCGCCGGTCAAATGGTAAAAAGTTAACTCTCAAAAAACGGTGTCGAAGCGGAATAGTTAAATGTAATCGATGATTGTGTATAGCACTTACGCTTTCGGTTAATATTGTGCATTGCAATGCAACTATTGCAATATGCAATTGCTGCAGTTCAATTGAATTTTTTTACAGTCTAACTTATCTACCTTGACTAGACCGTACTAAAATTTTCATCTTTATGCTTAGCGACTTTATCACTGGGTAATTTTAGAAACTATCAATAATTGCATTTCATTTTATAAGATCCTTTTTAAAATCGTACATATTCTATATTCATTATATTTTGTATATCAATGTATCGACGTTAATAATTTGTTGTGTTTTGTTAAAATATTATCAGAATCATGATACATGATTTGCCATGGCATTGTTCAGGTAATTACCTTGAAAATTTTGTAACGTGATGCTTAATACTCTTAACTGATTAGCCAATCTTAAATCATTTTTATATAGACATAGCTTATCCTTTGTTAGTATTAAATTTGAGGTATTGTTGAATGTTAATTAGTCTTAGCGCTACCTGTGGTATTTACTATTCATCATCATCATCAGTAGCTCGGCAGTCCTCGGTGGACCCTGGCCAAGCCCTCCTTCTGGACGTCACGGTTTTCCAGTTTGTTATTTTGAGAGCGTCGAAACACTTTGTAGGCACTTCGCCCATCTTAATTTGGGTCTTCCTCTTCCTCTTAAGTCAGTTGGTTTGGCCAGAAAAATTCGTTTTACTATTCACAGCATTATAACTCATTTATATTAATCTCCACTTATTGACAGTGACTAAATTTTGATAAGAATTTTTCGTATTATTTTTATATTATAAAAAAATATGAAAAAATGAATTGAAAAATCGGCTCAAACTCAGAATACAATTACAACTGCATAACTGGTACAAATTTGGTGTAAATTTAATAAGTCTCCATGGCAATTGGACGAGAGACGATAGATGGTGTTTAATAAAAGCGATTTCTTTGCAATGTGATAATGCAATAAATCTATAAGTAAATTTCATGGGATATTCCATACTGCTGTTGAAATTAATTAATTTCGAGATGATATGAAATTATAAATAAATAGATACGAATGTTTGACTTTGAAGGAAATTGATAATCAAAGATGCGATTTAAACCACATTTGAGCTTTCTTTATGTGAATAGCCTGGAGCTTTAAGCACATGTGGGACTTGACAGGACAATTTATAGTTTTGTTAATATAAAAAAATGATAATCTCTTATTACACGGTATGGAAGTCTGTATAGAAGTATATTTTGTTGATCTTTAGTTTCTTTCTTTTTTAATGAATTGTAATACAATCGTGGCTCATAAATCGAGGTGAGTTTTTGCATTGCTGTCGTCGAATGGTTTTTGTTATTTTAATTAAATTAGATTATTATATTGTTTTCAACAAAGAAGATTTCCAGAAAAACAATATATGTTAAGTTATATTTTTAATTTCATTTATCAAATATTAGTTTAAGTATAATTATTAAAAATTATTGCAGTGAAATTAGCAGTATTGCTAAGATCGACCCTTAAATGAAACTAATAAATTTAAAACAAAATTCTTATGAAGATTTTGTAATCCAGTATTCTGCGTAATATTTTAAGTTTATGCCTTGTCATAATGTAAGTTCGATTTAATATGACGTTTTAGTGAATATAATACAATGTTTTCATTAAATATAGTGACTTATTTTCCTTTATTTATTCTACTTTGGAGTTGAAAACAAAATGTTAATTGTATAAGGTTTAAAATTGACAAAATATAATTTATTTTTCAAAGTTATCAAATCACGAAAATCTTTTGCACGACTAATTATCCGTTATTAAAATTGAATCATCGAAAATTATCACAAAACGTTGTTTTAGACTAAAATATTTGGTAAATTTACAAAACGAAGGAAATGAAAGCTTAATAGCACGCGTAGACAGATGTATTACGTGCAAATAGAAACTTTATACACAATAATAAGGTTTAAGGAGAAAAATCATAAAATAAAAGCATTTAAAACAAGAAAACAGTTCCAGGGCGATTTTCAGCATTGATATCTTTCATCTTTCCAACGGAAGATACGTTGTGGATATCAGAATTAATATAAGTTATCACATTACAGAAATAAACATTTATGTGAATAGGTCTTTTAAATCACCATATAGGTTTTAGTTTACTCTATATATATATATATATATATATATATATATATATATATATATATATATAATTACTATGAAGCCTTAAGTTGTGCATCTGCGCTTCTTGAGTATTTACGTGCATAGATAATATTTAATATGTGACCTTATTACTTTAAAGCTCTACACTGTACGTTAAAGCTCTTATATAGTAAGGGGGAAAAAAACGTCACAAATTTGTAAAAGATTTTCAAATTATTGTGTCATGTTGAATAAACTGTTGAAGGACTCGGCAATAGTATATTTGTTAAAATACTGGGGCATCCTAGAAAAAGGATATGTTTATGAATTTAGGGAAATGGTATGACAATTTTACCTCCATTTATAGGACAGAGTTGGACTTCCTTTTATAAGTAACATAATGGTTCCGGGTGAGCCCTAGCCCCTAAATACTATAAGATAAAATATTGAATAGGGTTTATCTGAATAGGGTTTATATTACAATATTTTAACTGTGAGTATTAAATACTATAGAAATTATTTTAACACTTAAGATTATATTTCGAAGATGCATTTCGGATAATGTTAATATTTCGCTAAATGGACAAAGCAAATTATTGATTGGTTGAGACTGAAATTTCCAATGGTTCACATTTATAAAAAAATTTGATTCATTTCCTTATTTCAGTTCGAACTTAATTAAAATTTTCATTAAAAAAAAACAAAAATACGCAAAACACAATCAGCTAATTAACTACCGTGATGGTATTTCGGCTGGCAATATAATTGTGATGTAGCCCAATGTACCCGTCTAGCCTCTTCGTGCCTTTTGCGATTATCGTCTTCAGAAAAAAAAACAAAAACCGTGTAATTTTCCGTCTCTCGACTCTTGTTTACTCACAATTAGCAAGTAACAAGCACTCTCCGCAACTCTTAACAATTACCAAACGTAATAAACTGTTCGACCTCCTTTATTCGTCTAACGAACGCGCTGGCTACCGCGAGCGGGCTAAACACGAACAGCGAGCGACATCGGTAACAAGTTGTATAACTTTATTATTTTATTTTTAACACAATTAAGATTATGATCTAAACTGTGCTTCCTTTTTTACCATCGTAATTTGACAGTTTCCCAGAAAGCCTCCATCATATGTCACAACGTGTGGATGTAACTCGGAGTGTAGGTTGTCTTCGCCTATATATACTTATATACAGGACGTAAAATTGAATACGACAAAGACGCGGGAAAGAAATTTTCCTTGATATTCTGAAGAGTGCAATGAAAAACTGTTTCTTTAAAATGTTGCGTAAAGAAAAATTATGAACTTTGGAAAAATTGAATATATTTGGCGTTAATTTTGTAGAAACTTATTATTCGTAATTAAATAAAACTATGTAATGTAGTATCATTTCTACTATCTTTAAGTTCTTTACCACGACCTTTTAATTGATCACCTGAATATGTTGTAACACAATGAAACCTAGGTCGTGGTAAAGAACTCAAAGAAAGTAGAAATAATACTACATCACGTAGTTTTATTTAATTGTGAATTTTGGAAACATTTTAATATTGCATTTTTTAGGGTCAAATACGTAATCGTCAACTGATGCATAAAATAGAAAAAAAATATATGGTCCGTTCCACAATTTAGAATTTTTCGTAAAAAATTTAAAATTTTCATTGATAATATTGAATTATTGAATATCTTTCAATATTATCAAATATGAGAAAGAAAAATATTTTGCAAACAATTTCAAACTTGAACTTGGGTAATTCCGAAACCACCATGAATTTTGAAGAAAAAAAACGGTTTCCACTGTCCTCTACAATATATTGAACGGAATTAGCTGTCCGCGACTTCGCCGTATTCAACTTTACATCCTGTATAAACATATGTACACATATATAAATGTAGATATGTATATACTTAAATATAATATGCGACAACCTGTACACTTTTATATGAGGAAGAATGACTAGATTCTTGCCAAGTGATATTTGATTCGTAATACAAAAACAACAGGAAGCCAAAACGTGAAAATATAATGTTTGGCGACGTGATTTAACGCTCGGTTATTACGTGAAAATAAATTTGCTTTTGATTAATATTGTTCGGTTTGTCACATGCACTGTAAAGCTTGTAGAAGGCGTTTAAAGTAAGCTTTAAATTGTTGCATATATTATTAGTAATTTCATTCTTAATAATTAAATGAAGTAATTTATGATATGTTACACCCAGTTTTATCGGTGACAATTCATATAATGTGCGTATGTAAGCATCAAATGAGTTACGGTACTTCCGTAACTCATGTGATGCTTATCTTATGCTTCCTTAATTACAATATGTAAAGTTTAGCGTTAACTTTAAATTTAAATCTGTGGTAATAGTAAATCTCAGTTTTACGAAATAACTCTGCTCGAGTATTGGTTTGAAATTTCAAAGCAAACATATAAATTGCAAAACATTCCTAAATAAGTTTTGCAGCTTTTCGCAGCTGATTATAAATAAGATCGATGCTGCAATACCTTGAACATTTAGATGCACTTCATATATGTGTATATATATATGTATATATATATATATATATATATATATATATATATATATATATATATAAGTATATAATTTATACATTGAGTCTTGTGTTTTGAAAAGAATGCTTGGATATACTTTAATAACCGCAGTGAATACATTCGTAGCATTTTAAGTTTGGAAATAGTTATGGTCCTTCTAAAGAAATAAAGTCTTCAGTATAAATTAGGGCTATTATTACAGTTTGTTACACATTTTTAAATTCAATCCTTAATTAGTTTTCTGTATCATTAAATTTTAATAATTCTTTTATCATTATCATTAAATATTTCTTAAGTTTAACTCATTCGCGTTCGCTTAAGCGAGTCATTAGAATTTTAGTACTCTTTATAAATCAGTTTTTCATGAAGGTGTTTTTGAAACAAAAAATACATTTCATTAATTTGTTGATCTGTGAAAAGAGCAGGATTTTTTCATTTTTTTATTGGATAATTCTCATTCTTATTGACTGTTGGAAAAATCCTTTGGTTTTTCTTGTTTTTTATTGATCTACAGTTTCAGGAAAAATCATTGTGTTATTTAGTATAATTTAATCGAGGTGATAAATATATTTTAATCACGGCGGTGTTTTCTAATTCTCCTGTTATATTTAGAAAAGTGTTTAATTGTTAATGCCAAAAGTTTATTCTTTTACTCTAAAAATCAATCACTTAATTTTTCCCCGAAACAGACAAAAATATTAAAATAATAATTTCAGGTCACATGAGGTTCACTAAGTCTTCTGAACGAATTATCATTTTTAAAATAAGTACAATTTGGCGTTTATCAAAAGATGATTTCCAAACTGTTATTCCAAGGCTTAATACGGCGACCGCATAATGATCACTTTTATTACAAATCTGACATGTACGAAAGCCCTTAAAAGCAAGTGACCACATTAGGATGGTCATCATTCACCCACGTGTACCACTAACTTGGCCACGACAGACACGTTGGCGTAGAGTGGCTTGAACCAGGTCTTAACGGCCTAATTTTACAAAATATGAATGAAACTGTCCCATTCTTACAAAACTGGTCGTCATAACCGTAATGACTGTATGGTGACCGGTCTCGCAAGTGGATATGATGCCTGTGTGTTTACAAATGACTATACGTTATATACGGACTTAGTTGTATGACGTTTATGAAATGAGAACGAGAGACAGAACTTCTTAAACTTTGATGTCCTAAATATCGTGGTTTAGATTTTACCATAAAATTAATTGGAAATGAAGTTTCAAAACCAAAATTTACGCACACTATAGGAGTCCACTACAAGATATCAATTATTTTAATGTGTGCTATTAGTTACTGTTCCGGGCTAACCGCTTTCCATTTTCTCCGCAATACGATCAAGATCCCTCTATTTGATATTTTTCTTTCCATCTATTAGCTTTTCCAAGTGTCCTCTTCGTGCGTCTAAACATTCCATATTAATGTTTTTGATTTACATATAATGCTATAATTATATAAATATCAGACTAAATCAAGATTGATTGTTTTAATATTAAACCAGTTAAGCTAGTAAAATAATAAAAATTTGAGGAAATGAATTATGTAGTGAATTTAAAAATATTTCGAATTAATTCTGTTTCATGTGAAATATTGTTTTTTTAATTTAAGATAATTTTATTTATATGCAGCGTAAAATAAAGCCATCTGATATATATCATCAGTTTTTTTTTTATTTATTTCATTCCAAGAGACTTTGAGGTTCTCGGTATTTTTTATAAAAATTTATTTATTTTTTTAAATTTTGTTAAAGGAGTGACCTCTTCTAGTCAACCATAATCACAGTGCATTTATAAAGTTACTGGACAGGTAGATAGCGAAGAGCGGTATTAACGAATTATGATAAATACATTTTTGAGAAAAAATAAAAACAAAAAATAATCTAATTTTATAACTCAGGAGGAGTTTTGGACCAGCATTGAGGAATAGGAAATGAAAGGCGAAGAAATAGGGGGATTTAAAAGGAAATGGAACGGAAAATTAGGAGAGGTATGATTTTTGTGTTTATATTTGTTTATTGGTTGTTTCTTTATAATTCAATTACTAATAGTACATTCGTTATTTCTATGAATCGATATGACGAGAAGCGTACGTAACCATATTTTCTACTTGAGCTCAAACACTTGTCGCCACAGCAAACAAACAGTTGAACAATCACTGCTTATAGAACGAACACAAAGGCCGACTCGATTTGTTACATACACAGCGCGTTACATAGCCGCTGGCACGTGAATAAGCCGAGATAATTTATTTGGCCAATGAAGAGTAATAACCTTTGCATAATATTGAGATTTACAACGCATCTGCTACCAGTTATTTTTAACCGGTTTAGTTTGTTATCATTTCGCAATGACGATACCATTATTCGAGTACGAACGCGAAAAACAGCTACAAGTGTTGAAATTGCAACTATGTAATAGCTAGTCTCAATATTGACTAGCATGTAAAAAGCACGTTTTATAAAATATAATAATATATGCACTTTTAAAATATCGTAGAGTATTATTGTTGCAAACAATTCTAGAAGTGATAAAAACGGCATTACCTTTAATAAAAGCTTGTATTATTACATATAACCGCACTAAAGAGTAATTTATTTCCAAAGTTTAATTTAAGTATTTATAAAGACTGTTTCATGCTTACAGAAAAGAAAAGAAATAGATTGATAGATACAAGCTTTAGGGCATATCACTGTAATTACATTATACGACGTTTCGGCGTCTCATTAAGGCTGTGCTATCATAATATAACTGTGTTAATTAACAACAATGTAACAAATGACACTCAATTAATAAGCATTTATCGATGAGTATTAATGGGAAAAACTTTCCTCTGAATATTTTCCGAGCAGTTAACTGATCGCGATCTCGCCCATTTCTTATTTAGTTACACCCTGATGTAAAAGCTTGCGCGAAAATTAAATAAAATAGACTTTTCGTTGTCATCGAGAGTGGATAACTTTGTATAAACAGAGAAATAGCACATCTATAATTAATTAGCAATAAATTACTGATGATTGTAATTATACTTAAACAATAACTGGCCCAGCACACGTTTTTCTGCCCTTTGAAACACAGCGCCACCTATCGGGTCCACATTTTGCGATTTTCTTTTTCGGCACTAAACCGGCATATATTGTGGATATGAGTCATTTTGGTCCATAAAGTGTTTGTTAATAACTTGACTACTGCGCCCCCTATCGAATCCCACCATCGTCTTGACAAAACATATATATTGTGTGAGTATGACCTCGATCGGTCCCGTCGTTCAGAAGTTACGCGATCACTAGCAGACGCATCAACGATTGTATATAAGAAGATGAGGTTTGATTAAAAAAGGCACTCAAGAATGGTAGATACGAACAGTCTGGCGAAAACAGGATTTTCATCAAAATGAGGCAATCGGTGAGTTAAACTAATAAAAATGTAACAGGGTCTCAATTTAATACTGAATTAAACCAATCTCGCATTATGTTACAAACATGTCATGCTTCGCACTGAGTGACAATGAATGATAATAACCTCTAGAGTAAATAGTTAACTCAATAAACATAATGACATCACGTATATTTATATACATATATACATACATACTAATAAACAACATACATAATGTTTTATATAAACGCTCTAAGATTAGTCGAATTTCCTCATCTTTCTTAAACTATGGTATTGAAAAGATTAACGTCAATACGATTAATTAATAACGTAAAAAGTTAAGAATAACATATATATTTAATACATGAAGAGAAAAATTTGTACTCCTTCTTAAGCATATACCGCGCACGGAGGAGTCTGAATTTGGCATAGTTAAAGTTTATATTGAGAAGGAGTGGTAAAATTTATATATAACATGTATTATAAATATATTAAATTATATATTACAAATACATTAAAAGATTAATTGAAGATAGAACAAGAGTTGAGACTATCATCAAAGAATTTTAAAATGCGAGATTGACGAATGAGTTTCGAGCTGTGAATTTTGTGTGATTTCTATAGTCTGTGAAATGTATTTTAAGGAAAAAAAGCAAACAAACTACAAAATTACTATGAGTCATACACTATAGTCTACAATATATGTCGATTTAGTGCCAAAAAAGCAAATCACAAAATCTGGAGCCGATAGGTGGCGCTATGTTTCAAAAGACAATGTGTTCAGTATAATTACAATCATCAGTCATTTATTTCAATCAAGTTCAAAGTTAAAAAAATTAATGATTTACAATCTAATTTCGACCATTAATACAGGTTAAAGTACGGCATAGCATCTTGAAAAAATAATCTCTGATCATGACTAGAAATATATAGAAATAATAAATTATGGTAGCAAATGTCTTCGTCCCACATCAGTGAGGTTTACTGTGCGGAAATTTTCCCAACAATATTTAAACATACAGTAAAACGTTTTCAAAAATGTAATTGATAGATGATTACTCATTTCTAGTTTCTTTCGAAACCGTACACATTTTCGCTCTGTCATCAAAACGGCCGAAGCCTCACACGCTTCAAAGCCAACTAGTCACACATAAACGCTTTGTAAGAGACCCCAAAAACGAAATAGGCGAGGCCAGATTTCGTTTCAAAAATGAATTCATCAATACGATTAGTGTTGGCGTTTGGTTCCGCCATTATTTTTCAATCAAACTCGCATCACTTTTTTGAGCGCCCCCTCTTATAGCCGCCGCACCGCGGACCAAGAGCGCTCTGTGACCCACTTCTTAACTATTTGGTCACGACGTTTTGTCGGCCGGAGGGCCGCAGCGACTACTGCGCGGCAGGCAAATAGAAAAAAGGGGAGAGGAAAACGGAAAGGATCTCAATGAAGTGTAAAATGTGTTTGTTTCACATTCTCATTGGGAGCGCGGCATTTTTGGGGCATTTTATTGAGCGTCCAGCTTGAGGCTTTTTTGAGTCATGTACTTTTTCCAAAACCACTATCAGAATCCTATATATTGTACTACAGTATGATTCCTAATATAAGATTTCTCTTAAAAACATTACAAAAGTAAAATGAAAGGTATTGAAATTTTAGAGAAACTACAGATTCGACAATTATCGCATTACACAACTCTTAATACCTCTTTCGAACTGATTTTTAGCATTGCATATATTTCTCTGAAAATATAGTTATTAATATAAGATTTAAAAATATAATTGCTCTTAATAGCCTGCTCTTATACATAGTTTAAAATAAACTGTAATTATAGAGAAATTACATAATTGACCATTATCACATTACATAGTTCTTGATATCTTTTGGAAGCTAACTTTCAAAATAATATATATTGCACTAAAAATATAGTTATCAATATAAGATTTAATAAGTTGCGCTTAATAGCTTGTTCTTTAATAATTATAAAATAAAAGAAATCGGAATTATAAGGAAATTATAGAATCGACTATTATTGCATTACATGGTCCTTGATACCTCTTCCGTACTCACTTCCAGCATCGCATATATTTCTTTGAAAATATAGATATTAATATAAAAATTAATAGGTCACTTTGAATAGTCTGCTATACATAGTTAAGATAAACTGAAATTACAGAGAAATTATAGAATCGATTATTATTGCATTACATGGTTCTTGATACCTCATCCGTACTCACTTCCAGCATCGCATATATTTCTCTGGAAATATAGTTATTAATATAAAAAATAATAGCTTACTTTGAATAGCCTGCTCTTATACATAGTTAAAATAAATTGTAATTATAGAGAAATTATAGAATCGACTATTATTGCATTACATAGTTCTTGACATTTTACCGAGCTCATTTTCAGGATCGTATTTAATTCTTTAAAAATATAGTTATTAATATACAATTGAACAGGTTACCACTAATAACACGCCCTTATACATAGATAAAATATAAAAAGACTGAAATTAGAGAATCTGAAATTTAAAAAAATACAGAATGAAATTACAGAATCGACCCTTAACGCATTACATAGTTCTTAATCATTTTGGTTGGAGTTGACAGAAATTCTTCCTTCACACACTTAAAGTACTTTATTTGCCACAAATGAATTAGAGCGTATTGCCACTTTGTTTATTGGTAGTGTGTCTGCTTGTAACCAATGTGAAAAAAAACTACTGAAATTTCAAAGGTATAATACTATGTATAAACATATATTATATTATTCAAAGTTTTTCTGTTTTTGTAATATTATTCGTGAACGTAATATAAACATAATGAATACGGTATCCGTACAGCATAACACAGTTAAGAGAATTTTAGGAATATAATTTTTATTTCAATATTCAAATTTATTTCACTTTCGTGTTTTATTTATTAGGTTGTGTCGTATATTGTGGTAATGATATTTAAATCGAATTGGATACGAGAGTGGATTTCGGATTATAGATTAACTTAAAAAAATTATTTTTTGCACCATAATATTTGTAATTATTTGTAGTCGGTGCGTGTTTTAGATTCCTCAAATTTGAATTTGCGTAAATAAAAACTTATGCCTAAATATATGCATATTATAACCTAACCATATCAATAAATATATAGAATTTTCGTATTTTCAAACAATTAATAGAGGTTCATTTTTAATAATTATCAACTATCAGTGTTGTTGATTATTAATATCTAATAAGTACCATTCATTTTAATTTCTTTTTTTATTTTGTGTGTATTTAACCTTATAAATATTACTAAATTTGAAAAAAAAGATAAAAGTGACACATTCCGTTTGCCGATTGTCGAGCTGTGTCTGTCTATTGCGGAAAACCACATTGTTTTACTTCAAGTATCATGAAAGTAAATGAGAGATAATTTGTTTTGGCATTTCCCCAACGAAACTGTAACTGGAAAAGAGTGAAAATTGAAATTAAGTAGCGTGCCTCTCAATGGAGTGACGATTTCCTCCCATTTGAGTGTTTAGTAGTGGGCGGTAAGGGGATTAATGTCCTCTTTTCTATTAAATAAGTACTTTGCAAACAGTAGTGGACTGTAGGGTGGATAATACCCTTATTTCTATCAAAAAATTACTTTGCAAACAGTAGTGGACTGGAGGGTGGATAATATCCTTGTTTCTATCAAATAATTACTTTCCAAACAGTAGTGGACTGTAGACTGGATAATGTCCTCATTTCTATTAAATAGGTAATAGCCAAATTAACTTGAGTATTTGAATGCGACAGTTATGAATCAATTTGTAATAAATAAAAACAAAAAATATTTATTTACTTATTTAACAACATTAATGTACAGCAAATACGACAGCCCTATTGCTACAGGAGCAACCTCTTCCAGTCAACCATATCTATATTTAAAAAAAAAAAGGATTATCCAGTAAACTTTAAGAGAACTTACAATATAAATAAGGTATATTTAAAAATAAAAATGAGAATATTGACATGAGTTATGGTGGAAGAAGAAAAGAACAAGACCGCAGAAGGACTAGGGTTTAGGAGAGATAGGACTTTTGTTGTCAAATTTCTTTCAGCCAACCCCATTGAATCAAGTGAGAGAAAAAAATAACGTGGTAAACGATTTTTAAAGGCTAATTAATTATACTTAACTTGCGTAGATATAAATATGGAAAATACAATATTAATATAAAATTAAATAAAACAAATGCAAGACAGTGACACATTAAGAACAGGGAAGGTATAAGAATGGGATACAGAAGGGATTTCGATCTGCTGATTATGATACGTTATATAATTTTAGAAGACACAGAAAATGAGGTGCTCTTTATATAATTACATTTATTTGATTGATTTTGATTAAATTATTTTGATTTGATTTTAATTAAGCTCACAATTTTAAGAGATGTAGACAGTTATGGAATTATAGGTGTATTCTAACACACGCTTAGACGATTTTGTTCAAATTCAAAACAATTAATTTTTTTCAGGTTAAGTTAAGTTTTTAAACTTTATTCATATATTATATTGAACAAAACGAATTGAACATTATGAAAAAAAAATATTTTGAAGTCATATTCACTTCAAGATTTGAACAGCCCATATTGGAACTCAATAATATTAGTCAATATGTCTAAATAATCCAGTTTTGTGACAATGTAGAAATAATGTTTAAATAAAATTTCTGTTAATGAATCATTTCAACGAATCGCCTTTCTTATTGCTAATAATTTGATTATTCTGCTAAAAGCATCTCGGTCGCAAAGTGTTAAAAGCAAATAGAGTAGATAGCCATTCATTCATTCATTCATATCGGTAAATTTTCTCCCTCGGCGTTTCGTAGCAATGGCTTTGACAATGAAATAATAATCAAACGGATGAATAAATATTGATAAAACCAATGAGATTATAAAAACTTTGAGTCGATCGAGAATCGCTTTCTTGCGACAATATTCGCCGGCCGTAACGAAAGACGGAATACTGTATTAATGCGAAATGTTTACCTTTTTTTATTCCAAATTTATGTAATTGTTCGAGGAATATTATTGTATAACTTACTTTTGTTGTAAGGAGTTTTTATTCTGAAAAGAAATTTCTTTTGTCGGTGAAGTTTTTCTGAATGCAAACGGTAAGTGTTTTTTATGTATAAACGTCACCGAAGCTCTGACTTTATAATATTAGATGGACGTAGGTGTGCAGTAGAAGTTTGCAGATAAATTGTTTACCGTACTTCCGTTATGAGTTTATGTATACTAAAGCACCCCGCTGAGCCACGGTAGGAATATTGAAAAAGCGAGAATATCTTAATCATATTCATTTATAAAGAGGAAAGTTTTGTTTGTTTTTTAGAGTTTGGCACAAAACTAGCTCATTCTATTAACATGACCATTTGATCATACAGTGTCGAGATGGATGTAGGTTATTTAATGTCTTTTTAGAAAGTGTTGATAACAAGAAGTGATGAGTTAATTGAAGGGAGTTGTTTCAGTTAAATTTTTAAGCCGTTGTTGATTTATGAGTTAAACTTTTAAACTGATGTTGATTTTCGAATTAAACTTTAAAACCGTTGTTGATTTTTTATTTAAACTTTCAAACCGTTGTTGATTTTCGAGGTATACTTTTAAACCGTTGTTGATTTTCGAGTTAAACTTTTAAACCGTAGGTTGGTTTTCGAGTTAAACTTTTAAACCGATGTTGATTTTCGAGTTAAATTTTTAAACCGTTGTTGATTTTTGAGATAAATTTTTAAAACGTTGTTAATTTTTGAGTTAACATTTTAAGTCGTTGTTGATTTTCGAGTTACACTTTCAATAAGTTGTTGTTTTTCATGTTAAACTTTGAAACCGTTGTTCATTTTTGAATTGAACTTTTTAAAGCGTCGCAGCTACACCAAAATGACGCTTGAAAAAATTGTATATAATAATGATATCCACAAGAAGTTTCAGGTTTTATACAACAAATTATTACAGATTGTTTCTCAAAAAATGTTTCATGCCCAAAAAATTGGACAGAACAGCCCCATAATTAACTATAGAACACAATGAATAAACTAATGAGAGTACCATTAATAAAGTAATTGGAAATTATCATTATATACATAAACTCGGCCAAGAGCTTGTCAGAATAAGCACAAAATAGGGTTTCACAGTTGTCTACATCATTTGAAATTGTTGGTGCAAGTTGATCAAAAAAGTTCTAATTATATGTTAGTGTTTAGAATTTTTTAGGTTCAAAAATTCGAAGAAAGTGGAACACATTAAATGTTATTTAGAAAAATATAATTTTCAATTACGAAAAATTGTTAATGAGGTTTAAAATTAATTTTAAAAGACCTGTCCAATACGGCTGGGACATTCAGCTAGATAGGATGCTTTAAAAAAGGCGTCTCGATTTTACATGTATAAGAAGATAAATTAAAAAATAAAGTAATGTTTTGTGATATGACACAGTTAAAGAATTTTAATGTTTTTGCTACCGAACGCTGTAAACTGAAGTTAGAAACATACTGCGCTGTAATGAATTTAACAAAAACTGAATATTACTTTAATACAACACGACTTGTGAACACATCCTTCATATATTCTATACTAGCTGTCCCACCTGTTTTATCTAAAATAAAAAGGACAGTAACTGTATTTTATTTCGGTTCATTCTTAGCTTTGTACTGAAACAGTACTATGTCATTTTCGTTCGTCCGTCTATCACAGCTTCACAGTTTCCACGGATTTGTACTTGTTTCTACGAAATTTAGCAAGTAGATGTTTCATACCTAAATAGAGGTTTCAATAGCTCAAAAGAGGTTTAATATTAAACGAAAATTTTGCCCGACAGTTTGCGGTAACCTTACAGTTTATACAACTTAAAACCTTTGTGAATGAAATTTAGCAAATAGACGTTTCATATCGAAATAGAGGTTTCATTAGAGATTTCAATGTGCAAAATGGAAGTTTTAATAATTATGTATTAAAATAGTAATAAAAGTGGATGTGAAAAATTATTGTGCGCATTCCATTGAGTGGGGTGTCATTGGATTAGTCTTTTTGAGAGAAATTGCGATTTCATTTCAATTTTTTTGTAATATTTGTATCCCGTTATGAAATTATTATTCTTCAAAGTAATATGCAATGGGTTCATCAACCTCTATATTTTCTCAACCATTAAAAAAATTCTAGATGCTATGGTTTTATTAAATTTTTTCAGGAGATATGGGACGCTAACGCTACGAAACCCCGCTTTGTGCATGTTTCAGCACACACTTGGCTGGTTTTCACCATTAAGACTGATTTAGGTTTACATGATATTATTATAATAATAAAAACATTTTAAGATTATTAATCAATTAATGTTTAAACTCACTTCAAAGTAGCCACATCATTATTTAATATCTTATTACTTTTAAGCCCAAAATTACTAACTCAAATCTCAATAACAATATCTTTATGGCCTTTTTCAATTCTTGGTACTCAAATACATATTTCAATAAGTTCCGATACAATTTCGTAGACTCAAATGAATCACAAACGGTGGATTCAAATTCAGTCAAAAGATCATCAATCTCCAGGCCCGGTAATTGTACTCGCTGACGCGTACAATAAAAGGGTAATTTCACGGTTCCAAATTGGACTTGGTGCTAATAGATATGTCAACTGGCAAGCCGCCACGGGGGGGTGCAAGGTAACGGTCCATAACGTATAAGGTTCCTCACCATACACGAGATGTGTAGAAAATGCTTGTTGCTAATTGTGGCATTTCTCACATGTCACAAAGAGATTCGGAAGTGCGAGCTTCCGCAAAATAAGCGCGGAGCATCTCCCGCCTTTTAGAAACCCATTGTCGGATAATCCTCGTTCGATTCCCCATAATGGATGCTGGATTTTTTGTGTTATTTACAAGTCATCACAATGAGATCAAAGCTGTTCGAATGGCCGACGGGCTAACCGCAAAAGGAATGTTGGGCTTAGTGCTCTGATACTTTTATTATTCGTTGATTACCTATAAAGTTTTATGTTCGATAGGGGATCGAGGTTTGCTAACTGCCGGTTTTGTGGACTACGCTACGTTGATGGTTTACATTTCAAATGATTTGGATGTTTGAATTGTCGGTCTTACGTACGCTGCGTCTTGAACGCGTTGCGTCTTGTAGCACTTCGGTTTTATTTATTTGTTCAAGGTTTCTTTTGTAACATGTCCCAGTAATAATTATTATTAAACAGTTATTTCTAAAATATAATAATTTGTAAAGAATTATTAATTATTAACATTGGTGCATGGCATTAACAGATATGACATTAACAGATTATTAAAGAAAGAAAAATTATAATGTAATGATTACATCTTCTATAAATCTTCACCATCATTGTTAGCATACTGTAAATATACTTATATAAATGTTTAGGCGTTCGGGGTTTATTTATGAATTTATTATAGGTTTTTGGTACCGGAAAATGACAAAAAAATTTATGTTTTCCATCTTGTATATGATATAATATTGTACTTAACAATTCCGTTTACTCTAGAATGAATATTTTAAACATAATTTCGAAATCAAAATTAATTACTTATTAACTTTTTAATTGCGAATAATTAATTTCTACAGAATTAATTTTTTCCGTCTTGTATATGATATTTTAGTTTTTCATGTTGCCCCGCATCCGTTTTTTTTCTATTTTTACCAATTATAAAAATTTTATTTCAATAAATACATGCATACTTTGAATACAATAATACATGATATATTATGTTTTATAATATAGCTTATGTGCAAATAATTTAATATGACGAAATGTTATATGTCATATATGGCCAGTATTTTAGGATACCACTTGCTATAATTTAATTAAAATCCTAGAATATATTTTGAGCCATAAACAAGCACAGGTATATACATTACTAATTCTTTAATATCTCTTTAGATCATAATGAGGCGTTGTATTGATTTTTACCAATTATAAATATTTTATTTCAATAAATACATGCATACTTTGAATACAATAATACATGATATATTATGTTTTATAATATAGCTTATGTGCAAAACATTTAATATGATGAAATGTTATAGAATATTGTCGACGATGAACATTGAAGAGATATACTCATGTTACCTAATCTATATGACGGCCAGTATATTAGAATGCTATTTGCTATAATTTAATTAAAATCCTAGAATATATTTTGAGCATTAAACTGGCACAGGTATATAAATTACTAATTCTTTAATATCTTTTTAGGTCATACTGAGACGTTGTATTGATTAATGGATAAGTATAACGTTCATTAATCGAAATTAAATCTAAGATAAAGCATTATTAACTCAATAAATCATCAGTCTGTAAACATTATACTAAAAATCATAGAAATTAGTAACTAGGTAAAGAAAATGGAAGAAAATTTTACGTAGCTCTTAGTGTTAAAGTTTTTCTCCTGTATAAAAGTCTCGCCAAAATATATTACTCCGTATACGTGTTTTCATAACTTTTATGGTACGTTATTTTTCAATATTATTGACCATTTCGTAAGCCTGAACGTCTTATCTGATTTTTCAAAATAAAATTCGAAAAATCAAAGCACATTCCCGCTTTCACGTTCTGAAATTATTTTACACATGAATTTGATGACGTAGATTAATACATTCACGTTTCATATTTTTAAGCTTTCTTAAGTATTTTTCTTGTTTACAATTAAATGAAACTACGTGATATAGTATTATTTCTACTTTCTTTAAGTTATTTACCACGGCCTAGGTTTCGTTGTATTACAACATCTTCAGGTGGGATATTAGCAAAGATATCTTTAGAAAAAATTAGCAAAGATATCTAGTTTATCACGTAGTTTCATTTAATTGTGAATAAGGAATTTCTACAAAATTAACGCCAAATATATTCAATATTTTTCTTGTATAAATATCTAACTTATCTTATATAAACGTGTAGCAAAATGATTATTAAGTATTCTACTTTCTACTAAGTATTCCACTTTTCAACAGTTATTTCACAAGACTGAAAATTTCGCCGACTTTTCCAAATGAAATTCAATTCTTCTTCAGATGATTTAATTTTTTTTAACAAAAACATTTACTGAATAATTATGTTTACGTTATCTTTCCTGCTGTATCCTTTAAATTTAGACAAATCCAGCTGTACCGGCCGCATTTTTTTTCAATTCCGCAATGCCCAAAAACGTAACCGTTTTTCTGAACGTCACCAGCGAAGCATGCGATTGGTGTTCGGACATCCGTGCCATTGTGTTACATCACTGCGAATTTTGACTTCACGCTCAGTGACTGTTCATAGGATAAGTTAGATACGTTATTGTAGCACTAAATGGCGGCTCCTTTTAAATTGTTAAACACCTAACGGAACTGGATCTTCTTAATTTCTTTTCAATTCTGCCTCTTAAAAGCCGTCGCGTTGTAAGAGTCCTCATATTGCATTGTCACGTTTTCTGAACTCTCAATTATTTACTATTTGATTTAAAAAAATTTAATTATTTTGTTGTATCGATTTACGAACACATATTCTTAATGGAACTACAAAGAGTTGAAACTGTATTATACTATAAAGTTATTAAAAAAATATTGAAATTTGCATCTGAAAATGTGGACGAATTTTGCATACCATATATTGGTGGTCAGTACAAGTTACTTATAATAAACCTTACATCATAGGCAATTAAGCTTTTGTAGTTTAATAAAATAAACGTTTATATATTATAAATTTTTTTCTATCAAATTCATAGAAAGAAACAATTTTTGGCCAAACAGAGCCAAAAATTGGTCAAATAGGGAAGCTTTTACAAAGGGGTTGGCGATGAACGTGTTAGACAAAATATGATAGTTATAGTCAAAATATTATATTGCATGTGAAATCCATGACTGTAGCGGTACAATATAAATTGTTATATACAATTAACACCTCCCTCTGGAATATTGCAGACTTGATGACAAAATCTGCTACAGACAAAAGCTGTTAAAAACTATTTCCGGAAATTTGTGAAAAAGAAAAATACCTTACCGTTTTATCATGAATCTTTGAAAGATTTTATTAAATAGGTATAAGTTAATATATTTTTATATCATTTTATAAACACACACACACACACACACACATATATATATATATATATATATATATATATATATATATATATATACATTTTAAACATCATATTTTCTATTACAATTTTATAATTACGAATATATAAAATAATGTTTTTTTTCAATCTGTGGAGACACTGACTCTTTACCATGAATCAAAGATTGAAATATTTACGATATGTATGAGATATGATTATAAGACCTTCAATACTACTCATATATTTTTTAAAAAACCTTATTTATGAATAAATAATCTTTATTATGAATAAAATTATAATTATGGCTATAAATAAATTTATTAATTATAGCTATATCTGCCGATAAATTCATAATTATATCTATTTCTGCCGATATATTTTAGGTTCATCTGTAAATGTATTTATGTAGATGAAATTATATTTGTAAAGGGTTACACATTTTGCTTAGTATTTTTTTTATCTATCCAGCTATTGGAGAATCAAAATTTACTATATTCTGTTTCAACTGATGTTATCAAGTAAGATTTCGGTTTGATTCTTTAAGTATCTCGAATATGATAAAAATTCGTAATTTAATATCTCGACTATAATAAAACGTAATTTAGTACCTCGACTATAATATAATACGTAATTTAATATCTCGACTATAATAGCAATGGAATTTTCGTTTTATATTGTACATTCAAATTGTTTATTTGCTTATATACTGCTCCCACTGCTTATATATATTATTTTTTTTCGATATTTTAATAAAATTATGTTGAATATATTTGGCGTTAATTTTGTAGAAATTCATTATTAACAATTAAATTAAACTATGTGATGTAGTATTATTTCTACTTTCTTTAAATTCTTTACCACGGCCTAGGTTTCGTTTTATTACATCTTCAGGTGGGTTATTACCAAAGATCTTGGGTAATTGTTTAATTATGTTAATAGAATGAATTTCCATTTGTGAAATCTTATTTGATATAAATGTTATACAGGAAGCTAATGAGGTCATTTAGAGTAAATTATCACATCATTTTTCAGTAGATGAAATTACGAAATATGAAAACAAAGAAATTTACTGAAAACCATGTATTACAATACATACAGAAATATTACATTCATACATTCGTTAGTTGACTTCTTTGAAGTTAATTTATTACATCAAATTATTACATTTAACCGATTACATTTATTTGAAGTTAATTTATACAAAAGCTCTTAAAAAAGAGCAACGAATCGCTACAGTAAATATACGATATAGTTTCATTTAGCGGAATTAATTATGCACTATTAGCTGCGGCTTCGCTCAACTGAAATACTATTCCTACACGACAAATGTGTTTTGGAAGTTTTTTACCCAAATACGTCTGAATAACTGGATAACTTTTATATAAAATATAGTATAGACTTTGTTCGTGATTCAATTTATCATACACCTTATACTTTTTAGTCCGGGAAACGGTATAATTCTTGAATATTATAACTTGGCGTTTTTAATAAATAATAAAATTGATTCCTACGATATGTGTCAATACATGGTGTAAAAGGTCTATTCATATGTGTCAATAAATTGCGTAACGTATATATTAAATATACGACTCATGTGCCTTAATAGCCTTTATAAACATTCAGCCGGCTTAATCAAAAAACGGCAAAAAATTATACAAAGTAATATAAGGAATTTTTTTTAATTCATCTAATACCACTCTTATTACCAATATATATTTTAACTCATTTTAGGTGCAAAACTTCAGATCTGAAACAAACTTTTTGAAATGAATTCAATGTGTTAGAATGTAAAGTACTATATTGATATCGTATGTAAAGACAAATATTATAAAAAGATATCATATAAAAAGACAATTATATTGTATAAAAAGACAAATATTCAAATTCTCATATTACAAATAAACAACATAATAGATACAAGTTTTGGCGATGTAGTAGGTCACATCTATGGCTGATGCGCCAAGTGCCGGCGTTATCGTCTAAGACGATCATAATACGATTCTGCATTTAACACTCCAGGAATTTATGTAGAAACGATCTTCAATAAAACTGATAATGCAGACCGATACCGACATTCCTGTATACAAAGTAGTATTAAAATATTATAGTAGTATTGAAATATATATTGTTTGATGAATAATCATTCATAGATTATCATACGATTTATGTTTCTGTTTTATTTTTCAGAGTTTGATATAAGAAACACCGTTTGACATGAAAATTTCACGATCAAATAGCTTATAATGTATGTGCAGTAGTTAACATAGATTATTTGTATTGGATACTTTGATTTTGTGTTTTGAGTAGAAAAAAATTAACGTTATCAACCTATACATACAGTGTTTTCTGCGTTAGTTTAGGCACATTAACATATATTTATACGTTTATAAATTAGATAAAAACGTTAGTATAAATATTATAAGAGGTGGATTAGGCAGAAAAGTGTCAATATTTTGAATAATAAGATTGCTCTAATTTTATATAACAAATATTATGTATAGAAAATAACAAAACGTATTTATATTAAAAAAAATTTTTCTATATTGATTAACAATGAATACTTTATATCTGATATGCAGTTGAAGTAAAATAATTTGGATAAATAAATGGCATAAAAACGAATTAAGAAACTAAACCATAATGCATTATTAAAGCATTTTTATATAATTAATTCATTTTTGCGTTTAACTTTTATATAACTTTAGTTACATTAAAATAATGTATGGCAACGGTCTAGACAACAAAAAAATTCATAAAACATTTCCACGGTATACATCATGGATAGTTGTTATAGACAGTTTACTACGACTCGTATTTCGTTACAAAATCGGACAATGGGAGTTTTTGAACTTAACAAACTTGACGTCTGCAACAAAATAACGTTCGAAGGAATACGATGGTGCAATTTACTGTATACCATGGTGCTATATACATCTTGCAACTTTTTTTATAAATGTCACTGTTATAAGATATCGATTGTTATAATCATTTTAATATTAAAACATTAGATCGTATTGTTCTTTACTCGAAAAAAGCACAGAATAAGTAACTAAATTATTACTTTAAAAAAAAATTATGACCACATGATGTAAGTGAAACTTCTAATTTTAAAATATGTGTAATTACATTGACGTTAAATGATGGATGTTAATTGAGCGAATAGGAACAATGCGAGATTATTATTTTAAAATATAATAACATACGCGTATTATATTAAATTATACTCAAATAAAATATTCCAAAAGCGTGCATGATGCGCTTCAAAAAGTAGTTCGCTTGGCTGATGCCATAGGGAGCCGAGTTTACCCTATTTAGCGTCAACAACCTGAACCTGATGGCTCAACGTCACCGACCCAAGCGTTACGGCTCAATTTCGTTCACTGTTCAGAAAAAGTATACTGGTGCAAAAAGTACGCATGTGCGCCTAATTAAAGTTTTATTCAAAAATAAAATATTTTAATTTTAGCCAATTAGTATCGTATAATCAAAAAGCATATGTCACTATGAATTAATAAAAATCTATATTGCAGATAAAATAGCAGTGATGAGGGGATTTCCCAAGTTCGCTTAATTAAATAATAACGTTATTAATCAATGATAAACGGACCAATCATAAACGGACATCGAAATAACATGTTTAATTAACTATTGAACATGAGTAAATATTAAAATATGTTGAGAGGCTGAAGTTCGTTTAAGTTAAATTTCGGGCACAAAAAAATATTTAAACATGTATTAAAATTATAAAATAACTACCATATTAAAAATGTAACTAGAGTTATATGTCTACAATGCGACATTAATATGATTTGTAGATAACGATATATATATATATATATATATATATATATATTTATATATATATATATATATATATATATATATATATATATATATATGTATATATATATATATATATATATATATACATATATATGTATATATATATATACATATATATATATATATATATATATATATTTATATAAAATTGACATGTTTTTCGCCAATGACTTTTGGATAGAAAACCTATTTAAAATGGCAATTATTACATACAATTAAGTAAAACATATTCCGTACAATAAATAAAACAAAATACCAATTTCGGCATTAAAGTAATATCAAATAGGCATTACGCAAGAGAGATGATAAAAATGAAATAAGTAGCAACAAGTAATAGCATATCAGGTGTTAAACAATATTTATTATACAGCAAACAAAGCTATCACTTACAATCAAAACATAGACGAGAATGCGTATTAAAATAATCAAACAACACGAAGCTAAATCATCACTCGCAACAAAGGCAAACACGAGATCAATATCCGTGTCTACAACGTGATATTAAAATTATCGACTCATGAATAGGTAGCGATGCAAGTATCGTCAGTATTATGAATAGGTAACGATGCAAGTATCGTGAGTATTATGAATAGGTAGCGATATAAGCGGTACAAGTAGCGCCGATGTATGACGGGCGCAGTGAAATCGGTCGAGAGCAGGAGGCGTTGGACAAGGGCAATCCGGTGGCACAGTGGGCCCACTCTCCGTCTCGGAACTATCATTGTCGGTAGTCAGAGCTAGTGTTGCACAGTGGGAGTATAAATTACGTGTTGTGGAAAGAAATGTGTTTATAGATTAATTAATTAATTTATTAGCCAAACTATTTTATTTATTTATCACAGAAACGAAATTATAATTGTAGACATCAATAGTGGTATTTAAAATATTTTTCTAGTGATTCCTTTTGTCTAACTTTCTCATCTATATATTAATTATTTTAAATTACAATAACAATAGTTCATGTTCGTAAGGATGAGATTATTTAAAACCGATTTTTATTGAGGTGCAACACCCTAACCGTAGTGTCCAAGGTTATTTAATTTCAGTGAAAAAAATACTATTTTGATTATATGAATTGACTCATGACAACTACTTCAGATTAACCAATAAAAAATTATTTCATTATGACTAATTTAAGTTATATGAATAATAATATAAATATAAACAATTTTTTTCTCTTGGAACTTAATAAATTGATTGAGAAAATCTGTATCATTAAGTTTGTCAATCCAGCTGCTACCGACCTAACCAATGCTTGGCAGATTTAATAATTCTGTCCTTATATTCATATAAGAGACTCTCTGTCTCCTAATCATTTCACGGTTTTGAAATTATTAGAAGGAACATAAAGTTTGAAGTGTATCAGCGAATGAGTGACTCAGTGTGTGAATGGACAAATTCTAGTAAAACTAGATTTAAAATAAATTGATTCTTTTATAACTTAATAAAATATTTGAAAAAACACCTGCATCATCGAATTTGTGAACCGACGTACTACCAACCCAAATAACGCTTGACTGATTACGTAAATATTTTCTAATTGTCATATAAGACACTCTCCACCTGCCAAATATTTCACCTTACAGCAATTGGAGAAATGCATTTTTTATTGTTGTAAATAATTTCATTATTTTCAGGTTTCCTTATAACATGAATTAATAGCCTTGCTAAATATTGTCATTGCTTGGGGGTCTGAAAAATTATGATTTTAAGGAAGTTTGAAATTATGTGTAAAGATGCTAATAATAATGTACATTAAATCGCACTCGTAATTGTTGATTAGGATATAACTGTGAAGTTTCACCACCGTTAATGAGATATACCCATTAACTTAATTTTAAGACAAATGGAATAAAAAATTATATAATCATTGATTGTAAATCATTGCGTAAATATACGAAAAAAATATTTTTCTTTAAACTTATCTGCAGAAAGCTTATTTCACATGAATATTCTAAAAATCAGTACAATAAGTACATCATATCTCGATAGTCGTACGCACAGACAGACCAACGAATAGTCAGTATAGTTCCTATTGAAAATAACAATGTGCCTTATCAATAAGCCAACTGTATAAGCTTTTTCAGAGAAAAAATATGTATAGATGCTAAATATTATATACGCGGGTAATTTTCATTAAATTAATGCTAAAATTTATAAGTAGATATTTTGTCCAAAATACGGCAGCATCCAACCGCAGTGCGCGGGCGTGTATCTCTGTTTTTTATCTCACCATCTCGTAACCAAAACTCCAATCAGTTTAACTATTCCGGCGAGTCATCGCGGATTCGATGCGCCGCATATTGAAGTTTTTGTCCGTTCGCGTGTTCCTACGCTGCGCGCTCTACGTATGTAGCGGCCACTTTGTATGTGTGGGAGGCTTTAGTGTATGAGAGTCCTATTTAAACTATAAGGGCAGGGATTGTAGGGTTCGGTAGGAAACTGTTGTTTAGATAAAATTTAAAAAATATAAATAATATAGTATTATTTATATTTTTTAAATTTTATCTGAACAACAGCCTGAACCACAGTAAAATTAAAATAATATAGTAATACTGCAATTAAATTAAAATATCCGTGATTTTGTCTTTTTCGTATCTATGATTTTTGACTTTTCAAAAGTGTTTTTCTTTAGGAGCAGTAATTTTACTTTTAATGATGTAATGATGTTTCCTTCAAAATGTGTTCTACAAAAAAAAATTGCTGCGCTTTAGCGTATGTATTTTAAAACATGGCATTCGGTTATGAGATATTTAGAGAAAATGTGGCTTTTGGGAATAAATATGTATACACGGTGTCAGGAATAAGCGTCGAATAAAGAAAAACGGTATTCGTTGATTGAAAAATTGTTGATTGTCGTTAAAATAAAATTTCAAAGATGACTTTTTCAGAAAATTGAATAAAATATTCATAATTATTTGTCATATTTTTCTTACACACGATATTTTTGCACATTATTCAGCGCCGCTCAGGGGAATAACCAGCAAAAAGCAACGAAGTATCTAGCTGCCCGTGTAAGCACCGCGCTCCAAGCAAGTATTGGGCGTGTTAAAAAGAGTTATGTATGATATTTTTTTTGCACTCAATTAGAAAAAGGGCGTGTTTTACATTTTATTTCAACGAAAATTTATTCCTTTATAGCCAACGCAAAGCATCTTTCTTTGTCCGACACTTATTCCCGGACACCGTTTAAATAGAATAAAAAATATCAGATTTGACCCAAAATAAAAAGTATTAATCCTATATTATTAAAGAACAGTGAAGTACGTTTTAAGTCTCAGAAATAAAAACATAATTATCTTCTTCATATTCTCCCATACAGATAAGACCATTACACCGAGCGCCTTATAGCTGGCGCCATCGATAATAATTTATATGGATTCGGCAAGCGGCTCAGAGGCGGAAAAAGATAAATCGCAAAAAGAAAACTAGGTGTGAAGTAAGTGAAGAGCAGAAAAGGTAATCGTCTATTTCGCTCCCCATCATTTTATTTATACGAGCGCGAAAAAGAAGAAAACTGACACAAGAATTATTTGTATTTTGTGTAGCAAAAACATAAAATGTATCACTTTTGGTGTCTAACATGAAAGTTGCTTTGGCTTCTCCAGAGATGTGTTTGTAGCTCCATGCATCATCTGGATACAGAAAATAACTACGTTAAAATATAATTATGACCATAGCACGGGACATACTTAATGGTTGTGATTGCAAATAATTGCGAAGAAACAAGTGTCTTTTAACAATATTACTCTGAAAACTGGAGTTATGAATATAAAAAATATATGGTATATTGTAATATAAAAGACTGTTATAATATCGACGGATTTATAAATAAACAAGTTTTGTTAAACCTTTGAAATAATTTTGCGCCTCTCCCTATGTATATTAAATAATATTTCTGGATTTTTGTTAGATTATTTTTGATTGTGTGTGACTTGAGTATTTACAACAGTTTTTGATAAAATTTTCTGCGAACTAAAGAGATACTGAATCATTTAAATCCACCTTTTTTTTCTTTTAGCACAACTGCCATTTGCCTAAGCCGATTCGTATCATTTGTTTTAAATTTTATTTTTAATTTTTGTTGTTTTAATTTTTTTGTCATATGACGTAAATGACTAAAAAACATTCAAGGTTTTATGATGTAATTCCTTTTCGGTAACGTTTAACAGGTATTATACAAAATTACTTGTATAATTAATTTTCAAATAAATAATAGAACATTTTTCTCCAGCGTCCCTAAGTTTGTTATACGGTATATAATTTCGGTGTCTGAATAATAACTCTATTTAAATCCAGACACCATCAAAGTAACAGAGTTCTCATACTCACACATAAGTTCCATATAATATTACTGATAATGCAATGTAATTATAAAGAAAAACAAGTAATGAATTTCTGCAAATAATCAGCATAAAATTGTTTTCAATGTAACATTATTGACCGACCATATGATCACATAATAGAATTGACTATCACTTTGAAAAATATTAAAAACTAACCGGAAGTCATGTTACTTTAGCTGAACTTAAGATGAAAATCCTTCTTAAGTTTTTCCAAATTATCCTCATGTTCCTTCTTTCTACCTTATATAACGTCAAATTTGTTTTGTTCTGATTTTTGAGATTTGCGCATATATCTGATTTTAGTTTCTAAGTTGCAGCTTAATTTACTGGTAAGGTTTTATTATTTTTTCTCTGTTATTTTTTGTAGAAGTTACTATCTTTTAAGCAAGTCAATCATAATAAAAAAAACAGTTTTCAAATTGTTAAAATAACATTAATAAAATTAAATATATAAGTTACTAATATAATACATAAGTTGATACATCTGCAACCGTTAAGTTTAATACGTTAGAATATTTAAAAATTTAGAAATTTAAAGTTGAGGGCCCCTGGCTTATGGGTTGGTGTTGATGTTAAATAAAAAAGATAACTCAAACCTAGTGGAATATTGTTGAATCGCGTAGACAAAGGGCCGTATAAATTGTTGATATCACAGACGAACAAACGCACGGTCAACCGGTAATAATAAATATAGATTTTTTTTACTGTCTTAAAGGATAACGTAAATTTTTTTGACGCGCATCTCTGGGAAGACTGAGTGGAAAAAGAATCGATTCTATTAAACTGGCGTATTATGAACGGTGTTCTCGTTAAATAAGTTTTTTTTAAATACAAGTTTGTCTTTTTAATAAAACTTAATGAAATATAACTGATATTTCATTTTACATATACAATATTGCGACCAATGTGATTTTTTTCTACTTTATATTCGCGCCCTGAAAGGGAGTGATTTTTTAAAAATGAATTTACCCCTTCAAAGTACTAACCGCGTACAATATTATTAACTTCTATAATCCGTCCACAAAGGGTAAAATCTAAACTGCATGATGTCTTAAACTATGGCTTGATTGTTTATTCAAACCTAACGAAAGTAAAAATTTTACCGCCTTTACTTCAAAAATGTGACGTTATAACATCAATGTTTATATTAATAAGAACGATGTAATCATGATACCTTGAAATCATTCTATTTAATCCCACTAATATCATAAAAGTAAAAATTTGTGTCTTTGGATATTTATTACTCAACCACGTCTAAACGTTTGGACAGATTTACATGAAACTTGGTATAAGCATATTTTATTTATGTATTTCTTTGAAGAATAATTATCTGGCAAACTTATTGCTGCAGGAGCAATATCTTTCAGTCACCCAGAATTTAAGTGGGTTTATAAAGTTATGTGATAGGTAGACAGCAAAAAGGGGTAATAATAAAATGTGCTAAGTAATTCTTTGAAAAAATAAGCAAAAAAGACAAAAATAACCTAATTTTATTTGTTGGGAGGGGATTTCGAATAGGATTGGGAGGTAGGAAAAGAAAGAGAAGATTAAGGGTGAGGGATATAAAAGGAAACGGATGTGGGAAGTAAAGTCAGGGGAGGTATAATTTTTTCAAGTCCCTTGAACACTTGAATGGACAGTAAGAGTTTGGTAACGGAATTGAATTTGTTCCATAACTAGACAGCGTGTACAGTAAATGAATACCCATAGAAAAAAGTTCCATGTTTGGGATTCCTCAGAACGTAGACTGAAAATGTAACGAATACATAAATATTGAAAACGTTGAAGACTGTTATTATATAATACCTAAAAGCTAATTTTTTACCTCAAAAATAGCATAAATTCTGTAAGATTAAATTCGAAATATTTTACTTAATAATAAAATTGATTATTGCAATCTGTCAATAGATGACGTGACATGCATAATAAACCGGCTAAACGTTTGGTACAGAGTATGCGATAATTAAGTCTCGGCCTGAAGCTAGCATGAAATAGGTTTGTGCATAATTAAGAATCGTAACCATAGCAATAAATGACCCCAAAACCTATGAAAATATGTATAAAATAACCTTACACAAAAAACAACGGAATCGCGTGACCACGTTTTCGGAGTTGTCAGCTGAGCAGAAAAAATGTCAAGTTCCAGAATAATACCAACACGTAGTTGAGCGTGGCAATGAATGGAGAGTTGAATTGGAATGTTGGTGCACGCCCGAAGTTGATGAAACAATGTCCTTTCATCCGCATGGTACAAGGTGACGAATAAAAACTAAACAGTCTGTCTGAAAAAAAAATCTTGTCAAGTGCAATCCGACTCGCGCGTCTGTGCCTGTTCCCAGACAATGATATGTAATATTGTTTACAACTTTAAAAAATTTAAGTGATAATTCTATAGCAGCTCCGAATGAGAATAAATTATGGTTTTATTATATAAATCTTTTCTTATGTCCATAATGTTCTCAAAAATAAATTTGTTTTGTTTCCGAACGTTTTAAAATCTATTGCTGTTTGTTAATTTAGTTTTTATGTTTTTTATTTGATTTCTTTTTTCTTTGGTTTCTTTATTTTTTCTTTGATTTCATGCCAATGTTGTGTGTGTATCTAAATTTTGTTTTTTCTTTATTATTGATTAACAATGTTTGTGTGTGTATCTAAATGTCTTAAAATGTTGGTTTACACTTTAAGTCAGAAAATACTTTTGGAAAAGAAAAAAATCGTTTATAAAACCGTACATAAATGTGTATCCGAATATAGCGGAATATAGGAAAAGTTTGTTATTTTTGCATTATTTATTGTCAATTTCTACGTTAACCACTCTTTACGCCGTGTCTCAGAAAAATATTTCTAGTTAGATATTATAGTATGGTATCGCTACGATGAAGTGAAATTCTGAAATTCTTACTGAACAAAGAATTGGAAAATAATAGTTATTTGTAATTCTACTGCTTATTGTATGCATATTGTATGATCATATAATTGGTTACTCTAATAAGTTTAGCGATGCATTCGTAACTTTTCTAGAAAGTTACGACTGCATCGCTAATCGCTAACGAATGCATTGCAATAAGCAAGTTTTAGAAAGTTTTATCGTATGGCTTAAGTAGACCAAAATGCTCTTAGCTAAAGGTAGTTAGCCCCAAGCTTTCAAGTGCATTACATCACAGACATAGATTTAAATTGATTTTTAGGTTAAAAGCATGTATATAATACAAGTTAGGTTCTACTGTTTTCCATATTCTATATAACTAACTTTTTTTACACATTATTGATTGTCTTAAAGCAATTCCTAAATCCAATTATTTCTTAAATGGTAATTAATTAGTTGTTGTTTTCACCAGCAATTTCTTATCCATAAATTTTACCCATACTGACATATAGAATAAACAACAAAAAAGTTTTTACTCTAATGAATTTTATGTTAACTAGACATGCCTCTCTTGTCTCCTCACTACTCTATTAACTAAAACCCGCTTTCTTTACTACAGCAGCTGCACTTCTTTACATCTTGTGTAATATCCTTGATCCATTCTTAAACATCTCAGTTTGTTGGTTGCTTTTTTAGGGATTCACTCATAAGCTACCAATTCGTTTCACATAAAACTTTTTAAGCTTATATGTTAAGCTTATTTATTAAGCTCATATGTTAAGCTTATCTCTTAAGCTTACATGTTAAGTTTATATATTAAGCTAATATGTTAAGCTTATATATTAATCACAATTAAATGAAACTACGTGATGTAGTATTATTTCTACTTTCTTTAAGTTCTTTACCACGACCTAGGTTTCGTTGTATTAAAATATCTTCAGGTGGACTATTAGCAAAGATCTTTACTACTAGCCCACCTGAAGATGTTGTGATACAACGAAACCTAGGTTGTGGTAAAGAACTTAAAGAATTTATATTCAATATTCACATATTAAGCTTATATAATAAGCTTATATATTAAACTTATACATTTAGCTTATATATTAAGCTTATATATTAAGCTTATATGTTAAGTTTATATGTTAAAGTTATAATTTCCAGATTATATACGTAAAAACGCCGCCTCTTCTACTCAGATTTTAGCCTGTATTACAATGCGAAAAGCACAACAAATAACATATGATAGATACCATTAGCAAAACAATTCTGATCTGTAAACGGTCAAAATTTGCTTCAAAATCTGAATATCTCGTTGACTTACCTAACTCCGGATGTACTAATGTCCGGATGTACTGAATATCTCATTAATTTACCCAACTCCGGATGTATAAAGAAGATACGCGACGACTACGACACCTAATTGAAAAATATACTCACTGTGATCACTCGTCAATTGGTACAGAACCTCAATTGTAGTGACAGTACAGTTAAGACGCATTAGATTATCCACCAAATATCTATGCTCTTGCTTTGGATCTGAAAAAAATGAGTTTTTCCAATTTTCCAAATTGTCGTTTCTAAACATTTTTATTGCTGATCTCCACATTTTTGTATTACCCTTTTTAATCAATTGCATGTTCATAAATAGAAAAGTTATTTGACATATTAAACATTTTTATAAACCGTTGAATACGTCCATCTAAAGGTAATAAACTCCTCAAGACGAACGTTGAAATCGTGTGATTTTTCCACTGATGAATTTTTCATCGGTAAAAAATGTCAACAGCTTTTTCCAAATTATTACTGTAAGGCCAAATTCGATTTCCGTCATTCACACAAATATTTTGTATATATTAATATAATATGTATATATATATATATATATATATATATATATATATATATATATATATATACAGTTCTTATCGATTCTATTAGTCACATATATTTCAGTTTATATCTTACGTGTTCAGATCTAATCTATAAGTTTAAATTTTGTTAAGCCATTGATTTTTTATCGTTACGAATAGGTTACGTGTAATATATGTGTGTGCTATATATAAACAAATATAGAAATAAATTACGGCTTTAATCTAGATTTACGAAGATTTATAATAAAAGTTTGTTGCTTCGTATATTTCACTTGATAACATTGTTTTTTTTTATTACAGATCTAAACGGGAAACTAAACAATAAAATATTAATCAATAAATGTTTAAACTAACGCATTTTTAAATACCTTACCATCATCTTCGCCAGTTTTATTTTTCGTCATGCATTTTAGAGAGCGCTACAACAGTTATCACTGATCTCACGATGCAATTGCTGTTTCCAGTAGCTATAAGGCCGAACAGAAAAAATCGGTGCTCCTTTTAAAGATATATTCATATAAAAATACGATATTCCCATAGTTTAAACGAAAAGTCACATCGTCCTAACCGGTTATCTGCTGCGGCTATCTCCGTAGCCTAAGACGCAAGTTGGAATCGTGAGAAGCCAATAGAGATTAAGTCGGAGCACGAAATCTCAAGGTGAGATATTATTATCCCCTGTGTTACCTGTGAGAACTTCGAGAGATACAAGTTAATATGTCAATCCATGGTATTTGTCAATCTGTCTGACTTGGAGTGAGAATGACAAAAACAGAGAAAGGAAATAACAACGATAACGTCAGATAACTATACTGAACGAAAATCGACTTAAATAGTAGTAACATCAGGTAACTATACTAAACGAATAATGACTTCAGTAGCCATAATATCAGATAACTGTATTAAACGGAGAGCAGTAATGTCATATAATTATACTAAACGAAGAACGACTTTAATGACTATAATGTCGGATAACTATACTGAACGAAGGTGGACGTTAATAACAATAACATCATGTAACTATATTGAACGAATATAACTATATTGATCGATATAACTATATTGATCGACTTAATTAGTGGTAATATCAGATAACTATACTAAACAGGGAACGATTACCTTAATGACGATAATATCGGATAACTATACTAAACGGAGAGCAACTTTAATAACAATGACATCGGATAATTATACTGAACTAAGAGCAACTTTAATAGCGATAATGTCGGATAACTAAACTGAACGTAGAGCAACTTTAATCAATCAATAAAATTTAAGTAAAATGTTTAGGTGATTTAGACTATATAACAAAAATATGTACACTGTGATATGTAAAACATACGATAAAAAAATTCCTTAAAATAAGTAGTCTTAAAAAGAGGCAGGTGGTTATATATTTAAGGCCAAATACTAAATCATGTAATTAAATCCCAATTAATCTGCCTAACAAACAGCTGAAAATAAATTTGCAAAAGATTAAGAAAATATTTTTCAGTTTTTGGCGGAACTCAAATACGTATTCCCTTTACTGATAGGATTACGATTTGAATGCTCGTACTAACGTAAGAGTTACAATGATAATAATTACCATTATTATCAGAAGCTTTAAACGAAAATGTATTTCGTGATATATTGTTATTTTGAAATAAATCAATAGAGCGATGCGAATTCTCTTATATATATTAATACCCGAAGAGTAAACTTAACACTCCTTTTTAAGCATGTTGCGCGCAAGGAGTAGTATGAGATTTGGCATAGTTAAAGTTTATATGTAGAAGGGTGCACAAAGATAAAATTTATATATGATAAGGGTTACAAATACATTAAACTATATATTACAAATACAATAAAAGACTCATTGTTTACATTCATACTGTCAATGTCAAACATATAATATTCTGTGGTCAAACAGTCGCACAAAGTAGATATTATCGCCAAAGAATTTAAAAATGTCAGATTGAATGAGTTTCGGGCTGTGCATTTTGTGTGATTACTAATGTTCCTTTTTCAATAGTCTGTTGAGTGTATGTCAAGGCAAAAATGCATTTATTTTATATTTTGTGTAATATATGTCTGTGTTATTAAGGTTAAATTTTAAATTTCGCAGATATTACAGGGAATTGAGACAAACACCACACGCTAATGACGTATTTATACACGCTCTCAGCTCATATAATGGAACAAAATTCTAAAAAGTTATTTGCAATCATTATAGAAGTAATAACGTTAAAACTTAAAAATTTAATGAATTACAGTCGAATTTTGAACGCTGGGTGACCACTAGTTATAATTAATCCATTTTAAAAAGCTACGATAACAGGATAGTTAGATATTAATACATAAATAACAATGATATCAACCCTGTAATTTCATAGCATAAAATAAAACAATTTCTTTCTCCTATTACAAATCCTTTAACACAATTTACAGATTCCAGCGAAAGCGAACCGATCAACATAATCGCACAGGCCGATTCCCAAATAGGTCGATAAAAATAGGTTTAATAAGTGAAACATCGGATTGATTAGACTAATAAATATAAACGGCCCAAGAGAAAAAAGCTTCCAAACGAAAAAAAAATAGAGAACAACGTAAATCTAAAGCCAAACAGCGTAAACGTAAAAGGTAATTTCCGGTTACGGTAGCTGACAACGTAGATCGATAGATTTGTCTACACCTTCACGTTTTTTCCCCTCCGATAACTATTTTTATAAATATAGACACTTTTTCTATTTGTTTCGCGAGTAATAGCTTGGCACATCGACAATCCGTATAATGGATTTGATGATGATACGAGAAAAAAAGAAGTTCGGTTTTCTTATTGGTTTTCGTCCGTAATTCGAGTACGTCGATCGATCGTACCTCGAGTCATAATGGTATTACACCAGCGGCATTTTCAATTTTAAGAAAGGTTATCAAATAGCGAGCAGTAAACTATCAATTAATATTGTCCATTTTCTGTCTACAACCGAAGTTATTGAAGGATCTATAAGCCAAATGTGTGTATCGATAGCCAAAGGCGGTGTAGGTAACGCCAACGGCGCATTATTTTTATATACTACCGTGAAAATATATAATCATAGTTTTATTCAAGGTATTCAACCAGTGGAAGTCATAACTATTAATTAATTTAATAAGAAGAGGCCAGTGTATTTAAAAGGTTATATTCATAAAAAGACGTCAGTCAGTCAACTATCTCTTATAGAAATAAGGGTTATATTCATAAAAAAAGGTCAGTCAGTCAACTATCTCTAATAGAGATAAGGGTTATATACATAAAAAGAGGCCAGTCAGTCAACTATCTCTTATAGACATAAGGGTTATAATCATAAAAATAGGTCAGTCAGTCAACTATCTGTTACAGAGATAAGGGTTATATTCATAAAAAGAGGTCAGTCAGTCAACTGTCTGTTATAGAGATAAGGGTTATATTCATAAAAAGAAGCTAGTCAGAAGCTAGTCAGTCATAAAAAGAGATTAGTTAGTACAAATATCTCTTTTACGATATGAAATAAGACAAAGACATCCACCAAATGGAATTAAGCTTAAAATATATTACTTTAAAAAAATGTTTTGAACTATTTTTATGGTTCCGTCCGTAAAAAAAAATAGAACCCATACAAGAACATTCATTTTCTTGCCCATGTCCATCTTGTCCGTCTACCTGTCTGTCACAGCTGTTTTTCTCAGAAAAAGTTTGACTGAAAACTTCAAATTTGCCATGGTATTAAAGCAGTTCAACCCGCACATATCATAATATCTAAAAACATTATTGTGGAAATTTTAGGGCATGAAGAGAGGGGGGGGGGGGATTGTCAAATGATGTACTCGTTAAACATTTTTATATATAGCATGGGTTATGGGGTGACGTTTGAAATGGCTTGTCCTCAAAAATACATTGTTGTCTTAATTCTTGGCAATATAACTCGGAGATATACTGAAAAGCATGTAAAAAAATGTTCCCCTTCATCTTATTTCCGAAACTACTGAAATAACTGATTTAAGAAACAAACAAATCTATGCAAAGTTGTAGAAAAACTATATTTATGATTTCAGGTGTAATAGTTTTTCAGGTATATAATCAAAAACAAATGTCGCCGAACTTAAATATATTAGATACGCTGGGAACTGCATATCAGTGTTGACTTATTAAAATAATGTTTATTCAAACGAGGTACGGAACCCTCAGTGTCCGAGCCCGATTCGCACTCGGTTGATTTTTATGTAGTCCAATTTTGTGCCAATAAAAATACAAAAACAGGACTATATAGAAACTACCAGTATATCATCGTCCAAAGATAACATTAGACACTAAGATTAATCAATAATGCGACTAGAATAAGCTAGCAATCTCACCTTAACTTCCACTGTTAAAACTTGTGTTATTTCCTAGAATTCTAAATCATATGGTGTACATTCACAAAGATACCCTAGGGTACAATAGATAGCGATTATACTGTAGTTATTAACATATAAATATAAACAAGTTATAAAATGCATACCATTAAACAAAATATTTACCTCAGCCTAGTGGAGAATTATAAAACTGCACATTTGTGATGGTGGCTTATAAAAGAAAGAGATGTCGCTGAAATAATTATACATAAATTGTATAAAAGAAAAATAATAGTAGAGTTCAGTAATTGTCTTGATAATTTATGTTGCAAATATTTGTCTAAAATAAATAGACTGCGAACTTTTATTAAATTCCGTTCATTAGATTTTATATGATTAGATTTTATGTTATGAATCATAAAACTGCACATTTGTGATGGTGGCTTTTAAAAGAAAGAGATTTCGCTGAAATAATTATACATAAATTGTATCAAAGAAAAATAATAGTAGAGTTCAGTAATTGTCTTGATAATTTATGTTGCAAATATTTGTCTAAAACAAATAGACTGCAAACTTTAATTAAATTCCGTTCATTAGATTTTATATGATTAGATTTTATGTTATGAATCATAAAACTGCATACTTGTGATGGTGGCTTTTAAAAGAAAGAGATTTCGCTGAAATCATTATAAATAAATTGTACAAAGAAAGAGATAAAATTAATTAAATAACAGTAGAGTTGAGTAATTATTTTTATAATTTATGTTGCAAATGTTTGTCTAAAATAAAAATTCTGCAAACGTTTATTAAAATTCGTACATTAGATTTTATGTAATGAACGCACAAACCTGGCCTTTTAACATTTTATTTTATGTGTAGATCTGTTATATTCTGCATTATTGGTTTGTGGGTTAATATAATTAAATAATACCTGCAAGATATTAATATAAAGTAAAATAATTTTAATGTCATGTTTAATGTCACGTGATATATTTCGATCTGTTAATTTACAATACTTATTTATTAGCCGTTTTTTTACATTTTTAATTTTTATATATATGCTATGTCATGCATTATAGATTCAGTTACATTTTTTCTCCCGATAAGATTAGAGAAATAAAAGTTATGCTTTAGATAGCGTTTGATGTAAACGCTTGTTGTTTAGTATTCATAAGGGCTGCTACCTGATAATCGTAATGAAAGTTATAGTTTATAATTAATCAAATAAAGGCGTAAGATAAAAAAAACAATTATTTAAAATTTAAGAATAATTTTAGATTCCAAAACGAATGACTATATGAAAATTAAATTTTTTACGGTTTTTATCTATAAAAATTTAGTTGAATAAAATTAAAAATAAAATCGTATTAATCTCGTATATCATAAAAGACAATTTTTAAAAATACTCTGAGATATTAAAATAAAATATAATAATATATTCAATCAGCGTAAAAGACATATTAGTAAAATTATGAAAATTTGCTCTTAGACGGGAGACAACCCTGAGACTTCTCAAACACAAAACATTATACAATACGAACAACATACAATTTTTTTTTTAAATAGTTTCATATCATCCAAACGCGTTATACAACGCGGGGTGCCCGCGGCCTGCTGGTTTACTCATCCCGGGTTGACGGTGGACGGCGTCGGATTGGCACAGAGACAATTTCGTTTCTGGTGATACTTGCGAAATTGAATGAGATAACTAAGAAATGGAAAATATAAAACGTAATTGTTTATTGAACGAACAGGCCACGTCTATTATTTCACATTCGATAAGTTTAGACAATTGGTGAACAGGTTCCGTAAATCGGTGATTGAAATATAGATTTGCAAAAAAATCGTTGTAATTTACAGCGAGGTTCCTATACGTTGAGTAAGTTTATAAATAAATATATCAGTCACAATAATAAACTCAACATAAATTGCAGTTATAGTCTGGATTACATTACTTTTTTATTTCCAGTAAAGAATACTTATTTAAATACTCATTGGATGCAGTATCTATTAATGATTTATAAACTAAGGCTGGGATATAAAAAATATAATCGATATGATTGAAAACAATAAGACGCATTTCAAAAATTCCCAAAAAATCACGCAAATCATAAGACGCATTTAAAAAATTCCCAATAAGACACACAATACTTGTTTGTGACGTATTTACTAAAAATATCTATAAGTATTAGGAACAAGAATGAAAGTCTTATTTTTTTAAGATCAAATTATTGATATTTCTTAATACAGTCTCAAACTGAGTGATAAATATTTCGGTAAACCCAATAAAGTATTTTTCTTTCCATTTTCATTTTTATTTTCTTTTTCATCCACGTGTAATTTTTGTAAATTTATATGGATGAAAAAGGATAAATTGGACTACAGAAAAGTATAGGAATTATCAAATCATATCTAACAATAGTCTAATAACTAAGTTATCAAATTATATCACATCCTACTGAGATGTTACCATCTCTTATCGCTCGGCTCCGATATATTCACAGTTGTACCTATGAAACTGCGAGGCGGTGTGGACAGTTGTTCGTTGCTACATGCTTATATGCTTTATTCACAAGCAAATGTAAACTTTACAAATATTCTGTTATTAAAATTCGACATATTATCCATGAACGAACGTACAACATGTTATAAAATATTGTTTTGATCCATTCATATCTTTAATATACACATATTTTTATTCGTTATTTCATTTATTTATTATTAATAACATTTTAAATAAGAATACCTTCTTATATATTACTTAGTGATATGGGAAACATAGCATTTAATATTGGGTTAATACAAGTATATCTTTTATATGCGTTCTTTTTTATACTCTGTATCCCTTTGTACTCTGCGTATGAGATACTACCATTTTATTGTTTGTTTATACGTGCATATTTATATATCTTTTTTTATATATCTATAAAAGAATATTTATTATAATCAATATAATTTTATCCCTGCAAGAACAATTTACCAAATATTTTATATATTTTTCGTTATTGTAAAACTGGAGTCATTTTATTGTTTCTTTATACTTGCATACTTAATCTTTCTTTCAACTTTCTTTTATATACATGTAAATAAATATTTATTATAACCGATATAATTTTATCCCTACAGTAATATTTTACTAAATAATTTACATATTTCCTGTAATTGTAAAATAACGTGAATTCGAATTTTGTCTTTTTTTAGTGATAAATATTTTTATTAGTGATGTAACGATCCTAAAATTCGTAAGTTATATTTTGAAAAAAAAATTAATCGAAATTCGAGAAGGTTCAAATGTTGAACTATGATATCCTATTTCGTAAAGTTGGGTAACAATATTTGCTATTTTTATTCCATCCGTAGATGTCGACTTAAATATAATATTTATGTACATACGATTATGTTAAAACATCTTATTAAGTGAAAAAAATGCCAATATCATACCGCCAAAGTGATTCTGTCAAGTTACATTGCTTAAATAGATATATCGATACATTTAACAGGTATAATACAACACTATAATCGATATTTAAGAGTCGTAAAATTGTTTCGAGTGATCGATTGCGGTGGTCGCTGAGAGTAAAAAAGGTCGTAATCCGAGAGGAATGGAAAAAGGATTCAGTCATAATAGCTCTGTATCGACACCATGTTATTATATGGATTAAAAAAATTCGAATGTCCTTTATAGGCTGTTCTGTCAACGGCAAACTGTTTTACGTTTTTACATATAATATTATTACCGTAATTATATACATTATTAAAAATCACATAATGACCTCGTAAGTCATTTTGTAAGATAATATAAATTGTTACAAAATGAATAAATCCATTTGAAATAACGTCGAATTATTTGAAACGATACAATTTAAAATTTCTTGTTCATTTTTTACTTTTTTAGGGTTCAGTTGTGATACCTCGTTCTGAGTCAGACCCTCACTACTGAGGATCGTGACTCCATTTCGGTAACACCTTTTCTTTATTGATGTTCCACTGTAAGTTCTCGGCGGTGTGTAGAGCATTATGCAATGAAGTGCCAAGCGTTTTTCAATTTGGCGTTTACGACAGCGCCACCGTGTTCTCCATCCTTCGATCATGACGATGACAATAGGATTCGGTAAATTGGTTTTCGCTCAATCTGTCCGAAATATTCGAGAACTCTCCGGAGGCAGGTGGTGGACTTTGTTTTGATTCCAAATTCTTTCAGAATCCAAATGTAGGACGTTGTCTGGTTCTTAAGATGTTAAGCATCTTCCTCCAACGGCACATTTCAAAGGCGTTGATTCTTTTGGCGATATCCGTATCAGCGTCCATAATTCAGCGCTGTACAGAAAGACGAATAAAACTGGAATTCTCACTAAATGTGGCTTGGTATGTCTGGAAATATTTTTGTCCTTCCATACCTTGCAATTCTTCTTCGTATTTATCTTTGTTGGAGATGCTTTCAGCATCCCCAGGTAGATAAAATTTCAACAATTTTTAGACTTTTTGAGCAGGTGAGCTTCACTTTCCCAGATCGGCTCACTATTATCAGTTTAGACCTTTTAATGAATAGCCCCAAAAAATGTAACAAACACAAACTGTAGCGAAACAAATCCTTATAATTTATACCCTCGAATTCTTATGTCGAATCCGTCTGTCTGTCTAAGCTCCACGATTTCTACAGTTTCCACACTTAAGATGTTTATGTCCAGTAGATTCATTATGATATAAGATGTATTGATTAAATTTTGCAAATATATTTTTTTTTATTTTAATATATTTATATATTTTTTATTTAAATTTCGTCGCTATTAATTATATGAATATGGAAAATACTTGTAATTAAGAGCAACGAAATTTGTTTGCACCTCCTTTTGACTGAAGTATTATAGGATAGGATTTTTAGCTTGGAACTGAAGTTCCATCAATTTTTTGTTTAAGTTGGAAAAAAAATGTAATACCAGCATTAAACTAGAACTTTGAATTAAATTTAATTCGGTTAACTTCCACGTACAATTTAAAATAATGGAATCATGGAATTCGATTAATGAGTGTCCCAGTATGCAACTTGGGCGGTTTTTTCATACGTTTTATTTTTTATTCTTCTAAGGTCTGAAAATTTGTTGGCGGAAAGTGTGCGTAGAAATAGCTATAAACGGAAAGTGTGCTGTATAGAAATAGTTATAAACAGAAAGTGTGAGTTTTATGTAATAGATTCAATGTAATAGTTTCGAGCTGTTTTTAGAGCTTCATGCCTCAAATTGGAAAAGGAAATCCTTCTAAGATAATTAACTGTCAGTCGTCTGTCACAGTCGATTTTCTTAGAAACTGGGCAACGTAGAACTTTGAAATTTAGTACACTGATCGCATAAAAATATAGATATAAATTATTCAAATTTTATTTTCTAAAAAAATATAGATACAAATTATACAATTTTTTTTAAAAACATACAGAAACAGAGCTTTACTCAACCGTTATTTTCGAAACTACTGAACCAAAAATCATGAAAAAACAGGTTTACAAAATCTGACTAGGAGATTAAGGAAAACTAGAATAGTTACCCTATATATTACATTTTTTGAAATAAGCACCATGTTGTTAAGCCTTGAAATATATAGTAGGCAATATGAAAAATATGTACCTAAATGTGTTACAATTTTTAAACTTGTAGACCCCGTGAGCTCTATTTTTCTAGATAGGTTCACTATCACTCACCAGTTTAGACCTATTAATGAACAGCCCCAAAAAATGGAACAAACTTAAATCCCGTAGTGAAACAAATTATTATCATTTATACCTTCAAATTCTCATGCCACATCCGTCTGTCTGTCATAGCCTCACAGTTTCTAGAGTTTCCACAACTCAATACACAGAAATATATTTGTATATTTTTTTAAATTTTAATTAGAAACTGTGTAACGTAAAACTTTGAAATTTGGTACACTGATTCATCTCCGGGCGACTTATTCCCTTGCAGTGCAAGTTATTTGTACTTGATGGTTTTTTTTAATGCCATGATAAACATTTTAATTAATTTATAAAATAATATACTCTACTCAATTTTCACTTCACTGTAAATAAAAAAGGTTTTCTTTTATACAATATTATAAAAAAAAAAAACTTAGGTAACGAAAATATTGAATAAAGTCTTTATAGACTTCTTATAAATACCTCGAATAAGATAAATACTACGTACACTTAAATCATAAGTTTTAAAACGTACTGTATAAGATTATTAAGGGGCATAACAGGTCCGTATAATGCTTCTGCGGTCTCGCGATTGCACAGTGGAGTAATATACAGGCCGCTCGTACAAACCGCTAATGGCTTTGCCGCCTTACAACACTCCCGTTAGTTCTGTATCGAGTTTTTAACAACTGGTTCTATCCGGTTGTCTTTGTATAGATATCGTTTGATCGATTGTAGTAAATCTGTAAACAAAATTTTGTTTTCAAAAGCAGACATTAACAGATTCAGTATATTTCCATCCCGATTATATTCGATTTTATCGTATATTTCCTAAATTTGTATATTGTCCTAAAATTATATATGCATCCTCCAATCCCACTGAATTTATTTCAATAAACCTATTTTTCCTGAGATATGTCATCCTAATATCTGTGTTTCTATTGTATTGTATTTAAATTTAAGAAAAAGAAACGTACCACTTACGTAATTAGTTCGATGTCATATTTGGTGCTGCTTGAATTAATAATGGGTCGGATGGACATATAATGAACGTAACATTTAAATGGAATTTTAGAGTTAATTTTAGGGTGACCAAAAGTATGTATTTTTTTCTGTTGAGTGGGATGTCAAATGAACGATGACAAATGAGGATTTGAAAAGTTGCAATCTATACTCATAGTGAAAAACAATTATTCTACTGGTTATTGTTATAAAACTTAAGAAAAAAGTAAATTCAAGTCAACAGGATAATTTGGAAAAAATGCAAGATTTTGTAATAAAGTTTACAATAAAAATGTTTTATTTGTGAATAAATGGGTATAATAAAGTCATAGATCTATTTTGTGTTAAGAAACATTTATAAATTAAACTTGCGTGAAGTTCAACATATTCATGTCTGTTTTTTTCATTTATTTTCCTGACTTGGGTGACATTTTCATCGTTTTAGAGCTGAAGTATTTTCTTATATAATATCAGAAGCATAATTTTTTTTAAGACCACTTTTACAAAATTATTTCACTTAAAAAAACTTTTTTAAGACCTCGTTTATAAATTTAATTTAATTAAAATAAACTTTTGGGGTCAAATCGCGGAAAGATAGAAAGGTAAAAGGAATTTCTTCCATAATATAACGTGAAAACTTCGTCAAAATGAGGAAATGGATGAATCACAATAAAACAGATATGACAGGAAAACAGACAGGAAAGAATAAAGTCCGAGCTGTCAATTAACGTGGCCATAGCAACGGTATTAACGCGACAGAAATATGTTTTCACTGGTCGCGCGATCTGCAAGTAATTTTCTAGTGCACTAAACAAGATTCAGTTTTTTACCTTCACCTCCAAAAATAATTTTCCAACTATAACTATAGACTAAGATGAATAACCTGCAAACTACCTGGGCCAATATATTTCGTATTTATTTGGGATTTTTGAAGGACATTGGTTAAATTTTTTTGCTAGCATAACTCAAGCAGTTCGCAAACATCGTTTATTTATTCTGCTGGACGCTATCAAATAAAAAGATCCGTAGTTAATCTGATTCCGTAGTTAATCTGATTCCTTGCTTCAGATTTTAAAGATTTTAAAAGTATATACACGTACGTACGTACTTATGTACGTATAATGGTGTGTAGGTATGTGCGCATGTATATACGCACTAACATGTATGCACTAACATTCATTTCCTTTCAAAACACCCTACTTCCTTTATTAATTCCTTCCTGGCTGCTAAGACAATGATTTCATCATTTTAATGAAAGTACTAAGCAGTAAGTGATATATCTATGAACAAACTTTGTTGAAAGTAAAAAAATTATTCTTAACATTTTTAATAGTCTTATTTCAATCGCTAAGATTTTTCTATTGTTACTTTTGGTTACACAGATATCACAATGAATTAAATCTTTCCGCTTCTTAAGTCTAACAAAAGCGGTCATGTCGAATTTAAATGTTGTCGCATTTTGCAATACTGTTTAATGTTTGTTGTGGATTTTGTTTGTTTTCAGCTATCAAGCGATATGCTAATTTTTATTTTACCTCAATTCGAGCTGACTGTTTGCGATATTATCTGAATACAATGCAATGTTATTGACAAATGGCTATAATATCATATTAGGGTCAGCAAATTCAATGATTTAAATATAATAAATCATAAACTACTTTAAAACTAACAGAAAACGATTTGAGACGAATTAGATTTAAAGGAGATATTAGCCGAGGCGTTTATTGGTCACGTATTATGTGTCTGTATTAGTTAAGTATTGTAAGCACTTTAACTATGAAGGAAAGTTAACCAAGTGCGTAAAGGTTCAAGTACCGCATGGCAAAATAATTTTTTTTTCCATACTACTATTATACATACGAACGTTGATTTTTTTATAAGTTTTTGAAGTGAAAACTTCTTTAGACGCAATAGACGATTACCGGAACCAGCGTCACCGACATCCTAATTTTAACAGTATACCTGTAGCTATGATAATGACGTGTTGCGCTTGGCCAGCAATGAAAGCATCTATGTATTATATATATATATATATATATATATATATATATATATATATATATATATATATATATATATAACATCTACTGCTCTGGCACCAAACTGGTGCACGCGCAGCGGCCTGTGTTCACATATATACAACAACACATTGTATATACCCGACTGTATGATGTACGCATTGGACGCTTTTTGGATGGGTAATATGTTGTGAGTTCGCATTACTGACATGCAGTAATAGAAGTACATATGTGGCTATAAGGGTGACGTATTATGCAACATTAGCCCTTTGTATATCTATATAAGTAAAGTTAAAGTGACTACGTGGACAGTTCAGTTTATACATACTGTGCATTGTTTAAATTGTGTTTTAGTTTTATTATTATTTTAATTGTTTAATTATAGTAACACTGTACAGCATAACAGTGAGTACTAAATTGTTAATATTATATATATATATATATATATATATATATATATATATATATATATATGTATATATATATATATATTAAAATTAATAACAAAGCATTTATTTTGAAATATATCCAATATTCATTTCAGTATATGCGTTTAAAAATTTTATATTGTTTATATTTTATTTTTTTAATGTTCGACCTTTGCAATATGTCAAGCAATGAGTATTTCAAAGAATTTCTAGTAATTCGATAAATTTTTTTGTCGCGAATTTTACAATTAAAAATGTATAAAATGTTATAAAACCACTGTTACTTCAAGGCCTTTAGTTTTCATTTCTGTCGGCAGTCCCCGTGACTGCCTATATTTTTTCGTTACTCATTTCCTAATAATTATGCAACTAAGAAATGAATCGCTGCCAAACCGCCATACGAATAGAAAGTAATTGGCACGCTTCTCCTATGGCAGGCAGACAGACAAAATAAATGACTAATGCCTCAAAAACTGTGTTTCGATGTTGCTTACTCAATCACGCCTAAATATGTGGAAAGTTTTAAAGGAACGTTTATATATATATATATATATATATATATATATATATATATATATATATATGTATATATATATATATATATATATATATGTATGTATATGTAAATAGTTCAGGACTACGAATAAACATATAGGCTTTTTTATAAATAGAGAGACAGTATACGTAAGACGACATATTTATGACATGTATTGCTCGCGTGTCTTGAGAGCATAGACCTGCATGTAAATCCCACGGCTTTAAGTGATTTCACGCAGAAAAATATTTTAAACATAGCTATTAAATTGGAAAATAAGTACAACCTACAACGGTATATTAATGGAAAGAAAATTCTTATCTAAAGAATTTCCACGGAATTGCTCCAACAGCCTTTCCCAAGTATAAGTTTAAGTTGAAGTGAAGAGGAGAGGGGGTGGAGGTGTACTTTAACTACCATTGAGGAAAATTGTTTTAGGAAATTGCTAAACTTGCAAGCAAAGTTTAAACAAGTGATCTCTAAAAATATTTATAATAAATTTTCCTTTAAAATAAATACTTTCCAAATTATAGCTTCTTAATTTTTTTTTATAAATAGACAAACTACTAGTAAAGTGTCAATAAAATATTTCGAGATGCTGTAATTTTGAAAATATTTATTTTAAAGAAAAAATTTTCAGGTAAAACTTGTAGAGAACTTTAAGCTTTCCAGGAAAGGCTACTATATTTAAAGGTAATATTTTTATTACAACTTTATTTAGAAAAAACCATAATGATCTAAAATCATAAAAATCTTAATATCATAAAAATATTTCTGGAAAAAAATTCCATAATGGCTTTATCAAAAAAAATTCCGTAATGGAAGCACAGTCTTCCACGCCGCGCCAACTGAATTTACATTCACGGGAACACAAACTATGGGCACCTATAAACTCCTCTTCGCTTACTGGACTATACAAACACTGTTTTATAAGCGCTCGCATAGTACAAGGACATAGTTACCTGATATTACCTCATTATCAATACTCTCAGAAATTGGCTCTCAATGAGTTATATACTTTCCAAACTCAACCAGAAACCCTTTTTATAAATCTTGTACTAACTAATCACAAGAATTTTACTTACATTAATCTTAACAAAGACGCCCGGAAGTTCCATAATTACTTTATTCTGCTCGTTAAAATAAAAAAAACACGTTAAAACCTTCTCCTTATGTATATAAATATAACACTTATGTACATATCATACATTAAAAGCACAATAAGTTTACTTCACATAAAACCATATCTGATAATTTCAAGGATTTTCCTTATTGTATATAAAGGAGTAAAACATTCTTTAGCAATGTCTCAAAGCTATTGTTGCTCAATATGCGCGTATGAACTGAAATAGTAAGGAATTATTATATATAAGCTTCGATTCTTTAGCGAACAATTGCGTTATATGTGTGTGCTTATAGTAAACATTGACACACGCAACACTATTCCGTCCCTGAGCGTATCAGAAAAAGTGCAATCGTGTTAAATTTGATCGAAACGTCTTGATAATTTGTGATATGCTTATTATATTTATATTAATTAAACACTCTATCTAACTCGTTTTGTGCAGCGTTATTTTACAATTATAGAAGGAGGATTTGATTTTTTTTTTAGAAACCAAAAACCACAGGAAAGATAAAAATATTTCGTTATTTTTCGATATTGTTCCATATTTTGTTGTTGTTCTTTAAATTCCTGAATATTACGTTAAAAATTATATTCATTTGTTCGGACGCACTCAAAAATGTAAAGTGAGGAAATATTATATAAAACAATGCGAAATAAAAAATAACAGTAGTATAGTAAGTCGAATTTTTGTAAAAAAAGTGAAATACGTCGAATTTTTGTAAGAGAGGAAGTGAAAGAAAAAATAATTCATTATTTCAGCGTAAAACCCTATAATCTTAAAACACCTCTCTAAAACGAGTAGAACTCGCACTACGAAGGCTTCGTATACATTGAGCACTGTCGGGGTAAACATAACATTTAAGGGTACATAGTAATTCTAAATAATGTATTTACATATGTTAATATTTTTCGTAACGCAAATTGATTGCCTACTTTTCTTTCACAAACTAAATATAAAAATATGTAAATCCATATAGAATTCGAAATCATTGATTTTCTTTACTTATGCTATAAGATTTTCCATTATGCCAAATTTCGACTAGAAGTATCCTAAAGATTTTGACGATTGATGAATAAAATTATTACATTAATAAAAAATACTCTTTAAAGGGCCATATCTTTTTATGTAAACCAAAAACCTTTGATTTTTTACAACAGTGTATGGCTATGGGCACCAATTTTCAAAATTAAACTTATCTACCTGCTTGATATTTCAAGCCGTTTCTGAGAAAAAGGGCTTTGACAATCGGACCAAAAACCAAGTGATCTTACAAGGGTTTTCATTTTATATTTCGAGGGGCGAAACCCTAAAAGTAACTTATTTAATAAATCACAAGCTAAAACTTTACTTTTTATCGTAGGTATTATCTGTTGGCTTTATCAGTGTAAAAATGTTCCTCTTTCTTTTTTCAACTTAGTAATTTTCTAAGAGTCAGAATGAGTAATATATAGAGGAATACAATGAAAAAATTTTCCAACATGATATAATTATTACTAACAACATGCAAAACATTTTTACCTAATGTTACAATAGTTATGCGCAATCATCAAAGTTCTTTTAAACTAAAGGAGTCAAATTAACTAAATTTCTGCTAGACTGTTTCGGTTTAGTATATTATTACTATAAACACGCAAACATGTTTACCAACATGTTATGATTATTACTACGTACACGCAAAAAATACCAAAATGTTACAATATTTATTTGCAATAATTAGAATATTTAAAAAAAGAAGTCAAATTAACTAAATTACTGCCAGATATTTTTGGTTAAAGGTATTATAATATTTAAGGTCTACCACTTTAACCACACCCCTTATGAGGCCGAAGTCAAGTTAACTATATTTCTGCTATACTGTTTTGGTTTAGTATGTTATTACTAAAAACACGCAAAAAATGTTTACCGACATGTTATAATTATTACTACAAACACGTAAAAAAATTTTACCAACATGTTACAATAGTTATTTGCAATTATGAGAGTTCTTTAAATAAAGAAGTCAATTTAACTAAATTTCTGGAGATTTTTTCGGTTTAGTATAAAACCAGCTTATCGAATTTTCAATAAAATTTATATTGAATATATTTGGCGTTAATTTTGTAGAATTTCATTATAACTTAATTTTTATTTACAGCTAAATGAAACTACTTGATATAGTATTATATTTACTTTATTTAAATTCTTAACCACGACCTTGGTTTCGTTGTATTACATCTTCAGATGAGCAATTGAAGAGATAAGAAAAATAAAACTTATCTAAAATAAAATATATAATTTTTTAAACAAACTCCATAAATAAAAATTAAGATTTAGAGAAAGATAAAGTTAAAGAATATCAAAAAAAATGTGTGTTTAAAGTATGCTTATTGCAATGTCATATAGTTTGTTTATGAAGTCTCGAGTGTGTCATTGCAAGAATTAAATTTGTGTGCAGTTGAATAATAATTTACATTAAATAAATTAATAAAATCATCAACATCATTCGCACCAACTACGCGGCCGACTATCCGTTCACGGCCGACCATTGGAACGGACTAAGGCGCTCGCAGCGGTAATGAACGGAGCCGGAGCGCCCCACGGGAGCGACATTTTACATTTTACTGCGCTCCATAGCGGCTCGTAGCGCGCTACGTTGTTACGACACGACAAGGCGCGTAACGTGATAGTTTGAGTGAGGTGCGAGATCCGCTCCGTATTATTTTGAGTGCGGTGGGAGGGTGGTTATTTTTGGAAGCAGGTGAACACCATTGTTTATATATATATATATATATATATATATATATATATATATATATATATACATATATATATCTTTAATATTTGAGGGAATAATGAATGGTTGTTAAAGATTTTCAAATGGCAATAATTTTGATTTACGAAATGTAAACAAAGTTGGCCTTGAAATTAATTTTGATATCCTATTCTTTTTTTATTATTTTTATGTAAAACTATGCAAATAGAAGGGATAGTTAGACAAATCAAATTCACTATCGAACGCTAAGAAATGTCCATAAAATGCAATATTGCCACATTTCTTGCGTTTATCGAAATATAAGATATAGGTTGATGCAATTTCATATTAGTGACTTATGACAATTTTTAAATATAAAAAAGTGGTATAATTTAAATAAAAATAGGTGTATTGCAATCTAACCATGGTGCACTATTACGGAATAAAGTCCCGAAGTTTCCTTACTTTACATACTATATATATATATATATATATATATATATATATATATATATATATATAAACACGTATATCATGTCCATGTCGCTATGCGATGCTGGGAGTTCTTCGACTAAAGAACGCATAACCATTGCGATTATAACCATCGTATTTTGTTTTCAAAACCTAAAATAATTCAAATGTGTAAATAACTCACGAATATGTACTACACCACATAACGGCATATTTTGGCTTTCCTATGTAAATGGATATAAAACATAATTAATTAACTAGCAACATATTAATCCAAATGGCAAAATAGGTAAACTAAATAAAACCATGTATAAAAAAATTTAAACGTTAAATTAATCTTAACGATGCAATGTCTCTAGCATATTGGAATGAAAGTAAAAAAAAAATCAAAAAAGTAAGTAAAAAAAAATCAAATAAAAACATGAATTTTCTAGGGTCATATATTGAATACTAAAAGAGCTTTTCCAACCTATGGTTAAGGTTATCATATATTGAATATACAGTTACTTAAGCGCGTCAACCATTAACCCAAATAGATTGACCAACTTTTGTGTTAACTTAAGAAGTTTAACCCTAAAAGGTTTGAGGACCGCACATTTTTTTAAATTTAATTATGGTCTAATTAATAGTTCATGTTTAAATATTATTAACGCAATAATTTTAAGATGGGCATAGGAACTGGTTAAAAAGGACCTAGAACATACTCATTGCAATTTGGTAAATTAATTCAACATTCCACATAAAACTTCAACAATTCATCACTTTCAAATATTTTTTATTCATGCTTTATATTCCTAAAAAAAGTGGACGCACATTTCATTTAAATTTTTCTTCATGAAAAGATATATACAATAGTATCATAACACATTGTCATAAGTGCTTATACGTAATAATATCCATAATAATGGCGATAAAGTTACTATATCAGAGGATTCAATTTAAATTTTGTTAATTGGTGAGAATTAAAAAAAATATACACAAAACTCTTATGCATTCAATTTCATTAAACAATTTTCCATTTTCCCTATGGCTATACTATAGAGGAAATGGAAAAGCCCTTCATATTTCTGAAATAATTCTTAAGCTCATCTTAAAAGCTCTGTGATTAATGTGAAATGACACATTATTTTAACCACAACTTAATAAAAAAATTGTTGGTCCTCCAAACGGGTCAAAAACCCACCACCTTAGAGTCAATCTTTAAAATCGAAAACTATACTTGCATCAAAATCCCTTGTCGAACTCACGCTGACCACCTCACACGTCTCCAACCACCCCGCTCATTGCTTCGTCACGTTGCCTACCTCAGCACGACCCCTTCCCCCGTCATTACAATTTACAAACTAACTTTACTTAACGCGCCGGCCGCCGTCCACTTTTTATTTCCATTGCGCGGGATTGATTGAAACACTCCCTCGGGACGATCGGGATTCTCGTCGGTCCTGCGAGAGGGTGGAAGGAAGCTGCGTAGCGTACAGCAGGAGGCAAGAGATCGTTGTTGCTAGACTGAATCTATCAAGCTTTCAGCAGAAGTACGTCTTAAAAGCGGGAGAGGTTTTTAAATTTGCAATTTAGAAGTTAATCGAATTTTATACATTTTATTTTAAATTTTTCAAAATTTAAATAACCTAACTATGAAAATAACGTAAGCATATAAAAAATAAATATATATGTACATATCAATTTCATTTAATTCTTCCATACTTAATTTTTCCTGCTTACAAAAATTTACGTCTTCTTTCTTTCTTAGTTCACAAAAGGCTTTTATATATTTTTTTTAAATCCTGCTAAAGAATAAAGCCCTGTATTCAAATCGTTAAGCTGAATTGAAAGGCTGGCCGCCTTTCAATTCAGCTGTTATTAGTTAATTTTACACTTATTAACAAAATAATTGCCTCTGAAAAAAATTGTACCCTACAGTGGATTCCGGCACATGTCGATATCTTCGGCAACGAACAAGCAGATAACCTTGCTAAAGAAGCCCGCAATCATCCTCAAAAAACATCAAAATTCATAACACGCACTGATGCTGATGCAATTGCCAGCCTAAGACTTATTCATCCAAAAAAATATAATATTCCTGAGCTTAACTTCAATAGAATCATCTCCACAATGATCACCAGACTCCGTACAAAACATCTCAATGAAAATATCCGCCGACGGGCAGCGTTTCTATAATAACTGCCCTCACTGCCCGGACACCCAACTTTCTCCCAATCATATCCTCCATTACCCTGTAATACTGGCCAAATACTTTGACATTGCTCTGGATCCTCCGGACCATCTTCTGTATGTACTGGGGGACATAGCCAAGGCTGTAGTGAACACTTTTGGTCCCATCTGACTTTCTTTGTGGACTACATGGATAAGACACCAACCAACTTCGCAAATGTTTACTCAACGCATGGATGCTAATCTAAATGGTTAATGAATAAAATTACCTGCCATGCAAACATTATTTAGAAAATTACCTCATTATTATATAAACATATTATAATAAAATAAAAAGACTGTCTTTGCATTTTTTGTATTAACCATTAGTTTTATAAACGATTGTTTAATAAAATTCATATATTTTGCAAAATACAGTTTTCTAAGCGAAAAAAAATTAAAATGAAACAATAACTGTTTTTTTTTAATCCTTATTTGAAAACGTCAAAATATGATCAGAAATATGATTGATTGTTCCAATCAGAAACAGTACAAATTATTTTAAACACATTACAGACTTTCATTTTATCAATGATTCGTGTTCTTTTTTGTACCTATCCATTTTGATTACAAACAAAACAATTTTAATATTTTATATTTTCAGATTTGAAAATTGTGCAAATGAGAAGTAAAAATGCTTAAAAAAGAAGAAGCACGAGAAAACTTCTGTAGTTGTACTTCTCTATTTGTTTTCTATACGATCTAGCCACTCATTCACTTCACAGATCTTTCGAAGTTCTGTATAAGCTTTGCAGGCTTTGCAGCTGTACAGGCTTTGCCCAGGATAAACGTGGAATGACAACATTTTGCTTAAATCATTTTTTATAGCTATTACTTATGTTTAATTTATTAACAGCATTTTCCAGTCCATAATAATTAACAAAAAATATCGTAAAATTTAAAAAAGTTTCATGATTTTTATAAACTTTTATCATGTTTACAATATCTGATATATTATTTTAATGTAGCTATAATTGTTTAAAAGTTTAACTCGAAAACACATGCGATACAACATTACCTTTTACTATTACCTACACGTTCTAAAAATATGTTTTATATCATATGTCCGCCTGGACAATACAGATTAAACAATGGTGAAAGTTTCCCTCAAGTATCTTCCTATAAGTTGTTTTGTGCAAAGTCTTTGTCATCAACTATCATTAGTTTCCATCCAAATTAAAACATATAATGTAAATAGTTAGAGGATGCTAATTGAAAATTGTTACACGTTTATTTGTCAACTGCTAGCACAAAAATTATGAAACCAATTTTGATTATGTAATAATTAATCATTAAATTTCGAGATCAACATATACCCTACTTGATATGTATGTATGTCACAATTAAATGAAACTACGTGATGTAGTATTATTACTACTTTATTTAAATTCTTTACCACGGCCTAGGTTTCGTTGTATTACTACATCTTCAGGTGTATTTGTAAAGATTCGCAATGATTACTATCTTTGAAAATTACCCATCTGAAGATGATGTAATACAACGAAACCTAGGTCGTGGTAAGGAATTTAAATAAAATAGAAATAATACTACATCACGCAGTTTCATTTAATTGTGAATAATTAATTTCTACAAAATTGACGCCAAATATATTCAATATGTATGTCTGAAACAAATGTCTTCTTAGCCTTAAAAATTATTTAGAAAATTGATATCAAATGAAACGATACATTAATTAATAATTACGTAGTGAAATAGGTTTATTAGGATTCCATAGAATATACTCGTAGTTTACATTCATTAGCCTTAAAAAGTTATTTAGAAAATTGATATCAAATGAAACGATATATTAAGTAATGATTACATAGTGAAATATGTTCATTAGGAATCAGAATATACTCGTAGTTTACATTCACATAAAGCAAGTAAAAAACTTGTACTAATTTCTTATCTTTTCGAATTTATAATTATTAATAATCGCAAAAGATTAATCCACACGAGCAGAATCCCATCACAGCGGAGAACAATAATTATCAAATACGTTAAAGATAGAAAAATATATCTATGGCAAAGTACTAATATCTACTAAAAATTATGAATACTGAAAAGTACAGTCATATAAAATAAATTTGCAATTACACATATCACCATCCGTAAAAATACAGAAGTCTAAAATTATTACTGTACATAACTCAGTCGATTCTGGGAAGGGTATCCCCTCCTCAATACAATTTATGAACCGTAAATATAATTATTATTACCACCTCCGTTTCCTACCGAAGGTTGACGAACCTAACCGAACAACAATCGAACAATATAATTAATTAACGAAACGACTGTGGGATTCGTTTCTTATTCGGATTCTCCGTTCCGTTTCCGGACTACTGCCATCCCTTTCGCTGCGGGCGGTCACGTAATCTATACATTAATAAAAAGATTAGATGGAAATTTTCGATTAACGAGCAATAACTTCGAAAGTTCAATGTTAATTGGCGCGTTTTTTGCTACCGTTACATTTGTCGAAAGGTAGTCCCAACGAACAATCAAACTTAAATTTGTGGTATTTAATGGAAATTAATAAAAATTTATAATTTTCCATGAGATAGCATACCAAATTTTATTTCTTTTGGGCTCGATCACGATGTTGCCAGGCAATGCGCACGGATTTCCATACAATTGGAACAGAATTAAATTATAGCCTGGATTGCCACATAGGTTACTTTATGTTAGTCTACGTGAACGTAGTTGTGGATAGAAGCTAGCCATAAAATAAATTCCTAACGAACTCCTCCATTATTACCCTCTTGTACAGACTACATTCAATACAGATATTTGCTCAACGATACTATTTATGTTAGTATTGAAGTGTATTTGATTTATATGTATGTCAATCAACAAAGTCTCGTGGTCTAGGATACTATAATACATAAAGTTTCAATACCTCTACCGCGTTCTATATGCCTTACACGATAGTCTACGTGATTAATATAAGTCAAAATATATAGAATATTAAAAAGAAACATAATTGTAATTTTAATAAAACTCTTCGAAAAATATTAATACGTTATCTGAATACAGAATATTATTCCTTCCGGTCTTGCATTCGTGACGCCTACGATTACGACCCCTCTACGACGACCAAAATCGATACAGCTGCAACCCGCTGTACCCATAAGGCCACAGGCCGCACAAGACATAACATTGATAATAATAATAATTCCGCCAGAATGGCGTATTTTTTCCGCCCTCTCCCGGTGGCTACAAAAAAAGATTTTCTCGAAAATTTGTCAAGATTATCCGTTGGCGGGGTGAAACGCCCGCCCTGATTGCCCAGAATATGTTTACCGGGGAGTGAATAACGGTCGCAAGCTCATGGATTGATGTGTTTTTTACAACATTTGGTTGGATATAATGTCCAGTAAATGTTTTATCTCACAAGTGAGTCTTAGTCTCAATTGAGATCTTGTTTCAGAGGAATGATATAAACTATTAATACAAGATATATATTGTTTAAATATGAAAGGGTTGACGTGTTTTTTACACGATTTAGTTGGCTAAAATATTTAGTTTTATCTCAAAAGTGATTCTTAGTCTCAATTGAATGAATTGTTCTCTGTTGCTCAATTTTTCTTGTATTTTGTTAATGTTTACGATGGTGAGCCGCTTCAGGGTGGTATTTATTATATTTTTCAATGGAGTCTGAATAATAAACTGTATTTTAAAAGTCACGAATGGCCTTTGGTGACATATTCATGGGCAAACTCATCCGTTATTCATAATTATCAATTTCGAGTAATATCTGTGCGAGACCTTGGCGTATTTTGAATAGTTTGCTTTAGTTAAAATATTATATTATATTATATTATATTATATTATATTATATTATATTATATTATATTATATTATATTATATTATATTATATTATATTATATTATATTATATTATATTATATTATATTATATTATATTATATTATATTATATTATATTATATTATATTATATTATATTATATTATATTATATTATATTATATTATATTATATTATATTATATTATATTATATTATACTGCATTCTATAAACATTTTCCAAACGTCGAAATAGATTTATTGTTTTATTTCCCTCAAGCTCAAAGCACTGTTTTTCCTCCACCTGTCTTGAATTTTGAACGATGACGAACCCTGTCTTGAATTTTGATATGTACTTTTTAATTCTTGCTTCTGGTTGATTAACCGTCTTAGGAAAATGATTGTACAGTTTTTGCACATCGCACGACCTGTTATAATATCCCAACAATTTAATAGATGTTATCTTCATTTTGCGAGTAACTGGTCCAACATTTTGTTTTGCATTGTAAATCTGTCAAACCTTGAATAAATAAAAGAGTGCAATAAAACTCGGTTAGCTGCGTTCAATGAAAGTGAGATTTTTGTGAGATGATGAATTGCAATACTGAGAATCAAGTAGAAACAGTAATATGAAGCGAACATTTTAAAATAAATCCTAACTAATAATATAAATGCGAAAGTTTGGACGGATGGATGTTTGTCACTTTATAACTCTGTAATTTCTGAGCTGATCTGCCCAAAATTTGACAAACCAATAGATGATTTAAACAACGAATACATTATAATCTTGATTAATTTGATTTTTAATCCAAAATATGAAGTAATTTTTTATGCATAGCATACGTCATTTATGACGTTTATTTGCTTCCTACTTGATGACGTATCAGTGTCTGTGAGGAAATTTCTGTAATTTTGATTTTATCTGTATTAACTCATTAACTTATACCATGTATCCCGAAAGCTCAAATCCTAGTTCCCGTGGGATACTATAACAAATTTTTCGTGAGATAGCATACCAAGATTTCTTTCTTTTACGGCTCTATCACGATGTTACTAGGCAATGGTTTTTCACACAATCGAAACAGAATAATACAGTAGCTTGGATTGACACATAAGTTACTTTACATCAGTCCAGGTGAACGTGGTTCCGGGTAAAAGTTATTAATAAAAAAAAATCAAATCGAACACCTCCATTATTACCCACTTGTAAAGATAATATTTAACACATGTTACCTCAACGATGCTATTTTTGTTTGCAACAAATAAGTTTTAAGAAATAGAGTAATTTTATTATATATCATTAATATATCAAAATGTAATTAAACCCCAAATTCTCCAAACTGAAATCTATACCTTATTAATAAAATTGTAACAGTGAATTCTATACATAAAAGAAAAGATTTTAAAAGAGTGTTCGATTTAGCATATAGAATTACAGAAGAAGCAAGAAAACCTGTTTTTAGAACTTTTGTCTGTGTGTTAATTTGTTCTTCAGTCACGCAAAATCCGCTGCACGGATTTTAATAAAGTTTGGTGTAGTAATAGTTTATACTCTTGAGTAACATATGAAGTACTTTTTATCTGGAAATTACTGATATTTTTATACTGAATTTCAGGCAAGAAAAGTAGCGTAGGTACAACTATTTAAAAATAAAACAAAAAAAATATTTTTGCTACGCTCTAAATCAGACGCTTTGCAGCTAAAGACCGAAGAAATTATATTTCTATGTCATAAAGCTTTATACTATGTATTCAAATGATTTTGATCAAACCGATAACGTTACATGTGGCCTTTATTGGACGGTCAGAAAATAAAAATATTGAGTCATTCGTTTTAGAAATGAAATAAAATTATGGAATAGAGTTTAAAAAAAATCAATTCTAATTGATTCTGCAAATTAAGAATGATTTGAATATTTCAAACTAAGTTATTTATTTTATAAGTTATGTATTGTCGATGATTGAACGTGTTTAAAAGACGTTCCTCCGGTATCTGTATATGAAATAGTGTGGTTATTTCCCTTTTCTATTTTTTACAGATTTCCTCTTCACAATTAAATGAAACTACGTGATGTAGTATTATTTCTACTTTCTTTACTTTCTTTAACCACGACCTAGGTTTCGTTGTATTACAACATCTTCAGGTGGGATATTAGCAAAGATGAACACCTGAAGATGTTGTAATACAACGAAACCTAGGTGGTGGTTAAAGAAAGTAAAGAAAGTAGAAATAATACTACATCACGTAGTTTCATTTAATTGTGAATAATGAATTTCTACAAAATTAACGCCAAATATATTCAAGATTTAATCTTGTAAAAAATTACTAGATTCCCATTTTCGCGACTCAGAAGAGACATTCGCTTATAAAATTTATTTTCCAGCTAATAAAATGAAAAAATCTATGCCCTGTATTATTAGCTGACAATTTCCTGTGCTCACGTGATCATCACCTGTTTGCTATACCACCCTCTGAAACCGAATCATAACGAATATCTACAGTTTCCCGCGATAGTATGATTTGTTTATGATTAATGAAAGTAAATTTGTCAAAATATGTCGTCGTTACGTTTTATAGTACTTGTGTAGTTTGTATTCATGTTTAATAAATAACTTCTTTTGTTTTAATTTATTAAACCATCAATTGCTTATAATTTTGAATAGGTTACCTTTAATATATCGATAAAGATATATAAATAAATAAATAAATAAATAAATAAATATGCAAAAGATGTAGAAACAATTGAAATGAAAACTTTGAAAATGGAATAAAAATCTATAAATTGATCTTAAAACATTATAATATGTTTTAAAGACATTTATAAATTCAAGATATATAAAGAAAGTATTGCAAGGCCAATGAACCTAATTTTCTCATGCACCTCGATGAAAAACTACGCGTAGAATATTAGAACCAAATAACGAAATCAGTACCCGTAATACCTGATTACTTTATCATCTCAGCATTCTAGATTATAAAATTAAGATTGTTTATATGCATCGCTTAAGATATCAAAGACTAAAACCATTTACTTTCTAAAACAAAAACGTAATTTAATGTTGTCATCCTTAAACTTGTATTATCTATAAGAACATAAGTAATAAACAAAGACGGGAAATGTAGCGCTCTTATATAGATATCCAAAATAAAACCTTCGATTTTACGCCTGTAAAGAAAATAGCAAAATATAACTGAAAATAACCTCATTCTTTCTTTATTCCTTATATATATTAAACCCTTATTTCAATGGTTAAATATTATGTCTGATTAAAAAACTAAAATAAAAATAAAAAATAAATCCCTAAAATCTCCAAAAATACAGTAAGTTTCTGAAATACGCGGTATTAATGTAACCGTAAGGGGTTTTATATAAACAATGACGTAAAGCATTTTCTCAGTAAATATTTTAAAGAAAATTGTTCAGGTGAAAACGAAATACTTTGTAAACCTAAGGGAAAACTTTTAATGGACTTAAAAGCACAACCCATGTAAATAAGTAATACATTATTTTTAATTAACGTCAGCTTGGAATGAAATGGTACAAATACTGCCACTATGTCTCTGAATATATTGTATACATAGTATATAATTAAGAATCGGACACAGACACACGAATAAAGTCACTCAAGGACAATCAAAGTAATCACTCCAGATCTCAAGGTACATATTAAGTCCATCCCCTGAGCGGCCTCAATTGAGCCTTTAAGGGACAGGGGATAAATAATAACATTTAGCGCCGCTCGCAGGGCAGCCAATCAATCATACAATGGACCACTCCGAAGTCGGACCCCGCGAATACCTAATCACGAATTTCACTCAATAGGGCTCGATTCTTTGCTACGTTTTGTTCGATACGCGATTTCGGTACCGGGTGGTTTGCAGGTGGATATTTCTTAAATTAATATTTTTTAGCACTGATCTTTTGGTTTAGTTATTAATATGAGTATATTACGTAAGATACTTTTTATGCAGGTTATGATAGTGCCTAATTTTTTGAAAGAATTCACGGTGGGAATAATATTGATAAAACGCTAATGAAAAAATTACATTATTGAAGATAATTTTTACATTTTAACAGACTTTAAATATAGAAGTTAATAATTCGTGTCGTATTATATTTTTTTAAGGTTCCTTATATCGAAAAGAAAAATAGAACCCTTATAAAATCACTCACTTGGCCGTCTGTTTGTCTATCTGTCACAACCGATTTTCTCAGAAACTATATGCGTCATGAAAACTTGAAATTTGGCATAATATATATCACGTTAGTATCAAAATTAAAAAGGACGTAAATAAACCACTCAAAGGTTTTTTTTAGATTTTATATATCATATGGGATATCATGTGAAAGGGCTTGTTATGAGGTTCTGTTTTCAAAAGTATCAACTTTTCTACCATTGTGGAAGCTACACAAATTTTGAAAAAAAATTAAAGACGTTTTCTCACTTGAAAATTATGTTAAATCAATACGACTTCATCTTTCTCTGATAACCTAATCTTCAAAAGCGGAAGCCAATTCTCTTTCTTAATTTATTTTTTCAGTTTATAGTACACTTTTAATATTTTTAGAATTTTCATTTTATTCCCTAAACTTTTTTCGTTTATGTCAAATATGTCTTAAAGTTTATGAAAATTATGTATTTCCTTAACTTTCAAGAAGCTCTGTCACACAATACTACTTAGAAAACATCCATGCAATAGTATACAAACAAAAGGTAACAAAAAAAATTGGCTCTATTTTATTTACCCCAAAAAACAAACAAAATATTCACGACCACCGTGTAGTTGCGAGATCACGTACGCGCAAGGTCCGGCCGCCCGCCTGCGGCCCAATCAAGCGCCCTGCCCATTCATTACTTCCATAACTATTGCTGTTACCACTCGCCCTTCTGTACTTTGCTATCTGGTATCGCGCGCTAGCTTAGGTAACGTCGCTTGCCTTCTACGTTAGATGTCTGCTTGGATACGGTTAAGTGTTTAAATATTGATTCCTTATCAATTATTGTGGTGTTATTTAGTTCTTCATGCATTAAAATTGGAGAAACCCATTGATTTAAGGGCTACCTATTGATTCATGCCAAAATATAACGTGAATTGTATATTTGTGATTATATTAAGAATAATGTAAATCACATTAATTTTAAATACTAGCTAAAGCCTATTGGTAAACTCAAATCACAAAAAATACATTTGTATAGTAATATTTTCTTATAAATATATATATATATATATATATATATATATATATATATATATATATATATATATATATGTATATCAGTACATTAAAAACAAAATGGGACAGGCAGAAAGCCACACATTATAACAATATGTAAGGGATAAAATATTTGAAAAGAAAAAAAGGGACCAAAGAAAAGAAAAACGCAAAAATAATATAATTTGATATGTCTGCTGGGGTTTTAGATCTAGATTGAAGGGTAGGATGAGCAATTAAAAGGATTAAGAGGGTAAGATATGAAAGGATATAAAATGTTTACACTAAAGTTAGGGAAGGTATAATTTTCTCAGACGGCTTTTGAATGCTAGAAGGGACGATGAAAGTCTGATGTCAGAAGTGAGTTCATTCCATAACTTGGCAGCGTGAATAGTGAAAAAATGCTCATAGAAAGAAATAGAATGTTTAGGGATAAGAAGCGTGAAAAGTTTGTCAGAACGTAGATACAGGCAATGGCTAGAAAGGGCTGTGAATTTTGCTGAATGATATTTAAGATATTATAGAGTAGTGAAAGAATATGGAAATTGCATCGGTCGCAAATCTCCATTTGAGCCGCATCCTGATCAAATTTTCTAAGGTTGAAACTATAGCAAATACATAAATGTTGAAGTCATTGAATTTATATATATATATATATATATATATATATATATATATATATCACATATGTCGAATTAGATTTAAAATATTTTTCTCAATAAAATCCAATTCTTGTCATATTTTAATAATGTAATATTTAAATTTTATTCCCAACTAGTTTTGACCATGCTTCATTTTTGGTGCCTTTTTGACTCTATACTAATTTGAATATATTTGGCGTTAATTTTGTAGAAATGCATTATTCACAATTAAATGAAACTACGTGATGTAGTATTATTTCTACTTTCTTTAAGTTCTTTACCACGACCTAGGTTTTGTTATATTACAACACCTTCAGGTGGGCTATTAGCAAAGATTGCTAACTAATGTTGTAATCCTCCTGAAGATGTAATACAACGAAACCTAGGTCGTGGTAAAGAACTTAAAGAAAGTAGAAATAATACTACATCACGTAGTTTCATTTAATTTTCTATACTAATTTTTACTTCATGAAATTCATAGAAGTATTAAGTATCAAATCGTTATACGTTTCTGGAATCAAAGGAAGTGGCTATTAGAGTACCCTAAAAAGTTTGCATTTCTGGGAATAAAGGTAGAGACTCTTTAAGTACCACTTTAACGAAGATTCCATTCTTCGCGTTATTCTGCAAATTTCGGAAATTCTTGGTAGGTGTTTGAGACCTGAAAGTAAGTCTCATGTCAAATTTCAGATCAACTTTTTCTAGAACCAAATGTGTCAACAAAACTGTCATTCGATCATCTGTGTTTTTATATATATAAACAACATATATGGAATGAAATTAACAAACTGAATTATAAGTAATAAACAAATAATATTAAAAAAATAGTTAGAAATTAGTGAATGTATAATTGTTTTAAACAAATTATGCAAAAATATATACAAATAATTTAATTTTCATTATTCTATTTACTAAACAAGCTATATAAAATATTTTTTCGCTACTAGAAAAATAAAACGCCATATTTTAATTATGGTGTTCCTTAATATGTTTAGTCTTAATTCTTACGTGAATGAATATAACATTTCATAAAAAAAACAATTCACTAAAACTTCTAACCTAATTTTTTTCTTAAGTATACAATTTAAGTCAAACAAATTTATAATTAATAAAATCTTACTTAATAACTTGTAGATAATATATAATTTAAATATCAGTTTTTTCGACTGAGTGGAATATCGTTGGAAAAATATTTTGTAATGGAATTGTAGTACTGTTCACTTGTTTTATTTTTCAATCTAGTTTGTGAAATATAAAGCTTCAAACTGAATGGATGTTATTTCCTTCTAATTATTCAATTGTGAATTTGGATAATCTGAAAAAAATTCTAAAATTTCTAGAAATTCAAAAATTGTCTTATTCGTAGGAAAAGTTTCAGGAATTTACTATAACTTTTTTATGTATTATAAAAATGGGCAAGTTATATTGAAATTAATATGTTGAGTGTGCAAAAAGAGAGAGTGCAACACAGCTCATGAAGTGTGATTAGATTAAAGTGAGAACTTTTTAAAAGGTGAAAATTAGTTTGAACAAAATCATGAATAAATCGACGGTACGATATTTTATTTGTTGCTTGCTTCTAGAATGATGATTCCTAAAACAATATACAAGCTGGAATTTCCGAATTACGATCCATCACATGAAAATTACCCTTTTTCGCGAATTGTAAAAAGTGACAATAATCGGTTACCTCATATGAAAAAACCCAACGCTGTTTGCGTTGGATTTTTTATCAATAATATTTTATCAAAAATTTTACATTTTTCAAAATTTACTTACCATTTTTACGCACCAACTGACTATAAATAAAATATACAAACATGAATATAACAAATATTACCAATTACAAAATTTATTTAAATTAATAACAAACTCAAAATATATGAAAAAATGCATTGTTTCACATAAATCATTTTAATTTCTTTTGTATTTTTCAATAATACAAAAATATTAATTCATGCAATCAACAGTTCGAGCCCAGCATATCAGAATCATCTTTCATTACCCAATTATGGTATCAGTTTGTTCATCTCCACAATCTCCCCACGGCCCTCTTCCACTTTCTGTGCATCGCCACCATGGACGCCAGCCGTGTCCGCTGTAATTGTAATAAGCCCTAATGAATTCATTCCCCCAGACGGCTGGATTATTGTCAGGAAATATAGTATTTAATGTTGGCACTCGTTTATGACGTGACATCTAATGTTTGCTGGGGGGGGTGAGACTTCTATTAATATTTCCGCTATATCACTGTGATGTGTGATGAAATTGGGAGCCGGTATTGGGGTATTTATGTTATGCCTTTTTGTTATTAGAGCGGGGGTCGTTAGTGCTGATCTTAGATAAATGAGTAATGTACTGATTACGTGTTGCCAATATTAAGAAAAAATTGAAAAAAAACATACTAGGTGTCGAAAACAATACTTGTCATCCATTAATCAGGATTGTTTTAAAAATATTAAATTAGATTAACTGCGCCTGTGACTTCGTTCGAGTGAAATTTGGCATAAGAAAATTTATAAGAATTTTCTTTCTTTAATTTATACCCAAGAGCAACACTCTTGGGTATAAACTATCGCCATACCAAGATGCCATCAAAACTAGATTTTGCGTGATTGAGAAACAAATTAACATACAGACAGACAAAAATTCTGAAAACTTTGGTTTTCTGGCTTCTACTATTATTATATATGCTAAATCAATCAATCTTTATTTTAAATATTTTTCATGTACAGAGTTTACTCCATTACAATTTTATTATATATATATATATATATATATATATATATATATATATATATATATATATAGATTACTAGGAGTTTATGAATTTCTTTTTAGTCGAGTTCAATGTATCAACTGTGAGTTATTGTTAACTAACTGTTCACTCAATTCGAACACAGGGTGGCAATTATAAAAAGAAAAACTACATCCCTTGTTTGTTGAAAGCGTCGGAAACTTATAAATACTTTTTATATTCTAGCAAATAAACTAAGTTCAAATCCAGCTCAATTCAACCTATAAAGGCTATACAATATTCAGTTGCACATGAAAACTGGCTGTATCCAAACATCCGCTACTGGTCATTATGGGTGCTATTTTTTGCTTCGCGTTTGTCGTTGGGAGAAGTTACAATAACAACGAGAACGTTATTGTAGATATAAAATATTAATAACTATATATAATGCACTGAAAATATAATAATAAAATAACGTACTTCTAACATTTCGTTAAGATTCTCATTAAGATTAATTTACCAGCTGCAAAGTTATGTTTTTCTTTGCTTGAATTGAATGAAATGAACTTATTCTGGAATTAAATGTCTCATATGTATATATATATAGTATATTGCTTCCATAATATGACTAATAACATAGCATATGACGTATTAACGAATATGTTTACTCCACCCCAAGAAGAAAGCTTGAAGCCTCGGACTTAAATTTATATATATAAATATTGTGTATCAGTTAGAAGCATTCAAATGATCTTGTTACAATATTGAATGTAGAATTTTGATAGTATGAGAACGACCTACGAATTAATGGAAGTTTCGAATTTATACAAGCCTAAATATTCATAGTAAGGATTTATCCTTAACATAAATTAAGATGCAAATCCAGGTCGTACGTTCACTGAATTACTAAACTTAAATTAGATTCGATTTGTGGCTATTTTAAAGTAAATATATGTGGTCTTAGCAGCGAAAGTACAACCGTCGCTCCCGATCCCCAAAAACTGCAAAGCAACACGAAAAACTTGCCAAATTGGCTCAATTGGTATGACGTAAGATCATAGAGGGCAGAAGGGGACGCTAGGTCCGGTCCCCGGGGGACCGCGCCGGGCACTAAGTTTTTATCACCTCCTCGGCTAAGCGTTTTAGCTCTCCACCGACACCTTTCTCGCGTTACTTGGAGGGACCGCGCGCACGTGCGTAGCGGCATTCGGCCGGAGAGAAGTACGGATGAAAAAATGCATTAGCTTCTTTTTGGCTGAGGTGGAGAGGGGTTCTTTTGGAAGTGCATTCGTAATAATAAGTGTACTAATCTTCTAAGTAGAACGAATATATTCGATTTTTGAAAAGTAAACAGTATTTTCACCAACTGCGTGCGAAAGCCCGATACGTTGATTAGACATAATGATAGTTGTGTTTATAAAGCATTAGCTTTTTTGGGGCTGAAGTTGGGAGAGGGTATTTTGGAAGTGCAGTCGAAATAATAAGTGTACTAATCTTCTAAGTAGACCGAATATATTCGATTTTGAAAACTAAATAATATTTTCACCAACTGCGTTCGAAAGCCTTATATGTTGATTACACATAATGATAGTTGTGTTTATTAATGCATTAGCTTTTTTAGGGCTGAAGTCAGGAAAGGGTATTTTGGAAGTGCATTCGAAATAATAAGTGTACCTTCTAAGTGTTGTCTTCTAAGTTGACCGAATTTATTTTATTTTTGAAAACAAAACAGTATTTTTACGAACTTCGTTCGAAAGCCCAATACGTTGATTATAACATAATGATAATTGTGTTTATTAATGCATTAGCTTTTTTGGGGCTGAAGTTGGGAGAGGGTATTTTGGAAGTGCATTCGAAATAATAAGTGTACTAATCGTCTAAGTAGAACGAATATATTCGATTTTTGAAAACTAAACAGTATTTTCACCAACTGCGTGCGAAAGCCCAATACGTTGATTACACATAATGCTAGTTATGTTTATTAATGCATTAGCTTTTTTGGGACTGCAGTTGGGAGAAGGTATTTTGGAAGTGCAGTCGAAATAATAAGTGCTAGTACTAATCTTATAAGTAAACTGAATACATTCGATTTTCGAAAATAAAACAGTACATAATGATAATTATATTTATTAAACGAAAGCTATGAAATTTATTTATTTTTTTTTCTTTAATTCTTTTACTAATGTAAATAATATACGGCGACTATTAAAATAACTGTTTTTAATATTTAAATAAAAATAATTATATCAGCGGTAGTCCTTTCATAAGTTCATGTTTCGACCAAAAATCTAAAGAGTATTTTTATCATATTAAGTTATGCTCTCAAATTCATTTATCTATATAACAATACGTAAAGAGAAAACCCTTGTATCCCTTTTTTAATCATATTGCGCATATGGAGTAGTATGAGATTTAGCATAGTTGAAATTTATATGGAGAAAGAATGCAGAAACCTGAAATTTATATATAATATGTGTTATTTTATTAAATTATATATTACAAATACATTAAAAGATTCATTGTTTACGTTTATACTGTCAATGTCAAATACATAATAGTCTGTGGTCAAACATTCGCACAGAGTAGAGATTTTCGGCAAATAATTTTAAAATTTTGTTTGATTTTAAATGTTCCTTTTACAACAGGCTGTGAAGTATATGTCAAGGAAAAACAGCGGTAGACCCTTTGACAAAAGAACCTCAATAACGTTCAAACTTAAAAATTTAATTAATTAATTCATTCATTAATTGGTCGAATTTCGACCACTGGATGACTACTATTTTATATTAAATCATTTAAAAATATTTGTTTTCCTAAATAGATGAAATGAAACTCACTATTCAAATAGTACACGATGGGAGATGAATATATTGGAAGTAATCGGTATCAAAGTAATTAATTGGTCATAATTTTTATTTATTTTTGCAGTTAATACGATGCTCATTTTAATATGTCTTGGTTTTTTAACGATTACAATTGATATTAATTACCATATTTAAAATCCATTAAGTACAAGCAGAGCTCACGTAAAGAGATTTCCCACACATGTGCGGATAATATTACTAGCAAGTTTATATAAAAAATAAGTGAATTATATAATTTAAATATACCATATAATAAACTCATAAAGTTAATTACAAAAATAATATTTTCTTTCCACATTAAAATAATTAAAATGTATTCAAATATTTCCTTTAAAATTTGCATTATTTGTTTATATTGCAGACAATTAAACACTATAAGTAAATGGTAAATTAAAAATTCAGGTACCGAAAATGACAAAGGAATATTATGATTTTACGCCGTCTCTATCACTTTTCCACACTATGATATTTCCGATTCGTTTATTTCCGACATAGTAGCGAGCGTTGAGCTGCCGATATTCTAGCGAGTATTTCCGACATAGTAGCGAGCGTTGAGCTGCCGATATTCGAGTATGTTATTTCCGATTCGTTTATTTCCGACACAGTAGCGAGCGTTGAGCAGCCGATATTTCCAGTAAATTGTATGTAGGTATTTAATTATTGAAATTTAGAAAACATTCAAAATATCACGTGATTAAATTTTCGTAATATTAAACCTTGTATTCAAATGAGCAAAGTCACAAAAATAGGGAAATATAAAATTATTTAGGTACAGACAACAATATAAACATTTAAAAGTACATAGCGTAAAACAAAAATATTCACAAATATTTTTTTATTTTTCACCCACGTGAAGATATGGAAAGTATCTTCTAAATTAAATTATATAAAAGTAGTAAGGAAAGTATCTTCTAAGTTAAATTAAAAATTTTTCATAATTTTAGATGTGATAAAATTTTTCATAATTTTAGATGTGATGAAATTTTTCATAATTTTAGATGTGATGAAATTTTTCATTATTTTAGATGTGATGAAATTTTTCATAATTTTAGATGTGATGAAATTTTTCATTATTTTAGATGTGATGAAATTTTTCATAATTTTAGATGTGATGAAATTTTTCATTATTTTGGATGTGATGAAATTTTTCATAATTTTAGATGTGATGAAATTTTTCATAATTTTAGATGTGATGAAATTTTTCATAATTTTCGACGTGATAAAATTTTTCAAAATGTTAACTGTAACAAAGAGACATGTTTTTTGTGTCTATCATTGTATTGTACCTATGTTCTTGGAAATTTTTTACACAAAATTCAGGAAAAAGGATTTTAGAGTCCTTTTACGAATTACAACGACTTCAAACTAACCCCACAGGGGCTTTCGAAAAAGTTAATTTTTCACCATATTCACCTTTCCTTAAAAATTCTCTGACAAAGAGATTTTACTACCTTAGAATATAGCGGTCAATACAACAATATAACCTCCATTATTATGCTAAATACCAACTTAGAAATTTTCCACAAATCATTTCTGAAAAAAATGTCTGTAATAAAGGAAAGGACGCTGGTGCTTTCACATAGCGCTATTTTATACTTGTGTTATTAAATAGTCTTCTATTACATAACCGAACTATAATCATGTAAAGTATATGACAATAAATTGGTTATGGAAGGAAGGGATTTAATAATATGGGAAAAACATGGCAACTACTAATCGTTACCAAAATCCATTTAGGCCATCTGTGGCCTTGTCTGAAAATAATATAATACAACTCAAACTCCATTTAAATAATGTGATGTTTCACAGTTTTTGTTTAAATTTTTCTTATGTAATTTTGTTATATTATTCAAAAAATATATTTTTTCCCATCATACCGAAAATTCTGATTCTCTATTTTCTTCATGAAAAGCATTTAATTGTAGTAGTCCGGAAACACTCTTAATAATCTTACTGTGACATTTGTCTCTACATTTTAGTGGTGGCTAAATTCAATCCACAACCTTTAAGGGAACAAAGTAAGTAGACGTGTCTTCAGTTTACAATATGGAAAACACACGCAGCTTCAACAACATATCACATATTCAAATCGAAAGAAAGCGCATCCCAAACTCTCATGGGTAATAAATATTCTCACACGTTTCGCTTTGACACCTTTGCCCGGTGCCAGCTCTGTCATATCGAGAGCCACTTCAAACAACAATTTCATGTTCTCAAAAGGCGCAAGGGACGCCCCGAGGCGCGACAAACAGTTCATAACCTCAAGTGCTCCTTTCAAAGTTCGCGTTTTATCATTTTATTCTCGTTGTGTTTACGCGGTGGCGAGTTGGGCACATTTAGGGACCTTTAGGCTGTTATTATATTGCATTGTGGTTATAGTGAGCCCTCTTTGACGGTTTTGGTTGAACAATCACTTTTGAATTCATATTTTTATGAGTACCGAGCATTGTTGTGTGTTTAAGGTGGTCTGTGGCAATGTCTATTGTCTAAAAATCCTTCTTTGCGGATTTTTTTTCGTGAGCATCGAAATATTATTGATACACCAGTTCAGTCTTCAATCACACAATCATTACATAGATAGGTGAGTATTGTTAAGTGTGTCCTAAACTACGTATGTCATATCACGTCTACTTTAGAGGATATTAAATCAGTTTCTATATTTTTTGGTTAATATAAAAAAACTTTGCAGGTATATTATATACATATTGCGTGACAACATTACGCTATTATTTACCTAAGCAAAAGGCATTTACTTTTCAGGTAGCCAACGTCCTTCGTTCCTACCTAAAGCCGACTCAGCACAAACGACTATTAGAGTAAAAGCAACTCGGATTCCTACTCAGAGCTTGGTTATAAAAGCTCGTGAAATGTGTCATAAACCGGATCCATTACAGGATACGGTCTAGGGCGGAAATACAGGTGGTAATGAAACTGCAGTCGGGTGGCCGGCGGCGGGGGCGGGCGGTCCGCGTGACTTGGGGTTGAGTTGAGTTGTGTTGGTGTATTTAAAGATGTTCGAAGCAAATTACGCTGTAAGTTAAGCAATTATCCATATTTGGCTGCAAATAATTTATTGGGGGTTCAGATTAGTAATAATGATTCTAAAATCTACAATTTAAAATAGTCTTTTTGTTTGTAATAAAACACAAAAAATATTTTTTTTAGATACAAATGTATAAAGCAAAGTTTTTGTAAAATACTTAAAGACAAGATACTAAACCAACACTGACTCCATAACATTAATTTTAACATTTATGAATAAAGTCAATATGAAGGTTTCCTAGCAAATAATATAGAATTATCGAATGGATATATCGCACGATCGAAATGTTTATGTTGACTATTATATAAACAGCTTGCAGATATCATTAATCATATTTGTTTCAGGAGTACATGTTCTCACTGGAACTGTACTAAAATAAGTATAGTTGCAGTAAGAATTGTAGCATGTTAGCAAAAATAACATGCAAAAGCACTAGATATGTCTCGATACATTTATCATTACTTGATACATTTACTTACTTAGAATCACAAAATTAATTAGAATACATTTACTTGATACATTTACTTGCTTATAATCACAGAATTAATTAGAATACATTTACTTGCTTATAATCACAGAATTAATTAGACTACATTTACTTGCTTATAATCACAGAATTAATTAGACTACATTTACTTGATACATTTACTTGCTTAGAATCACAGAATTAATTAGAATACATTTACTTGATACATTTACTTGCTTAGAATCACAGAATTAATTAGATACATTTACTTGATACATTTACTTGCTTAGAACTAAGTAAAGTAGGGTGCACAGAAAATATACGTCCCATATTTTTGCGTGACTGCCGTTTGAATTCTTGTGGATACTTCAGCGTTTTAATTGGGTAAAGAGATGCATAAAGATGTCGGCATAAAAAATCACATAGAATATTGTTTTATTGAACCCTGTGAATTAAATCACTTGTTATTTAATTTATTTTTCACATGGACCAGATTTGCTTAATCGATAAGAATGTTATATGTCTTCGAAGACATACAATATTTTTGCAAAATGCATTAGGTCCATATAAACACTCAATCACAATTAAATGAAACTACGTGATGTAGTATTATTTCTACTTGCTTTAAGTTTTTACCACGACCTAGGTTTCGTTGTATTACAACATCTTCAGGTGGGCTATTAGCAAAGATTAACTCTGCTAATATCCCTATATCTTTACTAATAGCCCACCTGAAGATGTTGTAATACAACGAAACCTAGGTCGTGGTAAAGAACTTAACGCCAAATATATTCAATAGATAAGCAGCAATATTTAGGTGCCTAAATACTAACCCTATTATTTATTTGTACAAAATACTACGGCGTCTTCTTAATGACACTAACAGTATTTGCAAATGATATTAGGGAATACATAAACCTTCTCCATACTTTAATTCTATCGCAAGCTTCCAGACCAACGTTTTATTTATACACACTTCTATTTTTGATAAAAGTAAATAAAATTGCTTAGTGGCCCTTGACACAAATGAGTGAAAGGTTATTAAAATTGTTTTAAACGCCAATGACGCTGTTAATTAAAGGTCTCTAATTCTACTAAACACCACTAATTGTACTAGCAATGGCCACAATTGTACTAAGCAACACTAATTGTATTAAACATCAATGACAGTGGAACAAAAGTCACTAATTGCACTAAATACCAATGACTCAGTCTGAGTACTATTGACGATAACCGATAACGTATAACGATGCGTTAATACTTTTAAAACTGCTTCTATTTACGCAAATTAAATAATAAAAAATTAAAGTGCTCTATAAAACCGCTTACTAGCTCTATTTATGCTATTTTTACAAATACCTAACATTATCCATGTTATGTCAGGTAATACCGCTAGCAACACAACACAGAGTAATGTGACAACAACCGCGTGCAACTATTCCAATAAAAAAAAAAACTCGGATAACTCACAAAAACTTTACGTCCATAAAAACCGAAACCGAATTGTAATTCAGCTTCTAGTCAATAGTACAAAACTTTCAAAGCTCAATTTAAATCGTTTTAAAAGCTCCGCCGAAGAAAGGGGCGCGAAGAACACAAGAGCGATAAGGTGCGAAAGCTTTAACCAACAATTTATAGCGCCGATTAGTACATCACTTACAATATAATCTCGAAAATATAAGGAACAGGGGAGGGTAACCTTTGGGCGCAGTAAGTGTTTCGATGCGAACCGAAATCTTAACGCGTTCAGTTGAAATGTTTTGAGCGCGATTCTTATCCATTATGCTTTAGCGCTTGCTGATAAAATATCCCCCTCGCGATTGACGCGATCTTTTTCAATGGAGCCTGAGTTTGGATCGCGCGATGCAAGGGAGCTTTTGTGGCATACAATAGTCAGGGAAGGTAGCGAATACAGGAGCGAACATACTGATTTAAGATTTCGACAATAACCGAGAACTGCTTTATTTATTAATTTACGCAGTAATTGGTTGATGAGACCTTTGATGCAACGGTTTAAATCTTTTCGTATAGAATATTATGTTGTTTCGCCAGTTAGGTGTTAATTGTTAAATTAGAGTTTGTGTAAAGCAAGACTAATTTTTACAAGTGTGCATGTAACGTCATCTATTCCAAGGTAGTGACGATAACCCATTTTACTGCACTTTTCCGCTGATGCATTCTTGCACTACGAAGTGCTACCATGATAATAAATTCATGAACTAAGATATGGAGTATTGTTGATCTCAGTATTTCCACATACTGTGTCTCATGCCTCATTGTGATGGAAACTGTTTTCTGATAGTGGATTGATTTATAATGTCAGTATAACACTCTTGTTTCAGCAAATAATCAAATAAGTTTGAACAATTTTATTATCCGAGTTAAATTAAAATCTGCCTTTTTATGATGTTATAATATAAATCTTATACAATTTATAATATCAATCTTATAATCTTATAAACATATGGGGAGGGAAGTTCAAATTTGACATAATTGTGAAGTTTACTGTATATTTTATAATAAATAACAAGGATCTAACTATATTTGTCAATTTTGGAAGAGGTAAGATAGGTGATTTTTTTACTTTTAATCCTATGTGATATCAATTAAAAAGCCAAATTGTAAAGATATTAAAATTATAATATTTATTTTTTCTACTTTCTATGCAAGTGACTTCGCGAGGCATTGCTGAATATGTTTATATCTCTTCCTTAATCTCCGAAGTTGTCATAGGTAAATTAGAAAAATCTGGGTTATTAAAAATTCACCCATTATACACTTCAAAATTAAAACAATGCGTTGAACAATCCATAATGTATTTATGCTCTGAAAAATATATTAAAAATAAAATAAGAGGGTAAATAATAATATTTATAACAATTTCTTCGAAATATTATAATTTACATAAGGGTATACCTGTTTAAACTATTACCAATTCCTCATAGCATGGATTTTAATCGTAATTAACAGGTTTTAATTATTTATATACTTTTTCACATCATAAATTGGCATGAATTCGTATGCAGCCATACTATTTATAAACACGTCTCTTAATTTAAAATATTAAACAAATAATTAGTTAAAAAAGACTAACCAGTGGAAACTACTATAAAGAAAAACATTGAAACAAAATAAAAAATGTATGCAAAAACAGTTTAATAAATTATTTTCTTAAACATCATCATGTTTAAGTTACAAAACGGATAAAAGATATTAGTGCACATCAGTAAAATTACTATCATTTTAAGTTACAAAACGAATAAAAGATATTAGTGCACATCAGTAAAATTACTATCATTTTAAGTTACGAAACGAATAAAAGATATTAGTGCACATCAATAAAATTACTATCATTTTAAGTTACAAAACGAATAAAAGATATTAGTGCACATCAGTAAAATTACTATCATTTTAAGTTACAAAACGAATAAAAGATATTAATGCACATCAGTAAAATTACTATCATTTTAAGTTACAAAACGAATAAAAGACACATCAGTAAAATTACTATAACAGTGCTTTAGCGATCTTTGCTACTCGAGTTGACTCATATGATAACATAAAACCAATCGTTGCTGTAATGATCCTCAATTATAGAATACAAAAAAAATTATATCAAAGAAATTTCACGATAATTTGCCGCATAATTAATAGGGATCCGATTATTATTTAAATCATTATTGGTAAATAAACACGTTTGGTGGTATGAGAGTTGTACATTAAATATTTGAAGATGATTTAATAAAAGGACCGTATCTGGAGCCAAATTAAATTTGTTTAGAATTATTCATTGTTACAGCTACCATAGATCTTACAGTGGTATAGCTAGCCAGTTTCTATCGATCTCTCGGTGCAAAATAAGACTATAATAATTAATATTTTTTTATTTGTATCATATCCCGTACCCAGGATAAACTATTTCAACGCAACCGCAAGTGTTAAGGGTTTTTCGGTATATGCACACCGAGTGCCACGCGGCATTATTCATATACACGACGAATCTTAACACCTTATTCAACCTTGAATGTTGAGTTATGACAATATCATGTCATAGGAAGAAAAATCGATTATACTGGTTGTTCGCCATTTATCTAAAGTTTTTTTACTTGGATATTTTCTTTAAAATGATGAAATGAGAGAGAAAAGTTTGAAAATTAGAAAAAAAATATTTTGTTATTAGATTATAAATAATTTCTCCGTAATAATGGCCCAAATAAAAAAAATGTTATAAAGTATCATCATTTTATTAATAGGAATCTAAAAGAAAACAACGGTTGATGTACTACTTAACCGATGCTCTGTAATATGATAACATACAAATCTATGTTTGTTAGTTTTTTTTTGTTTATCTGTTAAAACTTGGCATAAAAATTACTAACCTAATTTAAATTAAGCTTTCATTGAAAACTAGACTATATTCCATTCAGATCGATTATTCCTTAAAGAATTTGACTATCGTTAGCATTTATGTAAACTCAATCCATTAAGCGGGCTTTAAGAACCATTGAATAGAACTAAACGGACCAGACCATCACAGCTATTCAGCTAAAAGCTCAAGCTAAGATATCAGTTGTTAAAATCCTTTACATCATAGTGAAGGGGACTTTGAGATGCAAATATTATAATTGGCAAAAACTTTGCTACGTTAATAGAAAATTCACGTAATCAAATTAAAACTTATATCAGAAAGAAACAGCAAATGTAAACCTGTCGATCGTTTTATCGCATTCTATCTTTTTAGAAACTTAAAGAATACAACTTCACCCGCACAGATTTCTATAACGTAAGTGCAATATTTTGATGCGTTTATTTTATGCTGTTATATTAAAATGCAGTGCAGTGCAGTGTTTGAATGCATTTATTTTATGCTATTAGATACAAATAATAAGTTTAGCTTAAAATTCAAGAGGGTCGACTTGCGCTTTCTCACCCATCCCACTGCTCACTATCGCATTTTCCTAGAGCCTACCACCATCCGTGTTGGGGAGATTTTCTTTAATTTTCTGCGTAACATTTTTATCGTCATAACTTCGAAACCGTTTGAGAATTCACGATGAGTGAAAAACTAAATTTCTCGCGTTGATAATTAGTTACTATCTAAAACCTGTGTAAACTTCAGGTCAATAGTTCAGTTTTCGAGTTAAATCCATTCGTTAGCGGATCATATTTTTAGTCCTAGATTCGTTTTAGTAATCGAATATACAAACGGAAAAGGGGTTTAAAAGCTAAAAATTCTTAAATCACAGGCAATTCAATTTTATTGATTGCAATTGCTATGAGCAATTCTAACGGTTTCTAATAAAGATTTCTGTAAAAAATATCTTTGTTTCAGTAATGAACTTCCATTTCACGATTGACTTGTGCCTCGTTCGATTACAATTCATGTGCGAGAGGATCATTTGTAAACAATGAACATCTAAAGTCTTCTTATATGGTGCAATTCAATCGTCGTTTCAAAGTCGCTTTGATAAAGCCGAACTAACTGTAAACTGGCTGCCGGCGAGTTGAATGAAGTTTCTCGGAAGTAAACGGTCTTCTATTTTTTGTGCCACTTTGAGATCTTTCTTTCCCTCCATCTAACCACCAAGCCATTTCAACTAGACAATTGGCTGAAGAGGTCGTTACTCCCGGGAAAACTACATCTAATGGAAAGAAAGAGGCACTGAAATTACTTGCTTATCATTGATTGGATCTCGTATAACAAAAATAAATAGCACTGTTAAGATAAAATTAAAAATACCTAACATTATTCAGATTATCGTTGTATCTTCTTACAGGAATGTAAAGTACAATCAGAGTTGCAGAGTTGCTATCCGATAATTAAACCATTATCATTATTAATTATCGTTAAAATATAATGTAAATTAGCTTAACACTCAACAAAATGTGAATTAATAGACCTTAACAAGTTGTTCATATAGCTATTTTTTAATTCCAAGAAAATTAAAGTAAAAATTAGTAAGTAGAAATCTGTAATATTTTACAGTATGTTTGATTGTGTTTGTAAAACTGATAGCGCACATTATATTATATAGTTAAAAGTTAACAATTCTCAAATGGGGGACGATGGTATAAGTGCGTTCTTGTTACTAATGTCGTCGAGGAAAAATTGAATTATTTTTAGAACTCTTTTTACAATCTAAGGGTTTATCCATTTCAGAGAGATGGGAATATATTATCGCTTGTAGAACGTATATGAAATTTTGAAATATTTAAACTAATTGATAAGTTATATTTGTTTAAATAACTATGTGTTTGGATTTGGATTGTATTGGATTACTCTGTGAGTGTTTTGTATTATTCGTTATTGTTTTATAACCATTTGTCATATGTTCTTCCACATGCCCAGCGCTTTGGGTAAATCTGTAAGTTGGGCTCTGGGTTTTCAAGAGATAAATAAATAAATAAAAGATTCTGTACAGAACTGGATAGGAAAACTGATTACGACAAAGATTTCTAGAGTCGTTAATTTAAAAAAAATAGTCAACGACAGATAGTAAAAAAGCACACCTACATACATTTTTAATTGCATTATTTATTCAAATAATTATTTAAAAATCGAATAAATTTACCATTATTTTACGTCCAATCCAATCTAATAAGAATTCAAAAAAATAGCAAACTTAGAAACACCTCCTCGCAGCAGCCAACGGAGCTTGATGTAATATAAAGAGGTGAGCCCGTTAAACCAATCGTAACATGTAAAAGGTTGTCCCATTCGCACGTAGCTCGTTGCACCGATAGATGGTGCCATAAAATTGTTTCAGCACAGACATAAACCAATGCGGATGCAAGCTAAGCAAATCGTGTTAGTTTACAGCCGGTGTGAAACTCGTAGGCAGTTTTGTAAATACATCTAAGTTACACGTATCGAACTTTGCCAAAACCGTTCCGTCGCGAACCTGATTTGCGTGCTCGGTTTTGGTATAAAAGCAAAATAGGACAATTTGAAATGCTTTACATGACTAAACTTGATCAAAATAATCCCATAAATTTTAAATAATACTTATAGCTAAGAAAACGTGTTTGTAGTATATATTGCTTATGAAATTATACTATTTTATTAAATTGCAATTTAAGTCAGTCCCTTGACTGTAAAATAAATAAAAAATACTTTGAAAGCATATTTTATTTCGAAAATATTCAACTTTAATAAAATATCGTGTGACAAAAAAATTTACCAAAAGTGTTTTAAATATTTGATTTTAATTTAAATCGTAATTTCGCGATTCCTTTGATTAAAAGTATCCTGGAATAAGTCTGATCAGCATAAAATTTTCATTCTACTAGCTAACAGCTATCAATATCCAAACATGCCTCGTGGATCAGAGAACTACTATTAAGTATCAGAACTATATTTCAGTAATAATATGAAATTCTAAAACTAAAAAAAATAAAATTTAAATTTTAAAAATTGCCCAATATGTTTACCCGACAACTACGATAGGGATGCCAGGATACGTCATTCATGTACTTATTTATTTATTGTGTAACATATACGTACATAATGCGGACTAATTTCCACAAAAGCAATATCTTTTAGACAACCATCTAAAAAAAATCGAAACAATCTTCCCGTAGTATGAATGACATCAAAGATCTTAAATAAAAATTAATATAAAATAGCTTAAAATAATTAATATTTATATAAAATAAAAAATTAATATCTTAAGAGATAAAAGCAACAGAATGAACTATGAAGAGAACAGGACAGGAGATAATAAGACAGGAGATAATAAGAAGGGCGTAACTTTGAAAAATGTATATTGTGCATTTTTCATTTTAAGACCACAGTAGTTGTATAGTTTGGCAGGTAAATAAAGAAGAAATATTCATAGAAGGGCGAACAATGTATTAAAAATGAGGAAATAGTATAAGTTTTTTTAATAAAATAAGTATTAAATTAAAATAAGGCATAAATTGAAATAAGGAGAAGCACCATAGGAAGTGGTCGTATTTTTTAGATCAAATATGTAACGGATAGGAGCAATAGATCTAGATAGGTAAGATCTTGTTAGCACACATTAACCTAGTTTGATAAGGTTAAGAAAAAATTTTGACAGATTTGTATTTTAGTCTCAAAGAAAATAAACAGTTGAAGACGAATTAACAACTGTAATTATTTTTCTGAGTTCACATAATTAAGATTTTGTTTTATTGTTTCGATTCGATATTCGATTGCCCCGTCCCTTTGAAATGATAGAAAAGCAGTAAGAGAATCTAGTCAGGACAGAACAAAGAAATTTAAATAATTTCCATTATATTTCAAATATTTTCTATTTGATTTTTTTGTTCGTTTGCTTTACAGCACACTCGTTTCAATTACCGTAAGATAAATTAAGAATGTATATAAGTATTTTTATATTTTTATATTCATGACCTAAAACAAAGTAACATAATTTAAATATAACCTAAAAGTGTTTAAGAGGTATTTAGTGTGTAAACAAAACTGATGCCCATAAACAAGTAAACTTTTGAAATTAACCTTTACAAAAGAAAGTAGAATCATGATACGATGTCAACCAGGCTTAGAATATCACGTGTTCCGGAGAGAATCAAATTCGACAAACGTTTGCTCATGTAAGGGCGCCTTTGATGGATTTAGGTGTCGATTTACGATATGTCGCGATAGCTCACAGTTTGTTTAGGCCATCTGGCGGTGTGAGTTAAGATGTTGACGAAACAGCGAGTGGAATTCGGAATGTGGTTTCTGACGACCATTTTTCTTTTATTGTCTTATGAATGTTGAAAAAAACATGCAGTGTAAAAGCAGTGATAAACAATTTAAGATTTTTTAGCACTCAATAATGGACATGTCAATCAATAACTCTTTGTAATGAAAGAACTAAAAGTGTTCAACAAAAAAATACTATTAAGGAAAAGGTAATTGATTTCGATAATATTCGTTACATATTCGAAGATAAATGCATCGTGCATTTTTAAATTATTTTAGCTGCAACCGCGGCTTTGTGTGCATCTCAAGAAGAAATTCTTTAACGGCTATTTGATTGCATATATGTATGTATTTAAATAATACTTGTGGTGCGATGCATAACACGTAAAAACTTGCATCTTTTAAATTTATTATTAGCGGTGGTACAAAAAATTAACAACCTCATTACCTGGTGATTTAACGATATTTGAGTCAATTATTTTTTATTGCTTATACTTAAAATATGTTTTGCAGATTTTTCAAACTAAAAACAAATAAACTATTTTTATTATAAGAGAATTTCCTGGTTTAAGTTTAGATCAGATATATATTCATTTAGTAGTATAGTTTATCAAAATTTATAGAAATATCGAAATACCACATGTTATATACCAAAAGAATTGACTACCTGCAGGTTTCAGTCGCATACTGTTTTATTTACACAAAACACTAGATGAAGGGCATATCGAGTATTATTGGGTTGAATTAATTTCGAAATTTAATTTTATCGAAATTTTTATCCAAAAATTTCATTTTTTCTGTAAATTGTATATATTAGCATCTTCTTCCGGCAATCTCACGAAGCATATTTAATATGATTTTTTTACGTAAGAGAAAAAATAGAAATTGGTATAGAGAATCGTATACTTATAATGTAAAGAATATAAAACAATTATTCATTTTAATAAATGTTTATTTGACATTTTAAATGAATGAACAATAAACATTTTAAGCTAAATTTTGCATGTTATTAATAGTTTAAAAGTATGACAGGCGGATAGCTAAATAACGAAGTCTATGCATAGAAAAAAACAAAATTTATTACTGACATATCACCAACTTTGCTTTCATCTAGGTACCTAATCTATATATATATATATATATATATATATATATATATATATATATATATATATATATAAGTTGTAACAGTGTAAAATCTGTACATAGAAATTGTTTAAAAAGAGTAATTGATTTAGCCTTTATAGTAACAGAAGCCAGAAAACCTATTTTTAAAATTTTTGTCTGTCTGTATATTAATTTGTTCGTCAATGGCACGAAATCTACTGGATGTGTTTTGATGAAATTCTGTATGGTAATATTTTATACCCTCAATCAACATTAGGATAATTTTTATCTGAATATTATAGATTAAAAAAACCCTTGACTAGGTGAACATTACGATATTGGTACTGCCAACGACATCTGTTGGCGTTTTTAGTAATGCTAATGATAATAATAATAATTGTAATAATATTTTTGATAGGGAAACCATAATTTTATGCGAGTGAAGTAGTTTATAAATATACAAATTCTAACCGTCAGTTAAAGCTTTGTATTTTTGTTATGTGTTTCATTTTATTTATAACGTAATGAAAAACAAACCACACGACGAGTATTTGAACAAATATATATGTCTACTAACATAGATCGGCACTTTTTAAAACATCGCATAATATTTTAATTAAATATCGCGTATGAAAACATTGTTGTTTGGAGTGGTATACAAAAATTTGTTCTTTGTAAACTGTTTTCCTACTAATTTTTTAAACGATTAAAAAACATTTTCCGATAAAAAAACTTCTTTCTGATGAAAGTAAATTTTCATATTTTTATTGAAAAAAAATTTTGCTAAATTTTGTTGCAAGACTCAGTCTTAAGGGCTGATTAATAACTACTTGACTGCGATGTTCAAGTATTGATTAAATATATAAAAAACTATATTGATTAAAATAAATTCCAATTGTACTATGTATGAGGAAATAGTACTTTCTAATTTAATTGTTATACAAGTATATATCACATTTTTACAGTTATCGAAATCAAAGTGGCGTTTAGAATCTAACCTCCTGTATTTTCACATCTTTACAGTATCCTGGAGCTTCGGAAAGAAAAGTCAAGGGATGCAGCTCGGTCGAGGCGGGGGAAGGAGAACTATGAGTTCTACGAGTTAGCCAAGATGCTGCCTCTCCCCGCCGCCATCACCTCCCAGTTGGACAAGGCTTCCATCATCAGGCTGACGATAAGCTATCTGAAGTTGAGAGATTTCTCTGGCCACGGCGACCCACCATGGAGTCGCGATATGCCGGCGTCGAGCAAAACTTTGAAGGGTGAGTAGATCGAAGTGGTGATTTTGTATTTTTTTTCTTAAATTCGCTCCGTTTTTTAACCCTTATCAATTTTGCAATAGAAAATTAGCAGATCAAATATAAGCTGATTATATTAATAATAAAGTAGGGATTACACCTAAAACAAAAAAAAAGTGACATAACGAAAAAAAAATTGATTTTATATTTATACCTAAAGGAAAGTATTGAAATATTTTATTTTTTTTTAATTACTTAAATATAATTTTGTTTTAAACACGCAAGCCATTCCTACGTCTTCTGCATATTCTGTATAGCTATTTCCATAAATTTATGGATTAATATACATCTTAATTTTCGATAACCAATTAGTTTCATTCGCTTTTTTGTCTGTCGGTTATTTAAATAATTAAAAACGATAACTCCAAAAATTTTGCAGTTTTTTTTACATATTAAAGTTAATAAAATAACTACTACTATTTTTGTTATTTAGGCTCACAAAGTTAAAGTTATAATTAAAAAAAAGAATTGTTAAATGTGAATTTTTTTGGGGCACATATTACAATGTTCCTATGTACTTAACTAAATTAAAGGCTCATTTAGCCTCCTTTAAAGTTATTAACAAAAGCAGTTTACGTACATCAGAAAGTTAGGGGGTTTAATTAAAGGGCTTCCCCCAAACTTGATCACAATAGGCACAATTTACACTTCGACACCCCTGAATGTACGTCATTGTTATATGACGTAACAGGTTCTTGATATCGGTCCGCGAACGGGGATAATAATAATTTAATATGCGTCGCGCCGCCCCTGTGCTGACCGAACTATTATTATTGGCGTATTAATGCAATCGGACTATGCACTGCCTTTAATGTCAAAGAATTGAGGACAGGGCTGTGGTTGAATTAATTCACTTGTTTTATATTTAGAAAAATGAAAGGGTGGTTTTTGTATTTTTTATGGTTTCTGAATAATTTACAAGTGCAAGTTTTTAGTCATAGTTTATAATAAAATGATTCAAAAAAGATTAGTTAGTTTAAAAAGACATCATTTCACGTTATTATCAAGACAAACGAGCTCACATCAGTTTAAAATGTTATTGTTATATATTTTTTATTATTTCAACAATTAATCAAATTTATTATTTCATAGAATAAGATGAGTTTTCATTTTTTATTTATTACGATGATCTAGAATAATGATATTTTGATTATTCTATTCAAAAAATAATACTAGATATTTTAGAGACGCGAAACTTCTAATATTAGCCAAATTGTCAATAAAATGGTGTTCAATAAGTTATGTATATTGCATGATTAAGCTAATTTCAACCTATTAACTACAATTTTTTTGTAAAATGCTCTGTCAAGAACGACTAGAATTAACAGTACTCGGGTTCCGTACACAATTAAGAAATTATAAACATTTAAGTTTTTATAGTATATCTATTAAACTATTCACAATTATTAATTTTTCACAACGTAAAAATATTATAGACTATATATTTCACAGGTAAGAGACAAATTGTCATACCTGTGAAATATATAATCTGTAATATTTTTAGGATGTAAAAAATTAATATTTGTGAATAGTTTAATAGAAATACTATGAAAACTTAAATGTTTATAATTTCTTAAATGCACGGAACCCGCGTACTATTAATTCTACTCTGCTTGGCAGAATATTTTACAAAATAAATTATAATAAAAAAATTATCACTTCTAGATTCATTTCCATAGTTTTCCTACAGCCTTTGCGTATGCTTCTAAAACTATATATTTTTCATAATTGTAGGTTGAATAGTTTCGGAAAAGGGGAGCGCGGGATATTTGAAGATACAATACCTTATATTGCAATTTTTTTTTAAAACCATTGTAAATAGCCCTTTCATATGATGCCCCACACCATAGACGTGATTAAAAAAATGCTTGTACTTAAATTACACCCCTATAATTTCCATTTGAATTTGACATTAAATGTTTGCGGGTTGATATGTTCCATTATTATGCCAAATTTCAAGTATCTACGTCAAACGGTTCGTGATAAAAACGGTTATGACAGACGTATAGACAGATACGTGATATCACATGAAGGTCCCGTTTTTGCTTTTGAGGTATCGAAACGTAAAAAATCTGTTTAAATCGATATATTACTGAAAAGACGCCTTATGGAATTAAAATATTTTTTTAAAAACTTAACATTGTAATAAATTAAGACTTTATAAAACTTGTTACATTTTCTATTAATAATTGTGCCAAATATTTTTTCCTTACCAACTTTTGCCACTTAGTCAAAAAAATTAACAATGATATTTTTTTAATATACAGACGTATTTAGTCCTGTAATTTCTAAAGACTATAAACTTACTAATTTTTTATTATTAGGTGTGTAAAAATCTTTTCCTTATCAGCTTTACAATTTAGTCAAAAAAACTAACAATAATTTTTTTTAATATACAGTTTATAACAAAGAAAAAATCTTTAACTCATTGCAAACCCTATTTAATACATTTGCTAATCACCTCATTAAACAGGTTTTTATCCTCATAACCATGACATTTTCACCGCAAAATATCCTTAACTATATGACGGAACCAAAACAGCGTTCATATCGATAATTGATTCAGTAAGGTGTTTAAAAAGTAATTTATGACTTTTATTAAAATAAAAATATCGATTTCGTACGACAGGTGATGTGAAAAGCGAACAACATGTAACTGCACCAGCATTGCCTACGGCCCGTAACCTCGTTCGTAACGAAATCAACAATTATGGACGCGCATTATGTAATTATTCGTAATCATTTTGTACAAACATTGTTCGTGCGGAAGCTTTCGAGAGCGAAAAATAAAAATATAATTTATATGGCATTTGAATGTTTGATTTTGTGAACCCGTCTCGTTAAAGCGAGCTTTTTGTCCTCTCTTGTTTCGTTATTACTGTAATAAAACTAGATAAGTGGAGGCGTAGTAAAACTAGTGTTTATCTCTACACGGTGTAGCGTTTATCACTATTAGATATGATCTTCTAGTTCAACGAATGTGTTTAAGATTAACAACAATATATGCACTAGATATAAATACCAAACCACGACCTTTTAGGCTGAGTATAATTATAGTAGTTTACAGTAAGGAATGATACTTGCATACGTGTCTGCTGTTGGTAGCTGGTGAAATTTTAATTTGAATATTATTGTATCAAGGTTACTGGTTGTAAACAACCCCTATTTCAAATTAAACATGATTAAACATCAAATCAAATGTTACAGATATATGTATATAACTATTTGACATAAAAATAGATTTCGGGAAATATAATTAATTATATATAATAAATTGGTGGCATAAATCATTTTTCATATTGTTATGTAATTTTGGTTTGTTAAATTAAAAACTGCACTTTTTAAAAATAAAAGTAATTTGTTGAACATAAAAAAAAGCCCAGCAAACAAATATCTAAAAAAACAATATATCAGTCAAATAAAAGTACAACCAAAATTTAATATAGAAATTTGAATTACAAAATAACGTAACCATAGCGAAGACAACAACATGACAGCCTTTTTTTCTTGTACGCGTTTGCGCTCAACCTGCCAGTGATATTCGAGTATAGAGAAATAATTCACTTTTTATCAAATTTCCAAAATTCTTTTACCGATTTCAAATAAAAGTAGTAGAAACCATCGATGTAAAATATAAATCGCCTTAAATTCGTCCGATTCGAATTCAATAATTTTTTTTAGGACGTCATAGGTTTAAAGTTAATTTAGGAAACTTTAAAGTACTTATTTTCGAAGGACTTCAATAGTCTTACTTTAGGATTTTTGGAATTCCAATGCGAAAAATAATATAATTTTATAAACAAATAGTCGATCGTATTAATGCGTATAGTTTTTAATCAATTTCAATGGTGGCAAGAACTGTAGTCTAGGGTCGAATGGATTAAAATTTCGAATTTTCCTTTAAATTTAAGTTAGAAATTATAATGGAACACGATACATATTTTTCATGTAATTGAGCCTTGAACTACCCCGCCCTTGGCCCTTATTTGATTAGATATCTCAGCATACTGCGGTGACTATACTTTTATAATTCAAGTTTTGTGATCAATTCCAAATCCTTATGGTTTCGATCCTTATTCTAAAAAAAGGAACTCTTCTAACTTCGTTACGGTCGTCTGTCTGTCTGTTGTAACATCATAATATAATACATTCAGTTTAAGATTGGTTGTGACAAAATTTAAGTGTAGCCGAATTACATGAACGCACAGAAAGAATCCATTTTTTAAATAATTTTAATTATCCGAAAATATACCAAACTTAAAAATATTTTTTTCTAATGAAGAACAATAAATATAATTGAAGACGCTATTTAAAATGCAATCCAAAATATGTAGCAATATGTATGTCTCAAAAACATTTTGCAGTGTCCTTAATTTTTAATTACGTACAGGGTCCAGTGGCAGATTTCAATGTTTGAAAAATTGTAAAAAAAAAGCTACACCTCTAAAACAAAGTAGGTTTATTTTAACTTTATAACAACAAATGCGGATTTCATTTTTTAAAAACCACGTTTTCCAAATGGCGGCCATCGAGTCTGACACACTCTTCGAGTCTAGCACGCATGTTTTCAAAAACGCGTTCGCAGAGCGACTGGGGTATCCTACTGACTTCGGTTCGAATATTTTCTTTAAGTTGTGTCGCAGTGCTCGGATTTGTTTTGTAAACAACGGATTTTAAGTATCCCCATAAGAAAAAGTCACATGGGCTTTAATCGGATAACCTAGGTGGCCACGGTACGGTACCGTTTCGGGATATGTTTTTTTCTGGGAATAACTGCCGCACTGCATTCATGGACACATTGGCAGTGTGAGTTGTGACCCCGTCCTGCTGGAACCATGTGTTTTGATTGAAGGATGGACTATTCTGTAGTTCTAATCTGAAAAAGTAATTTGACATCTGGGCATATCTCTCCGAATTCACAGTAACAGTTTGGCCACGTTGATTTTCAAAGAAATAAGGCCCTATGATTGCAGATGCAGACATGGCACACCAGACTGTTACTTCAGGCTTATGTAAAGGCTCTTGATGCATTTGTCTTGGGTTGTGGACATCCCAGTAACGAAAGTTCTACTTATTCACATATCCTCCAATGTGAAAGTGAGCTTCGTCACTAAGAATATGTTGCCCATCCGGGTAGCAGTACGAAATCTCAACAAAATCACCTCCGCGTAAGTTTTTCTTAATTCAATGTCAGAATCGTGTAAATCTTGAACAATTTGAATTGTATATGGATGGAACTTGAGCTTTTTTCGTATTATTACCTGTAAAGTTGATTTTGGAATTCCCAATATCGATGAACGTGTACGCAGTGATAAACGGGGATTTTCAACGACAGAAACCATAACACGCTCGACATTTTCATCCGTGGCTCCTGGTGTAGGTCCTGGCCTGGGCCTATTTAATGTTGATCCTGTAGCTCTGAACCTTGCTACCCATGACTGAATGAGGTTGATCGATGGTCCATCACGTAATCGACGAATACTGTAACGATTATTAAATCGACGGCGTGCTACAGACAGCGAAAATCCACTCGAAATGTACGCCTCGACGGCAAAAACGTAGTGCTCTTCACTCCATTGTTCCATGGCTACTAAACATCCGCACCGCTTGCGCTTCTAACGACGCCCCCCGTGCCCCTCTTATGTGTTGTTTTCAGAAACCATGTTTGTTCAAAGTTTGAAATCTGCCACTGGACACCCTGTATGTCAACATTTTTTTAAAAAATATCTGGATAACGGTTATAATTAAATTATTGCAAAATTATTTTGATCAAATTGTATTAAACGATTAAAGGAAAAGCTTATGCCTGCGAAAGATTTACTAAGAAATATGTTTACGTAATGAAAAATAATATAAATATTTTTAAATAGAGTTACGACCATCTCGCCAACGCATCGATAATAATTAATAAGTATCGCATAACGATAGCTCAGCGGGGAGGTAAAATTAGCAGTGAGTCGAAAAGATAATCGTCTGTTTCGCTCTTGATTATTCTAGTTGTACATGCGTGAATAAGACAAAAACTGACATAAGAATTATTTGAATTTAGAATTACTTGTATTGCGTAGAGAAAAGTGATAAAAAGTATCACTTTTGCTGCCCATGGTAAAAGTTGCTTTAGCTTCTCCTTTAGAGGAGGTTAGTAGCTCTATGTACGTTCCCTTAAATGCTAAAACTTTTATACATACCTAATTATGTAATAATTTATTATGGGCCGTATAACATAAGTACGTCTAGTTAAAATTACTTAAAAAATATGTGGTTTCAACTAAATTGATTAATTGTAAAAATAAGACTAACAATGCTAAACTTAATGTGATTTAAACTATAAAATAAATAAAGTGATTTAAACTTGATATACGTTTAGTAAACCGAACTTAATAAGCTCGAAGCTAGATATTGACAAAAGCGACCGTAGGCAATAAAGATATGCGCATATAAATGAGGCAGTTTGCCATACGTTATTTGCCGTTCGGCTTTGTGAATCAATGTGATTGACAAAAAACGTGACAGCGAGAGTTGCACCGCGTGAAGAGACCCCTGCGTGTTTGCATCGGTGATTACCCGCCGTTAGCGCTGATTTTCGTAGGTCTCTCCAGCGCTAAGCTGAACGTGGACGTTTCGAGATGTTTCGTCCCGGAACTGTCTGTTTGGGCAACATTTAGACATGCATTCAATTTCAGTGGATTCGATATTTAATGCATTTCTAATTCTGCGAAGTTGCCTCACAAAAAATGCACAAAAAGAGCAAGTCGAGTTTCTTAGATGCAATTAAAATTTTCCTAATTCAGTTTTGAACTTTTTAGGCGTTTCTTAGTATTTAGAAACATGTTGGAAGTTTCATTTTGAGTTATTTTAAGTTAATTTACCTCTTAGCGGAATATATTCCTTTGACATGGAAATAAGACGGTTGAAATTAGTTACGAAACTTACTTTCAAAGCACACTGTCCCAAAGTATATTTTCATAACTTAGTTCAACAAAACTGAATATAACGAAGACTGAAATCAGATACTTTTATATAATTTGATTATTTATTTAGTAATTTGCGCCATTTCTGTATATATATATATATATATATATATATATATATATATATATATATGTATGTGTGTATATATATATATATATATATATCGATGTGGAAGATACATGTAATAGAAATATTATATTATCGATCGTATTAATTATTGAATATATTTGGGGTTAATTTTGTAGAAATTCATTATTCTCAATTAAATGAAACTACGTGATGTAGTATTATTTTTACTTTCTTTAAGTTCTTTACCACTACCTAAGTTTCGTTATAAACCACCTGAAGATGCTGTAATATAACGAAACCTAGATCGTGGTAAAGAACTTAAAGAAAGTAGAAATAATACTACATCAGGTAGTTTCATTTAATTATGATCCGTACTAGTACTAATGTTGATAGTGTTTTTGTCTGTTATATAATAACTCTGCATTCGGTCGGCGAATCGCTATAAAATTTGTATGGATACAAGTATAGTTCAAGAATACGAAGTAATCCATATATATGATTAAATTGTAACAAAGTGAATTACGGAAAATATTTTAAATAATATATATAATATATTATTTAATATATATAATGATAGTAGAAGCCAGACCACTTTTTTTTTAATTTTTCTCTGTCTGTCTCTTAATTTGTTCTTTAACCGTAAAAAATCTACTGCACATATTTTGATAAAATTTTGTATGGTAATAGTTTATACACACGAGCAACATAAAGACTTTTTATCTGGATACTAAAAATACAAAAAAAAACACTCTGACTTGGTAAATATTACGACAATGCTACTGTCAACACCACCTATTAGCGTTTTTAGTAAACTTTATCTTGTGATGTTCCGAGAGAAAAAAATTACAAAAACACAAAAAAATCCTTATTAACTATTCTTGTACAAAGAGTTTTATGTATCGTTTATTTGTAACCCATATTCTTACCAACTGTTTATTTTACGTTTTTTATTGCTATAATGTGTTTTCATTACTTAAACTGTGTATAATCGTTGCGTAAACAGTTAAAGCGGTAATAGTGACACTTACTACTGAATACCACACTCAAACAAGCCCAATATATATTAGAATAGTATACCGAATAATTGTACAAATTAGACTATTTGTAAGAAATTCTACGAAAATAACTATTGTACCGTATACGAATATATGTAAAGTACAGATAACTCATGTAATACTTTATAAATTTTAAACATGAAAAATTCGTTCGTTCAACGCCTGTCACCAATGTCTAGATATAATATTATATATTGTACTTTTAATCCATGTACACACTATGTAACACCTCAATGTTAAGTCAAGAAATTTAGAATTATTATTTCGAACAAAACAAAATGGCTTAAAAATGAAGCATATATAGACTTAATCAATTTAATGCTTTGTTTTTCTTATTCCTTTCCCAATTTAAGAATTCAACGTATATTGCCTAGCCTCGTCAGTACATGCCTCCAGTGGAAATAAAACTAAATGGTTTTTCACTTTCCAGTCTTAGACCAAGAGCTTTACACTTCAAATAATATGACGAGTATGTTAAAATACAGCTTTGTCCCCTTCCATATAATTCAAACCAACAAGACATACTGCCAACAAAATCTCCCACAATCAGGAACTCCGCGGCCAAAGTAAATAACTTAAACAATGTTACACTCTCTCGTTCGTCGGAACCCACTCGAACCATCTCTATATTTATTACTTGCGATAACATTTAGGGCCAGAGCCGAGCCGCCCTTCGCAAATCTAATTTGCCTCCGCGGGCCCGCTAACTGAGAGCTGAATCACTATATTGTCATTTTTAACTCAATTTATTAACCGTGTCTAGAAGGGAATTTGCGGGCTGGTTACTGGGAGAGCTCGTGTGAAATTTGAGGGCGTACTTTGAGTTTAAACGCTACGTGACGGATTTGTGTAATATTTCTACAGTACATATAGTTGAAAAAATAAATGTGTTTTACAAAGTTAAATAAATTTCGAGTTACATTAAATTAAATTATCCTTAGGCCATTCCAATTTGTGACATACCATAAACGATTATATTTTAGAATCAGATTATTTTTAAGAATCTTCCAGCAATTATCGAATTCTTACGATAGTAAAAAAATGAACAAAGTTACTTCTTATAAAACATATGGTTTTAATATTACATTGTTTTTTGCAATAAACAAGACCGTAAATTTTTACATTTTATATTTTTTTAAATGTTAATATTTTCATGTGGCATAATTGTATTAATGTGTATACAAGCACGTTGTCAAGTGAAAAAACTTTTCAATTGGGCTAGTGTGTTTTTTCTCGGGTTACAATTTCTCGACTTTTACATAGAAAAATTCAAAGAACTAGGGATGTAGAATCAATATAACTCGTTCTTTGTGGAAGCTTCAACAGCTTCGATATTACAAGATTATCCTACAATGAGGTTCTTATTGGATTGTTCTATATTTTTCCTTTTTATTGTATTTCTCCCTAAACTTACTTAAAAGTTAAAATAATCTTTTCTAATAGTAAGCATTAGTCAGTGCAAAACAATGAATAAACCAAGAGACCCATGTACTTACATCATGACTTTGGCCAGATGAGAGCATATGATCAAAAATGGATCTAATATCTGCTTTTACATCTTCCTAATTGGCAGCTTTTTAGGAGCTTACCTTAAATGAAAATTGAAATATATACAATAATTCATTATATGTTATTAAATAAAAGGACTAAATTAAAAATTATACTAAAATTTAACTTAATCCTCAAATGTTAACAACTTTCAATATGAGCTTTTTTTGGCGAAAGTGAAATTTTCAATCTATTTTTGAAATAAAAGAATAACCCACAAAAAATGTAACAAAATTGTTTAAAAGTGCTGCTATTAACAAATGGCTGTTAAAAAATGTAACAAAATTGTTTAAAAGTGCTGCTATACCCAACGTCTTCTCGTGCGATTTATCGTTTATTTAATTTCTTATATTTAATTTTCGACCATTCGTATTTTTATTTTTTCTGTATAAACTGCAACAAAAAAAAAATGCGAATTAAATCGAAGAAAAATATAATAAATAATATATTTTAAAAAATGTTTACGTTGCTCTTCCTATAAAATAAACCGTGATTGGCTTTCGGTATTTGTAACCGTTCAAAATAGTGTTTAGTATAAGCGTTATTGCAATGAAATAAAAGAAAATCGTGAAAAGTACACATGTCTTAAAATGTAGCACTTCCCAAATTTTTCTTAAAAACATAATGTATGTTGAAATATTCATTATACTTTAAAATATTCTCCCTAAAATAAGGGACGTAGTTAATGAATAAATATTCTTGTACATCCTTTAATTCTAACCCTTTAATTTTCTTTTCTCTTACATTTACAAAGTATACAAACAATTATATTTCACTCTATTTTTATCAGTCCTAGTACTTCAAATCATAAATTTTTAATAATTTCTTTTACAATTTGGTGTCGTCTATATTTGGCTTAAGAACCTAAATACGCAAAAGAATTGTATACATGTAAAAATTTAAGATAATTATTCAAACCTCAAACGTAATTTTTGTTAATACTTGTAGGCATTTTTCTTTTCTAAAAACTGGACTCAATTTTGATTTTTCAATATGTCAGCCACACGCCAAATCTTTTGTAAGCTTGTATTATGTTAATTATTAAACTTACAAATTTCAAACAATTTAACAAAGCATTTTGATACATTTCGAAACAATTTTTTATTTGAAGTATGTTTTTAAAAAATAAATTCATCACGTTTCTTGCTTAGTGACCAATATTAGAAATAAATTTGTGTTATTTCTTGCATTTTAAAACAAATGTTAAATTTTTTCATGAACTATTTCCCATTTTGTAATGAAAATTGCCTTACAATTAAATAAAAGTGTACATGAGGGAAATTACAAAAAATTGTTTATGGAAAAGGTAATAAATAAATTATATGTTTAGTGAATAAACAGTCAAGTGTGAAATAGATTCGCGTGCCAAAAGTGCCCTTCGTATTACTCATAATATACCTGTTAAATACTAGTGTAACTAGCAATATAGGGGTTCCATGCACACTTAAATATACCTAAAAATAGAAAGATTTATGAGTATTTCTATTTAATTATTTCCAAATATTAATTTTGTTTTTCATTATATATTGTCCAGTACGTTTTTTACGGACGAGAAAATATCGCCAATTTCACAAAAATTCTGCAGCATTATTAGTCATAATTTTCCACTATTTTATATTTAACACTTTTTATGAAAAATACTAGAGTCGAATTACAGATCCATACGTAATGCCGTTATTAAGATGAACCTAGAAGAAAAATGATCTAAAAATGGCAACTTGAAGATCCTCTAAATTGTTATTTTTCAGTTAAAGAAAATTTAAAAAAGAGGTTTACACTGTATTCAAAAAGCTTTTCTAACGACATTACGTATGCCAATGTGGAAAAAAAATTGTTTCAGCCCCGTTTACATGTTTAGAAGTCGCCTCGAAATATAAATTTAAGCAATTTTGAATACGGTTCATAGTTTTGCGCCAAGGAACTTCATATTATATGCGAATTTGAAATCGCCATATAACTTTGTTCAGAAGTCCCTGACAGACAGACAGGACGACGAACAGACGGATCGACAGGCGACGGTGCCTCAACAATACAGTTCCGTAAGGACCCTGCTGTTACGAAATCCTAATAATAAAAAATCGCTGGAATAATATGAATGAATATATTTATCTCAAATTTATTTTACATTTTTAGCAGCAAATTTGACAGACGCAAACGTGCACATTATTTATTTGAAAAAATTCGTACAATTTTCACAATTTTATATTTAAATATCCTTTTTTCATTAACGATTTCTTTAAAATAACTCTATAAATAGTTTTTTTCATATACACCTTATATTTTATTAGAACTGCCAGAATTTTGAAAAAAGTGCTCTACTAATATGGTTTCCATTTTGACACAACGTTACAAAATGGTATTTTAGAAAGTTCCGTCAATATATATGGTTCTCACTCATAAACTATTGTTTTATCTAAATAAAACTATCAGTCAGCCTTATCTTGAAAACTGATATTTATTAATAGGATATTAAACTCCGGTAAATAAAGGTGATGCTAAAGATAATATATAAATAAAACAATACACGAAATTACCCCAACTCAAAACATCCCTAACCAGTCCCAAAGCATTCACTGCCGAGCCGAAACTCCTAATTGAATAATTAAATAAAACCCTCAACTACATTCTCTACCTAGCTCACATGTTCGCATGCAAATGCCCACAAATATGACACTATGTAGAAGGGAAGGGTCCCTATTTAGGAGCCAGGTCACGTACCATGTAAAGCAGTGCTAACAAACCTCCATGTTAGCTCTGTATCCATGGCTCTGATTGTTAATTGATTGGATTAAAATTTCGTCAAGTTCGTCTGGGTTAATCTCGCTCCCTTGTGGTGGAGGTTTTTTTTAAAGTAGAAACATCGGTAATTAGATTGCGGCGCCGAATTGAGTTTAGGAATTATTTGCGGTCGGAAATTAGGTGTGGTAATTATGCAGATTCTTGGTAAAGGAAAGTCACAAGACAGAGAGAGAAAGAGAGTATAAGTTACTAAAGTGTTTGTTTGAGTTTTAGCAAGTTTTACCGGTTTGTGAATAATTAATTAGATATTGATATATTTACTGTGACTTTGTTAATTTGGTGGTGCTGTGGACTTTTCTTTTAGTTACGTATTAAGCAAACTTGAATAAGATTTTTTTTTCAAATTTCCTTAAGATTGTAATGGTAATAAATACCTCAAAGGATGCCTCAGAGCATTTTAACCAAGGTCTTACGTTAATTAACTTTAACTATTTACTTGAAGCCTAGAATTAGAATCTCCAGACATAGATGAAAACATTTCCAGAAAACACACTTTTCATTATTCATTTCTTTAAACAGCACTGAAGTTTCACGTAACATATACATGAATTATATGGTACTGGGTCAGATTTATCAAGTACCCGCTATAACAGTGGCACTGCAGCGTTTGTTATTTTTGTTTCTTCACCTCTGCGAAGTAACAGACACGTATTATCTGCATATATATATATATATATATATATATATATATATATATATTAATTTATGTCACTGTAGCAAGAAAAAAATGTCACCATGTTAAACTATGCGTTAAAGTTCTACCTATGTTTTTAAAAGTCGAAACTTCGAGAAACCGCTATCATGAAAATACTGACTAGCATTCTAGATAGGATTTATGTGATATAACAAGATATTTCTTTTTGAGGTATAAAAATAAACCGGTTAATTATTCATACATCGAGGTATACATTAGATCAACGAGATATATTCCAGTTCATCTACTGGTAATATTCACGTGTGAACAAAAATGAATGGGTATATGAATATTAATGTATAATCTTATATGCTCTAAAGGGAAAAAAAGATCAGCCTCGTATGCTTAGGATATGTATTAACTTGGAGTTAGGTAACCATTTTTTCTTAGACAATTAGACAGTTTCCAGATCGAGGTAAAACGTGCAAATTGGTAAAGTTATTTTTAATGAGTTATCTTATAGCATAAAATATTTATAGGGCTTAATATATATAAGCAATACTTAGTTAGCAATATCTTTTTAATTTATAAATACCAATTAATTTTTACATTAAAGCATTTAATAAATACCCTTATTTTTGTCTTTTTTTTCGATTTTTGATATATGTGATTAAGACAGAGCGTGATATTAAAAACGTACGGGTAGCGTAAATACTGATAAAAATAATCGTAAAATATTTTGAATATATATTATGAATTCTTCTAATATTACGAATTCTTCTCTTTCAGTGCATATTCTACTTGATGTAAGGTTAAATCTATTAATTATATATTACCAATAAATAAACTGTAGGCACAGCCTTAATTCTAGGTAAATTATTTATATATTATTAGTCAAGCTGTATAATATCTTGTTTTATTTAATTTTATTCTAGAATTTATATAGTATTTAGATTATTAAACTCATAAAACTCTAACAATTGCAACGTCGCTTACCTTGCAACAAACCCCGTCCTCGCTGAACAAATAAGAGTCGTTGCTTAAATTGTATATAAAAGAGGTACTCTAATTAGAATTATTTAGAAAAACTGATGAAGGCGGATTATTTTATTTATAAAGTATTAATTATATGAAAATTTGAAATGAAATTGTTAAAAGCGTTTTTGAGGAAATCAATTTTTTGTTATTTTTTTTGTAATTTATATTTTTTTTAGTATTTAATATATTTGGCGTTAATTTTTGTGGAAATTCATTATTCACAATTAAATGAAACTACGTGATGTAGTATTATTTCTACTTTCTTTAAGTTCTTTACCACGACCTAGGCATCTTTGCTAATAGCCCACCTGACGATGTTGTAATACAAAGAAACCTAGGTCGTGGTAAAGAACTTAAAGAAAGTAGAAATAATACTACATCACGTAGTTTCATTTAATTGTGAATTTTTTTAGTAATTTTGGTTACTCTTTTTTGTGAAGAGTAACCAAAATTTTGAGGTCAGAAAAAAATTTAAAAAATACATTTATAAAAAAAAATTTTGCACACACATTAATATAACCATTTTTCAAATTTGTAACTCATATATATATATTCTTTTTTATTACTGCTTTAGAGTCAAAACAAAAAATATCAAGCCTGTACTTTACTCTTTCTGAAATCGAGAAAAGAAAAGAAAAAGAAACATTAAATAATATTCTTTAGTGATACACACTTGAAATTAGTACAGAATATGTAATGTGTAAGTCCATTTTGTACTCAGTCAACTTGCCAACTTGGCGATTACTTTTAAGTATCGTTACTTTGGCTTGCTTCTGGACAGTATTGACTCTTGTATTATCGCAGTTATGGATGTCCGACAGACCAAAATGAAATTTTTGACAAATATCTGTTAGAATTTCAATAAAACGATCTACTTGCGGTTTATTAAAACCTTCAGCTCTCGTCAGGCTCGTTGACTCTGGCCTTCTTAAGCTGAAGTCAGGATGGAGTTTGATAAAATCATAGCAGCAGATTTCTTATCCCTGCTTACCAGCAGATTTCTTATCCCTGTTGAATCGATGGTCCAGTTTTAATTGCTCGGCGAGATCCAAAGTCCCATCAAAATTTTTTTCTAGTCAAAGGCATGCACATATTAAACATATACACCAAGTGCGAAACTAGTGCTTCTTCATACGCCTCGTTAAATATTGAATCAATTCTGCCTCTTTTGAGAGTTAGCTTAACTTCTTCTCACTTTCATCCTTTAATATAGTCCAACAGAGTAGTTTTGGCACATTATAGATTTCCGATGATTGTCAAAGTGAAAAATTTTTAAATGAAAATACGGAACCAGTTACCACAAACAAATGTATATATTAAGAAAGAGATATTAAAAAAAATATATATTAAGAAAGAGGTGAACTATGATGAGCTGGTAGCTTATTACAGTTTACCCCTTCAAAACTGCCCCGGTGAATGAAAAACGTTCCTAACGGTTCCGATTTATCCACATATTTTATATTTTTAAATATATAAGATACAGATAGATGTATATGAATAAAAACACTATATCATCTAGTACCAAAATACCTTCAAGGCAGGCGTTGAAAGATATCAAGGCAAACTCAAACCACTGTGCCAAAATCTATATCATTTATCTTCATATTTACCACGCTTCTCCATCCCACCCACGTATAAGACACAAGGCTTTACTTCATCAGGCCGATATTTATCAGCGGCGCGTAACATGTGTCTTTTTGGCGTTATTAGGGGTATACGGAAATTCTACTGCACATATTTTCTTATCGAAGATTTATGATCGTCGGCCCCGTTTTGGCGACTTACCCGCCGTGCGGGGGTAGCTTGTATCGTTCTAACATATGATATATTGGTACCTGGAATTAGTTTCGGAATTAAGTTTATAGGATGAAAGTCTTTAATCATAATAAGTACAGGTCAGTCGACACTGTTCGTTTTGGTTCCGGTCAATATTGAAGGCTATATACATTTTCATGATACTGTACACTGAGGAGACCGATATTATGCGCAGATAATTGTGAAATTCATTTTTATATGTTAGTATTTCGACAATGATTATGTGTGAAAGTAAATCTTGCCATATGTAATCGATTAATTTGACATTATTTTTTACGTCGATAATTGTGAAATTAGTGTTTTATGTCGGAATTTCGACAATGAGTTTGTGTGAAAGTAAATCTTGGCATATGTAATCGGTTAATTTGAAATTATTTTTTACGTCGATAATTGTGAAATTATTGTTTTATGTCGGAATTTCGACAACAATTATGCGTGAAAATAAAACTTGGCATATGTAATCGATTAATTTGACATTATTGTTTACGTCGATAATTGTGAAATTATTGTTTTATGTCGGAATTTCGACAACGATTATGCGTGAAAATAAATCTTGCCATATGTAATCGATTAATTTGACATTATTGTTTACGTCGATAATTGTGAAATTATTGTTTTATGTCGGAATTTCGACAACGATTATGCGTAAAAATAAATCTTGCCATATGTAATCGATTAATTTGACATTATTGTTTACGTCGATAATTGTAAAGTTATTGTTTTATGTCGGAATTTCGAGAATGATTATGCGTGAGAGTAAATCTTGGCGTATGTAATCGATTAATTTGACATTATTTTTTACGTCGATAATTGTGAAATTATTGTTTTATGTCGGAATTTTGACAATGATTATGCGTGAGAGTAAATCTTAGCATATGTAATCGATTAATTTTACAATTATCTGAAATTTTGCGAAGATAATTGTCAAATTAATTTTTTGAACCTAAAAATATGTACATTGGAAGCATTTATGTATGGGAGAAAATCTTGATTTCTTTACTAGTGAAATATCTGCAATGGAAATGACATTTTTGATGCATAAAACCATTAAAATATCGGTTAAGAAGATAAAATTTAAGAAAATAATAAAGATTTCGAAGAGGTATGAGTCAAAAAATTAAGAATTTTTTTTAAATATGCAAATAATAAAAATGAATGATAAATTACTTCGTAATTCATGATTATATTTAATTTAATTGATCTCAATTGTTATTTTTATTCTATTTTTTACTAATTCGTTTTTTTACTTCACTTTTCAAATTATTTTTAGAATGCCGTAGCGACAGAATTAAACTTATAATTTCCGTTGGTCCGTACTTATAAGTTCCGTTGGTTATTTGCTTAAGACCGAGATGAATCATATGAACATTTCAACTAATATGTAGCAAAATGTTTAAAAAAAGTTAATGTACTTGTGAAGTACATTAACCCTATAGGTTACCATTGAAAGTATTTTTCAAAACAGAAGTGACGTTTTCCTTATCATTTTTATTCCCCCTAATAATATGAAGATATATTAAACTTTATAATAACGCGCAAGTGTCACGTAGCCCCACTGATTTTTCAATCCGGAAATATCGAGTGAAATTATTTAGGTGCATTTTCATCAAAACTTTAAGAAGATATTGATAGTTACAAAACCTTGTTTTAAACCTTTCACAACAGATTCTTCGGCGTTTTTTTTAAAGAATAACTTAAAGAAATATCATGAACTGAAATAAGAATAAAACAAACCTATTCTTCCCCAATGAGATAATGTTGTACAAAATAATAAAAAAATATAAACGAAATTAAATACTGAAATATCAAGTTAATTATAATACAGGTATTCTATAAAATTCAGTTAAAGTTCATTGCCCTTTTCGACTTTAAGCCAAAATATATTCACCAATTTAATTAACGAGTCATTGCGTTCCTATTAAGTACTAATTTGATCAATAATTAACTTCGATATTGGACTTCATATATATTTATTTGAAGCTATTATTGAATAAAATTTCTTCAAATAATAACTAGTGGCAACAAAAGATATGTCCTTCGTTATGTATCGTATCGATGTAGTTATTTTCACTGCCAACTGCTTCGCAGATGACATAAAGATACAAAATGTAACATTTAGTCCAATCTAGTCGAATGTCACTTCATAATTTAATACATTTATCCATAATTCAAGCTGTTTCCCGCCCAGGAAGGATAAAAAAAATATCATAAAGACACAAAGCCAGTTTTTTACCTAGTGTTTTCCTTTCAACGCTTGGTGCGTTGATTCCAAAAGGAAAAATTTTGAACGACATTTCTTTACTTTGTTACTGTTTTTTATGCTTATTAACATACCTTCTTCGACGAGTCTTTTCTCAACAATTTTTTTGCTACGTAACATTTGTTTATAACCACTCAACGCGTGAATGTTTCAATAAACAAATTAAGTTTATTGAAAAATGCACGCGTCAATAACATTTAACATATTTTCGCTATTCTCCCTAACCACATCATCGAACCGCTTTTCATAAATAAACTTAATTATCCGACCTATGTCATTTCTTATATATTTAATACCTTTTTACATAATTGACATTCCAAGCCTTAAGTTATTTTTTTCGCCAAGTGGAACAAGATATACGTGAAAGCTTTTAAGAACGAACATAAACAACTTAAACAGCTAATAAAGGACAAGAGGATAATAGTAATATAATGATTACTCCATTTAAAATGCAATGGCCTTTAGATAAATTACCACTTTGGCGGTTAATTTCGAATCGATTCCGCTAGCCAATTATCGAAATAATCACTCGCCTTGCAGCTTTGCACTTATTTTGAGTTCTATGAACGAACAACTTGTTACTGCATAAATTATCTTCTATTAAAGCTAATCGTTTATACATAATTATTTATGTTAAAATCTCAAAGCGTACTCAGACATTTTAAGCTCGAGCCATTAATAGCAAGCTTCTTTCGTTATATTTTTAATATATATATTATGTAGCTAAGTTACAGACAAGATAAGTTATCTGTATATAATATATATACGTACGTATATATATTTTAATATATATACGTACGATTTACGTAACTAAGCTACAGACAATATAAGTTATCTGTATATAATATATATACGTACGAATATATATTTTAATATACAGGATGTCCAGTGGCAGATTTTGAAAGTTTGAACAAACATAGTTTCTGAACGCAACACATAAGAGGGGCGCGGGGGGCGTCGTTAGAAGCGCAAGCGGTGCGGATGTTTTAGTGGCCATGGAACAGTGGAGTGGAGAGCACCGCGCTTTTGCCGTCGATTCGTACATTTCGAGTGGATTTTCGCTGTCTGTAGCACGCCATCGATTTAATAATCGTTACAGTATTCGTCGATTACGTGATGGACCATCGATCAACCTCATTCAGTCATGGGTAGCAAGGTTCAGAGCTACAGGATCAACATTAAATAGGCCCAGGCCAGGACCTACACCAGTGGTAGCCACGGATGAAAATGTCGAACGTGTTATGGTTTCTGTCGTTGAAAATCCCCGTTTATCACTGCGTACACATTCATCGATATTGGGAATTCCGAAATCAACTTTACAGGTAATAATGCGAAAAAAGCTCAAGCTCCATGCATATAAAATTCAAATTGTTCAAGATTTACACGGTTGTCACTTTGAATTAAGAAAAACTTACGCGGAGGTGATATTGTTGAGATTTCGTACTGCTACCCGGATGGGCAACATATTCTTTAGTGACGAAGCTCACTTTCACATTGGAGGATATGTGAATAAGCAGAACTTTCGTTACTGGGATGTCCACAACCCAAGACAAATGCATCAAGAGCCTTTATATAAGCCTAAAGTAACAGTCTGGTGTGCCATGTCTGCATCTGCAATCATAGGGCCTTATTTCTTTGAAAATCAACGTGGCCAAACTGTAACTGTGAATTCGGAGAGATATGCCCAGATGTTAAATGACTTTTTCAGAGTAGAACTACATAATAGTCCATCCTTCAACCAAAACACATGGTTCCAGCAGGACGGGGCCACAGCTCACACTGCTAATGTGTCCATGAATGCAATGCGGCAGTTATTTCCAGAAAAAAACATATCCCGAAACGGTACCGTACCGTGACCACCTAGGTCACCCGATTTAAGCCCATGTGACTATTTCTTATGGGGATACTTAAAATCCGTTGTTTACAAAACAAATCCAAGCACTGTGACACAACTTAAAGAAAATATTCGAGCCGAAGTCAGTAGGATACCCCAGTCGCTCTGCAAACGCGTTTTTGAAAACATGCGTGCTAGACTCGAAGAGTGTGTCAGACTCGATGGCCGCCATTTGGAAAACGTGATTTTTAAAAAATGAAATCCGCATTTGTTTTTATAAAGTTAAAATAAACCTACTTTGTATTAGAGGTGTAGTTTTTTTTTACAATTTTTCAAACATTGAAATCTGCCACTGGACATCCTGTATTTACGGACGATCTACGTAACTAAGCCACAGACAAAATAAATTATCTGAAGTCAGGAGTTGCACTTTGGAAATTCCAATATTTTGAAATTAAGTTTTAATTATTTTAAATTTTGTTTCTTAGTTGCATGACGATTAAAATACTGTTATTTTTATTTTTATAGACAAGGCATCCTTCACAAAGTAAACAAAAAAACGATTGTCATCCTGACCTATCTGAATTCGATATGCTTCATTCTAAAATATATTTCTGCAATAATAAGTCTATTTGCAACTATATAACAGTAATCAAAGTCAATATGAAATTAATATTTTAATTTTCTTATTATTATTTTGTTCTAGCCTCTCCCTCCATCCAATATTTAAAAATATTTTTAATTAGTCTTAAAGTTAAATATTTATTAATACATTTACTTTATTTACAAATAATAAATAAATCGCGTTTCAAAACACGCATAAAAGTTTTATTAGTGTCTACATAAAAAACAAATGCTTGATTTTTTCAAAGTTTCTCAAACCACGCTTCAAAAATTAGAGGACGGCTGGCTATATACACTTAATTTTGAAACTTAATATTTTGATTATATCAAAATTGTGATTATATTATAAATAATCGCAATTTTGATATTAAAAAACTTTGCCAATGATATTCTAATCGTGCTTTTTTCCTTGATTCATATAAATGTTTTCTTTATTCTTGTGTAACGCGGTAGATTAATTTCTTTTTTTTATTTTTTGCTAAGTATTCATTAAAATCAACATCTGAATCATTTACTTGGAAAATCTCGTGTTTATTAAAGTAAAACTGTAGAAGCTGTATGGTGAAAAGCGGACGGACAGACTTTTATAGGATCACGTAACTATCTATCGATCCGTCGTATAAAACACTAAATTTGGCATACAAATAAAATATATTAATATATCTTAATAGCACAAACTCAAAAATATTAATTGGATTTGAAAGGGGGTTAACTTAAGTCCTCAATTTGTTTCTAATGCCAAGTACAGTTTGGAGTATCGTTTGAAAGGTCTGATTATAAATATAATTTGGAAGGGTTAGTTATAAAAGTCTTCATAATTTTAGGCATAACTTCACAGATATACCGAAAAATATGCAAAAAATATGTTTCTTCCTCCCCCACCCATTTCAGATATTAATCAGCCTAAAATTATAAAAACAATTAGAATATTTAGAACCCTACCCAGAGTTAGCAGGATAATTATTCCAGGTGCCATAACTTTTGAAACATTCACCATATTTTTACCCATGTGAAAAATTCTGACAAGGAGATTACGAGAAAACTATGCCCATTGTCCTAAACCTTAATATTTTTAAAATGAAAATATGAAAGTTCTTAGCCTCACTACTGAACCTTTAAAAATAAATTATTTTTAATTCCAAATAAATACTTTTTAACGGAAACAAATTAAAATCGATTATGTCGATAATTTTCTACATTATTAGTATCATTGAACACTAATAATACAATAATATTAATTGCACAAAAATTTTGTATTTAAGTCATTTGTATATAAATAGTTATATAATACGTACATACAAAATAAATTTACGGAGCGGATTGTATTTTAATTTAATTGATGCGTAAAAGGACGAAAAGAATGCAATAATACTGCAAATTAAAATTATACGTGATGCCTACGTGTTTACGTTTGTTTAAAACTGCGTTATGAAACAGCTTTTATATGGTATTCCGAAAACATTTTAAAAAAATTATAAATTGCTAGAAGCGCATGTGCGGATTACATATGTAAATTAAAACTTGTCATGTAAATTTCAGGTGCAGAAACACGCGATACAGTAAGCAATTAACCCTCTTTATCTAAAGCTGTTTCCGGAATGAACACAATTTATGCATATACTTAAAGCTCCATTTGTATATACTTAAAAGCTCCATATATTTTATATCAAGCGAGTGTATTCAAATATTTTCGTAAGCGTTACGGAGCAAAATAAGCGTCTTGGCAATTTTTTAAAGAGAAAACTTATTTAGGTACGTCATACGCACATTTTCTAAGCAGTGAACGAAACTGAGCTGTCACACTCGGATCAGTGACGCTGAATCAGGTAAACTCGGCTCTCTTCGGCAAAGCGAGGTCACTGTAAAATACGAAGTGCATCGTTCTAAGAATTAAGTTTAATTTTGATATATTACGCGTATATATATTATTGTATTTTTATTTTAGCTTCACTTCCACCGTGTGGTTTTTGTCCTTTCCTGATCGACTGTACACTGTCGAAGTACTTTACTGATATTTGTAATGAAATTAAACTAATTAGCTCCTAAAAATATTGTATTGGTATCTAGTTATTTGTGGTATATGATCCCTGTTTTTGGTTACCAATATTTTTCTTCTAGACCGGGTATAAAAAGTTAAAATGTTTCAATGAAATAAACTCATACACATAACATAAATAATATAATTTTATTATAGCTTCTGAACTAAAACCACAGCTTTTAAAACATATACACGAAACAATAAGGTCATGTCTACGAGATCATCAGGCGAAAACTACTGAATTTTTTTTTGGAAACATAGCAGTTTTATATTTTATAGACTTAGACAATATTTGCGGCAGATATCATAAAAATTTTACTCCTACTTAAATATTCAACAAATTACTGCTAAATTAATTAACAGCGACCTCTGTTCTTTTTATAAGCAACCGTCATAAATATGTAGTTTTATAATTATCCACTAAATGACGTTTTTTATTTTATTATTAATAAATATTTCTAATTGAACATCGCATTTATATTTTTAAGGCTATTACTTCATTGTCATCACTATCGTCCTGACTCTAAGGTACTCTCTTGGGTGCACAAAAAAGTTATTAGGTTCAAAGATCTGAAAATTTGTAGCATAGTACACATTTTTTCGAATAAAGAGCGGGCAAAATGCTAATATTAGATACGTCCGTCTGACACATCTTATTTTTATAAAAAAAATGCGGGAAAATAGCTTAGCAAGTCATTGACCTTTTTATTTAAATTAGAAGCAATTAAAACACAAAAGAAATAATGCTAATCACTTTACTTTTATAATTCTCCACTAGATGGCGGTTTTTTATTTTATGATTTATAAATATTTCTAATTTTATGATGCATGTATATTTATACATTTTTATTGCATTATCAATACAAACTATAAGACTTTAGGGCACCCTCTTGGCTAGACAAGACAAGGAACAGGTTGGAAGATCCGAAAATGTGTAACACATTACAACTTATTCCGAACGAGGAGTAGGCAAACTTGTAGGCATTAAGAGTCTCCCTAACACATATTGTTTTAAAATAGAAAATGGAGAAATTAGATCAACAAGTCGTTGGTATTTTTACATAAATTACAAATAAACGAAACCATATTGAAAAAGAAACTTGCGCCAAAATTCTTAAGTATTTGGTTATTAGCAATATTTTATTTGTGAATATACAAATAAAATGTTGCTAGTAACTAACTACAAAATGATTCAGACTACAAAATGATTCAGACAATATTAGGTATGAAGTATTCAACCAGTACCCGTAGGAATGCTGTAATCTAGAATAATTAACCCAAACTTAGTGCAGATTTTGTCGTTTTATAATTTCGTCCTCTAAAAAAGATTTAGAAGTAGATGATGCGGTTATTATGTTTTCTGAAGAAGACATAATAACCTTCTGAAGAAGACTCTGACATAATAACCTTGTGAAGAAATTTCTGAAGAAGACTACGTATAGAATAAAGAAGAGAAATGCTTGCTGATGCCATAAATGGTCAAATTCTATGAGAAATATATTCAAAACAATATATTAGACATTGATAGCCCGCATTTAAGTTTTAAAACATCACATAAAATATTGATTTGTCACATTGCTTCGTTTCTTTTGACATTATGAAAAAGCACTTACAGTTACAAAAAAAATAGATAGCGTTATAAGGAAAGAAGAGAACAACAACAATATGATTGTAACTGAGAACTACCAAAAATTAGTTACAACTTGCAAGAAAAAATTTCTGTAACTTATTTTTGGTAGTTCTCAGCTACAATCATATGGTTATAAATTATTCCTGCATGTTATTTAAAAAAACGTCATTAATAAAGTATTTAAGAAGTTTTTGATTGACAAGTTTTATTATGGATACTGATATAAGAAATATTTCAAAATATTGTTGTCAATACTTTTACAAATTTCCTGCTATATGGTATTAGAAAAGCATTGCACGCCGGTGAAACGCTATAAAAACCAACCCCAGTGTATCATCTAACGGCAAAGAAAAAACTTTCCTTGAATAACGAGGACTAATAAAAATGTTACTATAGTTTCGTTGCAATTTTTATGTATTTATTCTGATTTTGTATAGGTTTAGTTATTAGTATTTAATACAAAATTTATGCATATGTATTACCACGAGAAAAGAAATCTCCTCCAGTCAACCACGACCAAGGAATGTGATTAATTACTTCAGAAGTGGCTACAAAAAATGATATGGCAAAAGGCTTGCAAAAGATAATATTACAAAAGATGGCGGCTGTCAAAGATGTTTTTGACAAAAAAAGCTTTTTCAACAAAATTTAAAAAATTATAAACAAATAAGGAAAAGTCCTAAATTTGAGACGTTACTGAAAAAAAAGACGTGGAAAGAAGTAAATAAAATATGAACGGAAGAAAAATGGTGCTGTCAAGACAGTTGTAATTTATTTAGACAACTTTTAAAAGCGTACATGGACCTTGAATTTCTGATATTAAGATCCATTTAATTCCATAATTTCGTATTAGAATTTTCATAAATGGATGAACAATATTTAGAAATGCGAATTTACGTATATAAGTTTTCGAAACGTAAATGAAGGTCGCGGGCAGATAATTTAATTTTCTATTCATTGTAAATAATTTTACAGCTTCTTCCAAAAAATTAATAGAATAAACAAATACCAATTATCCAGTTTTTAAATCAACACCCACCAGCTTTACTTTTGATAATCACCTTTATAATACATACATTAATCTAATGTTGACCTTCAGCCTAAACCATTTTCTATTTGCCATTTTTTTGTAATTTTTTACCTAAATTTTGTTACTATACTAACATTACAAAAGTTGCGACACTCTGACAGGCAGTTCGAGAGATGAGCGAACGGATAAACTCAGGTTTCATTTTTGAATTCTCAATTTATTGTGCTAAATAAAAATATTTGGAGATATTTTATTAAGACACAAAATTATTTGTGTAAGGGAAACTATTTAAAATCGACTCAAAAAGTGATCACGTGCTCAGCAATTGTGGAAAATTTCTTAAACAATTACGAAATAACATTTTGAACAACCAAAATTGAATATATTTGGAAACCACACCGTAGTATCAATGAAAGCTCATTTTGCAGCAAAATATTTGTACTTAAAGGGCCGTACTCCCCTTTAGGCAATAATGCTGTGTATTCGCAAAAACAAATTGGCTTCCATCGTTGGGTAGATCCAGCACACATGTACACGCGTCTTGTTGTTGTTTCCGCAGCTAGGAACCAATATTTCATGTCATATCTAATACGCGAGGCGACGTAAATCACTGCGGACCATCTGTGCCTACATGTCCGGTGCAAATATGAAAAATGTTATAGAAAATAAGTATTGGATTTTTCTATTATTTTCGTAATAACGGTTTCATGTTTACGTGTGTTCTTGTGTGTTTCACGCAGGCCAAGCTATAGCGATTTTTCAGAAAACTTAAATTCATTCAAATCATTCAAATTTAATTTTCTTTTATTTAGATTTTCAATCTGTCTGCTTTAGAGAATGTTCTGAAAGCTGTAATTCGATTACTAATATACCGAAAACTGATCTTGCAGGATTCAGTTTTTTATCTTTTTTGGACATTGGGTTCTTAAAATATTGTAACATTTAAGAGATACGTAAGTATTGCCTAAAACAGCAATATTAAATTTATAAATCAAATTTTTAAAATTGTTAATATTTATGAAACAATAAATTAAAAAAACATTGTGACAAAATGAATATGAAAACTATCAAATAAAGAAGTTAAAGCATACGAGAAAAAAATATCTGTTTTGAATTCTTAGGTTAATATTTTTATTGTATTATAATTTACAATTATGTTCGTCTGTTACTAACATTTTCAAGCCTTCTAATTTTTTAAATACAATTGAAAATCCTTTGGTTACATATCACAAATTTTTAAAAAAACCAGGCTTTTTCCTAAATTCATTCATTTTTGTGTGACTGGTCCACCAAAGCTAATCGTTAATCAATCCCTAATACCTTTATTTTTTAAATGTTAAAGCTTATTGGTAGATCAATTTCTCATTATGCTTCATAAAGCCAATGGCGTTTATCAAAAATCATTCCACAAATTACGTTCTCAGAACAATATCAATATCTCCCACTATATTCATATCTGTGACAATTTTCTGTCAATTTCAGGTTAATATGTCATAGCGATATATCCGAACATCTGAATATATCAAATTATGTCAAATCTAGAACTTATATTCAGGCTTAGAAATTATGACAATATTTGAGAATTTTTTAAAATTCTAATGATCGAAAATTTAATATAGTCGCAAGCACATTTTCTTGGTCGTAAAGCTTTAATTTTAAATTCAAATTTTTGACAGTCAATTATTTTGAATCACACTGATCATAACATTCCCCTCATCTATCAGCATAATATTCTATGGGGAATCACAAATTATTCCCATCAACCAGATTTTTGACTCAATCTTATTTAAATAGAACGAAACTGCTTTTAAATGGTACTACTTTTCGTAACCTACATCATGGTCTTTTGTTTGCTTTACTCCTCTAAATATATATTCTTACACCTTAACTTTTCATGTACTTTGCTTTGTTGTATTTCAAATATTTTCCATTTGTATATTATCATGATTAATAGTGTTTCTTTCAATTATACTTATGTGCATAGCAATTTACATTTCTTTGTGACACTAATTTTGACCACTTGCTTCATTACAAAAGGTCGTTCTCTTAATAAATTCGCTATTTAGATATTTAGATTGGATACTCTAGAGTTAATTGTAAACACTGCAATAACTGATAGGATATTCTTAAATATATGTGTATATTGTATACCTCGCGAATTTATCTCATGATTGGTCGGAGGCTGCGTCTAGTAATGAATCGCTTCTTGCCCGCGGCCGTCGACAACGAACGACGGGTCCAATGTTCGCACCCCATAGATTATCCGGCATTTGCCCGTACAGACGCTCGCATACCGGTATTTCACAAAATACCGTTTCCTTATTATTTTTTCTGAAAAAAAGTTCAAACGATATAGCCGATTTGGAAGTAATTTAGAATTGAGTTTATTACGAAGACGAAAAAGAAGGATTTTTTTCAATTCAATTCTTTTGTAAGACGGTGTACTTATTAAGTTTTTTGTTTTTATTTGCTTCGTTGGTATCTACTAGTAACGTACTGAATACAGTAACCATTGCAGTTAGCGTAAAAAGTCAAACGGTTAATTCCAATTTGAATATTGAATCCTCATGAGAAATTTAAACGTATCTCACGATTAAAATAGATTGGCATGACATTCTGATTCTTCAGTCCTGTTCAATATCAATTAGAGTGGACCGCTATAAAGGAATGACCTTAAAACATATCGTATATACAAGTTAATATTATATGTTTTTACGAGGAATGGATATTCAGGAAAATAAAAGAACATAAAACAAAGAGTTCGTTAAATCATTTTAACGTATTTAAAAACATAACAGCCAAGTTTATACCTCAGAGGGAAGTAAGCGCGTGATATATATTATTTAATCACACGAAGGTCTGTGAAGAAAAATAAATTCCCTCTGAAGTTCGATGTATAGGGAATATATCAAAAATAAAAAAGATTATTTCTATACATTCACATAAATTAATTAAGGCGTTTTCTTATTTTCATAGAATTTTCATCAAAATCGAGAGACAAAATTATAAAAGTATCATTTGGTACGTAATGACAAAACCTGTAGGATTGTTCAACCACGCGTAAAAGCTCAGGAGGATAGAGCTTTTTGCTACTACTGTGTAGCTTTGCATAAGTTCGTGTTGCTGTATTGTGTTGCTGTTGCTTGAAATATTTGGAATGAAAATTTGTCTAATTAGTTTTACACTTTCCGTTATAGAGCCAATTTCCAAAATTGTTTGAAAGAAAAGAGAAAAATTAAATAAATATTTGTCATAAACATTTTTACTTTTGTCGATATATATATATATATATATATATATATATATATATATATATATATATATATATATATATATATATATATAATTTTCCTAATGCAGCGGAATATTTCTTCAGTGATAATATTGTACCGTTCGTTCACTGGGATGAAAATAAGTTATGTGTTAGATTGAACTTTAAGCTAAATAGCTGTGAAAGTCCAGAAAATTAATATTCATCCGTTCGTAGGCGCGTCATGATAGCACGATTACTAACAACTAAATTTTGAGAATATTCGATTCAGATAAAGTTAGCCTAAATTATAATCTTAATTCCAAATATTATCCAAGTAAACTCCAAATTTCATTCAAGTCGTTCGTAAGTGCATTATGATAGCACAATTGCTAATAATTAAATTTAAAGTTTATTAGAATATATTCGATTGGAATAAAATTTAGCCTAAATTGTAATTTAAACTCCAAATATCATCCAAGTAAACTCCAAATATCATCCAAGTAAACTGCAAATAGCATCCAAGTCGTTTGTGGGTGAATTATCATAGCACGATTGCTGATAATAAAATTTCAAATTAATTAGACAATATCCGATTGGGATAAAAGTTAGTCTAAATTATAATCTAGGCTCCAAATATTATCCAAATAAAGTGCAAATATCATCCAAGTTGTTCGTAGATGCATTACGATAGCACGATTGCTAATAATTAAATTTCAAATTAATTAGACAATATTAGATTGGGACAAATGTTAGTGTAAATTGTAATTTGAACTCCAAATATTATCCAAATAAAAGTCCCATTCAAATTAATATAGTTATTTTTTTAAATATTTATGTAGTAAACTGACAAACACACATTCATTCTGAAATAGGTTCAAGATAAATAAATATAATCACAAATAAACTTTGAACACAAAATTTTCCAAAAAATATTTGATGTAACAGTTTAATTTTAGTATATATCTAGTTGCTTGGTATATTATTTACAGAAATTATCTAAAGCATTACACTGTACAATACAAAGTATACGCGCGACTTACTCATCAATGTATTAACCCTTCGACCGCCGGTCAGTTAATCCGTGGAATGATGATATTGGGCGCGGACGCCGGACGCATCTTGATGCGATGGGGTCCCTTCTGGTTTCGAGCCTAGAGGGTTGTATAGATATATGTACATATATGTGTCCAAGTTATTGATTAATTATGACCAAATATATGTCCAGTTATTATGAAAATACATATACGGATATGGCTCCGAGTTTATATTTTTTGATGCCATGTTACGGAAGTAATAAGTATATTAGTTTTGGAGTTCGTAATGCTTTTTGTTTTTGTTGCTAACATTCAATAAGAATATTGAGATCGTTTTGCAAAATAGCCTTAATAATTTTTAAATCAAATCTGTTTTGAACATGGCTTTATATATCTATGAACTTATTTTTCTCTTATTTCCCGTCGTAGAATTTATTTTTAAGTTAAAAATTTGTTTGCAGTCCTATAGTTTTTACCTTTGTTTTCCATTATCTGCTTTTCTGCTTAATTTTATTTATATCTTACATAATCTGTCACTATTTTCTGTTCATTCTACGTTTAGCCAATAAGCTACAAGTATGTAATTAAACAATATTTGATACAAACGAAGAAAATTTCTTAAAAATTTATTTCAAATTTCGAAAACTCCTGCTTCGATGAATGCGGCGCACTTCTATCGAAGAGACGTGACTTTTGGATATCTTAAACGTTAACGAAACAATCAATTTCTTAAATTATTACATAAACAAAAATTTCTGAAGTTATTCAACAATTAATTGACAATTGTTTTCTGTTGATATTATCATGGTATTGATGCCATTCTTGAGTGAAGCGTTACGAACAGTCCTTAAGCAAATGCTGTGTGATAAGCTAGGGTCGATGACAAGGAACTTCTCTCGAATATGAATACGCCATTATCTAGACACCTTATGCTGACGTATTGAAGTAGTTGATTTAGGAGTTATATTTTATTCCCGCTTGATTTTTCGGATCATTTGGCAAATGCAGTGAAGGAATCATTTAGAAGGCTTCAATTTGTACTGCGTAATGCTAGGGACTTTTGAGACGGTATGGTATTTCTATTTTCCATTTCCTATCAATTTTCACTTGGGTATACTGGGTTGTCACACGTTGCAGCAAAGAAGATGTTTGATGAAGTTTATTTTCCGATTGTTAAATTGAAATTTTTTGAAATTACACTTCAATTTATTGAAAAATACCCTATTTTTCATATCTGTAACTACCTGCGCTCATGTAGTCATCTTTTTGCTATACCTACTTCTAGAACCGACTTATGTTGAAATTTCCCACTTTACGTTTTTCCCACTTTCGTGTTTGCACGAAGGAATGATTGATATGTTTGTGATGAGTGAGTATAAACTTTTTGAACTATGTGATCCTTATGTGTTGAAATGTTACTGAGTTTATTTTATTGTCTTGTTATTGCGATAGAAACGCAAAGGTGTAAAACTTGTCATATCCATAACTGTAAGTAAATAAGTAAATAATTAAAGCTATATACTTAGTTTTTCCAGTTTTACCAGCCATAAGAATGGTTAATCGATTTTTTTAACTTTCACATTTTTAGTAACATATAGTAATATATGAGAAACCTGTTAAGCACGAATGAAACTCGTACTATGAGGGTTCCATACACACTTAGCCATTTGTAAATATTTAATTTATTCCTATTAAATGATTTATAAAATTTTCATATTTTAAAGCGAAAATATATTGCCTACTATATCTTTCACAGGCGCATATTTTAAAAAATTGTTTATTTTTGTGACATAACTACAAATTAACAATTTTCGTAATCGAGTTTCGATTCTTGCCTTTACTTGTTCTCTAAAACCTTGCTTTTGGCTAAATTTCATAATTTTAGGTCAAGGGGATGATTTTAGGTAAATTTTGATTCATTTGCGAGTGTAAAAATATGCGTCACAAATGACCGTATTTTAGAGGTGTACTTTTTTGGTTGCGTTGAATTAGAAACTTTATACTTTTACCGCTTCAAGGGAACGTACACTAAAGTATTTGATATTAATTTCAACTTATTATCTCCATATGTTTTTGACAGACAGACGGACTATGCAGTGATTCTATAAGGATTCCTTTTTTCTTTCTGAGGTACGGAACCCTAAAAATATTTTATTACTATTTTTGTCACAAAAAGATTCATTAGTGTATCTCTCATAAATTAAAATAACTTGAGAAAAGGACAGAGTGTGGTCCAGGGGAGGTAAAACAAAATAAAACAATACAATTTTATTGCTGCATCGCCAAGACAAATACGGGCATTGCGTTTCGTGAGAAAATAACACGACATGACAACGCCGTTTATTTTGCTATAAATGTATTATCTTCAGCAGTGATCCTGACTTCTTTTCTTAAGTCGCCTTTCTCACATAGTCGCCTTAAAGTATGTAATTCTATATTTATATTACAACCTTGCAATTACGTTGTCAAAGAAGGGATTGCATTTTTGAATAGTTCCTTTTTTCATCTCTACTCCGATCAAATATGGAACCACTCGAACCGCCAATGAGCACTGTTTAATCAGTTTTTCACCTTCACAATTTCATTAAGACTCTCCGTCAATTTCCCGTCAAGCGACCCGACCGCCAACTCCACGCCTAATCTACCCTCTAAGACAACAACTATTGAAATAACAGCCCGTTGGCCTTCGTAAGGGTAGGGGGGAACCGTTTGATTATTGACTGACTGACCGTTTCCCCTAAAAAGGGCGAATTTGAAGAAAACCCACCGGAACTGACAAAGTTGATTCAGCGCACTAATGAAGAAGAAGCGATGTAGCGCAGTGGGCAGAACGTGACCAATACACTTTGTATAAATTTTATTATAAAGTATTCGAGTTAGATTTACGAAAGTAAATGTAACTCTAATACTTTATAACAAAATCTTATGACCACGGAATTGTTTTATGGATTGATTAAAATGATCTGACTACAATATTATTTGTATTTTTTTTTCAATTACCATGAACACGAAAATAAAATTATTATATTTTATTAAACTAGATTTTTTTGTCGCAACATATTTGTCGTATAAATTAAGAATAAATATTAACAAATTATACATATTTTGGTTACATATTAATTGATTTCAAAATTATAAAGTACAATAATTCATCAGTATATTCTACATGTATGTCTTATCAATGGACTTTACATTTCTCCCAACAGATTCCAAATTAGTTTTAATATAAATTTAGGTAGAATATAAACATTTTCTTCTAGGGTTTACAAAATTTCACTTTATAATATTATCAACACTAAAAATAGTCTTAATATATTAAGTGAAATTTCACAGAACTTACAATAAAACGCAATTATGAGCGCAAAGGCCACATGCAAATTTTTTAAACATTATGGCTACGTTTGAGTCTTTTTATAACTTTGAAGTTCTTTTATTCTTTTTTGTAATACCTATCTTCCTAATAATAGCTAGTGCTTAAAGATGAATCCCGAAACTACAGCCAAACTTTAAAGTTCTCCACTGAAAGACAAACATGACAGAATTCACTACAGAGTATCTTTTATATACGGAGAATTTGAATATTACTGCATGTTGGCTGTAGACTATTTAGTACTTGCTTAAAGCCAATTGATTTTGACTATATTATAGAAACCAAAAAATTAAAATTAATTTGGCCTTGGCACATTCTGATGCCACCACTGTCGCCACAGTACAGGGGCGTAAAGTTAAAAGACTATAACTCCATTTGGTCTTCGCAACTTTTTCCTTGGCAGAGTTCTTCCCGCGCGCTTCTCAATACCTTCATTAGTGGCGGCTTAAATGGTATATTTCCCCACTGTGAGGTCGAAAAATTGGTATTATTTTTGGAAATGTTGCCATTTTACCTAGCTACAAATTGGAAATAAATAACGTTAATAAATATTAGTCAATTATTAACAAGATAATAAATGAAAGTAATATTACAAAATAATATTGATTAAATACATGTAGTATGGCCCAAAAATGTTTTTGAATATGAAAAAAAATTAAAAATTAAAAAAATTTACAAATCATTGCAAAAATCAATAGGATTTTATACTGAGAGTTAACCAATCCATATTTAAAAAATAAACAAAATCGATCGAATCGATCAAGAATTGCGACCTATAGCTTGTCCTCATGTGTTCATTCGTACGCATTCAAGTTTAGATCATAATAAATATCGAAAAAAATTAAAAAATGACTGTTTCCAAAAAGCTATATTGGATGTAGTTCCTTTAAAATTATCCTATTTATAATTACTATATTTATACTAGGATAATAAAGAAGTACATAATTACTATTTTTAATTATATCTTCCGCTAATCTAGAACAAAGCGTATACTTGCAGGGTGCACTGCACAGAGTGTATTTTTGGTGACGTTTAATTTGTTCACATGGATATAGGATGTTATAAAAATAAATTTTACCCAGAAATTTGTTTGTGACAATTAAACTATTTGACAAATCATTGTGAAAATCAATAGGCTTCCATCCTGATTATAAATCAATCGGTATACATAATATTCAGTAACATCGGATAAGAATTACAATCTGCAACGCATCCCCATATGGACGTATACGCAAGTATGGCCGTACCGCCCCATATGGACGTACCGCCTTTCAATTTATAATCAAATTTAGATCATAATAAATATAAGAGTTAAAATTGAAGAGTTAAAAATGACTCCTTCCAAAAAGCAGTATAATATAAAGAGTTATGTCAATACAGAAACATAGGCCATATGATTTGATTCTCCGTCCACTCGGGGTCATACCATTTGTATAATTAGTCTAAATAATATGAATTAACAATAATCAATACCAAAATTTCCACCACCTGAAGGCAACAGTCAATAGCATTTTTGGTATATCCTTCAGCAGATGCAATATTTTAAAGTAAGTGTTCATAGATGCCACTTGTATAATATTTAATAATATTTGGTAAATAACCTACCACAAGTACTGTAGATCTTTCTTCAGTCCAGTGTTTTCACTTACATTAGCTACTGTTGTAAATTATGTATTTAAAATCTCTGGTAACTTCTACAAAGTACATTTATCCTAAATCATGTCATATATAACATACGTCTACATACATCGCCAAGCTCGTATATAGTACAGTTAACTGTTTTTTGTATCTATATTTAGTATCAGTTTTTCTACCACTTCACGATTCATTAAAGTTTAAGGACTCACCAGTTGTGGAACTCTGTTATAACGAATGTTCACTGATTCGTAACATTAAAATCGGAGGCTTCTGGAATAGGTGTAGGAAACGTACCATCACGTGAGCATTGAAAATCATTGCTGGATAAAAATGTCAATCAAGTTGGTGAAAAAGCATACTTATGTCACCTAAGTTCGATATTACAAAATACTGTATAGAAAAATTGTATAAATTGATAAATTCCATTAAAACGAAAAATAGATTTTATCATTGCATGATTTACAATACAACTGATATGTCAACTTTTCTGCAAGTTAATCTATTGGCTTTGCTCTATTTTAAATTACATATGTTTATTTATGTGTAAATTAATAACGTAAATACTAGATGAGAACTTATAAGAAACACTAGATGACATGATATTATATGTGTTCCGTATTTTTATGTTATAAACTAATAGGCCAAGATAAGGAGTTACACGAAACATATGTATAATTTAGAATCTTAAATATTTGTATGAGGGAACTATATTAAAACAAAATTAATATTCTCGCTTGAAAATAGCATTAAAAATATGCTATTAATACAAAATGGATTTGAACCTTGACATATGTGAAAAAAAATCAAAGCTAGTATTAATACCCTTCTTAATAAGAAAATATATTATTAATTATATTCGAAACAAAAGGGGGGATAGTTTATTTTAAAATATAAATACCTAATAAATTGTTTAAAAATTTTCTCCAGCACGAACCTGCAGATTATCTCTTATGATGATAAATTTATTATATGTTTATGTGTTTAATTCAAACTAATGAAATAATACCATACACACTAATGATTTTATTGTATTATCATGCCTGATATACCGCCCTACAATTAAACAACGTTTTTACCAATTAAATAAACAACTTCATTCCAATATACAGAGAAAAACTTTAATGCAATATACAATGCTAATTGATGCAAGTCGCCATTACATTAAACTACCCATAATTTCCACATTTAGGAACTTCCATTTTGAGCAAATTTCCTATGATACAAATATTAACACCATTCGTGTAATAGAGTGGGATCATAAAGTCATTTGGGCGACGCCCACTTAATGACAAAATTATGCTGCGTAGAAAAAGTTTGCGAGGGCGGCGCTCTTTATTCTCTCGCCACCTTATTTATAATTACTCGACACTTGGGAGCCGAAAGCTTCGGGGCGAAGTAGCTTTTATTTTTTTTATCACAACGCTTAAGTTCGAGTCATTTGGATGTGAAACAGTTGATTATTTGATATCTTAATTTATTAAATAGTGAACAAAACTGATATGTGAACTTTGATAAATCATAAAGTTACCTATAAAAATAAAAGTTACGAAGACAAAAGTTAATTATAATGCCATAAAAGGATAAAGTTATGTAATCAGATATTATAATATTTCTAATGAAAGCAAATTTAATAGTTTCAAAATTTGTGACACTTATACATATTATATTATGTCAGTCGGCTATTTTAACAAAAGTTATATATTATAACCTTTTTGGCACAGTTTTATTCCATGTTACTTAATGTTAAATATAATAATCATTTATTATCCTTTATTGCTACTAATTTTTCAATTTTAAAATTATCTTTCTTTGTTAAGAAATAAAATAAGGAAGAATTAAAATAAAGACACCAATTGATTGGTGTCTAAAATAAAGACACCAATTGATTGGTGTCTAAAATAAAGACACAAATTGATTGGTGTCTAAAATAAAGACACCAATTGATTGGTGTCTAAAATAAAGACACCAATTGATTGGTGTCTAAAATAAAGACACCAATTGATTGGTGTCTAAAATAGACACCAATTGATTGGTGTCTAAAATAAAGACACCAATTGATTGGTGTCTAAAATAAAGACACCAATTGATTGGTGTCTAAAATAAAGACACCAATTGATTGGTGTCTAAAATAAAGACACCAATTGATTGGTGTCTAAAATAAAGACACCAATTGATTGGTGTCTAAAATAGACACCAATTGATTGGTGTCTAAAATAAAGACACCAATTGATTGGTGTATAAAATAAAGACACCAATTGATTGGTGTCTAAAATAAAGACACCAATTGATTAGAAAGAATAAAATTGCAGAATTGCGAATAAACTACAGTTTTTAAAATCGATAGCAAAGTTTTATTTTGTTTAAAAGTAATATAAAATTAATAATATTTTTGTTATATCGTTAATGTTTAAAACTTTTATTATTGTATAAATTTTAAAATTAATTCTATAAAGCAGATTTTGTAAATCTTACACTCATATTGCGATACGTGGAACGAGGCATATAAAATTCAGATTTTTAAAAAATACACATTAACGAAAGAAATCAAATATTAATCAAAGTCAATGAAAAGTTCTTCAAAAGAGTTCGAAAAGGATATGTGATTCACCTAAATGGAATAACAAAGAATGAAGTACTAAATTAACGTTTTGTCTAAAAGAAGAAACTATAAAATTTTTCTAAATAATTCTACATATTTTATATAATAATAAATTTCTATATAATTATATGCCATAAAATTATAGTTTACGACTCTTGAATTTGAAAGCTCGGTGAATTCCTGATATACTTTAAGATCAAGTGATATACTTTAAGATTAAGAACACTATAAATGTAATAAAACATTTCGCAAACCATCCGGAATGTTTTATAACATTTACAGTGAACTTGCATTTAGTTAAAAACTTATCAAGATATCAGAATTTGTAATAGACTTATTTTGACTACTTTGCATTTCCGTTAGAAACATAAAACAGGAACTAGCTACTTCATTTTAAAAAGGAAAGTTTTCCAAATACCTAACACCAATGATCTGGCGCAAACCTTTAAACCATCATGATAGCTTTAATTTTTGTGTGCTAACGTCACTTAATTAATCGGAAGTCAATTATACATTCGCAATAAGACCAGTTTAAAATTTTAGTGATTTATCGCAACGGCAACCATCAATTTAAGCTAAGATGGCAGCTAAAACACTCTACGACCTGATAGTCCACCGTATGAAAAATTCTCAAATACTTCTTGAACCAGTCATGCAAAATAAACTAAATGACTTATTCAAGGGTCTTAATTTGTCTAAAGGGCTTTTTGATTATTAAGTCCTCTATTAAAACAATTTACTAATAGGTCGCTCAAGTCTCATAATTTTTTCCTCCACTCCACGTGAATTTATTAATTAAGCGATTTGTCAAAACGTTCAATAAAGATAGATAAAAGAAATGAAGAACAAGAAAAAACTCGAATCAGAGTTCTGAAAAGCTGAAAGCGAATATTTTTTATGGTCCATAGATCATCAAAATTTCAGACGAATGGCGTTAGAAATTTAGTGAAGGATATAAATTTTTTGAATTATATGAATATTATTGATAAAAAGGCAGTTGCTTTTAGAGGTCAAAATTTCATCAGAAATTATAAGAAGGAAAATTATTTTTAATAGGTTGAGGATATGATGATCCAAGTGGATCCAATAGTATGATCCAAGATGTAACTTATATTGGATCTAAAAATTGAAATTTTTCGTCTCTAAAAATTGAAATTTTTCACTCCAATTTTTTTTAATGTGGTTGCCCTCGGTTTTTAACCTGTTGCTTTCCTTATTTCGTCCATTTTTCTCGTTCGCTATTTCATTTTTTTATTAGTACTTTTCCTGAAATTAATTACTGGTAATTACTTTGTAAAAATGAATATGTCGAGGTTACTAAATCTAGCAATTTTAGTAAATAATGTCCCCTTCTAATATCTCAAATACTAAAGCTGATAAAAAAAACTGTTTACATTTTTGGATTTTCGGAATCAGCGTAGAAAATATATTCAGAATCATAAATAATATTGAATACGATAGAAATACTGTTGGTCGATCCCTGCAAACTTAGTTAGATCATTTCTAATACGATTTTTAAAATTTAAAACCTCACCATTAATAGAATTACAATGTTTGTTCGTATTCTTCTTGACATGCCGAATCATAAAATGAACATAACCCGCCGAAGTTGGGTAAACTAAAAACAAAAACTTGTTTATTACACAAATACTTTTTTTATATCAATGTAAGTCTCATGACTGAATCAAACCTGAATTTAAGAACTGGTTAGTCTATAACCTAAAGACCTTGACACCCGGATACACAACTCCTGACTTAGTCAGTTAAAAATAGATGGTCACGAATGGATATGATATTTACGCTTTTTAACACTCCAGTAAATAAGAAAACGTGAATGTCATTTTCTTTAAGTTATTTCTGATACTCCAAATAAAAACGTAAGGAAATTACAATTTATTAAATTACGTTAAAATCGCGTACCAATTTGGTTACAAACTAAAATAAAATATCCTTTATTTTTTATCAACAAATATTAGAAAATGTTTATTGATTTTATTTATCTAAATAATACTAGACATGTTATGAACAAGGATTAAATGTTTACTTGTCCCCTTTTGTATCCTAAACGCACAAAAACTCAAATATAATGAATAAAAAAGAATATTAAATCATAAATACACTTGCACCGAAACCTTCAGTCATAAATCCGCTATTAAATCAATACACAAAATAATAATTAAAAGAGTCTTCCCTAAATTTATGCCAACCCTATAAGATTGGCATTATCACATTATTATCACAAAGGGATGAAAAATGAAATCGCACCGTAGATGAAGGTTTTGTTTTCAGTGTTGCAGTAAATTATATATTTTCAAAATTTTAATGCAAACAGCCTAAATAATGGTAACTGTTTCTAAGTTTTTAATTTTATGTATTTCAAATATTGATATTTAGAATTAATTAAGAATCTTCAAATCCATAGTTAAAAGTTAGAGGCACATTTAACTTCGGTGGAAAGCTTAATTTTTCACAAACCTACTTAAAAAAAATAATAAATGGAATCTCGATTCCATTTCCTAATGACTATTCAGTGAAATAAAATTTTCCGCTCCCACTTTACACGTATGACGTCCGAAAATTTTATTTGTAAAAATGTCATGCATACAGGTCTGAAACCGTAAAAACTGTAAAGGTATGTTAAATTGACATTACGAATTTAATAAGGCTTCTTGTTTCACCACGAAATCCTAAAAATTATGTCTGCCCGTCTGCCTGTTCGACTGTCACAATTTATTTTCTCAAAGACCATGTGACCAAAATTATACGTCGATTCCTTTTTTTTGTAACTGCGAGGAAGTAATCAAACGTATAGCCATTGTTTTATTATTAATCGGCTTGTATTTTTAACCCTTTCGTGTTGGGTGTCAAATGAAGATTGGTTACATAAGGTATCTAAAAATATAACAATAATTTATTTATGAAAAAATTTCTTTAATAAAATTTAAAAAACCCCACACTTAAAGTAAATCGTATCAAAAAAAAATAAGAAAATACATCAGTAGGTCTACACTTAACGAAAACTGTCAATACATACAACAAATTTCAATTAAATTCAATTTTTTTTGTTAAATATTTCTATACTTTTGTTAGTTTCAGGACTCATTACTTATATAACGAATGCTTTAATCAAATTTTTAAAAAGCAGTTAAATTTTTAAAAATCTAATCCCACCCCACAAGGTTTAGAGTAAATCGTATCCAAAAAAAATAGGAAAATACATCAGTGTAGACTACACTTAACGAAAACTGTCAATATATACAGTAAATTTAAATTAAATTCAATGATTCTTTTAATATTATATATATATATATATATATATATATATATATATATATGTCACCAAATAATCAATTTGTCACCAAAGTTTTTTTTTAACTAACCACTTTTTAAATAACGTTGCACTGGCTGGTTACGAGTGATTATTCGTACCGGAATTACTCCACCAAAGGTTTTTATCTTAAAAATATTTAGAAACAAATAAGTAAACCTTTAACTCACGATACCTTGAACAACTTTTGTTTCCCTCTAAAATCTGACCGTTCGTAAATCAGTGTACGCACGCTCGTAAGTAGCTGCGTCAACTCGAAGTGTGCTCTAACAACGGGCCGCGCTATCGTCCCGACGATCTCCGTCGAGCGAGTTGCGTATCATTTTACAATCATCATATTTTAATTCAAGCGACTTACTTATCTGCGCGCGCTACCGCCGCGCGGGACCGCGTCGTAACTCCCGTCCGCCTCTGGGATGGGCACGCCGAAGGATGTGAATAATATCCTTGAGAGGATGCTCACTCTTTGTGGAGGCATGGCCGGGCAAAGCTTTCGAGCGACCCGTTGTTAAGTGTAAAGCGTTGTTAGTTATAGTTTTTGTTGAGTATTTCTGACTTATGTGAGAGTAGTTCGCCAATGTTAGTTGAGTAACGAATTATTTACATTAAAACGGAGGATAAAATTTAGGGCAACTTTGGAGAAAAAAATTTAATCTAATGTAATTAATTTGTGCTTAATTACGCGACGCGGAGTAATCGCACAAATGTATAGTGTATTTATTTATGTTACGTGAACATAATAAACCAATATTTTAGTCCAAAAATACAACCAAAAGAGCTATTATGATATAATTATATGTTAAAGCTATTATAACTAAACTAAATTATTGCATTTATTTTAATTAAATTTCTAATTTATTTTATCAAATACTAACTATTCTCAGTTTATAAAATATCGCACTGTAGTAACAAGTTGCTGTGAGAGAGTGAGATATTATATATATATATATATATATATATATATATATATATATATATATAATTATCCAAATAGGCGACTACTGGAAAAACCCGCTATTTCGTAGCTTTAATGTATTAATAAAAAATACTTTTAATAACTTTGTCACAAAACTAATCGGAATTGGAAAGAAAATAATTTAACTTTTCCAGTTTTTCTTAAACAACTGGGGAGTCAAAATAATTCTCAAACTAAAAGGACCTTCAATATTATTACTTGTAAAAAGCTGAATGTAAATTAATATTTCAACATTATTTTACATTCTTAAAAACAAATTCCATCTCTAAACCTCTCTGAATTTGTGTTATAGAGAAATGGTTAATGTTAATGGTTAGTGCTATTCAATTCCACATTAAGTATGTTTTTATTCAATCAAGCCATCATACACACCCATTTATTTTTATAACTTTATAAAGTACGCCTTCCGTGATTTATTTATTTATTTAAAACCTTCACGTACCTCTTATTTCAATATCCTGACTTTACTTTCAAAATTATAACTGATTTACATTTCCTCCAAAAATATTTTAATTTTAATATAACTTGCATAGTAGTATATAACTTGCATATATAGGCATAAATAAACCATTATATACATTAATTAAGGGCACATCTTGATGTAAGGAACATCAAAATGTGCCTATGAAAAAAATTAATAAATACCTATTTATTTCTAGAAGCCCTATTTTCATATTATCCCCCTAAAATGGAACAAACACTGAGTGTCATGATTCACACTTATTTGGATTTTCACGAAACAGCATTTTATTTTGATATAACTTGCATAACCTTATCATTACCTCAAAAATATATTTTTAACATTAAACTTGCTTTTATATTTTGTTTTAATTATTCTTCTACATAATTGTTAGCATAAGTAAACTGTTACATATAACCAACGGTACATATTTTCCAGATTTTGATCGATTAACGAAAATTACTATACATATATTTCAATGTGCCTATTTTCATATTATCCCCATAAAATGGAACAAACACTGAATGTCACGTTGTACAACTTATTTGGATTTTCACGGAACGACATTTTAATTTTGATATAACTTGCATAACCCCTATCCATGTTATTACCTCAATAATATATTTTTAATATTAATCTTGCTTTTATGTTTTGTTTTCATTATTTTTTTACATAATTATTAGCATAAGTAAACTAATATGTATAATCAATGGTATATATTTTCCAGATTTTGATCTATTAAAAGAAATTACTATACATATGTTTCAGTATGCCTATTTTCATATTATCCACTAAAATGGAACAGGCAATGATGAATTCACTGACAATGACCAACATTATGTCGTGAGGTTATTTCTAAAATATTGCAAATATAAGAGCACCCAATCTTTAATTTGAATGTTACGATAGCTGTATTTTATGATGGTTCAATATTTTTCCGACGAAAAGAAAATAATAGTTTATATAATTTCACTAAAAAGAAAAATTTTATTTCTTAGATACAAATAAGTTTTTTTTTCTGAAACTCTTCACGATCACGTATTCCAAAAGAAAATACTGAATATACAACTTTCACTAATTATAACAATTATCGTTTTCCTAGAATCATAAAGCACATCATAAAACAAATTATAAATGTAAATCGGGTAGATTTATGAAAAAGGTTTTTTCCAACCCTTAATTAATGTGAAAAACTTGAACAATTGTGTATATTCGTACGAACGATGTTCAAGAAAAGAATGATGGAACGGCATCATGTTCACGAAAAATAATTTTCCCAAAACAAATTTTATAGTTTTCACGAAATATGATACACAGAAATCAAACAGATTTCCTTGTAAATGATATTGTATTATCAATGTATAAAGTTAATATCTGTCTATGTATAATAATTAATCTAATATTAGCAATTTACGCTTTATGAATTATTTCGTTTTACGTAATTATTTGCTTCTACCCAGGATAAAATTACTGTCCATAAGAGAATTGGCTTTAGAATGCAAGCACGATTGCTATGAGTAATGAGCTTGAGTTGAAAGCTATTGTTTGCATTGCTACCGTTCGTAGAATTGAGCAACAAATAAAATAGCAAGCTCCTTTCTGCACAGTTATTGTACTCTAATAAAGTTGATAATTCAGTATCAAGTTGCTGCAACTTTCTTCCGGTATTCATAATTTTAGATGATTATGGCTTTCGCCATATCATAGTTCTTTATTCTACTTTTATGAAAGAAATAGAACAAGAGGTTATTCATATAATGCGTCACACTGAAAAAAATTCAGAAGCCACGAAGATACGAATTTGACCTATCAACGCATTGTTGGGACAGATTTAAAGATTTAAATCTTATCTTTACATATTCCATTAACGTTTTTAGCTTGTCTGCTTTAAGAAGTATTTGGTAGTTAAATATAGATAGACATAAAAAATAAGAATAATAAGATTCCGCAATAGAAAAAATAAATAATAAAAATTATATAACCACTTGAATAATTATAAGGGGCTAAATTTTAAAAAACTCTGATCAAAATATTCATTATTCAATTCTCACAACTGCTGACTTGAAATAAGGAGTTTCTCTCATAGGCATAAAAACTTGAAATAAGGAGTTTCTCTCATAGGGATAGACATAAAAAATAAGAATGACAAGATTCCAAAAAAAAGAAATAATAATAATGATATAACCATTTAAATAATTATGAGGGGCTAAATTTTTATGAATTTTAAAAAACTTTGATCAAAATATTTATTATTCAAATTATCAAATTCTCACTAACTGCTGACTTCAAATAAGAAGTTTCTCTCATAGGCATAAAAACTTGAAATAAGGAGTTTCTCTCATAGGGATAGACATAAAAAATAAGAATGACAAGATTCAAGATTCAATGACAAGAGGGGCTAAATTTTTATGAATTTTAAAAAATTTTGATCAAAATATTTATTATTCAAATTATCAAATTCTCACTAACTGCTGACTTCAAATAAGAAGTTTCTCTCATAGGCATAAAAACTTGAAATAAGGAGTTTCTCTCATAGGGATAGACATAAAAAATAAGAATGACAAGATTCAAGATTCAATGACAAGAGGGGCTAAATTTTTATGAATTTTAAAAAATTTTGATCAAAATATTTATTATTCAAATTATCAAATTCTCACTAACTGCTGACTTCAAATAAGAAGTTTCTCTCATAGGCATAAAAACTTGAAATAAGGAGTTTCTCTCATAGGGATAGACATAAAAAATAAGAATGACAAGATTCAAGATTCAATGACAAGAGGGGCTAAATTTTTATGAATTTTAAAAAACTTCGATCAAAATATTTATTATTCAAATTATCAAATTCTCACTAACTGCTGACTTGAAGTAAGTGTCTCTCATAGAAAAGAAAATAACTTAGGTAGTTTACTGGTAAGAAGAGTACTGGTGAAGTGGAATCGTGCTGGACTTATGACTTAAAGGCTCGTGTTATGAGACAAATCTTTTCAATCCTGGACGTATAAAACTTTGAAAATATCGGTAAAATATTGTGATATCTTTATGAAAATTGTATACGATTCTTAGTCAGCAATGTATGCTTAATATTATATGGAAATTGTTCACACAGCTTTACTTCTGCCGCGACCTTGCTTGCTTTATTGTATAACTTCTGATTTTCAATCATTAATTCTATAATTCAATAATACCATTCGTTTTTAATGTGGCGTGTTTACACACTTACAATTTTAAATATGGTATTTTTTAACATTAGTTTTTAGTATAGCATGTTACATATATATGTTATATATATATATATATATATATATATATATATATATATATATATGGTGTTACTTTGGATGAAATTTACACGAATGAATTTTAATAACAATAGAGTAAAGATGTACAGTTAAATAGTAATCTAGCTCTGTGTGGAAATGCTAAAAAACGCTTAAAGATTCAAGATCATGAAAAATAATAGCACCGTCGATAACTTTTTCTACAGATGTTGTAGCTGCCACAAAAGTAATGCCATGCAGACTAATCGCGATTTTTTCTAATCGCGGTTTTACCTCGTGTAATGGGATAATGTTTATTCCAAAATTGTATCTTTACTCGTAAAAGTCCCACAATGAGGCTTCCGTTGATACATATGTACTCATAAAAGTTTAAATATTTTAGGGATGTACCATTTTAAAGACTTCTTTTAAACTATTCATAGATGTCATTATTTTTCATCACTTAATCATATTAGCTAGTATACTTTGCCAACCGGAAAAAATTGTAAATTTCTCAAAAATGGAGAAATATAGAATCATCACTATAGTTTTTTTTTAAGTTTAAGTAAACGTCTAGGAACTATGTTATTTTCATAATTTTAGGTTCAAGAAGTTTGGAAATAGAAAGAGGGGGTGATTTACTTGTTTCGCGGGTTTCTATTGACATCTCTAGGAATATGCTATTTATAATCATAAAAAAAAATATTTTTGAGGTAACTACTTTCTTCGAACGATATCCTATAAGACAGTTAAAGTTTGAAAATCTATTAATTAAAATGCCCTTTCTAAAATTTCAATAAAAATATTTTTGAGCGCTTATATATAAAATTCATGTTCTACGTCAAAAGATTTCTGGGAGAAACAGCTGTAACAGACGTAAAGACAAAGGTGCGGCGGATACTTGAGTAATCCTAGAAGGTTTCTCTTTTAACTTTTTGAGTTTGAGTCCAAAAACCTGAAAAACTTTATATAAGTAGGAAACTTCGTTAGACGGTCGTTGAATCTATATATTTCTGGATTCTATCTTTAGGCAGGTAAATACAAAAGTTTTGACATTACTTGAATCACATTTCCTATGTATCTACGTTTATTAAGATTTCTTATTTTTGTGGAGATGACATGTAGCATTGCCACATTAGCTTTTATAAAACTAGCAGTTATGAACTGAAAACCTTAAACATTTTGTTGGTAGCGCTTCACTGATTAAAGTAAAGCTCATAATATATTAAAATGAAACAGTACTAGTCATATAATATTGATCAATATTATGTTGCGTTTGTCAGAAATTTATTATCTTACGAACCATAAACAAAATATTACACCTATGGTTACATGTAAAACATTTATGTTTCTTCTATTACATAAACTATCAAAAAATTCAATTTCAATCCACAACCTTAATTTAAACTCTGAAACTGAAATCATCGAGTACTTATAGTAACAAATTTTAAAACAAAATCAAAGTAAAATATATTTCAAAATTTTTACGAGTTTTACAATTCTGGCAACTGTAAGTTTATATTTAGTTATTGAATATATTTGGCGTTAATTTTGTAGAAATTCATTATTCACAATTAAATGAAACTACGTGATGTAGTATTATTTCTACTTTCTTTAATTTCTTTACCACGACCTAGGTTTCGTTGTATTACAACATCTTCAGGTGGGATATTAGCAAAGATCTTTGCTAATATCCCACCTGAAGATATTGTAATACAACGACACCTAGGTCGTGGTAAAGAAATTAAATAAAGTAAAAATAATACTACATCACGTAGTTTCATTTAATTGTTTATATTTAGTATTCATAATTTAAGACACAGTTTCTGATTATTGTTTATTTCTTTCAAAAGAAAAAAGCTTTCTTTAAAATCTTGGACAGTTCAAAAAATCACCGAACGGTTATTTTAAAAAGAGGACAGCGTCCGAAGGAAAAAGGCGGATGGCAATCCTATCCATATAGAAATAGTTAAAAGAAAATAGTTAAATAAAAGTTAAAAAACCTATGGTCAAAATTATAAACTAATTGAATATAAGATAAGACATAGTTTTTGCAAGAAAGTTTTAGATATATTAATAATAGTAAACATCGTGGCTAGTTTAGGTTTATTTATTTCCTTATTCTATTTATTTTTCTTCAATATATACACATATAAAGCGGACTTATTATCAAATAAATCACAAAGTAATATATTGTGTGGAAGAATGCAATAAATTGTGAATATAATTGTATAAAAAACAGTAAAAGCAATGAAACTAACAAAGACAACAGCAAGCTAACAAAAATATTTACAGATAACTAAGAAATAAGAAAAAATAGACTGATAAAATAAAGGAAGCGGCAGAATTAGACAGAAGAGAGGGAGAAAGATGGAAACTTACGAAAGTTTTAGTGACTAGTAAGAGAGCACTTAAATAAATAATATTTTAATTAATGGTATCTTCATCGTATATATGACAAGGATATGAAACTGCGCGTACGTAAGTTCATCTCGCGTCAACCTTTATTTATTAAGAATTAGTGTGACACAGCTTAAAATAGACATCGATTTTTATTTTGTACCTTATAAGCTAATTTGGTTTCGAAAATACAACTGTACTCATGTAAAGCCTTCATTTAATATTTCTGTTACGTACTTGCTCCAAAATCGTCCAAGTCATACGCCACTTTCCCAGCCTTGACGTCCTATTAATAGCTACAACGCATAAGCCAGGGTCACTCTCATTGTCTCGGAGGCAGATGCGGTGCAGATAGCCACCGCGGCCGGTCGGTTTGTGAATGGAGGCGGCGAGACACAAAGGGCGGCGCGACAGAGGAGCCGCTATCGGTGCCGCGACTGCTCGTAAGTCGGCGCTGGCGACGGTGAATCGTGGCTAATTCACACGTCTGACAAGAAGGTTGTCGCACGTGGCGTGCACGTGGAAATGGGTTGTTGGGTTGGTGGGTTGTTGGTTGGATTCGAGTCGTGGTTAGTTGTTTTATGGCTGCCGTTGTTATTTATAGAGTTCCACAGCACAAAGGGTAAAAACTGAATGCATTTTTGTTGCAGACCTGTTAAATAACTTTTTAATTACTGTAGTTAGGAACTTTCAATATAATTACTGTTTCATCATTTGTAAAGATGAAACGGTAACTAAATTTACAGTTTCTTGACGATAGATATAGATGTTTTATAACAGGCAACTATTAAATTTTTGTCATATCCGTTTGGACGTATATGTGTCACATTATCACCCTTTTTCATTTTTAAGACCCCCTGCAGTAAATGTTTATAGGAAGACATATTTGAATAACGTGAGTACATGACAAATTTTTTTATTGAAGACTCAATATGGAGATTGTATAAAATATCGATGATTACTCAAGAAGTTGTTGTGTTGACTGTCAGTGTAAAAATTCAAATTCCGTGCCAAAAACAAAAAAAAATTAAAAACTTAAATTTCGAGAAAAATCTAACAAATGACATAAATCTTTCTTTGAATTTTCATTCAGCCCATTAATTCAATAGATTTTCGTCCCATTTGGTAAGTATCCGCGCGATGAGTAATTAAAAAAATTATTAATTTCGTGACGAGGGAGGATCAATGAAGAATTTGAAACCTACCTAAATCTAAATTAGAAATTTACATGAATCTCCTTATTATCACAATAAGGACATTCAATCCTACAATTACTTGTAATTTTCAGAAGATTGTTTCATATTCCACAGTCATACATACATACTTTTAAACTAATATTTATTACATTAATTTTGCCTTACTCGGATGTATAAACATATAAAGTGTCCGAATTTTTACAAATTATTTCATCAAAAATAAATATGAAAACGTCGCATTCAACATAAAACAATGTGATCAAGTACTTTGTTCACATTCTATAGATCTACCTAATCTAGATAAAAAAAATAAAACCGATTAAATACATATCAGACCACACATAAATTAGGATTCCATAGCTATTTCGTAAAATATAAAATTAAATATATTTTGAAAATTCATATGCGCGCTCAAATATGCTCAATAAATAAATATTCTAATATACCGACAGATCTGTCCGCTTTTGCAATTCGTCTTCAGTTTTTTTTTAATTAAATATTGCAGAATACACCTTAATGATTACTATATCTTCACCATACTAGCAAGCTCACTCATCGCCTTATTTCCATCAACATTTTCGCGTGCTTTAGTTCGAAATAGTTTTTCATTTGAAAGTACTTATCAAAACCTGTTTTAGGGATTTTTTCTAAATTTTAAAGTCTTTATTCCAAAATGAGAGCAAAGACACATTGCAAACAACTTCAAGCTCAATATTTCGTAAACAAGGCTAATCAATGTAAAGGGGTACATGAAACCTGAACTTCGTAACAGTTTTTCATTTGAAAGTAGTCACTAAAACCTGTCTTAACTATTTTTTTTAAATTTTACATGGTCTTTTTTTCCAAAATGAGAGGAAAGATACATCGAAACGACTTCAAGCTCAGTAATTTGTGAACGGGGCCAAGAATTTTAAAGTGAAAAAGCATGAACTTCGAAACAATTTTTCATTTGAAAGTACTCATCACAACCAGTTTTAGCGATTTGTTCAGACTTTACATAGTCTTTTTTCTGAAATGATAGGGAACACACATTGCAAACGACTCCAAGCTCAGTATTGCGTAAATGGGGCTAAGAAATGAAAAGTGGTAAAAGAAACCTAAACTTCGAAACAGTCTTTCGTTTGAAATTACTCATCAAAACATGTTTTAGGGATTTTTCTAGATTTTATATAGTCTTTTTTCCGAAACGATTGGGAAGACACATTGCAAACGACTTCAAACTGAACATTTCAGAAACGGGGCTAATAAATGAAAAGTGGTAAATGAAACCTGAACTTCCTAACAGTTTTTCATTTGAAAGTACTCATCAAAGCCTGTTTTATGATTTTTTCCAGATTTTACATAGTCTTTTCTGAAATAATAAGGAAAACACACTTCAAACGACTTCAAACTTAATATTTCGTAAACGAGGCTAAGAAGTGAAAAGTGATCAATTAAACGTAAACTTCGAAACCGTCTTTTATTTGAAAGAATTCATCAAAACCTGTTTTAGAGATTTTTCCAGACTTTAAGCTCAATATTTCGTAAACGGTGCCAAGAAATGAAAAGTGGTAAATGAAATCTAAGTTTAATTGAAAGAAAGGCCTTTATAACGATCTATATCTAATATATAACGTTATAAAATGTTTTTTTGTCTCGCAGTTGTTAATAAATAGTCTAAAAATAGAGAAAAAGTTTCTAAAAAAGATTCAAAACCAGAGAAAATACAAGGGTGTGACAGGTAGATGGATTTTACATGGACGTATTAAAGTTATAAGGGTTCCGTATTTGACTGCAGAATCCTAAAAGGTACTTGCTACGGTATCCAATGTAAACTTTTCTTTTGTTGCAGGTGCACAAAATAGACGGACCTCTGCCGGATTGGCGATGGAACTCTTTGAGCAGCATCAAGGAACGCACATTTTACAGGTAATTAATTATTCATAAACTAGTAATTAAATAAATATTAGACTAACAACACAATAGGAAAAGAAAATGTGCTTTGAGAGTTACGTTTTTGTTAGAAAATTATCTCCAGTGGAAAATATTGAAAACGATGTAATCAATTTCTCTATACCTGTTATATTTTTTTAATTTAAATTAACGAATGTTATTTTGCGATATTAGATTTGAAATACTATTAAAATAATTTCGGTCTAAAGCGTCGGAACCATATTTATGTCTTTTTACCAGACTACGGCAGAGGATAGTTTATAAATTTCATGCTATGTATGTGAGTTAGTTTGTTCCCTCGTACATCCTAAACTACTAAAGTGATTTTAACAAATGAGGTGTCCTTAGATTGGTTGTGTCGAGAGTGTCCTAGGATATATAACGTTATGAAGTTCATAGGCTATGTATGTATGTATCTGAGTGAGTTTATTCCCTCGTACAGCCTAAACTACTAAAGCGATTTTAACAAATGAGGTGTCCTTAGATTGGTTGTGTCGAGAGTGTCCTAGGATATATAACGTTATGAAGTTCATAGGCTATGTATGTATGTATCTGAGTGAGTTTATTCCCTCGTACAGCCTAAACTACTAAAGCGATTTTAACAAATGAGGTGTCCTTAGATTGGTTGTGTCGAGAGTGTCCTAGGATATATAACGTTATGAAGTTCATAGGCTATGTATGTATGTATCTGAGTGAGTTTATTCCCTCGTACAGCCTAAACTACTAAAGCGATTTTAACAAATGAGGTGTCCTTAGATTGGTTGTGTCGAGAGTGTCCTAGGATATATAACGTTATGAAGTTCATAGGCTATGTATGTATGTATCTGAGTGAGTTTATTCCCTCGTACAGCCTAAACTACTAAAGCGATTTTAACAAATGAGGTGTCCTTAGATTGGTTGTGTCGAGAGTGTCCTAGGATATATAACGTTATGAAGTTCATAGGCTATGTATGTATGTATCTGAGTGAGTTTATTCCCTCGTACAGCCTAAACTACCAAAGTGATTTTAACAAATGAGGTGCTCTTGGATTCCTTATGATGCAGAGAGGGTCTTGTACATATAACATTATGAATTTCATAGGCTATGCATGTGAGCAAGTTTGTTCCCTCGTACAGCCTAAACTACTAGTGATTTTAACAAATGAGGTGTCCTTACATTCGCCTTGGTCCAGGGAGTGTTCTAGGAAATACGGCATTACACATTTCACAGGCTATGTATGTATGTATATAGACATATTAGTTAGTTTGTTCCCTCGTACAGACTAAACTACTAAAACTTATTTCAACAAACGATATGTCTTTTGATTTGCCTCGGTCGAGAAAGTGTCTTAGGATATATAAAGTTATGAATTTCGCAGGCTATGTATGTATGTATTTAGTACTTTTCAATTATTTTTTCTGTAGTCGGGTTTTAGTTTTGCCTCCTGTTGTTTGAAAACATCTTAGAAAATACTAAGCTAATTTTCGTTAAGATTTTAATTAAGAAATAAAATACATTTCTGAGGATAAATATGGATGGCAGATGGTAACGTAGGAATAAATCTATAATATTGAATAAAACTGTAGAAGTGACATGCTTATATGTTTATATGTTGAAAATATTTGCGAAAAAATGATTGGGGGGGGGGGTGTGTGTGCATATAAACGTAATACAACACAAAAGTGTGGTTTTTGGAATTATAATCTATTAATCCGTGAGGGTACTTGTTTGATGGAATTTTAATTGGTTATTTCTGTAAGACAATCAACCCATTAGAAAAAAAATATAATCATTTAAAATTTCGATATAAAACTTCCTCGAAAAATGTAACTTTTACTGTGATTATATATAAGGCGATAACTATATTTTAACTTTCAATCTTACAATTAACCTTGTAATATTTTCGAATTGTTTATGTAAACAAAGTCGTGGGAAGACCTGATTATTAAATAAACATAACAAAATAAAAATAAATATAATAATATCAAATAAATTCAATATATATTTATAATATAGTTTAATTTTAATTTGCTATCACTTAATTCGGTATTGACTAATTTTTGAGAAAATGCAGAAAAAGATCATTTAGCTGGCCAATCAAATACAAATATTGAAAAAAGTAAAGTTGAAAATTTTGAGGATTGATGATATGTGAGCGAAATTGTATTGATCTGTGGTCACCATAACTATTGATCATTCTTATTCCGATGCTGTAGGAGATATTAAAATAAACAGTTATACTGTTAATATTAAACATTATTTTTTTCTAATTAAACAGAAAATGTCAATATTCAATCTTAACATATAACACTTACATGAATTAGTTTAACCTAGCCTCATCTTTTTATGATTTCATTAATTGCTTATGGAGATGTGTGTTATTCTGATCTTAATGATGAATATTTAAACAAGTTAGAATGCATTCAAATTTAAAAAATCCGGTATATCTCCAGTCTCAGAAAATATAATCATATTCCTGAACACAGGTCACGTTTCAAAGGATCCATAGTCAAATTCCAAATTTACATATTTAAACTCTTCTTTAATATATTAAATAATTTTCAAAATTCGAATTACCTCATTGGCAGATTTAAAGACTCGTCTGCTCACGATCTTGGATTGCGCTTTGAAAGCTTACTCATCCCAGTACCACTTACGAAAAATCCTTTACTGTCCAAACGACAAAACTTTGAATCCAACTACCACCAGAAAAATATCCTTATCATCGACCTTCCAGGATCAATAGAAATTTATCAAAGGGATCCATCCCAACTCATGTTAATGTTTCATTATTATTGTTTGTCTGTTTTAAGTGTAACCCATTGTGTTTATCCTTTATTACTTATAACGAGCTTTTGTTTTTTATATACCCGTTGTATATTATATCGCTATATTTCCTATAAGCTACTTACCAATTTTTTCAAAACTTATCGCTATGATAGACAGGAAGAAATTGCTCTTCTATTAATAACTTCGCAATATAATCAACTGTACATTAAAGTTGTCGAATAAACAAATAAAATAACGTAATTGAATATACATATTATATTCATAGCATACAAATATTTTCTAAAATTGATTTCACAAGAAAAACCATTCACAACTTCGAATACAGTTTTAAAAAAATACACAACTAACGGTCCGCACGCCAAAATCGCCGAAAGCGACAAATATCCACAAATAAGCCTCGCGCTAGTACAAAAAGCCTTTCCGATTATCACGTAGATCATAATTTTGTGCAACTCCGTCATTACGTGCTCCGTACGTGTACGGTTACGGGGCTACGTCTACGCGGACGTGCGTGGCCTTGGCGTTGCTCACGCGCCCGGTACGCGAACTTACTGAGTGCCGTTCTTATTGGAGTGTAGTCGTGAAGTACTCTGTATTGGTGGGCAGGTCATTAAACTACTGGTAGGGGGTTGGTTGTTTATGGGAATCGTAATTTCATGTTAACAAATTTATTCCATTGTTTTAAAATATTTATATTACCAAATTGATTCCATTTTCGAATAGAGCTTACTATTTAAATGTTAACAAATTGATTCCATTTTTAAATAGGTGTTACTATTTTTTTTAATTTTACCACCATTTTATCCACCATTTTTATGAATTTTACCATTTTTATGAAAATGATTTTATTTTTAAATAAGTGTTATCGATTTTACGTTACCAGCCATTTTCATGTTAACAAATTGATTCCATTTTTAAATAGGTGTTACTATTTTATGAATTTTACCACCATTTTTATCCACCATTTTTATGAAAATGATTCTATTTTTAAATAGGTGTCATCGTTTTACGTTAACAGCCATTTTCGGTTAACAAATTGATTCCATTTTTAAATAAAGGCTTTTTACCATCGATCTGGAAATATACTACATCTATCTTTTTCTGTCCCAGACGAAATAATTTACACGTCATCACTTGATATCTCAATTCCCTTTATAGCGCACCAGTATAATTTTAAATGAACTGAAATCGGTTTTAATTAGTCTTAAGTCACCTTATTTGACACGATTATTTTATAATGAGTTCGAAATTCTTATACAATAAATTTTAATTCCTGCTAATATATTCTATATATTAACTTAGCCAATTTAAATTTGTTTATGAAAAATTAATTTGATGAACAAAATTATTAATGCGATAAAAATTAAACCCTTTACCATATCAAATTTCACGACAGTATTGAAATGCATTCCTTGTTAATGATAATAAGTTAACTTAGTTTTATATTTAATTATATTTAGTCATCTTGTGTCACGATTAGTCTTAGTTAGTCACCTATTTAAGAACCTACTAAACATGGTTATCGGTCATCACACAAGGAACGGTGTCTGGTGCACAATGGACATGCGTAAATTTTCATCACAATCGTCCGGTTTATTTTCCGGTATTCGACTCTTTATAAAGAAGATATATTTCATTAAATACAAACTATTGTAATAAAAATAGGTCTATGAATTCGGCACCAGACTACATAAATTCTTAAACCTCCATAAATTTCCATAAAGTATTCCACAATGTATTCCTAAATATTAAATAATACTATTTTCAAATCATAATGCTTAATGACACCTAGCGGTGAATAAAATGTGTTTTTATTTTCCCATAAAATAACAATGGTTTGTTTTTTAATATCACATAGTTTTGTTAAATAAACAAGCAAATAAATATTTTGAAATTTATATTTGGAAACATATTTGACAGCGTAACAAACAAAATATAGGAAATTACTATTGTATATTTAGATGAGATAAACGAAATCATCCGTCATGTTAAACATTCGTATATCTTTATGTATTTCCACAGGAATATTTTTATACATTTCGTATATTTCCATAGTAAGGAAATAAAGAGATGAATTGTTGTACATTTTCCAATAAATAACAAAACCAAATCGTAAAATTGGTTTGGTATTTTCGACTGAAAGCCGATCCAATCGAAAATACGTAGTAAACGATGTATTTTTGAATAATATATATTGTCGACAGATTATGCATACAAATATATATATATATATATATATATATATATATATATATATATATATATATATATATATATATAAATATATCTATGCAATTATATACTATCTTCAATACCGTGTTAAATGGAGATCACAATGTCAAATGTTTTTACGCCTAAAATTTATAAGAGTTGAGAATAGACTAGTGAGAATAGACTAGAGTGTCATACCTTGTTGTCATATACCAATCCTTTTTTACTCTGGTTACAATTAATTTGGTCACTGAGTCATCAAGACTGTACCATTATAATTTAATCCTTTCACAATATGCCCTATATTTTTTTAGTATCCAAGGGCCACGTGGGCATAAACGAGTAATAAGGTACCAATATGCTTTATATTGAGAAATAGCCTTGGAACAAAAAATAATGTTTCTACGAACCACGCACAACAATGGCTCATACAATGTTGAATGCAAAACTTTATCGAATTTAAAATAATGATTAGGGGAGATCGGGCAAATAAGGCGCACTCAGTATTGGTTAAACTAAATGAAATGGTCTATTTTTTATTATTCAACTATTAAGACTTTACTGATTTACGCAATTTTAAACTTCAATGGGAATTATAATATAATGATGTATAAACAAGGCAGATTTTTAAAATGTTATTACCTTATTTAAATTATAAATTGTACAGCATGACTTTTTGACTTGAAGATGTTGTTTTTAAATTAAACTTTTCATTGAAAAATGTTTAATACTTACATTATTTCCAATGTTTTGCATCATCTATCTACTGTAATCGTTACTTGGTTATATCGTAAATTTTCACTATTTTTGGAATGCAATTAAAATATTCGAAGAAAAAAAAATTTGTATATCCTCAAAAAGCGTGACGATAAGAATTGAAGTGGATTCAAATATTTTTTTAAATCATTAGTAATACTAAAGTATGGTATACAATTTTCAAGAGAAATAGTTTCAAACATATCTTATAAACTGAAATGAAACGTCACTTGTAAAACTGATTGAAACAAATACAGTTTTATATAGTGAAAACTCTTCATTTTGAATTAGAAATACGTGTTAGTTAAACAAAATTAAGTTGAAACTGAGTTAATTAAAATATTTTCCAGGATTCTTACATTCAGTCAACTTATCAACTGATACTTCATTCTTATTTACAAAATGTTTTTTAAACGATATTGAAAAACTTTTTAGATAAGAATGAAATTTAACTTTGTAAAACTAACTGAAACAAATACAGAGCTTTATATTTGATGAAAAATCTTCGTTTTTAATTAATAACATGTCGTCGCCGTGGTGTGTTGGGTTGATCACAAGGCATACGGCCTTTGATGGTGTGGCGCACCGCGGGGACCCGGGTTCGATTCCCGGCCGTTCGTCGAATGGGGCCGGACTGGTGTTATGGTTGTCTGTAAGAGATCGCTCTTGTAGCAATAATTTCTCCATATGTATCAATTAGATACATGAAAGTAGATAAATATTAGTTAAAACCAGATTAAGTTCGAATTAAGTCAATCAAAATATTGAATATATTTGGCGTTAATTTTGTAGAAATTCATTATTTACAATTAAATGAAACTACGTGATGTAGTATTATTTCTACTTTCTTTAAGTTCTTTACCACGACCTAGGTTTCGTTGTATTACAACATCTTCAGGTGGGCAATTAGCAAAGATATCAAAGCAAAGACATCTTTGCTAATAGCCCACCTGAAGATATTGTAATACAACGAAACCTAGGTCAAGGTAAAGAACTTAAAGAAAGTAGAAATAATACTACATCACGTAGTTTCATTTAATTGTCAATCAAAATATTTTAAATATATGTATTTTCAATATTTTCGCGCAAGAATAACTAAAATAGTAATGGCGTAACACCCATAATTCACCAAAGGGCCCCAAATGCTCAACCGTACTCTTGTGATAAGAAAATATTTCAAATTTAACGCCCAAACGAGCAAGCGGAGCGCCCGTCGCGTTACGCAAAAAATGATAAAAATTCACGTCAAACGAAAGGAAATATCCGTGTCTAATGCGAAGTTATAATATATCCAATTTAGTTTTTTATTTTGTAACAATTTACAATATTAAATCGTTTACCGACCTAATAATTGACATGGCCCGGATAAAAAATGTTATGTTGTTATAGCGAGCCGCGCAAAGGTAGACGTATTGATTAGAGCTCAGAGTTGGGGCTACTGAGAACGATATTTGAAAGTACGAGGGGAGATTCGAATGTTGAGAACAATTAGCAATACTTTTTACATGTCAAGGTTAAACTTTACCATGATTTCATAACAAAATTTTGTTGTTTTTTTAAAAACTAAAAGGCTTCACAAACAGAAGAAAGGAATGGACTATTTACTTAATTTTACACTCACAATGAAGTACAATTATATTTAAATATGATATTTCAGATTTTAGGGTTCCAGAGTGAAAAAAGGAATATTCATATTTTCGTTATATCTATCCACCTACTCACGCTTTACACAGTTTTAGAACTAGAGAACTATTATTCTGGTCTGGGAACGAATCCATAAATTTGTGTCATAGAGTTCCTATGGCTAATAAATTCGATAGGCATTTTATAAATTTTACCAGCAATATACTTTCAACCTTTCTTCATTTCTGTTTCTATGTACCTTCCGTTTGCAAAATGTAATATTAAAAAAAATATTTATGGAAAAAATTTAGACTAATAGTTTGAACATTTTAATATATAACTGAATTAAAGTGAAAGAAAGAATGTAAGAAGAAGAAAAAGAACTTTCTTAATTTAATTTCAAAATGTAATATTAAAAAAAATATTTATAACAAGCACATTTTATAAATTTTACTAAAAATGTACTTTCAACCTTATTTCATTTCTGTTTCTACGCAGCTTCCGGTTGCCATTTGACCCGAAGTTAATGTAACTTTTTAAATTGAAAATGCAATATTAAAAAAAGTATTTATCGAAAGACTTTAGAATAATTGTTTGAACATTTTAAATATATAAACAAACTAAAATAGACTTAGTGAAATATAAGTTAATTTATGAATAAAGGACATTGTAATAAATATTTGTTATGGAATCAGATATTCCTGAAAAAAAAAGTTTATATTTGTCTCTTGCATGGATTACCAAGTTTAATTGAATAAATTTAGTTGAATATTCGACTAAAAAAGGATAATACTAGACACTCGTCAAAATTTGACCTTCCCTCGCATCATTGATAATGTTGAAAATTCTCGGTTACAAATTTGATTCACAATTACGGTCTAACCGAAGCTAATGGAGCATGTTTTGAGAATGTCCAAAAACGTTAATTTGTAACGTATCTCAATAAGCAAGAAATTTGACATGTTTCGTAGAATTTGGAATAAAAGATTTTAGTTTAAGATTCGATTTTTTAGAATTTCTTATACTTAAAGATAGTGAAAAAAGGAGATAAGATAAAATTTAAATTTGCTGAAACTTATTGCAGCGTTCTTTGCAATAACATCTTACAACGAAACTCGCTTTTAATTAATTTACCTAATTTCATTACATTTTTAGGTTAGGTACATTATAAAATTAAAGTAGATTTTGTGAAATAGAAGTTAATTTATGAATTAAAACATTGATGTAATAAACATTTATTATAGAATCAGATAGACCTGAAAAAAGTTTATCTCTTGCATAGAACACGAAATTATTTTTATGTCATTTTTAATTCTTATTATTGATAAATGATTATAAAAAAAAAGATGTGGTGTCGTGGGACACCAGGTAGGAACGAAGTTCCTTCGGCTAATGTAGAATCGACACAATTTGCAAAAAAAAAATCGTGCTCAATTTTATGTAGGTTTTCTTGATTTTTCTCTTAAATTTTGCTGATTAGTTTTTATTTAAGTACAGGAAAGTATTTAGGAAATTCAGTAATTTAGGAAATAATAAATTACGTAAAATAAAAAAAAATCGTAATTTGAAATAGAAATAATTACAAAATAACTCCCACTATTATGACTGTCAATTGCATTCAAGTCACTTGTTAGTTCACTTGCCATTGTTACTATATTTATTACTGTTTTGACGATTTGAAATTATATGAAAATACTCACGAGTAAGTAACAAGTGTGAGTATTCGCCACGTACTTGTCCATGAATTCATGAGTATATACTATGCATTGGCGGGGTGGAGTGGTAATAGAGAGAGAAGGGATGAGAGAACGAAAAGAAAGAGGGAGAAAGAGAAAGGTATTATACACTACTCGCTTGTGTATACGACTGTCGCGACTGCGCATGTCTCATTTAACGGTTTTATTCCACGGACTTTTTCCACGGACTTTTTCTTACGGTTTTACTATCACATTTTTTTCAGTTCTGTAGCGCAGCAAAATCCCTATCTCCTCCAAGCCTGCCGTAAGGAACTTCGTTCCAAAAATTTAGTTGAATATTCGAGTAAAAAAAGGGAAATACTCGATACTCGTTCAAATTTGAGCATTCGTGGTAATCTTGAAAATGCTCGGTTACAAGTTTGATTCACAGTTACGAACTAACCGAAGCTAATGGAGCATATTTTGAGAATGTCCAAAAAGAAACTCATGTTTCTCAATAAGCAAGAAATTTGACATTTTTCGTTGAATTTGGAGCACAATATCTTAGTTTAAGATCTTATTTTTTAGAATTTCTCATGCTTAAAAGTTATGAAAGAAAGATGATAAGGAAAAAATAAAAAACTCTGGAAACTTATTTCAGCGTTCTCTGTACTAACGTTTTACAACAGAACTTGCTTTTTATTAATTTACTACACTACATTTTTGATTAAGTACATTACAAAATTTATTACTTGTTCAAGTTTAACTCTTAAAGTTAAAACTGTCAAAGTCATTAGCTCTTAAATTTTTTGAATTTAGAACACCATATCTTAGTTTAAGGTCTTATTTTTTATACTTAAAGATCGTGAAAGAAAGGAGACAAAAAAAATAACATATGCTTAAACGTATAGCAGCATTCTCTGCAATAATATCTTACAATAAAACTTGCTATTTATTAACTTACTTAATTCCATTACATTTTTAGATTAGGTTCATTATAAGATTGATTAGTTGTTCAAATTTAATTCTTAAAGCTCAAACTCTGCAAATCGCTCGTATAATTCGAATAATTAAGCTATCTTTTAAATCGCAATTTTGAAGCTCTTTTTCTTCTTATCTTATGGTACCGTATGGTAACGTAACATACTGTACGTAAACATTCGGTACAATACGGTACCGTATGTTTACCTACCGTATGGTTACCGTATGTTTACCTAAGTTCAACGCGGCTCTCTCCTTGTATTCTCATCGACATGAGTACAAAATACTATCATGTATATAAAGTCATGAATAATTAACAGTGAGTCATGAATAATTAGCAGTAAGTCATGAATAATTAACAGTAAGTCCAAACTTGATATGATTGTCAATTTTTACGAAATGTTCGTACGGATAAATACTGAAACTCATCCCAGTCAAAACCTCTTGAAAAGCGCATCGAAATAAAATAACATTTCTTTACAAATCCATTGAGGCTTTGTTGGCGGCGACGAATGGAGGCGTCCGTTTTTGTCACGTCCCCGAACATGATATGCGAACATCTAACGCCACTGTTGGCAATTGTTATACATTTTTATTATTCAATCAAAGTCACAGAGAACAAACAATTTCTTCGGGAGCAAAAACTAATTTTTCGTTAAAATCGATTGAATTTTAATCAAACTCCTTTCTTAAAATGTCCGATAGATGGAGGTAAAAACTTGGACATAAAGATATCAAGGCAAAAAGTGTATTCTAGCATTTTGTTCCGTCTCAGAAGTTTCATACGTAGTCATCTCCATCTTTGAATAACTCCAAAGATATACTGACTTGACAGACTTTTAATAAAAAAATATTATAAAACGAAACGAAACATGGCTTTCGATATGTAATCGATTCTGATAATAAAGACATTTTTTACTTTTAATACACAGTCGGATATGAGTTTGAGGTCATATAACTACGTATTTGATTTATATTTCAATGGTAAGCCGGTCAGATTTTTTATTGTTACTAAATATAATTGAAATTATTTTTATAAATGAAGTTATCGAGTACCAGAATAACTGGTACTTTTTTTACACATTGTGCAAAAAGTACCAGTTGCTGCAGATATTTACGACCTACCCGCCACAACTGCAATCCTAATAATAATTATAGCAAAGTTATAATTTGTTTTCATTAAAATTTGTTCGTCCATCTGTTTGGCACAACCTCATAATTTCTAAAGCTTAAACTTATTTGAATATAATTTTTGAAAGCTCTAGATGGATTGAATTAAATTTCTATTATTATTTTGCTTAACGAAATATGATTTTACACATCAGTTAAGTATGATGCCACTGAACATATATTTAAAAATTTAAAAATGTATTTTTTTTATTTCTAAACTTTTTTATTAACCAACCTCCCCTCTAATTCTTTTATCATGGGTTTTAAAATGTAATAAAAATTAGATTTTAAAATTGAATAAAATAAAATGAAAGTGGATGTCTCTTGAAACTGTTGATGTAAGTTGAACGAAATAATTTCAATTGATTATAAATGTCAATTAAAGTTTACAAATGTTGACAATTAAAATTTTTTTTTCAAAATTGAAGAGACATTGTACCCAACTATGAGTACCTACGATACGTTTTCCGACACTCATTTGAACAGTATTTAATGTCTTATATTCCACTTCCATATAACTACCATATTCTTTTGCTAAAGTTCCACATTCAATGAACCACGATGACGAATGAAAAATCTTGCTTTTGAAATAAGGACGATAACACAATAAGTGTGATAAAAATTGGACGTGTGTGATAGGACCTTAGAAAATATTACCTCCGAATTTTTTTATAATAATAAAATATAAGAAAGAAAAGTGAATGAAAGAAAACGTTACCCAAAATATTAAGATGAGATAGGCTTATTGAGACGATTTATATACATGGGCAAGAGCAGAGAAAAGCCGATGACTGACGAATTAGAATTTTCCGCGAAATGATTATGACGAGAAAAGAATAAGTTTTCGCATCTTTATCAAAATTCTTATCAGTTTTACGAGATTAATATTTATATAGTAATTAAATTAAAAAAAGTATTATTAAGCAATAATTACTTAGTAATGAAAAAATTACCAATTCGTATCGGAACATATATAATGTAAAGAAAGTAATGCAATAAAAAAATATAATTAAATACTTGATTTAAAAAATTATGTAAAAATCATATTGAAAAATGCATGAAAAGCGCATGAAAAATCAGGAGAAGTGGGAGTGTGGCGATGTTAAATATAATTTTCTTTCCAATATCTCATGAACGAGGTTTCAAGATGGAAAATGATGAATTAAATCTCAATTTAATTTGAAAATACCTATTCGAGGACACCTCTTCCGAGTGGAAGAATACTTCAAAAAATATTTCAACCCTAATGTAAATATATGGTGAAGAATATAAATAGTTTTTAAGATTTTACTACAATACAATGTATCACGTATCAATCGTAATCTCCATCTGATAAACCTACCTGCAAAATGTCACGCACGTAAGCCTAAAATTGTAGACATTATCAGACTATGACAGACGGAGGAGCAGCTTAAACTTAAGGAAGAAAATCTAATATCTATTAACATATAAACTTCATCAACCCCAACTTCTTGGAGAAGTTATAGTGATTCAATTCTTCATCGCTCTGAGCTTCACTTCTTTTCCTTGTAACTATCTATATAATTCTTAACTTTATGCTAACTAAAAACGCTTAAGTCTCATTTAACCGTATTTTATGCAGTCACATTTTATCAACCATTTCGTTTATATAGATGTGTATATTTTTTCTTAAAACATCAATCACCCATTCCCTTTTGATATTCGAAACACTATTTTGCAATGAAACCTCTCGTTGCTTCATAGAATGTAGATCAGTTTAAATTTCATTACGACAATGTGTGACGGAATTAATGAGGTTGGGGGGGGGAATACCATGCCGCATCTGGAGTAGAATTTCAAACGTCATATAAAAGTTACAGTGAGCATTTTTAAGCATGTTTATTTTATATTACACATACAGTTCATTTAATTGTACTTTTTAAACAAAAAATATATAATACGATAAAAACAAGAAATGAAAGTCACTTTCGTAATTTCTGACTCCATCCTGCAATGGTTTTTAATCTTGAAAGATATTATTCTATATCTACATTTATTTATAAAACTTTATATGTTATTGAAATTATAACACGTCATCTTGGACATCGATAATAAAAATCATTCAAATCAGTTTGAGTAACAATAAAATAAGCTAACCTGCTTGCTATCGAAATACAACTCAAATACGTAGTTACATGACAATAAATTCATATCCGACGATTTCTTAAGCTGACTATTGATAAAACAGTTTTGTTGTTCGAGTTTTTTTTACGTTATCTGCGGCATAATAAACGGTTTTTCACGCTTCCATTCACAGCGGCGGCGGCCAACGGTCGATAAAATATAAATAAATAAAGCAAAAAAATATCTAAGGCTCTGTACGAACTTTGCAGGGAAACGATGCGACTTCCGCTGAGCATCCACACGTAACTTTTCCAATATAATAACTTCAAAATAGCTACCAGGTTTCAAATGAATGTACCCTTTTCGATAGCACCAAGTCTAAATCCCGGTTATATATGCAGAGCACAGTGGTTACCCTATATTTTTAATTAATATTGTTTTAGTAGCAATAAATTGTATACGAATTATTAAAAAATTCAATAAAATTTTATTTTTAAAAGAAAACTATCTCGACTGTCTCAAAACTCTAAACTGAATATAATACTAAAATAATATTTATTACGTTGTTAAAAGAGAGTTAGTTATAAATGTTAATTAAAATGTTTCAGGTCATAAAAAGAAGACTGATAAATATAGTCTATACAGTCTATACAGCATTATTGAAAAAAAAGGACGCTGTTATATAGAGGAACTGGAGAAATAAACCCTTAAAAATTATTATTTAAATCGACAATTAAAAAAAATTATTAATGTTATATTTTTTTATGAAAATTGAGCTAATTTTTCATAATAGTTTGCAAATACTACTTTTGAGGACCTCTCTGAGTGAATAAGATGAAACAAAGCAAACATAATCTCCCATTATATCGGAAAAGAGGAGAGGACACATTCATCAATACAAAATATGGGGAAAATATCACTGCACCAAGGTATTTTTAATTCATTTAGGCAGTGGATACGCGTTTCAAAAAGCAACCAATATCGATTATTGTTTGTAATTATGTATTTCGTCCGGTTTTTATTGTTTTTTTTCTTATTAACAATACTCGAAATATTAAATATATAATTTAAGCGTATTTATGAAAACACTTTTTTTTTCTTTTATGTTACAACCACGTTTTTTTTGGATATTTCTGATTTCGTTTGTTTTTTGTATAATAACAATAATAGCTATATTAGTATTGTCAAGTATGTCTTCGCCGGTCTCTCTTGTGGTCACTTAAATGTTAATGAAATTTGAAACTATACAATGTAACCTTCAAAAAAATTGGGGTTATTTTGTTAAAATAATCGTAAATACCATATATTCATTAAACATATATAAGGAATATTTTGTTAATCACTAAATTTTCCAGAGGTTGATGCAATGCTATATTTAGATAAATTTGTCTGTGTGTTTTTACGTACATTGTTTGTTTAGTTTTTAAAGCCAATATTTTTCAAAATTTACTTCGCTTATTTACTAACGAGCTGTCATTGTTACCTTTCTTTATTTTAAATATGAAATACAATTTAAATATTTTGATAAAGCTACGCTAAATCGTATAACTATATTATCAATAAGTTCATTGTTTATAATAGTGTAATACTTTTTCACTAATAATTGAAAAACAAATTATGTCACATAATCGGCATAATTCATGTCGCGATTTCCCGATGTCATTCGCTGCCTATTTATCAGTGTGTATGCAGCCTTATCTCTTGCCATCGAAGTATTGGAGCACGCATAGAGAGAGAATGCCAAACGCATTTTGTGCTGCAATTTCGGACGTCGACTTGGCACAGTGGCAAACAAAACAGATTAGATATTTTCGTGCTAACATTGTTTTTTTTACTATCGTTTGTTGCATTTTTTAGATTTGAAATTGATAGTGAACTGTATTCGGAATGTTTTCTTGTTACCTGTTCGATTTTTATTTAATACCATTGTAATTTTCACTTTCCATCTATTGGTCCAATTTAAAAATATCGAGCTAATTTATTTATTATATGGAAGTCATAGATATTACAGTGTTCGATATGAAAAAAACGCTATGTTTTCGTCCGAATCCTATTCAAACTGATGATTTTAAATTTATTGCATTAATTTCACACTTGATTAGAATCGATCATATCAAATTGATCTTAATCATAACTATTCATAACATCGGATTTTCTTTTTTTTTCTACGACTTCAATCGAAATTGAAAATGAAGTCTTACATATCGAATAGCTTTAATAAGTAAGGTTAAAAAATGTAATTGGAAATCGACCATCTGGAAACTTTCAGGGTTAGAGAATAGAATGAAAATTGAATGGAATTCAAGCAAAATGGATTCCTCTTCAAGCAAAACAAATCATAGGTCAGTGACTTGAAATGTCGAACATTTAATTTGGCCATACAAATCGAACCCCATTAATAAAAAATCATGTTAAATCCCTGGAAATTAAAGAAAATACATATAATAAACATTAAATTGTGTTCCATGGGGGCGTGGGTATTAAAAATAAAAATACATATTTTTATTATATTGTAATTCAACATACTACATAAGTTGTAGTAAAAATTAGTTGTGTTAAAAATGTATGCTGAATACGTATTTTATAGTACGTTTTTTAGTAAATGTACTCGTATGTTGCATACGTATTTTGTAGTACGTTTTGTAGTTGTTTTGTTTTATTTTGTAGTACCTAAGTTAAAAATCGGCCATATGGAAATCATGTATGAAACATATAAGTCGATAAAAAAAACCTATCAAGCAAAAATGGAACTCGCACTACGAGGGTTCTGTACACATTAGGCATTTAAAACATTTAATGGTAAATAACGTTCTTGTTAAACTATTTCAAAAATTTGAATTTTTTAAAGTGAAAATAAATTACCTATTGTATCTTTCACAGACCTATATTGAATTTTTTTTTTATGTAATATAACAATAAATTAAGGATTTTTTTCTTTAATTGTGATGTAAGATCTTGCTTCTTGCCAAATTTCATGATTCTAGGTCAACGGGAAGGGTGCTTATAGGTTTCGATCTATTTGCGAGTTTCGAAATATGCGGCATAAATTACTATATTTTTATGGTTCTTCTTGATTGCGTTGACTTAGAAACTTAATTTTGTCTACAGCTCCAAGACCTAAGTATTGATATTAATTTCAACTTGAAACCTTCATACATTCCCTAGAAAAAGGGTCTTGACGATAGATGGACAACGAAGTGATCTTAAAGAAAGGAACCCTTAGTTTCTCCTTTTTGAGGCATGGAACCCTAAAAAACGTTCACAGCGCCATATCACTAGAACTTTTTGTTACGTGTGTGTCAAAAATAAACCAAATATTTTTTTTTCTTGTGAAATGGATAGAAATATAAAATACGATTGACAAATTTTGTTTTTATTGGAACAAATGACACTAGCGTAACCATAAGTTTATCATCACAAAGCGCTGATAGAGTCTTTCACGGTCCCTAAACGGTCCGATTTGTTTTATCTTTTTCCCTGAACGGTGGGGCTTGTTTTATTTTATCTTTTAAATTTGGCTAAAAATAATTCTTACATCGTTTGAGGTGGATTCGCTATAGGTACTTGCCTTGTTTTAGGCTTTTATACTAATATTTGGTACAAATTTGCTATTTTATCTGTTTAATCCTATTCATATTATAAATTGCAACCATAAACAGAGGCATGCAACATTCTATTCATATTATAAATTTGATTCATTCATATTATGTATAATATGATATGCATATTACAAGTACATATTCATAATATGAATCAATTTGATACATTGATTCATATTATAGATTTCAACCATGCCACATTATATTTATATTATAAATTTCATTCATTCATATTATTTATAATATGTTATACATATTACATGTACATATTTATAATATGAATCAATTTGATACATTGATTCATATTATAAATTTCATTCATTCATATTATTTATAATATGACATACATATTACATATACATATTTATAATATGAATCAATTTTTAATATGAAATTTATAACATGAACAATCTACATTGATTCATGTTATAAATTTCATATTAAAAATTCATATTCAATTCCCGCAGTAAATAGATATTGACAGTTCACGTTTTTAATATTGTTTTGTTACTTTAGAATTGTGTTTTTTAAATTCATTATTAGAAAGTGTAGTCATTGTATAAAGAAAAGCACATTAAAACAATCCTCTCTTTTCCATCCAAATTCTTCAGCCATTTCAATCTACTATTATACTGAGAAATTGTATAATATTTCGATTAATATATATTTCCCACTTTCATTATAAACGTTTATTTCTCTCATATTTTCTAATTTAATTATTGTATAAATTGAATCTATTTTGATAATCAATTAAATTTTTCTCACGCATGACAATATCTGTAGTAAATTAATAAATCAGTTGTCAAAATTTAGAGCTTATAATCTGTAAAAGAAAATATATTCAAGAAAGATGAAAGCTTAGTTGAAATATCAAAGTATGTGATGAGATATGTTAGAACAAGCAACTAAATAGAGAGACTTATAACTAATAGGGACACTTTAAATTTTTGTTTAATTCCAATCGCGTAATGCATAAAATATCATCCCTAAAGTATTGCAATAGAAGATAAGGACGAGTGAAGGAGAAAGATAGATGAAGGAGAAAGTTATATTGAGATTGAATGTGCAAAATTTTGTAAATTAGGAAAAATGTCTGAAACTAATATCTGAAGTCAACACTCTAGTTAACAAAGTACGAAAATATGTATTCCGAATGAGCTGTAGACATGTTGGGGCCTTTTTTGGTGGTCTTTGAGTGTTTCAGGGTCTTTGGCAATTACAAACGATTGTTAATCAAGTTGCATTTATATTTTTAAGTATTTTTTCAATCTCATACATCAAAATGTTTTAAAATTTGTATAAAAGTTAATTACATTATGTACTTTTCTTGTTGCATAGTCCTTGGACGGCTTCGCTCTCTCAGTGGCGGCGGACGGGCGATTTCTGTACATATCGGAGACGGTGTCAATATATTTAGGGTTGTCACAGGTGAGTTACTAATTAATTACTTTTTAACTAGCGTGACCCGTGCGAAGTCTTTGCATTATTTATTCCATTATGAAGCTCAGATGACAGATCAAACAAATATTTTACTAAAATTGACATATAGCGGCGCAAGTATCAAAAGCATTGAGCTAAAGCGCCACTTTATTTATACGTGAGTGGATTTGAAATTAAACAAAAATTTTACCGACCGTCAATCATATTGACGTTGAGCCGTTAGATGGCAGCATTGCTGTTTTGTGTATATAATTTTACTAATTAATTAATTTGCAAAAACAATAGCAATAATAAATTTTTTAGTTGTGGATGCCGGTAGAGCAAGCAATTATCTATAAAATGATATATAATTTATGTGGATTAGTTGTGAGGTTTTTTCTAAAAAGGGAGAGTAACATCTTAACCTTAGCGTATTAATATATATGATGATGATGATGATTATTAATATATATGATGATGATGATGATGATGATGATTATAATAAACTCTATATTTGTACTAGACCCTATTTATTATACCTATTTAAATAGACCCTATTTAAATATGATGAATAATGGATAAACTATTAAATGAAAGAAGCATTAAGGGCCCATATGGAATACAATATCATTTCGAAAATAGTGCCTTAATGAAACTTACAATATTTTGTTGTATTTAACCAATATCAAAAACAAAAACATTCCTAGTATAAATCTAGGTGATGATTGAACATTGACCGTTGAAATGCAATTGAACAATGTCATTGATGTTCAATTATTATTTTTCAATATTTTTGAAATATCACGCAACGTAATCACTGTGATATAATGAATAAATATATCTATACGTATCATGTGATGTAATTATTACTATCAACCTTCAAAATATCGAACCATTCGTATCATTCTTATATGTTTATTCAATTTTGAGGAACCCGTTATTAACTTTACTATGACAGATGTGAGGAACGCTGATATGAGAAATAAAAACAAGAAAATACGATATGTACTATAATCATTTTTCGTTCATAAATACACAATAATACATATTATTAAACAAACTATAATCTCAACACTAATATCATATTTTTGGAAGTTTGTTCTTGATAAAATTTTGGTACAAGTTCAGTTTAGCGAAAATGGGTTTTTCCTAATTTTTAATTTTTCTTTAATTGATAGAATGCAGGTAAAAAACGAAGTATCAATTAAAAGTGGACTCGGTCGCGATAATTTTATGGAAAAAAAGTGATTTGAAAAAAGTTTCCATACAAAAGTGCACTTTGACAAGTAAGGAAAAGTTTAAATTTTTCCACTTAACTGCCCTTCTTCGTGATTTCAAACACAGTATTTGCAAGTACAAAGAGAAATTGATATAAAAAAAAATAAATCCAAAAAATAAAAATTTGAAATGCGGATAGCAGGATCGCATAAAAAGAGGTTATAAATTTTATGGCCAAGTAACAGGCGTTTCTTCATAGAAAGAGCATTTTTCAAATCTATTTTTTTTAATGAAATAATCGTGTCCGAGCCCTAGTTTTTTTTAAATGTCGCTTTTATGTATATTATTTAATTTAAAACAAAAAATCTGGGAAAATTACATTTTCGCTGAACTGTTCAGTTCACCAACATTTTTTAATTATGCCTTTGCTTTGTATAATGACGACTACACTTTTTAATAATGAATTTCAAAAGAATTTATTGAATAAAATTTGTTTTAATTTGGTTTAATAAATCCACTCTAAAGCAATAAAATAATAACAAAGACAATATTAAGAACGTGGAATGTTAAAATATATTTACTGTGGGACTTTATCTATTCATTTGACTCCTTTTTTTATCATTAAATTGACCTCCAGAACTTAATCTACACAATTAAATGAAACTACGTGATGTAGTATTATTTCTACTATAGTAGAAATAATACTACTTAGTAGAAATAATACTAATAGTAGAAATAATACTACATCATGTAGTTTCATTTAATTGTGAATAATAAATTTCTTCTTTATTTTTCTCCTTTACTAAATTGTAACAATAAATTTCACCTATATAATTTGGGATAAATTGTAATAAATAAAAATATTATTTTTTGATGGAACAATCATCATGATTGGTCCATCCATGATAAATAAAAAATTGTTTTTGGATGGAACAATCATCATATTTGATAATTGTTCCACCCCTATTTATTGATGTAATTATGACATAACGCAAAAATGAATAACGAAGAGCTAACTTGAGAAATGTAGGTAAAATAAAAAAAAAATTCAGGTTAGAAATCTATTTAAGCAATATATGATTTCTTCAAAACAAAACAATGGCATACAAATTAAATGCTTTTTACAAAAAAAATATTCAATATAGTAATGCTATAGAACGAAAAAGCACATTCTATTATGGAAATTGGTCAAAACCTGAAAAATCATATTCTCGAGAATAGCGGTTTCTATTTAAGAGAGCAAAAGTATATAAAAGAGGGTAACATAGTGGAATACTGAACGGACCTAAAAATAGATTGATACTAGTATGAGAAAGTGGCTAGTCCGTGAAGGTAAATGCCCTAACCCATTCACCATCCGTGGCTAGTCAATGAAGATAAGAGTGGCTGTTGAAAAATAAATAAATTAATAAAATATAGAAATAAATTTGAATAAATATTTAATGAAATTTAATCTTTCTTTATTCGCGATAAATTTAAATTAGCGATAACTGTATTTTGAACTCAACTCTTAAAATTAAACAAACGTTTATTTAAATATAATTAATCGTAAACAAATATTTCGTTAATGTCGCCTTTTCTCGTATTTGTGTAAAGTAATTTTATTTAGACAACGTTGCGTTGAAAATTTATGAAGCTTTGGTGCTACACTTTCACACATGTACCTCTATACCTTGGTTAATTTACATTTACAAAATTCCAGTGGCCCTATTTGCCAGTGGCCCTATACCTTGGTTAATTTACATTTACAAAATGCCAGTGGCCCTATTTGCCAGTGGCCCTATACCTTGGTTAATTTACATTTACAAAATGCCAGTGGCCCTATTTGCCAGTGGCCCTATACCTTGGTTAATTTACATTTACAAAATGCCAGTGGCCCTATTTGGCACCTAAATTTATTTCAAAATACCACCTGCACATGTACATTGAATTTTATTCATTACAACTTCACTTCCAATTAAAGTTTGTGATGTTTCAAATTGTGTCTACATTAAATATTATTTTTACGCTAACTACAAGTCACGAAATAAACGGCCAGTCTCGTGATTACAGTTTTACATACAATTTTAATGGCACTCAATCTTTAAGGTCTACATAATTTTAAAACAATTACACTTTTCTCGTGAAGTACCTTATTATTCGGTCTTGATGGACTTGTCTTTTGAATTTATGCCCTGTCTGTGAAAATAAATAATTTTTAAGAGACTAAACGTCATTGATACTATTTAAATCATAACAATCTCGAATAATAAAAATATGATTTTTAAATTTCTTTAAAATGGACCCTCTATTATTCTACACTTAATCTTAAAGGTCGACATAATTTTAAAGCAATTACACTTTTTTCGTTAACTACCTTATTATTCCGTGTTGATGGATTTGTCTTTTAAATTTATGCCCTACCTATGAAAATAAGCAATTTTTAAGAGACTAAACGTCATTGCCGCTAACTATGACCCTATATTTATAACTTAAAACTCTAACCAATGTTTTCTTATTTAATGGTATATTCGTATCATATATGCTCTCGTCCAAATCACTATTATTAGTAATACAGCATATATAAACTATTACAATTAGAATTTAAAGTACAAGCAGAAGATAAATTCACATTCTTTTTTTGATACTCTATTTAATTAGTCGTAGACTCGACTAGGACAATTTACACCGAAAGCACGACACACGGTCAAGACTCCCAGTTGGATTTACTGATAGTTAAATACTATTTTGTATGGATACTTTAGCAACTGGATCGTGCAATAGGGCAGAGTCGCTAAAGTCTTGCTCCGAATCGACTGACAGTGAATGAGAAACAGAAATACATTTTTAACTGTTAATAAGTTCAACTGACAGCACGGACCGTGTGTGGTGCATATGGGCGTTAGACACGACTCTGACCATATTATAACGAAAAAGCTGTGTAAGTTATCAGTGAGCTAATGCTGGTGTATATGATTTGTTAATTTAATGAAACTGATTTCGTATAGCTACGTAATGTAATTAAACAGATGAAGCAACAAAAACAAATATTTACTATATAACTTTTCTCTGCAAAGAACTCATAGCATATCTATAAATCTGCTGAAAAAAGAAGACAGTTCGGTCTTAATTTTACTTCTTCCAAAGAGTTTCAATTTCATTTATAATTACACTCTATAATATAACATTTTTAATTTTAGTCGCTCGGCTTTTCAAATTAATAGCATTTTTGCAAGAAATGCTGCGTTTCTTAATATATTACACAACTGCTCCACACTTCATTAAATGAGGATATAACATATCTCACATTATAAATAATGTATATATTGAACTATATTTAGATGAATCAACCCTATAGGATAATTCAATGGGGAATATTTTTATAAGAAAAGTTTTGATAATATGTAATAAAGGTTTGTTTTTTTAATTTTTTTAAAGGCATGTTTAATACTTTAGCATGTTTTGTCTGCAATAACCTATTAATAAATACATAGCATCGAAACTAAAGGTAAAGAATTAAAAACAATTATGGTTTCTATATTTATTTAGAAAAATTAACTATAAAACTAACTTTTTCATTCGACGTTTCTATATTTACTTAGAAAAAATAACTATGAAACTAATTTTTTAAACTCATTCTGTGCAACCGCTACTCGCCCGCTCACCATCCCCCTCCTCCCACCACTTCGCGACGTAGAAAAATTGGTTCAAATTGCACACCTCCTTAACGCGATGCCGAGCCAAGATGGCGGCCGGGGGTCGGTCGCGGGGGAGGGGGGCGTCTCCATGCCGGTCACGTGCGCGCCGCTCCGTGCACGTGCTTCACATCCTTAATGCCATCGCGAGCCGACAACACTCACTAATACATATATAAATATACAATATATACATAGCGTATACGTATAAACCCAAAGTTATGTACGTACATATAACACATATATTAGATAAATATACGACTACCCTCATCTTCAAATGGCTCGAAATGTGTTTGCACACATTTTTCCTTACAAATAAACGAAAGGTGCTATGGCTAGAGTATTGACGTACACTAGTGACGTGCAACAGCATATGAGGTTCTAAACTTGTATAGCATTGTTATAATGAAATAGCTCGACTACGTATTAGATTACACACAAAAAGATTTATCTGATGAAAATTTAAAACAACATCAAGATTTTAGCTTTTATATTCTAAAAATAAAAAATCTTTTTCCAAAGTTTCAAACTTTAAACTTAGGAGATTACAGATTTAAAGTTTATTTATTAAGTTTTCAACGAATTCTAGCCATAGCAAGACGAAACGCGCCTTACATGAATCGGCCTAGCTACTGTCCGTCTGTTTATCACAAGCGAATACTTCGGAATCTACTGGACAGGTTTTAATGAAACATTTATCGATATATATGGAACAGAAATCCACGTAAATACTGTGTCATTAGAGCTAAAAAAATTACCAAATGTTCTAAAACGAAATAAATGGGAAATATTGAAAAATATAGTCTTAAAAAAGTTATTTTACAGAATTAGATAGTTTTACAAGAACCATAGTATTAATATAATCATTCTGATATAATTAAATTATAAATTGATAAATAAACGGTTCATAAAACGTATTCTAGAATAACACATTAAAGGCATTGTTCACAAATTATGAAAATGTCTTAATTTATGAACAATTTTATATTATGAAAATGTCCAAAAATTCTAGAAAAAAATTATCCGAATTAGATTTTCTATGTCTACGTATATATAATTATAAAGTCTGAGTAAATAAGTGATGTATGCAAAGATTTATTTCAATATCTAATTCACATAGCAACAGTTTTTCAAATTATTGCTGGTAACAAAACTCACTTAACATACCATATTTAAGTATATATGCAGTCATATATTGTATAATATATCGATAAATATGATATGAACTTAAATTTTCTTAAAATAATCTCAGTGTGTGTATAACTTTATCCTTGAAAAACAAATTGTATATTATTCCAAATTTAAATATCTTTTAATATTTTCCCACTTACACAACTTTTTCAATACGCCTCTTCGCGTAATCATTAAAACAATAGTTGAGTGAAATGAAATCAACATACGAGCGAGGCAACATGCCCTCAGTTACAAAACATGTAACTTGGGACCAAGGAATAAAAGAGATAATAGATCGCTCCCGCTTCCGAATTTAAAAAAAAATAACAAGCTTGCAGTTTTTATAAGTTTGCGCCAGTATCGGTTGTCACCTTTTTAAGTTTCACCTTTGTTAATTGCTTTATATATTTCTGACGACTAAATTAAGCCCTTTCTATGTAATCTCCAATCTAGTTAATAACTGTATGCTAAAGATGTATATTATTACTTTACAAATAAAAAAATGTTGATATTATCGTTAAAAATATTATTATATGTAATACTAAAGACATATTTGTGTACAAGAGAACAGAACTAAAACCAGATTACGGAAAAACTAAGTGAAAAAAAAACGAAACTGAATTCGTGTAACGTTATATACCCTAAGACATTCTCTGGATCAAAACGAATCTATGGACACATCATTCCTTGGAATCAGTTTATTAGTTTAATATATGCGAGGGAACAAACTTACTCATATACATACATAAATGTATAACCTTGCTCTGCCGTAGTGAAGTAAAAAGACTAGTTAATGAAAATGAAATGTTAAAAATATATTAGACAATAATGTAAGGTAGTCTTGTAATATTCAAAACAATTCAAAAACGACTGACTCGGATATTCACTCTAGGGCGGTTTTTTTATAAATAAAGACATTTTTTCGAAACCTTTTTGGTTTAATAAAGAAAAATGTGACTAATATATAAACTGTATGCTATATAAAATACTTCTATTATAAATATAAGCTTCAACAGCTTATACCACTTTTAATCTTGACCCAAAGTAAATACGAGTTCGGTCTATATATTTTCTCTATAAATTCCCTGTGTATCAACCGATTTGGATAATTCTCGTTTCATATATAAGTACATTTCGCAGAAATAGTCATTGATTTCGAAATTTAATCACCCTCTTAGGTTAACCGTATTTCAGTTTATCACAAATAATTTAACAGAAGTAACACTGAAAAATATAAGGTGCTTTTAATACCCATATAGAATTTCGGCCCTATCTTAACCCTTTTTAGCATCAAAATTAACAGATTGAAGTATTGAAATTTTACCCAGTGTGACTTGTCCTTTTACATTTCTTTGTAATTGTAAATGTTAGTACCTATTGCAACTGTAATAGTACTATAAATATTATATATATATATATATATATATATATAAATATGTATATATATATATATATATATATATATATATACCAAGAACTACATGTGATGTTTCCAGCAACTAAGTAAATAAAGGGAAATAAAGTGCGGTCAGTTATAACTTACAATACATTAAAATGCAAGGGATAAATAACCAAAATGGATAAAAATAAAACGAATACCTAATTAAATAGAATGAAAACAGAAGTACCAAAAAATATTTCTGGCTCGAAGTGGCTTGATCAATAATTACTCTAAGATTTGGTTCGCAGTAAGACAGCTCTTCTAGTAATAAGTCCGTCACTGTAGATTTAGTTTTCGAACTTTGCAGTAAAGTATCATACATAAATTAAATAAATAAAAATTATTACGTAACTCTACTGCTAGTCTAATAAATTAATTAACAACGACATCTATATCTTTTATAAGCAACTATCGTAAACGTGTAGTTATGTAATTGTCCGCTAGATGGCGGTATTTATTTTATTGTTAATAAATATTCATATCGCATTTATATTTACATGTTAGTAACTAAGCTACCATTACTATCTTCAGGATCTATGATAATCTCTTGATTACTCCTTAAGAGACAGAAAGGTTGAAGATTTTAAATGTCTAATGCAGCATAGGTTTTTTTGTCGTAAAGAGGAGAAAATTACAACTTTACTTGCACAATTTTATTTAATTCATCATTCCGTTTTTTATTTTATGAATGTAATGATATATCCCGTGTACTCATGGTACATAATAATCAAAGACATCCGCGGATAACAAGTGCATCGAATTATGTGGTAAGCAGTGACTTCAGACCAATATCCGCGCCGGTTTCTCAGTATTTCGCAAAGTTCAGACTGACATAACCCCATACGGCACCGAAATGATGGGAAACGGCCGAAACAATAGACGGAATGGCATACGTCGCTCGGCGGCAGCCATCCTCCGCCGCGCATACGCAACAAGGTCCCACAGTACAATTTGATAATATATTTTCACGAGCAATAAAATAAATTACCTATACCGACTTAGCCATTATATGCAAATGCCTTATCTACCTGTCAACCGCTACGTCTTTTAGATACGAGCTTCTTCTGTGAATTCGTCGAGGTGCATGCCTTTCTTCAGAGTTTATTGGTGATGACATAATGCCTCATTCATGCCTCGGTGCCGGGTTCGCTTGAATACAAATGAGATATTGAGATATATTTAACGAGAATTGATACGCAGGATAACGGTGGTTTAAGGACAATGAGAAATTTATGGATATGTAGTTTGCTACTTGACGTCTTCATATATGTATGTACCTTCGTGATTCTAACTCTTTTCTTACATTCTACTTCTTTGAAAATTAAATAGGAAGCTGATTGGTTGGTTGATTGGTGTCATATCCACATGAGATGAAGAAGTGGCTACAAATGTTCATGCACAGAAATGACACGATCTTGATGATATTTTCAGAGTAGAGCTGTCCACTAAATGGAAATTCTCCAATATCAAAGAGAAATCTGAAAATCGCGGGACAGCTAAAGACATGGTCCAGGTTGAAGGGGACGTCACAGTTATTACAGGGACGATAAGTTCTAGTACCATCAGGATGGATTTTCATGCCTTGTAAATGACCCGTTCTAAGTCTTGTGATAGTCTTGGTGAGCACACGATTTGCGTTTTAGACTCATTTTATATCGAAGAACGGTTGCCAGAGCCACGAAAGTTTGTACTTCTGGCTATTGGTCCACGGAAGGCATTTTATTTCCCTTCTACCACCCAGTGGAATCCTCTGGAGGCTTTTCTCGATCTGCCACCTGAGGACGTGATCTTTAGGGATTACAGGTGGGGAGCCTGTAAAAATAAGAAGCTAAAACTTATATATGAAAGAGATAAAATGCCAAAACTTAGGAGATAAATCAATTTACTCCAACTCCAACATTTAAAGTCTTTATTTTAGAATTTTCCCAGTGAGCCTAGTTTTGTTGTTTTCTTTACAGAAGCTGTAAATCTATCTGATATAATTCCAAATCTTTATATTGCTTACCATCAATATCTGTTTAGATTCGTTGTGATTATTTTATATAGCCTATAGTCCATTTTTTCACCACAAAGCCCCTTTTCTGTTACAACAAGATGGGTTTTGTTAGTTGTAGTTTTAAAAGTTGAAGTAATATATATATATATATATATATATATATATATATATATATATATATGTTTCAGGAAACAGTGATTGGAAGAAAGTGACAACATTTTTAATATTATACATATATAATACACATTTATAACAAATAATATAATACACATTTAAAATCACATTTGTGTTTCTTTGTAGCGGACATTTTTCTAATTAATAATTTCATATAGTTAGAGTTTAGAATAGTTTTAAAAAGTAGTGGCAAAATCGGGATATTATTTACAAAAAAATTGATTTACATTTCGACGGACTGCGGTACAAGGGAGTAGGTGAAAACTTGTTTTTCCAAGTCATGGTGTTCGGTGTACTATTTTGTCACGTCCGGGAAAACTACCAGATGGATTTGACCAACAATTATAGTTATGAAATATTTTTTAATAAAAGTTATATATACATATATATAGTTATATATTTATTATATAACCTGAGTTTACACGAAATAGATAGAAATATTTAAATATTAATGATGAAAAAAGAAATTATAAATAATTCAGAATACATAGGACATATTGTAATTTTTGTCATATTTCATTTTTTTGATCCGATAACATTTGCTGTTCATATTAAGTATGTTACGAAAGATGAAAAAAGTAATTTTTTCCCCTTTTAACTAAACTTTTTTTTCAGTTTTGTCGATGTATATAATTCCTGGTTGGACTTAAACTGTTTTTTTTTGGATTTGCTTCCTACATCATAAAGAAAGCCTTTATTTTAGAATTTTCTTCAGAATGAAAATTCAAAACCTCTTCAAAAAACATCATGTATAAAAATATAATTAATTTAATTAATGTTTGCAATATTGTTTACTTATGTAGCATAAGAATTTATCTCATATAATTACGAAATAATATTTCTGTTTCATATTCTTGACATTATCCTTGAAATAACCATACTAAACTTTAGAAAACTAGAAGGGGAAGTAGTGGGCTCGGAAAACCCCGGAAAGTGCGTTCATAATACGAGGCACTTAGTTTATTAAAGTAATAGCTCATGTTGACATGAAAATAGAACAGGAAAATTTAATTTCTTTGGTTAATTTAAATGGGAATTTGTGATTTCTCTATTTAATAATAAACAATTTATACATGAATTAATGACATAATATATTTATTATGTGATTCATTCATACATATAATATTATGACACGTTTACTTTAATTACAACAGATAAAAAACATTACACATTTATTATTTAGAAACTAGTCCTAATATTATATACACTTCACAAGCAGTAAAATTAATTGCTATAAGGCTTTTTTTCAAAATTGTCTATCATATTTATCAGGAAGTTTTCAGATTGATATTTTAATTGAATAATAATTAATCGTAAACTCGTAAAACATAAAACTATGACATTTAAAGAAGGCTGCGTTTACATTGAAATAAATATAGAAAAGTTCTGTGATACTGTTCATTTACCGATTCGTTGGCAGTACAAGTCGAAAACCCATAAACATTTTAAAAAAAGACAGTCTCTGATTTTGGTTTATTTCTTTCGTTAGTCCATTGATTAAATTAAAAGTTTAATAACAGAAAGCGGTTTTCTTTAAAATTCCTTTGATGTCGGCATTAAGTTATTATAATTTTTACACCATAGAACTTAATAATACCTAAACACGATATTTCAAACCTAGCTACGCTAGAAAAAAGGTATTCTTTGTTATGTTTTCTCAAATTTATTTGAACAATTTTTCAGGTTTAGATTCAGTTGGATACCAATTAAAGAAATCAAATCCGATCACTTTATTCTTTTATGTTACCATTTTGAATCAATTTCATTCCAAGAGTTTACGAAATAAAATCACTTTTACTGAAAAGTTTAAAAAGTCTGATCACTTAAGCGTATTGGCCTATCAAAATTATTACATATTTGACATATTAGCCTTTAAAGTTTAATCGTTTTAGCTCTAAGGCTGAATTTTTCATAAAATTACCTATTTACTGCGTCAGAGGCTTAAACAAATTATTTTTGTTATATCAAACATTTAGCTTATAGAATGTAATGCCTTTAGCTTTCGGTTCATTCAAATCTATTCACTTAGGTAGGCGATGTCACTAAGTACCTATATTGGCTTATAACATTTAATAATTTTAGTGTTAGAGCATTAAACATGCCATTTTTAGGGTTCCGTACCCAAAAAGGAAGAAAGGGATCCTTATCACTATTCACTTCGTTGTCCGTCTGATTGTCTGTCAAGGACCTTTTTCTCAAGAACGCGTTAAGGTATCAAGTTGAAATTAATATCAAATACTTAGATCTACGCTCCCTTGGATCTGTATCATATATCAATATCAAGCTTCCAAGTCAACGCAATAAAAAATACGGTCATTTCCACCGCATATTTTGACATTCGCAAATAAATCAAAACCTATAGTGTATTTCCATTTACGTGGAATCATGAAATTTGGTAAAAAGTAAAGTCTCATAGCATAGCTAAAGAAGAAAACCCGAAAATCGTTAATTTGTAGATATATCACATTATTTTTTTTAAATATGCGCCTGTGAAAGTTATAGTAGGCAATATATTTTACCATACTCGCAAATAAATCAAAACCTACAGGGTACTTCTCGTTAACCTAGAACCATGAAATTTGATAAAAAGCAAGGTCTTAGAGCACAAGTAAAAGAAAAAACTCTAGAATCGTTAATTTGTAGTTATATTATATAATTTGTTTTTAAATATACCTCTGTTTAAGATATAGTAGGCAATATGTTTTCATTATAAAAAAATTAAATTTTGTAAATAGTTTAATGGAAATATTATGCACCATTAAACGTTTATAAATGCGTAAATGTGTACGGAACCCGCGTAGTGTGAGCTCCACTCATGCTTGACAGGTTTTATTTATCAAAGTAATCATTGTGTTTTTGGTTTTCGATGTTTAATCAAATCAAAAGTGATTTATCTCAAATTTCACAAATTTAGCTTATTAAATCGAACCACTCCAATGCTCGAATCAAATTCCAGACTTATGCCAGAAAAATATTTTGTATCATACATCCTTTTCATAATGATTATTGTCCTTCAAGATTCATTATATGTCCTTCAAGATTCAGCATCACTAAATCTATTGTTCTATTCGTATCGTTAGCATGCCTTTCCCGTCCAGTTGACGTTAGTCGACGAAATATATATGGGTACTCCGAAATTAGTGTGTTGTGATGTCATTGTGTTTACTTATACTTTAATAGTGTTTTTTAAGTTTTTTTCAAACTAGCAACGCCAAAATTAGAATGTAGAGATTTGACATTTGTTAAAAAAAAGAAAAAAAATGATTTGACATCTGTTATTGTCTTCAAGAGAAATGAAAGTGTTAGAAACTGATTAATTAATAGTATTTAATGTTCTTTTTCTTTTGATTTAACTCGTAAGCGTATTTTTAATAATTAGTGGAAGCTACTACCAACAAGTGCTTATTGGCAATGGATTAACGAAATTTCAGTCTCATCGAAATTTTAGAAATTTCAGTCTTACGATTATAAAAAAATAATTTGATTGGTTTATTCATGCGAAACGTTGCAATTTGAATACGTTGTAAACAGCTTTACAGATTATTTACCACTGAATATAAATCAAATTTATTTTGGCCTTTTTTCCACAAGAAAATTGTATTCGAGTGTCTAACATAGACTTCGATAGAGCCACCAGTTAGGATGAAGCTTTCGAAATTTCTTGTGATAAAGTTTGAATAATACCAAATTTAAAAGTTATGATCCACGAAATAATTGCTGATACACAATACTTTCCGAACTGCTTATAAATGCAAAATGTTGTCAATGCGATGTCTTTACTAAAGCACCCGTTATGGTAATTGTATCGCTCTACCCGCACTGTACGAAGCGCAAACGGGATCTGATATAACCTGGCGCAAGAAATGCCCCCTTAAAACTAATTATTCTGTGCATTTTTTAGAAGAAATGTACATAAAAAATGTTATTTTTAAAATTAAATAGTTTTTAGGTCGTTAAACTTATTTGTTTGTTTCAAAGGAGTAATTATAATGAAAACTGTTTTTTTGCCCTTCTCTACGGTGCAAGTACATAATTACATAGGTATATACTTATGCACTTAAGGTATTAATCCATATTCAGTCATTTTGAATCATACAGGTAATAGGTTAAGTTTTAGCTTCTTTTTATAATTTCTAGCCATGTAAATACTAAACGTAAATTACACCGAAGTTTTAAAATGTTTCTTCACTTCACTTTGGCTTTTTCTCTGAAGTAAATCGAAAAGAATGTATTTCACGATTTAAATATTCTATAACTTTCCCAAATCTGTTGTATATATTTCATTACGAAAATTATAGTTTATCTGTGATTTAATGTATCTCCGGCCCATATTTCCTATAATACGTGAAATATTTTTAAAATCCATCTAAATCTTAATACTATAACCGAGGACAAAATAGTTAATTTCAACCAAAATTACAGTGATTTCCAAATAGAATAGACGCAATCACACTTAACCACCTGAAATTTTCTTCACCCTAAAACAATTTACCCCCAACGGATATTTTCACTGAGCATGCCGCAGATGCGATTCTATCGTCCTTCTGAAATGCATTTTCCAATTTTTCAGACCGGTTTAGGTTTTCAATTTAAACGCAGAGTCGAATAGATTAAGTCGGTTTCCATTCGAATATATCCTTCGACCATTTCAAATAGTGCTTTCTTTAATCTTTATTCGATTAACATTTTGCGATATTAGCATTATTAAATTCTAGAAATGAAAGACCGAGTGATGTATTATCCTGAAGGTTTTTATGAAAGTGCAAACACCTTTTCGTGTAAAGCTACGCCTTTCCTTTGACGCTTAGCTAATATTAAACAGCAATGCCTTTTTAGTGAAAGTATTTTGAAATTAAGTGTTAAATGAGTATCGTTTTAAACGTTATTACCAGGGAATTATAACGTTAAGTCGTTTAACCTTGTTAAGGTTGTCATTGTTGTCAAAGTTGTTATTAAAATGTTTAATGTATTTTGATAAAGGTCGTTGGGGGATATTTTTTAAAAATAGTGAAAAATATTTGCCCCCTACTGTTGTCTTTGCAAATATATTTTCACTGGAACATTTTTCATTTATTCGATAATAAATGGAAAATATTTCTGTAAAAGTATATTCGCAAAGACAAAAGCAGTAGTATATCTTCAAGGACTTTAGTGCAAGCCATGTTTATTTTTGAGTATAATATTTGAGTGTAAAACGTGGGGCGTTTTTTCTAAAATATAAATGATTTTGCTTCTCAAATTAATATGAAGTTAATGAGAATGCTTAACATTTCAGTTACATTTCAAGACAAAGCGCCTTATGCTTTTACACTGAAATATTATACTCAATAACAAACATGTTATACACTAAAGTCCTTGAAGAGTAGAAAGAGAAAACAGGTTTAATGATTATTTTTAGCTTTTTAGTGCAGTATTTTGTAAAAGCGTGTTTTTTTATTAGTTTTAAATTATTTATTATTTTACATATTAAATTATTTAAGTTATTTATTTTTTAAGTCATTAATTAATTTATTTTTATTTTTTCTACATCAAAAATTGAAGACGAAACCTTTTCATAATTACTCGGTGCCTGTTTATTCTTCCATCTATTGGTCACCTGAACAAAATTTTAATTTTGGTAATTTAAAAAAAAGTAGGAAGCTAAAAAAAATTCAAGGTCAGAGCGGCAACAAATATTTTATAACAGTATGTAAATATTGTAAATTATTAAAGACAAGAAATACACTATATATAACTATATTTTATATATAACTATATTTTATATATAACTATATTTTATACATTTACAAATATTTTATACTGAAACGCTTTTCTTTTCAAGAAACGATTTAGAAACTGGCTTCACAATAATTACCCCTCTCCCTCTATTTCTAGAATCGCTGAAGTGAAAAATTTAAAAATATTTATATCAAAATATAAAATTAAAAATTTGAATATATAAAATTTAAATACAACAGGAAATTTGAAAATATTCATAGAAAATTAAGGTTTGGTGCAAAGTTTTATATGAAAAACTAAAAAGATTTTCGACATCTTTACTTTGACCTTCACTTACCTGAGAGAAGTCCAATCATATTGATATATTCATTAAAAATTGCATTGTTTGTTATTGAATAGAGGTAAGAAAACATCGGTGCAGGAACCTTAATGATCAATGGCCGTTTTTGTCATCTATAAATCTTGACGTGTATTATCATCTTTATATATTTATAGTAAAAACTTATCATTCTCAAATTTGATTTTAATGATATCTGGAATTTGCTCATCAAAATGTTATTATGGCAAATATTTAATAACTGTTTCGAAGTTACAGAAACATATACAAAAGCAAAGAAGCCTATATTAAACCCAGAAACATGTTTTCAATCATAAAATTTTATTAAAATATAATTTATTTTGACGCAGGTGGAAATGACAGGTAGCAGTATATTCGATTACGTGCACCAAGCTGACCACGCGGAAATAGCGGAGCATCTGGGTCTTTCATTAACCGGGAGTGGAACCAGTAGAGCTTCCAGCGGGGGCGGCCTACATTCTCCCGGTTCCGGTGCTTCGGAGGAGGGTAGTCAGCAGGGAACTAACAATCCTGACGGTAAGTACTTTTTGGGTCTCCTTGAGAAAAATTTGGGCACACTCATGATTTGCCATCTTTTTCCATTCATGCGAGTTCAAATATGTACTGTAAGGATATTCCCACGATAATTACATTTTGTGACATGCTGTATATCAATCAGAACAAGACTGACCTTCAAGCCATACTATTAATAAAGGTCTTATTTCTTTTAAACTGAAGGTACTGAAAGGTTACGATTGATTAAATTGTAAATATTTATTTTTGTATACTTATCGTAAATTACAGTTTCCGAACTAAACTTTATTTTTTCATGCACATCACGTCATAATTGGTATATTACAAACAAAATACAGACGCTAAATGCTTCGTGTAATGAACCAAGTTACATTCGTAAAATATTTCTCGTAACTGTAAGAGACTGAAAAATCGGCAATTTACCATTTCAGTTAGCTACAGGTAGTTCAATACAGCTAGCTTTTTTACTACAATTTTTTTAACTATTTTTTTTAAATAAAACTAGCTAGTGAAAAAAATTGCCATTACAAGATCTTCTTATACGGATTCCTGTCTCTTGTCGTCTTCGTCTCACTATTGAGCACAATCTGGCACCAAACAGAAAATGTGATAAATGTGAATAGAAGAAGACAGTATCACGGTCGCCTTTGTCGTGGCGACGCTGCGCCGCGGACAATCGCGCCATTGTTTGCCGCGTCAGCCGCCGACGACGCTCGTGAGCCGTCACAACACGACTGTAATTGAATATCCATCCTATTTCACACAACGAATTGAACAAACGTGCTGGCGCCGCTTCATAAAGGCTGGTATCCAGCCTCAAATCGGGTGATATATTGGTATAAATCAACGGTTTAAAATGTGATAATAAACCGATAACATCCGGGTCTAAATCAATTTGATCCTGCTCCATTTATGTTTTAATCAAAGCTCTTTTTATCGTCACTCCCATATTAACTAACACTAAACGGTAATTAAAAAATAAACAAAGATTTAACCGTTGTATAAAATAAGCTCCCTCATCTACCTGTATGATCATAAGTCAAGATTTAAAAAAATCTACAGTAGCCTTCTTCACTCTTCTTGTGGTCAAGCTTACGTTATTTGTGGAGGATTGCAGATGACACTTTACTCCTTCATGATATTTTACCTATATTCTCACTAATGCTTTTGGCTTTCGCGTTTCTCGTGTAGATGCTGCCCATCAACGCAGCCGAACGTGACCGAACGTGTCCAAAAACTTTCCTTTGGTATATATATACATGTTACCATATGGTTACTTCTCTTTTCTATTTGGTACCAATTTTTTCTTGGGCATGCGTGTTTACAATACGTTGCAGCATAGAAAAAAAGTATTTTTTATGCAATTTCCAATGAAAATATTTCACGCCCTAGTTTATTAAAAAAAACTCTCGCTTTTCATACCTGATGACTACCTGCAATTGTGTAGTCATCATCTTTTTGCTATAGCGGCATCTAGAACCGAGTTATATCGAAATTCTTCACTTTCCCACAGTATTCAACTGTGCTCAACCGCCTGATCATAGTTTCACCAGAGTGTGATGTGTTTATGATGAGTCAGAGTAAACTTGTTGAAGTGTATCATTTTTATGTGTTATATGCTAAATTGTCCTGTTATCGTTATTAAAACGCAAAGGTGTTCAAACTTTAATGTTTTAATAGCTATAAATAAATATTCTAGGTCAGGTCAAAATAATTCTAGGTCATCTAAGATACACGCAAGTCACATCAATATCTCGTGGTGACTTTCCTGTATAGCATCATTCTCATCATTTCATTGTCTGATCGATGAAATATACTAAACAATATTAGAGTGTGACTGGCACTACATCATTAACCCTTTCTTATTCTTTTAAAGACATAATATTTTCTTAATTTTGACCCTTTTCTTTATCCTGAGATATATGAGTTTATCCAGTCTACTTTATCCAGACCCAATTCAATATACAATATTGTTTACATTTTAATAATACGAATACAGCTTGAAAATTGTAACAAACTTTAGAATATAATTAGAATACGATAGTATTTCATTATTTTTAGTAAAGGAAATTGATAAAAATAAGTGTCAGGCGAGATACAATTACTCGAATGGGTAAATAGATGGCGCTATAAGCTATCACATACATACGAGTAGCTTTAACTTGTTTCTGTGTTTTATATAGTTTGAAAATTTCGATGCGTTCCAATGAAAATGACTTAGGTTTTCTTTTTAATTTTTTTTGGAATAATAAATATTAATACTATATTTTCAATAATCTTTCGAAATTTCTTGTTTGATTATCAACAAATTGATAAATAACGATGCCAAGTATTTTAAAATGGATGTCGTGAGTTTATTGAAAACGCAACAATGTTTTATATTTAATGATCTTAACATAGATATCTATGGCGTATATATTTTTTATTCATTTAGCTTACTCTGTAATCTCATGTATATGTTACAGAAACAATAATACTTCAATACAACACTGTGATGTCAAAAATAGTACAACACTGATACAAGTATAATGTTTCAGTATTGTTTCCAAACTAATTTATATTATTGGTCGGTACAACACTGAATCTTGGGCTGAGTTAAAATAAACCATACTCACACAACTTATTAGTTCACTGATTAAAGCATATTGTTAAAACTTAATGCCACATTAAGTAAATGATTGTCATTTTCAGTTCATTGAAACTTAAGAACTTCAGTAGAATTGGTGAACTTAAGTTTCAATCAAATTGAAAATAGTATTCATTTATACTTTGGAACCGGACCAATGTATACATGTTCTTAATTCTTTTTTGTTTTGACTTTAAAAATTTCAGGCATCTAAAACCATTGTCTAAATTAAAAAAGCAGCTATGATTAGATATACAAAGTATATTAAGATAAAATTGATAAAATATTTGAGGAAAAAGATTTCAAAATTATTTTAAAAAATTGTCTTAAAATTATTTTAACTGTTTCTACGATGCTCAAAAAAAATTCACGAAAGACGGAGTTTTCTCGCCCTTGCTTTATTCATACTTTTAATAAACATGTAACCGGCGTACGCACAGTACGCTCTACCACGTAAATCAAGCTTTATCTGAAACGTAACATCAGAAGCGCACCGTGAAATATGAACGCGCTCGCTATCCCGTAGGTTTTAATTTCAACTCAAGCTTCGGGCCGGATATTGAATAATATTGAATAATATTACCCGCGATCATTCATTGAATCGAATTTAAGCGAGAAAAGCTCAGCCCGTTAGCTTTTTGAATGGGCGGCCGGGCTCCATTCAAGAATAAGATGCGTAGTTTTGTTGTAAAATTATCGTACCTAATGGGAGTTGATGATGAAAGCAGATTTAATTTCGTGTTTCGACATGAGATTTTAGATTTATTGTATTTTTTTGCTTGATAGTGAGCTTAATGGCATAAGTTACTGAGAAATGTTTGTGACCATAATCCGTTAGCGCTTAAAAAATATCTGCAGATAGATTTTTAACAAAGTGCGGAAAAATATCTAATATTCTGCGTTATGAATCGGTACAAACATTTTTAAAATTAATAATATTGTAAAATTACATCGCGATTGAACCTGAAAATCTACATGCAACATGATCATTAGGATACAATAAGTTTTGTGACAAAAATTAAATAATTGTAATAAAGTGCGGAAAAGTATCTAATATTCTACGTTATGAATCGGTACTAACATTTTTAAAATTAATAATATTGTAAAATTACATCGCGATTGAACCTGAAAATCTACATGCAACATGATCATTAGGATACAATAAGTTTTGTGACAAAAATTAAATAATTGTAATAAAGTGCGGAAAAGTATCTAATATTCTACGTTATGAATCGGTACTAACATTTTTAAAATTAATAATATTGTAAAATTACATCGCGATTGAACCTGAAAATCTACATGCAACATGATCATAAGGATACGATAAGTTTTGCGACAAAAATTAAATAATTATAATAAAGTACGGAAAAGTATCTAATATTCTACGTTATGAATCGGTACTAACATTTTTAAAATTTATAATTTTATAAATTACATAGCGATTGAACCTGAAAATCTACATGCAACATGATCATTAGGATACGATAAGTTATGCGACAAAAATTAAATAATTATAATAAAGTACGGAAAAGTATCTAATATTCTACGTTATGAATCGGTACTAACATTTTTAAAATTAATAATATTGTAAAATTACATCGCGATTGAACCTGAAAATCTACATGCAACATGATCATAAGGATACGATAAGTTTTGCGACAAAAATTAAATAATTATAATAAAGTACGGAAAAGTATCTAATATTCTACGTTATGAATCGGTACTAACATTTTTAAAATTTATAATTTTATAAATTACATAGCGATTGAACCTGAAAATCTACATGCAACATGATCATAAGGATACGATAAGTTATGCGACAAAAATTAAATAATTATAATAAAGTACGGAAAAGTATCTAATATTCTACGTTATGAATCGGTACTAACATTTTTAAAATTTATAATTTTATAAATTACATAGCGATTGAACCTGAAAATCTACATGCAACATGATCATAAGGATACGATAAGTTATGCGACAAAAATTAAATAATTATAATAAAGTACGGAAAAGTATCTAATATTCTACGTTATGAATCGGTACTAACATTTTTAAAATTTATAATTTTATAAATTACATCGCGATTGAACCTGAAAATCTACATGCAACATGATCATTAGGATACGATAAGTTTTGCGACAAAAATTAAATAATTATAATAAAGTACGGAAAAGTATCTAATATTCTACGTTATGAATCGGTACTAACATTTTTAAAATTAATAATATTGTAAAATTACATCGCGATTGAACCTGAAAATCTACATGCAACATGATCATTAGGATACGATAAGTTTTGCGACAAAAATTAAATAATTATAATAAAGTACGGAAAAGTATCTAATATTCTACGTTATGAATCGGTACTAACATTTTTAAAATTTATAATTTTATAAATTACATCGCGATTGAACCTGAAAATCTACATGCAACATGATCATTAGGATACGATAAGTTTTGCGACAAAAATTAAATAATTATAATAAAGTACGGAAAAGTATCTAATATTCTACGTTATGAATCGGTACTAACATTTTTAAAATTAATAATATTGTAAAATTACATCGCGATTGAACCTGAAAATCTACATGCAACATGATCATTAGGATACGATAAGTTTTGCGACAAAAATTAAATAATTATAATAAAGTACGGAAAAGTATCTAATATTCTACGTTATGAATCGGTACTAACATTTTTAAAATTAATAATATTGTAAAATTACATCGCGATTGAACCTGAAAATCTACATGCAACATGATCATTAGGATACGATAAGTTTTGCGACAAAAATTAAATAATTATAATAAAGTACGGAAAAGTATCTAATATTCTACGTTATGAATCGGTACTAACATTTTTAAAATTTATAATTTTATAAATTACATCGCGATTGAACCTGAAAATCTACATGCAACATGATCATTAGGATACGATAAGTTTTGCGACAAAAATTAAATAATTATAATAAAGTACGGAAAAGTATCTAATATTCTACGTTATGAATCGGTACTAACATTTTTAAAATTAATAATATTGTAAAATTACATCGCGATTGAACCTGAAAATCTACATGCAACATGATCATTAGGATACGATAAGTTTTGCGACAAAAATTAAATAATTATAATAAAGTACGGAAAAGTATCTAATATTCTACGTTATGAATCGGTACTAACATTTTTAAAATTTATAATTTTATAAATTACATCGCGATTGAACCTGAAAATCTACATGCAACATGATCATTAGGATACGATAAGTTTTGCGACAAAAATTAAATAATTATAATAAAGTACGGAAAAGTATCTAATATTCTACGTTATGAATCGGTACTAACATTTTTAAAATTAATAATATTGTAAAATTACATCGCGATTGAACCTGAAAATCTACATACAACATGATCATTAGGATACGATAAGTTTTGCGACAAAAATTAAATAATTATAATAAAGTACGGAAAAGTATCTAATATTCTACGTTATGAATCGGTACTAACATTTTTAAAATTAATAATATTGTAAAATTACATCGCGATTGAACCTGAAAATCTACATGCAACATGATCATTAGGATACGATAAGTTTTGCGACAAAAATTAAATAATTATAATAAAGTACGGAAAAGTATCTAATATTCTACGTTATGAATCGGTACTAACATTTTTAAAATTAATAATATTGTAAAATTACATCGCGATTGAACCTGAAAATCTACATGCAACATGATCATTAGGATACGATAAGTTTTGTGACAAAAATTAAATAATTATAATAAAGTACGGAAAAGTATCTAATATTCTACGTTATGAATCGGTACTAACATTTTTAAAATTAATAATATTGTAAAATTACATCGCGATTGAACCTGAAAATCTACATGCAACATGATCATTAGGATACGATAAGTTTTGCGACAAAAATTAAATAATTATAATAAAGTACGGAAAAGTATCTAATATTCTACGTTATGAATCGGTACTAACATTTTTAAAATTAATAATATTGTAAAATTACATCGCGATTGGACCTGAAAATCTGCATTCAACATGAACATTAGGATACGATAAGTTTTGTGATAAAAATTAAATTTATAATTTTTATCACAAAACTTTAAATATTTTACAAAAGCTAAATATATTTCAACAAACTATACTAAAATAGCTTTCGCCCGCTGCTTCGCTCACGTAGAACTAGAAAAATATCACAATTATTTTTGCAAAGAAATAATTATGTATTTCAATCGGACCAGTTTCGTAGTTAGAGATAAGTATTATTTTGAACGTAATTTACTAGACCTGACTTAATATTTGTACGGTACAGTTCGGAGTACCTACTGCGGCAGTTACAAACTGCCGTGTAATTATAATTAACCCATGAATTTGAGACTTTAAATGTTATATATTCCACTGTTTTGAAATTATTAACTAATATCAGCGCATTCAGATTTTCTTGTGAGAACATAATTTTCTTAGTCTTCATATTCATTTCTCCGCTCCTGTAAATCATAGCATAATTATATGTCTATAAATAAAAATAATATTATCTATAAATAAAAATTCCATTGGAGTCCCTTGTGCAGTTTAAACGTGAAAGAAAGTCAATCAAACAAACAACTTTTCACTTTTATTTTATTAGTAGCGATTATTACCATGATTTCACTTCAAATTCTTAGAAATTATAACGGGAATTTTGGACAAGAATAAATAAATAATTGATAACTTTTGTAATTTTTCTGTAATTATTTTCGAATATTTTTTCTTAATCGTTAACACAAAAAAATTAGCGTAAATATTAGAATGTAATGAAAATAAAGATGGAGATATTTTAAGTTCATCTGTCCAGTTGGCGAAACTAACGCAGGTATGTGATAAAATATGAAAAAATAATAGGTATCATACAATTCTATTGAGAATTATTCCATATATGTAGTTTGACAGGGAATTACTTCACATTCGTAGTTTAACTGAGAATTATTTCACATATATAGTTCCACTGAGAATTATTTGACACGTGTAGTTGCATTGAGAATTATTTCACACATGCAGTTCCATTGAGAATTATTTCACACATGTAATTCAACTGATAATTATTTCACATATATAGTTCAACTAAGAATTATTTTACTTATATAGTTCCACTGAGAATTATTTCACAGATGTAGTTCCACTGAGAACTATATCACATATATAGTTCAACTGAGAATTATTTCACATATATAGTTCCACTGAGAATTATTTCACACATGTATTTCAATTGAGAATTATTTCATATATATAGATTCACTGAGATTTATTCATACATGTAGTTCCATTGAGATAATTAACTGTTAATATTAAGTTAATTCACTACCCACATTCTTAGATTTAATAAATACTCGAATTGAGATCAGAATTTGTCAAAACTTTTCATAACCATTCTCACTCAACTTCGAGTGATAACGACTCCAAGTGGTACGTCCCGCAAAAAAAGCGATGCGTGTCTTATTTAAAATGTGAGAAAATTGTTGATAACTTTGAAAAAAAATAAGAATAACATGCGTAAATCAAGAGAAATAATCTTTAAAACCAACGTCGCAGATTGCCCATCAAAGTAAATTATCTCATCGTTTATATAAAATGGTATACTAATTGTCGACATTATTTATACAGACTTACCATCAATCAAATACATGAAGTATCCAAGCACTAATATAGCAATGTAAGTAGTGTACGAAATATGAATTAATTAATAGTTTAAAAACAAGAAAAACAAGGTTTTAAAAATACTGCACTGTTAAGCAAAAATAATTATCGAATCTGTTTTCTTTATCTACTCAGTAAAAACTATAGTGTGAGCCATGTTTGTTATTGAGTGTAATATTTGGGTGTAAAAGCATAGGGCGCTTTTTCTCAAAAACAAACGATTTTTCTTCTCAAATTAATATTATGTGAAAGGATATTGTTTTGAATTTGCTTTAATTTTTAAATGTAGTTCTAAATACAAGTTTAGGACTACGTAATAAATGCAAAACATTACATTCTAAATACCAATTAGAAGTTGCTTTATATTTTTAAATGTAGTTCTAAATAGAGATTTACAACCACATTTAAAAATATTAACACTTTTTCCACTTTATTCCCACGAGTTCCACTTCTCATCAATTTACCAGTCAACCCCCTCCTCCGAAAGGTCCTTATAGTGGACAAGGCCACTTATAACAGGGTTGCGCCCGGTGACCTGAGGTGGCGCTTGCGATATGATATTTTTGACCAACTTTTTACTACTTTTCACTCGGCGAGTTTCCTTGGCTTGGGTGGGATCTTTATGTAAAATTATTTCTCGACACAAATTATTGTTGTACAAAAAATTATTAATGCTCTACGATTTGAAACAACAAGCCCAAACACAGTTAAGATTCGTTGTTCTAAAACCCAATCATTTGACGATATGGATTCGTAGTGCCCAACTTCCGGTTCTGTCATTGTACTAGTTCGATGGTACCATTTTGCTGTATTGTTATCAGAACTACACACAACTGTCATGTTTCGTGACGATACAAATATTGAAATCCGAAAACGGTTAAGATACGTTGTTGTGTTATCGAGTTCAGTGTCTAACTTCCGGTTGTATATTATCAAATCAGTCTGATTGTACCATTTTATTGTGTTATCATCAAAACTATAAACAAGTGTTAAGTTTCATCACGATACAACAATTAGAAATGCATGAAATGTAGCTTCGTACATTCCATTAGATAGTTACAGGTCCACTTAATAAAAACGCATTAAAAAAAATATTGTTTATACTTATATTATTAACAGTTTAGTTTAACTCTTTTGCATTTCCAGTTTCTTCCTTCATAAATATTCCTTTTTTAAGAAAAAACTAATACGTTTCCTTAATTGACTTATGATAATAACAAAATGCTTTTTAATCACGAAATATGTATTTCACTTTTACATTCACCGTTTGAATTTTCTCTTATCTTACAAGCGGCGAGTTGTTGCTAAAAAAATATGCAATCAACACACATAAAACGAGAATGAACCCAAAAAAGCAATCAAATCTCATTACCCATTCAATAACCTACTGCCGGACGGAAATACAATGCAGTTTGACCTTCGAAATATCACAACATACCCAATAACAATTCGATAAACTCGCTCAACCGTATCTCTCATATAATAATCAGCATGACTCAACGCCACCTTCCAATCAATATGGGCACAACAAACTGAAAAATAAATCGCTTTTTATCGAGATAAAAATTACACAAACTTATTTTATTATACCCATAACCTTGTAGAGTCACCAAATCTCATTACGCAGGCCGGGTACAGCCACAAAAACCCACTCGAAAACTTCTTTTAATGATTAATTTGTTTCCTACGAGATAATATCATTAAGGAGCCATATAGCCTTCGGAGCTCCGCGCCGCTGCAGCCAGAATATATTCAATTAACTGGTTTCCTTCGAATAAAATACGAAATCAATCAGTTTGAGCTGAGCAAACAGAGGGTGTGACATCGGGGATTGTGCTCGCGACACGACTGTCCATCAAATTAGTTGGACCACAAAAGGGGCCAATAAAAAAAAGGATGAAAGAGATCCACGGCATTCAATGGACATTAGATCCGTCAGAGTTCGGAAGGTTCTGCTTTAATGGATTTCGGGTGAAAGAGGAAAAAATTAATCACTGAAAATGTTCTCGATTCTATTTCGATGTACAATTCACTCGGATCTATTAAATACATGCCGATTGAAATTGGATAGCGATGTTTGGGTTGTTAATTGACTTCGTTGCATGACGCGCTTAAGTATTGTCGATATGCGTGTGGGGAAGAAAGAACAGATTTGGGCGGATGTGTTTGTTCGGAACATTTTACATAAAGTTTAAAAAAAATCATTTATCCTAAATGATTGATATTTATTAGAAGAAATAAAATAGAAGTAGATAAAAAGCAAAGGAAAATCTAAAAAACACCAAAAAATATTGCTATTCATAATAATGGGATAGATTACACAAGGATTTGAATGCACAAGGAGGCGTAGAAATATATTATTCTGCATTTCACTAAACATTAAATCCGATGTATTTTTTCTTCTTTCAAAAATATTTAGGTTTAACTATACCATTTGATGCGAATTCCATTACAAAAAAATTTTATCAGATAGACGTATACAAAAATCATAAGAAATAAATTTCTAATGTTACCTTTAAATTATAGGGTTAACGTTTTCAAAAGGGATTTCATTACTATAATACGCCAGTTACTGTATTTTAACCCCTAAACTTCACATTCACCTCCAATGGCAGGTACTGATAATGTGACGATAATGACATTTACTCAGTAATGAAAACTTGAGTTGAACCAAACAAAATATTACGAACAATTAAAGTACAAAGCCTAAATCCTCTATAATATGCTTTAATCCTCTATAAATTATTAAATTGTTAAAAAAGACTAATGTCAAAATTAAATTAGTTTCTAATTTTAAATGTGAATTCCGAAGGTAAATGACGTTTAATTAATTCTACGTCTATTCTAAATTTAATTATTTAAGTTTAATTAATTCTACGTATTTGAAAAGACTAACAGCCTTTTTCACATTGTTAATTATCGCAAATAACTAAATATTAAAGCCATTTTTAATCTTCCCTGGAATGCATAAAGGATCTGTTTCCTACTATATATATTTTAATGGTACCAAGACAAGAGAACACAAATAAATTCTCAATAAAATACGAAATTGGTAAATACGAAAGTTAGCAAAACGTAGAAATCTTCTCTTTTCATTTGAAGTCAGGTCGATACCAAAAACTAGCATTAGGTTTCAGGTAAAGTACCCAAAAATTTTATTTCCCTAAAAAATCGCAATTACACCTGCCATTTTGATTCAGTTTACTTAGAACTTTTCAAAATTTATAGTTAACGCAAAATTTGGAAGGAAAATTCGGAGATATTAACGGAAAATTCGTAAAGCATTTATTGAAAGTTATGCAAAAAAATCTGTTCAAAAATTATGACATCATTTAGATTTTAAAGTGGAATATATTTCTATCAATTTTCGCTACGCAATACTTCTACGCTTGTGTGAACGTCATGCCACTTATTTTAATTTTTAATACTTGGTGTTTATAAGAGTTTCTAAATAAAAGTTCATGGTCTAATTTAATTGAAATATTTTTGAATAAAGATTACAAAACATTTTGTAATACTGATTGTTATAAATGTTATTACGGTTTATGTCATTACAATACATTTCGTCGAATAAATAATTTGCTAGTTTATTTTGTTATTGTATTATAAGACCTAAATTTTAATCTGGAATTTTCGGTTTGCAAAATAAACTTTGAATTTCTTATTATACCTGCGGACGTATTGCATTTGCTGAACAGGTCACATCACGGGACTGAGGCGCTAGCGAGGTAATTTAGTGATATTTATACACACAAAAGTAATATCTGTATTTGATAAAAGACATAATCATGTTTGATTAATATAAACTTGTCCTGTACAGCCTTAAAAGGATTTATTCCAAATACGCATGGAATTACCCCAAAGTGACAAGTAACATAAACAATAAATGATTCACTCGCGAAAAACGTCATTTTATTGGTACAAACAAAATTTTGAAGAATCCACCGCGCAATACAAATACGAAGCGAGTTGATGGCTCGCCAACATGACTCAACGTGGCCTTTAATGTATTTATTTATAATATTGTGGTCACCATTTTGGACAACAAAAGAGGTACATCGAGTCGTTAGTACTAAGTTTCTGTTTTGGCAGTGACCAGTTTCGGTTTATAACTCTTTATTAGCTCTTGCATAGCTGTGAAGTAAATTTATTACATATATAGCTGCAGGTTCACGATACCGTTGTGGCACTCGGAAGTCGACGAGAATAATATACTGCCACGTAAGTCCTCAGCCTTATCAGGTTCTTATAAATAACAATTAAATTAAAGAGAATTTGTTGATCGAATTTAACACAACATATAAAGCACATAATACAAAATTAATACGCAAACCTCGAACTATCAGACAACACTATTTCAACGACAACATCATGATAGCCGTCTTTTTACTTCACAGGTGTAGCTTATATAACCTTTTGATGTCGAAACTGCCAGTGAGTTTGAAAATATTCAAGGTAACTGCCATCGAATGGAATCTTCGATATTTGAGAACTGTTATTTTGCAACTATGGTAATAAATATTAATAAAAGTATATAATTTTTATATCATTGGTACATAAGAAATGAGCTAAAGTGTAATTTTGTTACAATTGTAATATAATCAATATTACAATCATGGTATTGACTATACACTTAAGCTATTAAGAAAAAAAACATCGTTAGAAATGAAAATTTCTTAAGCTAAAAAGAAAAAAAAACTTAAGCTATTAAGAAAAAAAAACATCGTTAGAAATGAAAATTTCTTAAGCTAAAAAGAAAAAAAAACTTAAGCTATTAAGAAAAAAAAAGCATCGTTAGAGTTGAATATTTTAACACTATCTCTCTCAATGGTTTATAGCCTTTTTGCAAAGCATTCGTATAACGTGATATTGAGATTAAATTACAATAGTATATTAAGTAAAAAATAAGCGATGAGAAAGTACTACATTGCCTGGCCGTGAAGCCTTTTATTTATTTTCTTTACTAGCTTTTCTTCAAACGGCTTTGCGTACTATGCAGGCTTTTGACTTTATAAATTTTGGGTAATTTCTTGCTTTTTGGGAATTCTTGTACAAATTTTAAAGCCATAATACTTATTGAATGATCCAGTGGGTTTTTTTTGCACATTCAAAATGCAGAATGTATGTCTGCGTACAATATTATGCGTTTTAGCTAAACTTGATAAATAGCCAAATAACAAAAGTAGGTATTTGTAGGTAACAAGTATTCATTCAACAAAGAAAAACAGGGCATTATATTTTTGTTATAAATTTGTCGATGTTTATTTTTGAATAGGCCTCGAACGGTTTTAAAAAAACTTTATAATTTTTTTTAAATATAACACTTCATTTTGCATTTATTATTTTTAATCCTAATTTTTATTATTCAACCCACATGGAAACATATAGTTTGAATTCCTTCAGTACGATTAAGTGAAAGTGATTGTTACTGTAGCGAGAAGTTTACCCTATTAACACATACTAGCGTGACCCGTGCGAAGTCTTCGCATTATTTATTCCATTATGAAACTCAGATGACAGATCAAACAAATATTTTACTAAAATTGACATATAGAGGCGTAAGTATCAAAAGCATTGAGCTAAAGCGCCACTTTATTTATACGTGAGTGGATTTGAAATTAAACAAAAAATTTACCGACCGTCAATCATATTGACGTTGAGCCGTTAGATGGCAGCATTGCTGTTTTGTGTATATAATTTTAATAATTAATTAATTTGCAAAAACAATAGCAACAATAAATTTTTTAGTTGTGGATGCCGGTAGAGCACGCAATTATCTATAAAATGATATATAATTTATGTGGATTAGTTGTGAGGTTTTTTCTAAAAAGGGAGAGTAACATCTTAAAACCTTAGCGTATTAATATATATATGATGATGATGATGATGATGATATTACACCAACTTTCGACTGTGGTTTCGCTCGCGTGGAATTAGAAAAATGAAAAAAAGAGAGGTGTCGTAGGACACCCGGTTGGAACGAAGTTTCTTTCTATATATTACGTAATAAATAACAGGCACAATGGAATAAATTAAGAACGTATGAGAGTAATTAAATGAAAAAATTAAAAGAAATAAATGGACGAATGGTAATAAAATTGTAATTAATAATGTTTTTTTTAAAGTTATGAAAATAAACATTTCATTATTAATCATATTGTAGTAATATACCTATACATTAACATACGCTGTAAACACAAAAACAATTATACTGTAGCAAAAGTGTCGGTCGAAATCTTATACCTTTTTCGGGCTAGCAGTAATTTTTCCAAGTTACTGATTTAAAAACACGAATGCTTAATCAAGTTAAAAACGTTCATTAGCAATAAACTTGAAAAAAATACAAGCAGATAAACAGGCAACGTTTTACTTTTGTTATGTTAGTAGAAATTAAATACGTGATACATATCTTTTCATATACATCCTCAATGATCTTATACATTCTTACTGTCATCTAGTGGAAAATTATGAAACTGCATTTCAATGCACTTAAAAATAATATCGCCGTCTAGTGGTGAAAAATAAAACCATGATCAAAATAGTTGCTCACAAATTAAATAGATGTCGCTCTCAAATAATTAAGTAATCCTTTATTAATGCTTTGCTTAACCCCCATGAGAAATATTATCATGGTTTCTATCGCAGATATAGACTTAGCCTATAAAACTGTGACTTTTCACTAAATTCTATCCAGTATTATTGAGTGACGCACGCACAGACACGGCTTCATTAAAAATAATGTCTCACCATACAATGTACATCAAATGCATTCAATATGTCATAAATTTTTACTATACATAAAAAAAATTAATTCGTAAAATATGAGAAATTTAGTAATAGAAAAATGTTATCCAATGGCACTATTCGAGTCATACGGTTACTTACTGTCACCCGCATACAAGGCTATCGAAAATGCACTCAAATGACCAAATGTAATGTGGTTATTTAAGATACAATTTAATGCTATTGAAACGAATTGTTGAAGAAAAAAAATGACAGAGCAACTACAAAGATGTGTATGTATTGTACTTGCCTTGTGGCGACCACTTTTTCTGCTGACAGTCATTACTAGTGACGTGACGAGTATTCAATTTTTATCGCACGCGGATGCAATTATGCGGTTTTGTCCGTAAAAGGACTCGTGGGACTTCACGGGGATGAAACATCAGTGCTACATCTCATCTTGTCCTTGTTCTACTCACATTTGACTTAATTTCTGTCCTTGAGCCAGATGCGTCTCGGTTCGGAAAAATATTTTCTTTTTTTGAATTTCAAAGTAACATTGAAATTAGGAATTTAAATTTTGCCATCATTAGATTTCAATATTTATCACCTTTCAATTCTTGAACAAAATTTTAGATTCTTCAAGTTTCAAGAGATAGGCGTCATCAAAACTTTCGTTTAAGCTGACCTTACGGCAACATAACGAAATATAGTATATACAGAAAAGAAAATGCTATAGATATATATGGAAAAGAAAATGCCAATATAATGTTAACCGACTAACGTGTGATTTGAGAGTTTAAAGATAGTATTTAATCAATAACAAGTCACCAGAACTTACCATTGTATCTAAACAAATATCGTATTATATTGACAAATAATAATTTTTGTTATCCTTAATTAAAATACAGAAAAGAAATAAATTTATTTCAAAAAGAGTTTTATTCTCATTCGTTAATGATTACTGAGACAATTGTGTCTTTATCTGACTATAGCAAAGTCAAAAAGAAGATAACGTTTTTTGCTCTGTACATAAGTATGTCTGAATGTTCTCATCTATAGTCTCAATACTTCAATTGGCTTTGGTTAATAAAATGTTAAATTAATCTTATTTCTAAGTATAATATGGAGTGCATAATGGTGTATTTAATTGAATAATAAAGATGCTAGCAGCCATTTTAGTTGACTTGGCAAGAAAAAATGTTTTATGTCATAAAGATGAGTATTCTGCAAAAAAGTCGTGACAAAATATTTAAAATAAAAGCAATCTAATGAGAGTCGTAATAAAATATGTAACCACAAGTGTATTTTTTGAAACTGTGCGCTATTTTAATGTCCTACCCAAATTTGTGTATAAAAAGAGATATAAGGTGGGCTCTGACTGCCTGAACGCCGTCATCAATGATGTATATATAGGACTTGTTTGTACTATTAAATAGGATATATTTACATATTGTTACTTTATTAAAGCAATAATATAAATATTTATGATGATTTTTGGAGCTTATTCCTTAAGAATGGATTTTCATATAAAGCGCCTGGTATAAAGTTTTATGAGGAGTAAAATCAGAAGTTCAGAGCGTTAAAAAAGTGTAATGGTTTGTAATTTTGAATGTAGGGGGTAATCTCCGAAACTACACATCCGATTACAAAAAATCTTCCACAAATATTTAGAAAGGTCCTTTAGGATGGACATAGGTTGTATATTATCCCGTTAAATAAAGTTCATATATTATAAAAAAGTTAAATTATGTAAGTTTGTATGTAGGAAGCAATCTCCGAAACTACTCATTCGACTTCAAAAATTATTTCACCAATATTTAGAAAGAACCTTCAGAATGGACATAGGTTGTATATTATAACTGTTAAAAAAAATTATAAAATATGAAAAAGTTAAATTTTGTAGGTTTGATGTAGAAACTAATCTCCGAAACTACTCATCCGATTTAAACATTTTTTTCACCAATACTTGGAAAAGACCTTAAGGATGGATAGAAGATGTATATTATCCCGTTAAAAAAATTATATTTCATAAAAAAGTTGAACTTTGTAAGTTTGGATGTAGGAGGTAATCTCCGAAACTACTCATCCGATTTCAAAAATTATTTTACCAATATTTAGAAAAGACCTTCAGGATGGATATATATATAAATTTATATATATATATATATATATATACATATATATATAATGTCATGAAAACTAAGTTAATTAAAACCAATAGCGAAAATTTTTTTCACTTCTTCATTTAATGATAGGGATATCTTCCTCTCTCATTCGCTCTAGTAAAATTCAATGAGGATTATTCAAAATGACGTCACAATTCAGTATTGTCATCCTTATCTAAATGTTATTTCTCATAAGCTTACAAGAAACTGTCAAATTTAACTCTTTTGTAGCTTTTCTCAAGTGACCAATCTATACACATTTTATTCGTTTTTTCCTTCATTATAAAGCCAGCTTAATTATTCGTTCCTTACTGCAATGACGTGAGCAGGCACTAGAATGCATTAGTTTTTTTACGGCCTCATTGTCGCGCTGTCGAATAATAAAGCGCAGTCACCTGTTGAGGTTATTATATCTTTGATTCGTTATAGACAAATTGAAATGACATAAACATTAATAATTAATTATTACTCCTCTGTCTTTTGCTCTAGTAAAATACAATGAGGATTATTAAAAATGACGTCACAACTCAGTATTGTCATCCTTGTCTAAATGTTATTTCTCGTAAGCTTACAAGAAACTGTCAAATTTAATTCTTTTGTAGCTTTTCTCAAGTAGCCAATCTATATACATACCTACTAATAATTTTTGTTCTACATTATAAAGCCAGCGTAAAATTTGTCAGATTATTAATTCCTTACTGCACTGACGTGGACAGGCACTAGAATGCAATAGTTTTTTACGGGCTCATTGTCGCGCTGTCGAACAATAAAGCGCAGTCACCTGTTGAGGTTATTATATCTTTGATTCGTTATAGACAAATTGAAATGACATAAACATTAATAAATAATTATTACACGGTTCGATTAAACAGTCCGCGGGGCGAGCATGGCGCGTGACGGGAATGACTTTGTCGCACTCGACGGCCATTCGGTTCATTTCGGATGTCATCGTCGCTTGTACTTCCTCTCCAGAGACTGGCCCTTTCATTAAAGGAGACTTTTTGCTGAGCTGTGGTACTAAAAAGTATTATTTTAGTGGAATTCCAACTATTGTAAGCCGACTGATCGGACGTGAATTTCTTTTTACGTATGGTGCACAAGAAAAAAACTTGGGATGAATAATGGTCTGGCGTAAGTCTTTCTTTCGTTTCTTGGTTTCTGTCTCTTAAGAGCTTAGAATGTTATTTCTATCGGGAGAATCCGTTTTATCTCTGTCATGATATAATCTATTGAGCCATTTGATGAAAAGGCTTCAAATTTAAATCAGAAACTGGAAGGACTATGACGGAAACAAATAATAAAATTTAACAAAACGAAAATAACCTAGTAATAGGTACAAGTAGAAGTGTTCCGGAAATATAGGGCATATGTGCATCAAAACTAGTTGAGTTGAAGCGTGTTTCTGCATAATTTTATTTTATTTTCGTTTAAATTGTAACTTTGATTGTGATTTTTGCAGAAACTTTTCGTTATATAGTTGGCTTCGTTCCTTACTAAATCGTGACAAGGAATAATTTATGTACAAGGTGTAACTATTGGAATAACTTAATTTTAGTAATGAAACAAACACAGACGCGTCCTAAAATGTGGCTTGGGATTAAAATAGTAATTTCGGAAGGTCCAAAAAGGGTTTAATTACCCAATTAAACCCTTTTTGGTTTCCAGACCCATCGAGTGAAATATCGAATGAAAGCTAATCAAATTAGTAATCCATAAAAGCATGTAAAATTTGGTTAAATGTATTTTTTTAATGAAATGAATCGTTATTCCATTTCAAAATATTGTAAATTAATAATAATATTAATAAATATTTGACGAAAATTATTTCCGTATTATATCAATATTAGAAACTAAAACCTGCTAAATAAGTACAATTGCACTACCGAGGTTCTGTACATGATTCTGACCTATAAAAGTATCAAACCGTTTGTAAAACCTATTAAATAAGCAAAATTTGCGCTACTAAGGATCCATACACGATTCGGTACATACACATATAGAAATTGATTATTCAATTCTTTAAAAATATTAATTTTAGCTTTCCGGTAAACTTCAGAATCTTTTTTTTATAATTTTTCTCCAGCAATTTCTGAAATAGCACGGCATATTTTTATAGCACTATTAAAAAGTATCTTTATAAATTTCTTATAGAAAACTTACCCCCTCAAAATGTTTCCGTGCTTATCTACTACCGGCCAATAAGCTATTTCAAATCTAAATTTTCTATTTAAAACGGTGTCTGAGACAAATGGCTGTACCAATACACAGACACAGAAACACGTGATTAATTCCACATGTGTTCCTTTTTTCCCTCAAGAAGTACAAAACTTATAATATATTCTATCGGAAATTTATACATATAATAAAATTGTAACAGGGTGAATCTGTACATGGAAAATATTTAAAAATAATGATTAATTTTGCGTTAAGAATGAAGCCAGAAAGCATGTTTTTAGAATGTTTGTCTCTCTGTCTATCTGTTTATTAATTTATTCTTCAATCACACGAAATCTACTAAACGGATTTTGATAAAATTTGGTATGGTAATATTTTATACCCTCGAGCAACACCTGATTATTACATATTAAAAAACCCTGACTTGATGAATATTACAATGTTGGTACTGCCATCTGTTAAGCATTTTTAGTAATAGTAATGATAACAATGATAATAGTAATAATGTTTCGATAGTGAAACCGTAATTTTACGCAAGTGAAACCGTGGGGTACAGCTAGTAAATAAATATAGTAAATTGGTGTATGCAACTTTATCGCACGAAACAATTATTACAGGAGATCAATTTCAACTTCCCAAGTTTTACAGCAGGTACTTATAATCTAATAGAACAAATAGCTTACAGTGATCACTATAAGCTATATTGGTACAATTTTATATTCATTTATATTGGCGAGATTTGTAATCAGTGAATTAGCGTTTAAGATCGGATCGATATTTATGAGTACATGGCCGATCGTACGTTCCCTGGTTGATTACTTTTACCAGAAACCTCCGATAATCACAAGGCAAAGTGTAATTAATTTTGATAACTGTCTGTTTGGCACGCTTGACCATATTCATTTCCCGGATATGGTATAACCGTATTCGTACGTTGCACTTTCGCCGTATGACTATCACCGATGAAAACAATAAACAAAAGCTTTAAAACAGTCAGCCCCGTAGCTCAGCGGTTAGTGTCGGGTTATTATCGAAATATTCTTGTTTAAATATCGATTTTATTTATGAATTAGTTATACGGCTGTTACTTTGAATAAAATCAATATTCAGTTCTTTGCGCAATCTTTCTGAGTCAAATCTAGCGGTCTCTGGCTGACATTTTTTTAACATTTCTAGTTATTGAGCTTAAAAATGCACGTGAATAAGAGGTATAGATTTTACTTATAAAACTAAGAATTTCTAAAGACGACTTAAGACGATGACATCAAAAGGTTAAGATTAAAAAAGAACGTAACACTCAGGAGTTTTGGGCGTTCGGAACTAATGACAAAGAGCGGTCTGGTGAAATTAAGTTTTATATAAACCAGGCTGATATTTGTGTATGTGTACATATATATATATATATATATATATATATATAGAGCTAATTGCATTTTTCATTTTAGGCATATTATTTTATCCATTACCAACTCATAGAAGAAAAACTTGTTTCAAGCAAACGCTACATTTTGTATCGCCATTATATTATTTTAGAGATTACTAGTAAATAACAGTTAGTAAATACATTCGATTGAATATATCTGATGTTAGTTTATGCTATCATCTATTGAAAAATAGATTGTATAAATAAAAAATTGACATTATATTCCAATTGAAACATGGATTTTATAAAGAAAATTATAAAACCTAATGTCATCCCAATAAACGCGCCAATCAAATATCATATTTTTTTTATTTACCTAACATCAGATATGACATTCGAAGAATGAAATAGATTAAAACAACCACTAATTCTGATCAAAATTCCATAGTCGACTTTTGACGTCAAATTTGTTTAAATCGAATATACATCCATAAATAGGTTTCTCCGTGTGATATATATTAAAGAAAAATATTAAATTGAAGAAACAATAGTCACTGTAATATTTATTGGGAATCTGCAGTGTACCTCTGTTATGAGGAAAAGTCAATTTCTTTATCATACACCTCGCGCCATTAAAACTGATAAAATGTGACTGATATAATGTGTGAATGACGTTAAATCGAGAAACGTAAAGTCGTCACCAAGAAGCAACAAGGAACGCCGACGAATCACTATGTTACCGAATGCTAACAGATGTTAATTCCTTTATTTTCTGACTTGGTAGTATTTTCACGTGTCCATGGTTTATAAGTATCAATATTTATTCAAATATATCGATCTAGGGATATTTGGAATCTAATCTATGCTAAATTTATGGGATTTTTTATAGATCTAATACCCAAACATGGAGAAAATAACGACATAAAAGCGTATGAAGCATTGATTCCCAACCCTTTTTGACCAAGGACCACTTTGATTTCATTATTATTAGCAGGGACCACGAGGTTAAAAAAATAAACTGTAGTAAGTGTAGTGTTGTAATTAATAGTGTTATAATTGAAAACGTAATTTTAGTAGATAATTCAGTTTACATCAATGAGATTTATGAGCTTGCATCCTTTTTACAAGTTTTTCAATTCTCGGGATGATATTTTTGCTCAAAAACTGCACGCATATCATCACTTACTTTCAATCGATTCCTGGACTTGTTTTTAATTATCGGTAAAGCAGAAAATCCTTGTTCGCACAAATAAGTTGTCGAGAAAAGCATAAGATTAAGCAAAGCGATTTCTCTAATTTTAGTGTATGAAATTGCTTTTTTATACCAAAACTGCTTCAAAAAATCGGATTCAAATGCGCCCTTACAGTTTCTATCATTTTGTAATTCAATAAGTTCTTCTTCGATTTCCTATGCAACTTCTCTAGTATTCGTGCCAAAAGGGTTGCGTATCAGTTTTTGGTCAACTTCTTTGGTAGCTTCTGTATTGCTATATTTTGGGAAGTAACGATTGAATTCATCAGCCAAGATTTACAGATGACATTTGATGTTTCTTTGTATGCTTTCCTGAAACGTGCCATGCTTTTGTCGTCAAGGAGTGCCTTTGACGTTGCGAACGCACTATAATTGTCCTCACTAACTTGACTAATCCATAATTGAAGTTTACAGATAAAAGCACTAAGTTTATCTACAAAGGTAAATATATTTGCAACGCCTTCTAAATGTCTATTTCCTGAACCTTGCAATGGCAAGTTAAACTTGTTTAATTGTGTGAAAATATCCACATCTGGTCTTCATTTTTTTAAACCCAGAAACAAATCAATCTCTCCTCTGAGCTCATATAATCTTGCCAGCATGTTATCTTTCGACAACCAACGAATATCCATGCAGAGTTTTTTTTTAAAAAGGCGTGAATTTAAGGCACTGCTTTTGATAACATTCACTACTTTTATGGCCAATTGCATTGTATCATTGCGGCATTTAGGAAGAGTCTTGGAAGCTAACGCCTGGCGATGAAGGACACAATGCTATGTTAGTGCTTAAGGATTCCTCCGTATGATTACGTCACTAGACCAGAATGCGATCCTAACATCGTTGGAACGTCATCCGTATAGAAACTGGCTAGCTTTTCCCACATAATATCATAATTCAAAAAATATTCAGTTATTATATTCATGACGTCGATACCTTTTTTATTGTCGTTGCCAGTTCCTGTAAAATCAATAGTTCTTCTTTGATTATGTTATCGTTGTCTAATAACCAGACAAAAACGAGTAAATGAGAACAGTTAGAAATGTCAGTGGATTCATCACACTCAAAGCAAAGAATGGCGATATTTTAAATCTTGAGACAAATAGTTACGACCTCATAACGTCACCGAGCATCCGCCACGCCAGCGGACATTTTTACCCACAGCATTAGATGTGTCACATCACACACAATTCAACAATTTTGACAACATATCTTTAAGATTTATTTTGGTGGCCAGTATACTTTTACTTTCTTTATATTTAATTATTAAATATCGCACTAATTAAGTATTCAACTAAATGTACCTACCTAACTGTTGTGAACTTTTGTAGTAACGTACTTACCCCATTTATATTATATCAAAACACTGATAAGGATATTGAGGACTAACAGTTAGTTATTGTGGTAGAACTACTAAATAGCTTAATTTAATATAATCACTAACAGAACACTCCTGAGCAAGACAAAAGAAAATGTAGGTACGATTGACTGACCGGATCGTGTCATATTGTTTTGTCAGTCGCTTGCTCTCCACCCGGTCATCTGCGCACCGTTTTCGCTTTCATTCACCAGCACGCCTTCATTCAAAGTTTGAAACGTTTCGAGGACCATTATTTGATTCTGGAAGATCACTGGTGGGCCTCGGACCACTGGTTGGGAACCACTGGTATATATGAATGTTTCGATGGCTACGCGACTGGCATTTTCAAAAAATAATAATTTTACCATTAATATTTATGAACTTTTAATTTTATACCTACACATAATATACCAGTTCAAAATTAGCAATCCCTCGTAAAATTATTTAATATTTATTTCTATTACGACTCCTGGATGTTATCCTTTTTGATAACACACATAGAAAGTGGCTGTTACTCTTCAAATTCTCTTTCACCATTCGATATAACATGTCTTAATTGGATATTTGACTAAATTTTTTTGATTTCATTGATCATAATTTCAAGGTACAAGCTGATGAAGAGTGAAAATTTTTTTTAATAATCTTAAAAATTGACCGAGTTGCCAAAGTTTAAATTTAACCTATAGAGAAGGACGGGAATACTGTGTTATGAGGTCATTTTTAATATTGCATATTATATTCTACGAGAGGAAAAGAGACTGAGATATACCCTATCCGTATCTTAAATTTTAGAAGCCTACAACTGGCTTATTTTTCAGTCAATTTTTGAATTTTTTTCAAGACTGGTTTTTAATTAACTTGTATTTCACAATATTGTACGAAAAATATCAAAATTTGGAATGAGTCAACTACCGTATTGTTTCGTATTCTAGGAGGAATATACTTTACAAACAACCTATAAAGAAAACCGACTTCTTCGGGTGAAGATATCGCGCTTATGGAGCAGATTATGGAGGATTTCAGATTATTCATTTAAAATTCAAGATATAACATCAATTGCTTCCGTGCAACAACTATTGCTATAATAACCGTTACGATAGGTCATATTAAATTGATGATTTTGTTCGCAGTATCAGCGCAGATGAACCTGGCGACGAGCAGTTTGCTCTTCAAAGGAATGGACAGAGCGTTCTGCATCAGGATGAAGTCAACACTTACGAAAAGAGGGTGCCATTTCAAGTCGTCAGGTTATCGGGTAAGGTTATTTGATGTACTCTTTAGATAAAAATGTTATTATGGTCTTCGTCGGAATCAACAAAAGGCAATAATATTATGTTTATTATAACAAATAATATAAGCTTAAAATTTATTATTAATTGTTATGTCATGTTTCCATATGTGTTTTATTCGTAGAATTTCATTTCCACATGCTTATGTATATATTAACATTTTTAATATTAGTCGTTTTTCTCGTAAATAAAACCGTACATAAATTTGGAAACTGTTTCAAATATATGGATGTATATCTTTTAGGAAAGTCTCATCTTAACAATTCCAGAGCAAATTTTTTCACCAAACGTTCTTCTCCTTCATTAACTAAGCTTCCTTCTTTGTTAAAATATAATGCCACATTTCGATCGGAATCCGATGTCAAAACTCTTCGAGTTTCCATTTTCATAATTAACCCCGTAAATTTTATATTGCAAATTATAATTTAAAAAATGTGATACCTTTTTTTCACATTTTCTATTCTTTCCTAGTTCATTGCACTAAAATTACTATATTTAAGAAAACCAGATTAAAATCAAATACATTCTTATTTTAAATAGATATTTTACATTAGCATTCAATTTCCGCTATCTTACAGGGAAATATATTGCCAAATAATGTATCTATTTAACTTACCACATCCATTATCTACACCCATTGTTAAATCTTCTACGAAAAGCAGTCATTTTGTCTTAGGTAGATCGCGATTTTCTCCACAGACGATGAGTAAGCCTTCTCAATAATTCAGGCTAACAAACTCAATAAAAGTAAATATCCTACCATTGAGACATTTATTTTTTTATATTTTTGTCAACAAATTATCGTATATTAAATAATTATAACAAAACAACATTTCCTATCATCGTCCAGTATCAAATCTAATAGCGAGTAGGTATGAAACATTTTTTCTCGGCTTTGAATAACATTTATTTGTTTTTTTTAATAGATTACAAATTATTGTAATTGTTATACTACTGAGAATATTTATAGTCATGAGTCTAGCATGATATATTATTCCGCCCTATTCACTTCCGTCTAGGTCGGCCGTACTTCCGCCGATGGAACAAACGTGCGCAACGAAGATTGCTTCCGGGTGGGTATAACTTACATTTTAGAAAATGTAAATGTATAATGGTGATTATACAGATAATGATATTCATTGAGGAAAATTTATACTCGTATGTCATTAAATTTGCAATTTATTATTTTCTATACATATGAGTTATTCACAGAACGGGATAATAGCCTGTTAAAATATAAACTTTTCTTGTAAGGTTTGTGAAATTTTTATTTGGAAAATATAAAAATTTTGAACAAATTGCAAACGAGAGTGATACAGATAAGGTTTTTAGATACTTTGAGATTTTTCTCGATGAACGTAATTTAGCTCCACTAAATAAAATACATTTTTTTTGACATAATCTAGCTTCATAATTCGGTTTAAACAATATTGAAAATAAGACATGAAGAGTAATATAAGGAACAAAATAATTCTAATAATTTTTTTCATAACTCCTGAAATAACTTTTCATAAGACGTGTTTTCATGGTTCACTCCTCGATGTATGTTTTAATTTCTAGCTTATATTTTCTTATTATAAGGAACGAAGACATGAAATATGTCAGAAGTTTGCATAATTTGATTAAAATATTTTAGGTTATTTCGAAATTAATACTTGGGGCATAATTGTATGATAAATTTATACCCTTAACGTTATTTTCCGTATACTTATTTCAATACAAACATAACATTTAAGTAACCAGATAATAATATCACAAACAAAATCGACTTGCACCACTGTTCAATTATTTGAAAATTAAACTTATAGCGAAACACTTATAATTTGCCTAGATGACAATCTAAATGATCCCAATATCGGGACCATTACGGACTTTCCGCCCAGCTTTAGCACCACGTACGAGCCAACTTCCTCATGTAGACCCTAGTTATGATCGCCCCAGGCCTCTTCGAATGCCGTTAGTTCATTTGAATCGATTTTCGCTGTGAGAGCTTTGCTTGGAACCGCTATTAATTTTGTGTTATCACATAATTTTCGGATACTTAGCTTAAATCCTTAACTTTGGGTTTAATTAACGATGTGATTAGGTCGAATTTATTACCATGAGTTCTATCAGTAATTTGTGTTTGCCATAGTTTAGTGTAATAGGCATTGGAATTATAAAATATTGTCAATGAGACCAACGAAATGTATTTTACCCACCAATTTCTACCAAGCTAATGTAGTAAAATGAAACTTTGGCTTTTTAGTGACTAGTTCTGATCAACGTATGACACTGAATGTGAAATATTAAAAAAAATTTATGTAATGAAACGTATCAGGAAAATTTTAGAGTAAAGTAACTTCCATGGTTTTGGGCTATTTTATTTCAAAATATTTTCCGATCGTGATATAAGGACCCTGAAGTATCAGGAGTCCATTGATTTTAATATTAAGACTGGTTTATATCAAAAATTCTAATAATAATTATTGTTGATCTATATCAAGATCATTAGATAACTATATTTTCTGTAGATCTATATCAAGATCATTAGATATCTCTATTATATCGTTAGATATCTATAGTTTTTGCATTAAATTTAAACAAAATTTGTTATATTACTATTAATATAACAAATTTTGTTTAAATTTAATGGAAAAATTAGTGATACTTCGTTTGAAAGTGAAGATTTGGGTAGACTAATTTTATTGAATTTTCAGATTAATTATATTAACAAATTTAATATATTTGGAGTTAATTTTGTAGAAATTAATTATTTACAATTAAATGAAACTACGTGATGTAGTATTATTTCTACTTTATTTAAATTCTTTATCACGATCTAAGTTTCGTTGTATTACAACATCTTCAGGTGAATCTTTGCTAACTACCCACCTGGTACATTACGTAGTTTTATTTAATTGTATTTATTAAAAAAATAACCAAATAAACAAAGGAACGACAGAATGCAGATTTAAGAAAAATGTTATAAAATATCGATTGCATAAATTGAAGATGCTTTTTAGGATCCCTTACCCAAATTTTGGTTTCGTCACGTACATCTGTCTGTCTGTATATCAGAGCCATTTACTGTAGACTATTAGTGCCATAAAGCTGAAATTTGGCATGGTTATACATTTGTATAATGCCTACAAAGAAACTTTTTTAAAATATTTGTGAAACAAAATATTTAAAAAGAAAATTTTGAGGTATTTTCCACTGTACATGGAATCGTCAAATACATCTTTCTAAAATATTGGCCGCAATCATCATCAATACTTTTTCGGTACAGAGATCCGATTACAAAGTATTAAGCATTATATAGGTTATTTAATTTCGGTTATTTTAGTTTTCCACCCCATACCAGCTAAACCGCCATTGTTGAATATCTGAAAATTATTCAGAATATACAAGGTATATACAAGAAAATTAAAAGAAAAATTATCACAGCTAAATGGGCTCTGCTGCTTCACGAGCAATACTCGATCAACTTATAACATGTAGTTGGTTTTGTAAAAAGTTTATAGAAATTACATACAAGTGATTTAAGTTAACTGCAAAAATAACTTTGTATTGGAAAATGTATATTTATAATGTCTGTGAGAGAAATAATATTAATCAAAATTGTAACATTCTTTTACTTATGTGAAAGTAATTGTTAGCAATATATATATATATATATATATATATATATATATATATATATATATATGTTGTGAAAAGTTAATATATATAAAAAGTAGCTAAATAAAAATATCATGTACCCTTAAATATTTATAAGTGTCTAAATGTACAACAAACTCTAGTGCGAATTCTGCTCATACTTGACAGTTTTTTTAATATGAATAGAAAAGTGAAAAGAAATTACGCAATATATATATATATATATATATATATATATATATATATATATACATATTGTAGCCTCTATAATGATGGTATGCTTTAAGCTAAACAATTAAATTATACTGACTATTTATATATAAACATTTATAAAATAATCATATTTCGTAGAGTAAAGACAAATCATCTCTAACGTAAGATTTGAACCCTATCTGCTACCCTCTTTTGTCAAAGTAACCGTATTCTGCAATAAATTCTCTTGATAATTTTCTTAGCAATTTAAAAATATTAGTATATGTAACAATGAAGAAAGACAATTTGTAATAGCCAATAAGACTGACTAAATCCTAAGCTGTAAAGATAAATATCATTGGATAAATTTTAAAACAAAGTTTGCATTAATCTATTGTGACGTATTGTACAGACAAACAATGTTGCATAGCTGTCCAATTTCTCATTCTACATCGCTGTGCTACTAATATTAAGCCATACTAATATTAAGCCATACTAATATTAAGCCATACTAATATTAAGCCGTTTGAACATATGAAGCAATTTTATTATACAAAATTCTCAACTGTGATGTTCACTTAGCCGTTTACCCGAGTTCAAACGAAACGTGAACGATATCACACGGCTGATAGCCAGCCGCTACATAATGCAGTGTTAGTCACGAATACGATTAAAATCTTATCGTCGAACGCGACCGTACCGTGAGACGAATACGGAAACCCGCGACGGTGAAGCTTTGGCGAGCTTTGAGCTTTTTTAAGAGCTTATTTTGGAAGGTTTTAATTCAAATACTTATACTCCAGTCGATATTTAGCAGGATTTTTATATATTAATTTTTCTAACCAACTATGAGGAATATTTGTATATAACATATGTTACATATTTATACCGGGAGAAGTGAGTTAGCTTAAATTAGCCTAGACAGAACGTAAATGTATTATAATAAGCCTGGTGTTGGCAGACCTAAGCACGTAAGTGAAAAAATACCAATATGTTTTTATAACTTTAGTCATTGGTTGTATCAACTTGTCTGCTGACTAAAGCACTCAAGTCAAACAGAGGGATTTTTGATACAGCAAATTATGCTTTTGTTTGACTTGTGTGTTTAATACAAATTATGACTAAAGGTACAAAAATATGTTAGAATTTTCTAACTTATGTGCTTAGGTTTACCGGCCCTAAATTATGATTCCCATGTACTTGTGTGCTTAAGTCAGGTGACAGTTTCATACAAATCATGACTTAAGGTACAAAAATATGTTAGAATTTTCTAACTTATGTGCTTAGGTTTATCGGCCCTAAATTATGATTCCCATGTACTTGTGTGCTAATGTCAGGTGACAGTTTCATACAAATCATGACTTAAGGTACAAAAATATGTTAGAATTTTCTAACTTATGTGCTTAGGTTTATCGGCCCTAAATTATGATTCCTATGTGCTTGTGTGCTTATGTCAGGTGACAGTTTGATACAAATCATGACTAAAGGTACAAAAATATGTTAGAATTTTCTAACTTATGTGCTTAGGTTTACCGGCCCTAAATTATGATTCCCATGTACTTGTGTGCTAATGTCAGGTGACAGTTTCATACAAATCATGACTTAAGGTACAAAAATATGTTAGAATTTTCTAACTTATGTGCTTAGGTTTATCGGCCCTAAATTATGATTCCCATGTACTTGTGTGCTAATGTCAGGTGACAGTTTCATACAAATCATGACTTAAGGTACAAAAATATGTTAGAATTTTCTAACTTATGTGCTTAGGTTTATCGGCCCTAAATTATGATTCCTATGTGCTTGTGTGCTTATGTCAGGTGACAGTTTGATACAAATCATGACTAAAGGTACAAAAATATGTTAGAATTTTCTAACTTATGTGCTTAGGTTTACCGGCCCTAAATTATGATTCCTATGTACTTGTGTGCTTAAGTCAGGTGACAGTTTGATACAAATCATGACTAAAGGTACAAAAATATGTTAGAATTTTCTAACTTATGTGCTTAGGTTTACCGGCCCTAAATTATCATTCCTACGTACTTGTGTGCTTAAGTCAGGTGACAGTTTGATACAAATCATGACTAAAGGTACAAAAATATGTTAGAATTTTCTAACTTATGTGCTTAGGTTTACCGGCCCTAAATTATGATTCCTATGTACGAAGAATATGCAACATGTTAGTGTAGTTATTATATAACGCTTACGTATCAATATAGTCACCGGTCTTGTTTCGAGGATTGCATTTTAAGAGACAAGCAATAAAGGCTAACGCTTTAAACTCTTAATTGCCTCCGATTAGCATATATTTATGTAATATACGTTTCATATATAAGTTCAGTGATATCCTTTATATACTGGTCTGTGCACATATATATTATAAGCGTTATTTTAAATAATTGTCCAAATGTTGTAATTGGTATTGGCTATTTTTTTTAAATTACCATATGTTTATAAACTATAAAAAAATAATTTTCAAGTTTAAGTCGAAAATGACTTCACAATCAAATAAATTTCGAAGCAAAATATTTGATTTTGACGAATGTGCATAATGGTGAAAACCATTTGGTATTATAAATAACTATGTTCGTCCGGTAAACCTTTTAAGAAGAAAATTCATTTTTTTATATCGAAACCTGATCTATTTACAAAATATCACAAGGTGATCAAGTTTGCTATAGAATATGACCTTATGTCGTTATTGTAAAAATAATGATTTAACAAAATATTTTATATTTTTTTAACAAAATAATCTGACTAATGAAAATATTGACGTAATAACTTTTTATACGCATAAAATTTGTTCAGAAAGAGTAAGGAGACAAAATGAGCGAAAAAATCGACAGACCATAAGAAGGTCTTCATTCGAAAGGATTTTATAAACAAAACGGATAAAACGTCGAAATGAGCACATTTGGCAATAAGCCCAGAGGCTCAGTAATTTTTCCTGGCACCTGTCCGTCAAAGAAACAAATGTTTTTTTCCGCAATACGATGAAGGAATTGACAATATTTTCAGTGATTATTTTGTTTCAATAATCTATCAAGGTAATCTTTGTGACTGTTGAATAATTAAGGCCAATATTTTTAAGAAAAATGTTGCTACAATGATTACGAAACAATCAATATATCGTGCGCTGAAGTAAATTTATTAAATAAATTTCGAAACAAAATGCTTTAATAAATTTTTAAATAAAATTATTATAAATTTAATAAAAGTCCCATGCTATTTCAATAGTTTACGTTACGTAAAAATTAACAGCCCGTTCCGGCTTAGCGCCTGCTGAAAATGGAATGTAACTGCATTTCGTTTTATTCGCTTTTTTCATACAACAATTATTTACCGCTAATCTATCAATTATATTCTCAACAGTATTTATTGTGTCCTACATTGGCTTATAGATCTTTACCACCCAATCTTACCGCGTAACATGAAAATGTTTATAAGGAACAATCTATAATACACTTGTTAACTAACACTATAATAGTCTCTTATTATAGTGTCTAAATATTATTTTGATGTAGCAGTAACTGTTTACCTTTCTGACTCAAAATTTCTTGAAGTACTTTTTAAATATTACTTTGATGTAGCTGTAACTGTTTACCTTGTCTGACTCAAAATTTCTTAAACTACTTCTTAAATATTACTTTGATGTAGCCGTAACTGTTTACCTTGTCTGACTCAAAATTTCTTAAACTACTTCTTAAATATTCCTTTGATGTAGCAGTAACTGTTTACCTTGTCTGGCTCAAAATTTCTTAAACTATTTCTTAAATATTAATTTGATATAGCTGTAACTGTTTACCTTGTCTGACTCAAAATTTCTTAAAACTATTTCTTAAATATTACTTTGATGTAGCTGTAACTGTTTACCTTGTTTGACTCAAAATTTCTTAAACTACATGTTAAATATTACTTTTATATAGCTGTAACTGTTAACCTTGTCTGACTCAAAATTTCTTAAACTACTTCTTAAATATTACTTTGATGTAGCCGTAACTGTTTACCTTGTCTGACTCAAAATTTCTTAAACTACTTCTTAAATATTCCTTTGATGTAGCAGTAACTGTTTACCTTGTCTGGCTCAAAATTTCTTAAACTATTTCTTAAATATTAATTTGATATAGCTGTAACTGTTTACCTTGTCTGACTCAAAATTTCTTAAAACTATTTCTTAAATATTACTTTGATGTAGCTGTAACTGTTTACCTTGTTTGACTCAAAATTTCTTAAACTACATGTTAAATATTACTTTTATATAGCTGTAACTGTTTACCTTGTCTGACTCAAAATTTCTTAAACTACTTCTTAAATATTACTTTGATGTAGCCGTAACTGTTTACCTTGTCTGACTCAAAATTTCTTAAACTACTTCTTAAATATTCCTTTGATGTAGCAGTAACTGTTTACCTTGTCTGGCTCAAAATTTCTTAAACTATTTCTTAAATATTAATTTGATATAGCTGTAACTGTTTACCTTGTCTGACTCAAAATTTCTTAAACTACTTCTTAAATATTACTTTGATGTAGCCGTAACTGTTTACCTTGTCTGACTCAAAATTTCTTAAACTACTTCTTAAATATTCCTTTGATGTAGCAGTAACTGTTTACCTTGTCTGGCTCAAAATTTCTTAAACTATTTCTTAAATATTAATTTGATATAGCTGTAACTGTTTACCTTGTCTGACTCAAAATTTCTTAAAACTATTTCTTAAATATTACTTTGATGTAGCTGTAACTGTTTACCTTGTTTGACTCAAAATTTCTTAAACTACATGTTAAATATTACTTTGATATAGCTGTAACTGTTTACCTTGTCTGACTCAAAATTTCTTAAACTACATGTTAAATATTACTTTGATGTAGCTGTAAATGTTTACCTTGTCTGACTCAAACTTTCTTAAACTATTTCTTAAATATTACTTTGATGTAGCTGTAACTGTTTACCTTGTCTGACTCAAAATTTCTTAAACTATTTCTTTAATATTACTTTGATGGAGCTGTAACTGTTTACCTTTGTCTGACTCAAGCTTGTCTACTAATACCCCCGCCGTTTCAGTTTACCAGTATTTGCTCATGCCAGGCTGAATGTTTCCATTTCTTCTCCAAAGCATAAAATTGTTTTTCTACTATGGTTTGAGAATATGAAAGTAGCGCTGGCTTATAACGCGAACTTAATTCAACGATTTTTTTTATTTTTTTCTTAATTAAATAGTTTTAATATATCGCTCAAAATTAGAATTATCGCAGAGACAAAATTTTCATCTTTTAATAATTTAAACTAACGCATGGCTGTGTAATAGAAAAGAAAGCCAATAATATTTCACTCATCGTTGTACAAATATTGCGTGTCGCTTCGCTCGCAAAATAAATTCACGAAGCAAGAACATTTAACGTTCTTTGCCTCAAATGAAATTTATCGTATTTTGTTTGTGGTTACTCGCCGAAATTAAGTTGCTAATTGAACATAACCTCTTGCGTCGCACTATTCGTGTACGATACAAGAGATGTTTGAGAAAATTTATAATGTTCCATAAATATTTAGTAAAAAGCGGCCAGTTATTTATTTGAAAATTTAATATTTTTATGGTTCGATTTTTTTAACAAAAATTAGTCATTTTAAATAATCCGTAATAATTAGTAATGTCACTGAAATTAAAATAACTTCGTAAATAATACCTTTGTACATATTTATGCTGTCATCAATATATTCACAGTTATATTATTTTTTTCATAGTTAAAAGTTTGTCAAAAAATCACCAGCTTACTTCGACTTTCTTTGCTACATAAATAATTGTATTATATATTGTTCCTTATAAAAATTTTCACGTTACGCGGCGATTGAGGTTACGCGGAGATTTGGTGGTAAAGATCTGTAAACCAATGAAGAACACAATAAATACCGTTGAGAATGTAATTGATAGATTAGCGGTAAATAACTATTGTATGAAAAAAGCGAATAAAACGAAATGCAGTTACATTCCATTTTCAGCAGGCGCTACGCCGGAACGGGGCTGTTAATTTTTACGTAACGTAAACTATTGGGTAACATGGGACTTTTATTAAATATATAATAATTTTATTTCAAAATTTATTAAATAATTTTGTTTCGAAAGTATTTAATAAATTTACTTCAGCACATACATAGCCCACGATATTGTCATTACCCAGATGTTCGAAAAAATAATATATATCTTACAGTATTCATCTGGAAAATGGTAAAAGTTTCCTGTCAGTAGAACAAACAGTTTTTATGCTAAACCATAAGGAAAACAAAAAAGTATTTCCTTTTTATACAATTAATATAATATTCATACACTATATGGCATAAAATGTGATCGAAAAAACGTAACGCTTTCGAATAAACAACAAAATGTTGAACTATTTAACAAACTATTACGGAACAGATAAAAAATAAATAAAAAGATGCAATAAAATATGGACTGAAACAATGAAAATATGCATTGTATCAACAATTATCGATATCTACAAAAATGTTAAAGAATTTTATTTTACATTAAGAATTTTTAATCCAAAACGTTAATTAAAAATATGTATGTGTTTCGAAATATATACATATCGTGAATACAAAACAGAAAACAGCATATAAAATTTATTTCCTCTTCGAAATGAACAAAGTACCTTTAAATATGCATTGAATCAATAGTAAAAATATGCATATTTGGCAACAAGCCGAGGAGATCGTGTATGGAGGCGATACCGTAATAATCTACGTCGAGACTACCAATATGCACCGAAGCGCCAATTGTCTTTGTCTTGACGCGACACATCCGCATATTTGGTTCAGTTTCTTGTTATGTTGCAAGTTAATGTGTCTCAACGGACGTGCGTCATCGACCTTAGCATAGTTTTATTGGTCAATGAATCACCGAAGATTTTGTCATAATGGAAAATTGAAGCGCTGAATCATTTTATGGGGATAATTTCCCATGTTATCGATCGCCAGATCACCTTACTTTTCCTGGTATAATGTCACCTAATATTAAAATTATGAACTTAATGAAGTTTCAGTAATTATACGCTTCAATAAATATAATCATCCACGTAAAATTCTTAAGCGATCATTGTTTTGTTGACCTCATTTTTTTATTTACGCATACAAATATAACTTATTTTGTTCTATTATAAGTAAGCTTTATTTGAGATATAGGCCCACGCCGTTCTAGAATCCCTAGTTAAATGAAAAAAAAAATAAAGCTTTGTCATTTTTGTCGTATCCGGCCGTCCGTTCGCGTACCACACATCGTCCTAAGTTCCTTTCAGTTGAAAACCGACTGTGATGATATTTAGCTGAAAGGCAAAGTTGAGTTAGGTAAAAATACATAAAAACAAAGTAAAAATATCCTTTGAAACGTTTTAAGTACCTGTACATAAAAATTGGGATTTTTTTCTCATGGACCCTGACAAATAGGATGTGATTGAGGAGTTTTATAAAAATGTAATCGAAAGTATCTAATAACATTATGGAGGTATGTTCACTCCTCGTCCACAAAAATATTATAGAGGTAATGACTCTTCAACCTCAAAAATTTAACCACATATATCAAAAATTCGGAATATTATGGAAGTATGTTCACTCTTCAACCTCAAAATTTTAACCACATATGTCAAAAATTCGGGAAAAATATCAGGATACGGCTTTTAGTTACTACGGCTATGCAAAATTATTTCGATCAAGTTGAATTATTAAATTGTGGAGACAGATACAACTAAGTTAATACACATAGTAGTTTTCATAGAAACATCAAAGTCTGTGAAGATAACTATGGCTCAAACAACTTGGTCAATTTGCAAACGGTATGAAGTTTTTTCAGGAGTATAATCAGAATTTCAGAGCGTTAAAAAAAGTATAACCGTTAGGTAGCCTCTCCGCGCAACATTTCTGCGCTTCTTTAGAGTGAGATATCAGGATTTTTATTTGGCATTTTTTATGGCGTAATCGCAATAACGGAGTGTAACACACATAGTTTACTATCGTTCGCTTATATCAAGATGTAATCATTAAATGTCATTATGTGTGAATATTTGGTGTCTTCTATCTCACAAAATTAAAAAGTCTCTTTTAATTTTAACTTCTTAGTCTGACGTTACAAAATGTTTTTAATTTTGTTGTGTAAATTTGATTTCATTTGTGTTTTACTGGAAAATAATTATATTGTGAATATTTTTTATTAAAAAATTTTCCATTTAAGATATTTATATTTACTTACAGTGTTACCTATTTTATATATTCTTAGACAATTGTACTTAGGTGTAAACTCCAGCCGCATGTCGGAGCTGACACGCACAATTTTTTCGTAAATTTTTTTACATGGAAAGTTAAGTTAAAGCCTTCATAATACCCATAAAGTCTACAAATTTGAATTTCCATTTGGGAGCCAGTTTTGATGGGTGAAAAAGAACCTGCAATTATTATTTTACAAAACCATCGTATGGGCATCATTTGAAAGCTTACAGAAAGCGCGAGTTCTCCAGTATAATATTTGTTATGTGAAAATGATATTTTTCTAATGTAATTTACGAAACTCTCTGAAAAATCATAATTTCGAATACTATCAATGGGAAACACTGAAAAAATATGCAATATTTTGGGAGCCAGTTTTGATGGGTGAAAAATAACCTGCAATTATTATTTTACAAAACCATCGTATGGGCATCATTTGAAAGCTTACAGAAAGCGCGAATTCACAAGTATAATATTTGTTATGTGAAAATGATATTTTTCTAATGTAATTTACAAAACTCTCTGAAAAATCATAATTTCGAATACTATCAATGGGAAACATTTGAAAAAATATGCAATATTTTGGGAGCCAGTTTTGATGGGTGAAAGAGAATCTGCAATTATTATTTTACAAAACCATCGTATGGGCATCATTTGAAAGCTTACAGAAAGCGCGAGTTCACAAGTATAATATTTGTTATGTGAAAATGATATTTTTCTAATGTAATTTACGAAACTCTCTGAAAAATCATAATTTCGTATACTATCAATGGGAAACACTGAAAAAATATGCAATATTTTGGGAGCCAGTTTTGATGGGTGAAAGAGAATCTGCAATTATTTTTTTACAAAACCATCGTATGGGCATCATTTGAAAGCTTAAAGAAAGCGCGAGTTCACAAGTATAATATTTGTTATGTGAAAATGATATTTTTCTAATGTAATTTACGAAACTCTCTGAAAAATCATAATTTCGAATACTATCAATGGGAAACACTGAAAAAATATGCAATATTTTGGGAGCCAGTTTTGATGGGTGAAAGAGAATCTGCAATTATTATTTTACAAAACCATCGTATGGGCATCATTTGAAAGCTTACAGAAAGCGCGAGTTCACAAGTATAATATTTGTTACGTGAAAATGATATTTTTCTAATGTAATTTACGAAACTCTCTGAAAAATCATAATTTCGAATACTATCAATGGGAAACACTGAAAAAATATCGAATATTAGTGAAGAAGTCTGTATTGATAAACAAATATCAGAATCGCTAAGCGATAGTTTTTTTTTTGTTTTGTTACAAATAGCTTTATTATTTAAACCTAACCAAAATATTATTAAAAATAATTATTGAAATAAATTGTTCACATCGATATTCACGAAAAGTGTTAGGGTGATCTTTTTAGATTTTGGTTATTTATCAAGTTATCTCAGTATTAAAATATATCGGTGTATAAAATGTAGATTAAAGATTGGGTGCGGGTCACATGTGATGGAGAACTTATGTAGGTTTCAATACAAATCACACCAGTTCAAATCGTACTTGGCTCAGTTTTCAGCTGATCACAATTTAAAATTAAGATGTTTAGCGAAGCAGCAGCATTCCAACGGAATAATCGACTTCATGGCTTCTCCAATTCTTCCCCAGGTCGTACTGCTCCTCTGTCGTCTCCGGCCACAGTACACCTTCTCGCATAGCCGGAAGTCGCAGCCAGTACTACTGGGAATGGTAGCTCTCGCTATCGCACTTCCGCCACCCTCCGTCCACGAGATCCGGTTGGAGTCCGACATGTTCGTCACTAGGATTACGTTCGATTTCCGGATAGCGCATTGCGAACCCAGGTTGGTATACACAGTTCCGTACAATGACTATTTTGTGCATATGTTAAAACTGAAGAAAATTGCGTTTTATTACCGAAAATTGCGTTTTATCACGTTTTATTACCGAAAGGATTGCATTAATACTTATTTACAATTATCAGTATGATGCACATATTTTAGAAAAAAAAACGCTTTCGCTTAAAACAAAATATGATAACAGATATGAAATACAACAGTTATGAAATACACAAAGTTTGTATTTTGAAATCGCGATGGCCAATAAAATAAACTATATCATGAAAAAAATTGGTATTTATTTTCGTTTATATTTGTTTCAGAAAACCTTTTAACAACCTGTTCATTTTCTGACTTGCAGTTGCTAATTAAAATTTACCTCAAAACCACTTAAATAACACTTATCGCAAAAAAAAGCAAAATGTTTGTGTTTCGATATCGCGATGGCCAATAAAATAAACAATATTATGAAAAATTGGTATTTACTTACGTTTACATTTGTTTCAGAAAATCTTTTAATATCCTGTTCATTTTCTGACTTGCGGTTGCTAATTAAAACTTATCTCAAAAGCACTTAATTAAAACTGATTGTAATTAAGTGCTTTTGATTTTAAGAGAGATTTGAGCTTTATATGATTTTGAGCTTTATTTGCTTGTAAAAAATAGACACCAAATTTTATGATCTTTAATTTTAGTAACAAAGCTTAAGGTTAATTCAGACAAATTAACAAAACAATTTTCGCTTCTTTATTAAAATACTTTATTGTTACACTTCAAATTTACAAAAAATCATGATGTAATCAATCGGAATATAAGTATTGTTACGATGGATATGGGACAATTGTTTTGAGTAGCGACGTCATACTGGTAAGACGGTCATAAGGGTAAAGATGTAGTCTAAAAACTATTGGCAATGGGTTAGATCTACTATTTTTTCTATCGGGCTTTCCCTTTAATGGTATTAACCAGAATAACTATCCCTCAAGATACGTACAACTCTATAAATCTACTATTTTTTCTATCGGACGTTCCCTTTAATGAAATTAATCAGAATAACTATCGCTCAAGATACCTACAACTCTAGAAATCTACTATTTTTTCTATCGGGTATTCCCTTTAATGATATTAATCAGAATAACTATCGCTCAAGATACCTACAACTCTAGAAATCGACTATTTTTTCTATGGGGTATTCCCTTTAATGATATTAATCAGAATAACTATCGCTCAAGATACCTACAACTCTATAAATCTACTATTTTTTCTATCGGGCATTCCCTTTAATGATATTAATCAGAATAACTATCGCTCAAGATACCTACAACTCTAGAAATCGACTATTTTTTCTATGGGGTATTCCCTTTAATTATATTAATCAGAATAACTATCGCTCAAGATACCTACAACTCTAGAAATTGACTATTTTTTCTATGGGGTATTCCCTTTAATGATATTAATCAGAATAACTATCGCTCAAGATACCTACAACTCTATAAATCTACTATTTTTTCTATCGGGCATTCCCTTTAATGATATTAATCAGAATAACTATCGCTCAAGATACCTACAACTCTAGAAATCGACTATTTTTTCTATGGGGTATTCCCTTTAATTATATTAATCAGAATAACTATCGCTCAAGATACCTACAACTCTAGAAATCGACTATTTTTTCTATGGGGTATTCCCTTTAATGATATTAATCAGAATAACTATCGCTCAAGATACCTACAACTCTATAAATCTACTATTTTTTCTATCGGGCATTCCCTTTAATGATATTAATCAGAATAACTATCGCTCAAGATACCTACAACTCTATAAATCTACTATTTTTTCCATCGGGCATTTCCTTTAATGATATTAATCAGAATAACTATCGCTCAAGATACCTACGACTCTATAAATCTACTATTTTTTTCTATCGGGCATTCCCTTTAATGATATTAACCAGAATAACTATCGCTCAAGACACCTACAACTCCATAACACGGATATGGAGGGTCTACAATTGAAACAAATTTACAGAAAACCTTTTTATTTTTTTATTTATTTAATTTCATATAAATGATATGTTCCGGAATAGAAGACGGCACTCCATATCATAGGAATGAACCAAATCATAATCCGCAATAAATATAATCATATTCCAATGTTATAAAGTCTGAATACTTTGGAGTAAATACAAAATGGCAATGAACATAAAAATTTATCATTCTGGAAGCTGAGTAAAGACGGGTTGATGCCCCGTTTCGTTGTAAAAAAAAAGGAAGAAAATTTAAAAAAAACTGAAACGATTCTTAGAATAAATACAAAAGCGATTGGTGAATTTCTTCAAGTTAGTTTCATTAATTTCAATCTGGTTTTGCAAATACTGATTTGGACATACATGTTTGTGAATTCAATCTGCAGTTGATTCTGTAAACTTTTGTTTAATGACGTTTCGGGGCTTTTTAAGTTTTTTTAGAATTCCAGTCACGAGTTTGTCGCAATTCTGCATTAAATCAAATGATTAGTTATATGAACCACGAGAAAGCCAGCAAAACATTTACAGTTATTAGCTCTAATTCGACCACTTTAGAAAAAAAGCCCGTGTCACATAAACCCATAAAAACCCATAAAACAAACAACGTTCAATTTATTTCGGCAATTTACATCAAGAATTGAAATAAATCGAGCATCGGTATAACTTTTAATTATTATAATTCAACATTATCATAATAAAAACCTTTTCAAATATAAAATTATCCCATAGAGAATTAAGTAATATTTTAATATAAAATTAACCTTTATAACGTAAACAACGTTATAAAGGTTTTAAAAAACTATGTTATCATAGAACACATTGATTAACACCATTCTTTATATGATTATATATTTTTCCCACAGAGTTTCCGAACTTTTGGGTTACACGGCCGAAGAAATCACCGGAAAAAACTTATATTCGCTGTGCCACGGAGAAGATGCCAATAAACTAAGAAAATGCCACATAGATCGTAAGTATATAATGATTTTTTTTAACTTTTCCAACTACTTTACTTCCGTTCGTTTTTTTACCAAAAAACTCTTCTTAATACAAATCAGGTTGATATATTTATTAGTAACAATGGCACATTGTACATATAATTAAGAAAATAAATGTATCGACAATAAGCTATGAATTTTACAACTGACTTTAATATTTTAATTTGAAAATCGATTTTGACATATTATTGATTTCTCACAATAATATAAAAATATATATAAAATATAAAGTTTTCCATTATAAAGTGACATCATTTGTGACCACACCCAAAGACAATTTACGCAATAAAAACCATATAGACCATCCCGTCAACTGAATATAAATGTATGTCGTACGTCGATTTCAAGTAGCAATATTGTTATTGTCAGTTTAAGTTTCCTTGTGATCGGCTATAAGACGAAGTTGATACGCTTTACAATTGTTAACGTCAGCAAAAGTGTGATTAAAATATATTTTTTTATGTCTTTTTCCAAGAGTTCTATTTTATTTTATAAATATATTCTTAGAAAGCAAATATCTAAATTGTCCAACATTGGAAAAGGTGCTATTATTTCTAATTTATCAACGACTCTCCGACGTCATTTACAACAGTTAAGTATTGTTGATATTTTCATTAGCAGCATCAACATCCTTATGGAAAATAATAGAAATGAATCCATTGATACTTATGCTACAAACGAAGTTTTACACAACTCAATTTATTTGTTGATTCACTTAAACTGTAATAATTTATTAATGTTCATATATAAGGTTATTGTTTTATTCACAAAACTTAAAAGTACATCACTAACAATCTTTAATACAAATACTGCGAATCCTTTAGCACGATATAATATCCTTCCTATCTGAAGTTCGGTAACTATGACAGAAACATTCTTATAAAAATCATTCAAAATTTCCTTGTCCTATTTAATTATATTTGTACAATATTCATTGTAGTTCCAAGTACCAGCTTCTTTGTGAATAACATCATGTTGACAATGACGTTATGTTAAATACATATATTATAAGTAAAAGATAAGGTAATTGCTTGTCTTTATCATAACTTACTCTTTGATATACGTATTTCATAAGAGCTATCTAAGAGTATAGCCTATTAACAACAACGTCGTCAGGTACAACCATTTACGTTACCAATAAAATGTTGAATTGATTATTGATATCGATTTCTAATCCAACGATTGAACGTCTTCACCGAACCTAAAAGTACATTACTACCACTTTTTAACCATGAGCCTATTAACTGAATACAAATGTGTGAGCTGTCTAAACTTCGGCAACTATATTCCTACCAACGACATCATGATTGGAAATTCCGCTCCTATGTCTAAGGACAATAAACACTTTCCGACAGCCATTACATTGGTCCCAAGTGGCGATATTTTTATTGTCAGCATCAGTATCCTTGTGGACGGCAATGGAAACGGTGTCGATTCGTTCATCGACTATTTACGTCGTCGTCAGATTGATCGATCACCTCCGAGTGTCAACGAAAAGTCTTGACATGGATGTAGTCGACCGATGCAGAGCGGAATACTAAATAGGATTGGTACAACGATGGCTACTTGAAGTCGAGATTTCACCACTTTATTAGGTCAACTTGAATGTATTACGCTAGTAGGTATGTTTACTGCGTTGTTGGTTGTTGACGATTCATTGTTTATCCATTTTTTTTGATCGACGGTTGAGCAATTTTCAGGGTTCATTTGTAAATAAGGTCTGTTTATTTAAACTTTTACATCACCTCTAACCGAGGTGAAGTTGTCTAGAGTGGAGGAAAGTCAGATCATATTTACGATCTCTAGGATGAACGATCTTTTCTTCAGCACCTATTAAGCATATATTAAGTTTCACTGTGGTAGTTTAACGTGTTTCATGTTTTCACCACAGTGAAATTAATGGTAATTTTTTTATGGTTGAAAAATATCTCAGCAATAAGTACTTCGAAATGATTGGTAATTTTAGAATTTCAACATAATGCAAAAGTATTAAGTTTACATAAGTGTTGTTTCGAAATATGTTATTTTGTTTCGAAATATGTTATTTTGTTTCGAAATATATTATTTTGTTTCGAAATGTGTCATTTTCTTTCGAAATATGTTATTTTCTTTCAAAATATGTTATTACTCATTTGGGTAATTTAGGTATGTTTCGAAAATGTTATTTTGTTTCGAAATATGTTATTTTATTTCGAAATATCTTATTTTGTTTCGAAATATGTTATTTTGTTTCAAAATATGTTATTACACATTTGGGTAATTTAGGTACTTATTATAATTTATTTGTTCATATATGACTGTATACATTTTTTTATATAATTCGTACTTATTTTAGTTATGTAAGAATTTTCCTAAAACTATATTTCCTTGAAATTCGTAGTACGTTTTTTTCAGCATTCGATTAAAAATAGCTTAATGAAATTAACACAGCTATTAATATTTCATTCAATATAATTGTAGTTTTTGCATTATTCTCCCTAATGTCATTTCTTTCCACTATTTACGTTTTAAGAGAGGACGTAATCACTTTTCAGTGTGTTCATTTATTTTTATACGGTTTTCTTCTTCTGATTAGAATTAGTACCAAAAAGTAGCGGCAAATTGTAACCATTTTCCAATTCTGAATGCGTTTACAATCTTTAAAGCAGGTCCGATTGTTTTTGTAAACATGAAGCGTTTGAAAACTTCATATGAAGAAATAAAATTTTAGTAAAATATTACATGAATCCTATGTCAACTTTAACTAATATTGAGATCTTCCAGATCGAACCCCAATTTTGATGTAAAAGTCAATGAAAAATGTACATTAGATAATATTATTTTAGACTTTCTTAAAATCGTGTCCACGTAAAATTTTTCATGTAAATATATTGATCCACGCCAGATTCAATTTACCCTGAGTAATATTTTATGGTATAAAAACAACATTAAATTTGTTAGCCAATACTCCATAAACTTTTATTTTATATTCAAAATCTAGTAGCTATAATTAAAACAAGTAAATATTTCGTGAAAACTGTATCGAAATTGGACAATACATTCAAAAGGAACAAACTAACAAAAGGAAATTTGAACATGTATACTCTCACTCCAAAACGCATTTATTTTCCCCGCTGTAGGTTAAAAATGATTCTTTGTCAATTTATTTCCAAAAAAAGTGAACAACTTGTTTAGTCTAGATAGCATCACGCCCTCATAAGTTTCTATGTTTATAAACAATTAAACATTTACCAAGCTCGAATGTTGCTCGTGACTCCATTCTTCTTCATATACGCCCGCATTTGTAAATAAATTACATATCCCCTTATAAACGTAACCTCCTGCTGACTACTTCCCCTCTGCTCGTGACAAGAGCATGTATCCGATTATATCGTCAGCTGAAAGCATCTTCTGAATACCAATTAGAATCTAATGCGTGCGTTCTTTCTCTGTGCGTTGTCTGTGATGAAACGCCGACGTTTGATGTCTTCATCAGTTCGGATACTGGAAACTAAGGGCGTTTACAGAGTGAATTTCGAGGAATATAATAGGAGGCCTATATGATAAAAATAACGCAACTGCGTTGCAACTCTCGATGTAGAACATCGTTACTTTTTTGTAATGTCCTAGTTCTACATTGTAAGTTGCATGAATAATCCTTTAAGCGACATACGCGTCACGCTGGGAATAGAATAGCCGTGTGATGCCCAAGGATATTTCCATATTAACGCACTCCTATCGCCATCTGTTGGCACCTTCTTACAAACATGCTATATCTACTTACAAGCTATGTTGCATGTACGTTATATGTGTTCATAATGAAAATTTTAATTTTGTTTCATTAAAAATTAAATCACAAATTTTCATTGAATACTGTCGTATGCTGTCAACGTTAAAGACTGTTTTTACATTTTAATTTCTTTTTAGAAGTGTTCAGAAGAGGAAAACGTCAACATGAAGAACTATTAATATAGCATTTGAATCGCAGTCCTAAAGTTAAATGCTATACTTAGTTTCTGTTTTATATTTATAATTTATAGGACATGAAAAAAGACATCTATTTCTAATAAACACACGCGTGTATTGTCAACAGGTGTGTCCTTTATATGTGACGTTTGCGTTAAACGTCTCTGCTGAACATGCCATATAAAAACTAAAAAAATCTTATTTCTTTTATATTAAAACCTTACGTTTATATTAAAACCTTATGCGTAGAACAGTGATGATTGCAATAAAAACCAAGTTGTACGCGTATAAAGTCGTATACATACACGCAAAAACGGATCCTAAAAATTTAGTCACACTTCCGACGTGCTGATATATATTATTACTACTACACAACAGTTTTAGGTTTCTATGTTCAGGCCCTTATAATTTCGTCATGCCCTTGTGTGTCTGCCCATCTCTACAGCATCGTAGTTTCTACAGTTTCAGATCTAAAACAGCCGTGTGATACCCAATATTACTACAGATAACTATCTTAATTAATACGTAGCATTTTTTTTCGTTTTTAAGGGACTTCCCCTTATTAGGAAAAGTAGAGGGAAAAGAGTTTTGTTTAGCGTAGCCTATTGTATAGGGTATCGTTGAAAAGTCTTTTCAAAGGAAGTTTACCACTTTTCATTTGTTTGCCTCATTTAAGAAGTATTAAGCTACGATGACATTTTCAATGTGTCTGCCCTACTTTCACTTCCAAAGAAGACTACGTAGACTGTATACGCGGAAACAACGCACATGGAAATTGCTGTATAACTGTTCTTGCTAGTGTAGTTAAAGTAAATTAAGATGAAGTATTAAAATAAATGTAGCAATATTTAATTTAAAAAAAATAAAGAAAACGAATAGCAATACCAGGTCAAACTGTGGGAGTATTATACTCCCTATTCTTTACTTTTTAATAATAATATATATTATTATTAAAAAGTAAAGAATTGAAAGTTAGGGCTACATAGTCTATCTGATGACATTTTTTATTGTTTCACAAAAGCGAAAGGGTTGAAACTTGGGCCTAACAGTCTATTTAATGATATATTCAATAGATCTACAAAAATAAATAGTTGAAACTCGGGTTAAACAGTCTATCTAATGACATTTTTATTGCTCGAAAAAAGCGAAAATGTTGAAACTTGAGCTTAACAGTCTATCTAATGACATTTATCGCTCTACAAAAGCAAAAGGTTTGAGACTTGGCTTAACAGTCTATTTAACGATATTTTTAATTGATCCACGAAAATAAATAGTTGAAACTCGGGTTAAACAGTCTATCTAATGACATTTTTATTGCTCTAAAGAAGCGAAAATGTTGAAACTAGAGCTTAACAGTCTATCTAATGACATTTATCGCTCTACAAAAGCAAAAGGTTTGAGACTTGGCTTAACAGTCTATTTAACGATATTTTTAATTGATCCACAAAAATAAATAGTTGAACTCAGGTTAAACAGTCTATCTAATGACATTTTTATTGCTCTAAAAAAACGAAAATGTTGAAACTTGAGCTTAACAGTCTATCTAATGACATTTATCGCTCTACAAAAGCAAAAGATTTGAGACTTGGCTTAACAGTCTATTTAACGATATTTTTAATTGATCCACAAAAATAAATAGTTGAAACTCGGGATAAACAGTCTATCTAATGACATTTTTATTGCTCTAAAACAGCGAAAATGTTGAAACTTGAGCTTAACAGCAAAAGGTTTGAGACTTGGCTTGACACTTTATTTAACGATATTTTTAATTGATCTACAAAAGCAAAGAGTTGAAACTTGGGCTTAACAGTTAATCTAATGTTATTTTTATTGCTCTCCAAAAACAGAGTTGAAACTTGGAACATATAACCTTTCTAATGATATTTTTATTGCTCTAAAGTGTGACATATTAACTCAATAATACTTTTGAAGTTAACACAGTATAACGGCCGAGAAGTATTTTAAGAAGTTTCTAAAGCAAAGTGAAAATAATGTTAGTCACATAAACTACAAAGTTAAAAAGTATACCTAAAAAGGGGCTTAGTGCGTGCCAGGATACGTACAAAGTATGGTTCACTAGTTAGCTACGTCTTTTAAACTCGTTAACCGAAATAATTTCAGTTGAAATTTCAAATGCTAATATATATTTGATATTTTGAAAATTTTAAAAACCCGTCGTTGAAAAATTAAAAAGTGAGAAAACAATTTGCACGTTATTTTGAAACTTAATATTTGAAAAATGTCAAATTAATCTCATTGTAAAAGATTTTTCTCTTTCCCATTTTTTTTATCGTCTCTTCTTATTAACGGTATACCTTAAAAACTAGGAAAGCAATTTTTTCCGCTATTAACTGAAATCTTAATCTGAAGCATATACTTTCAAAATTTCATGCGCGTAGATATAAAGCAGTAGTAACTATGAAGACGTGACAGATTAACGAACACACATGGACATGACGAAGTAATAAGGGTTCCGTATTTAACTACGGAACCCTTGTTAGAAGAATAAATATTATATAAGTCAGTGTAAAACAATCACGTTAATTCGACATAAAATAGGACACTGCAAACTTTATAGGACTATAGTGACGCTATCCCCACTCCTATCGCGTTTCTTCTGTCACACATTTTCGCGACTTCGTACGAACACATGTGCATTCTGCTGTACTATTATAAATTTCAGTTCAAAATGAAAGTAAAAAATTATTTCTGTTTAGGAACGTGTAAGACCAAATTTAGGAACAAATAATTAGACAAAATTATTGACAATTTATTTTTATTATCTCTATAGTCTCTGATGATAAGTAAAAATCAATTCCGGTACCATCCATTAAAGGGCCATATAACTTACAATCAATTTTATATCTCATCAGGACGTTGTGTAAAATTACATAGTGGACAACTAAAATACTTTTTCTGAAAAGGCTACCTCATTATTTTATATCCCCATAAAATTTCTGACTCATATGGAATCATTCTTTCTCAACCCGAGGATAACAAAGATACGTCGGTGACAGCTCCCAAAACTAAAAGATTTGTATATGTAAAATCTTTTGTTAATGAATTATAATCAATTCCGTAATTAAGGAATTCGCGATGTTTAAAAGGTTGAGCAATTATTGATTAGGGAGTAGTGAGGTTACTAACTTCGTTTTTCATCTTTTTTGATGGTCGTGATATTAAAATAAGATGCAGAAACCCTTTTTTACAAACATTGAAACAATCAATTTATTTTACAAAATCAACAAAAATGTCATGTCATCGCTAACAGATGACGCTGAATACACGTGAAAATTGTCGCCTCTTCATTTTCGCTGTAGATAGATTGATCGTAACGGAAGCACTTTTGTTCAGGATCGTAACGGAACCACTTGTGTTTAGAAATCGCGTAAGATACGATGATGTCCTTTAGAAACCGCGTAAGATACGATGACGACATCCATAGAGAACATTTTTAAATAATTATGCTTTTGAAATGTTCAAGCTATTGTTTATTAAAAAAATCGCTGGAAATTTTGTAAAATAAATTCAATTTTGACTAATTTTCCGAAAAAAATATGGAAAAACATTTTCACTTAATCATCTGCAAGATAGGACGCTTATCCTATTCGATTTATATAACACAATATTCACGACGAGCTATTTATAACTATGTCATCCTTGCGTATTTATTTAAAGTAGTTCTCAAAATAACACATTTGAAACCCTACCTGATAATGGATACAAATGAATATACTTAAAACTTCTTTCAGTAATGAGTAAAGGCCAGGTGTTGACGCATTACTATCGCATCATGAACAAGCTGGGCGGATACACATGGGTGCAGACCTGTGCCACAGTTGTCTGCTCCTCCAAAAACGCCGACGAGCAGAACGTCATCTGCGTGAACTACGTCATCAGGTACCTAAAGCTTTCTGTAATTTTCACACGAAGTCGCATGGAATTAATCCTTAAGTTTTCTTAGTACTTAAATAGTTAGTATTTTCAATCCTTTGGTTTAAAAACTTAACTTTGAAGATTTTGATTTAAATGAGTGAAATTCAAAATATGAATTATGTGAAGATAAATTTTCTCTTTTCTGAAAATTATCGAGATATTTGCAATAATCAACCTAAAAGCTCTTTTACAAACATAGGATTTTTTGTGGTTTGTTGTTTCGTCGCCATGGTATATTACGTTTACACAATGCTTACATTTAACAGTATTGCACACTTCGATATCCCTGGTTCGATTCCCGGTCGCTCGTTGAGCGGGGCTGGAGTAGTGTTCATAAATGCGTAGCTAAAATGCAACAAACTAGTGACAGACAGCGGCGCCACTAATGCGAGAAGCTATGTACTGTGATTGTCAACATGTCTGTCCGGCCAGCAATTATGAACATTACTCCAATGATACGCGTACTGAATAGGTCTATGTATGTCCAGCAATGGACTGAGACAGGTTATTGTAATGATGACGTTAAAAAAGATATTATTAAGTGAAACCTAATTAACTTCGATCAATTAAGGCAGCCATAAAGAATGATTGGGACAGTTTCAATCTAGTTCTGCAAATAATCCACCTTTAGATTAAAACATTTATGTACATTTCTATTCTAAATAAGGGGATAAATTTAATTGTAGTACTATTTACACTTTTCACTTTTTAAGTTAACCATACTTTTGACTAATATTTTCTGCAATAAACTTTTCAGTGGTCGCGAATACCCTAACATAGTAATGGACTGCTGTCAGCTGGAAGAAAACGTCCAAGGTGTAAAACGTGAAGAAACGACAGGAGACCCAGAGAACGGGTCCCCAGATGCCGACAAGTCAACGGAAGGTTCTCGTTCCGGTCTCCCCGGTCCATTACCGCCGCGTTGCTCTCCACAGCCCGACGGAAACGACTCGCCCGAGCATAGACCCGATCGCTCTTCTGATGTCACCCAGCTCAGCCAAATCACCTCACCGCTGGACCAACCCCAGCCACTCGTGGTTGCCTCTAACAAAATGAACAGAAGCAGCGTAGAAAAAGACGTGTCACCTCTCTCAACTAGGAAACCAAAGAAAAGAAAACTGGTCCAGAACGAGGAGGAAAACAGTAATACTCCAGATAACGCTGAGCCAGCTTGCTTACCGCAGAATCCAAAGACATTACCTCTGGCCATGCGCGGTATCCTTTCCCCCAATAATACGGCGCCGTGCAGTACTGCACCTCACGTGACGACAAACCAAGATATGAATCCCGTTAATGCTAAACCCGCTATGCCCATCGCTGAGCCTGTTGCGGATACGACGTCGGTTAAAGATTTAGAAAATGCCATGTCCAAACATTTACCTACATCGATACTGAATGTTGACAAGGATACTCATTCTGCGTCTGCACATCAGCCTACCGACTTTTCGACGGATACACTCCTCAAACAGCAGCAGCAGAAGTCTACGATTCAATGGATAGGGGCGCAAAATCATTTGAGTCACTTAAACCAGCAACTACAGCACGGACATTCGGCCGTTGCCTCGATGCCTGCTTCTGCGCTTTTGAGGCAACTATACGCAAATCGCGAAAGTGTTATCCGTACAAACGTCTTAGGAATAACTTCGGGTAGCAGCAGAGTAGGAAGTGCCGCAGGTTTTTACGCCAACGATGGACAAGTCGGTCCCTTACCGACTCCACCGGGCAGCGAAGGTTCATCCACGTATGGAGATCATCAGTTTATAAACTTACACAATCAGAAACCAAACAGCGACGCTTTTAGTAATTTGGTTTCGTCTTACGGATCTTCTAGTAGTTATGCTATGGATTATCATTCTGCAATGACTCCTCCGAGTTCCGTGTCACCCAGAGACAAACAGCAGTCTTATTCACATCCAGGAGTAGCCTTTGACAATTCATCTGTTTATACAGATGTTTTAAGGCACTCCTACCTTGGATCAAATAATGAAACACCAGCGCAACCGTTACCATTGAAACCTCAAGTTTATTCGGCGATGCACGGTGCGCTGGACTACGCGTCTTCGACTCTAGATCAGAGCCAATTCTTCCACGGTACTCCTAACTCTGGTTTCCATCTCTATCACCCTGCTTCTAATAAGACCGGTCCGCCTACCTCGAACTGGTATTCGACTACTTCATAGCTGTATTAGATTTTAATATATTAAAATATTTGATGTGATGTACATAAGTAGCTAGCTGGCATAGCGTTATCAGTTTCAATTTAGTCAAATAGGCTTAAATTGATTTTAGAATCATCTCATGAATTGAAACATTACTCGTGTTATAAAAAAGGCAATTTTTTTTTAAATTCAGAAAGATTTTTTCAATTCTATAATATTTTGTTTAGAAACATCCATTTCTTAATTCTAAATTCCTCTGACACTAACATTTAAATAAAACAAGACTACAGATACTAAGAAAATATTTGCAATTTCAAAAATTCGATCCGTAACTTAATTTCTTGCATTATTCATTCCTTGAATAAATTTTGCAATTAATTATTTAAATTTTATAAGTATTTATTAAAAGCGTTTCAACTCTATGGTATGACACCATAGAGTTCAAACGTTTTGACACCATAGAGTTCAAACGTTTTGACACCATAGAGTTCAAACGTTTTGACACCATAGAGTTCAAACGCATGACTCTTTATTTACCTCAGAGTAAATGTAAAAGAATAAAATTCAGTTGATGTGAGCTTGATGCTTAATTAAATGATATTATTAGTAAACAAAGCATTTTTATCATTACCTATAAAAAATGATTTTGTACCATAATAGTATTAATTATTTAGATTAAATTTGTATAAAATAACTATTTTAAATATTATAATGATTTGTGTATATATATTATTTAATTAAATCATTCCATTAATCAATTAATACATTAAATTAGATCCCATTGCTTCAAGTATAATTGTAATAAATTAAAATACTCTCTTAAGTCATCTATTTTAATTTTAATGTATTTTTCTATTGCAAAGAGTTATTTGAATAATGATTACATAAGTTTCATACATTAATTTGTACTTATTTTATTATTTATTTTAGCTCAAAATTAATTAAATTATTTTAAACACAATGAACAAATGAATCACTTGGTTATGCTAAAGATGGAGATGGTTATGTTCAAAGTTTTGATTCATATTGTTTGAATTTATTAACAAATTCTATCCACTGCAAAATTGTGAGAATTTCAAAATACAATTTATCAAATATTTTTTTCAATATAAGATTCACCATAAACCAATCTATCATATAGTCATCCTTTAGATTGTAATGAAAATCATTTTTCTTACAATTTAATTGAAATATTTTTAATCGGTCTATAAAGCATCACAATAAAAATTAAGTGAAAATGGTTAGATGTGGATCATAGAAAGATATATGAAAAGTTTCTTAGGACAACATTCATAATCATATTTATTAAGTTCTGAAAACGAGTAACGCTTTAATGATGGTAGTAAATTTTAAAATGTGATGCATACTATATGTAAATGAACAATTGGGTATTTGACTAAATTTTTTTATTTCATTAATCATAATTTCAAGGTACAAGCTGATAAAGAGTGAAAAAATTTTTAATAATCTTAAAAATTGACCGAGTTATAAAAGTTTAAATTTAACCTTTAGAGAAGGATGGCAATACTGTGTTGTGAGGTTATTTTTAATATTGCACATTATACTCTACGAGAGGAAAAGAGACAGGGATATACCCAACTCTATCCATATCTTCAAATTTAGAAGCTTACAACTGGCTTATTTTTCAATAAATTTTTGAATTTTTTCAAGACTGGTTTTTAATTAACTTATATTTCACAATGTTGTAAGGAAAATATCAAAATTTAGAATGAGTATAGGATGGCAATACTGTGTCATCCTTGTCTAAAGGTTAAATTTAAACTTTTATAACTCGGTCAATTTTTAAGATTATTAAAAAAGATTTCCACTCTTCATCAGCTTGTACCTTGGAATTAACAAAATTTAGTCAAACACCCAATTATATATTGTAGCAACAAACTTTTACAAACGAACAATATTCCTGTTTTTATTAAATGCGATGTTTGCACTCTCAACACAAGTCATAGCCAAACTAATACTTCAAGAAATATATTTCTTTTTACCACACGCACGTTTGTGCCAGCACATCCCAAACTTTACTAAAATTATATGATTAAATTTTTATGTCTATTTGACATTTAAGCATTACTTAGCAGACTACAGCAATAATTATGAATACAATATTCTCTTTGTTTATAAGGTAAAATATTTAAAAATTAATGAATCAAACTTTATTCATCACCATATTTATCCTGGCAGACGCAAAGCTCAGCTTTTCTTAATTTAATTTACTTTAAGTTCCGCAAGCGAATAAAACTCAAAAACAAGACAAAATGCATAGGTAAATCAATTAACTATTATACTCAAGTTTAAATTTATTAAAAATTAAACAATTATTAAGATATTAAACATAATCAGTATGTTGTTAGTTTAATTAAGATTAAGTGAAACCAAATTGTTAAAAGTTAAGTTAAATAAACGCGTTGTACAATTTACTGTTAGTTATGTTTAAAGCTAAGTATTAATAATGATATTGTAAAGTATTGTAGGAAATTTTATTTGCTCTTTTAAATTTATTTAAAAATAATGAAACAATCATTTTATCGGAATAATATGTGGAATAACAATATACAATTTCCAGTGGAATTTTTTCCAGTGAATTAAATTACACTGTGTTAACATTTCAGTATTTTATATCGTCAGAGCTAAACTAATTTATAATTTTTTCCACCACTTTTATGATACTCTGATAATGATTACGAAAATATTAGAACTTTGAAATGTGTATTTTATATCTTACTTCTTGACATTCAAAGTAATCCATTTAACCATTAATTTATTATAAAAAAATTAATGTAATGTAACTGAAAAATAAAATTATTTACTTAACTTGAAATATGCACATGCATCTCAAATATCAATTGAAAAATAATAAATTTCATAAAAATCAATAAGACTTTAATTTTGAAATATAGCAAACAATTTCAATTTTTTTTGAACTCATAGATGGATATTAAAGCCTTGAAATATTCGAAAAATTAATAAGACAATTTAATATTTATTAATGTTTTGTAAAACACATATTCTGTTAACAAAAAAGCACAAAGTAATCCAACTTCCATTTTGATTTTTGCACATTTTAAATACACAAAAATCCATATAGATTTTTCTGGCTATATTCAATTTAACAGTTTTATCTCGGTTACAAATGAATATGCTTTTAAAATTTTATCAATACAATGCGGCAGGTGAAAAAATGTTCCAAGTTTTCCACCTAAAATTATTTTGCTGTGATCTGTTACATTAAAAATCATCTGTTTTTCAAATAAGTGGAAAATAGATATTCTGTGCAATAGGAAACAAATTGTTGTTAAAATTATTATTAAAAAATTGATTTTAATCATTACGCTATTAATGTATCTTGTTAATACTTTTATTGTATTGATGTAATTATAATTATAATTAGAGATAAATTAGACATTATCTATTATTAATTAGTAATTTTTAATATTGGACAATGTGTATCGGTTGTAGCGGTCAAAAATCAGCGGCAATATTGTATTTCGGTTTAATTTTTATTTTTTTTGTATTGTTATCAAATTATGGTGATTGAAAATTGAGTTTTTATAATATATTTTTATATTAGTATTATTTTTTTATGAAATCAAATATTGAAAATATTGTTCATTTTTTTTACGTTCAACTCCGAAATATGAACTCAAGATTACTGAAATGTACTGTGTTTTATTTATCCTCATATTTTTAGCCACTTTATATATATGTGATTTTTATTAATCAAGCTTATATTTTTAGGAAAATGTTGAATTTGATAAAAAGTAGCAGTTTTAAAAATTATGAATGGCTCCATTAATTTTTATGGTCATATCCTTACAATATATTACCATGTATATGTTTATTACCATATAGAAAAAACTACAGTGTGTTAACTGTTAAATAAGCGAATATCCATTTACTGAAGTAAATATAGAACATATTTAATTTAACCCTTTCAGATGGGCTGGGTTTAAGGGATTGGACTCGTAGTGGGTGACTGAGGACAAAATGTGCAGTTATGAGTCAAATTCGAAATTCTAACTTTCCTGTGCATTTCTCAAAGTGCAGTTCAGTTGTTATTAATATTTGCCCAAAAAACAAAACTTAAAGCTATACTGGTGGTATAAAATGTGATTATTTTCTATTTTAATGTTTTAGAGAAAAAAAATTAACTCTATTGCATTGAAGATAATAATAGAATTGTTTTTTAATGATAAAAACCGATCTTAGCATTTTTATACCATAGTATAATTACATACATTATTAAAATTAAAATTTTGTTATGAAAGGTGCTAATCAGGGCTACTCATTGAATTGTGCTTCAGTATTTGCAATTAGTATCGTAACCCAACACACACTTTGATTCTAAGTGTTGGATAACCATCTTGAAGAATCTTTTCCTTCTAAAGAATTGAGCGATTCTCTCTTCTTCTTTCAGGTCCAATTGCCCCTTCTCCTCTACAACTGATCTCTAAATGTCAGAGATCTTGTTAACATTAACACTATTAACATTCACTTAAAGTTACTTAGTTTGTGCTTTTTAATAAAGAGTTAAAACCAAGATTTTATCGTAATTTTACTCAATAGACCTCTATAGTTGAATTTTACCCAATGTAATTGTTTTTTTAAATATTGTTAAATATTATCAGTTTTGCTGTTTTAGAAATTTCTTATTTAAATGTCATTAAATGTGCACATTTGGAAGGGTTTATATGACAAGGTTAAGAAAAAAGATCAATCAAGTACGAGTAAAACTTGCACTATGAGGGATCTGTGTACATTTAGGCACTTATAAACTTTAAGGGTACATAGTGTTTCTATTAAACTATTTACAAATATCAATTTTTCACGTTAGTGTATTGATTACTATATCTCTCACAAGCATAAGAACATGGGACATATTTCAAGAATTAGAAGATCTAGTTTCACTAGTTTTCCTGTAATATCCTAGTTAGATTTTATCAAACCTGTTTTTTCTTGATTTTTGGCTCATTAGTTTCGGAAGTAAGGGAGAAGAATTTTTAACTAAAACTAATAATTTATTAAATATGCAAAACTATTTTTGTATTCCTCATAATAAGACTTTTCAAATTATACCCGACAAGATAAATAAAGTAAAATTTTTTTTTTAATAACTTTAATTTTTTTTTAATATTTTTAATGTCGGTTAATAAGATGTATTGATATATCTTTCATAGGCGTAAAAACATATTACAAAAATTATGATCTGGAATCATCATTATTATTTTTCTATAAAGTTTATGTAGGCTTCAAAAACCTATATTTTTCATAATTTTAGGTTGATTAGTTTCAGAAATAAGGGTCCCTTCCCTTGAGAAACTTTTTTATATTTCGGACGATATAGCTAAAATTATGAAAGATATATTTTATCAGAGCTCCAAAAATGTTTTTCCATAATTTTATTATAGACTGAAAAATATGAAAAAAAATATGTTCCTCCCCTTATTTCTGAAATTACTGAATGTGAAATAATGAAAAATACTGCATTTTTGGAAGGTTACGCAAAGGTTGTAAAAACACAGTAATGATGATTCTTGTTGTCATACATTTTGAGATATTCTTGATAATATATACGATTCTTGATAATACTTAATTATATTAGGTGTTATTAAATATTATTGCACTACAATAAATAAAGCAATTTCGCTTCAAATGAAGTGTGGAACTCTTGATGTCCGAGCTAAACTTGCATTTGACAGGTTTTTAGTCTAAGCGAGCAAATGAGACAGAGATATCCCCACTCTATACCTACTTTTAAATGTAGATGCTCGTAACTTGCGTACCTTTTAATCAATTTTGATAATTTCCCACTACCGGTTTCTAATTAACATATATTTTTAAGCAACTTTACTGAAATTAAGCGCAGCATCTACCGTTTCATCTGTGTTGGGAAATGAATAAGATAGAAATGTATGATGGGTGGAAAGACAGTAACGTGCTGGCCACGAAAAATAATGCCACTTGAGCTAACCATGCAACTGAAATCTTTCTTCAGTCACTAAGTGTGTACTATCTATACACAAACCAAATAAATTTCATAATCTCAGTATGTGAATAATGAAGGAGATTCAATAGAATTATTTATTTGGAGCGGAGAGGAGATTCAATAGAATTATTCTTTATTGTATTCAGTTGTTTTCAATTATACTCAGTTCTCAGTATTTCTAGGTTTCAATATTTCATTTGGTCTTTGCAGGAACAGTTTGCAGGAAGTGTTTCACGAAAAACTAATTAAATATTACTGCAATTCTTAGCTACAACACATTTTAGACATATGTGGACGGTCCCAGAATGACTTGGCATGACATATTTCTTCAGAACATGTTACAAATTGTTACGCTGCATCATATAGTGCATATTTCCTAGTAATTATATAAAAACACGCATCAACATATTAGCATTAGTAACAGTCCAACAATAGATTGAATTAAAAGTATTGGGTATTTTTTCTAAGTGAGAAGAAAATGCGTTGTGCATCGGAATTTTTGGATCCGTGTGGTAAAAACTCTGAAGCGATAATGAAATGTCCGGTGATGGGACATTAAGCTATGGTGCTACATTATGATCCTGAAAGCACATGCGAATCGATGGAGTGGCATTTTAAACACGAAAATCCTCCCAGGAAAGCAAAAGTGAAACAATCGAGACAAAAAATAATGTGCACTATTTTTTGCAAAATGATGGTATCCTGATTATAGATTTTAAAGAACGTAATACTGTCATAAACGAAGAGTATGCATGTAATATCCATACACTGCGTGATGAAATAAAAGAAAACTCCGCGATTGCAAAGGCTGCAGTTTTTCAATGAGGCTTCACTAGGACTAACCATCTGCTGTGTAGCCCGGATATGGTCCCGAATGATTATTTTAAGATTCGTATTTTTATAAAGGCATAGAAATGTTAATTCATAGATATCACAAGTGTGTTGACATTGAAGTGTGTTGATATATTGAAAAAAATAATCATAGTTTCATTTAAGTTCCTAGTTAGGCCAAGTCATCCTTGAACCATCTACGTGTGTTACTTTTTGTTATGCTGTGCAACTTACTTCATCCCATCGGCTGTGCACTAACACTTTTATAAATATGCGTAATACCTGACTCAGTTGCTGGCAAAAAGAAGACTGACTTGTGCCTGCTACAAAATATTTTGTAAACTCAGGAACTGTAACTCGTAAAAATGCATGAGAAATTAGGAAATGTAGTTGTATTATATAACTAGAAATTTAGTGAATTTCACTTTCAGCAGAATACATATATTAAATACAATCCGACTAGCTTTAAGAGCCTCGTCAAAAAAGTTTTGGAATTGATTTTTCCATTTTAGACAAGGCCTTCTTTTGGGAATGTTAAAAAAGTAAATAGAGTAAATAAGTGGAAGTAGAGTTATGGATGTAGAGTGAAAAATATATTATTGAGAAAAGTAGATTGGAAACATGTAAAACGGCATATAAAAGTCGCATTTTATTTCTCACCTTTATTCACAATTATGAAACCAAATAATGGACATCATAGAAGTTGTCATAGAATAATGCCACTTTAATTAAGTGAGAAAAGAATCGCACAAACAATTCTAAACTACTGAATAAATCAAAATGAGCAATAAGTGACTCGTGATATACCTACAGTCTAAAGTTATATTTAGAGGCTTTGTACATATAAATTAAATGAAATAATGATACGTAATATACACAAGCTTCGCTTATGGACAAAAACCATTCTTAAACTATCTTCAAAAACTGAACCTATGTTAAATGTGAGATCTACCTCCAGTTATATTAATGTTAATTTTTAATATAACATGTGGATTTAACCGTTCGACATTAAATAAAAACCCAGTTAGTACTAGTTGTCATAAATACTTTAAAATAGTGAACAATTACGCCAAAATTACACATTTAAAAAAAAAGAAAATTGTATTTTACTATAAACAAACGTAAACACCATTTGCAATATTTATGTTACGCGACAATGGCGAAGGGGTTTCCCCGGTGTTGTTGTGTTTGTCAGCATCGGTAGCAAGTAGCACAGCGTGTTTGAAATTACACAATTTGTGTTTGAAATTGCAAACCATTTAAATCTATTTTTGTGACTAACCTCCTGAATTTTGTCAATTGATTTTTGGTGTACTGTTGGGGAACATCATATGGTATATGAGGATTCATTAAATATCGAATGGTCAAATCCACATTGTATATATCATAATCAACTGAATTTCAATTATACTGGTCCTATTTTAATTTTCCAATAATACATAATAGTGCAAAAAAGGAGAAGAAATATGCGTGACTAAAATTAAAGCTTTCACATTTAAATGTATAGCAAATTGAAAATAATAAACAGATGTGAGTAATTGCAAAGGTAAAGTACAATAGGTAAAATATAATAGCATAACCAAAATATCAGATGTTAACAAAAGTGCAATTCGATTCAGAAAAAGCATTGCAATGATCAGCCCAATATGTGAAATCAATATAAATTTTATACATGACATTTACTATAAAAACGTATGTACATGATAGGTGTACATTTCGGAACCGGGATGCTATGCCTGGGTATCACAAAAAAGTTAATGATTCGAAAACCATTAATGAATATATATTTAATTCAGTAACGATTTAAACAACAATGTTTTCAATACTTATTGACATTGCTGTTAGGTTATCAGCTGCTTTAATGGCACTGCAAAATTTAGTAAAAAAATGTGTTGTGCATAATTTAATCTGGCTCCAGCATTCATTATGCGAGGACAACATTTGAGAATTGTTTTGTCCTTTTGTGCTTTATCAATTATATTATAAACAAAACGTCAGTATTTAATATTTATTTAGAACTCCGGAAACTATGGAAATTTTGCAAAATGTCCAAAATGTGAATAATAAACTCTAGAAGAATTATGGAAAAAGTTAATAGGAAGAGAGATTGGGAAACGGGGAATCTGAAAATATCTAGATGTTCGATGCTACGCATCAACAGACAGCAGGAAAAAGGAGGCACTACACCACCAAAGTGAACAAGTATCCAATAAAATTATTATTCATCATTTGACCATACAGACGTATGTATTCCCCATGTGGCTGTACTAACATAAATGTATAAAACACTATGTCTTCAAAGTAGCAACCAGTTGTGACACAGCCTAGTCCAGTTTTTGACAGATTAAACATACAAATAATAGTGGATAATTCATTGAATAATGTCTCTTCCAGAAATAACTTCTGGAAGAGACATTATTCAACCAATTACCCACTATAATTTGTATGTTTTATGGGTCAGGGCATTTTGTTGACATTGCATGCTGTTTGCACTGGTTACTTTCACTATAAAAATTGTGTCATGAACCTGAACATTTATCTTGTTGAAGCCATAATGGCAAGTCACAAAATCCAGAAAAAACAAAAAATTAAAAAATAATGGCTCACTAATTTTAAAAATGGAATACAGCGAATTAAAAACAAATTATATTTGAATTTGGAATTTCAAACCAAATAATATATTGTATTGTAAAGTGTCCGGTAATAAAAACACCTAGAAACCACTTGTGAAAAATTCTTCAAAATAAATATTAATAATAGTGTTAAAATTATTATGGTCTTTTACAAGTAATGAAAATTTATTACAATTATATTAAATCTATGGAAGAAACGAAAGAAGTTGATATGGCAAAGAACAATGTTAGATTCTGCCCCACCACTTATTGCATAGTCCAGAAAACCAAAAAATTGTCATCATTCATTTTAAAAATTATGATTTTTTTTAACTTTAATTCCAATTTTTGTGAACTTGCAGTTTATAAAAAGTGAAATAAAAGTATTTCTTTAATTTACTGTGTTTTATTGATTTTTGGATCTTGAAACAAATGCATATTATTATCACATCTTACATTTCATGATGCCTATTTTGAAGTGAAGATATTTCCAATATACAAAAACACTTTATTTTATTGGAGATATTAATACTCCGTCTTTCCAATTTCAATCGTTAGAACAATGTTATATGTACACCATCTATACTAGATAAGGGAATCATTTGTGCCAATAATGTGGTACAACAGAACTAAGTTAGCACTAGATGGCGCTAATTAAATTAGCAATAGATAGTGTTGTATTATCTTGACAATTTCAAAGTGGGTTTTTGGATAAATTAAATTCCAAATATTTCTTCTCAATACCTCATTATTATTTTTTCTTTATTGTATAAACGGCATAGTTTCTGAAAATCTCTCTGAAATTCACTTTGCAACAAGCGTCTGCCATCTGTTGTATAAACGGTACCGTAAATATTGATGGAAAATAACATCCATTTCTGTGATCTACATAAAATAAATGATTTGAGCAAATTAACAGCTTAAAAAAACACTAATTTTTGACATGAGGCAAGGGCCTATACGTAGGCTTGCCTTATCCTTAACACATGACCCTATTTTAATAATAAGTAGAGCAATAATTAAAAAAGATTTGAAAAACTAGCATTTATCCAATTGTATTGAAAAAAAGAATAAACAATACAATAGCACAAGCTTTTCTTTCTTTTTCTATTCATTTATTGCTTAAATTAAATACAGTGACATTTTACTCCCTAAATATGTGTATGCATCACTAACAATACCTTTTTAAATAGAAGTTTTTTGAAAGTTATATAAAGATTACAAGAATATTAAAATTATAATACTATAAAATTTAGAAAAATCATTATTTTTTAATACGATTGGACAATAGAATTTTCAAATTTTTTTTTATTACAATTATATTGTCTTCGAAGTCATTATATCAAATATTCATTAGCCTTTAAATTCTATTTATTTCTGTAAGTAAGTATCTTCACATTGAAGAGTCAGCAACTGAAGTCCCAAGTGCTCCATTTAGAAGGCAAAAGCTTATCTTACTTTATTACGACAGAGTGTACCCTGATGTCTTTAGGGTGTATGTTACCAATACATCATTTTTAAACAACCTGATGTTGATAATGCCTCTGAATGTATTCACCTTGACCTGAGTATTAATACCACACGGTTTCAGGTTAACTAATGGGTCATTAACGCCATACAGACATGAGCAGAGACATGACATATCTGTCATTACCCATTAAGTAGGTTCATTATGAACATATTTGCTCTAGCATCTGTTTAGTGGCACCATGTTGATACAAAACTTTCAGCGCCATAAATAAAGTGAACTCAAATATGACACGTCTGTTATTTGCTTTCAAAATGTGAGCTTTTCAGCTCAGAAGCACTAAATAGACATAAAAAATTCAGAAAAACAATTAAAATAAACCCATATACGACATGTCTTTTTTTCCGCTGCCAAGGTGTTCCATTTTAACTTCACTAACTGGAGTATTAAGTCAAGGTTGAAAACTGAAATTATATTGTCATCAAAACTATATACCAGTGTAAAGTTTCAAGCCAATTACATAAGTGGAAGTGGCTCAAAATTGAGCTGCAAATTTTGATACTACCATACCAACAAATGTTATTAACCGTTTGAGTGCCGAAGAACGCTATCGTGCTCGTGCGCATACTAACTAAATTTGCCACGAGCGCGATGGCGCTCACGAAATCAATTGCTGTTTAGCGCGTGGTAGGGGAGGTCGGCCGCATACATTGCTAATTTTTTATCTTTCTACGTGTTACATTAAGTACAAATTATAATATTATTAGTAATTACAATATAAAAAAGATTCAGGAAAAGAACATTTTTAACCCATAATGTCAGAATAGGAAAATAATTGGAGTGAAAATGATTGTTTTTCAAGTTGTGAAGAAAGTGATAGTGGGAGTGACATTGTGGTGCACTAACAATTTGGCGTAATGCAAATTATGAGTGACAGTGATAATAGTGACGATAACAATTATTTTGCTGATACGGAGGATGTACCGGACTGCGAAAATGACGATGTGACCTTGATTTCAGTTTTTGTTATAATTTTTGTTCACAATATATATTTCCATAATTTTTTTTTGTGTTTTCTTACCCTTGTACAAGTTTTTATTAAGAAAACACCGAAAAAATTATTAAAATTGGATAATTTTTGGAAGAGATACAGTTTTTTTTCGAGACAAGGGAAAATGACATCAAAAACAAAAGATTACTTTGGCATTTTTAAGTATATATGAGTAAAAAACCATGGCACTAAAACGGTTGAATAAAAGCTTCATGAAGATGAATTCATAAAGTGAATCATACTAACAAATACTTACTAACAAACTTAGTTCAAGTTGGATTTTGAAACATGGTATAAATACTTATCAAACAAAAATTCTGTTGTACAACAAAAACTCTTCTTTATAGTCAGCACTCATTATATACAGATTCCATAGGTTAAACTAATTTTATGCTGGTGTCTTGTTTCCAGTACATTTTACATAGTAAGTTATTATAAAAAACAACTGTTTTAAGGTAGTAATAAAAAACATAATTTATTTTCAAATTAATTTTATTAATTCATTAATTCTTATTATACAAACATGTTATGTTTATTTAAATTTACGAACTTACATTTAAATAGGCCTTTTCTTACAGACAAGACATTTTACACATCTCTAGAATATATGCCATACAATTTACCTATATATTTATTCATTATTGTGTTAGGCCATCCTCACCGAACAAGCTAATACCTATTTTTATTGGTCGTAAAATTTATAAACATGTGACAATTGAAAATTTCATCCTAAAAATGTCCTTATTCTGTTTAAAGCCAATATTTCTTGCGATAAATTACAATTACTTTAAATACAATAAGCTGAGTTTTTTTCATAATGAATTTAAAAAAAAATACTGTTTGGAACAAAAAAAATTATTGCAGTCTAAAAAAAATACTAAACTTCCGACATAAGAATAAACATTAAATGCCTATCAAAACATAACTTTTTTTATATTTTTATTATTCATTCACAGTTAATTTAAATTTTCTATATTATATAGCGCAGAATGTGATTATATATAAATTATATATTCAGTAAATATCACATATACATACGAATATATAGATATATATTTTAAATATAAATACTTTTTATATGAATATTCTTAAATATTCATCGTTTCAGTACTTACAAACACTATTAGAAACAACTCACTTGCGTGTGAAAGACTTGGAAATTTATGAATTAGTTATATAAAAACATTATTTCATATAAAACTCGACCTGCGGGTTTCGAAATAATTTTGTATTATTTCACTACATGATTCAAAAATTATAATAAATTTTACATATTATTTTTGGAACATTAGCAGATAGGTATATGATTTCCAAATATTAAATTATTTCACGATATGATTGGAGAAGGTCTGATATATGTTTTATATAAATTGGAATAATAATACTAGAAGGCAATTATAGAGTACACATATATATAGACGAATCCGCAATAGAGCAGGATTATAGATATATTGAAAAATCACTCCATCTATAATAAATTTTCGCCCTATCTCTTCCAATAATAATTCATATGTTCTCTATGTAAAGTACAGTTAAACTCTACTTTTATAAAACACACTTCGAATACCAATTTCTATTAAACAGTCAATGTGCCATGTCAATAATGGATCTTCGTAAATGGGACACACATATTTTACAACATAAAAAACATTGACATAATGAAATTACGAGTCCATTATTGACTCTTTCAAAGGCGAAATCGGAAAGTAACACCTTCATCAGAGACTTCTTAAACTGTCTCTCATCTCACTTATGCCGAAAAATTGTGGCAAGATACACTGCACGACATAAATTGCACTAAAAATTCAATTCCAATAATTACATACCATTTTTCCCTTCAAATTTTCCATAGTAATAAGTGGTTCGTCGAGTCTTCTCTACCAGCATCCTCGGAAACTGAGGAGTTCCTAAAGTCTTCGTAGCCGTCTCCGCCAGATATGACGAGCAGGTCTTTGGGGCCACCGGTCCCAGTTTCGGGAGTTTTCACAGTTGTGGCCAATGATTGAAGCGTTCTTCGGTTACTGAGTTTGGATTTGGCAGAGTGGGAGCTTGCTTTGGTGGGATTGGTCGATACCATTGTAGTTTCCACAACGGTTAGGAATCGGACGTGGCCTGTATGGCCATAAGGTATACCTGAAATTTTTATTTTATTCATGAGTTTAATTATTAATCTGATCTAAATATTGGTGGAATGTCAGTATACCACTGTTTTTGTAGCAATTCTCTTTTCATCATTTCTTTTTATGTTTATCTTCCAATATAATATGTTTAATAGTATAGGTAAAAATCTAAGCAGGCAATAATAAATAAAAAAAGATTTGGATATATAGGTATTAGCATAACAGTATAAGTGGATGCAGCAGCGGTAACTTTTGATACTGTCAAATATAGATTTCAAATCTCACCTGTCATCGAATTATACAAAGCAAATTTGGCCGTCTTATAAACAGATTGTAAATGACGGAAAGAAATTACATCAGCTAAATGCTGGAAAAATTGTTATATAATTGAATGATACCTAATTTAATTGGGATTTGTAGCTCTTGATGAGTTTACTATTACTAACAGGAAAAAATGGTTGCTTCTGTACGATCAACACATGCTAGTAGACAATTTAATTTTCCGAGAATTAGCTTACTCTATGATTATATAGTGTACACCTGTTAAAAGAACTTACTTTTAACAGGTGTTCACTATATAACGATACTTTTCAAAATTCAGGCACATGTGTATTCAATTGAACTCAATCTTAATAGACATGTGAAAGACAAAGTAGTTCCATAGACACATAGAGTATGTTCCACTAGTCGATCAACTTGGGAACTGCAGTCTTTGCGGTCGTGATCAAAACCTTATTGACGGAGTCATTGTTCACGACCGCTTCGAGTCCATGCTGACTTAAGTATCGATGTCGGTCGTTGCAGTTGTATATCTATGAATTTGACTTTGACACAGTTGAAGTTTACGTAAGTAAATTTGTATCATCTTTGAAAATAAAACATGGTGATCGATAGAATCACTTTATGCAGCGCTAAGATGCAAAACATGCAAACTATCATCAATTTTTTATAGAAATTAAATTGCATTTTTACAATTACTATAAGAGTAAATGATTAATTATCGATAAATACATAATAAAAAATACAATATTATAATCTTTTTATTTTTATCTAATACCCGCCATTTCCTCACAGTTACGAATACGTATTGTTCATAATACATTCCACTGGGACTGGACTGACAGTTACAATGCTGACAAGCTAGTGGAACGGATATGATTGCAGACGTGGGCGCGAGCAGCTAGTGGAACACACTCATAATCAATACAAGATAACAAAAAAATGGAAATAAAAATCTTGTTTACTACTTGTCCATCCATGGTAAACTCATAGTTTTAATTTTAAAATAAGGCACATTAAATAATTTTAACTAAAAGTTTTTTGCTTTATATGAAGTGCCGAAAAAGTCTGACTTTCGGCACTTTGTGTGAACAAGCCTCTTTTCAATACTATCTTCCAAATTAATGATAAAAAGTTGATATGCTTGATGCTAAAAAATACTTACACTATATACAAATTTCCATTTGTCACTGGCTCTCAAATACAAAGAGCTTATTTTGACTTTTGAAAGAGAATAAAAAAAAAAAAATATATATATATATATATATATATATATATATATATATGTAGACGTGGGCTTATATTCAATTGGTTAACAACTTTTTAAATTTACGTACATATCAATTATTTAGATTAATTTTTGTTATGATATTTGTGTAAAATTTATGACTTTTTAAAGAATTTGTTCTTTTTAGTAAAAATATTCTTAGTTAAATCTGTTAAAGAAGAAAATTCTATGATATTTTGGAAAGATCAGATTAGTATATTTAAAAAAGATCTTATAGCATAGCAACATGAATCTAATTAATGGTCATTAATTCCAATAATAAAGATTTTCTTTATTAGATTTTTTTCTTACATTCAATAACAAAAATAGATGGTTTTTAATTGAAAAAGGATATGATTTTTCATTTAATAACTATTTTATTGTACCCTTTCGCGCTGTTCTATTTAATGCCATTTTGAGGATCTGTTTCTCAACTCATTTTAAAAATTTTAGTTGAACTTGTGCAACGATAAATGTAAAAACTTTTTGAGAGTTGAATTTTTAACAAATAAAAAAAATTTGCATTGTATTTATTGCCCATGTAAATTATCCTGGATCACATAAAACTTGGTATCATCATGGAATTTAATATGTATATTTAGTAAATATGCAATTTACTGAAAGTATCCACCCACAATATACAAGTATACAAGATGACTGAAATGTAACCATATAGCTGAGCATTCCCTGTCAAGTCTCGCTAAAGAGGAGTCTTCGTGAGATAATGGTCACAACAAAACGGGCAATGGATACAATTGAATATCCTGTTATTGCTGCTTGCCCCACCTAAGTGAGAGCTGGTTTGAAAGGAAAGGCAGCGTTAAGACACAATGTGTCAAAACTGAAAGGGAGTTTTCGAGGAAGCAATGTTTTATTGAAATTATTTTTATTGTTAGGTAGTATAATTTTAAAATTTTATTTAAGAAGGAATGAAAAAATGTTATTAAGAAACAAAAAAGGCCATGGGAAATATATTAAATTAGAAAACTTTTTAAGTGCCATATTTATTAGATTTTCTAGTATAAAGTCTTCGTCTTGTCTCTCTTCTTTCCTCATCTTCAAATCAGTTAAGTAGTTTCTACATGATCTATCCAAACAAAAAAAAGACAAAACATCCCTTAGGAAATATTTGAAATGTACCAAAGATAGTTTAAATGTTTTCTTCTTTGTTTTTGTTTTAATGAAAATTCTATTTAAATTAGTCCGGTAACTTTGGCAAGATACTCATTTAAATGGACGGACAGACAGGCAGACGAAAATTCTAAAAATTCAGAGAAACTTAAAGAGCATATACTAGTAATTATATATTTAATGTGCAGGTAGAGCACAGTTATAGCTTTATAACGTTTTATAAAGTTGTTTTAACTTCTAGAGACAAATCTTTATTTTAAAATTTCAAGCATTCGTAATTTATTCTAGAAACATTCTGGGAAACTAAATTGGCGTGGAATAATGAATCACCATACCTGTCAACTGTGGTGCCACAATTTGCCCATTAGGTTGTTGCATATTGGACAGATTGGCAGTTAGTAGCACGCCTGCACTCGTGCCCACCCATAGGATGTCCTTGCAAGCCAATAATGAGGTCACTCGGAGACAGGCTGCCTTATGCTGCCTGATAATATCGTCACTACCTGAAATGGATTAGATATGTGCTTTAACGATAAGGCTAAACAATGTTTATGAATTTTAATGTTCCGAAAATTAACTTCAATAAATTTTTATGATAAATAACAAAAAGCCTGTGGTTACCTTGCAATAAATTATAGTAGAAAGTTTAGCCAGGCTTTGATAACTAAAAAATATATTATACTGTCTTTATTAGACTTTCATAGCTTAAATAGTTTGTAATTCATCATTTATGATTTATCTGTTAAAGCACTTACTGCGACTTTTATTATAGATATTATTTAGTTATTATTGTTAAAATAAAGTGAAGTTGATCCAAATGGAGAATTTAAAAATAATTAAAATTCATCACAAAAGAAACGTCGAAAGTTATTTATAATATTCTAGTTAGAGCAAACAAAACATATTTATATGCGAGATACAAGACATATGGTCCGAAAGACCGTAAATAATTCTAAATCACTTTTTGAACACCTTTTCTTTATATTATACCTGATGTTCAGATGAATACCATCACAAAAACGTGCCCAGTTCAAACCTATTTAAAATTTGAATTACTTTTCGATTTTCATAAATCATACTGTTGATTTCCACATGGAAAAAGTATATGGAATTTGTGCCAAAATCCAAAAAATCCAAACTATTAAGATATTGCCTTAACGTCCAATAGGGGTTCCATGAAAAAGAGGAAGAGGGCAAAACAGTCAAACGTAAACAGAGTATCCAATTGCCTTTAGACTTATTTTCTTTACGAATATTTTATAGTGATTTATGTTATTCATATACTCGTATAATGGTATATTTCAGGATATAAAAAGTTATATCTATATTCTTCACAAAAATTTGGCAAAAACTGATTGTATTTAACCGTTAGAGTGCCAACAAGCACTATCACGATCGTGCACGTACTAACTAAATTTGCCAAGAGCGCGCTGGCGCTCGCGAAATCAATTTTTGTTTAGTTTTTTATCTTTCTACGTGTTACATAAAGTTCAAGTTATAATATTATTAGTAATTACAATATAAAAAGGATCCAGTAAAAGAAAATTTTTAACCCATAATATCGGAATACCAAAATTATTTGAGTGAAAATGATCCTTTTTCAAGTTGTGAAGAAAGTGATAGTGGGAGTAACATTGTGGTGCGCTCACAATTTGGCGTAATGCAAATTTTGAGTGATAGTGATAATAGTGACGATAACAATTATTTTCCTGATACGGAGGATGTACCGAACTGCGAAAATGACGATGTGACCTTGATTTCAGTTTTTGTTATAATTTTTGTTCACAATATATATTTCCATTTTATTATCCTTGTACAAGTTTTTATTAAGAAAACACCTAAAAAATTATTAAAAGTGGATAATTTTTGGAAGAGATACAGTTTTTTTTCGAGACAAGTGTAAATGACATCAAAAGAAAAGATTTCTTTAGCATTTTTAAGTATACATGAGTAAAAAACCATGGCACTAAAACAGTTAAACCAGATAAATAGTGGGCTTTTTATTTTTGTACATAGAATTGTATCAGTACTCTATATCTAGTCAAAAAATAAAATTATTATTCTATGTACTCAAATATCACTGACTGGTTCATAGCCAAAAGAGAAGAAACTATGCATGCATGAAACAATACATACCCAGGGTTGCTAGAATGTAACTTTGTTATATTTTACATAACATTTGAACCCTTCATTTAACCTCTATGTAACAGGACCCAAAATATAACTTTCACATAAATTAAGTGAAAAGCCTTTTCGCCTTTATTTTTTTTGCACCAATGGCTTAAAGGATATAATGTAAAGAAATCTATTATATATTTTTTGAAACTCAAAGAAAACTCATTTATGAAAATGCATCTTTTTCAAAGTTTAACTAGAATATAATTTTAAAAAATTATTAATTTCATTAAAAATAAAATTCCTAGGCAAATGTATTTAACTTTTACAATTAATTTTTATTCTACCTTTTAATCTCTTCGCTCTTTACCTATTTTGGGATTGCCAATCAAGAAGTATATTTTTACATCGTCTGCTTACCCAATGAAATTAAAATACGGGCAATCCTAGTATTTACGGCGTGTTAGGTTCCAGAAATATACAATGTAAATCGAATCAGCGTACGTTGAAATATATTTTTTTATACATTTCCATATAATATTCAGAACTTAGGTTCTACAAGCGCTTTTAATAAAAATAAACCTACATTTAACATCAAAGAAAAATGCTATATTAGTAAGGTATGTAAAACATTTATATTTATTAAAATAATGATTATTTTTGGTACATAATGTTAGATTATCGCTTTGGATTAAGTGATTTTATCATAATTGAAAAATTAGATACGAGTAAAAAGCATAATAAATCAGACCTTTGACTTGAAGAACTCATCAATTCTAGTTTGTTTTCTTTCTTTATTCTTGTTATTATAAAGGTCCCAATAACACTTATAGACCTTATTAATTTTATTATTAACATTAAGACTTCTATCAAGATTGGGAACATTATTACTGTTTCGTTTAGGTGGTATAGTAGTAATTCATTTTCAATCATTCTAAACAAATTTTAAATAAATAACAAACAGAGAAATAAAGAAAATTTATAACACGTTTGATTGTCCGTCATATACGACAGCTGAATGGAATGTGCACTCTTTGATACAGGGGATCCCCTGCTTATTGAGACCCAACACCCGAACCAAAGGAGCTTATACTGCCTGAACCTGACACAAATACAGCATGAAGTAAATCGGAACAATGACCATTATTTCGAGGAATAGAGTCAAGACATTGTATGGCGTACCTCTAAACGACTTAAGTCAAACAAGATAACTCGAGGACTGCCTGTACTCAGGGTGTTTCAATAAAAACCATTTGGCTTAAAATGAAATTATTGAGACATACGATTTTAGCTGTAACAGTAAAAAGTTACGGCTTTTCGAATATCACATAATTTTGATATAGACTTACTTATTAAAATTATTTCCTATTAATCAAAAATTTTGAATTTTGGTGTGAAGGAAGGCCTCATAGCACGAGTAAAGAATAAAACCCCAAAATCATTCATTAATGGTATGAAACCCTCAAGATATGAATTCTACGTGCAGTCGAAAGTCTTTTTTAAATCTGTGGATGGATATAGCATGCAGTAAAACAACTTTTAATTATTTTGTTCATCAAGAATCATCCTAAGCAAGACCAAAATGTAATGTTTAGAAGCAATATTGCTGAAATTAACCATTAAGTACTAAAGAGGTTTTGAAAAAATATTTAAATCCACTCATTTCGTTTATATCTTCACAAAACTTACTTTCTTACAATCCTTTTCTAGACCACACTTACACTTATATATCAAATATATTTTTATTTCACACAGTTACAGTTGACCAAGTAAAACTGTTGTAACAAACCGAAATTATTTATAGTATGTGTTCCTTGTGCAGATTAGTGGATGAAAATAAAACTGATATACTATTCCTAAACTGCTATAGAGCTGGAATGTGTTTATAATCAGTTTCATTTCAAAATAATATACTCAAAACTAACTTACCAGCCAACATCTTGGTAACAGCGGGCGTGATATTGAGTTCGGTGATGACCTCTCGCGTTTCTGCATGAAAGCATTTTAGCAGCGCCGTGTTGTGAAGAGCAATCCACACGCCTGCTCCCGATATCGCCATGTGACTGATGGGTTTCAACGAATCTCCGCCTACTTGGAAAGAGTCCTCCAACTGTAAGAGTGATATGATCCCTTATTAAAAAATATCTATGTATATTTTAACATCCCACCAAGATATATATATATATATATATATATATATATATATATATGTATGTATGTATATGCATATGTGTATGTGTGCATGTGTGTGTGTGTATATGTATGTGTGTTTATATATGTATATGTGTGTATACATGTATATATGTGTATATATACATATATATATATATATATATATATATATATTTTGTAAATTTTAAAATAGCCGTTAAGTATAAAATGTTTCAAATGTAATAGTTTCTTGCCTGAGTCATTTACAAACATGTTGAATAATAGCGATCTGAGGTACAAACCCTGTGGTACACCACATTCTAACACAACTTCATGAGATAAGAATCCCTTAATTTTAATGAAATACTTCCTACCTGTAAAATAAGATTGGATCACTTTCAGTAAGTCACCATGCATGTATACCATAATATTCCAATTTTTATATTAATATACTTCAACAAAAAGAGTAGTTTACTATGTCAAAGGCCCTTGAACTTTCCGACTAATTTTTATAAATGAGGTACCAATTTCGCCACTATTTTTATAATTTAATTTTACGTATATGTTGGATGTAATATCTTGATGTCAATCAGTGACTATAATATTATTATTAGTATTGATTTTTTTGTAAGATGGGCCTTATACCTTAATTGCTGTTTATAACATCAATAATCCTTAAGTGTTTAAATAATTGTAAATCTTCATTTATATTGATGAAACTACAATATCCATTATTTTGATCTCATTTCAAGAGCAGTGATCCAGGTTGGTCCTTTAAAATTGTATCAAAATCATCTTCGAACTTTCTTTTGCTTTACAGATAAATATGGCAACGCAATTTATTCTAAGGAGTTCTATTTTTCATGAAACAAATAAATGTTATGTCTATATAGCTTTATTCATTTCCAATTACGTAGTTAGCATTTTCACTATGTCTTTATTTGTGTATTCAAATGACCCTCTTGACTAACTGTACCTTGGTTTGCCATGAATAATTTGAAGTTTATTCCACTTGCTGCAAACTTCTTCAATAACTTTGTTGGTAAAATTTACAAAATGTACGGAACACCAAATATAGCAATAAGTAAGCAGTATGAAAAATTTGCCCAATTCTTTTTTTTTATAAAAGCTCTTTTTTACTGTTTACTGAAACAATGACTTTGACTGTATTACTAATTTTAAGAATACCTTTGACAAACTCAGGTGCTTTACTAGAAGTCTTCCGTTTAATTGTTTACTTTCCTCTAAATATAAGTTAACCTTTGTGAATTACTGGCTATTTTCCTTTTTTCGGATCTGAACACAAACTTTTGCCTCTTCTTTTTCAGACTGTATTCGTCCACTTCTCTACATAGGTTTCTTCCATAATTTTCCATACACGAGAAGCAAATCAAATATACTGTTATCCTATTTTTTCATATCAGCTGCTATTGGACGCTAACTCCAAAGTCGCTTTGCCCATTTTTTATCTATACTTCCGGCAATATGCCCAGCCTGATGCCATTCCAAAGATGCAGCTCTTGTGTCTTCATTAGTTTTAAAATCCCCATTAGGCAATATTACTTTAAACCAACAAAAAATTATCATGCCAACACCACAATTAAGGTGCAAAAATTCAAAATAACTTCTGTTAATTGCAATAATATTTGACACCTTAGCCTCAGCGTGTATCTATCAGAGATACTAAGCACGCGTGTATAAAGGTGCCAATTTTCCTCACAAGTGCAAAATTACTTGCAAAACGTTTTCATCTACTTTTTTCACAATTAAATGAAACTACGTGATGTAGTATTATTTCTATTTTCTTTACTACGAGCTAGGTTTTGTTGTATTAAAACATCTTCAGGTGGGCTATTAGCAAATAACCAAAAAGTCTGCTAAATGCCCAGATGTTGTAATACAACAAAAGCTAAGTTGTGATAAAGAACTTAAATGAAGTAGAAATAATACTACATCACGTAGTTCCATTTAATTGTGAATAGTGAATTTCTACAAAATTAACGCCAAATTTATTTCTTTAAATTTTGGCTCTTACTTGTTACAAGCTTTACATATAATCTTACCTATAATATAGTTTAATATTCTTTAAAATAACATTTATTTGTATATATAAGTAGTATATAGTTTTAGTAATAAGTAGTATATAGTTTTAGTAACATCAAGATTATAGTTTAGACAAAGAATATTAACAATAAAAGAATATTAACTATTTCTGCGTAAAGAAGCGACACTCACCTCCCCTCGCTAGTTTAACGTCACCTATAGATAAGGGGTACGATCAGGGGTACGCATTCCTAGGTTGCCACTTACTCCATACGTGTGGGATTTGTTCAATTTTGCGATGTTTGGTAGAGTTTAACTTTAGTAATTCAGTCATAATTGATAACTATTTATAATAATTCAATATAATGGTCCATTATTGTGCTATGTACGCATGCTTAGAAAGCAATAAAGTTAATAAGAATGGGATATTTTTTCTGCCTTTATTTGGTCGTTGTAAATAATTTTGTTTTGTATCACTAACTTATTTGATTACTATCTATAATTTTGTGTCTACAAACATGTCACTGAGCAATTTTAAACTACAAACTGTTCCTAAAAGTCATTATTTCGTTTGAATGCGATTTGTGGTTGGAAAACGTATCCCTGTAGTGTCGGCTATAGGTTTATTATATTGTTTATTAAGAGATCTTTGACATAAAGCAAATCTAATCAAGTCAAAAGTAAAACGATTACAATATTTTAGTGAATTATATTTATAAATAAAAAAAACTTGTTTTTATTTAAGATTTTATGCCGTTTTTAAGATCCCTCCTAAGTACCTTTTTTCAAATTCTATCTTAATATAATTATTGTCAAATCACTTTCATACAAATTTATGTACAGTGAAAATATTTATTTTTATAATTACATTTTTACATTCTGGTAATAATAAAGATGTGCGCGCCAGTACAAACTTACCACAACACCAGTGTGCTATGGAGACAGCCATTTGATCAACGCTATCGGTTAGGAAGAGAAACAGCTATGTTATATATCGTATAGCATCGACTTGCTCAATCAGCACAAGTGCTCACAACGATCGAGACCGATATGTAGTATTAGTAAATATTCCTTACCTGCACACCTAGATTAATTTACACACACACACACAAACAGATACGGATAGGCGAGTATATATATAACAGTGTAGGCAATTTAATCTGTTTGCTAGTATGGAGTGTCGGGGGTGTGGTCTGGGTGTGTTAGGAAGTGAAAATATTAATTCTCTAAAATATTAGAACACAATATATTGATAAAAATACATGTTCTGACATATTGTATGAATCAAGTTATCATATCTGCATTTGAATTTTAGAATAAAAAATATCACTAAAATTGCATTTTTATCCACTAGTAAAAAGTACATACCTGTATAGTTTGTGGGTCTATAATTCTAACATTTGTATGCTGCGCGCACCATAACTTGCCGGCTGAAAGCAGCATCTTGGTGACAGGACATGTTGAAGTACCCACAAGTATGCTCTTGTGCTCGCACCATGCACCGTCTATGAGATGCATAATACAAATTTCTTATAAACAATAAATCCCAAAATCAAACTTCATTTGAAATTGTTAGATTAACTTAACATCAAATCTTTGATATAAACTTCCATAACTATAAATGGAAGTTTATATCAAAGACTTGATGTTACATGCAATTAATATACCATATTTCTAAAGATTCGATAAATTTTATATAGTGCATATATATGCATATGTATATATGTACGGAAGTTATTGCTACATAGCACTTAATTTATGAAATTAACAAATAATATGCTAATTATTTCATTTGTAATTATTAATAACAGGACTTAGAGTTAAAAAAAATAAATGACAGGATACAAATTCAAAAAATTAAAGTAAAAACTAAACTTTAACAGTTTGTCACTTCAACTACCTTTTTCGTTTAGCTTTTAATTATTTGTTTTTCATCGATATTGTTCCTGTAAGTTAACTTACTAATATTTTTGCTTCTAAATTCAAGTGAGGTGGTAAAATGAAAACTAGACATTATTAACACTTTACCACACTTGATGATATCCACTATACATGTACACGCCAATTAAAATAGATTGACTTGCAACTAACCACGAAAATATAAAAAAAATCATTTCATACTCCAATTGGAAACAAAATAAGAAGTTGTTCTGAATATGATATCAAATACAAGTGTTACATTTCAAACTATACTGAAAAGAATGTTTTGACGTGAATACATCTTTAAATTTGCTACCATACGGGGGCAATCCTAAAAACCTAATGATAACAAAATCGGCGGATAGAGTTTGGCGTTGCAATTTCGAATCTATCCTCTACTTCAAAAATTAAATTATATCACTAGATAGCTAAAGGATCAAAGAATTCATTACGATAAGCGAGAACAGTGACGCATCGCACGCAGTGGAAGGGGGAGTGCCACCATTTTGAGGTTATTTTCCTGCGTATCGAGATTTGCAATCAGTATAACTTTTGATTCGGAAAAGTTACAATGTTCGTTTAAGTTTTAATCGTCAGCTGTCGTCAAAATCTATCGATTGTATATAAAACATTAGTTTAAAGTAGTGACAGTGAATATAATAAGGTGTTAGAATAAAAAAATATTATCAAAAATATATAATGTCGGCTTATACGCGTCGAAAAGCCAAAACCAAATACAGAGATCGTATACGGCTGGAAAGGGCTTCCCAAGAACAATCAAATGGTAATAATAAAACACCATATTACCGAGTCAAGCAGTGCCGGGAACGTAAAAGAATGAATGCGGCCGAGCAGATCAACGACGGTGCCAGTACATCTAATATAACCCATTACATAGACATATTCACGAACAACACACGGCCGTGTCCATAACACAGCCACACCCCAATTTTTTTTGGTCCGAGTAGGATTGATACCTTTCTTTATTAACAGTACACTCGCAACTTGTATTAAAACTACATAAATATTCTAGGCCAAAACAAAATTTTAATGATTTTAATAAAATAAAATGACAAAGGGATACTTTTTCTTCTAAAAGCTTTGCTGTTATTCTAGAATGTAAATCAAAATTTTAATGGAGCATATATATGGTGTACATATGAATGGTGTTGTATTAAGCAACCTAAGATTTCTAAATGATTATGTATTCTCAGTTCAGACTGAATAATGCTACGAGATATGCTAATACTTCATTATTATTACATCTCTTGTAATATTGACAATAAAAAGCGGTAAAACAAAATTAAGAACAATTAAAAAAGAAGAAACTTCACAAGTATATTTTACATGTTATTAATATATCTATTTAGCTTTTTACTTTTTAAAGCAAATGGGAAAATAATTAATCAGAGGAATAAATATGGCCTGGAAAGTTAATGGTACCACTAAAAAATAAGCAATAAGTCTGATAAACCTGATCACTAAAAAATAAGCAGTAAGTCTGATAAACCTGACTTATATTTGTGAGGCTAACAAAATACATTACAATTAAATTAGAATTTAGTCAGTATTATACCGAGAAAAAAACTTTGAACGTGATGTACAAAGACAAGCAGAAAGTCACAATTATTAAAAGCAATACAAACGTGACCGAATATCACTCTTAAGGTTCAAAACTAAAGAGTTACTGCACAGAATATAAAGGCAATTGAAATAATAAAAAAAGATACAGCCAAATTGAGAACATCCTCCTTTTTTTAAGTCTTTTAAAAAAGGGAAACTTAACAGAGTGTCCACAGTTTAGTGAAAACATCTAAATTTTTGTATATTTTAATATTAAAATATTTTTATTTGAAACAAATGAAAAAGAAACAAAAACAAATATTCAGATATTTGTTAATAATGAAATTTTAATTTAATCTAATATTCTATTTTTATGAAATAAACTTAACTCCCATCCAAATGCACCATTAGATGTTTCACACCAAAGATGACAACAGTGTAACCAAAAATTTAACAATTTATCACAAGATTGCACTAATAGCATCTTACATATCCTCTATTTGTATCCACGGCATAAAAAATGGAGATTGATGTACACATGACAGCAGATATATTTTAGACGCACAAATAACAAATGTACACTTTTTTTTACTTCTGGCGATTTTACTAATAACGTATACAAAAATAGAAAAAAATTATTTATAATGGAAATATTTATTATATATACATTTTCCAATTATGTACAACAATTACAAATGAATATATTATAACTTTTCGAGTTGTCCAGATTTTAGTTGCTTATTCCATTAAGTTTTAACATTTACACATGAAAGTAATTATTTTTGTAAGTATATTTGTTTGGTAATGGTCTGCTTTGTGAGAACATTTTTTTGTGAATTTAAGCACAAAGCAAAGCTTTTTAAATTCATACCATAGACAAAGTAAGATATCTGTACATACGAGGGCAAGGTGAAATTTCTCAGCTTAGCTCATAGATACTACTACTACAAATGAAATACCTGGTTTGTTATGTTGGCACACTTGTTGCAAAAGTAAATGAATGCTAAATGTGAATTTGATCAGACAAATAATTTGTTTTATACAACTATTTAAAGTAAGCGTATTATATGTTTTGGACAAAATAAATAAACTTGACTGCAGTTCCATCATAAAATTCTTCATTTTGGGACATTTTATCGCCAACCAAAATTCATTCAAAGTTGATGAAAGTTTATAAAGGGTCTTTTGTTATCAACAGTATAAAACGGGCAGCTAAGTTTAAACGTGGTCATAGGTCGATTGAAAATGATCCATGTGAAGGCCGGCCAAAAACTGCAACTACTGAAGAAAATATCGACAAGATACACAATATGGTTCTGGATGATCGACGATTAAAGGTATATTAGAGTAGTTAAGGGTGTAGGCCTCTAGATATTTTACATGAGGAACTCAGTATGAGAAAATTTTGTGCAAGATGGGTGCCGCATTTGCTAAATGCTAATGACAAACAAATAAAAAATCAACTTTCTCACCAATGTTTGTGCCGTTTTAAGAAAAATTGAATTGATTTTCTGTATTATTGGTTACGATGGATGAAATGTGTTTTCACCGCTTTACACTTGAGTCAAAACAACAGATCAAGCAGTGGATAGAAGCCGAAAGCTCTGCACTGAAGAAACAAAAACATGGATGAAACGTGTGTTCACCGCTTTACACTTGAGTCAAAACAACAGATCAAGCAGTGGATAGAAGCCGATGACTCTGCACTGAAGAAACAAAGACAATTGCATTGGAAAATTGAGGGATTTGAAGTATGAATTGTTTGAAATATCCTCCCTATTCGCCAGATTTGGTTCTCTCCGACATTCATCTATTCTCAAACCTTGAAAAATTTGGGCTAGAAAATGTTTTAGATCAAATGAAGAGGAGACAGCAATGGTAAATGGATATTTTAAAGACCATCCAGAATTGCACTTCAGGGACCGAATCCAGTTATTGGAGAAACGTTGAACAAAGTATATTTTAATAAAGGGAAACTACATTGAGAAATAAGAGCATTTAATAAAAAACTCATTTTATCATTACTAGGCTGAGAAATTTTACCCTTATCTACGTATAATAAAATGGTAGAATTATTAAGTCTGTAAATTAAAGATATTTACGAAAAAATAGTTTCGGGGGCATAAAAGTAATAGAACACAAAAAGATTGTTTTTGAATGTTTTATCTGTTTGTAGGTTTATTTGTTAGTGTATATAAGAACTCCTGAAGAGAATACACAAGAACTCCTTAAGAGAACTTCACGAAGTTGAACTGATGTATTCTGTTAGGCTGACTTAACATATAAGCTTTGTTTTATAGCAATCAACCCACTATAAAAGATGGTACAGTAGTTTGAAATTTCAATACAAAAGTCAACTTGAACGAAGTCACACATTATTTAAATAGTTTGGTAATAAATAATATATTGAACATTTATTAAAATTTTTAAATACATTGAATAATAAATAAATAAGATAATAAACTGTTTTGTAACTCTTATTTCTTACCTATATCACGCATATACACGACAATATCACCATTCCCAAGAGACACAAACACTTTGTTGTCCACGTATCTGTGAGGAAAAATAAGATAATTTAATAAAACCAATCCACACTTATATACACTGTTTTCTCTGTTTTCGTTGAATAAGCGTAACTAAAGACACAGCCTCTCTATTACTGATGGGATAGATAAATGAATTACTTGAAATATGGCTTGTGCCCCATTGCAATTACTACTCCATTATTTTTTTGTTAACAGGGTATAACTTAGTAGAATTATAACTTAGTAGAATTATAATTTATATGATATTTGATTTTTTCTTACATGAAAGTTTTATGCCCAAGCAATGTTTTTATACCAGATGATAAGCACAAATGAAAACCCTTATAACTTTGTCGTATACATTTGTGTGTCACGGTCTCACAATGTTTTAGATTTACATGATCAAAATTTTGCGTGCAGTTTATCAGTATATCCATATGGATATGTCAAATAATATACAGCAAAATATATAAAGAAAAGTTTAAGGTAGCTGCCTGCATATGCAAAGTTGAAACACGCACACTTTTTCTGTATGTTTGAAAAATTATGTAAAATTGAAACACACACACTTTTTCTGTATGTTTGAAAAATTAAACTGAAGTTCCATATTACGCTACAAGGTGACATATTATGCACCTCCCCTTCCCCTAATTTTTCTAACACAGGGCTGAAAAATTGATAAAAATTCTAAATCATTTCCCTAATATTTAATATAAAATTATTTCAGTTAATTACGATCAACAATTTTAAAAGATATAGATAATTATGGAATCGTATTTTGTGTGTGTTGACCTTAACCAATTTCGCTTATAGTCTTTATAAAACTTAATCTTTTATATTAAATGATATTATGATTCAAAACGACAATAGTAGTGCAAATTAGGTAATTGTTACTAATTTATAGTAAATAAGTGTAATTAATTTATGGCAAATGTTACATAATATTTGTTAATGTATCAAAATACTGGCAGCTATGGACTAACTACAAAATAACAGTCTATTGCAACCATGCACGGTGTTTTATAATTATTAAATAATTAATCTTACATATCCATATCGGGTTGCCACCTATATATATATATGTATACAATTAATATTACAATATTTGTATCAGTTGTACTATATATTATTGAGAAAAAATTTAGTATACAATATTGGTATAAAGATACAAAATTTATATTTTTATTATTCACCTAAATACAAACTTAAATGAGCAACATGTCGGTGATACAATGTCAATACACCCAAATATAAGCATATTGATGAATTTCGGAATGACTAGTTTTTTTAGTGTGGCTGGTGGTGTGTTTCCTAAATGTATACATAAAAACCATGGAAATTACCTCTATCATGGTAAGTGTGCCCAAACACAAGTTCACGGGTGTAAATAATAAATACGGTACAAAATGTACCACATATGAATCTTGATGAAATTCTTAAGTAATCACAACAATAGGAAATTTCTTCAGATAAAATATCCGCTTAAGTTTGGACTATCGCAATGTCGATTTTGGACTAATCATTGCATGCAAATTACTTGATATTATGAAAGGCAATTATTAAGCCCATGTTATTAAAAAAAAACCCTAGTGAGCCATCACGGAATGCCTGGCAGACATGAAACCTTTAATTTCATTATATTTTCATATTGAAATATTTTATTTGAACAAAATAAAAACAAAAACAAATAAATATTCAGATAGTTTTTAATAATAAAATATTAATTTATTTTTTATGAAATAATTAATCACAGAATTTATCACAGAAATATTTCTTGACAATCTGTAATGTTTTTAACATTTTAAGACAATTTAACACAATACACCGATAATGAGTAAAGTAAGTGTTAGTAAATAGGAAACAATGCTGATTGAAATTAAGTCAGAAAGAGCCAATAAGATGCAAAGCAGGATGAATGATAGACAAGACGTGAATCTGGCCGAATTAAGTCTGAAAAAACCGACAATACACAAAGCTGGTCGAATGGCAAGACGTATTTTGCTATTAGAACATTTTAACTCCCATCCAAACGCACCATTAGATATTTTAGATGAAAATATGGGCAAATGATATGGGAAATGACTAGCTAAACGGGACGAGTTAAAAAACACCAGGAACTAAACAGCATTGTGTAGCCAACCTACATGCCTATCTCTAATACTTCATATGGAAAACATAACCCTGAATTGGTTACCTATAAGAAACTATTGGGCAGATTGTCCAGTAATACTACAAGATACTCTTGTCTTTAGTAAATCAGAAAATCCTATTATTGAAATTTATTTTCATTTTGTACATCATATTTTGCATGTTTTGAACAATACAGTAAAAAACCTAGACGATAATAAAATCACTGTTTCAGATGTAAACATTATTAGGGAAATTAAAAAATTCAAATTGCGACAATGCGAATAAGACCAATCCTTTTTTATATGTATTGCATAATTAAAAGGTATAAAATAAAAACAGAACAATTATAAAGATAAAAACTTAATATATAAAAATCAATGATTTTGAATTTAATACAAAACAATTGGCTTAGCCAATCAGTTTTTCAATTCAAAAATGCCCTTTGAATTCAATTAACTTGAAAGCATACTAAAGTTTTTATATTTAGTTTGTATGTTATTTATAATTAATTAATAATTATAAATAAACGATATATTATAAATATAAATAAACGCAAATAATTATAAATATAATCAAAAATACAGAGTTTGAATATAAAAGTACTTTTGAAAAATGGCAAATGCTCTTCAGAAGCACAAATACTGATTTACTTAATATTTTAAAAATAATTTCATTGTTGCCGAAATCATATTACGGAAAGATTTTTTTAAATGGTGAATTTAAAAATCAATTATGTATTAAAAAATAAATAAAACTTAAAAATTAATCTGTGCTATTTATTTTTCCGATCCTCCCATAAAAATATAATATTTTTGTAAGGTATCAAAATCTCCTACATCTTCTCCAAAAAGAAAAACTGGCAACCCTAACTATAAGTCCATATAACAAAACTTTTTAATAGATGCGAGGTACACATATTATTCCTTCACATATTATTATTCCAAATACAAAAAAGGATAGATAATTATGAAAGGCAAGGACAAATTCAGATATTCAATAACTAATAAGACCTGTATAGACTACGACACTAATTGCGACACAAATGTCTGATACTAATGTCTATGCTGTAGCAAATAAGACAGTTTCGATGTCGCTACGCTAAACCAAGTGTCGCAATAAATGTCGCAAACGCAGACAGTATTCATACACAGGCACTCGATGTGTACACTGAGTGTACACCAAAGTACCATAGAGTAAACGTAACTTTAGAAAACATATTGCCTATTTACTATTATGAAAAATTTAAATAAGTCATAATAAATCTACAACGTTTCAAAGAAAGAATTTACTTTAAGAACTCAAAAAGTAGTTACTGGAACATAACATTATACAAAATGTCATGTATAAATGTTTCTTAAGTTATGTCAGATAATTATATTTTAATTGGATAAAGAATTACTTTTCCGTCTTCTTGTCACTAATATTGCCGTTCTTATCACTACTATTTATAAAAATATATTATCAACTCACACAATACAATGCACTCCAGACGCGTGTTGCAGTTTGATCTTGTTCTTTTTTATGCGAATGTTGTCATTACAGTTGTAGACGTGGATGCAACCATCCTCAGTGCCGAGCCACATCGTGGGCTGATTGCTGGTGTGCGAGCTGTCTTCTGAAGATTGACGACTGGCAGGTGTCGAGAGAGTCCCTGAGGATGAAAAGAGTGCAAAGTTCGCTCTGTCTACAATACAAATTTTTAAAAGTATTTTAAAACACTTGTAAAACAAATTTCACACGATTGATATAATAATATTGCAAAAAACTACATGTGTATATTAAATTATTACCAGAAATTTAGCGTTAAGTGTTAATAAATTCAACACTTTTCAGTATTATCACTAATCATTTCGAGGACATAAGGTACAACAATATTTCTTCTTCATAGAATGTTGTCAAAGTACCGACAGAAAAGGAACTCTGATGAGTGCGCATGATACGTATAAGTAACACAAGGCCATCGCATAATTCAAACCTAATTCGATTATTCGAATTGAAGTAAATAATACACAATTCTATAATACAATTATGTGCTTATAAATGTTACACAAACTAAAAGGGATTTTGTTTATTGTTGCTTAAAAGTACCACGTGCATTCGAAAGGCTACATATTTGTAATTATAAATAATGAATTATTGTAATTCTGTAAATATACTATTGTAATTCTGTAATATAAGTTACTTAAACTTATTTTTAAATTGTTTGCTAATGTATCAAGACAGGTATAAAATAAGTATTTTTAACAGTCGACATTTAGCCATTCATTTTTTGAATTGACACTTTCATGTATAAAAGAGTGTAAATTGGTTTAAGCAGTGTTATGGAGATGTGCAACAGAAATATTGCAGTGTGATTGGAATTATAACAAGAGACAGTTTATGCTTGAACATGTCACGTGGAGTTTCCAGTGGTGTATTAATCATACAAATATAGAATGCCTCTCAATTTTACATATTTGTGTAGGCACCATCTTTTTCTACTAAATATAGTTACAATTTTAGTACAGTGTAAACTGCCAAGCATCTATAATTGATGACGGTTATAATGATGGTCAAAATAAATATTTCGTTAGCGCAATATAACTAGTCAGTTGTTTTTATAGCGCTATCAATATATTTTAACCTAAAAGCTCAGATTAGAGATGGCGCTAGTTCAATATTTTTTTTTAAATTTGCGAACTGATTTTGTAACATAAGATCGAGGTTTATAAATTTTAATAAATCATTTTCACATTCAATAAACAATATTGAGAGTAATAAAAATATCGCTGTATTGTTCCGGAGAAGGAAGTTAAGTATTGTAGAAGAATCAAAATATTAAGTGTCGGAGATCCTTTTCTTACATTGACACGAAAATATATTTCCATAACAGAGACAAATTATGACTGGGGATAAAAAAATGGAAAAAACTTATATATAGGTACTTTATTTAAAATACCAAATGAAAAGAATATAAAATTACTTAATAAATAAACATATGAATCTATGTCATATATTTTACAATGAATATTAATTTATCTCAGGGATGCTAATTAGCAAATCTATGCAGAATGAGAAAAGCTTATGAATGTCCTAAACGCTGAAATCATTTTTTTTATTTTCAGGTATATAAGGAGACACCAAAAAACTCTTATTAGATTTTAAAAAGCCCAAGATAGACCTTGATAGAAAGAATAAAAAAATTTTCGTTCATGTGATAAATACAAGTATTCTAAAAACAATTATAAACTCTAGGCCTGTCCAAGATGCTGTCTAGGTCCAGCTGTCCAGGCCTAAAGTTTATAATTATTTTGTTGTTCTTCAGAAAAGAATATTTTATATTCACACAAGTTGTGTTGATAGAAAATATTCTTTTCTGAAGTTACATTCATATAAAATCTAATTTCTTTGTTATGTTTTCATGAGATTATTTTATTAGTTAACAAATTTGTTTTTTCTTTCCAAAGAAAGCTTTGTTTGTGTATGAAATAATTATAATAACAAAAAACGAGCATTAAAATTAAAATAAATTTCAAAAGCAGTTTATTTATAAATGCCAATGAATAGAATAGAAAATATTCATAATTACAAATATATAAGATAAACACAATGATTCTTATGAACAAATATTACTCAAGTATCCCAAAAAGTAATCAAATAACACTTGTAAAAGTAACTCCTAACACTTTTATAAACACTTCAGTCTTTGTTCATATCAGCTGATCGGCGTGTCATCCATTTGACAAAGGTATCCATGGATACTATCATTTTGTAATAAATAACGAAATTATTTTTGCTTTAGAGTCAAATTATAGTATTAGTGCTGTAATGGTTTGTAATATTTATAGCGAAAGTGAAAATTAGTAAAAAGAATTACAAATGAAAAGTAAAATCTTCGAAAAGCGTATTCCCGAAATTTAAGAAAAAACAATAACATTTCTGAGGAAACAGGAATCAGAGTGTATATGATTATTAACCGCTCGTACTAAATTTCTATTTTAAAATTGATTTGTTTTGGATAAACATGTAGCAAACAAAAATGGAAGACGGTTTATACATGAAATGCGTAATCTATGTTTGTATACAAAAACGTTGCAAATCTAAAAGAAAAGAAGTAGGAAAATCAAAGGGCCCATTAAATTTCTCAATACAACTGTTAAACCATTAAGAATATTTTATCCAAACAAATGACTGCACTAAAAACATATTGATTCACAGCAAACAACATATGATTACCGCACTTTTGGAATGGAACAAAGAGAGACGCTGATGTGACGATATCTTTCGTCATTTCACTTTCCTTCAGCGATGTAATTATTATACACGTTAACAAAATAATTCTCAGCATTCGATTCTTATCAATTTTCTATATGCTAATTTCAAACAAGACGATGTATATTACATATAATTTTAGCTAATGAAATATTGGAGTTATTTCAAAATATTACTAATTTTTAACAAATTATGTTATTATTCAAGTTATAAAATATGCACTTGTCAGAACTTCTTCATATGCAAATGCAAAATTTTTGAAATTGAAAATGTCGCCAATATATCTGTGATTAGCACTAAATATGACATAACATTTATTTCAAAACAAAATCAAATAAGCAAATAATAGCAGACATGGTAAGTCGCCCCGCAACTGTACAATTTGTTGAATGGGGAAAGCATGAAATATTTTCCAATTTTTGTTTGCAACAATATTTTTTTATTAGTTTATCACAAAATATATAATAAATTGACTCTAGAAAAAATTATTTCTCACTGCAAAAATTTTATATTCCAAATGCAATTACTTTGGAATTTTTTTACTATATTTTCTTGACGTACTTGAATATATATGAATGTGTATGAATACTTTAATTTTTTCTTGACGTACTTGAATACGTGTAAATACAATGGGTATAAATTGTTAGATGTTAAAAAAAAGAAATTAAATAAGCATAATCTTCAATAAATATAGATTATTTTCAATTCAATATATATTGCAAAAAATTAGCATGATTATTATACCATTTAATACAGACAGCATACAGAAATAAACGTGCTGTGTAGGAACGGCCGATAACTGATTTTAATAATATATTTTTACCGTTTAGCTGCCGCAACAGCATCATAATGTGAAATAATGAATAGCATAGAAAATGAATATGGTACTACATATATCCAATATTGTTTAAAAAATATTGCAAAACATCTACCATTCATAATTTTTGTCATTTGAGAATTTGGCCCGATATCAGGTAATATGTGTAGATTTGTGTTCGGGCTCAAATTCGGGCATTCCGGCGTTAGTTGGGTTAAATGAATTAGTCAATATTATATTCAGTATAAAAAAGTTTTACTTCAAAATTTAGTTTTACTTAAACATTCCACACCTTAGTTTTTTCATGTTTTTTATTCTTTTTTTAATCTGCATTAATTTGCTATCAATCAGACACTGAACATTAGAAATTTTAAATATTAGTATAAAATTGAAATAAAACTACCATACCTGTACTGATACCCATAGCTTGCTTATCAACAGCAGGGTTTGAACTAGACTTCATAACTGGATGCACAGTGATGTTCTGACTGCTATGTGGAGTACTTAAACTCTTACTATGGCTGGGTGTGAGAGTGGAATTGAGACTGGTGCTCTGGATATTTCTGAGGGAGGCTTGGAGGCTGGTAGAGTGATCCTTGCTCTCGGGATTATTGTCCTGATTCTCGCTAGTCGACGAACCATCTTCGTCCTCTTCGCTCGATGAAGAGCTGTAAGGTTTGAAGCTTAAATAATTTCTTCAGTAACAATAGTGATGTGTATAACAAGAAATGTGCACTACATATTTCTTATCGTACGGATCCATCTCTAAGATGGAGAATCTTATTTAAGTTAAAAAAATCACCACTTTCTGTTATATGATACAGCACTCTGTCCTATTTCTTAAGACATTTAAATAAAAAGGACATTAATAGATTACTAAAAAAATGAGACATTAAATCTGAACTCAATGGTGCTCCATTACTGTTACATTGTTACTTTATCCTTCATAGCGTTTTCAGTATTACATTTAATATGTTTGACATATTTATTAAAACATTTGTTTTATATTACTATAATATTCATATATTCAATATAATTCTAATAGTACATAACAGAATTTTCTAAAATTTTTTCCTAAATCAGTTAGAATTAGTATCAGCTGTATATAAACATTAGTCTATATAAAATATTAGTCTGTGTAAATATAATCTAGTATTAGCTTCAGCTGTATCTAAATAAACACACATAATTTACCTAACATAAAAGAGTATTTGATAATTTTTGAAAAAGTGTTTTAAAATTGTTCAAAATATATAGATAAACCTACAATTGTAATATTTTCCCAAAAAAGTGTGTTCTAAGCTAAACAATTTACTTTTTTTACAGCAATGCAAAGCTTCATGTCAAAATACTTAGACGCGTGATATATAACATGACATTGTGATGAATCACACAAATAATTTAGTTGAAAAGGTGAAGTTCTATTTCTTTCACACACTAAATAAAACTTTCACACACACTGTGTGTGTGTGTGTGTGTGTGTGCGTGTGTATGTGTGTGTGTGTGCGTCTGTGTCTGTGTCTGGGGCTGTGTCTGTGTGCGTGTGTGTGTGCATGTGTGGGTGTGTGTATGTGTATCTGTTATATACATAATGTTGTATAAATATATTCAGTGTGATTCTATAGTATCAGAGATATATTTTGTTTACGGAATTCAATTCAAAGAGTTACACTATCTTGCTCACACAATTGCTTGAAGTTGGACATCTATGATGGACATATATTATAACCTGTGAGATGCATTTCCACATAATGCATTTTGATTGGCGAACAATTTATGTTTTAGTGTTTAGCTGTGCATTTTGTAACACTATATTATATTTGATTTCAATAATTTAAAAAAATATTTATATCCAATTTATTGCAGTTAAACATCTTTACTCATTATTCTTAACCCAAAAACTATATACATTAATGAAATATTTTTTTATACATTTTCTAAATATACTGTAACTAAGGACAGTAGGGATGTGCCACAGTTTTATAGTATTATGGTGACTAACATGTTAAATTAAAATAAACTAATAGTATAAAAGAATAGAAATAAAAAATTACACAGTAGCATCTGTACCGCAACTTTCAACATAGAACTACACATCACAATAGAAATTAGTGCAAACAATATCAGATAGATGACGTTCTTCATGACTTGATTTGTTTCATCTATGGAAGAATATGACATACAAAATCGAATGAAATTTAAATAAATTTGTAAGAAGTGAAGTTTATAAAATTTATCTGACAACATATTGTTTATTTATCATCTTTTATAATTATTAATTTTGGTTTTGGTTATAAAAATTTAAATGTAAATATAATTTTTATACAATACCATGAAAGTAACTTCTGTCTAGGACCGGGAAAGACGTAGTTCCACACCACAAAACATTATAAATATAAGATTGTGTACCTGTCTAATCTTATATTCTTCAATCCATCGTCGGCATCGGAAATACTGATCCCTGGCTTAATGGAGCCAGTAAAGGAATGTCCACTACTTGATCTGAAAGATTAAACGTTAAAAATATTAATAACTAATTTCTGCCAGCACCTCCGCTTTTTGAGTAGGATTAAAATAAAGTATAAGGAAAATTGTTTAAACTATAAATACTAGTTTTTATAGTTTATTTTGTATCGTTTATGAATGCTGTCATATGTAGCCAGATAGAAAACTATTTTTTAAAACACATGATTTTATAAAAAAATTCAAACTTTTATTACTTAAAATGTAAATATGTTTAAATCAGTAACTACGTATACAATCATGCAAAAATTGCAAATCGAATGTTTTTCTAAATCTAGTGCAGACTATTTACAACAACGATAAAAACATTTGATGGGAATACTCTAGTTAATATAGAATTAATTTATTTGTACCAAATTTTTATCACAAATATAAATTACAAATTAACTTTATAATATTTTAGTTCCGAGGTTTATTTTTTCGTAGTATAGACAAGCAATTACAGAGAAAATACGGAGCACAAAAATTGTTAATGAACTTACACCATTATATAACAGTGGCAAGTAGTGCTTTTTCAGTAGGACAAGCTACTAAAAGGAGTACATAAAAAAAAAATAAGATATATATATATATATATATATATATATATATATATATGCACAGTGGTATGTAGTGCTTTTTGGGTAAGACAACTAAAAGAGGCACATAAAAAAAAATATGTGTTTGTTGGCTAATGGGTTGGCTAATATGTTTTTTACCTCGAGTTGCTGTCAACAATTTTTATTAAAAAATGTATATGTTACACTAAATTTAATTTAAGTATGCACCATTATTATCCACTACTTTTCACTATCTAGTTGGCAGTCACAATACGCCTTTCTTGTAAAATTCCGGTGACTTTGATTTAAAAAACTATGCAAGGTCGTTATGGAGATCTTCTTTAACGTCAAATTTTTTTTCACGTAAATGGTTAATTAGAGCCCTACATAAATGATAATCAAAGGGCGCAATGTCCGACGAATATCCCTCTGAAAGCAATTCCCGATGAATAATGCCCTTGACATTCCACCAGCAGCTGAGAATCACCTTTTTGGCACTTATTTCAGTTTTGATACTGAAATTCCTGTTTCTCCGACGTTCGGCCATTGACGTTTGCATGTAGGATTCACGTATATAATCCACTTCTCATCGCCAGTTACTAACCGATTCAGCCAGCCAAAATTACGTTTAAATGTCAATAACTTTTGACAAGTATCAACTCTGCACTGAAGGTGGTATGATGACACCTCGTGGGGTATCCACACACCGTATATCGAAACATTTCCCAATTCATCGAAATGTGATTCTATGGTGTCATGATTGCAGTGTAGCTCATCTGCCAATTGATAAGCCAACACTCGAAGATCCTCTTCAATTCAGCGTTGTAATCATTGAACGTCCATTCCTGAACTTTCTGCACCAAATCTTTGCCGTCGTGCAAGACACCATGGACTTGACCATCACATGATATATATTATTTGTGGCAGTCTTTGCATCGTGACCCAGATGAAATTCGTAGTAATAAAATCCGTATTGGATATAGATTTAATTCCATTATCTTTTATGTAATTCACTTAAGGCTTGACTTAAAGCTGACTTGTCAACTGACTGCACTTTGGCCTATTTATACACTATAGTAAAACCTTTTAGAAGTTTCAAGAATCTTTCTAGAAAAGTCCTGAAGTTGTGGCTAAAAACTTATTAAATATATAGATTAAGTAAAGTATATTTTCATTTTAATGTTACCAAAAGTCTTCTTATCAAAGTTTTTACCAATCTAATTCTTGCCAATTTTATGCTTCTTGCTTCATTTTCATACTTGTTCATTATTTTTGATGACCAAAGGCCAAAAATTGTGAACCAAACAATCACATTGAGCACCACTATATCCATGTTTTCCATTAATACGTTATCAATTATTTCTCTAAGTATCCTGCTATAATCCTTTTTACCAAATTACTTACATCGGAACAAATACAGTTTAACACCAATGAAAATTTTCCTGTCTATTATTTACTATATGGTATATTTGACAAAAATAATTTTTGCTCGTGATTATTTTATAATAAAAATTTGAGAAACAATTTTTCATACAAATTACATTTTTGCAAACAATTATAAATTAATTTGTTTATTAACATTTTTTCAACCTAATTGCCATTCTTGACACTAAACACTGAATATACAAACACAAATTTACATAATAAAAAGTAATTCAAAAATTGAAATAAGCAAGAATGATTGCATAAATAGGTGTTACAAATTTAATGTTTGACGATCCTTTCAGCATCTTAAAGTCATTTTTCAAATAAATTTTTTTTCATTGAAATGACCACGAGCGGTATTTTTAGGAAGAACATTGTTTCGTATGAATATTCTTTTAAAGAAAGGAAAAAGTGCAATAATCGTCAAAGTCAGCATGATATTTTTTTCAAAATACAATTCCTGGTTAACCGCAAATATTGATAGCATTTGAAAATGGCGCTGAACATTTATTAAGAACATGTCATTCTAAAATTAGCTTCAATCTTCCATCCATAATTATATTGTTCTGAATGACATAATCTACGAAGTAATATACATTATATCGTTTTAGACTGTCACGATGGAAATACACATTCACAATAATAAGCTAATAAAATAAATCCAAATAGGAAATGGGTATCACAATAACTAATTCGGTGAATTAAATTTATTGACGAAATATAATAGGTTTATTTATAAAATAGAAAATTAGGTATTTTTACAATAAAAAGTTATTTCATTAAAGCGTATTTACTTCCGCTGACACTTGACAGATCTTTATTCAAACAGGGTAATTCTGTGTGTATATGTGATGTGCTAAGAGATGAAACACAACATAGGATTGTTTTATTCTGAATATAGCCATAGTAAGCTTTGCAAAGTTACCTTACTTTCTTTGTAGAAATTGGTGTTTGAAGTGAAGTAATCAATTTTAGTTTTTATAGGAATATTTTGCAATGGGAACTCACTTGTAATTTCATAGTTGCAAGATAGGTATGAAGTTTGTACACTTCATCTAAAATTACTGGTAGAGTTCAGGTTGTGCATTCGGGTTACAGGTAATGTACTAAATTGTAGACTTTGCTTGAATATTGTAAATTAAATAAGTTTAAATGTTCATAAATATGTGATATATATGTATATATGTCAGATGTTTAGGCCAAGCTTCGTGAAATTGTTGATAAGGCACAGCACACCACTATTACTTAAAGTAATTTCTAAATAACTTCTTAATTGTTTAATACCCTAATTATTTTTTTTTATTTATTATATATGTTCTGTGTTACATATACATGAATTTTCTTACCTACTTTCGGATTTCAGGGGTTAAAAATGACTTTGTTCTCAAGTGACAAAAGACACTTTGTTAAAAGAGCACTTTTATAAGTTATTTTCGATTTATATTTTCTAAAGAAATCTCGAAAAAGTCTTGCTATTCCAATTAACCAACATCTGTATATTTACAAAATAAGTTCATTTTAATTAAGTGCACTAAATTCAAACTAGAGAATACTGATAAAATTATTCATTTTTTTTTATATTGATGGACTCAAAACAGAATACAAAAATATTAATTTCCTGAACAAAAATAGTCTTATAAAAAAAACATTTGAAACACAATTCTTATTTTCATAAGAGATAAATTAAATATATAGGGTAATGGACGGTAATATCTATATCAATCTCACCCCACATCCACAGTCCGTTGCCTTACAACGCTCGCATGCCCCGAAACACTCTGCTGCGTGGCGGCAGGCACGCAAGCAACGCACAGAATTCGTGCATTACACACACCATTGCACGATGTCACCTGGGGCTTGGGCTGCAGTGTCAACACGCATACTTGACCCACATAACCATCACTATTGCATACCTGCAAAGGACAGTGGAAACAGTGCTTATTTTTTTATTGTTTGATAATAATTTATTTATCATTTCTATCCTTTCCTATTAAATTGGTCACATATGGTATATCATAAAGTTGGTAAATAATGAATCCGCTATACCAGTTCATTAGTGTCAGTGAATATTTCCGTTTCTCCTTAGGAAAGAGTTATTTTTTATTAGTTTGAAAACTCTGCCAAATAATGCAAAGTTAACCTAGGATCTTTTTCAGTAGCATTTCTTAATTTTTTTTTAATTAAAAGTAAGAAGCTTCCATGGATAAGGATTTTAGGAGAAATAAAAATTTCCTTCTTTGAACCTTTAGAACAAATACTTAGCTGTGTCGTAGGAGTATGTATAGCTTCTTGCTTTGTTCTCTTCGCTTTAAATCATTGTTTACCCTACCAGGAATATTAGAGTAGTTTCTATAATATTATAGAAATTGCACGAAAAAAGTGGTACTTTTATTTTTGGTTTTTCGTGCCAACCTAATAAATTAAGATTTAGAAACTAAAATTAGCTTGTTGCTAAAGTATTGCTTGGTTTGTTAATGCTAACTTATGAAGATAGTATTAACTTTATCTTTGCAAACAACAAATAAGGTGAATTTATATCTAAAAGTAAATTAGTTAGGTAGAAATTAAAAGTATTGTCTTTTTTTAGAGTATAATATAAGTATTTATTTTGGTAAATTTGTAAGTATTTAATTTGGGGTTTATTAAAAATATATGGAAATATTGGATTCTATGTTTTTTAAATACTTTGCAATCTTACTTAATAAACTTCTGTTAGATTTAGTTATATATATTCATTTATCATTGCTATATGCACATACAAATTATGCTATATAATACCCAGACATCCCGTGAAGAGCTAGTTGCCACAGGTAGAGTGGGTGCTGCACATGTGAACTGCAGGCCAGCTCTCGTTTTCCTGATGGGGACTGGACTGAGGAACTCGGGCGTCGGTCGCTTGTCGTCTGAGAGCGCTGTGGATTTTTTGTATTTCTTATTTATTGTGAATTGGCAAGTGTGTTATTAAAAAGAGTGGTGAATTTCTAAACTTTTATATTAGCTGGGTTCGTGTAATATTACACTTTAACCTTTCAATATTTATAATTACAAACAAACCAAATCCCATTATACATTTATGATACATACAAGTATGGAATAGGGTATTTGACTAATGTCGATATATTTTGTAAAAATGTTTTAAAACTGTAGAGTAGATTTAAAAAAACCTTGTGATGAAAAAAATAATGCATATAACAAACAATTAATCGAAACTTCTTACTAGGAAAAAGTGTAAATTTGTTTGTTCATTAAATTGAAAAAGTTGTTCTGAATTTTGCAATATATAACTTAAACGCAATATTTAACGAGATACTAAAAATATTTAATGAAGTCCCTTATAATGTTTTGTATGGGGCGTTTTCGCGCATATCGTCGTTTGTAAATTTTTAATTCGTTATAACTTTGTATTGAAAAATCTTAGGTACGACATATTTATTTTAACCGTTTTTAATGTTATTATTTATTGTATTCTAGTAATAAAAAAAATATAGTCAAATACCTTATTGTATAATATTATATTATGTATTGTTTATTTTATCTTATATTAATGAATTCATTTTGAATGACGCAAGTGCCTTTTGATACTTATATGTACCATCCGACAAATTGAACAGAATTGTTTTTGTTGGTTTTGTAAGTACCATGAACATTCTTAAGGTTATTAGGACTATTAATTAATACCTTAGTAAAATAAAAAATGAGATGAGTTTTTGTAAAATGCCACAATTTTATTATATTTTTGAACCACAACCATTACACAACATTTAGAATGAAATAAGCCTTTGATAGTGAATAATTAGTTCTTAGCTTTCTAATCCTTAGATAGTATAAAACAAAGTTGCTTCCCGTGTCTGTCTGTCCTCTATGCGCTTAGATCTTTTAATCTACGCAATGGGTTTTGATACGGGTTTCACCACCATTCAGATAATTTCTTCCAGATCATTTATAGGTATAATACATGCATGTTACATTTACAGAAAATATAAAAAAAGTTAATGTTACGTAAAAAACGAAACGCGACACTTTTTTTATGGCGCTTTCCTTGATAATGCTGATTAAACTTTACGAGATATATCAAAATGTAAAAATATCTATAAAAAAGTACGCGATGGCATATACTTGTATACTATGGATAACCCACAGTGACCATTTTTATGCGAATGATATTTATTTTTTTTTTAGGTTATACTTTCGAATGAAGTAATTTGTTTGCATTGGGCATTTAATGTAGATAAAATTTGCTCTTTACGGCAAATCATTATCATTAATATCTTAGAAGATATCACATATTTAAAATTACCAAAAGTCAATATCAACGATGCTGATGCCGCACACAGAGGGCGACGGAGGCGGCGCATGCCCGTATATAACGCATCGCAGGCCGAGCGTCACCCTATGGCATTGTATGATTTGCAGCGATTGCACTGCTATCAATTGCGTAACCACATATTTTTTAATTCTGGCATGAAATATTTTTTATAAGAGTTTTAATTAAAAAGATTAGTAACAACAAAGGTGCGATGTTGAGAAAAAAGGAAATTAATATATATTCCTTCATGATAAACCCATTGCTTCCCCAACTATTGGCAATGTCTCGCTTGACTTTTAGACTTAATGAATTATTTTAACAACAAACGTTAAAATCGACACATAAGAAAGCCAACTATATCTAAATTTTAGCAGAGGTGCATTCTAAACAAAAGAAATACTAAGCACTACTAATTAAGCAACAAAATATTAAAGTGCTTATTTACTTTATGCGGGATATAACTTATAATTGAAATGAATTACCTATTTTTGATATCATGTGCATATATGTGCAATCTGACATAAAAAATATTGAAAAATTTAAATATTTGTAACGAGACTTACCTAATTTTTGTTTAGTTTCCGTAAATATCTCCTCCCAAGAAGATCTCTTGTCTGGCTTGGGAAAGATAAATGAAAGATTTTCAGCTCCGCTTCTGAAAATTTGTAGAAATATTGATTTCATGAGTTTCATTGGATGCTATGGTTTGATGGCAACATGAGACGAGTTCTCAAACATGAATTCTATTCAAATCAAAACTAAAATACTCAGGATGAGATAGATCATGATGAACTGATGCTAATTATTAATTTTTTATTTTTCATATTGGCATTCATAGCTTTCATTTTAATATATGTACTATGGTTTCAATGGACTATTTTGAAAATGATAAGTGGCATTTAAGATATAATTTTAAAATTAACAGAGGAAACACTGGCTATAGTATTACAATTACTATAGCCCAATGATTTATGGGTAATTTTTATAAACGGCGCTCTACCAATTTATGAGCAGCTTGTCAAAGTTCAAACCTTAGCTAAACCACAAAGACATTTTGTGTTATATAATTTCATATTCAAACATTGAATTAAATATTTAAAACTACCCTGAACAATGGGTTGGAATTCCTGACAACATTTAGAGTAAAAAATATATCTCTTTGAAAAATTGATTTTATTATAACAATAGATAGACATTTTAAAGGACTGCAAACATGAAAATTATAAATTTAAGTTTCTCGGTTCTTATACCACAATGCCTACTATTGTTAAGAATTGCTGTAAAATTGCAGATATTTCAAAATTTATGTTTACAGTGGCGAAAGAGTGGCTGTTTAAATTACAATCAGCAATTGTAACAACTTGACTCGGCTACAACCAAGTATTCATGTTATGCATTAACCATTTTGTATATTTTGACATAAGCAGTTACCATTTTGTATATTTTGACGTAAACAGTTACCATTTTGTATATTTTGATGTAAACATTTAATTATCAGGATATTATTTAAAGAATTTAAAAATATCCATTTGTAATCAACACATATAATAAAACTGAAAAAAAACTGTCTGAACATTGAATATTTTTAAGTGAAACTAAGTGTTCCCTACTAAAGATCAGCTATTAAACCTAAAACAACAGTTTTTAGAATTTTTGTGTTTGCCTATGCGAAAAAAAACCTTCGTTGTGCATGCTAATCTCAGCAACAGCTGAACCAATTTGGATGCGGTTTTCAGTGATTTATTTAGATTAACTTGGCTTATTATTTCGGCTCAGGTTTCATTTCAATGGGTTCACAAATAGAAAATACATATAAATTTTTAATTTACATTTGTTGTGCACGCTAATATCAGAATCAGCGGAAACAATTTGGCTGCCAACGCCATCTATTAGCATTTTAGTAAACTTTATGCTCGTAGAGTGCTGATAGAAAGAAAAAAACTTTTTGTACTCCGAATTCCACGTGAACGAAGTCGTGGACATATGTAGTATGATAATAAAAAAATTAATTGAAATTTGGAAAATTGAACTTTTTGGTCTACTGAGATACTTTGCTTGAATTTTTTATTTGTTTATAAAAATGAGCGATAATTGTGTAGGTATATCACATCATGCTGAATTAAACACAGAAAAATCTTTTATTACTTTCCTTGTAGTCTCAATCAAAAACAAAGTAACAATCAAGTTAGATTGGAAAAATACAATGAAACCCCATCCTACAGTTTATAATTGATTTTTAATGGGTTCAAGCGTAGTTGCACCAATCTCAGTCATGATCTGCATGAGAGAGGTCCCTCAACAGCGACAACTGAAATAATGTCAATGCTATGCAGTTTATGATAAAGACTGACAAGAGAGTGACTTATTAGCAGATTTGTGTGAGGCAATGGTACGAGTCAAGTATAGAAAAATTCTACATGATGATGAATTCTTTTAATATTTCACGACACCAATAAACGTGATGGTGCTTCTGAGCTTCGGTCAAATCATGGGGCATCTATCTACCTTACACAAAGTTTTGTGATACCTAAATTTAAATATCTATTTATCATAAAAACCCCTTGTCCAACTTACAGGTTACCTCAAAGTGCTGGACATATGAAAACACTAAAAGTACAACTATTTACATTACACATAATAACATAAATACAAATTAATAAAAGAGAAAAATATACATTAATTCAAATTAAATATAAAACTAACAAATTAACAAATGAACTACCAAGCAATTCCATAACTAAATTCCTAAAGCGATAATGGAACAGAAAAAATATTAAGATTTGGCGTCTTTTGTAATACGTCATTGATTAACATAAGTGCATTAAAAACTGGCAAACACTGTAGGATATTTGTGCGTGCAATAGGCAGATGAAATAAACTATGATTTCATTCTCTCATATAACAATTAGGAGCATAAAGCATTTCCAAACCCAATGCTGAGCGGTTATCTTTATAATTATTTAATATTTAAAAAAATGCATAAGCAATTCCCGTTGGAGTTGATGTGAATTATATCCGACCATACCCATTGTAAAATCTGAACAAATGAGACTAGAACTGGTACATTTTTTTATATAAAAATCTATTAAACTTTTTTAATATCTTCTCCAACATAAATATATAAGTTGCATAATGTAGAGACCAGATCATTGTATTGGTTTCAAGGAATTATGGGCTAAAGAATTAAACAATGTCACAATACACCCGCTATCCAGGAAATCATGGGAATGTTGCATGACAAATCATAGCACCTTCTGACAGGTTTCAGTGATATGATCGTCACATGTTAAGTATTTAACTACAATTACACCAAAATCCCTCACTGATGATAGCCTTCCTAGTGCCATTCCATTTAACTTGTAGTTTTGTATCAACGGTATATGTTGACGTGATTATGTCATCATTGCGCATTTGCTCACATTAAATTGTAGCTTGTTACTCAGACTTCATTGAAATACTGAGTCAATATCACTTTGAAACAGTTCACAATCAGATTGCTTTTTTACCCCTGAAAACAGCAATGAGGAAAAAGCAAAGAGCAGTGCTGACCACTGAGGGTAAATCATTAATCATAAAAAGAAACAAAAGAGGGACTAAATTATTAGCATGGCTGACGCCAGGTTTAGTAATATATGGCCTTGATATGACATTTCCAAATGGAATATATTGTTTCGAGCCCGAAAGTAATTGGCAAACAGCCTCCAATAATTTTACTAAAAAAATATCATAGTCGACTCAGTCAAATGCCTTCTTAAAATATCCACCATATAACTGCCTAGCAACATAATCGACAAAATTTGTAAGATTAGTGACGGTAGACAGCTTAGGACGGAAAACATGCTGACATTCTTTCAACTGGCGCTGAAATTGAGCATTTATGCAGCAATATAAAAGAGTTTCAAATAGTTTAGCAAATGTAGATAACACTGCTACAGGCCTATAATTTTTTATATCTGACATGAGAACAGGTATTATCCAGAAAATCTTTCGAAGGGGTGAATGAATTTCAGAATTTAAACGTCCATGTTCATGTCCAGTTTGGTTATGTCAATTTTATAACAATAAAGCAATAACACACTGTATTTCCATGTACAAATTATATTAGAAGGCTACGTTGGAAGACAAAAGACATCTCTACATCATTTCACGAGCTCAATATCACTGTAATTATGAAACTTACATTTTATAAAAACCTTAGTGAAAGCCTAACTTGCATGATATCAAGAATCACCCAATTTGTTATTAACGGAAAATAAAAGTGCAAAAATTAACAGTTCTACTCCATATCAGCTGCTAGTAGCTAGAAGCTTTAATCAGAAATTTCCAAGTAATTACAGATTTCCTATTCTTTCTATAGAGAACACAACAATAACCTCGATAAAGCGTAGAATTTGGGGATATCTTGACATAGTGGTAATAAACAATTTACAATTAAAATTTTAAAATACAATTGTGCTAGTACTCACGAAGTACTAAGACTCATCTCCAAGCAACAAAGCTGCGAATCACTATTCTGTCGCTCTGCCAGCTGTCTGTTAGCTGCCAGTAGCATTTCTCGCACCATTTCCTCAAGTTGATGGTGTGGAGAATGCAGAGCTGCCGTTAGCTCCGAGATTTGGGTGAGAGTTGTCACATCCTCTGTTAGAGTTTCCACCTCGCGCATTACGCGGCGAAGGTTCTCATCTTTTGCTGGAACGCAGTATTAAAATCAGTGAATATAAATGGATAGTCTATTTTTGTCACAAAGTTTTTATGTATTGGAGTAATTTACAAGTTTTTAAAAAGCTTGAAAAACCTCAAAATTAGAAAAAAGTTATTATTTAAAAACGAAAAGAATTGAAAAATAGTTTTGTGGGAAACAGTAAAAGCTTTCAAGTGAAATTTATAAAAAAAATTGATAAAGAGAAACAATTGTCTATTAAAAATTATATACTCATTATCATATTATATACAAGATTGACATCATAATTAAATGGGTGGAAATTGAGAAAATTATATACTTTTTATAATTTTCTCAATTTTCATCCACTTAATTTCTATGATGTTCATCTTGCTTAGAAAATAAATTTTGTTTTTAAAAATAAGGAAGCTTTAATTTTAAAATAGAAACGAAAAGCACGGTTGATGCTATATACATTATATTAAAATTTTTTTCAATTCGAATATTTTTAAATAAGTTTTATCTTAATATTAATATTACCAATTAATGATTTAGTACATAATTTTTTTCTCATTTTTTTTAATTTTCTTTATTATTTAGTGTAATGACGTATGTATAAATGCTAAAAGAGAAAGTGAACAGTAAAAGAAGTCAGTAAAACTTAACTAGGAAAAGTAAAGATTTCTACAAGTAATTACCATGTGTTTCTAGCCAAATAATTAGAACATTTTTTATACTGTGCTATTTTGAAGCACTTTGTTTCTGTAATTAAAGATTTGTAGTTATTGAGTTAAAATATATTTCAAACAAAAATATATTGCATCTTTTTTTGCATAAATAAGTGCAATATGAAATGATTTACCTTTTTTTATATATTATTATGCCAAAATAATTATATATACCTTTAACTATTTCCAAATCGGCAAGAGATATACGCATCAGCAACTTGTATTTATTCGCCTCCAAGACGCTCGCTAAACTACTTTGGCATGCACTGAAAAGTAAAATGAAAATTTTTTTCATAAGCTGATATATTCATCAACTTCCTAATATATTCATCAGTGATAGCCAAATATTAACTTTTAAATAATAAATACAATAGTTTTAAAAATAAATAACATTTAATACATATTAATTGTCTATAAAACGTCATACATAAATAGGAGCATACATACATAATTAGGAAGAGAGATATTGGCAACAAGTATATTTCCCTGGTGGCTGGTTGGGGAACTAACATATGACAGACTCTTTAAACAGTTGACTCTCCATATTAAGAGTATTGCTACAGTATTCAATATTTGGAAAAAAGAAATTACGTCATAATGTTGGTTTTAAGCAAGCCAGTTGTAAACACTTATAAAGTGAAAGAAGAATAGATGATAAATTTTAAAACCAAAAAATGAATAGAAAGAATGTGCAGCGTTAACAGATTACAGAGAGCACCAGTTGTATGTATGCCTCAAAACCATATGCAAATGAACAAACAAGTAATGCTGAAAATGAAATAGTTCTAGTCAGTGGTATAGTTAGCATGGGTGGCATCTGGTGTGGATATTGATGGTGTCACTCCAAGAACGAAAATTATTAAATTTAATAAAAATGCCATAAACGTCAAGTATGATTTTATGTAAATAATACAAATGGACATTAATCATCAATTTGGAATATTACATAATAGTATTGTTTTGTTATACATATTTCTTTCACATACATGGAAGGGAAAGTTGGGTATAGCAGAAGAAGAATAAGAGTAGAATGAACGCAGTGGATATACATTCTCTAAGAAATATGCGTGGTTTAAAATGTAATTATAGGGCAAAGAATAGTGTGATTGTGTGGAGATGCATAGTCAGGTTGGAAGGGCCTGCCCCAGAAAAAAGTTTCTCAATTAGATTGTCAAAATACTGAAAAAGGGCCAACTGAAAAGCAGCTGAAACCGTAGGGTATGTATGGAAAGTCTGATGTAAGTGGAAGAATTGAGGTATGTATAGCAATACTGTCGCGAGTGAAAATCCGAAGTGTCTGTCTACCCCTCTGGAAGATAGGCGTGAGTTAATGTTTGTAGGTACAAACACTTAAAATCTCTTCATTCTAGTTTTAACAGTTGCAAAGTCGGAAAACGTATCTTCAAATTTATATTTTGTCTTGCCTCGTGTTCTATTGTCAATATTCTGTTCTCGTGTTCTATTGTTAAGCCTCGTTTGGATTATTGTTGCCCGCAAGTAATTTGCTATTAATTTTAGTTTACTGAAACTCCACTCACATGAAGCAACTGATATACTGTTAAGCTTCGTTTGGGTCATTTGTTTTTTACGATGAACTTATCTATCTATTGGAATGCTGTAGTCCTCCGATTTTTTCACAACAAGACGTATTGCCTCTTCTACAATATGAACCCATTTTTTTTTCTTTAATATAAAAAAGAATTACCTCTATTTTTTTAGCTAATTGGTCAATGCTCAAGCCTTTACTTTGCAACACAATCTGAGTGCAATTTATTTCGCTTAGTACAACATTTCGAAAGAAAGCAAAGAAATGTGAAATTATACAGAGTAAGTATAAAGGTCTGTACCTCTGGTGTCTAAATTTTTTTGTTGATTATATAACTCCTCAATAGCAGCCACAACGACATCTAAACTTTAAACCAGTACTTTTACTGCAGCGTAATGAGCACCCCCAATGGTTCGTTGGAGAGTCTTTTAACATATGCTTTGCTGTATTTAATAAGCACTTCCCGGTGACTAGAGAAGGCAAAAAAAATGTATGAATTGTCTCGACTGTTCTGAAAAATGTTGCACAAGATACATTTTGCGCAAATGAGTGTTTGCCACTTAAATTAATCGAATGTTAATTGAAAATTTACATCCAACAAAAATTGTCTTATTGTTTTTTGCATTTATAAGAATTTTATGTACATGGAAGAGCCATGTACGTTGCTCCTAAAAGCTGCATTGTCATAACCTCAGGAACAACATGTCATAACGTCTAAACTGTCATTTTCATGTTTGATAAGAATTTAATCACATAGATCAGTGGCTTCTCTTCCTTTTAAAGGAAAGAATCCAAGGAATACTTCTTTGATATCCACTTTTCGATTATCAATCTTCATATTACAAATTACTCTTGACTATATGTCAAATGTCATCCACTATATTATGACTATATAATTGAAACGAGAAACAAATACATTATTAATTTATTTTTATTAGTTTATATCATTTAGTCATTGGCTTAATATCATGATGTAGTTATATGAGATGATTTCAATGCAAATCGACATATTATTTTGGTTTTATATTTTTCCAATTCTATTTTAGTGGTTGTTTTTCATAATAATCCTGTATAGTTGGCTATACAGGATTATTATGAAGAACTGACTGATAAATTGGCTACTACAAATTGGTAATAACTTTTAAATTGGTGCTACTGTAATTTCATTGGTATTATTATTGTGTTGCTTTTACCAATCATATTTACTTAATAACACTTTGTTTACATCCAAATAAATGATAACTGTGCTTTAAGTCCACTATCCTAATAATTCAGGGCTTTTATATTGTAATTATTGTAATATAAATTTCTTTTCAGTACAGCAAGATTAATAAATTGTTATATGTTAAACGATTTAAATTCATTTATTGTTAGGACAAATCAAGTGCACCTTCCTATACGTTATACATGGATATCACTGAATTTTAGTGGTAACTTTAATTTATGGAATTTTTGTAAAATTTGATTTTCTTTCTGTGGTTGGATGTCACCCCCAAATGAGTGGTACCCTGTTTCTCTTTGACCTAAAGCTTTATTGAACAGAGCATGTCAGAACAATAGTTAGCGATTGGACATGCAGTCCCAACAAACTGCGTATGCTCGCTGAGGACTTTTATATTAAGACATTGAGCGATCGCCTGAAACAGTTTCTGGATTATAATTACATGTTGGTGTCAAGCACAGTAGTATGTAAGTGTTGCATATCATATTATTAGTACCATCACCTTTAATTTAAAAAAAAAATTTTAATTAATCAGCATTGTGGGGAATAAAGAAAAGGAGCGAAAGTTTATTGCATTCATTTCTTTCTTACCAACCCTACAACACTGAGTAGGCGAGATGTCTTCCGCCAAAAACCTCAACAGTAATTACTTTGATATTATCCATCCCATTTTTTTATTCCTTGTTAGTAAATTTATTAACCCTGCTCTCAGTAAAATTGTATTTAGATCAGCGGTTATCATCTGAAGATTCTAAAATACTTTTTTATTACAACATACAAAGTTTTTATATTATTGTATTACATGTGATATTTGTTCAAGTACTGTCTTCCGAAACTCTTCATACCATCTGGTGGTACATGTACCACAGTTTGAGGACGGCTGATTTAAATCAACGTCTACCTCCTTATTAACACAATTTAATATCCTTGTAAGTAAATTTAATGTAAAATTTATTTTAACAAAATCAGTTTGAAACATTTTGTAACTGGTCATACCGTCTCCAAGCGTAAAAGTGAATAGGTATATATAGAATACAGAGGTACATAATACATATAGAAAAGTGAGAAAAGGAAAAGCAGCAAGGCAGAGGGAGGATTTATAACTGCGCAACCCACATTTCCCCAGCAAATTGATGTTTTCAAAGTTAATAGCTGTCTGAACAATGACAATTAGATAATACAGTTTATAAAGTACTAGTGTAGATAATATTGTTAATAAGTTTGATAAAGGGAACAAATTTTGTTTCTATTTTAGTGGTAGCTAGCCACAATATATGTATACTCAAAATATTGATTAATGAGTAGCCGTCTTTCTCTCCTTAGGTTACTCTGCTTAGTTTTCTGTGTTAGGAAGTCTGGATATAAGTAAATAATTACACCTAGACTTGCTAATAACAGGTCAGGAATATGTACCAAGATACAATAAATGAAATGCGGATGGTAAATTTTAGATTGTCTTTTTCAGGCATTATATACATAAAGCTTGACACACCTGATTAAGATTTAAATTTTCAGATGCGTAAGCATCTGATGTAGTTATGTGATTAGTTATGTGTATAGTATCATTATCTACATCCATAGATATTATTTAACTGATCCACCTTTTGTACTTACTCATTAAACATCAAACGGTTTTTCATCTTTTTCTTTTCATTATATCGAAGAATAATATTTTGAAAAGAAATTTTTTTCTTATTTTCTGTATTTGCGATAGTAAAAATGTATTTTGTACCTCATGTATATCAAAAGAAGGCTGTAAGATTTTTCCATATAGTATTTTAAGAATATTTTATTTCTTTCCTAGCAATGAAACTATTAGTTTTATTAACAATATTTATACAAAATTTTTCAAATATATCTATGAAAATTTTATAATAAAATAAAATTTAAAAAAAATAAATTGTGTATACTCAATTTTATGATCAGTGAATAGAGATGTTTGTCAAGCAATATATTTGTATAAGAAATAAAATATGAAACAAAATTTTTTTACAGATTCTTACATTACAATTTAATCTTCATCAAAATCCACTTACGCAATAGGTTTTTTGATAGTCCCCGTCCGCCTTTTCACACTAGTGATCAGTAGGAGGTCGTTGAACAGAAACAGGGCTCTCTCCTTGGTAGTACCCTGACCTGAAGGTATGGTCACCATGTCGTGTCTCAGGAATGTCCTGTCAGCAGTCACCAAGTGGGCCAAACCTTCCACCAGAGCTTCGAGTTCTCTGAGCATCTGTTGCTGTTGCTCTAACTCTAGGCTTTCACGCTCGGTGCAATTTATCTTGACTAGCAAATCATGAATTTCTCTCTGCGCTTCTTTTAAGAGTTTATGGTCAGGATGGGCTGTATCTGTGAATTATGTTACAGTAATTTCAGTAACCTAGTTGTTGAATAAATTTCTACAATATACAGTATAGAATTGGTTTCAATATCTTTCCTGATTATATTTTAACTAGTACTAATATTAGAAGCATATGATTTTATTCCTTGTGTAAAATTAAACAATTCCAAAAGTACTACATTGTTTCGGATGGAACTTTATTCCCGATTATTTTGTAGAACAATTTCAATGGTTGCTATGAAAATTTTGTTATAATTGGAGGTGGAGCAATACCAAACACATATTGGCTAATAAGTTTTTAACTCTGGGTTGCTGACAACAATTTTTATTAAAAAATTTATGTTACACTAAATTTTATTTAAGCATGCACCATTATTATCTACTATTTGTTGCCATGTCGGCAGTGACAATAAGCCTTTTTTGTAAATTCCCCATGACTTTGATTCAAAAAACTGTGCGAGGTTGTTTTGGAGATCTTCTTTAACGTTGAATTTTTTTTCACGTAAATGGTTACTTAGAGCCCTGAATAAATGGTAATCAGAGGGCGCAATGACCGGCAAATATGGTGGACGAGTGAATAGAACCCAGCAAAGCTCCTCTAATTTATCACGAGCACGTTTTACAACATGTTATATTATCATGTAGAAAATAAACTCGATAGTCAGTGACTACTCAATTTGTTAGCTAATCGGTCCAATTGTTCAAAGTAAATATCTGCATTAATTGTAGATGTCTTTGGAAGCAACTCCCAATGAATAATGCCCTTGACATTCCACCAGCAGCTGAGAATCACCTTTTTGGCACTTATTTCAGGTTTGGATACTAAAAATCCCATTTCTCCGACACCCAGCCATTGACGCTTGCATGTATGGTTAACATATGTAACCCACTTCTCATCACCAATTATTAACTGGTTCAGCCAGAAGTTACGTTTCAATGTCAATAATTGTTGACAAGGATCAACTCTGCGCTGGAGGTGATATGATGACAACTCGTGGGGAATCCACACACCGTATTTTGAAACTGTCCTTAATTCATGCAAATGTGTTTCTATGGTGGCATAACTGCAGTGTAGATCATCTGCCAATTGACGAGTCATCAGTCAAGGATCCTCCTCAATTAGGCATCATAATCATTGAACGTCCAATTAAAAAGGACGTCCGGTACAAGGTATCCTCAAATCCTCAAGATCGTAGTCCTCATTCCTGAACATTCTGAATATCTTCTATTATTATGAAGGGGTAAAATTTTTTATGGATCTAAAGGGGGATGGAGTTACTTGCGTCCGTAGAATTTACCATCTATTCCTAGACCCACCCTACACGTGTCCCCTGGGTGGTGCCAAACAGGTAACAACGCCGAGTCTCAGGCGGCGGTTAAGTGTCCTGACTAAGCTAACACTTCAACTAAGGAGATAGGAAATGATCCCCTAACCCGTAAACTCGCAATCTGCAAGAATGGGGGCCTTGGCTTTACCGCCCGGACCAAGAGGGAGTTACCCTCTATAAACATATAACCCCAATCCTACGGTGGGAAACATGCCAAAAGGATGAATGGCTGATGGGCTATCAGTTCTAAGCGCCAACCTCAATGGACCTGGCTAACATTGTTGTATAGTGCCTTCACAAGAGAATGGACGTCACCTCATGTGTCACCTGTTTTATCGACCCTACTCGTGGGAACAACAATGGAGGCAACTAATTTAATCAAAGATACCGCAGGAGTAGGTGACGACACTCCCGTAAATGTAATTGCTACTGAAAAACATAGATTTGTACAACAGGCGTTTCATCCGTCTTTGTTTACAAACAGACCTAGAAGTGCATCGCTAGGTAGTAAAACTGACTTAGAAGTCTTGCCCAAAACCTCTAATACCCAAGAAGTCGTTAAAATGTCCAGCTCACAAAATCCTGAAATCCAACCACCCGAATGGCAAAGAGTGCCATCTACAAGAAATAAACGCAAAAAATTTGCAGAATCACCCTCACCCGATAAGGTAGAAACTAGCAACAGGTATAGCACACTTACCTTAGACCAGAGGGAAAGATCAGAACCCAATGAACAGAAGACAAACAAACCTCCACCTATTATATTATATGGCATTAATGATGTCAACAAGCTGACAGATTTGTTGGAATCTGCTACTAAAGAAAATCAGTACACATATAAGATAGTCAATAAGAATCTACCGAGAATACATTGCGTTGAGACCAAGACTTATAAGACCATTCTGTCAATCATCCGAGAGAAAGGCCTGATAGGACACACTTTTAATAGAAAGGAGGAAAGATGTTATCGAGTAGTAATAAGAAACCTACATCACTTCACACCCATGCAGGAAATAAGAGCTGACATTGAACAAGCCGGTAACATAGTATCAGGGGAGATAATTAATGTGAAATATGGCCCTGATAAAAAACCAACATCCATCTTTTTTGTCAACTTGCTACCTGGACCTCAAAATAAGGCTGTTAAGGAGCTGAAATATATTTACCATCAAGCTGTAATTATAGAAGACCCCAAGCGACGTAAAACCGTGGTCCAATGTCAACGATGCCAGCAGTATGGCCATTCAAAAAATTACTGCATGCGCCCGTATAGATGTGTCAAATGTGGGCAGTCTCACAAGACATCTGATTGTCCAAAAAAGGACCGTAACACACACGCAACCTGTGCACTCTGTGAAGGACCACATCCAGCAAACTATAGTGGATGTGAAGTGTATAAAGAAATACTCGCCAGAAGAAACAAAGGCAAGGCCTCCAGAGAAATTAAACCATCCCAAACGGTACCAGGTGATACAAATGAAGAGGTGCACAGAAAGGAACTTGGTATGAAAAATACCATCAAGCAATCAAAAACATATGCCAGCACTAGTAAAGAAAATGACAAACAACCGGATTCAATTGATAAGCAAACAAAACTACATGAAACCATCTGTTTAGAAGAACTACTAATAAAACAAGTCAACAAGTTCGACATGATCCTTCAACAAATGAGTTCCCTGATGGGACTCATAACCAAGCTAGTCGACCGACTTACAAATTAAATGCCTACAGAATAGCCACTTGGAACATTAACAGACTAGCCCCCAACAAACAAGAGGTTGAGCTCTTTATGACAGAACAGAAAATTTATATTCTCCTGATCTCTGAGACACACTGTACCTGCAACTCAAGCATCAAATTCAAGGAACATTTATGTTACATGACTCTTGATGATCTCCGCGGACAAAACTGCATTTAACACAGCATCCAGAGACCTGAAAGACATTTTACACAAATGGAACAATAAAACCTTGGAAGATCAACTAGAATCCTTGACAGCCTCAGCTTCGACTAATTATTCACTGTGGAAATTTACTAAAAATTACAATAGACCCCATAATGCCAAACCCCCACCCAAAATAGCTGATGGATGGGCGCGAACACCACAGGAGAAGGTGGATGCTTTTGCTCAGCACTTAGAAAAAGTTTTTTCATCAAATCCAGGCATGGACGTACAAAATGAGACATTGATTAATAATGTGCTACAACAAGATTTCCAAATGTCACCACCTCCACACCCTATTACAGTACGGGAAGTCTGGAGAGTCATTTCTAATCTACATGACAAAAAAGCTCCCGGATATGACCTCATTACCAAAGAAATACTAAAGCAGCTACCTAGAAAAACTATAGTGTTTCTGATTTCACTATTTAACGCCATACTGAGAACCCAGTACTTCCCTACATTATGGAAAGTATCCCGTGTGATTATGGTATACAAGATGGGTAAACCACCCAATGAAGTATCCTCATATAGACCTGTAAGTCTTTTGCCAATCCTTTCAAAGGTCTTTGAAAAACTCCTGATGTGCAGAATGCTACCAATCCTGGATAGTGCAAAAGTCATCCCGGACCATCAATTCGGCTTTAGACAAGACCACTCTACCACTAAACATGTCCACAGAGTCTGTGGTAAAATAAGAAAATGCTTGGAAGAAAAACTGTACTGCTCCTCTGCATTCCTGGACATTCAACAGGCGTTCGATAGGGTCTGGCACAAGGGGTTACTATATAAGATAAAATCAACTTACCTCATCAGTACTTCTCTCTAATTCAATCCTATCTGTCGGGAAGAATCTTCCAAGTAAAGGACGTGGATGTGTCTTCTGGGTTTTTCGAAGCAACTGCCGGAGTCCCGCAGGGATCAGTCCTGGGGCCTATTTTGTATACAATATTTACTGCAGACTTACCTCAGCTTGAAAGTATTACTACAGCAACATTTGCTGATGACACAGCAATACTAGCAGGCCATGCTGACCCTGCCATGGCATCACACATGCTACAAGAGGGCCTTGATGAAATAACCACGTGGCTATGGAGATGGCGGATACAGGCGAGTGCAAGCAAATCTGTCCATGTTACGTTCACACTACGTAAAGGTAACTGTCCTGAAGTTCATCTTGAGAATACCACACTACCTCACCAAGATAATGTAAGATACCTGGGGCTATATCTTGATCGCCGTCTGACGTGGAAACAACATATTAAGACAAAAAGAAATGAACTTAATATCCGTTATAAGAACCTACACTGCATCATGGGAAGAAAGAGCAAACTGAGTATTGACAACAAACTTTTAATATATAAAGCTATCCTAAACCCAGTGTGGCTTTATGGAATTCAACTCTGGGGTAGCACTTGTAAATCAAACATAAGCATAATACAGAGGATGCAGAATGCTATCTTGCGCTCAATTAGTGGTGTTTCTTGGTTTGTCACGAACGCTGAAATACATAAAAAACTGAAAATGGATACCATCATGGAGGAAATCCAAAAATTAACCAAAAAATACCATGAGAGACTGGAAAACCATCCTAACAAGCTGGCTACAGAGCTAAAAACTAGAAATTATACAAAGAGGTTAAAAAGGAAAGACATCTTATAGCCCTGTGGGGATCAGTAAAGACTACGGAGTAGATGACTCACTGCAGTCACGCTCGACCTGTCAATGGATTCACTCAAAATATCCGCTTATAGTATTTTACCACAATAATTTTCAGGGTAAAATACTTAGAAATGTGGTAAAGTTTTTATTGACCTAAATGTAATACATAAAAATAAATCACAATCATGGTTATAACTATTTATAACCTTCCATATAACAAAGATTATAATTTTTTACCCAATTTTATCACAAGAAATTTGTTGGTAAAATTCTTATTGATCTAAATGTAATATTCAAAAACAGTCACAATTAATGTTATAACTGTTTATAATCTGATATTGAAATGATCTGATCTGAATCTGATGTGATCTAAAATTTACATATTTTTTTCATTTCACAGTCATTTTCTGGATAAAATTCTTAAAAATGTGCAAAAATGTTTATTGAACTAATTGTTACGAGTTTTTATAATCTTCTATGTAATACAGACTATAATTTTTAATTCAATTTTACCATAATAAGATATCTTCGTCTGAGCAACAATAAACACTGCTAGTCAATAAAATGTTGTATTGAAAATTATATATATCAGTACGATAATGTTTCTCGAAACAATCTTATCACTAAATACTAAGAGAGCATTCTTTACAATCAATATAGAGTAGAAAATTGTATAGTCATATCATTGAAAGAAAATTGAGACATTAACAATTTAGTTTTATAGAAAACATATATCTTGTTTATTTTTAATTGTAAGTGACAACCTTGAATACTACTCTAAGGACAGGTAAGGACATATACTTTTAAGCAATTTCTGAAAATGTGTAGAAAGTGTAGTCTAGTAGTAAGTGATTTGAACTTCTTATTAAATGTTTTATTTAAATTAAAAGTTACTTAACATAAAAAATAATTTTTTTATCTGAGTCGATTCAATCCAACACTTTATATCCTATGATCTGTGAAGCTGATAAACCCTCGGAACGTGGAACTGGATAAAGAGCTACCATCATTTGTTATATCATTTAACTGTGCAACTATGATTACTTTTATAGAGTTACAACAATAAGTTTATGAAAAAAATTCCATATAATCCCATATGTACCAGTATGCTTGATCAGCCTCTGTATGAGCATCTCGTATCGGGGAAACTTTTGTACGGGCTTGATGAGCAAATTGTCAAGTGACAGTTTGCCCTTGTGATCGCGAGCCATCGCGTCGAGGAATCGCGCAAAGGCCGGCCTTGAAGACGAAGCAGTCTTTATGGTGTCCTTGGCCTTCTTCCAGTTGTTGATGAAGGACATGTAAGTCTCCATTACAGATGGCTTCGCAAACTGGAAAAGTATATATATCATTCATTAATTTTAGACAGAAATTTATTGTTTTAAATTCTTTGATTAGTTGTGCTAAAAACTAAATTAAAAAATTGTCGTTTTTAGGTTCTTAATATTATTTAACAAGTATTTTTTTAAATTGTTACTACTATTTAATCCAGGCCAAAAAAAAACAAAATTTAATTGTGAATTTGCACTAGTACTTTGGTTTATGCAATATGAGTTTCATATATTGAGTTTTTCATAATAAGACTTGTTCAAGTACATATATGACCACTATGTACATCAAAGCCATCTAATACGATAAGTGAGAGATTTGTGATGAGAAATAGAACTAGATCAATATCGCTAACATGTGATACATGTTGATTAAGTCTCCAATGCAATAAACAGAGAAACATTTACGACATTGCATTATTCTTTACATTTGTTAGATCCAAACATAGCATCCGCGAGCGGTAAAAACTTTCGGAAAATTCTCCTATAACAATTTAAAGATAGGATTACATGGTAGACCTTAAAGAATACTCTCAGTTTACGGAGTAATTAATGAATAAGTTACAGTTTGAATAGTTAACAAGTTCGGCTCAGCAAATTTGAAGAGTTTTTGTAATGAAGATAAGATTGATTCATGATTCATGAACTAATCAAAAGATAAAATTGTAATAATACTGTATCTTAAAAAATATTCACATGAACAGATCGTAAATTTTTTCCAACACTCATGATTTAAAGAAGTAGTTTTTTATGTAATAGACCATGTCGAAGATTTGCCAATTATAACTTTGGAGTAGCGGTAAATTTAATTTTACTTTAATTCTAGAAAGTACCACATATTACATAGTTCGAGCTGCAATATACAAAGGAGCGATCAAATTGGAGCCTTTTGTTACTGCTTCAACGATATGCATGTGCATTTAAGCTTTATGAAAAGGTTGATATGCATTGTAAGATTAACAAGTATGGGAATATATCTGTCATGTAGAGATTACAATTTATGTGAAGCTTATAGGACATTGAAAATCTCTTTGAATTAAATTGAGGATTTCGAAAGTGTTGTTCTCACCTTACTTTTTATACATTATCAGTAGTGTCGGATTCAGGAACCTGATGATTTCGATTCTGCTATTGAAATTTAATTGAATCGTAGGAGCATTCAATGGATTAAATAAACTGTACAAAATATTGGGGCCATCTATTATTGAACTTTATAATTATATTATTTTGGCAAAACATTTTCATTATTCATTATCGTTATCTTTTTTACAACTTTTTTAAATTTTTTACAACTGTTACTAATTGCACTGTGTTTTTAATCTATTGACTACAGTTAAGAAGTATAAACTATGAATTTAAATACTGTATAATTTTATTAATCTCTTGATGTAATTTGTTGCAAAGTGTCATTGTTATCTTTTGTAGTTGTGGTGCATTTTTGTTTTCAAGTTTAATCTAGAAGTTTAAATGATGTTAAGCCTTTAATCTCTTTATCGTTACGAATAAGTTACCTTGTAATGTATCGATAATTATATGTAAATTAATAAATAATAACATATATATATATATATATATATATATATATATATATATATATATATATATATATATATATTGAATTTGTGTATCAATTTTAACAACTACTGACATGTCAAAAAATGATCTCTTTACAGAAATTAGTATTTATAGTTTCGTAATTTTGTCGGTCTTCACAAAAATAAATTTTGTCAGCACTCTGAAGAAACTTCGAACAAATTTTATAAATGAAGTGGTCAATGTATTGGGTTAGGGGTATAAAAGAGATGCTACGTATTTCACTTTACAACATATTCGATCATATTGACATATCTCAGTTGAGTACTTCAGGCAATCTACTTATAACATTACTTAAAGCTTAACCCTAACTTTTCCATAACCACTTTTGTTCCAGAATTGTACATATTTTGCCAATTCTGGCATAAGTCAAGAAATTTATGATACCTTCTGAGCAATAAACAGCATTTAATACTATCAAATGCACAGTAATCATGAGCATATTCTATCTTAACCTTATCACGTGTAACATCTTTGCGAATTACTGAAATTTCCATATATAATTCTTCCATACATAATGGTCTTATTATATGCATTTCCTAAAAGGTCTAATAAGGTTCTTAGTTTTGTATCAGAGATATTTCTGACAGTGACTACATTAAGACACTGTGAAATATTTTTGTCAGGGGTAAACTTAAAATTATAAGGATATTATGTAATTGAGGGGAAATTCAAAAAATTCAAGTTTTTCACGTATCTTAACCCGCAAACTTTGTTTTTATCTCTCAATAAAGAAACAATTTTCTACAGCATCAGAACGCCATCCAGGATTGCAACACTTTCTTTTGGTTGAAATCGTTTGGTTGTCTACATCAGGCAAGTGAAAATGCAATTTTTAAATAGTTTACTTTAGTAGACAGCTTTATGCATTTTACAAATAACTAAGTTATAGAACATTTGGTTTCCACTGTAACTTGCTCATCACTCGAATAAACAAATACATACATAAAAAATTAAATTACAATGAATAATGTAAATCATTATTCTATGTAAAAAGAATTAGTCAATAATTTTATCAACTTCTTGTATCTGGCAAATGCCTAGAAAAAATAAATAACTGACAAAAAAGTATCTAGAAATTAAATTTATTAGCCTTTCAAATTTTTGACTTCAGTACAAATGATGTGTCCAATTCCTATTGTGTGTACCTATTATATTATATCATGTGTACCTATTGTGCGTCCTATTTTGTGTGTATTGTATATCCTATCTATTATATTATATCATGTGTACCTATTGTGCGTCCTATTTTGTGTGTATTGTGTATCCTATCTATTATATTATATCATGTGTACCTATTGTGCGTCCTATTGTGTGTATATTACGTATCCTATTATGTGTACCTATTATATATTATACATAACGAGTTTGTTGGGTGGATACATATATAAACTAGAAACACTCATTAGGTCCATAATTGTTCATTGTATTATACATATTCATAAATACCAATTCATATAAATTCCCAGATGATATGTAACTCCAGCGGAAGGGTAAAAAGGGAGGGAGTAAGGATGAAGAAAGATTGTGTAATGTTGACTGAAATTTGATAGAACATTGTATTATAATCAAGAATATACCAGTATGCAATATTTTAAGATGAATTAAGATCATTAATCTAGTATAGAATCATGAATAAGATTAGAACATAAGAAATTGCAATATACATAATATCCCAACATTTTTATCTACAAAAATAATTTAATATTATTACATCATTATGTATATCTTAAACACCCTCCTTATTATAATACAGTCTCTTCTTATCTGCACTCAACTTATCTCCAACCGTATAATTTCCTCAGCTTCGACGCTCCTTGTTTGACTTTAAGAGTAACATCCAATTTTATAACCAACATTCAAGCTGTCGCCGACTCAGACAATTTCGGTTATACAGCCCATAATTGTGTAAATTTCTCGCTCGCTTATTAAGTTAGTTTATTGTATTTAAACGTCTGCTTTAAGGAGCTTTTATATTTGGCTCATTTTAGTCATGGCAGTATTATATGGTATGTTTATTTTTCCTTCTTATATTTTTGGCTAAACGGTAATTTGTGTGGCCATTTAAATCTATTTTTGTAGAAATGAGATATAAAAGGTTATTGTTCGCTGGCAACTCGAGATCAGGAACTTTATTGTTACTATGATAGGATGTATCTTATCATAATAACAATAAAGCCAATATTTTAACATATTAAATTATAGAAACTTTATACAAATTTTGCATTATAGATTTATTTTGTTAAATAGTAGTACGATTATAACTTCAACATATATTTTATAAATAATGTTTTATAATTTTTTTTTCCAAATTTGAATAAAATTATAAAAGGGGCATGTAAACATTTATTTCTTAAAATATGATCCATTTAGATTTTTCTGTTTTTATAAGAATCTCATACTACACAATTAAATAATCTACGTAGTATTATTCTATGTAGTATTATTCTACTTTATTTAAATTCTTTACCACAACCTAAGTTTCATTGTATTACAACATCTTGAGGTGGGTTATTAGCAAAGATAAAGCTAATAGCCCACCTGAAGATGTTGTAATACAACGAAACCTAGGTCGTGGTAAAGAACTTAAAGAAAGTAGAAATAATACTACATCACATAGTTTCATTTAATTGTGAATAATGAATTTCTGCAACATTAACGTCAAATATATTCAAGAATCTCATACCTTCAAAATGGTAGTTAGCGAAGTAAGTATTGTTTTGTTTATCAGTTTTTGTATAATATCAAAGTTCATTAAAATATAAATTAATTGAATTAAAATTTAATTGGAAAAATGTGTTTGGCTTTTTCCCAAAATTTTCAAATATAGGTACAATTTTGCACAAATGGAAATATAATATTAGTTGCTTACGATTATTTTAATTTACAACTTCACCTTTTGTGTTTTTTAATTTTCACCTTTTCAGATTTCTATTTTTATACAAATTCGTGTTTTTATTATATATATAGTGTTTAATGTAACAAAAAATTAAAATTACTCCCGTTTACTGGAAAAAAGCCGTTTATATGGAAATAAATTCATAACTCAGTTTTAACGACAAAATACTACTACTCCTATTACACTACTCCTATTCCAATGTCGATTATTTAAAGTGAGATATAAAAAAATAAAGTTGTGGAATATTAATATATATACGGAGAAGTTCAAGTAAATAGTCCATATAGATTTGCTCTAGTTTATAACTCTTAAAAAATATTTCTATAACTGCACGTTCTACAAATGAAATAAATAAGACGAAAGTAACAGGACGACAACTCACCACATTGAGGAACACGTCCCCAATCTTCTGATTGACGTCCCATGCTTCCAGCCGCTTGCGTAGCTCCTCGAGAAAGACTTGGTGCACGGCCAAGATCGCAGGCACCTGATAGAATATATCGTCTACAAGGAATGCATCCACCAGGCCGGAGTTTTCCGGACTCTTCAGTGGTTGTAAATATTTCTGGAAAAGAACGAAAGTAAGTCAGATTAGAGTGCTTTCAACTTACAAAATATAAAATAGAGACACGTAAAAATATGTAACAATACAACCATAACATAACAATTCTGTTCTATCATTAGTGTATGTTTATATATGATGTACTTTGAAATACAATTATTTTGTAATATCAACAACGAAGGTGACTATAAGTTACTTACTATGCAAGTAGGCTCTTACTGACAAATAGTCCGATGCGCTAAACGACGCGATTGCGAACCGAAATCGGCTCGTGAATATTAAAATTCCCTACAACTTTGGTGAAGTGACGCGATGCGATCAATTTTTAAACAATTTAAACTGGCCACTGATGAACAGTCCAAATGATGCGATCGCTAGGCGAAATGCCAAAATCACCTACAATTTCGGTCGAATAGTGCGGCTCGATGGTTTTCCCAACCGTTTAAAATCTTACCATTCACGCCAAACGGCGCAATCGACCTATGGAATGCAGATCATTGGTGCTATATAGCTGTGAACTTAAAGCTATTGCACAAGTGAGATTTGACGTCATCTTCAAGCTATCGTGCGAAATTTTAATTAAGTTTTAATTCATTAACCTATGTTCGCTATTATTTGATTGAGCAAAAGCACAGCAACTTGACAAAGGTCACTTTTCATATTTTAGGTTATAAACTTAGAATAACGGGTACTCCAGAAGGCAGAATACGCGAAGGTCCACAAAAACTACGCATAAAATGCATAGTATCAAAACGCGGCTGTCAGTGCAATCTAAGACAGCGTAGAACTGTTGTGTGGTTTGTAGCTTATAATATTCTGATCTGCAAAAACATCACAAGGCCGCAAAGGAAAGAAATAGCCTTTACTTTTCATACGTAAATACTATTACTTAGTTTTATTTTCAATTTACTATGCAATTTTAAAATATCGAAGTAGATTATTATTAAGAAAAGCGCGCCATTTTTGTTGGTGTTGTCACCTCTTAAAAAATTGTTTACCCAAATTAAAACGTCTTAATTGCATGATACTGAGAAATGTAAAATTTAATTTGTTAAAAAATCGGAATTTGGGAGATGTCGTTGAAGAATTTAGTATAATATTTGAAATTTCCGTTGTCATATTCAATTTTAGAATATTTTACCTATTGCATATATATCATCAAGTAGAAATTTTATTACGACATTGAACACTAATAATAAATCATTTTTTCTTCCCTTTTTGAATTACTTTAGTACAGGACCGATTTTCAAAGTTCTACTTTATATTATTTTTCATACGTAAATTCTATTACTTAATGTATTTTTAAATTAACTGTGCACTTTTAAAGTATTAAAATTTTAACCTAATAAATTTTTTTTACCCAATTTAAAACGTCTCAATTGATTGTTGATAAAAAATGTAAGATTTAATTTGTTAAAAATCACTATTTCGAAGATGTTGTTGGAGAATTCGATGTAACATTGGAAATATCCGTCATATTTAATTTTAGAATATTTTACGTACTTATAGTGTTTATAATTATTTTATATAGGATTGCGAAGAAGCGCGAAATAAATAAACGTTACGTTCATTCATTTTCGCCGTCTTTTTTTAATTATTGAAAATGCGAACTGATATTGCTTAAAATAAGTAGAAATTTTATCAATACATTGAACGCTAATTTATATAGCTAATTTTTTCTTCACATTTTGAATTTATTTTGTATGGGACCGATCTTTATTGCCATTTTTTATAACCTAGACACTAAGCTAATTGTTTTAAATACTTTAGACACTAAGCTAATTGTTTTAAATACTTTAGACACTAAGCTAATTGTTTTAAATACTTTAGACACTAAGCTAATTGTTTTAAATACTTTAGACACTAAGCTAATTGTTTTAAATACTTTAGACACTAAGCTAATTGTTTTAAATACTTTAGACACTAAGCTAATTGTTTTAAATACTTTAGACACTAAGCTAATTGTTTTAAATACTTTAGACACTAAGCTAATTGTTTTAAATACTTTAGACACTAAGCTAATTGTTTTAAATACTTTAGACACTAAGCTAATTGTTTTAAATACTTTAGACACTAAGCTAATTGTTTTAAATACTTTAGACACTAAGCTAATTGTTTTAAATACTTTAGACACTAAGCTAATTGTTTTAAATACTTTAGACACTAAGCTAATTGTTTTAAATACTTTAGACACTAAGCTAATTGTTGTAAATACTTTAGACACTAAGCTAATTGTTTTAAATACTTTAGACACTAAGCTAATTGTTTTAAATACTTTAGACACTAAGCTAATTGTTTTAAATACTTTAGACACTAAGCTAATTGTTTTAAATTTATATTCACATAAAAAATCTATACAAATATATAAATAAACGTTCTACAAATTTAAAATGGCGGTCATAATAATAATTGATATTAATAAGCACAGCGATGCATTACATAAATCGATGCAAATGTATATCGTAGTGCCGCAAGTAGATCTATTCATATGCATCGATTTCCCGGAGTTGGTGGGTAAATTTATTTTGCTGGTAACACCGTGCGTGTAGGGCGCAGCTTTATTACAGGAAAACGGTGGAGGGGAAGACTTTTGGCTTTTTCGCCTATGCGTCTTCTGGATTACTCTATATTCTAAGTTGAAGACATTAAACTCAAATATTAAACGTGACTCCTTGCGAAATGTCAAAAGCAGACAAGCCAAGTGCCTGATGTCATGGCTGAACCAAATATGGGTTGTTTTGCACTCAACGGATTGAGATACCATTGAGCTACCTGTTACTTGTCGGAACTTTGAAGCGTAACTTCTCTATCTGCCTTATAAAAAAAACTGTGAACAAGCATAGTTTAACGAAAATGTGTAATCTCTGAAAATGTCTAATTGAAAGAATATAGTTAAACAACGAAGTATCAGTTAAAAGTAGGGCTCGGTCGCGATTATTTTATTAAAAAAAGTTCCCGTACAAAAGTGCACTTTGACAAGGAAGTGAAAGTTATAAATTTTTCGACTTAACTGCCCTTCTTTGTGATTTCAAACACAGTATTTTACAAAGATGAATTGATGTAAAAAAAACAATCCGAAAAAAATGGGGTATCTCATGGACACGGCCGTGTGTTGTACGTGAATACGTCTATGTAAGCGTAGAAACCAGAGACGATCACACATATCACACTTATGTCCGAATGGATTGTTGAGAAACGTCGTAGTGAAATGTGCACTAGCTGCGGCCCAATGTGTCTTCATAATCGACGATTGAACACAATCTATGCCTGTACAATCCGTTGTCGATGTAAAAGCGATTTCTTCATCCACTTGCATAATTTCAACCGCCCAATTGCAGATGTACTGACACCGTCGTTGATCCGCTCGGCCGCATTCATTCTTTTACGTTCCCAGCACTGCTCGACTCGGTCATATGGTGTTTTATTATTACCATTCGATTGTTTTTGGGAAGCCCTTTCCAGCCGTATACGATCTCTGTATTTGGTTTTGGCTTTTCGACGCGTATAGGCCGACATTATATATTTTTGATAATATTTTTTTATTCTAACACCTTATTATATTCACTGTCACTACTTTAAACTAATATTTTAGATACAATCGATAGATTTTGACGACAGCTGACGATTAAAACTGAAACGAACATCGTAGCTTTTTCGAATCAAAAGTTATACTAATTGCAGATCTCGATACGCAGCAAAATAACCTCAAAATGGCGGCGCTTCCCCCTCCACCGCGCGTGATGTGTCACTATTGTCGCTTATCGTAATGAATTGTTTGATCCTTTAGTTATCCAGTGGTATAATTTAATTTTTGATGTAGAGGATAGATTCGAAATTGCAACGCCAAACTGTATCCCCCGATTTTGTTATCATTAGGTTTTTTGGATTGCCCCGTATGGTAGCAAATTTAAAGACGTATTCACGTCAATAATAAAAATTTCAAATGCGTAAAGAGGATCGCGTAAAAGTAGGTTATAAAACTTATGTATGACGGCCAACTGACAAGCATTTCTTCATAGAAAGAGCATTTTTCAAACCAATTTTTTATAATGAAATAATCGTGTCCGAACCCTAATTTGGTCCGAGCCTTAATTTTCATTGTTTTTTTATGTATATTCTTTCGTTTAAAGTAAAACTTTCGCTAAACAGAACTTATACCAAAAACTGGTCTAACAATTGTCAGACCACGCGCAGTATAGAATTACGTAGTCAGTACGGCTACGTTTGAATTAAATTTGAAAGATTTTGAACGAACTCATACAGGACGATGATAACAAAAGAAGAAATGTTAAAACTCAACTCCATAGGAAAGATTTGATATAAGGTCGTGTCAAAGTCCAAAATTTTAAGTGTCGTCGACTGTTTCTATACATTAGATAACTCTTATTTTTTTCTTTATTTCATGCGTATGCACACAATTATCGTAATGCATAGTACACTCTTCAACCGTTTACAGTAAATAAGACATAAAATGGAGAGTTTAATTCCGGAAATGTAATATTGATCAAGCAATATAATTGCCTCATGTTAAGGCTCGGAATAAGCATCAAAATTTAAGCGCAATATCGCCTAAATTTGAACGCGTAAGGGATGAACTATGGACGCGGTAAGTTTAAACTACATAATACCAAATGCAGGGGAATATTTGTTAGCACGGGGCTACACATGTCCATGATCGGTGAAACTTGTGGAACAGGTATGTGCAGATAATTACACAAAATACAGTACCAAGCATGCCTAGTACGATCCATATACACAACGAAACCCTCAAAATAAAATATTGAATTGCTGGAAAGTAGGCAATTCTGTTTTTTACGTTTTACCACTACACACGGTAAGAGTGAGGGCGGAGTGGTGAGTAGAGCAAGGGCAACAGAGACAAGACGCCCTTCTATGTCTTGCATCTCAGTAACTATCTAGATTTATAATATGTACACAACATAAAGGAATACTTCATATGATAACATTTATTTTCGTTACTTTCGTACTACATAACTGCAAAATTGCGAACCCTAGGTAGCGTTATATAATCCCGTTAGCGTTATATAATAGCACCCGGGAAATAATTTTCCCCGAAATGTTCTTGTAAAAATAGCTTCAGTAATTTTGAATACACGATTAGATAAAAATAATACCGTGTGTTTCGAATAGATATTTTATTTATCACAAAGAGAAATTTAAAATTTGGTTTTAAGTTCAACATCACTAAAAATTCGATAAATTTTCTTACTGAAAGTGATTATGATGATTACGTGTCATAATCACTGATGATGATTACGTATCCTTATATTTAATAATCGATAAATGACGCCAGGGTCGTAATATTTTGTGAAAAAGAAGAATACGGTGTAGTATTCTTATATGTTTAAAAAAACTACAAACTTATTATGATTTTAATAACGGTTTGCCGTTATATAGTTGTCATTTATAGAAGAATTTTTCGACGAATGTAGAAGACATGAATGTGAAATATTAAATCTAGATCAAAATCTTTAATTGTGTCAAATCTTTAACATGCCAATCGCAATTAGCTGTTACATCTCTGTAACATAAAACGTTGAAGGCTATAAGATTATTAAATCTCGATGGGATAGAATACGTGTGGTGACCATAAAGCATGGAAGAGATGACGTAAATAAAGTTCTTTAATATATTTCCCAAATTACTGAAATTGGTCTTTTTGAATTAAGAGAGGAAAATGGGAAACCATTTATAACATTTTTTTCCCGATAACATTGATACCGAAGCCAGATATTTTATCTCATACAAAAAGGGTGTAGAATTCTTAATGGTATTAAGCTGTGGTCTTATCTAAAATTCTGCTGCAGGTAATTATAATAGTTCGCATTTCACCAGGGCTGTAATTTTTTACCCTTAGTTTCTATGTGAATAAAACGAAAAAAGTATAATATTGAAGTAAAATTTTACTCAACACGAGACCACAGTTATTAATGCTTTAAGTATTAGTAAATGTATTCCATTCACAGTCGAATGGCTGATGAATCTATGTCATGTTCCACTAAGTGAAGGTGATATCATTACTTCAGAGCATTAAGTGTATGTCATTCTCAGCCTCATGAAAGGTAGCTTCGTGGTATAAATAAATATGATATTAAAAGCAATTGCTACAAATATTAATTACGTATTAGAATTGACAAGTAGAATCATTACAAATGACGTGACGGGGACGCACGCAAATCATGTATATGTCTTTTTGCCGCAATTCTAGACCATTTGTCATATTACAGGAAAACAAATCCTCAAAAATAAATATTAGCACATAATCTCTTTATAATTCCAAACATTCAGTACACGCCTGGTCGACATTAACTACGATATGAGAGGTTAAACACGGGCGTCGCATTTTTTGAACAATGCGTCAGAGTTATGACAAATTACTCCACCGCCAGTTTGTAGGGCACATTTCCGTGTCCACGGAAACATCTGAAATGATTTGTTACGGCGCGGCGGGTGCACGGGGCGTATTTTTGTGTCTGCGACAACGTGAAGATGATTTGTTACACCGGTCATACAACGTTGCGTGGCGCAGTATTAGGTACGGCGGGCATTACTACGTTAATTGTGATTTATTGAGTCGAGTTTTTTTCCCGAAGTTCTGGTGGAAAAGTGGCAGCCTTGTTTTTAGCATTATCTTGTTCTCGTATATATCCCGTGCACGTGTACATTTAGTGTGCGTAATGATAGATAAAAAGTAGTGAAGGGAACTTTTAATTTGTTCCGGATCTCGATATAGCTATGGATAGCATACTGTCTTTTTCTAGTCATACTCCGAAGAAAGCCATTATATTTCCATATGGTGTTACTTAATAATGTTATAGAAAAGATAATGACGCGCCTGTATTAACGACCATAAATGACTTTATACGATCTCTTCAACACAGCACAGAGGGTTCTTTCACACAATACGGTAGTTGACTCATTATAAATTTTGATAGTTTTCATACAATATTGTGAAATATAAGTTAATTAAAAACCAGTCTTGAAAAAAATTCAAAAATTTATTGAAAAATAAGCCAGTTGTAGGCTCCTAAATTTGAAGATACGGGATAGAGTTGGGTATATCCCTGTCTCTTTTCCTCTAGTAGAATATAATGTGCAATATTAAAAATGACCTCACAACACAGTATTCCCGTCCTTGTTTAAAGATTAAATTTAAACTTTTATAACTCGGTCAATTTTTAAGATTATTAAAAAAAATTTTCACTCTTCACCAGCCTGTACCTTGAAATTATGATTAACGAAATAAAAAAAATTAGTCAAATACCCAATTAATTTGGTTAATATTTACTGGCTTCGTAGACATTTATTCCAGTGAAAATATCGTAATCTTCAACTCCGTCATAAAGTTTAGGTTGAGCTTTCATATCATAATCCGTCTGAATTCAAGACGTTGATATTTCACTAGTTCAAAAAAGCGATGGTGTTTTAGTAATTATAGTTGCCGGTGCAGTTGAGCTCAGTCGTTGGTACATTCGACTGTGAGGCATGGTAATAAAGGCGTAATAATTTTGATGAATTTCTTTCGTTTAGACAAAAATCTGCCATCCAATGGAAACTCGGTCAAAGAGTGACCAGACACTAATCTTGTATCCAATATACTCCGCTTTTATAAAAATTGGATCTAAAAGAGAGAATATAACTCTTGCTTAAGGAATATTTAAAAAAATCTTAACAGCTTTAAAATTAAGGACATCAAGAGGTCCAATTTGATAAGTTTTCAATGTTTTCGTCTTTTTTTTATATAATCATTGAATTGACGCACAAATTTAATCGAGTTATGTGTCGTGGTATGATTAGGATAGATTAAAAAAAAGTAAAAAATGCTTTAAGGTAGTTGTCGTGTAAGACACGATGTCGACGAAATTCCCTGATTTTTTTATATTATTTGAAGTTTTGATTTTTTTATTTATTATAAATATCTAATTTTATTTTAAATTTAAAAATAATTTACCCTTTAGTTTTGGTAAAAATAGCTCTCAAAAATTGAACAATTCACCTTACAGGAAAAGCATTTAGTTCGCCAGACTTTTCATTTACTTTTAGCGATTTATCTAAAAACTAAGTTAATGTAAAATGATGTTATAGTAACAATTAAAATAATATTTACCCTTTAGTTTTGGTAAAAATCGCTCTTAAAAATTGAACAATTAATATTACAGGAAAAGTAGTTAGTTCGCCAGACTTTTAATTTAATTTTAGCGATTTGTCTAAAAACTAAGTTAATGTAAAATGATGTTATAGTAACAATTAAAAATAATATTTACCTTTTAGTTTTGGTAAAAATCGCTCTCAAAAATTGAACAATTAACATTACAAGAAAAGTAGTTGGTTCGCCAGACTTTTAATTTAATTTTAGCGATTTGTCTAAAAACTAAGTTAATGTAAAATGATGTTATAGTAACAATTAAAAATAATATTTACTTTTAGTTTTGGTAAAAATCGCTCTCAAAAATTGAACAATTAACATTACAAGAAAAGTAGTTGGTTCGCCAGACTTTTAATTTAATTTTAGCGATTTGTCTAAAAACTAAGTTAATGTAAAATGATGTTATAGTAACAATTAAAAATAATATTTACACTTTAGTTTTAGTAAAAATCGCTCTTAAAAATTGTACAATCAACATTACAGGTACATACAAAAATACATATTTTAAATATGTCACGCGAATTAATTTGGCATGGAAACGGATGACTCGTTTTACGAAAAATGTGTATGGAGCTGGTATGGAAAATTCGTTTATCTTTGGAACCGCAAGGATAACTGTTATATCCTTACGCAAGGACGTAGTACTAATTACGCATGATTTATTGACATACTCCATATAACGGTAAAAACTGTGGATTTTTTTAAACTTTGGTAATAATTTTATTTTTTTTAATTTCTTAACGGCTCCTCTTAATGCTAAAGATAACACACACATATTGTCAGCCTCTCATTTACTTAAAGATATATTTAGGAAATAAATGAAAAGAAATGTGTGATTAAATTTTTTTTATTTATAATTCAAATAAAACAAAAAAAATACGCAGTAGTGACCGTTTAAAAAAAAACGCAGTAGTGACCGTTTAAAAAAACCGCTGTAGTGACCGTTATGTAGATTATGTCAATAAATCATGAATAATTATTATTATGACCTTCTGTAAGGATATGACGGTTTCCCTGCAGTTTCTGAGATAAACGGATTTCTCTTATCAGCTCCATATTCATTTTCGTAAAAAAATTAAGTCATTATTTTTTCAAATTTTCCATGCTAAATTAACTCGCGTGATATATTTGAGCATAGTTATGGTGAACAAAAGCTGTATCCAGCAAAAAACAACACTTGAAATTTCTAAGTCTATGAAAATCGGTTTTTAACCCACCGTGCGGCAATCGAATGTTTTTTTTATATAAACTTAGAAATTAGTAGAAAGAAGGTTGAATATTCTTTATTTCCTAAATTATACTATTAACAATTAGGTGGTAAGAAATAAACGAATAGTTAATATTTTTCTAAATTCATTTTAATATTAAAATTACGTAAATGACTGTTGATTACGTATGTTAATGTAATATTACATTTTATAATGTTTAAGTACTTACCAGATTGATTAACACTTAAATACTCTTGAATGTCTAATATTATTGTAGCGTAGACGAGTATTATTGTTTTTTAATTGTTAGTTTTAATTTAATTGTTAGTTAAGTTTTTTTAAACTCAAATGGATATTTTCCTTAAATTATGGAAAACTCTGTCTTTTTATGTCCTGATTTTTAGTCCTCTGTGCCGATTTCGTTAGTCACCAACCCTAATTTTATGCAAATTTTATCTGGCAACACTAGATATATCGTTGACTTTATTTTTGTAATTTATTTTGCATCCTGTGGACCGGAATATGATCTTAACAAAATTATAATTTTGTTTTCTTTTGTATATGCTTTAAGGTAGTTATCGCGTGACTCGTGGTGTAAGATTGAAATTTTTTTTTTGTTTTTAGACAAATCAAAACGCGTTTTTAAAAAAAAAATTAAGTATGATGAACTTTTCTATAATGTTAATTTACAATTTTTGAGAGCGATTAACAAAACTAAACCGTAAATAATTTTTTTTTGAAAATGTTAATATAACAACTTTAATCACTCACTTAGTCTTTTAAACAAACCGCTTGACGGGTTTTTTAAATAAAATGAAAAGTATGTTGAAATCACCATTTTTGTATGTACCCGTAATGTTGATTGTACAATTTTTAAGAGCGATTTTTATAAAATGATAAACAAAAGCTGTACCCAGCAAAAAAACGAACCTTAAAATTTAAAGTTCATAAAAGTCGATTTTCAGCCTAGAGTGCGGCACCGCCGACGCGTTCAGAAACTCGCTTCAAGGGCTTTTGTGCACTCAACTGCCATATACATGTGTCGTGTTTAACAAACGCTAACTTTTAATTGTAGGTAGTTTCGAAACATTGGAACAAATGGCGTATCGCATAAGGCTTACGCGAATCATGACAGCACATCTGGCATCACTAAATACAGGCTTGTACTTAATTTCTCGCAAAACAAAAGCTCACATAACAATGACTCTTTTGTGATGTCGCAGCAAATTTTTTTTTGTTATATTTTATTGTTTGGCTGACAAAAAGTACTAGTCATGGCAGCATCACCCACGCGCGGCAGGACACGCCTCCGCGGTACGAATGCGCGTAATTTACTGAAGTTTTATAAGACTTGACATGTTATTGGACTTTTAAGGTACTCATGATATAAAACTTAAAAAAAAAGTCCTTGAACAATCGCTGAGTTAATAATATTCTGAGGAAAATCTAATTTTAATTTTGTTCGTGTAAGGATTTCGAAGTTAGAAAGAAAAAAAAACGAAAAAAAATAGGTGGAGTTAACTATAGGAAAATGGAAAATAGCAAGTTCCATCGAATCAGCCAAATAGTTTAAATGCTACACACAAGCATACATGCACACACGCACATATACAGGCACGAACTGATACAAATGATGACTATATTTCATTATACATACGAGATGACTACATACGAGATGAATTAATCTGTAAATGGTGATTTGAGTTAAGAGAAATAATTTTAATTGATAGATATAATAAAATGCTGGTAACCAGAATGTTTTAAGATTTTCCAAATCCATGGTTGAAAAATTGGCGGGGACAGCACATGGCATGTCGCTTTGGAGCTTAAAACTTCGCAAGAAAAATTAAAAATGGTAAATGAAATCTAAACCCCATTTTAAAAGAACTTCCCAATGATACCCCACGTGATGAAATTCGCGATGGAAGAAGATGATTCTGACGGGGAATTTAATTATCAGGCAGCCAAATACAAAAATTACGTAGGGTATATTGAAATAGGTTTTTTAAAGTTAAATTGAGCTTTTCTTTATAATCTTTCATTTTTCAACAATAGTCGTAAAGAATTCTAGGTACTAGTATTTGCATAAACAATTTCAAAAAATATAGATAGCCATAGAACCAGAGATACACATGTATAGACAACTACTCTATTTGTATTGCGATACTCGATTTTATTTTTGGTATTTTCACCTTTCTTTTTGTTTGTATAGCTATCACGTAAAAATACTAGACTGTAATAAGAGAATATAATAATGAAAAAGCCCCTATCTAAATGATAGGGGCTTTTTCATTATTATATTTTTTGAATTTTGTGAAATAGCACAAATAATATTAACATACCGACGGAAATCGAATCAGTTAAAATCGCGTGAAAATCCTACCTTTTAAATATTATGAACAGCATTCATAGTTTTGGGGACAACCCTATTCATAATTAATAAATCAAACCATAACTGTTTAAAAACTCTTAAAACCGAAGTCGCAGACGCAAAATAAATAACATAATTTAAAGATTATTAATTTTTTATTCCTTTATTTAATTTAAATTGATATTGTTGTAATTTATTTGTTTGTATGTTTTTATTCAACCAAAAATTCGTATTTTAATATTCGTACATTGCGAACTAAGTCACAAGATAGTCCTTTTCTTTTTTTTTTTTTATTTTTGAATATCCGTAAGCGCGTCACTTTAATCCGTAATAGTGCGTCATGATCATTGAAGTAATATGTACGCAGTAAAGATATTTGAAACAATATAGAATTATAAATGTGTTACGACCAATCGTTCGGAAAACATAATATTTTTTAGGTTATTTTCGTCAAGGTTTTCTCGTTCAGTCACGTGGAGAAGCAAGAAGAAAGTAGTGTTTATCTTTTCACACCGATTACCTTTTCCCGTTGATTGACAAATACGGGCAGGGTTGAGTGTGACAGCATGAGTATGGAAAATGGTCACTATTGTCAATACATAAATAAAATACATTTTATTTAAAAAAATGAATTCCATAAGCAATTTAGTCCCAAAAATTATATTTACTTTCCTACATCGCTTTTTGATACCGTATCATATCGCATACGCTAGCATTTTTGAATGGCTACAGAAATCGCTGAAACGTGTAGACGCGTCGAACACTCGCGAACGATTAATGCAACTGGGCTCACTTGACCGCAATTCGGTTGGTCACGTACCGAACACGTACGGTGTATCTATGCAAATAATACCTCAACGGTCAATACATGTATTGTTTTCCAAAAATAATATTTTTTTAATGTTAAACTTATTGTAAGTCATTAACATGGAAATGAATTAATATATTTTTTATTTCGAAAAAAGTTAGATGTGGTAATATTGCATAAATAGTATTCTTAGCGACACGACCGTGAACGTGACTTTCTTCTTACTTCTACAAAAGAAAGTTACACAAAAGAATATATATATATATATATATATATATATATATATATATATATATATATATATATTTACACATATTTACTTACACTGGATAGCACTTATTTCAGACACTAATTGCTTGAACTAAGCTACTTTAAAATAACATTACTGTGTATATTCTACTTTGAACATGCTGATGGTCTAAGAATATTTGTTACTTTAAATAACTATATATGTTTTACAAATAAGAAAATTCAACAGGTTTCGAAATAACTACATCATAAAAAAATTAATTTATCGTCAAATGTCACTTTGAGCATGACAACCCAATTTGTTAAAATTCTCCTACATTTATTAAGTCGGACGCCTATATACAGATATTACTACAGGATGCGCAACCTGTGAATTGCTTCGATGACAGCTACACATGCGAATTTTGGCAACCTTGCAATGTCGTCCCGATGACCCCAAAACTCCTTATGAAATATTGTTTGACGCATACAAATGTATGTCAAAATATTTTAGACAAGCCGATAATACAGCATGCAGTCTATGACTCCAACTTGGCACCTGTCAGGATGAATATAACTATTCTGCGGTAGGTAATTTTTCGTGTGTTCAAAGCACTGGTTGTGTGTGAACACTCCGTATTCCTCGATATTGTCAGATGGAGATTTGTGTGCCATAAATATATTAATTAATGTATACACCTCATCTGTTAGTGCATACTAACTAGTTTTCAGCTAGGTTGATGAGTAGATATGACTGTTGGCAAATCTATTGCTCTTAATACACTCGTGTGAAGACAAGAGATGTGTTGAAGCGAAAGGGCCTCAACAAAAACCACTTTTCCGTATATTCTTCGTGAGGAACCTGCATTAAATACGTGTTATCATATAGGGGATATTTAATACCTTTATATTAAATCATTTTCTATTTGATTCAAAATATACAGGCGTGCTGCTCTCTTTTTGATACATACAGAATATAAAACCGCTCTGTCCAGCAGAGTTATTTTAGCCGAACACATTTTGTGTATGTTAAGCTAATATATATTGACTTGCAAATAATTTAGGTAAATTTGAGTTTTATTAATGCTTTTTAAAAGTACTTAGTTTTGCTTAAATTGCAATTAATTGCTTAAATTGCATGACAACAATTTCACATAAAGTGACATAGTGATAGGATGTTAATTAGTGAAGATGTTGCAATATTACGTCATTAAGATTTTTGGTCTAGACTATCGCCATATTCTAAGGCAGTTTTTAAGATTATAAGCAACTTTCTATTTTTACAGATTTTACTGCAGTGATTGTTTTAAATATACATTTTTCTGTTGAAAACAGAAAAAAGTTCGTAGCGATAGCAGAAGCTAAGAATGAACACAAACATCGCTCATCGTTTGCTTGCTATATGACTGCTCTACTTCCGTACTAAATTTATCATCTGATTTAGTGGAATAGATCTTGAACAAAAGTGATAAATTTGATTGGAGTAAAGATTTTTCAAAAAACTACAAAGAATATCACGACTTAACAAAGTATCTATTTAAGAAGATGAAAGCAGAAGTAATATTTTTAAACGATTTATCACGATACTTTTCAACAAAAAAAATTGGATTACTGTAAATGAACAACCTATATATAAAGTATTCAAATCTAGTTCGACACTCGCGAATGTCGTTCATTGTTTTGGAGGATATAAGTACGTAATGGAAACTATTTACAGATCAATATTTCTTTTCGTTTGATTATTTTTTTCATATTACATATTATTTTAATAGGATCTTGTCGAAACTCATAGCGTTCTGTTATTCTTCCCGACAAAACTCATGTCCGCTGCACCAGTTAATGTGTGCATCATAGAAAAAGGTAAAAAAAGAATATAGTTCTTTTCCTAAATATATATTATACATCGTTTAAAAGGGCTTTTTAAGTATGTTTTGGCTTTCATTGTCTCGTTTTAAAGGTTTTATGTAATGAGCATTCCAACAATGTTGTTAATTAAAAAAAACTTAAAATTAAAAAAAATATGTGTAATAAGAATCGAGTAATAAATATTTTCATTCTAATTTTTTAAAGAGTAGTTTTTAATAAATTTAATACTATGTAGCCAAATACTATTGTAGATTATTTACATAAGGACCAGTAATATAAAAGTATGACATTAAAATGATGGAAATTCAGATAATTTTCTGTGGAAGTTTTCTTCATTGTCGATACTTTTTGTTAAAAAAATTATAAATCTACTTAATTTTCTAGATTTAAGATAAGGTCAGAAAAAATCTAAAAAAAATTTCACTTTTATTTACTTCATTTTAAATCATTTCAATAAAAAATGGTATCGTGATAATGGTACTCCTAGAACTAATGACAGCCTCAATGACATGCCCTACTTCTATTCGCCGAAGAACCTGCAGCCAATAATATTAAGTGTTCATTGTCGAAATCTTGACTTTGACAAATACAGTACGTATCTGTTTATATTGGGTAGAAAAGGGTGTTTCGAAAATATAATAAAGTTTGTGCTCGTTTTTAGCTTAAACATCGTGTAACTCCGAAAAGTAAACAACATATATTTATCTCAATTTCTTAAATATATAAAAGTGTAGTTGCATATATATATATATATATATATATATATATATATATATACACATATGTGTGTGTGTGTGTGTGTGCGACTATATATGATAGATGTATATAGCAGAAATTGATTGTAACGACATCGGTTCTAAAACCGCTTATTATAACGACATACCTCATTTAGCGAGATGTTTTTCAAAAGTATTTCGGAAAATCATATCGAGTCGATATCACGCACTCCTCTCACTTGAGAACACTTTCAGCAGTGGCTAATTTACGAATAAAACGTGTTTAGAGCCCATTTTAAGGCACTTAATAATGATTTTGTTTAATGTCGGCACACGAACACAGTCGGAAGACTGGTATGTCGTTGATAGCTGATATGATTTATTTCTTGGCATATTTAATTTTATTCAATGGTACCATGGTCACAAAAAAAGATCGAAGAGATAGCCCTTATGTTATGGGGAGTATAAGTTAAATAACAATATCTAATTATCATTAGACTGTTACAACACTAGCAACTTATTTTATTAAGACGCTCACAAAAAAATGAATTATTTGACACAGATTTTGAATATGTGATGTTTATTAAAATGGTGTCAACTGTTTGACTGCCAAGATCGAAGTGTCGTTTACATATTTTGTTAGCTTTACAAAACACATCGGTGCTTAAAATAAAATTATCTTATTAGCTAAAAATTTCTTAAAATATCGTGGTGGGGAGGCTATTTGGCCGGTTTTCGCCATGCTTAAGTCCTTTGTAATTCCTTTTATTGCACCTAATATACAGCAAAACTAGCGAAGACAATACTTATTGTAAGACAATACATGTATATGGTGGCCTTTCGGTCTATACAGACATGAGGCGCATTAGGGGTTTTCCACTTCTTTACAAATAAAATTTACCCAGAGTTTTACAATATGTGGAAGGTACGTGTTATAAATTTGAAATATTTAAAAAAAAACAAATCTGAACACCTTATAATTTAAAAGTTGAGTAACAAATAGAGATTTAGCGAAAGAATATAACATTTTCACATTTAAAAATTTCCATTATTTGGAAGGAGAGAGAAAAGACAAAATTCTGTGATTCATTGTAATGATCTGCAGTGTCCGAAACAAGAAAATTACAGATTACATTAAAATAAATATACCTATATAGCTCAATGTCTTTTTTTAATGAAAATAATTTCAATGTTTTATTTTATTTTTATTTATTATATTGTTAAAATGAACTTATACACATATATAAGAATTTAAAAAATAAAGAGAGTGTCCCTTTTACGACAATCGGTGTTAACGACTTTACATGTCCAACCCCTTTAGTGTCGTTGTAACCAATTTTATGTGTATGTATGTGTATATATATATATATATATATATATATATATATATATATATATATATATACGCATATACGAAACATAGTAAATTATGTTATAAAAATTTCATAGCGGGCAAAACAATGTAATATTTTGAAACGATATTTTCAAAACAATATCCTTAAGAGTCCCCGTAACGACCGAAGCCGCGGGCATAAGCAAAAAATACTCATAAAAGCATTCGGGTGTGTGTAATAAAATATTTATATAGGTAAATTATCCATTAAATAAACAGTAAAATCTAAGGTTTACATTAGATAGGATGTTTATGGATATTACTGGATGTGAAGTTTATGTATATTACCAAGTTCGACAAACTCATATCTGTAAATTATAGCCAAGATATTCGTGTTAGCAGCAGGTTAAATTTTTAAGTTGTACAGTTAATTTTTAATTCGTCGTAGTATTGTCTTTTATGGGCCACGGAAAGGTAGTAACGATAAAGAAATATTTTCATTCATGAAGTCCAGCATATGTGTCATTAACCTTTTGAAAATAAAAACTCCATTCTGTTAAGGTTACTGTGCTCTCAACTATCTGGTCGTGATATGTTGTATGAGAGTTAAAATTATTGCGCGCCTGTATTTTTTACTCACGTTGTCCAAAAACTACTGAGAAAATTTATATATAGTTTTTACTGTTATATTATTCAAAGTCTATCAAAGAAATTGAAGGTATTTAGCATTTATGGAACTTTTGCTTGTGGTCCCACTGTTTCTTTGTCTATACCGGGCATACCGTAAAAAACATTTCGGTAAAGTTAGATACGGTTTTCATTGTCCACACATTAAGCCATACGGTTAATGTGTGAAAGAAATTGAAGTATTAAGCTTTTTTCCGTCTGCCTGTTTGAATGGACTTGCACGATGTAAGGTCTACTAAACCAGTTTAAATAAGATTTTCAAATTTGTATTATTCTTAAATTATCCTTTTATTGTATTATTCTAATTTGTATATTAATTGTTTATAGACTACTATAAAAAATTAAAGAATTTAGCATCTTTGGAGTATTTCTTTCTTTGTTATTTTGTTTATACTTGAATCACACGATAAACTATTATGAAAATTGAAATTTCATTTTTACAGTAGTATTTTTTATCATCTATGAAAATAATTTAAAGTATGTGGCGTTTTTGTTTGTTTATTTGTGTTTTAATTCGCTTAGAAGTTAGTGAGAAAATGTTTGTAAGATTTTCAATATTATTTTACTTAGTAAAAAATGAAGCAAGCAATCTCCGTGACCGAAACCGAGAGCAAAAAGTTTGTACGGAATAATTCACAAAATATATATTTACGCGTATTATGCATTTGATAAACTGTCTCACACTCGTGTCAGAAAAGTGCCATAATTTGAAAATAAATGAACTTATTTCAATAAATAACACGACGTTTAGAAGAGGTTCGGTCGTAGATTGAATATATATATATATATATATATATATATATATATATACATATATATATATATATATATATATATAAACACTATATTCATGGTTATTAAAGCAGTATTTCACTTTCCCGAACCAATTTTTTAATTGATTTCATGGAGATGACGATTGCCATTTTTAGTACAATTCTTGTTTCACGTTCATCCTTTAAGAATTAGTCACTAGAAGTAAATACACAAAGTGAAGGTTTCTTTTCTATGTCTGTATGTTCGTATTTCTCTGTATTTAGAAAAAAAATAGATAAATTCATAAAGGCCAGATGAAGATGAACGATGATAAATCACTATAGAGGAATGAAATTACGTAAATATTTTAATTGAATTGTATGCAGTGGTTGATAAAAATAAAATAGTGTTAACTAATATATTCGGTTCACTTAAATATTCGGTTATTCTTTAGTGCGTGGTTTTACCTGACTTCACAAAGTGAAGGTTTGTTTTCTATGTCTATATGTTCGTATTCCTCTGTATTTATTAGTAAAAGGGAACTCCTACTATATGGCTTAACGGATTTTCATGTGTAAATTAAATTCAGTCAAATATTAAATTAGAAAATACAGTTATAAAATGCAACATTTAACGTAATAGTGCAATACTATTGCAACAGTCTTAATTATTACATATATATTTCAGATTATTTGTCCTTTTGTGAATTAAAAAATAATTTTGACTAATTATTTTTCGTCGGGTGCTCAAGCATTAAAATCTTAGGAGATTTTGAAAATTGAGATAACAACCTAAAATACCTGCGTATTTTCAATTATTAAAGAAATAGACAATTTGTATATAAGTTTAAAACGTTAAACATCAAGTAAATAGTAAAATTTCATTTCAAGTAAATAGTAATATTTCATTTCAAGTAAATAGTAAAATTTCATTTCAAGTAAATCGTAAAATTTCATTTCAAGTAAATAGTAAAATTTCATTTCAAGTAAATAGTAAAATTTCATTACTAGTAAATAGTAATATTTCTTTTCAAGTAAATAGTAAAATTTCATTTCAAGTAAATAGTAATATTTCATTTCAAATAAATAGTAATATTTCATTTCAAGTAAATAGTAAAATTTCATTTCAAGTAAATAGTAAAATTTCATTTCAAGTAAATAGTAATATTTCATTTCAAGTAAATAGTAAAATTTCATTTCAAGTAAATAGTAAAATTTCATTTCAAGTAAATAGTAAAATTTCATTTCGAGTAAATAGTAATATTTCATTTCAAATAAATAGTAATATTTCATTTCAAGTAAATAGTAAAATTTCATTTCAAGTAAATAGTAATATTTCATTTCAAGTAAATAGTAATATTTCATTTCAAGTAAATAGTAATATTTCATTTCAAGTAAATAGTAATATTTCATTTCAAGTAAATAGCAATATTTCATTTCAAGTAAATAGTAATATTTCATTTCAAGTAAATAGTAATATTTCATTTCAAGTAAATAGTAAAATTTCATTTCAAGTAAATAGTAATATTTCATTTCAAGTAAATAGTAATATTTCATTTCAAGTAAATAGTAAAATTTCATTTCAAGTAAATAGTAATATTTCATTTCAAGTAAATAGCAATATTTCATTTCAAGTAAATAGTAATATTTCATTTCAAGTAAATAGTAATATTTCATTTCAAGTAAATAGTAAAATTTCATTTCAAGTAAATAGTAATATTTCATTTCAAGTAAATAGTAATATTTCATTTCAAGTAAATAGTAATATTTCATTTCAAGTAAATAGTAATATTTCATTTCAAGTAAATAGTAATATTTCATTTCAAGTAAATAGTAAAATTTCATTTCAAGTAAATAGTAATATTTCATTTCAAGTAAATAGCAATATTTCATTTCAAGTAAATAGTAATATTTCATTTCAAGTAAATAGTAATATTTCATTTCAAGTAAATAGTAAAATTTCATTTCAAGTAAATAGTAATATTTCATTTCAAGTAAATAGTAATATTTCATTTCAAGTAAATAGTAATATTTCATTTCAAGTAAATAGTAATATTTCATTTCAAGTAAATAGTAATATTTCATTTCAAGTAAATAGCAATATTTCATTTCAAGTAAATAGTAATATTTCATTTCAAGTAAATAGTAATATTTCATTTCAAGTAAATAGTAAAATTTCATTTCAAGTAAATAGTAATATTTCATTTCAAGTAAATAGTAATATTTCATTTCAAGTAAATAGTAAAATTTCATTTCAAGTAAATAGTAATATTTCATTTCAAGTAAATAGTAATATTTCATTTCAAGTAAATAGTAATATTTCATTTCAAGTAAATAGTAATATTTCATTTCAAGTAAATAGTAATATTTCATGTCAAGTAAGTAGTAAAATTTCATTTCAAGTAAATAGTAAAATTTCAGGATATTATAACCTATAGCCGTTTTAGGAAAATTTATTTTTCCACGAAAAGAGTAACATCAGTTTATATATTATTCAAACGTAATCCATTTCTTTTTTAACATTCCGCACCTGACAGGACAATAAACGGAATACTGATAAGATATTCACGTGCCCATCCACCAGTCTTTCTATCAAAGCCATTTTTCTCAGAAATCATTTGACTAGAAACTTGAAATTTAGTATAACAACAAAGAATATTAACCTGCATAATAGAAAATTTTTGGATGGGACGAAAAAGGCAAATTATTTGTATTTTCAATTGATTCTAAAAATATTAATTTTTCAAATTAATATACAAATTCTACAGACAATATGTGCAATAAATGCCTTCACTCCAATCTCTGAAACTGCTAAAGTCAAGTTACTAAAAAAATGTGTTACTAAAAATTTATCTAAAGTTTATTGGAGAAATATAGAAATGATTCCATATCTCAGAGTTTGTGAGAAATTTACTATATCTTGCTCCTCTGTAAGACAATATTAGGCAATATATTTAAATGTTGACAATAAATTTTGATATTGTAAATAATAATATTATTTGTCACCATGTTTAAAAATATTACATTTAAAGTGATTAGAAATACAGCCTAAACTCTTTATAATGAAACTCAAGGTACAGTATTTTCTTTCGCTATATAGAGTTTCCGCTTTATGGAGTGTGTAAATAAAATACATATTATAATACGATTCAAGTCGCTAAATTTCGACTTCCTTAAGTTCTTACAGAAACTTTCTTCCATTTCAACATATCATATCTTTTTCTTGCTCTTCCAAATGATAGACACAGTTGGGGCACTGAGTCCAAGATGTCTCCCAACATTACTTTTTTTATCTAAACAAAATCTTTTTCCCTTTATAGCCATATTTGCTCTTTAAAATCTAGCTTACGGCTGATCAACTGATAATATGAGAGTAGTAATGTATTAAGGGTCAACTTTACTAAGTAAACTCGTATGCCTAAGGAGAACAGCTGTAATGAATGTACACAATAAAAGCAATAATATTGTGTCTATTCATTCTTAGACTCGTCGGAATTCGTAAAGATAATTCCGGAGTGTATTTGAGCCTATCGGTAATAAATATGTACTTAGTGATAATAAACAATTAATATCTTTTGCCGCCTAAATAACGTCTTGTCCTTCGTAATAGAGAATGGCGGGTCGTTACAAAAGTGAATTAGTGTATGGCTAAGAAGGTAAGCCAATACTGATCGAGAAGTGTTTACGTTACAGAGAGTTTTCTATTATAAAGAGTGTCATTGTAAAGAATTTATTATGTTTTGCATATTTACCCTTAAATGATTATATACGCCTAAGTGTGTACGTAGCCCTCACGGTGCGATTTCTACCCGTACTTGTCGAAACTCACGTGGCCGTACTCGTGGTACTTGAAGTAAATTTTAATCGCTACAGTTTTCCTATAAGGTACGATTATAATTGTAGCAATACCATTAATTTCCGAAACAGAGTTGCATGGGAAGTAACAATTTATTTTCGAGATATTTTTGACAATATCTGGAGACAATGTGGTTTGTACGAGTAATTCCGAAAATCTTGAAAAAAGATACTCTTAAATTAATTTTGCAGAGAATAAAAAACTTGGTCCTCGCAATATTCAAGTACGTTTTGATTATTAGGATGTGTGTAAATTAGTAAATGTTATGCCAAATTTCAACTTGATACTTTTATCAAGTCAAAAGAAATTTTAGTGTTATAATGTTTAGGTTTTTCTACTTTTTTTTATGAAATCTTAATATTGGAACTAAATGGCTGTCAAATATATCTTCTATAAAGTAGAAGAGTATTGTCACATATTTAATACTCGAAGCTTTTATGAAGACATTCATTTTCTCTAGACGTAAACGTGTATTACGTAAACGAAGTAATGGGGTCATTGCATGCACGTACGAGTACGTTATAAAAAGTTATAGTACATCGTATGCATGTATAGGATTTAAATACATAAACTGGCGACAAACGTAAATGTGAAGTGTTTAGTTACTGTTACGTAGTGCAATATTCAATGAAACTGTTATCAAGGAAGGCGCTGGAACAATATCGTTTGCCACAACATAAATAACACATATAAGTAACTAGTTTTGATCTGCAGATTCGCTAGCGAAGGAAAGGGAAAAATGTAATTAAAGAAATAATATTTAAAAAATCAAGATGATATTTTGTAAAATTAAGACAATTTTATCTAATTACTATATAAATGTGTGTACGTAGGTACGCTATGCATGATCGAAAATTTAACAAAGGTTTCTAAATTTAAATTGTTCAATTTTCAACAAAAAAAGAATTTCTTAACTTGGACAAATGATGGACTCTTACGTTTATTTATCACGACCGATAAATTTAGTGTCATGTTTTAGAGGTTTTATAAAAAAAACCCACGCTCTGACGTAAACATTCACCATACAAAACATCAAAATAAATTTTCCGACAAAGGGAACATAGCAATGAAGATATAAAGACATCGTCTTTCCACTATAAGTGCGCGGTTTATAAATCCTTTCGGTAGGAAACAAAATTCCATTTTTTTAAATACAAACTGTTTTATCACTTTTAACCATTTTGTATCGAAATGAAAGACTCTGAAACTTGTTCGGTGCGAATAGAATAATTTTTTTTAAATTTTTGTAGGACATAGATTTAAACTATGGGAGCCTATCTCTAGGACGGTGTAGTTTTCCGAATTTGGAAAGATACGCTTCTGTACGTGCCGACCAGAACTAAAAAGCAGAAGAAGTCTGAAGCCGAATGGAAACCCAGTTGAAATTTTATAACCCTCTAAAAGCGCACATAAATGCATATATAAATACATACACAAAATCTTCGAAATATTTCGTGCTTACATACTAACATTTTGTAATAAAACACGTTCCTCTACCGATTTTCAATGACTTCCTAATGAACGATATTGTATTGCTTCTCTTTTTAGGGTTCCGTCCCTCGAAATGGGAAAAACGGAAACTTTGTATGACCATTTGGTTGTCCGTCCATACCTTCGTTCGTCTGTCTGTCGAAGCTCTTTTTCTCGGAAACAATTTGAGATGTCAAGTTGAAAGAATATCATATACTGAGGCCTATAGCCTTTCATTGCTGTAAAGTTTTTTTGGCGCAACAAAAAGATTTGTCCCTTTACAGCGGATTTTTATTCATACAATAACGGTACTCTGTGATCATCAAAAGATATAGGGTATTTCCGGTCAACCTACAGTCGTGAAAGTAGGTATAATGTGAGGTCTTATATCAGAATTGAAGAGAAAAACCGAAAAATCAAAGATTTATATTTCTACTCGGAATTATACAAATTTTATAATTAGTTTGTTTTTACGCCTGTAAGAGACATAGTAGGCAATATAAGTTGTGAAAAATAAATATTTGTAACTAGTTTAATTAGAAATACTGCATACCCATAAATATTTATAAGAGTATATATTTAGTTATTCATCTTCATATTTAAATACGAAGACGAATAACTAAATAATTATAATTAAGAATTTCCCCAGAAATATTACCTTATTCTACCTCGATGCCACCTACAAAATAAAATACCCGTAATCGTCCGAGTCAACAAACAACATACATATTCAATTAAATTTGTTCATATTCAATTCAATTTCCTCATATTTAAATACGAAGACGAATAACAAAATAATTATACTTCAGAGTTTCCGCAGAAATATTACCTTATTCTACCTCGATGCCGCCTACAAAATACAATACCCGTAATCGTCCGAGTCAACAATCAACGTACATATTCAATTCAATTTTTTCATATTCAATTCGATTTCCTCATATTTAAATATGAAGACGAATAACTAAATAATTATACTTAAGAGTTTCCGTAGAAATATTACCTTATTCTACCTCGATGCCACCTACAAAATACAATACCCGTAATCGTCCGAGACAACAATCAACATACATATTCAATTCAATTTTTTCATATTCAATTCGATTTCCTCATATTTAAATACGAAGACGAATAACTAAATAATTATGCTTAAGAGTTTCCGCAGAAATATTACCTTATTCTACCTCGATGCCACCTATAAAATACAATACCCGTAATCGTCCGAGTCAACAATCAACATACATATTCAATGAAATTTTTTCATATTCAATTCAATTTGCTCATATTTAAATACGAAGACGAATAATTAAATAATTATACTTAAGAGTTTCCGTAGACATATTACCTTATTCTACCTCGATGCCACCTACCAAATACAATACCCGTAATCGTCCGAGTCAACAATCAACATACATATTCAAATCAATTTTTTCATATTAAATTCGATTTCCTCATATTTAAATACGAAGACGAATAACTAAATAATTATACTTTAGAGTTTCTGCAGAAATATTACCTTATTCTACCTCGATGCCACCTATAAAATACAATACCCGTAATCGTCCGAGTCAACAAACAACATACATATTCAATTAAGTTTTTTCATATTCAATTCAATTTGCTCATATTTAAATACGAAGACGAATAATTAAATAATTATACTTAAGAGTTTCCGTAGAAATATTACCTTATTCTACCTCGATGCCACCTACCAAATACAATACCCGTAATCGTCCGAGTCAACAATCAACATACATATTCAAATCAATTTTTTCATATTAAATTCGATTTCCTCATATTTAAATACGAAGACGAATAACTAAATAATTATACTTTAGAGTTTCCGCAGAAATATTACCTTATTCTACCTCGATGCCACCTATAAAATACAATACCCGTAATCGTCCGAGTCAACAAACAACATACATATTCAATTAAGTTTTTTCATATTCAATTCAATTTCCTCATATTTAAATACGAAGACGAATAACTAAATAATTATACTTTAGAGTTTCCGCAGAAATATTACCTTATTCTACCTCGATGCCACCTATAAAATACAATACCCGTAATCGTCCGAGTCAACAAACAGCATACATATTCAATTAAGTTTTTTCATATTCAATTCAATTTCCTCATATTTAAATACGAAGACGAATAACTAAATAATTACACTTAAGAGTTTCCGTAGAAATATTACCTTATTCTACCTCGATGCCACCTACAAAATACAATACCCGTAATCGTCCGAGTCAGCAATGAACATACATATTCAAATCAATTTTTTCATATTAAATTCGATTTCCTCATATTTAAATACGATGACGAATAACTAAATAATTATACTTTAGAGTTTCCGCAGAAATATTACCTTATTCTACCTCGATGCCACCTACAAAATACAATACCCCGCCGTCCCGTAATCGTCCGAGTCAACAAACAGCATACATATTCAATTAAATTTTTTCATATTTAATTCAATTTCCTCATATTTAAATACGAAGACGGATAACTAAATAATTATACTTAAGAGTTTCCGCAGAAATATTACCTTATTTTACTTCGATGCCTTCTACAATCTACAATACCCCGCCGTCCCGTAATCGTCCGAGTCAACAAACAGACGCGCGCGCGTCGCCATTCCCCTGCTCGTAAAGCCCGATGGCGCTTTCATTATGCGCGCCCAGCGCGACTTCCGGTGGTGCTTGCGTCGTCGCCTTTTTATGAAGACGCCCGCTCTCTTACGGTGCGCCGTAAACGTAACTTACGGATTACGTAGATGCGGGCGAGCGATGAGCGTTGAATGACGCAAGTGCGTAAAGAATACAAGTAGTTTTACATGATTATATTCTGAATCTCGTCGGTCTAACCTTATTACTAAATATAATAAAACCATATACAAGTTCTTTCTCTTTTACTGCACTCGGAAATAATTTTTATTTTGATATTTGAAAGGTATTGCCGGTTATGTTTGAAAAGTAATCTGAAAATGTTATTTTTGGCTCAATTTTTTATCACTTTCTTATTAATTCCTTTTTTAATGTTTCTATCCTATTTCCTTATTCGAACTATAACATTATCACTAATCATAATTAAATGAAACTACGTGATGTAGTACTATTTCTACTTTCTTTAATTTATTTACCATGACCTAGGTTTCGTTGTATTACAACATCTTCATTTATTAGCAAAAATCTTTGCTACTAGCCCACCTGAAGATGTTGTAATACAACGAAACCTAGGTCGTGGTAAAGAACTTAAAGAAAGTAGAAATACTACTACATCACGTAGTTTAATTTAATTGTGAACAATGAATTTCTACAAAATTAACGCCAAATGTATTCAATTATCGTTAATACGGTAGTTGACTCATTCTAAATTTTTATATTTTTCATACAATATTGTGAAATATAAGTTAATTAAAAACCAGTCTTGAAAAAAATTCAAAAATTGATTGAAAAATAAGCCAGTTGGAGGCTCCTAAATTTGAGGATACGGATAGAGTTGGGTATATCCCTGTCTCTTTTTCTCTCGTAGAATATAATGTGCAATATTAAAAATTACCTCACAACACAGTATTGCCGTCCTTCTCTAAAAGTTAAATTTAAACTTTTATAACTCGGTCAATTTTTAAGATTATTAAAAAAAATTATCACTCTTCATCAGTTTTTACCCTGAAATTATGATTAATGAAATTAAAAAAAAATTAGTCAAATACCCCATTTAAATATAATGAAACAATTTATTATTTTGATAATTTTTTCCCATAATATTAAATTATCAATATGTAATATTTTGGTTGCTCAGGTAGTAATAAGAAAATAGCATATGCCACCATTTTTATCCTTTCAGACATAACGTAACTAAATATATATTAAAAAAATCTTTGCAAAAAAATTATGGAAGAGATGAAGGATAAGTAATAGAATGCATTAAGACTATTTTTGCAATTTTTATCTGTTTGTGTGTTTGTCTGTAATTTTTACATCACGTAAAAATATTAACTTAATTTGCATGTTTAATTTTTATTTCATCACAATGGATTTATTAAATTAAAATATATGCGAATTTAATATTTTCATAAACTCATTACATTAAAGTAGTACTATAATAACAAAGAAACGCCTAGTTACTCGACGCTTAGTAATTACAGAAATGTAAGTATAGTGTACCTATGTAAATCAATAGATGGAGCTGCGTGTATTTGAAATCGTGCAAAAAAAACTTTCTACCCGGACTTATATTGGCGAAATGAGCATGGCAGAAGTGAAGTGTGGAATAGTGTTGTATGGATAGGTGATTGTGTAAGCAACCCGAACGCGAACAATCGCATGAGGACGGACATCGTTGTTGATAATTTTTCGTATATAAAATAATTTTTTATGTATGTTGTATGTTGTATTCAATATAAGCTTACTTTGTTTCCTTTGTTTGTATAAAATTTATATCTTTTGCCAATATTTGTAATTTAATTACTTTGATGATTTATTTATTTTATTGTCTATACATATAGTAAAACAGTGGAATTGGCCTATCTACACATTGGAGGTATTTTGGAAAAAATGATTTAGTTGAAGTTCAACAAAAACTTTGTTTTATAATTTTTATCCGTAAGACTGTGAGTCTTTTGATTTACTCGTTCATCAGGCAAAAATAGCTACAGGGATATGAATGAAGTTTTCACTGATGGATTCTGTTGGATCTGGGATAACACATTATAGACTTTGTAGCATCGTAATCGATCGATTAAAAGTAAGATATGGTAATTTGACATTTCAGTACTTAAAAAAATCTCACGCGACCGAAATTTCGGGCACAATTGATCTTATGTAAGATCGAAATTGCATAAATTTCAATAATTAAGTAAGAGTAGTACAACCGTTTAATAACAAGTGGTTGTTTTAGTCGGAATAAATTGGGATGGAATTTGCTTTACAGAGAGTGTTTTGCTGAAAAATCATCAATTAATATTATTTACTGGAGTCAATATTGGAATATAAAAGCTTAACCTAATAAAGCTCTGAGTAGCCACCCTATACCTGCATACCTTTCTTCCCACCTCATGCTGTCGGCTCATTGGCTGGCAACAAGCTACGTTCGTTACGGAGCTCGCGTGAGATAATTTCATCTGCGAGTCCATCTTTATGATTAATTGGTGCAATCTGTCACCGGGACGCTGTCGGCGTCGAGAGATGAGACACGTGAGAGTGCGGTTATGTTAGCGCTATGGAGTACTGGCGATAGCGATGACATAGAGTACATTTTACACTAGTAATTTTGTTTGGAACACTATTTTATATTGATTTTTTTATTCTAATTCGTTAACCATATGAACTAAGTTGAAATTATTGTATTTGTTTGAAAAATTCTAACTCGAATTTCTTATGGAAACATGAAATTGAAAATATATATGGGTTTATGATATCTGTTGATACAGATGTCATTCAATGGACCAATATGGGTGAAATTTGCCATTTGGTAGTTTCTCTTAATTGTCTTCAGCAGTTTTTTAATTTTTTTTCTAACCTCAAAATGATTTTTGATTCATATCACTGATTAAAATAATATATTTTTTTTCAAAAATATTTATATAAAAGTCTATGAAGGACAACCACGGAAGTTACAAAATATTTATTCGAATATTAATTTAATCCGAATTAACGAAGGATATTTGCCATTTTTCAATATTTTCAATTCAGGCACTTTTAGACTTTGTAACATAATAAAAAATTGTTGTCTGAATATTTTGACACAATATTGTAGACGCTATATTTTTAAATTTACGCATTAGCCTAGAATTAGCCATTTGTCTTAATCTTCGAGCCATTTGTCTTAGTCTTCATGCATTTTAGTTGATTTTGAAGTTTTTCATTAGACATATTTTAAAATAAAGAAATCGACGCCAAAAACCAAAATAATTAAATGTTATCTTAAAAAGCCGAACTGAAAGTCAACCCAGTATATTCAAATAGGATGCTAGCTTGGTGCCAACCTTACTACATACGAGTAAATGTTTACAGTAAGTATATTTTGAGGTCACGACCGACGTAAGAGGTGGCGTTGCCAAGTGAAAAGTTGTCACATCGTCGCCAAAATATCTTCATTAGCTGAAATGTAATTCACTCCAACTTACGTCTGAGTTTCATTTCGTGATTTTCTCAAGAATTTGGTAACACTTCCATTTCGTTCAAATTGATCCCAGACAGTTTACTAAGTATCTAGGTAAATACCATCTGTACTGAATAGTAGATTAGTAGCTTTAATCTCCTGGGATGCGATTGTGCGTGGGCAACATTTCTTGTTTTGATAAATTTCTAGAAGATTTTTTGATGCCTTAAAGCGTTATAACAAAGTTAAGTTCAAATGGTTGATACAATCTAGTTTTTTTTTTTAAATGATAGATTACCAATCATATATTTATCAGTTATAGCTTACCAATCATATATTTATCAGTTATAGCTTATCAATCATATATTTATCAGTTATAGCTTACCAATCATCATTTTTTAAGGAAAATTAAGGTTTATAAAAAAATATGGAAATGATTAGATTATTTATAAGTATATTGATAAAGAAAATGAATGGATAAAATTTTTAATTGTTCACGTAATGTCTAGTTTAGGGCATTTCTCCATATTTTTATGTGAATTTGGACTAAATTAGCCAATAAGTTATATAATTAACCAATTTATACATACATTTTCTTTGTAAGTATATTGGGTAAAGGAAATGAATAGATAAAATTTGTAATATTTCCAAGGTTAAAATAATTGTACCCGTAATGTCTAGTTTAGGGCATTTCTCCATATTTTTATGTGAATTTGGACTAAATTAGCCAATAAGTTATATAATTAACCAATTTATATATACATTTTCTTTGTAAGTATATTGGGTAAAAGAAATGAATAGATAAAATTTGTAATATTTCCAAGGTTAAAATAATTGTACCCGTAATGTCTAGTTTAGGGCATTTCTCCATATTTTTATGCGAATTTGGACTAAATTAGCCAATAAGTTATATAATTAACCAATTTATACATACATTTTCTTTGTAAGTATATTGGGTAAAGGAAATGAATAGATAAAATTTGTAATATTTCCAAAGTTAAAATAATTGTGCCCGTAATGTCTACTTTAAGGCATTACTCCACATTTTTATGTGAATTTGGACTAAATTAGCCAATAAATTCTATAATTAACTAATTTATACATACATTTTCTTTGTAAGTATATTGGTAAAGGAAATGAATAGATAAAATTTGTAATATTTCCAAAGGTAAAATAATTGTGCCTGTAATGTCTAGTTTAAGGCATTACTCCACATTTTTATGTGAATTTGGACTAAATTAGCCAATAAATTATATAGATAATTAACTAATTTATACATATGTTTTTTTTTTATAAATATATTGATAAAGGAAATGAGTGGATAAAATTTATAATATCTCCAAAGTGAAAATTGCCTTGCTCCGCATTTTTATGTGAATTTAGATTAAATTATCCAACAAATTACATAATTAACTAATTTATACATATTAATTAACTTTCTCTAAGAAAATAATGATTTAGTTCCACATTTTTTTATAAAAAAATAGTTTTTATTTTTTTAAATTGTTACTATTGCTTCAACATTTGTTCCCTAATTTCTATTACAAGTATATTTTGAAAGTATATTTTGAAGTCGAATTATGAAACAATATTTCAAAAAACTCAAACCCGATCAAGTGGCATGAGTGACATGTAGTTCGAGTAGCGTTGAAAATTATTGAGAACTCATACATAATAAGAAAGAGGAATACCAGAACACGCTCGAAGGCACCACTGATGGTATGCCGGGATACCCGACCGTGTCGCTCTGACCATTTTATTTTTTATTCACTGAGGATTTAAAGAGAATAATATTAATTCTAAATTAAGTAAGATAACGCGATTGAAACGATAACACTACATACTTTTTTTAATGAATATTTTCCGAAAATAGTTTGATATTATAAAAACATTGAGCTATACTTTATATAAGCAGTTTAAAATTTTAACGTAGAAATGTCTAAAGTTTTTTGTCAACCGTATCCAACGTTTGTCAAACGTATTCAATATTTTTAAAAATATCTGTAAAATGTTGTTACACAATCTTATCTTTTAACATCTTTCGAGCACGTGTATTACTTCAAACTTTAATCCCCCCCTAAAGCCCGTAACAACTCGCCTCTTACAAAAGATGGGACCTCCAAAGGTCCAAACAAAGTTAAGGGCTTTCCCTAATATCATTCAAAACTGTATTTATTCAAGAACAAATTTAGAAGCCTTTATTCTGCATGCATAAAATAAATGCATGCCTCAATTCTGCATGAATAAAATAAATGCACGCCTCAATTCTGCATGCATAAAAAAATTCATGCCTCAATTCTACATGCATAAAATAAAGGCACCCCTCAATACTGTACGAATAAAATAAATGCATACATTAACTCTGCACGCATAAAATGATTGTGAATTATGAGTGAGACTAATAAAATGCTATGCTTTAGCTATAGAATTATAAAAAGATCCGACATTAGAAGAATAAAATGTTTAATATTTTGTGCAGAATAAATTAATATTTAAAAAAATCAAGCTTTTAAAAAATACTGCACTAAAAAGCAAAAAATAATTGTCGAACCTGTTTTCTCTAAAAGCTTATTTTTTAGTTTTTTAAACTATTAATTTACTTTTACTTTTTTAAATATTTATTTTTGTTTTAAGGCTATATGATTTATAACAATAATTTTATAAAATTATTGTATTGTCATCGGTTCTTGACACGTGTCCAAAATTTTAAATAATTCGAACGTATGGGAGTGGGTGAAAATTTACTTGAGTGATTCCATTATAATTTCTTTAGTCTTTTTTCTTTTAAATTTAAAAATGTTTTCTTTTATTTCATGTAATTATTGTATTGTTATCGATTTGTGACACGTGTGCAACATTTTAAATAATTCGAACATCTGGAAATGGCTAAAAATTTAAATTGATTGAATGAATTTTTTTAGTCTTTTGTTTGTTTTAAGACTAAAAGGAAAATTTATTTAAATTTTACGAAATTATTGTATTGTGATCAGAACTACACCCAACTGCCAAGTTTCATAATGATACAATAATTAGAAGTGCATGAAATTTAGTAACGCAGATTCCACCTAATACAATAAAAGAGTCCTAAAAAGTAGTGAATATTTTACGTATAATAGGACAAAAAGCTAAAAAGAAGAGAAGATCATTATGCTGTATGTTTTGATGAACTACAACGAAATGGCTTTTATGTATTATTAAAATATTTCAATTTCTAATGTATGTCATTACATTAGAAATAAGTAAATTTTAGATTTTTGACCAATTAACATAATAAGGAACTCTTGAGGCAAAAACATTTCTGAAGAACAACAAAAAGAAAGACATCCATTAACAGATAAAAATGTGGACGCAAGTAATAGGAAGACTGTTTACACAAGTATATATTACTTGCCACAAAATTTTATTTAAAATTTGTCTCTCAATACGGTACATTTTTAACCTCATTTATATGACTAATCCAACTTTCCGACCAGGTAAAAAGTTTAGTAACAAAACGCGGTTTAGCTTCGGGGCAAATTATTCGCGATTTTCCTAAGTTGTAGCTTGTGACGTATATCGCCTAATCTCCATAATATTAATAAAACACGAGCTGGAAAAACAAAGGCCTTTCCCCTCGCATACTTCAAACGTCCGTCGGAATTTGTGCGGGATTCCTTCGTCTGCTGTCAAAACGTATTAATTTCGAGTTGATAAACAATTTTGTGAGTTTATTTTTTACTGGGAAGATTTATTCATAAGCTTGAGATTTGGATGATAACGAAAGAAATATAAAACAAGTTTTTGCAGCTACTTTTCGTTCGAAACATTGATTTTTTAATTAATTGAAGAATTATACAAAATGGTGTTTCGAATTTTACAACCGATATTCTGAATTTAAGCCTGCTGCAGTAATTTGTTTCTAAAAAAACAATTATAAAAGTATTGATATGTCAAAAGTTACATCGAATTTCCAAGAATATGAATTAGGCTCTGATATATTTGGGAGTCATTCAGGAGATATCCGAGTCAATGTTGTTTAAGCCAATTTTGGATAAAGTAAACAATGCGCGATTCCATGACTGTTTATGGTTAAAGTACTCTCATATTAAAGAAAGTGTCATCGCAATAACACCTTTATCGCTCTCTTCCTCTTCCTTTTCTTTTGCTCTCTTACTCTCACTCACCCTCTCTCTCTTTCTCTTAATCACTCTCTTTTGACTTTCTCCATTCTACGATTTTTGCTTTCATTCGGTCTCATTCCTTTAGATTTTGTTCTCTTTAGCTGCCACAATTTATTTTGTGATATCCCTCAACTTTTTTCTCGCCTTATTCACTTCCGTCACTTAAAGAGAAAACGTGAAAGAGAAAAAAGTATGTTAAGCGGATTAAAACCACACGTTTCCATTTGATTTCTTTTTTTCTCTTCTTGAATATCGTTTTTGGAACAGGCGTTTCTAACGTATCTATTTTTAGGTGAATACGATAGGTGACAATCTTGATATATTTCTAACATCAATTTGACGTCATTGAGTTTAAACTACAAACTAAAAATATTTCTCACTTCGTCTGCAGAGTAGTTTATACTCTGAATATCTTATTCTACTCTGTATGTCGTATAAATTTTCCTCTCTACATGAGACTACTTTATTAGTTACTCTGTTATTATACAGTAGTAACATTATACCGTAGCATCATGTCACCGACACTTTTAAATAATTAATCCTTAATTGTTTTACTTTCATTTAAATAAAAAAGTAATGCGAATAACACAGATTTTAGCACACGCATATTTACAATACAGCTACAATTTAAAAAAAAAACAATTGATTAATATATATGGGTAATAAATAATAAGCAGATATGGACTTACCTTAACTAATATTTCTAGAGATTCTACGTAGGAACACTCTGTGTCGTATAGCTCCACTACTACGTGAGTTCTCGTGTCCTGCAAAATAAAACGACGTAAAAGGTTAGTCATGCACGTTTGTGATCTAAATGTGATTCGTACAGCTGCGTTGCGGGCAACGTGAAAGTCCACGTGAGAGTTCGTGAAACAATTAAGGTTAAAATTATCTGCAGCCACAACTTGGTCACAAATTTTATTTATTATATTTTGCCATATATATATATATATATATATATATATATATGTATACATATGTGGCTAAGATAAGCTGGGACAGAGGTGGCGCTGTGCGCTACCTGTTGCATTCTTTTACTCAATATAGGCAATAATATGCGCAGCCCAGTCAATAAGGAGCATTTCATCACCGTTCGTTCGTGATTTTTCACTTTTTCTCAGTAAACTCCTCATTCAAACGTCCGTTAACAATATTTGCTTCTCTTCAAAAACTCCTGGTGATTCAACTGGATCTTTATATATCCACATGCGGTCTAAGTATATTGGTAAAATGCCAGAGCAAGACTTAAATTATAGTCAAAATACCCAGAATGAAGTCAGAAACGTTAGGAATGAACCTCCATCAAAGAAAACTCAACTTACTTATTACCATTCGTGTTATCTATGGATGGAGGCTCGTGTAACAAGAATAGCAGCACTAGTTTTAGAAGTACAATTTTGTACTTCTGGCGACCTAAGATATTTATTTAAACAGTCTAGCTATGATTAACCGAAAATATCTCGCAACTATAACAAAGATAGTTCGAGAATAGAGTGATCAAACTCCAAAATCAAAACAACTCCAAAATCAAAGATTCACTACTATTTTGTACGAATTCACCTCCACCTAAAGTAAAAGGAATTTAAATATAAACATTCACAGTGACGACATGAACAAAATAAGTACAAACATTTGAGGTTATTGCGGATAAAAGGTTCACTGATAGCTGACGTAGCTAGTCAATTGTTAGAAGAGCATTTGAGTTCATTTTTCGTGTTAATAGCAGCTCACCTTAACATATTTTGTATACTTACGTTATGTTACGAGTACATGTAGATAGATTATTGGCTAAGTTGAGATTTCGTGTCAGATCAGGTGAATCATTAGTTATTTTTATTCTTTACCAAGTTTATTTGAAATTGAGCTTTCTTGTGCGATGACGTCAGAATATTCTATTCTAGGTTATTTGTGGTTTTATGTCTGGCTTTTTCAGGTCTCTTTCGACACTTGATCATCCCGACGGTGGTCTGTTTCGCTCGACGCAGTGTACTGATGTTGAGGATAATATATCTTACTGTGTAGCTAAGGTTTCGTTAATTTACGTCTTTACATTAAAATAAATATAAGTTTATTTAACATTTTTGTTGTTAAAATGGGTGCAATTGTAACTTAAATTAAACAATACTGTTGGCAGAAATATATATTATACTTTTCGGACATTAGGTAATGAGCCTTAACGATTAAAGTGAAGGGAGTTGGAATGTGCTGGAAGTATTTTTAATTACATATTTAAACCATTTTAGATACATTAAAGTAAGGTATAATGCTATTGAAGACATTGCACAAATTCACCATAAAGTGCATGTTGGTCATAATTACAGATACCATAGACGGATTTGTGAGCTGAACAAGTTAAACTGTTGTAGCTACATCAAAATAATGTTTAAAAGAATAGTACATAATATTGGTCTACAAGTCTACAACAACTATACAGCTAATTTGTTTTGTACTCGGCTAAAGCCACGTGTAGATAATTTAATATGTAATTAATAATACCGTTAATAAAAAAAATCTATCAAAGGTGACTAATTGGAAATATTTCAAGCGGCTTTTAATACAAACTCTGATGATATTGTGTACTCTTAAACCAAGTTAATCGACCGATTATGCATAATCTATTGGATTATGAATAATTGGTCTGTATGAACAGCGGAAGATTTGCTATAAATCGTTCTTGTATACAGTGTTATTGTCTTTGGGACCCAATTCAAAGTCATGGCGCCCCAGTTGGCTTGTATCGTGTACCATATTATTGTTAATCGTTTGCTTAGACAATCAGGATATATTGATTCAACCTTATCACTGATGCAATTTCAATAAGCTGACAGACACAATGTCAAATGCATACGCTGCGTAGCGATCTTCCGTGCCAGCAAGCGGTGCGTATTTATAACTCTATTTTGATCGCAATCGTAATTTCGAATGAGTTGACGCCTTGCGGCAAACGTTGCTGGCGGATTTAAATTTTAAAACATTGAAACCTTTTGTATTGGTAAAATTGTATTGTATATTAGTGCTGTATATTTCATTGTAGCGACCATATTTCATAAAGCTTCTTATTAATTTCAATATTTCAATGTTTTAACATTTCTTCTAAAACTGAAATTTCACTACGTTTAATATATTTTTGTATTCAATGTTTTGTGTATTTGTGTAACATTAATTTAAGTTTTGTATTTGTGTTATTAACTTGCACAAGGCGTCACCTATAAACTGTAAATTGAATAAGGATTTTAACAAATAAATATATAAATACATAAATATACTTTGTATACCCAAATCCTGATGAACCACAACATCAGGACCTAAAAAAGGAAGCGGAAAGGGATGGAGGATAAACACAATTTACTAGCGTTAACAATTGGGAGAGATTTTCTTTTACAAAATTTAATAATAAATATAGATATTAAAAAGAACATCGAAAGAAAGAAAAAGATATCAAGTGCATAGTGTCAATTTAACAAAAACTCTTATTTATGTTTTTGATGGCAGCAAATTGCTGATTCTGTCAACAACAAGAAAATTGGGAACAAAATAAATGTAAAAAAAATTGGAACTATAACAGATATAATTAGAAAATCTTCAGAAGCGGAACAAAATAGGTTATCTACATAAATTGAAAATAAATGAAATTATTTTAAAAGAACCAAATATTAATTTATCGAAATGTAGTTTTAATAGAGTATTTTGAAGAGCTATTTAATATACAAAATGTAATAATAAGGAAACTACGAGTGTGAAAAAAATTTAGTGTGGTACTAAAAATTAAAATCCAAATAATTTTGGATTTTAATTTGATGGTACGATTTACGAGATGGTACGATTTTTTTCCCTATTTTCATTTTATTTGTACATGCAATTTTAATGTATAAATTTGATGTCTAATTATATTTACATTTTATATGTAAATATAATTAGACATTAAATAACTACAGAATTTTATTACGAAAAACTGAGTTTAGACACATATTAAATCAAAGTTTATTAGACAGCAAATTTAGGGTTATAATTTTATACATAAAGTGATCATACAAACGTACGAGAACCCTAAAACTTTCCACTGATACTTTCGTGGATAGCCATTAGTTATAAACTAATGGGCAGTCATTGGTCTCTTTTAGTTTGCGAAAACTACAACAGTTTTCGGGTCTGTACATTTTAGGGTTTTGTACTGCAACAAGGAACCCTTATAATTTCGTTACGTCCCTCCTTTCGACCTCACAGTTTCTAGACTTTTGGACTAATATGCGTATAATTTTATAAGCAGATACTTCGGATAGTAGTTATAATATAATTTTATAAACTGATACTTTGGATAGGAGTTATAATATGTATCACAAAGGTATATTGAAATGGCCCTCACCCTACATTTTAATGAGGAATTTTCCTTTCACGCATCTTTTCGAATGGAAAATCATTTGAAAATGGAAAGATTTTCAGAATATAAGCAAGGTTAGGTTTAATTCATTATTCTTAGGATTCCGTACCTTGAAAGAAAAAAAACAGAATCTTTATAAGTTTACTTACAAAGATTCTGTTTTTCCGTCTTTGCGTCTGTCCGTCTGTCTGTCACAGTCGTTTTCCTCGTTTGACGTTGAAACGTTTGACGTAGAAAGTTTAAATTTGGCGCAATCTAATTAACCGTTTGACGTAGAAAGTTTAAATTTGGCGTAATCAAATTAACCTACTTATATTTCACAAGGTAACACATCAAAATATTATATTTATATGGATTTTATAATGGACACTATTCAGGTTTTTGAACTTTCTTTTTTTTAATTTCATGTCTCATGCGTTTGGCAGTTTTTTTTATTTATTTCATCTTTAATGTATACATACGTAGTATGGTCTACTTACTAAAGGAATAATCTCTTTTATGGCGCTCTGTGAATTTCGTGAAAACCGAAGAAACTAACGAAATAAGCTTCTCTACAAAGATAAAAACTAAATGTCGAAAGGGAAATGAAAGGGAAGGAAATGAAGAAAAAACATGGAATTAGAGTAAATATCATTTTCAAAACTACTTTTGAACGCAGGTATTATCGGTAAATTTCCCGTCGCAATATCCGATTTACGAGTATATTGTAATTTCTTCTTAGTCGTGCGCCTTTGACAGAGTGGTCGTGATCATATGCCGACCTTTCGGTAACCATTTTCGAGATGCTTCTCCATCTATCTCTATTTCTGGCATTGTGCGAAAATACATTGATGGTGCAGTGCGTGATAAATTTTATAAGGTCAGTTCATTGTGAGGGATACCGTCCCCGTGATACTCTTGCCTCCATTTTTACCTTTTTTTCATTGCGGATAATGATTCCAAAGAGCTTCAGGATTCTTTGACCCATTTTATTACCAGTAACATTTAATTTTTATTTTATATTGAGTCGTTTTAAAGTTGTTACATTGTCGACGATCCTGTGACTTTTAACGTATCTTGGACCTCTCATCAAGTAAACTTTAGTGTTTCTTGGAGATCCTCCTGTCCCTTTGAATTTATCGAATTTTTCTACCGCAGATCTAATGACAACACAGCATCTACGAGTCTCTTTCTCGCATTCATCGACGTTTGTTATAGTAAAGCTTAGGTGTATGTAGCTCTGTACCACTTCATAGTATGCTATGGCATTACTTCTGAAACTGTTGCTATTTACCCGGTTATAATAATTATTTTGTTTCTTTTTTCATGATTTACGCTAGACCAAAATTCAACACAGAAGCTTCTCGTCGTCAGAGGATGTTCGCCATGTCTTCCTCAGTTGAGGCAACTATAGTGTAATCATGGAGCCACAAATCCCCCTCCAATAGAGATGCCAAATCGATTCACGGCGGACAGCGCTGCTTCCCCTCTGATTTTACCTCCCCTCTAAGCTGCTCTCGTGGTACCGTAAATTGTTATCAATGCCGTTTCCAATAAGCCCGCCGTGGGCTGATGAAACGGCTATACCTCTATGACTGCAACCTATCTATTAAATAGGAACTATTTAAATGTGAACGTAGATAAAAATTTAAAGAAAAAACGTTGAAAATTAGATACGTAGAGTGATCAAAAAAGGAATAAATCTGAAATTAGTTTATTTTAACATATCAAAGGAACAAGTCCTGGAATGGCTCTTACAGAGAAGTTAAAATCCTCTGTGTCAATGGGCCCATCTGTTAAGTCAGAAACTTTGAATAATATTTATCCTCTCTCTTTTAACCACGATTTTACAGTTCATAATACTTGTGATTCGTAAGTTATAACTTACCTTCTGGTGATAAATACTGATACTGTTGGGTGCGATAGCCTAAGCATTAAAGACTTTAAGCTTTATTTGAGCTTTTGTAACCTCTGTTATTGCTGTCATATTTAAATGATCACCCCACTAATTTCCATACTACCGAAACTCATATCGAAAGTCTTTGAGCGTATAATCCATATCCAACTTTTTCGATACCTTAACGCTTGTAAATCTTTGAATTCACTTCAATCTGGTTTCAAAACCGGTTATAGTATCTTAAAACAGTTAACGAATATCATAGTTGACATGCCATGAATAATACTCAATTCAAAATACTTGAACTTCTTGATTTCAGCTGTGAATTCAACTTCGTTAACTTTAATATTTTACTAATTTACTTGAAGTCTATGAATGTGTGGTTTATTAAACAATTTAAAATAAGTTTCATTAGAATGGTTTAGCTCATACCTATACGGAGATTAACACCTGTTAAGTCTTCACATACGTATTCCGAGCGGACGGAATTATCAGCTGATGTGCCTCAAGGAGGGGTTCTTTCTCCCTTCCTTTTTTCAATATTCATTGGTGGGGCTGTTGAGAATGCACACAGTAATTATCGTCTTTACGCTGATTATTAACAAATATATGCCCACGGTGACGTAAACTCTGTAACAACTGGCATAAAAACCCAAAATGAAGATCTCGCTTCAGTCGGTCAATAGGCTCACAAAATGAACCTGTTAGTTAATCCAATTAAATCCCAAACTGTCATAATCGTTAGCCAAATACTACTTTCTGAAATTAGGCCATCAGATTTACTGCATCTGACGTTAAACGACACATCAATTTTATTTACGCCAACTGTTAAAAGACTTCTGATGGATGAAGAACTTAGCTGGCAATCTCAAATAAATGATGTTAGTCGTCTTATCTTCTATAGATTGCACTCCCTCGAGCGGCTTAATTTTTTTTAACTGTTCAAACTAAAGCTCAGGTGTATCAAACACTTTTACTGCCGCTGCTTTACTGCGGTGATGATGCTGCCCAGACCTCACTGAGAATCATCTGAAAAATTTAGCACGCCTTCAAAATTGTGCATCCACTAAGTTTTTGGTTGCAAAAAATATGAACATATTTTTCTATTCAAAGTGCAACTAAAATGGAGGGAAGACCATACTTGGCGCAATCTACATATTCTTAAGCTTCTTTACAATATTTTGAATAATTTAACTTATCCAAAATATCTTAGAAAGAGACTTAGTTACTTGTTGACACACGGTATCGGTACGGTGTAACCCTGCACTTTAAAAACCAGTTCAGTCTCTTTTTTATCAAACATATAACTATCTTTTATGAAAGTCCTTCGCTGTCCAAGGGGTAAAACATTGAAAAAAATAAAACATCCGGACACCGGAAACTCGCAAAGGGCCTCCTGAAAAAGTCCTTCCTTTAATAATCCCTTTGTCCCACCCTTCGTTAATGCCATATTGTTCCCTTTCCTTGTTTCCAAAACAAACATATCATATTAATATTTGTAATTAATATTTTTTATGATACTTGTTTTTCGCTTTTTATTAATATTTTAATTTATAAATGTTGCAACAGAGTAGGCTTTGAACGTCTTTTACAGCCTTAACACAAAATTTTGATGGACTGGGAGAGATTGCTCATGTAGAAATAAGTCCGCCAAATGTATGTATTTGATGTGTACATTGAAGTAAGTGTACGTGAATAAATAAATAAACATTTTCCTATTTATATTGATAGAATCAAATTATATTCTAAGACCGCAAAATAGTTAATTTTCAAACTTTACATTTAGTCTTCAAAATTACAATTAGTCACAATAAAACTTTCACTATAAACAATTCAATATTTTCTGAATATTCACGAGAAGAACTGAGCAACCCAATCAAACAAACATTCATTTAAGTATAAACAAAGCTAGACGACGTTGACGTACGGAATCAAGAATAATTGTAAAACACAACACGGAACGGATCGCCTAATGAAACGAAGACTCCGCTAGCGATATATGCGAGAGTACACAAGCGTGTAGTCCACAGTGGGACATTTAATTGAGAGCGGTGGACTTAAAGTTAAAAAAGATATAAATACGTATAAAGTGAAAACTTTTAATCTTACTGTATGGTAATATTTAATAATTTATTTGCTGTTATATGAAAGCATCGCATTTAACACGGTTTTCATTTTCATAAAGTAAAGTTTCCGATTTTTTAAATGTAGAAACATTGTTTTTGTAAAGCGAGAAAACATTTTTTCTTAAATAACGCCATCTGGTGAAAACGACGAAAAACAAAATTAAATTATAAAAGAATTTTAACAAGGTAATTTTTCCATCTACTTAACGTTTATATGATCGATATACGATATTTTTACGTTTTAACGACGTTGTAAGAAATTTAAAACATCGACACTATTATTGAGAAAACTTAACTAACTATTTGTATTAGTGGTCACCCAGTGGTCCAAATTCAAGTGTAATTCATTAAATTTTAAAGTTTGAACATTATTGAGGTTCTTTTGTCAAAGTACTTCTATCATCATTGTACATAATTTTTTTTAATTTTCTTCTATTCTGTCAGCTGAGAGCGTGTACAAACACGTCACCAGCGTGTGTTGTTTGCCTTAATTCCCTGAAATACCTATGAAATTTATGATTTAATGTTAGTAACAGTTGAAAAAAAAACCATAAAAAACTTTAACTATATGCCAAATCTCACACACGGAAGTTGAGTACACCCACGTTTAGTATTGCGCACACCGTAAAAAGGGTACAAAGTTTTCTCTTCACGTATTAATATATAGATTATTCTTACGTTAATCGTGTATTAGTTTATGGTACATAATTTTCCTATAAAATGTATAACTAATTGTATGCCAAACGTCACCCTCTAATTTGGATGCGTAGAGTGCATACTGTAAGCTTTACATACCGCTTGCATTATAATACGGAGTTATAATTCAGAAAAAAAAATATTTTTATTGAAGAGAATATAGAATATGGGAGCATCATAAACACGCTTAATACATTTAGTAAGTCTTCTAACATCTCCGAAAACCCACTCTCTTGCGTTTCGCATTTCGTTACTTCTTGTTGATGGCTTTTTCACATATTTATGGTCTTCAACGATACAGGAATCTCATTGAGTCGACGCCATATACTAGCCTGCCGTAAAGTACCGAAAGCTTTTTCGAAGTCGGGAAAGGTGAAATAAATCTTCTTTTACTATTCTGATACATTTTCGAGGATAATGCAGAGTTTTTCTCCGATCTGTACGTGGGCTGTTAGGGGGGAAACTAGCTTGCTCCCAGCAAAGAAGGGGTTCATCTGTCTTCGATAGTTTATATAGGTGATTTTATAGAGCACTATGGAAGGCAGTGAAAGCTTTAAGCCGAAAAATTATGTCTCTTCGATTGCTTCAATATTTGAATTTCTCGTTCACATATAGATGAAATACATATTAAAAATTTACGTAGAAAGACTCTGTATTGTTAAAATATCATAATTTTTTAAACAATATAATGTTTAATCTCTAGTCATTTAATTGTTTTGCATTACCATCTACACAGGGAGTGTCTTTGCTCGTTAATAATTATAGTCTTAACGTATTATAAAATATGATACATTATTCTGTTACCATGTTTAAAGTGCAATTTTAATTTTTCAGCTAAGTTATCTAAAGCAGAATATATTATTATCTTACATAAAATATACTCTTTGTTACTATTGATAATTAATTTTAAAAATCGGACGAACCTTTGTATTTCGTACGTTGCGGCAATTACTCTCAAACATTTTAATACTGGTTATTGGCTCCAGAAGAAATAAGTCCGTTGTATAATTAAATGGATACATAAGACTTAATAAATAAACAAACAATAAATAAAATGGCTTTTGATATCTATTTATCTTTTAGCTCTTCAATAATTTAGCGTAACAATTTGTGCATGTTACGACGGCTTGTTACTATTTTGTGTGGTTCAACAGCGAAAAATGCATTTCAATGACCTTAAACAGGAGATACCAAAAATTGTTTATTGTTATCTCTCTAATTTATGGTAATACTGTTTATCATATTTAACATGGCGAATTATCCAACAATGAAGTATACCGAAAATCCTTAGTAATTTTTAAGAGACGTTGGATAAACATAATCAAATAAAAAAACTATTTTTGCTTTCGAACGACGATAGTAGTGCGTGAAATACTGTAATCGTCATAAAATCGAAGTCAATATGTTAATGGAAATTTACTCTTCAGTACTAATGGATGAATTTAGTATAAACACACGCAAATAAACAATATGTTTCCATGTGCCGATATATGAGTGCGTGTCTGAGTGCGTTCGTGTACGTGTGTTGTATGTATGTTCGTCACTCAGTCTAACCTTGAAACCGTTATACCGATTTCTATCAAAGTTAGGGTATGGGATTTTTTCTTCTAAATATCTAGACTTACTTTTATACGTTTCAAACTTTAAAATTTAGGATATACAAAAATTGTGAAAAAAAGAAAAGCGGAACATTTTTGTTGAAAACACTTCAAAAATATCTCCATAGATTGTCTTCAAACTTTTCATATTCTCAGTACTTTATAAGCAGAATAATAATTTATGAGTGGTTTCCTCGGGAAATATCTGGTTAGGTACCATTCGTTTAAAATTTAAGCAAATTGGCGAAGACTCCAGTTTTCTAATGTTTTATTACTACTCTTAGTATAGAATAATTATGAAGACGAACAGTTCGTAGGATCAATTTAGAGACTCAAAACCCCGTCTTGTAATTTCAAGTCTATTTAACTAACTAAGTTAATTAATAGAATTAAAAAATAAAAGTTTTAACCAACTTTTTGAATAAAATACCCCACAGTGCGCTCGGTCGGTTAAGTGCACCGACGTAAATGAGACTTTACGTTTGAGTGGAATTAATATGCATGAGGTCGCCCTACATTAGACAAGGGTTGAGGTCCGTTCCAGATACAGGGCGTAATTGCTGGCGTTTACCGGCAATTTCCGCTTTTAAAGCAGTACTTTGCTCTGCGACCCGTCAACAATTAAATTTCTGTAAAGGCATGCACTTGAAATGTCAATACTAACTTAAAACGCAACGTGAATAGCTATTTAATAAAACACAATGTGAATAGCTATTTAGTAAAACACAATGTGAACAGCTATTTAGTGATATAAGATGAGGACTAGTTAAGCAGTTATAAAATGTTGTAGTGAAAGTTATAGATGTAATAAAAATTGTCGGTGTTATTATTCAGCTAATACAAGTGGTTAAAGTGCTGGTTCCGAACGCATAAAATTGTTGATTATATATATATATATATATATATATATATATATATATATATATATATATATATTTATATATATATATTAGGACATAGTATAGAGTATATACATTGTATACGTACTGATAAGTTTAGATCAGGCCGATGGCAAGGGCCAGTCGGTAAAATGAATTTCACATACTTTTTAATTATCGATATTGTCAATATTGTCAAAAGAAAATAAAAATGGGTAACTGTGTAACAGGCACAAATATAATTCAATTAAGTTATCCAAAAAAAAATTGGTGAAGAAACACAAAAATAAAAATAAATACAGCGTCGTCTTCTGGTAGAAACTCATCCATCTAAACAAACCAACCTACATAATATGTATTATTTTCTAGTTTAGATGATGAATCTATTCACGCTGCATGAGAAAAAATTAATATTAAATAATTTGCTAGTCACACTTTTGTACTGTCTTTTAAATAAATATTAATCAAAAAGAAATTAGGTTTAATGAGGTTATATTAAAATGAATTAAGGGCGTTTCACTTTACCCAAGAAATGACAGAAAAAAGGTTCAGACTAAAGTTATAGTATTTAAAACGTTTTTTTAGACGCGTTATGAAGAAATGGTGTACTTTAAGTTACATTTAAACGCGTCATGAAAAATTATGAGTGAAATTTCACGATGCGCGCATACGCACGCGCAATTCAACAAATATCGACAAGACGAAGTTGGTCACGATGCGCGCGCACGATGCAATAAAAGTCGACAGTATGAAGTTGCTCACGATGCGCGCGCACGATGCAACAAAAATCGGCAGGATGAAGTTGCTCACTAAACATATATTTACATGCGTGTAATGACTGATACTATATTTAGGATAATTATTAAAATATATTTTAAGTGAGGTTAAGTTTCGGTATGTAATCATTTGTTTATAAATTAGTACTTTATCATTTATTGATTTATTACTTAAAGTTAATTAATTACAATAAACATTCAGCATATTCATTTATTTTTATTAATAATTAAACTTTATTTAGATTATTTTAGTAAATTTAAAAATCTATTAGATACACGTGTTTGTATAAAATTGAATGGTGAGTATTCATAATTTTTTTTAAATAATGAAATTAAAATTTTAATTTAATAAAAAACTAAAATAATAAAAATAACTAATAATAATTATTATTATTGTTATTATATTTATTATTTAATTACTAACAGCTAATTATTGTAATTGTATGAGAAAATAAATTTTAATTTTTAAAAATTATTATTTGATGGAATGTAGATCTTACCAACTGTGTTTATAATCATGCTCAATTCTTTTTATTATTTTATTTCCATTAATTATTTGCGTGCTAAATGAAGTTATTCTTGTATTGTGCCAAAGAAATATAACTTCTAACGCGTATGCATAAGTACACGCATAATCTTTTTTTGAATGTGATTTATAGAGTATCCATAAATTTCTTTACATCCCATACATATAAATATATATGTATATATTTATATATATATATATATATATATATATATATATATATATGTGTGTGTGTGTGTGTGTGTATAAATATGTATATATATATATATATATATATATATATATATACATATGTATATTTATAAAATTTGCCTAACACTATATTTTGTGTTAACTATATCCAATGGCTGAACGACAAATGAGGCCTTACGTTTGAGATACTGATTTTTTTGAGATAATAATTAATAATACCTACCCTTTAATTACAAAAAACATGTATATAACATTACGCAGAGTTTCCGTGCAAGATCATCAATTAAAATATTGGTGGCGTCCATCATCAGATAACTTTAATGACAGCACTCCAATTGAAGTCATCTTCTATGCCTAATGAAGTAGGCTCATCATACTACACTAAACTAAACAACCAATATTTGTAACAATACGGACAAATAGGAAACACTCCACTCGTGTCTAAAGATGTTATATATCTTAACAAATTTTGCCTAAAGCAGTACACGCCCAAAATATTATACTACCACAGGCTTACAATGTATTAAATGGTCCGATATCTTCCCAAGCTTTATAGGCAAACATCTGTCAAACATTATTGATAAAGGCATACAAAGAGGTAGGGTCGTATAGAGAGCGGGGTGAGCTTAAGTCCATACACTCGTCGTTCCCAAATTGAGTTAAGGGTAATCCGATTTTATACTGCGCGCGATTTTTCGCTCAATTTCAACTCTGCCGCATCAGATTTTCCACGTGTGGCGGGTCAAAAGCTTCGCTGCGAAATCGGGAACAGACAAGTAGATGTTATGCGTGTTTATGTTATTGTCTGTCGTAAACATAAAACTGTGCATTGATAATGCTTGAAGTGGATGGGAAAATTTTAAATAGTAATATTATTGAATGAAACAAAAGGTCAAGGATATATAAATGATAATAGAACGATGTATTTCATTCAATTAAGTTAATAATGAAAAAATGAACGCATATATTGTGCATATAGTTTGGATTAGCATTTCCAAAATAGTTTCAAGGCTGATTCTTAAAGAACTGCAGGCCCAAGTCTCAAAAACTCTTTAACTTAGTACATAATATTATACAGAATGTACTTAATATTACATTATATCTGCGTCTAGTTAAAAGTAGGAACTGCCTATTATGAACGAAGCCATCGGTAATGTACTACTGTTCTAACACAGTGAATTGCATTTTATAAATATTAAAATGCCCCATCGCAGACGATATATTATTTGTTTTATAAATACACAAAAATTAGAACCATATAAACAATATTTACGATACAAAATCAACGAAACGATACAAAATCAAATATGTACAGAGCCAAGTATCTACTTATATAATCCCTTCATATACATCCATTAGGAATTCCTTTAGAATCACACTTGAGTACAAGTCTGAACGATGCGATGCCGATTTGATAAAACTTTACAGGAATACCTTCAAATATCCAAATAAAGTACTGAAGAATGAATGTAGTAGTAACAAATACATTCAACACGAATAATATGACGTTGAACTATCATAATGATGAAGTGTTATGAATTGAACAGTTTTTTTTGTTTATTTAAGTAAAAATAACACGTTAGGTCCTATTGTATTGGAAGAATAACTCGTAACAATTGGTTGGAAGAATAATTCGTAACAATTGGGGCCATAAATATCAACGCAATACAAAAAAGGGCTAACTAAGAATATAACCAGCACACTAAGGGTTTCGTACCATGAACATTAATTAACCGATTTACTTTGCAGCTCGTCAAAAATAATTAAATCAGATCTATAGTTGATTAATGGTATGCCAAATATTTATACAATTCTCGACTATTATTTTAAAGAATATAATTTTATTTTTCCTGTAAACTTTATACGATTATTTTTCTACATAAAAAATTAAAATTGTTTGGTTCCCGAACTTTGGAAATAAGGGGGGATCCCTTATTTCCAAAGTTCGAGAACCAAAAAATACCCTTGCATTTTTGTTAAGATATAAAAAACTATACGAGCTGAAATTAATTAAAATATGCTGTGAATCACCTTTCTCATGATATCCCATTTTAACTAGCTACTTTTCAAAAAGGTAGTAATTCAAAATTCGATGTTTGAAGATTTTTCGAAAAATAATTTTTTAATATTCATATGTATTAACCTGTGTTTTAATGAAAGTTTGCAGCGTGTCGATTTTGTAACGTTTCTGGTTATACACATGTTCTCTCTTTACTTTAACTAACTACCCACACATACATACATATATAAAACTAGATTGATTTTAATGTTGAAGTGTCATAAATTGAATAGTTTATATATATATATATATATATATATATATATATATATATATAGCAAGTGTAACATAGCACCTTATTTATATTTTTAGGCATCCCCTCTTCGTTCCACGACAATAACTTTAAGTAGAAAATGTGTCGCACAGGGAAATTCTTGAACAGGTTCGTGGTTCTTGAAATAATTTTGTAGCAATTGATTTATCCGATTTATAATGTTGGCCAAAGATTTTATTGATTTCGGAGACCAGATAAAGTTTAGGTAGTTGTGATTTTTTTCTTTTGTAGCTATATTAACTATTATTCAGTAGGAGACGCGACGCCAAACGCAAGGAAGTGACGTTACCAATATCAAATTGCTCTGTTCCCTTAATTTTGGCTAAATGTTGCTAAATGATTTTTTCACCCACGTTGTATGTTAAAAGTACTTAATTGAAAGTATTAAAGATTCGATCTTCGTTTACAAAGAATTCTTTACAAAATTAAAAAACAAATTAGAAATAAAAGATTTACATTGTTATTGTCTAGAGCTCAAACAGTATTTAAGTGCAATAAGTTCGCGTTAAGGTAATATCATTTTATCAAAACCCATTCATTTAATTTCTTCTCGCTTAAAATTGTCCAAATGGTATAAAAAAATGTAGAGAATCATTGCCAGGCTAATCGACAAAATTATTTAACGGATCATTTTAATAAACAATTTTTATCTGAAATTAAGTACAATCCATTAGCACGGCGTATATTAATTAACAAGCGCCAGTCGGCCAGGAAATTGAATATAATTAATCGTCTCTCGATTACAGGCATTACATTAAAAACGATATATACTTAAGTAATACAACAAAAAAATATGAAAATAACCGCATAAAAATAACTTCGTTATAATATTTTAAATATAAATTTTAACGTAAGTTGTTAAAATGCCTGTTTTTACTAATCGACTTAAAAACCACTCGATTCGACGCGCATGTATTTTTTTAAATATAAGTACAATTGTAACTCGGAGACACGTTTATTGATTTTTACAATTATTTTTTTATTTCAATGAAAATGGTTTCAAATATATCCCGCGGAATTATGGTAAGGACCTGATGATTGACTAGGCAGATACCTCAATAGATGAGAACACAAACCCCTTCGATCAATTTGATATCTAATTTGAGTACATTTGGCATGTCCTTATAACTATTTTAGTCACAGAGATTACCAGAATCTAATGATAGAGCTGGAAGGTGATGGCAGAACTCTTCAATGATGAAGAATAGATTCATCAAATTAGGGTTTCTTTCATTTGTTTTATCGTCTAACGATTATCATAATTGGTGAATCCAATTGCATGTTTTTATAAATAATGTAGTCACAGATGGTGGTCAGGGTCTCATAATGGAGCCAGAAGGTGGTAATAAGAACTCCTCTTAACTATCGAACTATCTTTGCAATAGTTTGACGTTGATTAAACGCCTCAAATGCCTATTCGGATTTAAATAAATGAAGTATTATTGAATTCTACTTGAGTTCGTAACATTCTGGAAAACACAAATATAACAAATATTAAAAGTTAAATAACAAAACTTTTTAACACCTAGAATTTAACAGACTTAAAAACCGCTGAAAGGTATGAAACAATATAATTACTTTTTAATATATTTGGCGTTAATTTTGTACCAATTCATTATTCACGATTAAATGAAACTACGTGATGTAGTATTATTTCTACTTTCTTTAATTTCTTTACCACGACCTAGGTTTCGTTGTATTACATCTTCAGGTGGGTTATTAGCCAGTCAGGTGGTTACGGCTTTTGCTGTTGCTTTGTGGGCTGCTCGAGTTGTTCCACTAGTCTTGATATTCACGTGACTCGGTGTAAGATTACATTTTATGCACGTTTTGTTGAACCAAATGCTTTGTATCGTCTTCCGAAATTTAATTCGGAGTCGACCTTACAATATCGCCAATGTAGCCAAATCGGCTGTTTTCAAATATTGAATATATTTGGCATTAATTTTGTAGAAATTCATTATTCACAATTAAATGAAACTACGTGATGTAGTATTATTTCTACTTTCTTTAAGTTCTTTACCACGACCCAGGTTTCGTTGTATTACAACATATTCACGATACAAAGCATTTGGTTCAACAAAACGTGCATAAAGTGTAATCTTACACCGAGTCACGTGAATATCAAGATTAGTGGAACAACTCGAGCAGCACAGAAAGCAACAGCAAAAGCCGTCACCACCTGGCTGGGTAATAGCCCACCTGAAGATATAATACAACGAAACCTAGGTCGTGGTAAAGAACTTAAAGAAAGTAGAAATAATACTACATCACGTAGTTTCATTTAATTGTGAATATAATTACTATTAATTCATTGGAATTTTTGCAGTACACTATTACTTCCGAACATAACTAAATTCAGAAAATACTGGTATATTTGGGAGGTAATATCAAACCTGTTTGATATTTGCTGCTTAAAACAGGATATGAGAAATAATAAAACCGAAATACTATGTAATGGAATTTTTGTGATAGACCCTGGTGCAGTGACAATTTTGATGGCCCACGAAATTGTTATATTTCAATGGAAAAAAATAAAAATAAAAGATTTGTGATCTGCCCAAAGATCAGAAATGTGTAACTGCCTGTGTAGAAATTTTTTTCACATCTCTACCTTCATATGTTTGGAAGCTCCATCATTCGTATTATTACATGTAAATTCAATTTTTTATATTATTTTGGTTTAGAAGTAAGAAGCTTCTGACAGACAGACGGACAGACGACGTTGTAACGACAATAGCGTTTCATTCGGAACCTTTGGATATGGGACTCTAAAAAAGGAAAACCGAAAGCGGTTATCGTTTGAACATGATTTAATTTCTCGTATTTTACTTCTGTTAACGGAAAAATTTAAAATATTAACAATCAATACAGTAAATCTTGCTTCTAAAGAATTGAATTATTTATTGACATCTCTACTTTAATATTGTCAAAATGAAAAAAAATTATCTGATATTTCAAAAGTATTGGTTTAAAATTTCTAAAGCCTTACATAAAGCAGTTTTTACGACGTATTGAGCAGGGAACTGTTCATGCATCAAAATAATTGGGGTCATTGAATTTATGTGTCGAAGGTATTGAACAGAGTATCATATTTGTGTGTGAAAGGTATCAAACTTGGTATCGATTTCCAATACTCACCGCCACAGCCGTCTTAACGTCAGTTTGAGCCGGCGCGCCGGTGTCCTCGCAAGGACACTTGCTGAGTTCATCGTCGGAGTCTGATCCGGGAAACGACGAGCTCAAGGATTGGCCAGGACTCGGGTCGCTCAGTCGCAGGCGCAGGCAGTCGCGGCGCGCACTCATCCTGGCCGATGCACTTCCATCGTCGACTTCCACCGGCTCGCACTGAGGCTTTGGTTTTGGGTCACATTGTTTTTTGCTGTTGTGTCTCGTTTGTAGGTTCAGTTGGGGCACTTTGTGGTTTATTTATTTCACAGATTCACTTTTAGACTGCTTCGAGTGATGGTTTGATTTAAACATGATTTTATTTTAATACCTTACTGAATTACGGTCCGATTTAAGGATAACGTGGTTGGTTTGGTTGGTGTGGTTATAATGATTATTTCATGAGATATAAGTAATGTTCATCGCTATATTTGTCAGTCGCATGGAAACTAGTAAACGCAATGGTTTAAGCTTTTGCTATAAAATAAAACGTAGTTTTAAATTCGACCTAAATAAACCTGATTGTTCATTTATTACAAAAAAAAGACAATATGGTCTTGATTCGTGAGGAAAAAAAATTAAGAAAATAAAAGGAAAAAGGAGAAAGTTGTGAAAGAGAGGGTAAATGAAGGATGGAATCAAGAGAAAGTCTCTACAATATTATAAACTAAATGCATAACAAGTGCCACATTAATTGTTTCTAATACTCTCAACTAATCGATAGCGGATATCGAATAGTCTACGATCAACTAACAGCTATACTCGCTTTTAAAACCCCTGGTTAGAAGTTGCAACAATCGTATAAGGGATTAGAAGCCGTAGCTCAGGTCAAGTTCAGGATACGCCTACAATAATATATCTTGAAGCATTTTATTAAAATTGGCAAGCATTTTATTAAAATATTTGAGATCTTTACTTATTCCATCTATATATACCTCTAACGTCATCTAATATGATCTCATTTCAATTACATGTAGACTTTGAAAGCCTTTTTTAAGATATGAAAAAGATTAGTTCGTTAATCACTCAGTCAGACACTCGCTCAATTATATTCAACGATACATATTTCGATTCTTTAATACCACCTAAAGTATACATACCGATAGTAAATAAAATATACACAAATTGATAAATTATCCTCCAAATAAACTAACTGCGACATGGAATACGAATCGAAGTCGACTATAATATCAAGTGATAGTATATAATTAAGGTGTAGTTATAAGCAAGGTCAAACCTTTTCGGCAAATTCACAGACGAGATTATGACAGATCAATAATGTTTCCACTCCAGAAAAAAATATATATACATATCCACACACACACATATATATATATATATATATTTATATATATATATATATATATATATATATTACATATATATGTATGTATATATATATATATATATATATATATATATATATAGGTGTGTGTGTGTGTGTGTGTATTACACTCAATTCTATACGATGACATAACGGAAAGCAAAGCATATTAGAATTTGACTAAACGGCCCGTGAAAATGTTTTTCCGTGGAAAGTTTAATATCTATAAAGTATTATTAAGTTTTTAGACGTACGAAACTCTTATAAGATCATTCACGTGTCTGTTCGTCTATCTGTCACAACTGTTTTTCTAAGAAACCGGTTGATGTAGAAACTTGAAATTTTACATACAATAAAACATTAGCTCGCACATATCTCAATAACTGATACACAAAAATATGGAAAAAATATATAAAAAATGGAAATTATTGGGCGGGGCTAATTAAGTACGCGATTTTTTTTTTAATTCCATACATAGTGTGAGCTTTCGTTTCAAAATGTATAGTGTAGAGCTTTTTCATAATTATTCAAAGATATGCTAAAAACAGCCCCCTCTCTTATATCTGAAACTACTTAATCTTAAATAGGGCTTTTCCAAACCTATGTAAATGCTGTTGGAAAATTATAATATTGATTCTAGATGAGATAATTTACGAAACATGCACCACGTTTTCATCCTTGTGAGATATATAGTAGGCAATATACTTACATTGTGAAAAATTTATATTTATAAATATAATAGTTTAAGAGAAATGCTACATATACTTAAACGTTTGTAAGTACCTAAATGTATTCGGAACCCTCGTAGTGCGAGTTCTACTTTTGCTTGACAGGTTTTTTAATCTATTTGTATAAAGTTACGGAAATATTACAGTTAGGCACCTATATGTTTCAACGACCAATACAGAACTAAATTTATTATTAATGCAACAATTAATAAATACACTCATCCTACAATACATAATTATAATAATTTAAAGAAGTTTATGCTTCTTCATTACAAGCAAATTATACTCTAGTGCAACGGGAAATAGGTGATTGTGCAATTGCATATCGTAGAAAGGTACGGGATTTCGTTATAATTCGATTATAGATGCAAAAAGATGATCACTACGCGGGCGCATGAAGTTATCAGAAACGAAAAATGAGAGACTTTCCAAGCGCATAGGGCACAAAAGCATTCCATTTAAAAATCGGTAAATTAATATTGTAAATAAAATGTCTATACTGAAAATAATAATAATCAACCATACCCACGAGAAAAACAATAACAAATATAAAAGGAGATTACCCACGCCATCTCACACATAATATCGAAGCAATGTCTTTTTGGCAGATGTATTTAGTTTCCTGCGAACTCTGTATGTAGCGGGCTTTTAATTTACTTCAAACTAAAACGATCTACAAGAAATTAATAAAAGAAAAACATTAGCAAAAACGCGGCTGTAAAAATTAGTCTTTATGGGAATTTTCTACTACCTGCCCACGAAAAATTAGATGTGATTCGAATATGACTTCTAGACCTTACCTTATAATTCGACACAGAATCATCTATTTAATTATGCAATGGATGCACAAAAGAATCATATAATTTCTCCATATATTATAAAATTCAGTGTTATAACTGTACAACGAACTTGAGAATAGTACAAATAGGGTACAATAATTTAATCTAATGTATGAATAAGTTGTAGGGTATATCCAACTATGCTATTATCACCAGAGATGCATAGTGTGCGAAAATGTCAGGCACGTCGAAGAAAAATCATGCGATCGCTATTTGAAACTATTTACGCTGACTGTATTAATAAAAATATATATAAACATTATATAACAAATTGTGGGATATACAAAGCAGAAACCAATTAACATATAAATAAACCTGTTTAATACCAACAAAATTCGTACTACGGAGATCCCATGTACACTTAGGTATGCATACTCGTAAAAATTTAAACATTCAAGAGTACGTAGTAGTTCTATTAAAATATATGCTAATATCAAAATGGCGAATTTAAGGTAATTAGTAAGAAACAATAATATGTTTTACTTGTATCACACACTAGCTGTGCCCGCGACTTCGCGTGAAATTTGGAGTAGGAAAAGTTATTAGGATTTTTTTGTATTTCTTTCTATCCGAAATTTATGATAAAGTTCATTAAAACGCTAATAGATGGCGTTGGCGGCCAAATCGGTTCCGCCGGTTCTGATATAAACCTGCAATACCAACGTAAACTAAAGTTGACATCTTTTTTATTTGTGAACCGATTGAAATGAAACCAACCCTAAATATTAATCCAAGCTAATTTAAATACATCACTGAAAACCGCGTCCAAATTGGTTCAGTCGTTACTGAGATTCGCGTGCACAAAATGGTGCGCACACACAAACAGGTAAACAGACAAAACTGTTGTTTTTGGTTTAGTTTATTAGGTTTAGGCCTGTCTTTAGTTGGTAACATTCATTTTTTCTTAAAAATATTCGATATACAGACTCAGTTTTTTTACGATTTTTATATATATATATATATATATATATATATATATATATATATATAATAAAATTGATAACTTTTTAAATATATTGTATCCACTCTTAAAGTATATCCTGATCAAATATCGTATTTGAAAAATATTAGAGCTACTTTATAGTGGCTACTTCGGTGTACTACCGACACATCTAACGGTTATTATATATAAATTGTAAATTTCTATATTATTTCGTTTAGTAGTTAGAAGTCTCTGATAGATAGACTGACAGACGAATAGACGTTGCCTGAACAATATAAAAATAGGGTTCCATTTGATTGGCACACGGTATCATTAAAATAATAAGCTAACCCCCATTTATATATACATAAAAAAATATTTCTACGGTTGCGGTAACTTTGACGACAAGTGAAGTGTTTATGATGAAGGATATGGTGATAATGGTTAATGTTAGTATAGTATATACAGGGTATTGATAAGCATAGAATTGTTCTATGCATATCAATACCCAATATTATTCTTTATAATTATATATAGAGCTTTATGGTAACCCTAGCTCGAAGGCTGGAGAGACCAGGTCAAAGAAGTGTGAAGATAATAAAGCTACATAACACTATAGAAATAGAAGTTGAAAATATATTTCTTCGTCAGTGTTCTATGTCTTACCCGGAGAAGTTTATGTGACGAATATTTAGTCCATTGTTCGTTAGAGGCTTAGTTAAGTCTAACTATAATATCATGTAAATATTTCTTAGTATTTGAATAAGTTTCCTCGATTTCAATATTTAAAAATATTTTTTATATTTAAAGTTTTAGAAGAGAATTGTCTCAGAGGCTTGTCCTTAATCAAAAAGAAACTGTTTCATCGCATAAAAACTATTCGACCGCCTTAAATAGACCTTCCACTGAAATGATGATTGGAATTCAAATAAAAATAAAGTCTTTTGAGACCTTTTGTTTCGATCTATTTCTGCTTATCTGTTTTTTTTTCGAATATCCATAAAGAACTTGAAATTCAGTTACTGTCACCAACACGATAAGACCCGAGTGGGGCGTTGTTTTTTAACTTAAAGTTCGAGTTAAGATCAAAGTTACTTTTAACCCGGTTAAAAGTAGTTTTTAGAAGTAAAACTTGGTGAACTATTTCGTCAAACTTATCAAACTCTACGCCAGCGAAGCAGCAGGTTTAGCAAATTTATAAATATAAATCCGACAGCCTAAATTACAAAACGTTATTGGTACATCAATTTGTATATACAATATTTGTCGAACTAAGATTGTGCGGCCAAATTCGTACCTGAAAATATGTAACTGGTGATTGTGTAGTGCTTCACGTCAATAACCTGCAAACAAACATCGGTATCGGGACACTGCTACGACAGATGTGTGACGTAAACTATGAAGAGATAACATCTCTTGGCCTGTTTGACAGTTAGAGTCCGATTCAATAAGACTTCAACGTGGCGAATGGTATACTTAGCGGGTAAAGGAATAATTGCAATTTTCGCTTAAATAGTTTTTTTTCAACAATATTTAGCTTTTCGTGGAAAAGTACGACTGTACGTATTGTTCATGGAGCTTTAAGTATTGTTCATGGAGCAATTATAAGAGCCTGTATCTATTTATTTCTCGTCTTACTCGAACAAAATTTCATCAACAACCGCTACTGCAGAGCCCGTAATGGAGTTTAGTTTTTTATTTGGTAATATTTGCTCATTCTTTGTGGTAATATTACATTACGGTTTTATACCCTAATTATTGTTCATGTAACACGATAGATTGCATCTGTTTACCTTTCACTTGTATTTAATTGTTTTTGTAAAAATGTTTTGATACCACTAATAGTCTTTATTATTGTTCATATAGAATTTATAACATTTTTTTTAAATTTCATAACGTTTTATTGAGGTTTCATCAGTAAGGTAATGTGCAGAGTCGGTTATGGTATAAATTAAATTTTTGATTAATTAGTTTTTTTCTTTAATAATATTTGTTGATACTTCGTGGCAATATTACAAAAATAGTGTATATCTTAATTACTTTTCATATAACACTTAAAACGGCCTGCTTGAATTTATTTATCATTTCAAAGATATTTTCGCAAATTTATAAATTTCCAAATAATTTCACAAAGAACTCTCATTGCTGAGCGATGTTAAAACAATATTGGGGAAATTAATGGAATATTCTCCGTTCCTGGGAGGGATATAACATACTGTGTCTATCGCTCTCAGTAAGTGTCACGATATCACAGAACACTTACCCCTTAATTCGCATTCAAATTAACTTCAGTGTATGATCAGCGCCTGAGTATATACGACCGTTCATATTATCAAAGGCCCCTTTCTTTATAAACAATATTAATTTTTTGCCTAAACTTTCAAGTGGAATAATCTAAACCTTGGCATCAGAAATTCATCTTTAACTTATCCACTTGAAAGTATAAAATTTTCCCAAAATTTTTTTTAGGTTTTTCAAGTCGGCGGTTAAAAAAATGAGAGGCTATGATACATATTATACATCACTTCGAACCTTAAAGTTTTCTAAAATGAGTTTAAAGATCGTTATTGTTTTATAACCATTTGTTCTTATGTTCTTCCAAATGTCCAACGCTTTTCGTATATATGTAAGTTGGACATGGGGTTTTTAAGAAATAAATAAATTAATAAATCCATATATACAAACATACATATATATATATATATATATATATATATACATAAATTGAAAATGTGTCTCCAAGCTCTAATTAGTAATGCGGGGTGAACAATAGCCTTTAATATAAGCGTTAGCAAATTTATATTATTAATATCTGCCGTATTTGCTCATGGGAGTGAAAATGAAGAAACGTGTTTTACTAGACATCCGTGTCTAGGTACGCACGATAACGGCATACCTATCTACAATAACAACACGTGCGCTCGACCGAACCCCAAATATTTGTTGTTTCACACAAAACGGTGAACGAAAACAATTCCAATTTACGCTGAACTTTACCGCAAGCTTTTCCTTTTATTTGCCGAGCGGGCAGTGGCATAAGGTACAGGCACTCTTGCAGCCGAGTGTAGTAGGAATAAACCTTTGTGACTCGGAATTGAAAAAAAGACCTTAAATTAAAGCTTTGCTCAATTTGCTTCGAAAATGGCGTTTTATATCAGACGAATGTTCGAGCTTTTGTAACGACAAAGCCCAAAATTTGCAATCAAGTCGCCTTTATATAAAACTCGATGAAGTATCCTTTTATAATTGAAAGTTAAATTTTGCATTATCAGCTGCTGTAACATAACAAAGTGATGACAAAGTTTGCAATTTAATTGGTAAAATTTTCTTTTTAAGATTTTGAAAAAGAATATGTTTACTATCAATCTTAGGTTTATTAGTATAAAGCAAGGAAATATATCTTATTTTTTTCAGTAACAAAATTTACTTTATTTGTATTCAGACAAAATTCTATACAATAGCTTTCAAGAAATATTTAAAAACCGACAAAATGTGATAGTCGTAACAAATTTTACTACATCTATAGGGTAATATGTATAATCTATGTCCTGTCTGTATAATCTAATATATCTATAGGGTAATGTATACCTGTATAAACAATTTTGTAAGATATATTGGAAAATATTAAGGTACAGTTGTATCTTCGTACAGTTGTATCTATGTACTTCGAATCAAATTATTGATCTGGCTTCCTTTCTCCATATTGAGGGTTACTTGATTACGTAAATCGAGTAACACTTGACGAAATTCAAGTACAACATTATACATATAGTAATATACATACAGTATATACATATAGTAATTCAAAAAGTACACGGTATTTCCTAAACAGAAAGACAGTACGAATACCACTCGTACTTTATGAAAATTTACAGCGAGACTTTCGGTGCAAAACACTGTTTCGCGTTCTTCAAATCGAATTATTGATCTGGCTTCTTTGCTCCATACTGAGGGTTGATTACGTAAATCGGTTGGCAATATATATGGTCACGTGATTTGTTGACGTTAAATTGTACATGCCGTTTCATTCGCATTCCTAATTACACCTGTCACTTAGTGCTGTGATAATAATGAAGTTGGATTATGTTTTGAATCAGTCCCGAAATGATTTCGATAACGGTATATATACGTTATGATGCATCAGTTAATTTGCTCTGATGGACAATTAACCATACAGACAATAATCCCAAAGTAGCTCAAACCAAAACACTCGCGAAGGGCTGGTTGGATGATTGCGTTCTAAAAAACTAGATGGAACAATCGCAATCGTGATCTTTATGTAATTACTTTGTGGATATTATTTTTTTGAATAAAATAAAAATAAATTTCTTAATTACGAGTAATTCCCAAAACGTGAGTATCACTTCGCATTTTGGGGATTACGTTTCCAGAATTTCACTTTGATACGAAGACAAATTTAAACATTTAAGGGTACATAGTATTTTTATATAACTATGGTAAATATTAATATTATTTTTCGCTATATAACAATAGTCTCGAGTATCGTGGACATAATATATATAACTTGATTGCCTATATCTCATTAATTCAATGCCATTTGACCGAAATCATTTTGGAATGCGGTACTGAAAAATATCATTAACGTAATACTTTTAAGCTTTGAAAAGTTGGAATACACACTGCAAAACGCTTTCTACATCATATCTCGCGAAGAAGAGGCCGTATCGAGAAATATCGACAAATATTTTCTATCGTAATTCAAAAGATCTCTCCAATGATACTGCATTTGAAAAAAAAATGTTTCATCCCAAAATATCGAAGTATAGTACCTGTACCAGTAAAACTCGTTCGCTTCTAATTATCTATTTTGTATAGTTGTTTTATTAGTTAATAATTATTTAAAATTTATATTTATTTTTTGGTTACAAATATATTTGAAATTGTTTCATTATGCTCTTACATTTGATACCTATGGCGAAATATTTAAAAATAATTTTGATGCCAAATAAACTAATTGCTAGTCGTAGCTATATATAGTTTTTTGTTATAAAATATACCCTGGGATACTACGGGGATTGTACGAATGTGATGACATCCGTGCAGCCGTTTAAGGCCTACGAGGAAATAGACATTCACAGAAATACAAATATACGAATGAAACACGTTACTCTCCTTAGCAATAGAGAATATATAAGAAATAATCACAATTAAATGAAACTACGTGATGTAGTATTATTTCTTTAAGTTCTTTACCACGACCTAGGTTTCATTGTATTACATCTTCAGGTGAAATGGTTTAAATATCTTTGCTAATAGCCCACCTGAAGATGTTGTAATACAACGAAACCTAGGTAGTGGTAAAGAACTTAAAGAAAGTAGAAATAATACTACATAAAGTAGTTTCATTTAATTGTGAATAATGAATTTATACAAAATTAATGCCAAATATATTTAATATAAGAATTAATGTTATTTCAGGATTTTATTCAGTAAAATATTTTCTTACGTTATAATGGTAATGAATATTGCCATCTGTAGTGCAACGATTAGCATTATAAAACACTTATTTAAATTAATCGATAGATGCCGAAAGTATAGTGTTATATGTCGGTGAAACGCTGTGTAATTACATTTCAGCGTTTCATCAATCAATACAAGAGAAGTTTCACTCTATATACATATATCCACTAAAGTATTCTTGAAGTCTTATTTAGAATTACTGCACGTTTCATTATATTCAATCCATTACTTGCTTTATAGTATATCCATTTTGTTTCTGGATGACTTAAAGTAACAGTTGAATAATATTAAAACTTGAGGTAAAATAATATAAATACTTGTATATTTGCATAGAGAATATCTCGTAATATAAAGTGAAGTGACATTATGCGTAGCGATATATTCGCTTTATATTTTCGTTCTTTAGTAGTTAGTGCTCATTTGAAGCATTAATAATTGAGTCAAATTAGGCCTGTAATGAAGATATATGAAAATATACCGTAAAACACATTTGTATAGTGAACATCGCACAACATAAAGTGTAGTGACATTGCACATAGCTCAATGTATTCGCTTTACATTTTCGATTTCGCGGGCATCGCAATAGGCTTTAATTGGCAATTCTACTATCAGGGAGGTCTTTAGTAGTTAATGCTCGTCTGAACCATTGATAATTGGGTTCAATTTAGGTCCGTAATGGAGATGTATGAATGTACGTCGCAGGTTAAGTAACAGATGAGATTGGAAATTGTCAATTACTGGGGTTGCTGCATGTTGCTTTGAATCAAAATAGGCTAAAGAGTCATGATGAATGAGGGAGTACCAAATAATGGCGAGGAAACTGTATAGTGTGTTATCGTTATCATGCAGCCGTTTAAGCTCTACGATGAATTAGAAATTCACAGAAATACAGATATACCCATTAAACACTCCCCCTAACAATCGGGTTCATATATTAAGAATTAATGTTATTTTAGGATATTAGTTCAATAAAATATTATCTTACGTTATAATGGTAATGCAAATCGCTATTAGTGGGTAAAAAAATATAAAATCTATTAAGTATTATAAATAAATTACGTTTTGTATCTTTTCAATTAGTTGAAAAAGTGTAATTAAATTTACAAAACTACCCTTTTACTTCTACAAAAGGATATTGACTGCATGACATTTATGCTTTTCTATTTTCTGTTTCTCTTTACTTCTTTTTAGGGTTTCAAATAAAATATTAAGCAGAAAATAACTCTGTAAATATTAGTGAATTTGTAAAAAAATCCATTAAATCCGATCAAATATGTCTCGAAATATCAAATGTGTTTTTGATAAATAAAAACTAGACACAACAAAGAGGATTTTTTTTCAATTTTGCACAACAGTACCCTAACAATAAATCTGGTGATAAACATCATTTTATCCTGTTAAAAATTAAAATTTCATTAAAATCATCTAAAATATTTAATCAGTAATATAAATGGATTTTTCAAATTATTTAGGTTTTATTTATACATATTTTTAATTCTCATGAACAACGTAAATACAATTTGAATTTTACTAAATTCCCATCAAAATCCTTTCCATCTCAAAGTAGTCATAACCTCAGCATTACCTAACCTCAACCAAGTCGTCATTAACTCTATATTGGGCCAGTTATGACATTTGAAAATTCTGTATTAAAAATACACCGTATTGAAACTGTGGGTTGGGGCGCGACCGCCCCCGTACTTTCACTCGCTAAAGGTTACTTTATGCTAATTCGGGCACGTAATTGTTATAACGTAAGAGCGGGTAATATTGTGAAAATACGAGTAGAAAAGCCTGTAAAGTTGAGGCAAAAATATTCACAATTTTTTCCTACACAATGTAGGTGGAGTGATCTAAATCCGTTCTAATGAAAATAATTTTCCTGAAATTTCAAAAGAAACGCTTCGAAAAACTCGATCCTCATAAATTTCGATCGATCACAACAGCCCACAAAAAGAAATTTTATTTGTACGAACGCAGGTAACTCGAGAAATACTTAATCGAATTTATATTTTGTTTCACTATTTTATAGTCTCTTAAATCTTAAGAGTCGCTAGCAGGTTTTTGAAAATATATGCTGCATTTTTAGCGGAATATACAGTAAATAAATAGATTGAGCTAAAAATTGGTACCGGAAAAAAAATTAGGCATGCAGCCAATACTTTACAAGATTTGTTGAAATGAAAAAGTGACTCCTATTTGTGACTTCGTGTTCTGAATATTAATGGCGCATTTTATTATACCGTGAGTATTATAATTAATTAGTTCTGCTATTTTAAATTTTAAAGGATCAAATCCGTGTACAGGGTTTAATACTTTTTTTGATCTCCGCCCAACCGAAAACGTGTGTGGCAAAAAATATTTTTTTTATATTCTTATTGAATGCAATACAAAGACTTTAAGCTTCTTAAAAATTCAAAATTCACCATTTTTCTTTAAATTTGAGCCAAGTTCTGAGTGCAGTTCCTAACCGTGGCTAATTTTGAATCACCTAAGTGAAATGGCTCACTGAAACCCCATCAGCGAGAAGAATCGATTCACCTTAATAACTAAATGACTGTAATGAATCTGTAAAATTGTGTCGATCGAGATACATTGTAATTCGTTTTATTTTGAATCAAATAATTCTCGCTTTACGTTCTATATTCTTCTTGATTTGATAAACTGATTGTAACTGCTTAATTTTCCTTCTTACTTTATAGGCTTAGTACTATCAACTAAATACACACATTTATTTGTGTGATAAAATTTCCAAGGCATCTATACATTATTTGTTATTCTGAAATATTCATGAATCAAAGAGTATTGAATCAATAAGATTTCAGACGAATCATTAAGCTTAGTGAAGTAGTGTATTGTATTGATTTTATTGATTCACTCACTTACCTGTTACCCATACCTAGTGCAGAATGGGGGGTACCCAGATCGACGACAGTGCTCGTTAGGGTTAAAAAGGTAAAAAATTACAGCTCTTCTTATGTTTATTTGTAAACAAAAGAAACTTTAAAAACAATGGAAAAAACCTTCTCTTCCTATGTACATAAAATTATCGTAATATTTACGCCATTTATTTATTATTATTTGCAAGTATTTGTTTATTATTTACAAAACAGGCAAAATTGTAAACGCTAGATGGTATTGTCATCATGTACCTGGCGAATATCCCACAATCTCCTATATCCTTTTTTCCAGTCTTATTTTCATCATAAAGAAAGAAAATGTAATTCAGACATTTTCTTTCGAAGTGAAACTTCTTTTCTATAGATAAATGAAATCCTGAAGAATTAATTCCACAGTGCTTTATTGATACATGACGCAATCTTAACACCATACACGGATCAGTTTGTTCAAAATTTTTAATAAATATATCTTATATTATGCACTGTAATAAAATATATTCGCACAACACAGATGGCCAGTTGTTGCACAACAAAGTTATCTGATATATCTATATATCGTGACTAATAAAAATAAAATCACTAAATTTTTTCAAAAGTTAAATTTGTTTTACTTTCGAAGTAATATTTCTGTACACTTGGCAGAAGAAACTCATGTCATCTATTATCTATACACCTGATTATTGAAGTTAAAAAACGTTGTGCACGTTCATCATTTAGATGGATAATAACTTTTAACTTTATTTACAGTAATTTCGTTTTTAACTATGCGTACACTGCAACAAAGTTTTTTTAAATATTTTTCATAATCTCAATGAGCAGTATTAAAAAGTAAATGCAGTTTCTACTCAAATGAAAAATACAGCGCTAAATGAAAAATACGCGCTAATACACTCGCTAAAACGAAAAAATACAGTGAAATTTCGAATGACCTGTTATTAGAGAATTTCGGAAAAGGCTAAAAACACATCAAAGGTATCCTAGACGCTAGGTCTCCTTCTAGAGCAAAGTCAATAAAATTTGCCAAAATTAGTGGTATAAAAAAAACATTGTTTTTCATTTTGGGAAGGAATAAATAGAACGTAATAGACTTTGCTTACTTTTCACCATAAAACATTATTATATCTATTAAAATGATAATTACACCACCATTACCACTATGGCCGCAGATAGCGTCATTAAGAAAATAGCAAAGCGGAAGCAAGTGTTCGATGTTAAACTCGTTTGCGGTAAATGTCGCTGCCCTCATCAACCTAGCTCCCTCCCATCCCCCGGGATCGCGGCGACGTTTGTGGGCCGAGATAGAGTAGTGAGTGTAATAACGTGGGACTCAGGGGACGAAGGGGCTGCATTCTACCATATGTGCTTTATTGTACAATTTGTAATAAAAGAAAGCAAATAATTGTAGTGCAATATAAATTCAGTCTAGAATTACACGTTCGCTGCGAAAATTATATAATGAAAAAACCTCGAGAAAAGTAAAATAAACCTCATTGCCAGAAAATATCTTTGCAAGTATGTTTTAAATTTTAAATGAAATATATTTTAGATTAACATGAATAAAATGAAAAGAATGTAGTGTTAATGATTTATTTCAAATGTTTCTCAAACATTTTAAATTCAAGAAATAAATCCTATGTTTACTAAACAGTACAGAAAATAAGCTTCATTTTTTATAAAAAAAATAGTTTGTATATCGTACGTCGTATTGCTGTATGCTTGAAATTGAAAATCATTAATTCGGAGAAATGCTTTGGTGCCTATAAGATACAAGATCAAATTGTTTATATACTCGCCAAAGAAACAATCTTTTGGAGGAAAATATACTATTATAATAATAAGACGTTAATGAGACGTTTTAATCTTACTGGCTTATGAGAAATAATATACTAGGTATATTTTTTATGTAATTTTGTATGCACTTAGGGATAGTATGTAGTATTTCCAATAAACTATTTTTTATGTAACTTTGTATGGACTTAGGGATAGTATGTAGTATTTCCATTAAACTATTTTTTTAAATCTCCATAATGAAAGAAGTAAAGAAAATACCGTTGTTATATTTTCCCTTCTAAAATTTCCGTATAACTATTTCTGAGTGTTAACTCTTGAGATATATGTTGGTTGATATGGTTAACCATTACGCTGTATTCAAGTTTTTTAGATCGAAACATTTTTATGTCAACTAATGTTACAAACATTTGCCCAATTTCTGAGTGTAAACTCTTGAGTTATATTCTGGTTAATATGCTATTCTGAGTGTAAACTATTTCTGAGTGTAAACTCTTGAGTTATATTCTGGTTAATATGCTTTATCAGAACGCTATATTTCACGTTTTTTTTAGGTTGAAACGTTTTTATAAAAACGGATGTGACAAACATTTGCCTATTCTAAAATTTCTACATAACTACTTCTGAGTGTAGTTTTGTGTTATATGCTGGTTGATTTGCTTTATCGTTAAGATATATTTCTAGTTTTTTAGGTCGAACCGTTTTTATAAAAACGGATGTGATAAACATTTGCCTATTCCAAAATGTCTACAGAACTTTTTCTAAGTGTAAACTCTTGAGTTATATGCATCTCGAACTCGGATCGGATCTCTCGTTCCAACATTGAAGTTTTTATATGAAATTCAATATCTATCTGTTTCTATGATTTATGTTCCTTATAATCGCGGATTCATCGAATTAATTTTAAACTAAAATTTTCATCCATTCATTAAATTCAGGAAATGTGGACAGAGCCGTGCGAAAAAGCAAATTTGTGATTCCATAAACAGTTATGGACAATGAAGCAATAAAAATACTAAACTATCCTACCCCACGCTCCTATCGGAAAATCCAATATCACGCAAGGCGCGGGGTACTAATTTGACCTGACCTGTTAATTATTAATTACAAAGTGGTTACAATTATACGCTGCTCGGCTTGCATTAACCGCTAATATGTTGGCTGCAAACACTCATAGGGCTTAGATGGTGTTTGTCAAATATTGCGTCACCAATTACCCCAGTTTGACCTTTTGAATTTTGATTACTCAACTTTATTAGATATGGGGTGAAATAATTGCGAGCAAGGCGGCAAAAGATTGCTGGCTCTTTCTTTCGGAAAATGTGAAAGCGAGACATAAATAGAAGACTCATAAATTTTGAAAACGTAGGTTATATCTAGCTTTATAAATTTTAATATACTGGTAATACTTGTGTACTTACGGATGTATGTACACATGATAATTTCGGTATGCAGCAGAAATCAAATCTTTCTTGATGAAATAGACGTAGATAAAATAAAATAAAAAAACCAAAAAACAAAAAATATGTTTAAAGGAATAATAAATTACGTACAGCCAAAAAGAAATTAAATAAAAACAAAACTGCTTTTTACTCGTGTGTAGCCAAATAGTCAATATTTTCACGTTTTTTTTTTATTTTTTCCTTTTTATTTTGTTAGATATTCATGTTCTACCTGAAGTATAATCTAAATATAATGAAAAAAAGAGGAATGTTGACTTTCATTTGAGAGTAATTTATTTATTAAATTTTTTTATGCAAGCTAATTGGATGGAGTATCTTAAAAGCTCATGCCAAGAAAATGCCGATAAAGAGTAATTGATGGATGAGACACATTATATCTACATATATTTTTTGTAATTACGATTATATAATATAATGAAACATTGTCCATTTATCTTTCTTCCTAAAATAGTAATATGAAAAACACAACAAAATAAGGTTTAGCATATTTGTTGAAAATAGTCTTTTTTTTCGTTTTAAGATAAGTTTGCATTAATGTGCAAATAATTTACGTTTATTTGTGTTAAATTACGCGAGTCTGGGGAGGCAAATACTTATATTACGTCTTTAAATTTTTCGATAAATACTAATCAATTTAATAAGATTTTAGGAAGAAGAAATTAAAAAAAAATGTTTTTCCAAAAAAATTACGTACTTCTAGAGGCAGTAATAACTGTGAAAATATGTAAAACAGATTATATATAAAGTGTTTTCTAAAAATACATAGACTTTCGTATTTAGATATTCAGCCATCATAAATAAATTTGTTTTAGAGGCAATGAAAGTAATTCATTCACATTTAAATGAAACTACGTGATGTAATATTATTTCTGCTTTCTTTAAGTTCTTTACCACTACCTAGGTTTCGTTGTGTTACAATATTAGCAAATACCTTTGCTAATATCCCACCTGAAGATGTTGTAATACAAGGAAACCTAGGTCGTAGTAAAGAACTTAAAGAAAGTAGAAATAATACTACATCACGTAGTTTCATTTAATTGTGAATAATTGAATATATTTGGCGTTAATTTTGTAGAAATTCATTATTCACAATTAAATGAAACTACGTGATGTAGTATTATTTCTACTTTAGTAAGTAGAAATAATACTACATCACGTAGTTTCATTTAATTGTGCCAAATATATTCAAAAGTGATTTATAATTATTGGTTTAAAAAAATAAGTTAAAAATTTGAACGCTGAGAATAGGTTAACAATTTAAAATTCGGTTCAAATAGTAAATAGTTATTGTCATCGACTTTAATAAATCACTCATCATCTTAAAGTAATTTTGAAAAATCTATGCGGATTAAATTTTGTTTTAATGTTTTCGTAAATATTAATTAAAATCCCGATCTGAGTCTCTGTAAACAAAATGTTATGCAAAATCCCGTTATATCACCGTTATATAGCTTATTTTATTTGAAACGAAAAAAAGAAACTATAAAACCATATTAATATATATTCTGTTAGTTTAATTTTAACCTGTATTTAATTTGACGGAAGATAATGGAAAATAAATCGATTTTTACAAACATGTAATTATTCTATATAATTGATTTCACCGATACTATATCGTTAAATTATTCAGACGAGCACACATATGTGTACACAAAAACACGTACATACATTATAGATCAGGAGTTCCCAACCAGGGGGGCGCGCTTCCCAAGGGGTGGCATAGAGAGATGTCAAGGGGGCGGAAAGCGTTTGCATTTTAGAAAGAAAAAACAACAAAATATACAAACAACATTAACATGTAATGTTTAATTTACATGCACAAAATTAATGAAATTAAATATCATATTCATTATTATTACCACAAACTTGCGAAAAATTTTACGTTTTGGTGTACATTTTTTGTTGAGAAATCGGTTTGAGTGTATAAAATTATTGTGTCTCTCTGTTAAAAGGTAAGTTTGTGTATTTACAAACTTCAGTTACCATTTTTATTTAATTTACTAAATCAAAGGAGGGGGGGGGGTGGCATGAAAAAGTAAAGGGGGGTGGCATGAAAATGTAAAGGGGGGGCATGAAAATATAATTTATAGCCCGGGGAGCCTCAACAAAAAAAAGGTAGGGAAACTCTGCTATAGATAATAGGTGACATTATATAAGAACTAAGAATCACACTAAGAAAGAACATTGTAACTCATTTTTTTGTGTTTTTGAATTATAATTGTATTTTTGTTCTTCAAATTTTTCCCTGTAATCATTTCTAATCTTTATATCTTTAAGGGCTTTTTAATTATGTTAATAAACGTAAAAGAATATAAAAAATTAAAAGTTTTGAACCAATTTTTGAAATTTTGTCCTGCTCTGCTATAAAATAATAAAAGTAGAGTTACAATGTTTTTCCACGGGAGTGTCGCTATATACGTACATGCATATACATATATCCAAGTAAACACAAGGAAAAGCGTACATAAGGTAACTGTCGACTGCGAATTATCATCAATTCACATTTCGCCATTCATATCACTCCCACATAAAACAGAGCACATGAATGTACATGTATAAAATAAATGTCGTTTTCTCGTAAGCCCACGTGTATCTGTCGGCGAACTCGCGGGTGCGATGACACGTGTAGCCCGTGTGCCACGTGCAGGTAGACACAAGAACATTTGATGACATATTCTAAGGCAAATCATCATGTCGTATCTGGTTTAATGATTTGCATTTAAATTGTACGTATTACGGGCCATAAATTGAAAAGAAAATTCAAATAATATATAGATTTAGTATTCCTTGTGTCTAGCGCAGCTTCTTATCTTTGATCTTATCTTTTCGTTTCATCTGAGACAAATCTTTTGTAAAGACCTAAACCTTTATAGGTAATAAAACTCTTATCCTAATAGATGTTAGCATTTAGAAGATTTTCTCTGTATAAATAGGATAAATGAAGCTCTATATGAGTTGTATATCCTATCCTTACACCATTTATCCTTTATTACTTATATTTTTGTCTTTTCATTAGTGATGTTTATTGTTTACAGGTATTTTCAATAATTTCTGTTTACCACAGTTTTTTTTGTGGAATTGGGAGAACGACCGAGAAGCAATTTACTAAAATTTGCATTTTAAAATGAAACAATTTTAGAAGCAATTTCTTTGTGTTTGTTGTTAAATTGGCTACTCTGCTCATTGAAGTTATTTTAGAGCAAGTCACGTGAGAAGCAGTCATTTCACAAATTTATCCAGATCATCTTTAATATCAGTCCCTGATATGTATTAATTGTCATTTCAAAGCAAACTTTGGCTAAAGAATTATGTATAGGAAATACAAGCATTTTGATATTTTAACTTCCTTTGAAAAAAAAAACACTCTCAATAGGTACCAACATTTTAAAAGAAAAATAACTTTCAAACTAAATGGTTCTCAAATTTTGTTTTGAGGTCAATGGTTATCGCGTTTCATTTATTTACATATGGATTTATCTATATAAAAGTCTGGTGTAAAAGTCATATAAAGTGAAGATTTCAGTGGTTGAAGCTAGATATGATAATACGTTGAATGAAATTATAATAAACGTCCATCTAAAAATGTACATAGAAGGAACATATCAACAAAAATGCATATTACATGCCAACGTTATATAATAGCTATTTGTGGACCATTGCTATTTAAAACTTCATCATCGTTACAGCCGTATAGAAGAAAAAAAAAAATTTAAATATAATAGGTTGTGATATATGCCATTCTTGTCACGATAATTATATATTTTGAAAAATGTAATGTATTGTGACATACGTTTTTCATTGTATCGTATACTTTACAACTAATATATAAATTAGATTTTTAATAAGTAACGTGTAATTACAAAGAACAATTACTTAAAAAAATGTTCAGTACACAAAAATTCACGAACTGTAACATAGTATAACCATAGCAATGACAAAAATACGATAAACTTCTTTATATTATACGCGCGCGGCTTTGTATACCGTTTTAACGCCAAATCGTCCAATGACTTCTGGATATTCGATGTGGTTGTCATCGAATGTCGAACAAACTGTCATAGAATACAAGTCTCATTTATCATGAAATTAATATTTTTAACACGCTTTTATTAGGTCTACCTATAATTAATTATGTAAAGAAATTTGTGAAACTAAATTCTCATGAAAATTATATATCTCATGAAAATTGAATAATTTAATAAAATAACAAAAAACTAGTTTTAAAACAAAAAAAAACTAAACAAGAAATAAAGAAATAGGTTAATTAAATTTTTATCGACTTTCAGACGTTCGAATTTAAAATTTTGCACACGTATCAAGAACCGGTGAATAAAGCAATAAGTTCATAAATTTTAAAAAATATCAGATTTAAAACAAAAATGATAATATTAAAAAAGAAAATATTAAACATATCTAGCGTTAATTTTGTAGAAATTCATTATCACTTAATTTTTCTTCACAACTAAATGAAACTACGTGATGTAGTGTCATGTCTACTTTACCTAAATTCTTAACCACGATCTAGGTTTCGTTATATGATAACATCTTCAAGATGGCAATTTGGATTTGGATTTGGATGATGATGAATGAGATCTCTTCAAATTGCCCACCTGAAGATGTTATACAACAAAAACTAGTTCGTGGTTAAGAATTTAAATAACGTAGATATAATACTACATCACGTAGTTTCCTTCAGTTGTGAATAAAAATGAAGTGACAAAAACGGAAAATGAATTAATAGTTTAAAAACGTAAAAAAAACACGGTTTTGAAAATACTGCACTAAAAAGCAAAAAAATAATTATAGAACCTGTTTTCAGCAAGGACCTTAGTGTAAACATTGTTTGTTATTGAGTATTATATTTTTCTCTCAGTAAGGATTTTAGTGCAAACATAGTTTGTTATTGGGTAATACCCAATAACAAACTATGTTAATAATATTATTATATATTAATGTAATATATTATATATTAATATAATTATTTGAGTGTAAAGTAAGGGAGCTTACACTCAAATATTAAACCTAATAACAAACTTAGTTTTCCGTCCGTCCGTCCGTCTCTCTGTCAAAGCCCTTTTTCTCACTGACGCCTATAGCCTTACATTGCTGTAAAAAGTTTTTAGTTCACGCAACAAAAGTATATGATGCTCCAAAGCGCATCTTTTCTATATTTTTACCCAAGTCTTATTCAAAAATCTATTGAGTACTTCCAGTCGACCTACAATCTTGAAAATCTGCATAATGGGAATATAATAGCATAAGTAAACGACAAAATGGAAAAGTTAATTATTTTTAATTCTACGTGGAATTATATATTTTTTTAAACATACGTCTGTGAAAGATACAGTACTCAATATATTTACCTTTTGAAAAATTTAAATTATGTAAATAGTTGAATAAGAATACTTTGTATCATTAAATGTTTATAAATGCCTAAATGTGTACGAAACCCTCGTACTGGAAGGGCTACTGGAGCTTGACAGTTTTTTTATGTTTAAAGAAAACCCACGGTATAATTTAAAGAAAGCCAATTACAAACTGTGAAATTAAAAAAAATATAATCAAATTTCAAATATTTCGTAATATTTGCATGTAAATGTAGACATAGCTTAAAATAAGTAATAAAAGATTAAACGCGCATGTAGGTTTTGCTTAATTAGCATGTGGTTACACGGTATTCAAGCTAAAAGTACATATGCATTTAAGTGTGTATGGTGTACCAAATTTTCCTTCCCCGATTTGTTCTTATCAAGAAGCCAACATTTTATTGCTCAGTCTACGCTTTTTCCGTCACGTATATTGCAACATTCGTACACATAGGTAGACATTTTACGCAGTAGCGACTTGACGGCGGACGCGGCGATGAACATCGCGCCGCGTGTAGCACATACGACTCGCAAGTTACGTCTGGTTTGATTCCGCCCGTCTATTTATACCCGCAATCGGACAGGAGAGCTTTTTCACTTTGTACGGTCCGTGCGTACGAATACTACGGCCCGGATGGCCGCCGCTTAATTGTCAATCAATGTCGACAGGGAATCTGCGTTGATTTAATTTCGAAATCTATCGTTAAGAACTTCAAGTCGCTTGACGTTTGTTTCTGGTTTAGCAAACAACTTTTTTCTTTATAACTATTGATTGTAGAAACATGTTACGATGTTACGATACATACAAATAACGTGATAATAAGTTATGTTGAAAAAGCACAAAAAAACGAATGAAGAAGATTTTTAAGATAGTTGACGTAAGACATGAAAATGATTATAATTTTTTTTTATTGAAAATGATTTTTTTGCAAACTGTTAATATAACATCATTTTAAGTCCGGAAAAACAATTCTTTTTGCGTTTTTTATTATGTTTTTTAAATAAAATGGATTGTTGTGAAATACTTTTCCTGTAATGTTAATTGTACAATTTTGAGAGCTATTTCTATAAAAACTAAATGGTAAATAATTGTTTCAAAATGTTAATATAACATCATTTTACATTGACTTAATTTTTTAGACAAATCGCTCGACGCGTTTTTTGAAATAAAATGAAAAGTGTGGTGAAATTACTACTTTGTATGTATCTGTAATATAGGTTGTACAATTTTTGAGAGCGATTTTTACCAAACTAAATGGTAAATAATTGTTTCTTCAAAATGTTAATATGACAAATCGCTCGACGCGTTTTATTAAATAAAATGAAAAATGCGGTAAAACTACTACTTTTGTATATACCTGTAATGTTGACTGTATAAATTTTGAGAGCGATTTTTGCCAAAACTAAACACAACGGTAAATAATTGTTTAATTTTTAAATAAGTTAGATATTTATAGTTTGAATAATATGTAAAAAATTCCGCCAATTTCGTCGACAACGCGTTTTACACGACCACTACCTTAAAAACGAATCAAGTTTTAGCGACACATAGTCAACAACACTTTAACTATTAGCTCAAATGATTTAATTTTTCGTCTTATAACTATATGACGAGCTATACAATTTTAAAGTCGTTGTACTATTTGTCATATTATTATTTTTATGGCCACGAAATTATTTTCTAGAAAGTGTGATATATGTACATTTGATATTCTGCTTGTCGAGACAAATCTTTGGAAAGTCAATTTTAATCCCTCAAGGGTTTATGAGTTAGATTACCTAGATTGTTTGTTTATGTGTCGTTTACATATTGACTATAGTAAATATGCCTCGAAAAATTAGAAATGTTTTAAAATACGTATTTAGATTTCGATATAAAGAAACAGTGACTTTAGTAAAATACTCAGTGAACCGTGAAGATTTAGACAAGGTCGGAAAATAAAATAGCGAACGTAAGAAAATTGAGGAAAAAATACACATTTTCCGAAAGTCATTGGAATCATTTCGAAGGTCTTACTTGATGTCGTCCAGTTATGTGTACTAACTGAATATATTTTTTTGCATATCTTTCAGTATATGTATTAAGATTTTTCATTTAAAATTACGAATTTTTCCTAATTTTTGAGACCAATATAAGGTTTACTAGCCCTTTCAAACGATATTCCATACTATGGAAACTTTATGAAAAATGTACTGAAAATTTCATTTCAATAGAAATATTTTTGTTTTTTTCACTATAGACGTATAGGTAGGTTAATATTACTGTGGTGAATTTCAAGTTTTATAGAGTGATTTTATAAGGTACCAATATTTCTTTTGAGGCACCGAACCCTAAAAAATAAACACTTCATAAACTTTCACATTTTAACACAATCGGTTCGACAAATTTGGCAAGGAGGTAGGCCGATAAAATCTTTTATTTGTTTCAATAATCCCTATACATTGCCCTTAAATATTGAATCCCTAAATTTACCTAAAATTACCCGTTTCTAACATTTAGACTATTCCATTTTATTAAATACTAACTTTTTCACATGGCTAGGTTTCACGATGGGTTGACGTTGTTTTATGGAGTTAGCTATACCTAACACGACTATTTCATAAAAAAAACTGTTTTTGTAGATATGTTCTTATAGTGAATATAAACATATTATGACTTATAACAATTTTCTGTTAATTCATTATTTATAATAATATGGGGAATTATATATATATATATATATATATATATATATATATATATATATATTTTTTTTTTTTTTTTTTTTATGGAGACAAATAAAAGAAAGATGTAGATCGAAATTCTCCAATTTCCTAAAAATATACTTTCGAGTTGTTATCAATAAGTGATATTCTAACAAAGATATATATATGTACTACGTTCTGGAAAAACGATTCTGGGAAATGTTTATTATCACTGTCTTGTACACGTGTTCCAATCGATGACGTCATTAGTGAGTTTATGGGTCAAAATATTCAATATGTAGATTTTTGGTTAAGGGAATAAGCAATCGATTTTATATATATATATATATATATATATATATGTATTTATATATATATATATATATATATATATATATATATATATATATATATATATATATATATGCTGCTCTACATATTACAAATTTCTTTGTTAAGTAAAGGATATAGAATGTCATCTTACACAAATTGAGCTATTTTTAAGTTATAAAATAGCACAAAATTGTATCGTCAGGCTATGTGATCTATTTTAAGCATAATTAACTTGAGTATGGATGCAAAATTCGAATGTATTTGAGAATATTTTGTGTCATTATATTAAAAAAAAGTTATTCGCGAGCTAAACTTGACATGTCGAACCAATCGATCGACGCTCTTTAGTTTATTATTATGGTCCCTAACTAAAATAATATCTCTGAAACGATTTTTTGAATAAATAAAAAAAAATAGAATTCGTTACAGTTTTCCTATAATTATTCCATTTTTAAACTCGAAAGAGGGTTAATTGACATCCTCCAAATGAATGTTCTATTAAAATGTGTCCTCAGAGCATTGAAAGCTTTAGGTACTATACTAATTTTCAACGGTAGAATACTTAAGATAATAATTAAACTGTTTAATATAATAGAAGACGAATACCAACATAATTCATTGGTGAAACAATAATAAAATAAATAATTATTTGTCATTATTACAATGTTTTTTAAATGTGAAGAGTGTAATCATTTTCCTTTTTTATTTCTTTTTAGTTAATAAGATTCTTGCAGTCCGATTTATAAATAAAGTTCACGGAGTAGTATCAACTTAACGGTTAAACTTTTTTTTGTTTTACCAGTTTCTGGACGCAAATGAAACACCTTAAGCAAAAGTTCTCACAGCGCACTTATTTTTCCCGAACAGCCCGCAGTTTCATTAAAACGAGCTTTCCCGCAAAAGCTTATCCATCCACTTCGGGGAAGTCATCTAAAGCTCCTGAGTAACTTTATTCGATCAGAAATTTCCACGAAGCTTTCAATCGTTCAGTCCGGAAATTCGGGAATCGCGATTTTTGCCGAGCAAACCCGATATTGGTCGACGATTGCCGAAGCTATCAATCACTCACCCGACCGGAAATGAACGAAATTCTCCGATAATAGTTGCGTCGATTGAAAAGCTTTCCCGGTTATGACTAAACTTTTTCCATGTCCATTGATTTATGAATAATAACAGTCAGAATGCATAGTTAGGTATTGAATACAAAATTAGAGGAAAATTTAATAATGAGTTAGTTACATGATTTATCACTGACCAATCTGTCATGGCACTATTTTTAGTTTATCTTCATATAATAATCTGATTTTAAACATATTTTTATTATTGCGAGGGGAAATGTTTCTATTATTAATATTTTAATAGGGTATTCTAAATCAGAGATACATCGAAAATTTCATAAAAATATTACATATTTACGTCAAATATTAATTTAATGAAGATGGGACTTGAAAAACAATATAAAACTGCCGAAATATACATCTATAAGTATGCATAATAAAATACTAAGATCATTATGAATATTTAGTTAAATAATTAGAATATTAGTTGAGATTAAAAAAGGCCAAAACAATAGTTTTTAAAAGTATTTTCTGATTTCGGAACAGATGGTACTCAAAATCGGTTAAATGTATTTTAATGAAATTCAGAGCAATCTAAGATACAATTGAAAGCACTACGGTACATAGTGACTCGACAGAAAAAAATCTTCAAAAACCAAAAGGTATAAAAATACTAAACTTTGATTATATTCATGCTATCATGAAGTCCAATGTCATAGAAAATAATTCTATGCCAATTTTTTTTTATTATGCAGTTTTTATATTTGGCTGGTAATGGTAACGACATTATTTTTTAATAAAAAATTATCATTAATCAGCAGCAACATCTATTTCATCTATAAGCAATCGTCATAGCCTTAGTACATTTAAACCTATTTTCATACTTCTTCGGTAGATGGTGATATTGATTTTATTCAAAGTAAAACGTGGTTTCATAATTCTAGATTATGTGACGGTATGCATTTTACTTTTAGCAAATTATTTTTTTAACTTAATGGTTTTATAGCTACAAATTAGTAACTTCAATATCACCGCTATCTGTCGGACTGTAAGCACCCTCCCGGTGCTCCCCAGATGCAAAATGCAATAAGTGCAACTCTATGCACACGATTAGCGAGCTCATTGCAAATGACTAAATATGCATTAATTTTACATCTTTGTTTTCAATTTACTTAACTGACACGCTGTTTTGATTTATTAACAGACCTTTAAGCCAAAATAAGCATAAATATTATCCATAAATTTATATATAGTGCAGTAATCAACTATATTTTTATATAATTAATCCCCCAAAATTAAAAAAAAATCTAATTGCTTTACGTCTGTTTTGCGAATTTAAATTTGGGCAATGCAGAATGTTTTAAAAACCGTGATGTTTCCATCTTGTTCTGATCGCCAAAGGTAGAAATGATTGAGCAAAAAATTATTGATAGATTCCGCACTTTAATTATTAAAATTTTCTTAATGATTTCATTTTCTCGTGCTAGACGATAATAATGAAAAAGAGATGCGAAAAAGTAATGGAGCTGCGGTATACTCATAATATATATGTACTTCGAATCAAGAAATGGAACGAATCGAGTCTTATTCTGTAAACTGTTAACGATAACAGTACAACATCCAAAAACGGCTCGACGAGTGTTCCATACAAACGCGCTAGTATCACAGACGAGAGAATATTACAATCTGTACGTAAAATATATGTATTCACATAATATATAACGGTCTACAGGTAATATATATATATATATATATATATATATATATATATATATATATATATATATATATATATATATATATATGTCTATGTGTATTTCAAATCAAGGAATGGAACGAATCGATTCTTATTCTGTGAACTGCTAACGATAACAGTACAGCATCCAAAAGCGCTCGACGAGTGTTCCTCTACAAACGCGCCAGCATAGCAGGCGAGAGAATATTAAGACGAGATGAAATATGAATAACTTGACCGTAGTAAAGCGAGTCGGATGCCAACATTCCACCGAACGACCTTATCAATTATTCCGCTCGTAGAAGGTTACAATTAATAGCAATATATTATATGTTTCCGTAGTTACACGAAGACAGCGCTATCTCAAGGCAGATATCCACATGCTGAAATCTATTAATACACTCACAAAATAATCCAATATTTTTATATATTAGACTATTTTGAACTGTTTAGAAGCGAAACTATTGTATTGCCAAAATATTTATGGAAAAAAAAGAGAACATTAAGGCTTAACAAAATATAAATAATTTAAAAAATGTAAATGAAAGATATACATTAAAAATGAAAAAAATACGAACTAATATTGTAAAGAGCCTAGTATTGTTTTTCCATTTTTTGTGTTTTTCCCCGCAAAAAGCCTTATTCGTTAGTAAACTTTCATCATCGTATACTGATAGTGTACTGATGGACTAAGTAAGATTTGATTAAAACTAAATTTTATAGAGTTGTGATTACCTTAATCTATCAGGACACTCCAACGTTTTAATCCCGAGTTGTTCTTACAACAAATATTTTTCAATCTATACGTATACACGAATATATTAAGAATTAAAAGAATGAAACTATATGTATGTCAGTCTAGTTATGGATATATATGCATCATATTTATCCATAACTTGTATCCATATCTGTTAGACCGTGATAATATACCTTCGGCGTAAATACCTGAAAACTTAGATTTAAAAAAGTTGACATGATCTTTTTAAGGACCCTTATTTTGTCGATTTTTTTTATTTTTAGCTTTGAATTAACATTATAGATCGTTTAGAACTCTGAAGAAATGATAATCGGAGTACGCAATGTTAGGCGAATAAGTTGGATGTATCATCAAAATCTAGCATAAATTTTGTAATTTTCGACAACTATAAGTGTTGGTACATGATCTAGAGTTATGACAGTATTTAATATGAAAATAGGTACTGTCTTGTTGATTTTATGTCAATTTAAACCCATTTCGTTTGATATAGTGCACTTGAAGGCTTAGCGCTAACTGCTATTAACCACACGTACTTCGGACAATTTAAACCTTATAATAAAATTTTCCATAACGTTTGATAGCCTTTCCGGAAAAGTCGCGAACTCATTGTGTAAAAATAAAATACTGAAATTTTTATGAAGAAAATAAAATTAAAGCTATTATCCAAAACTAATATGAACATAGAAAGAAGAATTCTTAATTTAAAAATTAGTAAATATAATCGAACTAGCTTTATAAAGTGAAAAGTTTCACTCAAAAATGGCTTACTTGATTTATATTATATACTTAGTGTCTGCTACAACTCTACAAGAAATAATTTTATCACCTTACTATCATCATGCCTGATGAACACAGTAAAATCTTTCTAGGCAGTGTAGATAAATGGGTATTTGACTAATTTTTTTTTATTTCATTAATCATAATTTCAAGGTACAAGCTGATGAAGAGTGAAACATTTTTTTAATAATCTTAAAAATTGATCGAGTTATAAAATTTTAAATTTAACCTTTAGAGAAGGACGGCAATACTGTGTTGTGAGGTCATTTTTAATATTGCACATTATATTCCACGAGAGGAAAAGAGACAGGGATATACCCAACTCTATCCGTATCTTCATATTTACAAGCCTACAACTGGCTTATTTTTCAATCAATTTTTGAATTTTATTCAAGACTGGTTTTTAATTAACTTATATTTCACAATATTGTACGAAAAATATCAAAATTTAGAATGAGTCAACTACCGTATTACCAATAATAGTTACTCATGCTCACTCTGTACTTAACAGAATAAAATTTCGAAATATAAAATCTAAGTGTCAAATTAACTTTTGAAAAATTGTCGGCAATTAGAAAAGTTTCAGCATGTGTAAATATATGTAGTTTGTAAAAAGCGTCTTGATACTATAAATCATTGCGTCATACTAATTGTTTGTAAAAAGCGTCTTGATACTATAAATCATTGCGTCATACTAATTATTTGTAAAAAGCGTCTTGATACTATAAATCATTGCGTCATACTAATTGTTTGTAAAAAGCGTCTTGATACTATAAATCATTGCGTCATACTAATTGTTTGTAAAAAGCGTCTTGATACTATAAATCATTGCGTCATACTAATTGTTTGTAAAAAGCGTCTTGATACTATAAATCATTGCGTCATATAAATAACTAAATTACATGATAAATCGTTTACGATTTTTATTACAATTAAAACAAAATTCAATTATTCTGTCAACTGCCCAAATATAGTTGAGATCTAGCAGTTTGTAAAGGTAGAAATGGTTATCATTTTAAAGTCTTAGGGCGTTCAAAGTTAAATTTAATTATGTAACTTAATATTAAATTACTTTTTTTATATTTAAAAAAATATTTAGTGTAACGCTATAACAATTTTCTGCAGAAAAAATCGTAGACCTGAAATCAAGCGGTTCATAAAGGTAGAAATGGTTATCACTTTGAAGTCTTAGAGCTTTCAAAGTTAAATTTAATTATGTAATTTAATATTAAATTACTTTTTTATATTTAAAAAAAAATTTAGTGTAACGCTATAACAATTTTCTGCAGAAAAAATCGTAGAGCTGAAATCAAGCGGTTCATAAAGGTAGAAATGGTTATCACTTTGAAGTCTTAGAGCTTTCTAAGTAATTAACTAACTAAATTAAAAAACTTAATATTAGTTTTTTTTTACATTTCAAAGAAATATTTAGTGTAACGCCATAACAGTTTTCTGTAGATATAATCGTAGAGCTGAAATCTAGCGGTTCATAAAGGTAGAAATGGTTATAATTTTGAAGTCTAAGATCTTTCAAAATTAAATTTAATTATGTAACTTAATATTAAATTGTTTTTTTGTACATTTCACAGAAATATTTAGTGTAACGTTATAATAGTTTTCTGTAGATAAAATCGTAGAGCTGAGATCTAGCGGTTCATAAAGGTAGAAATGGTTATCATTTTAAAGTCTTAGAGCTTTCAAAGCGAAATTTAATTATGTAACTTAATATTAAGTTGTTTTTTTGTACATTTCAAAGAAATATTTAATGTAACGCTATAACAGTTTTATGTAGAAAAAATCGTGATAATGGAGTTATTTAACGTTACACTAAGTAAATTCTATGTTACACTTAACATAGAATTTACTTAGTGTAACGTTTTAAAACTTTTCTGTAGAACAAAACATTATGATATGGAACGGTACGTAACAACTAGTTTTTTTAATATTTCAAACAACTTTTTAGTGTTATGCTTTCACAACTTTTTGGTGCGCTAAACGGGATAATGGAGTGATGGCAAAAAGGAATATCATAACAGGAATAAACAAGTGAACACTTTCCCATGCGAGCGGATATTTAACCGTAAACTACGTGATTATTTATGAGCGGGCGATGAGTGCGTGGTGTCAAGATCGTAGGTCCACATTGAAGCGGATAAAACATAAAAAGTTTTATTGTTATGTTTAAAAAATACTGTTGCAGATACAATGTATTTTTGGAACACGTTTTTTTTATTTTAAATAGAAATGGATCTAAGCCAGTACTAGTATAAACTCATTGGAAGTTAATCAAAGTTCGATTAAGCTTTTGATAATTGAACTAGATATGGAAGATTAAAATAAATCATGGTTTGTTTAATTTTTAAAATACTCTTCAAGGAAGAAAAAATAAAATACTATTCAAAAAAAAAAAATTTGCAATTGAGTGATACTGAGATCTATGTTACTGATTCACGATGTATATAAGGTTATATCTAAACTTATTTTAACGTGAATAATCAATAACCAAATAGAATAATTAATGTAATAAGGGAAATCATCATAATAATTATATACTTGGTATATACCAAGCTAATATGTACAAAATAAAAATAATACATAATGGGGATCACGCTGTTGATTTTATTTTCTCGCTACATAAAGTAACCTATTTTTCGATTGTTTGCATTTATATCGAATATGTTTGGCGTTAATTTTGTAGAAATTCATTATTCACAATTAAATGAAACTACGTGATGTAGTATTATTTCTACTTTCTTTGATTTCTTTACCACGACCTAGGTTTCGTTGTATTACAACTTGAATTTTTGCTAATATCCCACCTGAAGATGTTGTAATACAACGAAACCTAGGTCGTGGTAAAGAACTTAAAGAAAGTAGAAATAATACTACATCACGTAGTTTCCTTTAATTGCATTTATACCTTTGAAATATCAACAATAATAGTAGTTTCATTAATATTTTCTTTAACATCATGTACTACGTTTCAAGGAAGGAAATTTTATTTCGGGCTTATTTAAAAACAGTAAATTAAATGAAAAAAGAATTCCTTTTGTGAAATATACTCATAAATACTAGGGTCGTTTCATAAATAATTCTTAAGTAAAGAAACATTTATAGATTTTCTTGATCTTTAGTAATAATCCCAAATACAATGGTAACTTTTAGACTATTCCAACACTTCATTCGTCAAACAATAATAATGGGTTTTATTTTAATATAGGTTTTGAAATAAATTGCGATAAACAACAAAGACATTTTTAATTACATCTCTATTAATTTTATATAAGAATGTTTTCATAAAATTAAAGACATTTATTAATAAAAAATACTTATATGATGCAATTTATTCCTTATACTTAACTCTCATTTCAAGAAAATAAGAAAAGTATATGTTAATTGCTAGGTTTTTATACCTGAGTTATCTTAATTAGTTTGCTTCTACTAATTTGCTAAATGTGATATTAATACTCGTGAGATAGGTTCAAAGTGACTTTTCTCTTGTCTTTCTTCTATATATATATATATATATATATATATATTACATATATATAGAATTCACTGAAACTTAGTTGCTAACTGAAACGAAGTACGAACACCTTGCTCTTTGTATAAACTTATGTATAGGAAATGTTTCCATGACATACCAGAAATCACTTAATAAAATGGCGGTTTTATTGGTGGCTTATCTAATACTTTATTTGGCCTAGTTAATAACTAGATTAGAATTACATAAAAAAGTAAATAGACCACTCTGTATTGCCTGGTGGTTCGAATCTATTGGAGTGAATTCCGTATCATTGAGTTGTTAACAAAATTTGTTCGACGTTTGTAGTTTGTGTACTAAAACATGGCTTAGCTTAAAGATGGCAAAAGATATAATAAAGTTAACGTAGTAATCGTTGCCTAATTATGTACATGCTCAAAACAGGTTCACAATTTCTACGCCATAATTTTAAACTTTACTATAAACCGTGCCTTTATCATTTTAACTTATAGCTAAGGGCTTTAAAAGTGATCTAAAAAACGTAAGATTATATCAAATTCATAACTATAGTAAAACATTGACATGAAGAACGTACACATTCATTGTAGTTAATTATCTACAATGGGTAAACATCAGGTGGTATACACCCATAAACAAAGGCAAAGTACGAATTTTTAAATTCCAATTCAAGCAGCAGCTTGTCAAGATTGGGCTTCCCATTTTTTCAAACTTTCCCTTTAAACCCGTAAAGCAATTTATAAGTATAACTTCCATTTCATTAACACAATTTCGAGGAACGCAAACTTATAGACCATCTCCTGATAGCAAAAAACTTGAACTCTAGCAGTAATTTAGTCCCATTTCCTGTTATGATGTGAAAATTAGCAATCATTATAACAAAGAAAATATGTTTTCACAATTAAATGAAACTACGTGATATAGTATCATTTCTACTTTATTTAAATTCTTAAAATTACTTTTATTAAATCAAAAATTATTTAAATTCTTTTGAATCTTTGCTAATTGCCAACCAGAAAATGTTGTGATACAACGAAACCTATGTTGTGGTAAAGAATTTAAATAAATTACAAATAATACTACACCACGTATTTTCATTTTATTGTGAATAATGAATTTCTACAAAATTAACGCCAAATATTTTCAAAATATTTTTATTTGATTACCGCTGTGTTGTCCATTACCACAGCATTTTCATACATGAACACTATGGAACAATATCCGGTGACATCATGTGTCGGTATTACATGAAAACTGATGGATAAATACCGGTGAATTTAGAATGTTCCAGGATATCTTTTAAATATCCATAACGGTAGAAACTACACAAGATCTACCAATATAATAGCACAGAATTTTACCCTTTCGTCTGGATAACAGAGTTTTAACTCATTTCTGAAGTATGTAACCTATGCCTGCTTAATCGTAGTACAAGTACTTATATTACAATACTACAGTGATTAGTAATCCCTCTCATTTTCTCATTCATCTCTGCAGTATGGTAACTACCCTTAAAGCTTCCATTACCACTAGAAGTAGTTTATTATACAGCTGTTTTGACACACTAATTATTGTCCAGATGCTGCTAAAATAGAATTTAGAGGTTCAAGTATTTATATATTATAATCTACTATCGTATTTATTTATTTATTTTTAATGTGTTAATGCATAAAGCTAATTTACTGATATAAGAGGAATCCCTTCCAGTCATCCAAAGTAACTAGTAAAAATATAATGTGTTGTGCAGTAGATTGTCTATACAAGTACAAAAAAAGAGTTAAAACAATAACAAATAAATCTGAGACAGATAATAAATAATTAATAAAAATATTTTGACAAGAATAAAACACACACAATTCAAGTGTGTGATTCACAATTCAAACAGACACAATTCAAGTGGGAAAACCAAGGAGAGAATGACGGAAGAGATCATTGATGACCATAATCTGATAATTATACATACAAGTAATCCACCAATCTATATAACATTTTAGACACACTAAAAATATTCCTATTAATTAATTTAGATCTTGCATTAATTCATTCTTAACTATACGTTAATATCGTCTAATCCGCTTCTTTCAAACATAAAGACTTGTTAAGATCCGACCGCTAAATCGGCCTTCGGAGCAAACAGAATAAATTTCATTACGGAAAGTTACGAATCAATATCGTAAATCGACCGCGCATACGAATGTATCTTCATCATAAGCGAATAATCTCGGAGGTCTTGCTCATTCGTAAATGGGTCAAACAAACATAGCGCATTCGTAGTCCAATACTGATGCAGATTACAGCGTGATGCAAAGATGCACGCCACGTGATCGCACGTATTTCATGAAAACGTAAATGTATATATATATATATATATATATATATATATACACTAGCGTGACCCTTGCGAAGTCTTCGCATTATTTATTCTATTTTACTAAAATTGACATATAGAGGCGCAAGTATCAAAAGCATTGAGCTAAAGCGCCACTTTATTTACACGTGAGTGGATTTGAAATTAAACAAAAAATTTACCGACCGTCAATCATATTGATGTTGAGCCGTTAGATGGCAGCATTGCTGTTTTGTGTATATAATTTTAATAATTAATTAATTTGCAAAAACAATAGCAATAATAATTTTTTTAGTTGTGGATGCCGGTAGAGCAAGCAATTATCTATAAAATGATATATAATTTATGTGGATTAGTTGTGAGGTTTTTTCTAAAAAGGGAGTGTAACATCTTAACCTTAGCGTATTAATATATAATATATATATATTAATATATATGATGATGATGATGATATATATATATATATATATATACATATATATATTTATATTATATATATATATATATATATATATATATATATATATATATATATATATATACACGGTGTCCGCGAATAAGTGTTGGACAAAGAAAGATATTATTCCTTGACTGAAAAATAATTGAGTGTTGTTAAAATATAATTTAAAAGATGATTTTTTTTCAGAAAATTGAAAATAATATTCAGTATTATTTGTCATCTTTTTCGTACACACGATACTTGCGCACATTGTTCAGCGCCACTTGGGGGAATAACCCGCGAAAACATCGCCACTGTGGTAACCACTGCACTCTGGGAAAGTTTTGGGTGTGTTAAAAAGAGTCAAGTGTAATATTTTTTTGCACTCAATTAGAAGAATGACGTGTTTTACGTTTTATTTTAACGAAAATTTATTCTTTTATAGCCAAAGAATAGCGTCTTTCTTTGTCTGAGGTCTATTTTCGGATATATATATATATATATATACATATATATATATATATATATATATATATATATATATATATATATTGCTGTGTGTGACATCGGAAGTTATCTATTTATACGATTATTTTGCCGACATGCAACTTTTGTTATCCCCAGCAACATAGATATGATCTATCAAAATGTGAGTATAAAAATTATCAGAGAAAACAAAACTGTCTGTACCGGCCAACATTTTCTTAATAACACAATTTAAGACATTAAACAAGTAACCCAAGTATACTTATAAGTGTTGACTGCGATAACAGCTATAAATAGCAGAAAATATATACATTTTTAATTTAATTTATATAGCAACGCGAAATAAAACTGTACATCCGTCACTAGCATTTTACAAAGGAAATTATATATTGTACAGTTTTAAAAACGTTCCTGATCCTGTACTTTCAAGCAGATCAATTATAAAAAATCTGTATTTTTAGATTACCTGTATTTTCAAGAAGATCAATTATAAAAAATCTGTATTATTAAATTACCTGTATTTTCAAGCAGATCAACTATAAAAAATCTGTATTATTAGATTACCTGTATTTTCAAGCAGATCAATTATAAAAAATCTGTATTATTAGATTACCTGTATTTTCAAGAAGATCAATTATAAAAAATCTATATTATTAAATTACCTGTATTTTCAAGCAGATCAATTATAAAAAATCTGTATTATTAAATTACCTGTATTTTCAAGCAGATCAATTATAAAAAATCTGTATTATTAGATTACCTGTATTTTCAAGCAGATCAATTATAAAAAATCTGTATTATTAGATTACCTGTATTTTCAAGAAGATCAATTATAAAAAATCTGTATTATTAAATTACCTGTATTTTCAAGCAGATCAATTATAAAAAATCTGTATTATTAGATTACCTGTATTTTCAAGCAGATCAATTATAAAAAATCATTTTTTCCAAATTTCGAGAAAAGTAGGTAATAAAATAGATGATTCTAGAGTTATCATTTTTGGGATATGTACCAACAAACGTGAAAGTGATTATTGACAATATATTGACATAGGGAAACATTAATATTTGTAATAGAAATACTCTGTAATAGAAATACTCTGTAACAGAAATACCTTTATATATTTATAAGAGCCTAAACGTGTACGGACTCCTTGTAGTGCGTGTTCTATTTGTACAGGTTTTATTTAGGTATCCTGTAGGGAAACCGACCTAAAATCAGCCTAAAGTCCGGCGTTCCATAGACAGGTGAATTTATGACCAAGTATAGAAGCGATATTTCGTAATGCTTAAATATTATTTTTTTTACTTTACTAGGAATAGAGCTAGTTGAATCTATGATAGGATTTATGGACTTGTTCCCAGTGTTGTTATTCAATTTAGGGCGTAAACGTTCCTGAGCTATAAGCTTTAAGTAAAAGAAATTTGCATTGTCCTTCTTCCTCCTCTCCCTCTGTTTTCTACACTCTACACACTGCTAAGATTCACTTAACGGTAATTCAAAGTTTAACATTTTTTTACAAAAAAATATTGTATTAAAAGGTGCCAGTTCCAAAAGTTATCTTCAAATGACGTAGTCTTTTGAATGCGCAAAAGGAAAAAAATAAAAACAAAACTATATAATCATATTTGTACAATTTTATAACTAAATTTCTAATTGTCCACACGATGTCTTATAAAAAATTATCCAGCTGTTTTGGCGTAATTTGGTAACAAGCATTCAAACACACTTTTCGGAGTATTTATATTTCTGCAATCTATTAATCTGCCATCAAATTTATATTGATATTGTATCAAATATGGGAACACATGAAGAATTGTTAGGTAACAAAAAAACTACCAAATGAATCTACTTTCACATTTATACTATATAGTTGAGATTAATAAATAGGTTAATTAATGATCCTTACAAGATGTAAATTTTTATAGAATAAAATCGAAGTTAACATACAAAGATGATCCAAACAACGCCCCCCTGTACCAGAAAGCAAATCCATAATAAACATATCCAAACGACCCATTCGCAAGTAGGTGGGTAATCGAATCCAAAAAATAAACATAAAACAACGATCGCAAAACGACTTTGGCCCGATCGATTAAACTCTATCGAATAAATATTTAGATAATTTTATCAGCACTTAACCTAAAAAAGCTTATTCGCGTGCCGCAGCTTGGCCAGTCGTAGCATGATGAACGACTTTTGTTTTACGCCGTAGTTTCGTCGACCATTCGTTTTATCGATATCGTCTTGGGACTACAATCTGGGCGGGTGGAAATTTAGTGTACGCGCGATCGCTATGTATGACTAAGAACCGAAAGAGGAATTGGATACAAAAGTAAGTCAACACAGGTCTTTTCGTCTGTTATAGTTTTATATTATACACATATGGGCTTAAGTTTCCACAGCGTTAATCAGGGATTTGGATTTGATAAAAACTAACGATTTTAGGTTTAAATGACGTCAATGAAAAATACCAGAAATTAACAAAGAAATGGCAGAATATTTCTCAAAACCTTATCAAGAACTAAATTGTAAAATATCTATATATTAACACGTGAAGAGAAAACTTTGTGCCCCTTTTTTAAGTAAAATATATTGCGCGCACGGAGGAGTGCGAGATTTGGCGTAGTTAAAGTTTATATGGAGAAAGAGTGCAAAAAGATAAAATTTATATATAATATATCTATATATCAACACGTGAAAAGACAGCTTTATATTTCTTTTTAAGTACAATATATTGCGCGTTTCCATTCCTTTATAAATAAATGTGCTGATGTGTCTTTCCGATCTCAAATCATGTCAATAGTTTGTATTACTTATACTTTTGAATTTTTTAAAATGTTTTTTGTCTAATGTACTATAAAGAATTTTTGTTGTAAAATCTCTTACAGTCTACCGACTAAATTTCAACACCAATTGTTAACGTTGACTGGAAGAAATTACTCACATAGCAATAAGTTCACCATATGTATTATGCATAAAAGATGATAAATAAATAAATAAATAAATTGGTTCTGGTCTATATTATAATAATACGATATTTGTAAACAGTTCTTGGAAATAAAATATATAAGAATAATGTTTATATTTCAACAATATAAAAATAAATTATGATAAATTATTTGTAAACACAGTGAAGTACTAGATAGAATAGTATACAATATATTTTTCGGTTCTATATTTTTAAAGTGAAACTATATTAACCGTATAAGACAAAATATTTAAATATAATTTGGTTATACATATGAAAGGCATTTATCTTCTTGTAGTGAAAAAATAATGTTATATTGGCATTACAAAGTTTTATTTTAATAAAAAAAAACTATCACCAAAATAAGGCAATATGTGAATCACACTAATAAATTGGGACATAGCCACAATTCAATACTAAACCAAACAAACTCGTGCCATATCACAAACATGTATGGACGATTTCTCATCAAGAGTAGCAGAATTATTCAAGTTATAATAAAAAAAAACAAACTCTCAAATCTGAGTTGTTAAACAATGTGTATATAATTGGCATTGACTTTCCTAAAAAGAAAAACCCAGTTTTCGTTTTCACTTTCCCCTTATAAATAAAAACAATAGGTAGTAACTATGGCTACTACAAATATACCAATATGAACAGCTTGTAATTTGGTCAATTCTGTCCAATTAGTTTTCTCTTTAATGTTTGTAAGATATTTGTTTATATTTTTAGTAGCACTTGACTCAAGGGCGAGACGAATTTTCGAGCGCGGAACTTATCGTTTTATTCGTTACGCTGAGCAATGTCATCTAAAAAAGTCCGTAGTGAAAAGAATACTTTCAGATTTTATAAAGCTTTGAAAGCACATATACTTGTGTACAAACGTACGTACATACATACATATCCGATATTATTAGTCCTTATGCACAATATTTCTTTTGGGATCACCTTTTACGTCTTACTTTTATTGACTCCTTCATGGATGATAACACAATTCTTTCATTTCATTGAGTGTAAATTAAAGAATGTATTTCTCCAACTTAAGATGAATTTTTTCTGGAAAAATAACCTTCTTTTACTTCGATAATGCTTTACAACATCGTAGCCAAGGTTGCCATATGTAAAATCATCAATTTTCCGGGACATTTTTACTACTATATCTATAAGTACCAGTGATTTAAGAAAAAAAAATTAGTTTGACCCAATAAAAGGTTTTTTTGAATCCAAAAAAACATTCAGATTAATAAAAATAAATAAAAAAGTTGTTTAGTTTTGCCAAAATACAAAGCGAACTTTTTAATAAAGTTTATTGACTTATTAAATAATTATAAGTAATTTAAAATAAAAACAGTCGTTATCTTAATCACATTTATCCAAATTACTAAACGCTAATACTAATATTTGGCAAAAGAAATTTGTAATGCAATAATTAATCTTATCTAATTTCAACTCGAAGCTTAACTTTTGTAGATTGACAATGACAATAATATTTAACTTATTACGTTCATGTTTTGATTTAGTTATTTTAATAACACTTCGCAATTTATTTGAATTTAAATTTATGCCTTGATTTGATCAGTAATCATGCTATTCCAGTCTTTCCATTGATCCATCTGGCAAAATATAATGCAGATATGGCATGTATAGGTTCACGAAAAATGCCAATAAAGATAATTTAAAAGAATTACCATAATTTCCGCATTTCCGGGCTAAATTCATTATATCCCTGGACACGGGACAATTCCGGAAATCCTGAACATCTGGCAACCCTAATCGTAGCATTCACTTACAGGTACATTCCAATTTCACGAAATCGCATCATATCGGCGAGTTACAAAGACGATTCTCGAGAATGTTGTTATTCTAAGAATATTCGGTGTAACATAAACAATTCAGTCGTAGAATAGAATTGTCTGAAATTAACCTTGACACTGGAGCTCTATATTTGGAAACGCACCCAAACAGATGTATATTAACATACATTTAGAATAAGTCGCAATTACACAAACCTACGTTAGGTGATCGCAATTAACTAAAATGATCTCAGGAATTCAACACAACTCTTAAACGTTTTTCAAAATACAATTTATAATTTCTAACAACTCAGCTAAAATGATATCTTTTTTAATTAATTTAAGATGATTAAATAATTTATTTCAATTGAAGCTAATTGTTAATGTAACAAAATATTTCACTGAAATTGTTAATACGAAGAAATTTTTATAATACATCACCGAAAACATATCTACACTACGTGAGCACGTTTTATAATGTTATCTTTCATCTAAGTCATTAACAACTGTTATACCTACGTGTCAATTATTTATTTCAGACTTTAACACACACACGCTGTAAAATATACACTTATAAATAAGCATGACAAACTTCTTAAAACACAAATAATCCGTACTTAAGAACCTATACAAATTAATAAAATAAGGTTTCGTCCAAAATTGTATAATAAATTAATCTGATCTATAATGTCAATAACTAAACCACCAAATAAATAAAAAAAACAAAACAATACCAAATAAAATTACGTGTTTTTTAATTATTTTAGGTTTGGTTACATTTTTATAAATTCTACCAGTAAACTATGTCCTAAAAAATCACTTTCAGTATTTAGAACCTATTAGAAAAAGAGACATACATCAGACCATCAAAATGATGAAGGAAAAATTGAAAACATTGTAATTTTTACATGAAAAAGCGCTGCATTATAAACTCTGACAGTATAATCTTAGTTAAAAGCTCTTATTTTGACATAAGCTGTAAATTGCGTATAGTTGAGTCTTAATTAAAAATAATTTGGAAATATAGGGTTTCCAGATTACATCCCAAGATTTTCCTTGCATACACCAACTTATTTTAGGACCATATATATTAAGATGCTTCCCACCGACTGCTTTCAAGGTATTTAGCTTAGAGACACATTTATTTATAATTTTCCAGTGATCCATGAACCGAGTATTGCTGAATCTCATACGTACTTGTACATTCAATACTTTCAGCCGGCACCGTTCTTAAACCCGCGCACTCTTTCTTAACATGTGAGCTCCAATAATTAAATTTCAAATCCTTTAGATGAAAGAAAATATTTTATTTTGATTAAAAAACAATTTTGGTTTCTATTCGAACCCACGTGAACAAGACGTGATATAAAATTTTCCAAACAAATTTTAAATGTGCGAAATTACATTTCTTTCCTTCCATTGCATATACTGAACAAGCGCATCATCACACATAAACCAGTGGTTTATGTGTGATGCGCGCACAGACACTCACTATATATATCGATGTTTATAAGAGGACTAAAATTAAAAAAATGTTAAATCTAATATGACGTAAGCTCTCTCTACATCATCTGCATTAATTTAAAAAACTAAAGATAATTAATTTTTATATTTCGTTAAAAAAATGTTTCGGTGAAAATTTAATTGCATTTGAGTGGATGGCATAAGTGTTTAATATATAATGACGGATTCAAAAAAGAATATTAATTTTCAGCCTAGTGATGGACAAATATAGAACATTTAAAGAATTGTTCTTCACCCTCATTTAAAACGTTTTCTTTTATTCGAACGCCCTTTTAACTTTTTGAAAAAATGTATCTAAATATTTGGAGCGATTGACATAAATAATCCCATTACCTCAAAAAAGGAACCATTTTTCTATGTTAAATTTTCAAAAGATTTATACATAGAATGAAAAGTAAGAGATAGCTTTTGGAAAGCTATTTATTTGAAAAGTCAAGACAAAAAGACGTAGAGAATAAATATATATATATATATATATATATATATATATATATATATATATATATATATATACATATATATATATATATATATATATATATATATATATATATAAAATTCAATTTAGTTACTGATTTAGGAAGTTATTTTTATGTGTTTGTATCTGTAAATTATAATTACTATTTATAGTTTTAAAAGAAACATATTTGTACCAATTTGAGTAAATTTAATGAATTGTCATAAAAGTCTATATTAAAATAGTCTATATAAATAAATTATTATTGCTCGATTTTGATTCGACATTTTCTATTTTTCTACATTGAGGATCTATTCGGTACTTGAGATTAATCTAAAAATAAATGTTCAAAAGTCTAAAAATCGATATTTGGGTTAATCGATCTCACAATCGCCTCCCTATCCACATTCGTTTTTTGTTATTATCCGGTGAAGACAGCTATGGATGGAAACTATAAGCTCTATTGTAAGGTTGTATTGTTTAATTGGTTCCACGTTGACCTTAGCAATCACGTCAATATCGATTAAAAACAACAAATATTTTAAATGGAATAAATCAAAGTAGGGAAGATTCTTTTCACTTAGATATTTGGAAGTATAGCATTAAAATCTATCTAAATGTCGACACAATATTATTTGAATGCTTTTTGCGTTGTCAACTAATAATTAATTTTAACCTCAAAATCATTAAGATTTATACTTGTTCTGAAGACCCTACAAGCTCCACTGAGTTAAAACTTTTATAGATAGTTTCTATAAATATAATTTAACATACTAATCATTGGTGTTCATAACTAGGCCAACTACTCCATAGAAAGTGGGCCTTCTTCTTTGTTTATAAAGGTTTAAATTACTTTTTAAGTACACAGGTGACTGAATATTTAACTACTACGCGAATAATCTGACATCCAACCATAACGTAGTAAAGTGTTAGCATAGTAACATGTAAATTAGAAACGGTTGCTAATTTATTTCATATCCCATTATCACGCGAGGCCCAATGAAACCAGCACAAGTTTGTCTATAAGCAATTGATTGCAATAACCAAACGCTCCAATTCCAACATCTTTATCAGCTATAGTAGCTAGACCGGATTATGCTTATAATTTTCTTGGCCGCTGGTAGTTGAAAGGATGTCGATGTAGAGTTCATTACGTGTAGAATCATGTGTAGGATCAACAACTGAAAAAAGAAGAATGATTCCAAAGAAATACGACGCTATCTTCCAGATTATCCTAATCTTAACCAATATTATAAATGCAAAAGTGTGTTTGTGCTTCTTCGATTAATCGAGTTGTATTTCTTTCAAGTCACAACGGAGCAGCCGATCAACATGATTTTGTGCACAGAAATATTTGGCACGTCGGGAAATAACATACATTTTAGCCCGGAAAATTTCGCAATAATATTAATTATATATATATATATATATATATATATATATATATATATATATATATATATATATATATATCTATACACACACGCCCATATATATACGAGTGCGTATATTGAAATCCTCATATTATTTTTTGCGCAGCGATAGTTGGCGAGCCGGGAAATGATATAGGCTACTTTTTATTCCGGGAAATTTCATTCCTTTCGGAAACTTTTTAGTGAAACTGAAATAATACACAAATGGAATAACAAAGTAACGTCGCAACGGGACAACGGATCAATGTGATTTTTTTAAACGCGACAAACGCAGTATAAAGGTACAACAGAATCACTCCTTTAATGTCTAATTTGGAGGGAAATACTTTTTTTTCATCGTCTTTTGTATTATGGAATCACGAAAGTAAAGACTTGGCATTTAATTTTCCTCATTCTAGATGGCGCTGAATATTTTATATTCTGCATGTATGTTTGTATGTTGAATGTATACTATAACCACACGAGCGAAGCTGTTAGTTGTCTATAAACTATTCGTCTGAAATTCGCGTCATCAATGTGCTGTTGACGAAGAATACAGGTTCAACTACGTCGTCATTGAGAGCAGCTTCATAGTTTTGAATTTCTTGATAAGTTCAGCTTATTACTTTTACAATAATTCCATGTTAAATTTGATTATCAAGAAATTTCTTTTATTCCAAAAATTTAATATCATCGTGCTTAGTAAAGTTTGTTAAGGAAGATGAAGTTACATAATATTTAATATTTAAATTTAACTATTAACAAATGCTACATTACTCATTTTAATAATTATTTATTTTAACATAATTATAAAAAGTAATTATACATTTGTATATTTTAAATGTTAAATTCTCGTTGTGAACTACTTAAGTTCATATTAAAATACATTGAATATTTTGGCTATGTATTGTGAAAAATATTCATATCAAAGTTTAATTAAGTACAATGTCCATCTTGACACGCTAAAATTTGGCAAAAACACACCTCTCAATCGATGTCCCTAAGAAAGTAAAAATGTTAGACGTCTATTTCTCATAGTCATAAAAATGTCAAAAAATATTTTTTACACGAAATTAGAACTTGTAATTCTTTTTGTTAACACTTAATATTTATTTTAAAACCGATACTCTAGCAGATGTCTCGAGCAGACTTAGTGATAAAAGCATAAAAATTCTATACCTATGGGCTAATCAAGTCACTGAGAAAATAAAAATGTTAGGCGTCTATTTCTCATAGTCATAAAAATGTCTATCCTATTGCAACAAGAAGTATTTTTTTAAGCGAAATTGGAACTTGTCATTCTTTTTGTTAACACTTAATAGTTATTTGAAAACCGATACTCAAGTAGATGTCTCAAGCAAACTTACTGTCATTATTTGAAAATAATACACTGCCTCCACATAATATTTCTGGTTTCTAAGTTAAATTTTTCTGAAACGAATTTCTAAGTAAAAACGAAAATTCTAAGAGGAATATCATTATGTACACAAAGACATTGTTTAAGTGCAATTAAAGCGATTTCGTTTCGGGCTCTTCCCAATTAAGGGGCTTATCGAAAGCTCGGGTATATATTCCGTATAAATTATCTGTTCCTATCTTTAACCTTGTTTTTAGTATAATCAAGAGATATCGCTGATAAACCGTCACGTATCGTGTAAATGTCCATATCATAGAGACCTCAAAACGTGCTTTCATTATTAAAAGCTCATACACTTAAATAAGCTTTGTTTTATTACGCAGCATCTAAAAAAAACTAATTGGTTTGGAACCGGGAAAATTGTAGGCTATTCGTATTGGTATATAGACAGTAAGTACCTTTTTTTAGTTAAAATCGGAAAGGTATTTTCAGACGTAAACGCGAAGAACCACATTTTTCTTTTAGCATATACTAGAAAGTTAGCAGGCTGCGAGCGTGCAGTACAAAATGACTGCCTCATTAATATGTGCCATTTTCAAAATAACATTGTTTGATAGCTCAGGCTTACTCTTTTCTATTATAACTTGGATAAATCTGGTACTACTGGTTGATAAATCTGCTACTCCAGGGTCGTTTATTTATTATTAAATTGTGACTGTATGATTCGCACGTTGCCCCAATTTTGAAGAATTTTTTTAAAGACATATTCGCCAAACCACTTGTTTTTATTTCTTTGTTATCCAAACGTGGAAAAACTACTGAGCACAAGAAAACTTGTGCGACTATTTAACATAGAAACTACTCATATCCTTAATTTTGTGCCCCATATTCCTGTAGGATATTTTTCTTCATTATTCTCTTATTTGACAAATTAGTTGATTAAATTATATTAGCGTTTCCTCGGTTGTAATAAATGTTAGGGTATTGCCCGGGGCTTCACTCTATATTTTGCGATCCAATTAAATTCTTGTGAAAAAACGCCAATTTTTGACACCTACGTTTTTATCCAAAACGTATACTAAATCCGTCTTATATACAATGCAAACCCAATTTATAATTTTAGACTTTCCAATTTATAATTTTAGTTAGAATTATAACGTATACAATGTGTTATGGTCGATTTGAGAATTAACACTTGATCAACATAAAAAAAAATTGTAAAACTATGAATTGATCGATGTGATAAATTTTGAAGGAAAGCGTTAATTTAAAAGTGACTTTCGTATTTACACAGAAGACATTTGTTATCACAGACTCGAGACAGTTTCGTTGCAATATCATCGAAATAACTGTCTTAAAATAATTTTTGAAATAGTTATTTTTAAGCCAGTCAAAATATAGGTTCTATTTTAATATTTTATGAAGATTAACAAGACGTCTCTACAAAATATGTTTGTATTAAATGTGCTGTTTTCATATATTTCAATATAAAGGATTACGTTTTTAAAAATAATATTTGTATTTTAAAAGCATCAATTATAAATCTTTAATTTAATTGTTAATAATATATTCTATGATATTCCATTCGAGTAGACGAGCGAAAAAAGTCTAATGGCAGCTACAGGCGTCAGAAGTGAAAACTTTCTTATGCGTTATTGCAAAGTGAAACAACCAAAATATTAAACATAAACAAAAAAAATAGCGTCATAAAAAACACGGACCGAAAACCAATCCCCTCCCCCTCCTCCCTTTTGATTATGGAACCCTAAAAAAGGAACTGTGTTTTATATTGAGGGACACATTTTTAAGAATTTAGAAGCGCGCATCTCACCAACAATTGAATTAAATAAAAAAAAAAATTATTTAATTCAATTGTTGGTGAGATGGTGATTGTGGAACCTTTATATACTTTTTTAAGACCTATCTAAAGATATCTCTCACGGCTATCGTGTGTACTAGATTTTTTTTTATCTCTCAGTTACATGTTCATCCCTAATATTATTATTTTTGTATAATTTCACAATATCATTGTTTAGCAGTTCATAGACATTACATTCATAGACAGATATTTACCATCCAAATGTCATCGACAAAATTCCAATAGTCTCTGAGTAAAATGTTTGTAACATACGGACATACAGACGGACAGTAGAAATTATAAGAGTTCCGTTTTTGCCATTTGGATACAGAGCCCTAAAAAAAAGAAACAACTACCATCTATGGACGAATACAAAAACTTGCGGTCCAGTTCCAATCCAGTTAGATTTTATTTAGCTTTTATGGAACATGGGTTTAAACCTTTAGGTGGCATAACTAAAGTGCGATTCGGATTTCCGGATTCAAAAATCTGTCTGTTTTTCGGCATAATTCTGTCATTTGGCACAATCATTTGCTTAGCACAACCAAGTCATTCCACTCCGCTCATAACTACCAAATAAAAAAAATCTGTAATGAATCGGGTGCTCCGTTCAGATTTTATAAGCCTTTGAAAGCGCATATACATACATACATAGCTACGTACGTACTAACATATACACCCTGATGTACATATATACATACTCCTTGACTATCTACTAACATTTCCTTTCAACACACTCTTCTTCCTTTACTTTCATTGAGAACGAAATATTTTCATCAAATGTTTCTTTATAAAGCGAATAAATTAAAATGTCTATGATTACATTTTAATTTATTCGCCTTTTCCCCGAGTGTAGCCGGGGTGGGCGGCTAGCATAAAAAATATCTCGAGCAGATAGCATAATATATATCTCGGACAGCTAGCATAAAATATACTATCAAGACTATTATTAACATTATTTATGGTTTGTAGTACAATTTTGTATGCAGAGAAAGTTTAGTTCAAAAATACAGAAGGGATAAAAATGAATATGACAATGTAAATATTTATGTAATGGAACAATGGGAAACTTGGAGAAATAACAGGCTATAAATACGGAAAACTAGAGAAGTTTCGTATACAATGTCGTCCTGCCAACAAAAGTGAATCATTCGTTATACAGAAGGGTAATGAATGTAAATGTCATAATCATATTAATTTTTCAACGAAATATCATACAGTGGAAACGAAATTAGAAAATAAATTGCGCAGAAATAAGTGATTATAAATTCGCAATTTTTAAATGTTAAACGAATAAATAAATAAAAGAAAGGCTATTAAATAATGCATGAAATATTTAATGTCAACATGGAGTAGTGCAGTGCAAAATAGGTTGTTGCGAATCCAAAAAATATTTATGTATATTTTTTAAAAATAGAAATACCCCATTTTCTTCGATTCTAATAATAATTTTCTTGAATTTTTATCGCAGAATCATGAATTAATATACTTATTTCGATAACATTTATTAGCTTCCTGCGACTGAAGAAATAACAGTTCCTTTCAATTTTAATTGCGCAATTTCAGTACAGCCTGAAAAAATTGCTTTTCATTTTACAAATAAAATCATACACGACACAAATTGCGACGTTCGTACATAATTGTGTCTCTCCCGAAAAAAACTTACCGCAGAAACCTAACCTCGTACCCGCAAATACACGACGGCAAGGTTATAATATCTATACACAAAGAAAATTACAATTTCTCCACCATCAAATTTCACGATACACAGACTAAAACACCATTACTGTTGCCAAATCACATCGACGCACATAATATCATAGATTTACTCCTTTGTCACGTTTTGATATAAATAGACATCAGACGTACGTCGCATTTCCATGCGAACACGTATTCAAACACCATAGATTGTTCGGCCGCTTTACAAGTTATTATTTCCCGCACAAAACACGCCGGCGAGATAGGGACACTCGCATATTGTACACAGTAATAATACGCGGGACACGATCACGTTTTCGTATTATATATTCGGCAAATAAATTGTGACATATAATATCATTATGTGGCTGTATAGCTTCTATGTGTATGTATATATATATTCGACACAACGAGATGTAGACAATATTGGCCGAACGACGGTTCACTAGGCCTCTAATCACCTGTTCGGACACTTGTTACTATTTTCATTTAGATTTGGTATATCACTATAAAAATATATTTTTGTTCTTTGTGCTCTGCGTTTGTTTCCAGCTTGATTGTGATGCAAACTGAATAGCAGAAGGCTGTGAAAACGGTTTGACAAGTACAGGAGTTAGGGACGCGGCCACCAGGCGGCGGTCGGGGCGGCGGGCGCGCGTGTACTGACGGGGGCGCGAGTGGCGCTAGATGCCGCGAGCGCGTTTGGGCGGGCGGATAAAGGTTCCGAGACTGCGATTCGATCTGCGATAGCGATTACGTTTCAGTACATGGTTTTGATTTTTGTATATTTATGTATTATTATCGTACATAAAATCAGTAATGAAGAATAATTACTAGTTTAGCTACAGATGGGAAATCTGTTTGTTAATGTATTAGTCAATAATTGCTGATTGAATCGAATTTTAAGTTATATGTGAAAATACTACTGAGTTTAGAATTACTACTAGTAGTAAGTTTACTCGAAAAACGCCTATACAAAAGTTAATATACAAATGATAGATTTGCATATCCCTGCAAGAACTTAATGAACATGCAATTTTCACGCAAGTGAAACTGGATAAAACGATAGTAATATACATAAAAATAATTTAAATAAGTCGTACGATTATTAATAAATATGGTAACTCGTAACTGACATCCAGACTGTTCCATCCAGGATTCGAGTTTCATAAGTACGATAATTACTTAATTCCTTAGACTACTAGATTACCCGAATTTTCTTTTCAATTACGCTCAATTTATTTTTGCTTATCTCTTTGTAGAATAAATGTATCGTCGTCATTCTAGATGTTTTCATTTTCCATTGTGTACAAGTAGTAAAACTTCAAATTATATATTTTTATTCCCTTTCAAATATTTCATGATATAAAACACAGACGTTAGCATCGAAAATAATATTGAATATATTTGGCGTTAATTTTCTAGAAATTCATTACTCACAATTAAATGAAATTACGTGATGTAGTATTATTTCTACTTTCTTTAAGTTCGTTACCACGACCTAGGTTTCATTGTATTACAACATCTTCAGGTGGGATCTTAGCAAAGATCTTTGCTAATATCTTTGCGAATCTTTGCTAATATGTTAATAATTGCTAAGATGTTGTAATACAATGAAACCTAGGTCGTGGTAAAGAAATTAAAGAAAGTAGAAATAATACTACATCACGTAGTTTCATTTAATCGAAAATAATATTGAATATATTTGGCGTTAATTTTGTAGAAATTCATTATTCACAATTAAATGAATCTACGTGATGTAGTATTATTTCTGTGGGCTATTATCTTCAGGTGGGCTATTAGCAAAGATCTTTGCTAATGTTGTAACACAACGAAACCTAGTTCGTGGTAAAGAACTTAAAGAAAGTAGGAATAATACTACATCACATAGTTTCATTTAATTGTGGATCGAAAGTAATATTTCGAAAGAGAACATGTGACAGATAAAATATTAGAAAACAATAAATAGCAGATCCACAATCGTTTCAAGTAGTACATGGTTAAATTTAGATATTGTTTACATCAAACGAAATCGATAAAATAGTCTGGTAATATAAACAGGGCGTTAGCCATTCATAAAGCCTTCAACGAACTACTAAATTTGACACCGTCATACAAAGTGGTCCATTAAACATACTAAAAGCTTTCTCCATTACGTTCTACTTTTATCTTCATTACTTTCGTCTTTTTAAAGTCATTAAATTTTTGTAAAGTATATACTAAAACTTTAATTTGTTATTAGTTATGGCTTTAATTTGTTATTATTATATATGGAACTGGCTGGAATCAACAACAATTATTTCTTTATAGATGGTATGTTAGTTCGATAAAAAATTATTGGAGCTATAAATTTATATTAAATATGTATACGTGTTATTTTGTCTAAAGAAATACCTTAATTATTTTGTTTCTTGTCTATGAGAAACATTAAACTTGTGACTAGATTTTCTACAAATACCCCACCTGCACCGAAGCTGTCGCAAAAATTCATTCCGAGAACATTGTCACGAGTTTGATTGACATATTATTATTTCTAGGCCCCTGTGACAAACAATACGTCTCGTTATACGTGAAATTTCCGGCGCAAACATACTTACGAGTGGCCGATTTCATTCGAGATTGACCGTTTTCTGACATTACTTAGAAACTTGCAACGCAACACTTGTTACCGGCACGGGATTTCGGGGAACTTCGGTTCAAGACTCTGTGATTTAGTCATCGTATTTAATTTTGTGCTTTCAAATACATGTAACTATTTATTTGTAAATCTCAGTGTTATATATAACTTTATATTATGTATTTTATTTGTATATAATTTGTTAAAAGTAATGCATGTCTGTAGCTTCGTTCTGATTCCTATTATACTTATTTGTACGAAGTGAGCGAAAAATAGAAAATTCCATAACATTTCATCGACATCTAACGCTATTCTAGTGCTATCTATCGGTTAATTTAAATACTAATTGAAATTGGTGACAGTATGAAAATAAATAAATTGTATTCAGTATCTCTTTAGATACCAATAGTTTATTTAACCACAATTAAATGAAACTACTTGATGTGGTATTATTTCTACTTATTTTAAGTTCTCTACCACGACCTAGGTTTCGTTGTATTACAACATCTTCAGGTGGCTAAGATTATATTAAATCCAACGAAACGTGGTAAAAAACTTAAAGAAAGTAGAAATAATACTACATCACGTAGTTTCATTCAATTATGAATAATGAATTTCTACAAAATAAACGCCAAATATATTCAATAGTTTATTTAACTCATAAAAATATTTAGTATCAATGAAGTGATCATTTTATATTTTCACGCGTTCTCTATATTTTAGTGTAATTCTATAAAAACTGGTTAACTAACAAATGTCTATTAGTTAAAACTGTAAAATTAAACCCGTCCCGTAAGATGCGGGTGCGAATAGCTAAAATGGTAATAAACACTAGTTTTAAGTTACTCGGACCGGTTTACACTGTTTAAATGATACAAGAAAGACAAAAGAATATATGCTCTAGTAATTTGTATGACAAAGTATAATGTAAAACAGTGTACTGCAAGTTTTATATGTATTTATATAATTGCATTTTTTAGTTATTTATATATTTATTAATTAACATAATACCAGACAGACATCGCAGTTAAAATCTACTGAGTACGTGTTGGAAAATAAGGTTCTGTAGTAGTTAAAATTTGTACACGTTATAATAGTGTCCATAGATATAATTAAGTAATAATTGCTATTCTAACATACCTACCACTGTATATTTCGAATTCTACCGTTATATCTAAATATTTTTTCCTTTTCTTTTTCTTATCTCTTCTTTTATGTGCAGTGATATTACTATTTCTATGTGAAATATTTGGAAAGGAATTTACCATTTTTACTCAAAAATAAAATCAAATAGCGGTGATTACCAATTGAAAGTACTCGCTAGAGGCTGTCGCCTCAAATTTTTATAACATTAACAGAAAACCGTTATAATTGTACGTAAAAGAAATACAATTTTATAGATAAATGGTTTTATGGAACCATTTGCCAAGACAAAGGATTACAACATATAGAACAATAAGTACATATATTGACAATTTAAGGAGTATAACACGAATCACGAATTGCGTAACAAAATAATAAATTTGCATAGAAAACCCCGTAAAGCACGTTTTTATGACATCTAATATATAATAAAACAGGTTAACAAATCTAGATACTAATAAAGTCCTTAATTTACACTCAGATTCACGTGAGGGTCTTTTATGACATGAGTGAGTGAGATACGTCTAACCAGCTGCATGCGAAAGTAACTTGGTAATTATAATTAGAACGCGATTAAAATGTTGTAAGTGAACTATTAAAAATATAAATATAAAGGAATCAGCGGCATAATTTCTCAAAGGCAGCTTCGTGTAAAATATTCGCAATGATTAGGTTTATTTAGATTAGGTTTTTACGGATTAAAAAAAAATACATAAATGAGTAACATAAATTTGAGATTATTTTAAAAACCTTTTAAATAAAAGTCGAACTAATGCTATAACTTTTACATGCATACTTAAGTACATATAAAGTTTAAATTTTTAACAGCACCTCACGTGTCTTGTAATTTATTTACAGATATTAATTATTGTTCACTATATAAAAATTAACTAGGCAACTAATAAATCAAAATAAGTTAGATTTTTATATTTAATCTATAAAACCAATCTTCAAGTATATAAGGAGCATCCATTATCTATCACATGTCGGTAGCGTTTATACAAATATAAAATTCCTTCCTTATTTAAATCTTTGGGCTCCTGATCGAAAAGTTCAACCCTAAAATGGTCAATATCTATACCTTCTTATCGCGTGAACAACTAGAAACTAGACAGCGAGCAAAATTTACAATAATTGGATGGTGAGAGGTTCGAAGAATACGATGTGGGAGGATGGGGAGCCCTTTTTTCACCTGTCATTTTGCTATCAACGATTGAGCACTGCCATGTAAAACATGCACTTTAATTAGTAGGAAGTTTAACGGCGACTTTGTCAACATTTTGGCTAATGTTACATTTGGACGAACATACATCCTTTTCTGTAACCAGTTATTGGCGCTTATGTGAAAATTGAGCATTTTATCACCCACATTTCATCTATTGTAATAAGATACTTTAGCCAATCACTGGTACCACGGGAACTTGGTAGCTCTACGCACTCATTAACCTTCTTTTGGAGCTGAAATGGTTTTAGCTCATATACCAACCAAAGAGAAAATGTTCACTTCTTCATCGAAGAATGAAGCTGTTCTTCTATTGCAATAAGAGAGGATGAGAGTAACTTTGCCAGATAAAGCGAATTTAAACTTGGTAAAAAAAGTGGTAACAAAAACTTTATTGAAAATTTTCGTTTTTTTTCTGAATTTAAGGAGGTCACCTGGATTAGTATTATCAGAGAGGTCAAAATTTGCTTCTTTGAACCTTTGCAACTCACGCTGGCATATATTATGTGTACTCTTCGTTCATTAATTTTTACCTTGAAGGGAGTTTACGAAGCAAGAGCACTCCAAGTTCTCTTCGTGAAATTTATAAATATTTTTTTTACTTGTCCAAACTCAGTTGCTAACGGAACGGAAAATCGGACGCTGTCTTTTACAGGCTTTTATTAACTTCACTTTCATGTATGCATGAATGTAACGAAATGTTTCAATTAAATTTTCATCCATTTGCAGACGTCGGAATTATCACAATTTCGTACAAATGTCAAGAACCGATAACAATACAATAACTTCAGTTATGATCTGGTATTCTCATTAGGATCAACTTATAAAAAAAACATGTAAATGTTTATTACAGGTCACATACGAGTACACTAGATTGACGCTAAATATTGTTCCCCGTCAGAAAATACAACGTCACTGGATGGTCTCCAAATAGAAGAACTTAATTGCTCCAAGTTAATAGGGAGAGTTCCATGAACGCTTTTTTTACCATTCAGGATAATTTTTTTGGTCAACAGAGACATCCTTTCGCCCTTGAGCAAAATCTTTATTTTTAAAAATGATTTTTTATTTTTAATTGATATTGCTGCAGAAGAGTGCTTTTTGCTTTTTAGTTTTTTTAAATATAATTTTATTATATATGGTAGGTACCACAGGTGTTCGGGAAGTTAATAAAAACAAACAATTATACAAACGTAAGAAAAAACAAACGAAATCAAAACGGTTCTTTCTTAATGATATGAATTATTAAATGAAACTGCTATTAAGCGCAAAATGAGCTAAATACATACATTTTTATTATGTTTATTTCACATAAATGAAAAGGTATTTGAGAAGGAAGTTTCGATATTCAAATATTATCGGAGGTCACGGGCGCGAATTACAACAGAAAAAAAAATTTTAAAAATAATTTCCAACCCTCCTTGAAACGCTTTTCCCTATAAAGTATCTTGTGTTTATAAATATAAGGTATATTTTTCCTCACAACATATTTTAACGATACTGATTCATCAATCTGAATGTAAAATATTGTTGAGGTATTAGAAGTAACTCATCTGTTTCAGAAATAATCGTCTTCAAAGTTCGGAATTTAAAAAAAAAACAGACATTCTTAATGTACAATTTCATCTATGTATTTATATTATCAAACTCTATTGCTTACAGGAAAATGAAACTAAAAATGAACATAAAACCTCAAAATGAAATTTCACTTATAAACAGACGATTCTCGGTGTCAGCATATCGTTTTATTCCTAATTTTTATTATAGGTGTAATTTGTCACATTGTTCTCACTAGAAAAAAGTAAAAAAAGGGTTTACTAAACAAAATTAGGCCATTTAATTTTTTTTATTCACAATAAAGGGTCCATTAACGTTTGCCACAATGTATCGTAAGGAATAATATATACTGTATATACGTCAGAATTCTTGCGACATCACTTTTGCTTTTAATGGAGAGATAGTTGCAAATAATATTTTTTGTCAAATTGAAATTCAATTTTAGCTCCGGATTATCATAAAAGAAAACAATTTTCCTGTCAGTAATAGATTTGAAGTAATAAAGGCCCATTTTGAAGAATAAATTTTATGAATTATTATTTGTAGTTTGGAAACTACAATGTGGTGACAAATAATATATATATATATATATATATATATATATATATATATATATATATGTATATATATATATATATATATATATATATATCACCAAAGAATACACAATAATTAATGCAAGTCACAAAAATGTCATAACGTACCCTGAAAACGTTATTAAATTAGCTTGATTACCATTCATTAAATTACCTATAAATCGAATATTGAAATAGACAGAATACTATCAAGTTGTATAGAATATTTATTATTTTAAATTTTCTTACGTTATTATTTTCAAATTGATTTTAATTTAGTCAAGTAATACGTTTGTAATACGTTCAAAGTACTGTTTATAATCGTTACATAATAACGCATAATAGTCGGTATAATTTGTATTTAAAATATCTACTATTTATTATTCAAATAGAGTAGCATCACCTGAAAACGTTGTATAATTTGCTTTATTAATTTACCTATAAAACAAATATTAAAATAGACAAAATACTATCATGTTTTATGGAATGTTTATTACATTAAGCTTTCTTTTCATAGTATCCAACGTTCTTAGTTTTAAATGTATTTTAATTTAGTCAAATAATAATTAATAATATTACAAAGTTACTGTTCATAATAGTTATATAATAACGCATTATAGTCATCATAATTTTTAATTAAAAATATCTAATTATTTATTATTAAAATAGAGTAGCATCACCTGAAAGCATTGTATAATTTGCTTGATTTCAATTCATTAAATGACCTATAAACCGAATATTGAATTAGAATACTATCAAGTTGTATAGAATATCGATTATTTTAAGCTTTCTTTCGTAGTATCCGACGTTCTTAGTTTTAAATTTATTTTAATTCAGTCAAGTAATATGTTAATAATACTATAAAGTTACTGTTCATAATAGTTATATAATAACGCATTTTAGTCGTCATAATTTTTAATTAAAAATATTTAACTATTTATTATTAAAAATTGAGTAGCATAACCTAAAAACGTTGCATAATTTGCTTGATTTCCATTCATCAAATTACCTAGAGATCAAATACTGAAATACACAAAATACGACCATAATATAATGATCGATTATTGCAAACAATAAATTCGTATGGAATATTTATCAGATTAAGCTTTTAACTTACTCGTAGTATCCTACGTTATGATTAAGGACAGTAACCGGCACGATGTTACATAGAATTCAAAAATACTTGGAAGAAATTTATATTTCCACGACGGATATCCGCAACCAATGATTAATCTGATTAGTAAATGGAAAAACTAAGAAAATTTGAGGTCTAACGGTGTTTAAAATTCGACCATACTTCTTTCTAATTTAGGCGCCTCACTTGGCTGTATATTACACGGGATACGTGTACATACCCCATCCCGCTTTATTATTTCCGTACACTGCTAAACGTCACATCAAATAATTAATGAGGCGGCAAGTGGAAAAGAAAACTGCGTTGCAATTGAAAGTAATAAACTAACGACGTGACTTTGAAGCCGAGGGTCAACACGAAACACGCTAGCCGCCTGTCCAACGTCGATCGCGAATACGGCGTGCAATATCAAACACGTGGCGAATCTAGAACGGGAAATACGTAAAAAAATGCCACATCCGTTTCGAATTTTAGTTTTTTAATACGAATATAGTTTTTCAGCTGATGAAAATAGAATCATCTACACTATCGTTTCATCAATGGCCATTATTCATTCTTCGTACAATGCGCATCGGAAATTATACACAGATATTCCACAAGAAATTTATATCAAACATAAACTTACATAAAAAGTAAATTTTAGATCATAATATAATTTTTACACCGATAGACATTTGTATTAAGTTTCAAAATCAAAGCTAATTTTCGGCATTGTATTGCTTGAAATATAATATCTTAAATTAGAACCAAAACATTTTCTATACCTTAATATATAGTGATAATCAAGGCAAATGAAAGCGCAGAAAACGCTAGGCAATACTATTAATTAACAACTCTTATTTAATATAACAACTAAATTACTATAAATACATTTTAAAGGCTTTTTTGTTATTAAAGCATTTTGCAAATTTTTGTAAGTTTCAAAAAATGTTTTTACTGCTAAAACATTTTATTTTAATTTAATTTAATTTTTAATATTTATTTTTAACTTTCGATGAATTATATTTTTTTTTTGGAAAGAAAAGTCATTTTGCGCTGTATAAACTACTTGCGAACTATCATTTTCACTTAACAACCACTTGAACCTTCAAAATCGATATTAACCTCAGACCTCGTATACAACAATTAGAAAAGTAAGGAAAATTCTCTGGAATATAAAAGTTTACACTGAAATATTCTGAACAACAGTCAAAAAAATTAAGACATAAAACATGAGTGTGAATTCAAAGCAACATAAAAAAAACCCATTATAAAGCTTGGAAAATATTTCTTCACGTGATTTAATTTAAAATGAATGACAAATGATTTTTTCGCAGAACATATAACAAGACAAAATATTGTTTAGTAGTTTCTCTAGTTGGTAGTCATTGCTAATCTTTGAATTCTGGATTCTCAAATGTAGCTTCAGTGCCCTCATAGAACAAAATCTTGACAAAAAATTTAAAAAAATATGAAAAAAAAAAAAAATTTCCAGGTTATTTTAAAAACTGTGCAATCGATTTAAAAAACATCCGGAAAAGTGTTCCTAACCCTATTTTCTAAAAAAGAGCATATTTTATACATTTTTATACAATGGAGGTTAAAATTGGTAATATGTGCAATGCTGCCGCGGTCGTGGTTGATTTGGCTAGGTAGTTTCAGGTCAGAGTACTTTTATAAGAAATTCAATGTAGAAACTAAACAAGACCAATCTACTTTTTTTACAAAATAGTAAAACTGGAAATATAGTGTATAGGAAAGCCCTTTATTGCAACATATATATATATATATATATATATATATATATATATATATACCAGTCCTGCCAATCGGCGGGGAATTCCCAATGGGAGGTCAGCATCGGGAGAGATGAGGGATTTTTTCAAATCGGGGAATTCCGGGGTTTCACAAAAGGGTATTTGACAGTAGTAAAAAAATTGACGTGGATTTTTATTGATTTATGTAGGTTGTCAAAATAAAATTCCTTTTCTTCTTTAATAGTTATCAAAAGCCCACAAATTTTAAATAAAAAAATCAATAAATTAAGTCATTTCACATTTGAGTTTTTTAATTTTTGGACCAGAGTTTCTTAAACTAAAAAACAACACCGGTGTTTATTTGTTCAAAAGTTTTGGTTTATAAAAAGTGATAGGTCTACTTTTACGAGAAATACTACCATTGTTAAATACTCAAGTGGAAAGGGTGTTTAGCATCTTAAATAACATTAATATATACAATAGGGTAAGTCTCAACTATGACGCTATTGTTGCTTTTCAACAGGAATGCATTTCAAAGTCAACAGGAAGTATACTTAGTAATTTTGATGAGTTAATCAGTATCTAAGTGGATACATAATATTTAAAAAGCCTTATCTTTTTATTGACTTAGAAGCATGATTCTTTAGAAGACTACGGGATCACAGACATTAGTGTTTGATATAAAATTTAATTTGATACTTCTGGCCGTTCCTGGTAAAAAGGTCTTGACAGATAGATGAACAACAAAGTAATCCTATAAGCCTTATGTTTTTTTTTATTTTAAAGTAAAAAATCCTAAAATTAGACCAACATTATATTTATAGTGCAAAAGGCCAAAAAAACGTTTCTTATAAGAAACTTTGAAATGATTTTCTTTTTAATTTTTATATCTTCGACGATCGAAGGTACATTTTACATAACTCCAACAAATATTACGTCAATAATTGTTATACACAGTTAGAGAAAAATGATCTGAACAGACGCATTTACCGAAAATTAGTCTCATTTTCAAAATGTTTTCTATCACAAATAAGAAGCTACTTAGGATGTAATGGCGAGTAAAGTACGTTACGAAGAATATAATTTTTTATTTCAGTCTTTTTTATATCTTATTGCTCGCATCAAACGCGCGCAATAAAAATTCCACAATAATGTAAATCTAGCAACTCTTCGCCACAAAAATACATCTCGTTATTGTTTATAAGATTACTTTAACGGTCACGGTGCCCGTATGTTACCAGTTCATTGCCCGTAAAGTGAAATCCACGATGTTCAGCATTTTCAGATTATTGCCACTGAACAGAAGGAAAATTACGTATCTACGTGATTAAATCAGCAATTTTACTACCAGAGGCCTTTTAGCAAAAATATAAACGCTTACTTTTCGCTTTGCCATTAAATTGTTCTGGTCACTTTTACGAATCCCATTTTAAAACTGACACTAGTTTTACAACTTAGATTCATTTTTGATTAACAGGTTTTATACTTGTTAATTATGTTATATTGTGCAGTATTATTATTAGGTGATAATTACTGAAGTTACAGTATACATACATATATACATATATATATATATATATATATATATATATATATATAAATTCATTTTTAGAATTGTTATCTATTTTGGTCTGTTTGTGTTCACATCACGTAATAACTACATACTAAATTCAGATGAAGTTTTAAAAAAAAAATACAGAGATTAATTCTAAGTAATATTTTCTTTTTATTTTGTCCCAGTTGGCTTATTGCATCAGAAGATATACGCATATAATATTGTTAAAAAATTATTTACATTTATACAACAACAAAGAAGTACCTAGCTACTCGATACGTAGTAATTACACGAATATGTAATGTACTTATGTACATCAGTAGATGGCGCCACGTTTGATTTAAATCCAGCTATGAATTGTTACTAAATGTATATGTTCCACCCGGACATACATTAGCGAAATGAATGTGGCGAGAGGTTAAGGGTATAGCTGTGCGGAAGGGGAAGTTGCTTGTGCAAGAACTTGAACTTGGTGGCAGACGCATGAGGGCAGAAGTCGTCTCGATGCATTCGAGGTAAATTTCCTTCGTTTCCTCAATTTATTTAAAATTTAAATTATTTAAAATTGAATTAGGCCGTGTAATGTTTTTTTACGTATTTTATTCCTATAAATATAAAAAAAACTGAAGAATTTGTCTGTATATTACAAGTATTTACAAAAAAATGGTTTAGGGAAACATAACGAAAGTAACAGAATACAATACTATTGTTTTCAAATTTTTTTCTGTTCATCGGTTTTTCTGCGGGTCTGTTTAATCGTTTGGATATCACGCAAGAACAGCTAAAGGGATTTCGATGAAATTTTCAGTGTTGTAAACTGATTCTATTAAGTTTGAGATAACATATAGGCTATGTTTCATCACAGTTAACCAATTGGGTAGATTTCGTTACACGTGTATTAATCTTACAGTTAATTTAATGGTATTTTCTAAAAATCCACGTGAACGAAGTCGTGGGTACAGGTAGTATAAAACCAACCTGTTAAGTACGAGTAGAACTCGAGATACAGGGATTCTGTCTACACTTAGGTAAATGATAAACATTTAAATATATATAGCATTTGAAAATACTGTTAATATTTTTCAATACATTACCCAGTAGATTTTTCACAGCCCTAAGATAAATTACTTATTTGCATTAATCTCTTGAAATAATTAATGCGAATTGAGCGAAATAATTATGAATTGAAGTATTTAATCATTTTATCCTCGTTTTTTCAACTTATAAAATACGTCGTTAAAAAAACACTATTATAACTTGTTTTTCGCCCAGGAAATTCATTGCCGGAAATATTGTTGCATCTTTTCAAAAGCATTTAAAAACTACTTCATTTGTAATCCATTCGACAGGGTCAGAGAGACTAAACGTGTCTGATCCCCAAGTTCGTTTAGGCTCTATAACATCTGTAGTAGGTTGTCTTAATGTATATTGACCAACGTCTTATATATCTTAGCATGTTCGGTACAGTAGTATATATATTTATATGGAATTATTATCGTTCACAAATGAATTTTCACCCAAAAAAGGTATAAGTGATTATATTATACGCTGATTGTATAATATAAAAATATTTTATCATTAACCTTCTCGGACTTCATTCCAATATTTTCAAATCTAAGAATATTTAATTAAATCGTAAATTTCCCCACTTTCCTTGAAACCTTCATTCATAAATATTTGGTAAAAATAACGCCCAAGTGTGGGTTGTAACACATATAAAATAGGATTCCGCAGTTGTCTATATCTTCTGAATTGACGCAAGTTATCAGAAATAATATAAATTGAAAGTATTCATTCTGGATATTTTTTGTCAGCTTTTCTAAAGCCAACATCAAAAATCTAGAAGACGGAAGTCACGTCGTGGGTTATTCGATACTTAATGTTCTGCAAACAGGATTAAAAAATGATTAAGAATAAAAAGCCTTAGTTTCAATTTGCAAGACCTATCCAATAATACTGCGTTTGACAGGGTGCGGGAAATAAATTAGTAAAGCTGAGACATTTTAAATACTCGGTGAGATACTTTAAAGAGAAAAAAAACCTGGCAAGCATGAGTGGAAATCGCACTATGATGGTTCCGTACACATTTAGGCTTTTATAAACATTTAACGGTACATAATATTCCTATCAAACTATTTACAAAATTTTAATTTTTAGTATGAAAATATATTGCCTTCTATACCTTTCCCAGGCGCATTTTTAAGAAAAATCTTTTTTTTTATGTTCTGTAACTATAAATTAACGATTTTTTCCTTTACTTGTGGTGTGAGACCTTGTTTTTTGCCAAATTTCATGATTCTTGGTCAATGGGAAGTCCCTTAAACAGGTTTTGATTTATTTGTTTTTTTTTGTTATTGCGTTGCATTAGACGCTTGACTTTTTTACAGGTCCAAGGAGCGTAGACCTAAGTATTTGATATTAATTTCAACATGATACCTCTACGCGTTCCTGATAAAAAGGATGCCTGATAAAAAGGGTCACGATAGATAAACAAACAAAGAGACAGACAACGAAGTGAACCTATAAGGCTTTCTTTTTTCCTAAAAATATTTTGCTACTTTTTAAGTAAAATATCAATTTGCAAAATTTCATGCACGTAGGCCCAAATTTCTAGAAATTATGAGGCTTTCACAGATGGATAAACATAACTCTGACAAAAAAGATTGTGTATCAGAGAGTTAGATATAATTTGAACATTATCTCACTATGGCGCTAGCGCTATGGCATAGATACACGGAAGTTCCCTACACCGATACAACGCTTCAGCTATTGTTCTATAAATAAAGAGTCAATGACCCAGATAATTCGCCGTTATTTCAGTGATATAGAGAAAGAAAATTAGGTCACGGTGTTATTAAAAAAAATATATCCATAAAGCAAAATAAATCCATAAAGAGCTATCACGTGTTTTAAATGGAAGAAAAAAAGCGATCCCATAACGAAATATATTGCCAATTATTGGTTTAATTTTGTTTATTTATTTAATAACTGTCCGTGACATCGTTTCCGTTAAACCTTTGGGAAATGACATTAAGTTAACTGTAAGATTGGTAGTTAAAATACACGTAATGATGGCATTATGTGTATATTATAAACATTTCAAATATCTTTTATATCATGTTTTAATATCATGTTTCCTTTTTCTGAATGAAAGATTACAATTAAACATGTTTTAATTGTAATCTGTCAAAATAAATTATTAAAATTTTAACAAATTGTTGCGATTATTTTACAACCAGTAGCGTAGATGAAGTAAATTTACGAATATAGAGTCAAATTCTGTACTCGGCATTATCCATTTTTTTATATTGTATTTTTTAAGCAGATTAAGGGGATTTTCCAAAAAAAATTTAAAAATTTCCTTTTTCATTTATATTTCAATAATTTTCAACCTTTCGCTGATTTGGATTCACTTAATTATTTTTTTTTCTTTTACTTAAAAAGTTACGTCTTATTCTGTGGATATTGCAATACAATGAGTTATGTTTGGTAAGCTTGCGTTTAGTCCACATCTCCATCCAATGATAATTTCATGTTTATATTCATTTCGATCATTTGCTCCCCGTTTATTATTTATAATTTTAATAAAATTTAAGAATAAGAGTTTTATTAGAAATTATAACGAGTGGTTATATTCAAATTTTTAAAATATTTGTAGTCAGTTTCGATACGTTTAAATTTTGTACATATTTTAGCAGTTTATTTTTAATTTATTACATTCTGACAATTCGAGTTTTCCGGTTCCGTATCATAGTTCTCAAGGGTTCCGACAGCCAACATATGGGGGAGAGGTGGTAGAAAATGGTACTCAATGATATTTTTAGGTTTCTATACCAAAATGTCAAAATCCATTTTTAACACTTATGCAATCATTTTGCGTCCATCCGTGTGTTACAGGTCTTTTTCACACGAACCGTTTGAGATAGAAAGTTCAAAGAAACGGTGGCCAAATTATAAAAGTGAGGTGCGGAAGGTTGCAATTTTATTTTAGTCTCATTTTTGAGGTAAGTTTGGGGGGAAGGGATTAAAAGGCGTTTTTGTTTGTATAATGTCAACTTTTTATATTATTTTATTTTTATATCATTTAAAGAATTACTAACAAGATGGCTCCTCACCCTATCTCGAGAAATGTCGCTAAAAAATACTTAAAATGACAAGAATATCGAGACGAGGTCGATCATTGAAATCGTAGCATCGAAATGCGAGAAATTTTTTTTTACAAATTTAGTTATCTCAATCCTAATTATAAACATAGTTTTAATAATAGCGACACAATAATTATTTATATTAATTTCTCATAACCCAAGACATAAAAAATTTAAAAATTTGTTTTTATATTTTCATTATAAAGTTGTCACAACATTAAAATAGCATTGTTTATACGAATGTGGTTGCATATGCATCACACGCGACTGGCACTACCTTCACGTATGCTTCGATCTCTCTACAGAATGATTCAAAGAACAAATCATGTAAGTTCGTCGTGCATTAATCGATTTTTAAGTTATATATTCAAAAAAATCTTATTGGTTTTATTGGTTTCCGGATTTGCAGTAATTATGGACCAACTGTATTAAAAACATACCTAAACTCTTAAGTTCTCCTTACTACTGTTCGTGCCTTGTGTATTTTAAAGTAAAAAATAGTTTTCTTATGTTGGCATCAAACCAATTCGATATTAATTTCGGAGATTCAAGATCGAACAGACAAAATTTGAACAAAAATCATAAAATTAATAAACTGATAATGTCAAAGTTTAAATGAATAATTATTAAAATGATAACTAGATACCACTAAAATTGAAATGGAAACTTCTTAAAATAATAACTAGATAATTTTAAAATTGAAATGAAAAATTCTAAACATGATAACCAGATACCGCTAAAATTTAAATGAAAAATTCTAAAAATAATAACCTGATACCGCTAAAACTTAAATGAAAAATTATCAAAATGATAACCAGGTAAAACTAAAGTTTAAATGAAAAATTCTCAAAATGATAACCAGATAACTTTAAAATTTAAATTTAAAAAATCTCAATATAATAACTAGATAACGCTAAACGTTAAATATAATTCTAAAACTACAACCAGGTGTCTTCGCGAAACGCTTTGGAGACTCGTACGTCGCGAAGAAGGGCCTGAACACTACATCTTTTCTATTATTTTTACATTTTAAAAGACCATGTCAATCCTCATCCGCCGTGTGATATCTCTCAATGGGGGTAGTGAGAAAATAAATTTTCATCTTCAAATTAGATGTATGGAAATGGAATTAAAAAACAAAATTACAGATATTTTTTCTTAAAAAAAAATATCTGTAATCCTGGTAAAATGTTATTACAATCGGCTACAAATTAAAAGAGTTTATGACACACACAAGACGACGGACTGGACGAAATTATAATTTATGTTGGTTAGGCTATGGAATTTTAATGTTTGAAGTTATATTTCTTTAGGCGCGTAATGAAAAAAACGATGAGAGTGGAATTTGAAAAAGACGGGATGAAGTTGGCACGATGCAACAAAAAATCGACATAACGAAGTTGCTCACTAAAACACATATTTACAATTTATTTCACAGATAAGCAGTTCACTATTTTATTTTTCTACTGGCTTTCTATTGTAAGCCATCAAATAAATTTTAAATTTTAATTTTTAAAGTTCAATAATTTGATTAAACTTTTGATTTTATTAATCTGAAGCAACTGCATTACATATTCGAGATTAAATTAAATAAGAATGGATAGTGCGTGTGATTTAAATATATATATATATATATATATATATATATATATATATATATATATATATTTAAATCAAATCATCGATCGGACACGTGTTTCTGCGAAGGTAACTACATGTTTCCCATAGAGATAGTGAGCGTACAGGGTGCAATCACAATTTAATTTATTTTGGTGATTTGAGAGAGGCGTCGTCTATAAATAGGCGATCGGCTGTGGGTAGGCAGTTGACGCGTTAATTGAGCGTGACCGCGCGGCGTCGCGGCGGCGCGAAAACAAACAACGAGTGACGTCACGCGCCCAATCCCCAGCTCGCCAATGGCGCGTGGGTTTTTAGCTACCGTGCTTCATTATATGCTCATGTTTAGTGAAGGTAACCAGAACCTTAATAGAAACTGCAGTATTATTATTGTCTCTATAATGATGGCGTCCTGGCGATAATGTGCACATGTCACCAATGTAGGTAATGTTGTTTTTTTTATTATTATAGTTGAATGGTACATAGTACAGTCTCGGAGAGTAAAAAATGATATTTTACTATAAAATAAAACAATTATTTTTAAAAACTACAACGATATATATGGGTAATAAAAATAAGAATAATATTAGAATAACTCGTCGTCAAGCGCGATTTCGTCACGTAAAAAATATTTATGACCGATTTTGATACTCAACAATTAATTAAACTTAATTTGATACTCAACAATTAATTAAAGTTAATTTGCAGTTATTTTTATTGAAGAAATTATGTAGTAAAAATATAAAGATTATAAGTAACCAATGATGTGATGGAGAAGTTGCTCACTTTGGGAAAGCAGCAGTTGCCCTATCTCGTAGCGCTCTAAGGTGTTTTGTGTTATTCTGTATATATATATATATATATATATACATATATATATATATATATATATATATATATATATTTATCTCTACATATTATTCCGTTATAAATTCTTAAAAATATATTAGCACACAAACAAACAAAAATACTATCACTTTTATATTATTAGCGACACATAAATTTTAGAAAAATTGGTGTGCTAAGACCACAACGTAGAAGTAAAAACTATGGCAACCAATATAATCGTACTGTATATGATGGAAATTTTCAAAACGAAAATTTAAAAAAAATTATATACGCGTATTATATAAAATTACACTCAAATAAAATATTATTCAAAAATAGAACGTAATTTTTGAAAGGATGCGCCCCGTGTTAGATAATTAACTCGCTTGGCCGATGCCGAAGGGAGCCGAGTTTACCCGATCAGCATCACCGACCCAACTTAGTTTAGTTGCTATTCAGAAGTGTGTGGGTGCGCCTAAAAAGGTTTTCACTTCTAAAAGAAACATTCATGCTGATAAGAAATCGAGACAGGAAGTAATTTTTAGATGATCTTGAATATTTTAATTGCTAAATCGTTGATAATGATTTCTGACTAGATTTGCAACTTAACATGACAGCATATACGGTGGAGTGTTCATCTAAGTTATATGCGTATGAAAAGTGACGAACTTATTTCGGAAAACCAATCAACGAACACAAGCAATTAAATGTTCAACTTTAAAATTAAAACTGGTTTTATCTTTTTATTCCATTTTTTGTCGATATATAACCAAAAAACGAAAATTAATTTCATTTTTAAACTCTTCACTCTACAGTTCTACATGATTATTGTGCACTTTTTAGTGTTCCATTGTGAAACAAGGAAACCTACATAATTTCGCTGTTCGTCCGTCCATTTGTCTGTTACAGCCTCATCGTTTCCATAATTTTCGACCTTATGGCATGGAATTTTGCAAGTAGATGTTCTCAATCGATACGTCTAAATAAAGATACTTTCCCGTACATGTAGAGGTGAAAAATGTTTTTCCGCACATCCCATTGAGACTGATATCACTTAATAAGTCCCATGAAATAAAATTATTTTTCATTTTAAACCTTGTTTTCGAAATGTTAAGCTTCATGATGAGCAGATATTTTAATTTGAAACGATGCATCTGAAGAATATGAAAAAATATAGATCACTTAATTAGAACTTTGAAATAAAATTATTTTGGTTAACTTGCATCACGATTTTGAAGAGAAATAGTTAATTATAGAACAGCCACAAATATATCTTTTTATATTGGTATGTACAACAACTTCTTGTGAATACACAAAGAAGTTTTTCGACTGATTGTTGAATCTCAAACAAAAGTTATCAGCCTAATTGTTAATTTCAAAAAACATCTTTGTTAAATCTCGGAGCATGATCTTTTGATCTTTTGACAATTACTGAAATTTCGAAAGTTACTGAAATTACTATGAACCGTCATATGGCTAATTGTAAGAAAAGTATATATACTATTTTTTGTATATTAAAGAGATCGATTAAGGTGAGATTAGACACATTACTTTACACCAGCGGTGATGCAATGGGCTATTATATTATCGATAGTATATTTACTTGTAAATAATAAAATACCCTACATAATCTCCTTCACTTTAAAAATAAAGATTTAATTTTGTCTTATGGCAAATTTTCTATACAATTTTCAAATATTCCTTTATTTACGTCGCATTTCACAAAAAACTTGGTCCATGTAATTCTCCCTATCACTTAAGGTGTATACCTTTAATTTCAATAAAATATTTAGTAATATTTAGTTTAGAATGTTTACATGAAAAATGTGCTGTAGGAGATGTAATATGTATGCAGGTGAACCTAAGAATGAAAGCTAACGTAAAGGTTTTTCCGCTTTGACCTGAACTTTTTTTGTTAAATTCCCTTCTTTTCATTGAAACATTTTTTTGGTGTATTGTATTTACCAGACAAAAAACTAATTTTAATTTCATATTTTACGAATTCAAAAAACAAGAAAGTACAATGAAATATAAAAAATATAGTACGAAGATCGAATTTCGAATTAACTAAGAAAATTCTCTTTAAAATATTTTTAATTATGTCGCAAGAAATAGTAGAAAAGCCAACAATACAGTCGGACATAAATATTTCATGGAAGATTTCAACGACAAGAGAGACTTTTTTCTCATTTGAAATATTTAAAAAAAATCAGTATCATTTGTTTTGTCTTCTATAAATTTGCGTGTACAGCAATAATATAAATTTCCAGCACTAACAAACATTATCCTCATTAATACCTCTATTGTAATAAGACATTATAAGATATTCCGCATAAATCTTTTTCACCACAATTCATTCAGTAAATCCATACTATCACAACCAAATTGGTTCTCATTTACCTCTTATAGGTACACCATGTACTAATTTTTGCTTATAGATTTAAATTTTTTGGTATAAATAAAAAATAAAAATTTTATCTGCTTCAACTTCAAGTATTGAAAATAAATACTCCATACAAACCTTAAAACGCAATTAGTAATTTTAGAGATGTTGCGTTTCACATATTTATAATTAAAGGTATACCATGTACTAATTTTTGTTTAGAGATTTTAATTTTTTGGTTTAAATAAAAAATAAAAATTTTATGTGCTACAACTCTAAGTATTGAAAATTAATACCCCATACAACCATTAAAACGTAATAAGTAAATTCAGAGATGTTGCGTTTCACATATTTATAGTTATAGGTTCACCATGTTCTAATTTTTGTTTAGAGTTTTTAATTTTTTGGTATAAATAAAAAATAAAAATGTTATGTGCTACAACTCCAAGTATTGAAAATTAATACCCCATACAACCATTAAAACGTAATAAGTAAATTCAGAGATGTTGCGTTTCACATATTTATAGTTATAGGTTCACCATGTTCTAATTTTTGCTTATAGATTTCAATTTTTTGGTATAAATAAAAAATAAAAATGTTATGTGCTACAACTCCAAGTATTGAAAACAAATACCCCATACAACCATTAAAACGTAATAAGTAAATTCAGAAATGTTGCGTTTCACATATTTATAGTTATAGGTACATCGTACTAATTTTTGCTTATAGATTTCAATTTTTTGGTATAAATAAAAAATAAAAATTTTATGTGCTACAACTCCAAGTATTGAAAATAAATACCCCATACAAACATTAAAACGTAATAAGTAAATTCAGAGATGTTGCGTTTCACATATTAATAGTTATAGGTTCACCATGTACTAATTTTTGTTTAGAGTTTTTAATTTTTTGGTATAAATAAAAAATAAAAATTTTATGTGCTACAACTCCAAGTCTTGAAAATAAATACCCCATACAAACATTAAAACGCAATTAGTAATTTCAGAGATGTTGCGTTTCACATATTTATAGATAGATTCATTATACTGTAAGCGAGTACATTTATTTATAGCAAAAAGATACTTATTAGACTATGTTCTAGAAATAAATACTTTGTACCTGCGGTGAGAGCCCAAAATAGTACTGGAGGACGGCGGGCGGGTCGCTAGTAAACAAATAAATAAAGCCGATTTAGTATTTAATTGAGGCATCTGCCGCACAGATCTTTACTGCGATCGCTCCAGATTGACCGATGACGGCGGCAGACGATGGAGACAAAACGGTCTTTTTTTATTTCGAAACGAACGAAAATAATCCTGCGAAAAATTCAGAAACTTTTCCATTGAGATTGTTTTCGCAGGGCTGTTTTTAGGTAACTCATTTTTTTTAAATGTTATACACTTTTTCTTCAAAATGATACTTAAAAATAATGTATACCGATGTGTTTTTTCTTCTCTACCTTGATCTATCGATATCAGATTTGAGTCGTCTACACTTTAAGGGACCATCGGTACTACGACATTTTATACTAGCGATAAATCCATGAATATTTGTCCGAAAGTTTCTTAGGATTTTTTACATTTAATTTTCTACTTTTGAAATGAGATACTTTCCTTCTTCATCAAGCAGGTACAGTTTTTTTGTTCTTTTCAAACTCCTGTTATTATGGTAATTAATGTATACTAGCGTGACCCGTGCGAAGTCTTCGCATTATTTATTCCATTATGAAGCTCAGATGACAGATCAAACAAATATTTTACTAAAATTGACATATAGAGGCGCAAGTATCAAAAGCATTGAGCTAAAGCGCCACTTTATTTATATGTGAGTGGATTTGAAATTAAACAAAAATTTTACCGACCGTCAATCATATTGACGTTGAGCCGTTAGATGGCAGCATTGCTGTTTTGTGTATATAATTTTAATAATTAATTAATTTGCAAAAACAATAGCAATAATGAATTTTTTAGTGGATGCCGGTGGAGCAAGCAATTATCTATAAAATGATATATAATTTATGTGGATTAGTTGTGAGGTTTTTTCTAAAAAGGGAGAGTAACATCTTAACCTTAGCGTATTAATATATATGATGATGATGATTCGTATGATATGAGAGAGAGAGATAGAGGCTTACGCAATGTTTAATTGGATAAACCACCCTGCAATCTGACTCCGTATACCACATAATATATTTATTGGAGCTAATAGAGCTTTATCCTGACAAGTTTACCAAAAACTGTTTATCTCGATGGTCTAAAAGTAAAATAAGGAAATTTCACTTATTTTTGGTGATAAATAAAAATTAATTTTCATCCAACTTTAATTGGATTATTCCTAGAGAGGAGAATACATACTTTATATCTTATTCGCTATCGATTCATTTATTTTGTTATATGTATTATTCTGGTTCATATGGATGGTATGTTAGATTTTGCAAAACTAAAACTGAACACTTCATGACAGCGTCTTGCAATCCCTAAAAAGTAATATATAAAATATATCTTAGTATTTACATATAAATAAAGGCAAGCAGTACACCAACATGGAACTAGTAATCCAGCCAAGATTCTTTTAAATTGGTTGCTATTGGTATCCGTGAAGAAGAAAATATAATAAAGATGACCGTAAAAGCTTTCAGCTTATTCTAACTAGTTCAGGATAGGTGCTTTTAGTTTAGTTTTGCATCACTTAAACTTTCATTAAATTCAATGTAACTTTTATTAAAACATTATCGTTGGTAATACCTCGATGATAAGTAATACTTAGTTAAGTAAAACTTAATTAGAGTATATTTATATTAAAAAACAGCGTATTCTTATAGAAATTAGAAATTATTTTCATTATATGTACTAAATCTATAGAATCTGAAATATTACACTGTAAATAAAATCAAAAAAATTAATTCCATAAACAAGCAGCAAACTGTTAAGTGTACGTTGCGTATTTCTATTATTATAAATAAGCTCCGCGATCCAAAGCTCCGTGGCGAAGCTAATTTTAGAACATATTCATTTTTCCATATTTAATTATTGGCTTTTTTACCTATAATACAAGGTTACCTAAAACTTTGGTATTCGAATAACTCAAGAAAGAAGTTTGGTTTGTTGACGATATTTGGTTTGTTTTCCGCTGGTATAAACATATATATTCTACCAAGTGTTGTATGGCCTAAAAAGGACCATACATTGAGTTTTGATTGAGGAAGGGAATGAGATTGGCAAGGTTTCTCTCTTCTTATTAAGTATAGGATAGCAGTATAGGATTTAAAATGTAAATATTTTCTTGCTAAAGAAGATAATGTCTAAGACCGATTCCACAAAGAATGGTTCTAAGTCAAGAACAAAAAAATGTACAGTGACTGTGCGATATCTTCTTCAATATTTTCCGTTTCAGATAAGAATTTAAGCATTTATACAAAATTCCTTTGCCAGAAATATCCACGTTATACTATTAGATTCTGATGTGTGCTTCAGACATGTGTCCAAAAATTTATGCATTTATACTAAATTCCTTTGCCAAAAATATCCACCTTATACTGTTCGATTCTGATGTATGCGCAGTCCATCGGCTGTCATTAAAAGTTCTGATATGTCAACAATTCTTGGACTGGGTCCAATCACTAATTTATTAAATGAACGTATGTGTATATGTATCCCATACAGAACTTCTTTATATACCATATCTAATAATCGTGTTCGTCTTCATTTGTGACATATAATGTATATATATATATATATATATATATATATATATATATATGTATATATATATATATACTAATTTAATATATAGCGCTCATATAGTAGATTCTGTGAACCAAACTGAGCAGAAAATTGTATTTAACTTCAACACAATAAATTAAACACACTTCAAATATATTTAATTTCATGCAAAGAATATGGATAATAGATGCGTTCTTTGTTACATCTTTATAGTTATATACAGGTTGTAACAAAAAGGTGTCTATTATTATGTAGATCATTCGATGCTAAAATTGGTTTAAAAATGTTAAGGTACTGTATGAGACAAAATCGTTCATTAATACTTTTTCAAATATGTGATATTTATTTACATAATCAGCAAAATTGTACAGCATAGTCTAAGTCGCTTCTTGGAAGGGTAATATATATATATATATATATATATATATATATATATATATATATATGTATGTATGTATGTATATTTATATAAATTGTACCGCAGAAAAAGAAAATAGTGACCACTTTGTGGTTTAAATTTTATTATTTATTCAATAATAGATACGCTTTTTTGATACTACAAATTTGATATTCAGATAACTGTATTCTCTCTAACGAGTATAATCTTGTCAAAAATGTTGTTACAGACAATTACCTTCATAATTTTTAAATCATATATTTATCTTTCGTCAAAAATAAAGTTTTTGACATTATCGTAGTAGTATCGTAAACTGAATTTTTATAAAACCCTATTTCTATAATTTAGTAGAGTTTATTTCATTGTACTATGCTTGCAATAATAATTTCTTTTTACTCATTCGTTCTCCCAAATTCTCTTCAACTTGTACTTCACATTTATCTACAGTAATCCTTCCTAACGTAGCAACAGTGTCTGTTCACAATCCTTTCTCGTACAATACCAACACCTCAAACAAAAGCCATTAGCAATATACTTAGGGCTGAGAATAGCTTTCGCATCCTACACAGACAGCTCAGCACTTCGCTCCGCCTGACAATGTAACTCTGTTCAATAGACAGGAAACAACCTGTACTTACCGCCGTCGTCGGCTCGGGTGAGGTGTGACAAAGAGGGCTGTAGGTAACACATTAACCTGATTCCTTGCTTATCATTTTTGACATCATCGACGTCGATGCTGAAGTGGTGGGTAAGTGGGCGCCGGGGCGCTTGGAAATTTGCCTAAGCGGCGAGTGCTGCAATTGAAAGGGGGCCTCCCCCTCAAGACGGTTACGTCATGGAAGGGAAAGATTAGTATAATGTTACAGATTGTAAAAGACGTTTAGTTAAAATTATAATGGCATAAAGTAATTAATTTAAACACTACGAAAGGTGTAAGTAACGCATGGTCTGCAGTTTTTTTTTCTAATGTACTCGCATATGAGGAATTAAGTTCTAGCTCTGATCGGATCAAGTTGAGTTAGCTCGCTCGGCTAAACTTGAGTAAGCTTGTTTGTTTACCCATTTGTTAAGGACATTGGTCAATGGATTATATTGTAGTAATCTGTAGCCTGATATGTTTTTTGTTTTTCATATTCCAAAGTCCTATTAATTTACATACAATAATTAAAAATAATAAACGAAGCGTACCTAACTTTTTTAATAAATAGTACAACGACACTTTATTTATATTTACGGAGCAGCTTTTATGTTACATGTAAACAAACAAACAAATAGTAAAAAATAACATTATTTCTCAAACTTTCGAATTCGTATCGAGATAATATTCTCCTCGTTTTATTTCTGGCAACCCACGTTACAATAAAATTGAACATTTTATTAAAATATATGTATAGATTTTAAGTTATGAGTGTACAAGTAGACAGAGAGACAAAATTCCAGCCTATTTCGTGGTCTTCAAACAATATTTCCTTTTTTGCTTTCGCTGTTTGATTTTATAGAGTTTTAATCGAATTATATATAGATTATATACAGAGTTGACGGAAAAATTGCTGTTTTACGAAAACGGAGAGTAATTTTGCGGTAATTATTTTGAGTATCCGTTTTTTAATTAGGAAAAAAGTATAGATTATTTTCAATAGCCTCTTTGGCTCTCAGAACTAAAGTTGTACAAAATTTTAAAAAATACTGTATATCGCATATCGATTTCGCAATTCAAGAACGACAAATAACACAGTGCATTCATTACCTCTTTTATTCGTTTGACTTGTCTAATACTATTTATTCATATAATAATATTTATAATCAATATATGTTTAAATATAAAAAGAAATACGCATTTTTTCTCATTTAATATATCGTGGGGGATATAAATTCACAAAAAAGGAAAAAAAACTTCTGTCTCGAAATCTGCTAAAGTGAAAATTATTAAAAAATAAGGCTACTATAAAACTACTTAAAGTTTACTAAAAAAACATAGCGTTGATTCTAAGTTTTATGGTCCTTGAGATATCTGCTATATTTTTATACTGTGAAAAATATACTAGGTCATACATTTATATGGTAAAAAACAATATTAATATTTTGTAAGAGGTAACAGAAATACTTTAACACTTAAATGTTCATATATGCCTAAATGTGTACGAGTACCAGTTTTACTTGTACTTGAAAGGTTTTAGTCATACTTCATTATTATAAAATTAATAAGATGAAACAACCTGTCAAGCGCGAGTAGAACTCGCATTACCAGAGTTCCATACACATGTAAAAACTCGTAAATATTTAAGGGTAAATAGTATTTTTATTAAACTGTTCAAAAATATTAATTTTTCACAACGTAAATATTTTGACTATCATAACTTTCCACTGGTGTAAAATTAAAAGGCATATTTCAGAAATTAAAACATAAAATATAATCGTTATAGCTTTCCTATAACTTTTAAAAATTCTAATTTTTTTCATAATTTTAAGTTGAGTTTCAGAAATAAGGGTGGAGATATATTTTTTGCATTTTTTTTTCAACATACTATCTAACATTATGACAAATAGTTTTAGGGTCCTTATTTAATAATACCCTTAAAAAATTATATCCCACACTATACATAAAATTTTAAAAAAATCGTGTACATAGCTTCCTACCCTAAAATTTCTTATTAATTAGCTATACATATGTGTAGATTAATATGTTTTATTGTGGTTTCTAACAAAACAGCTGTGATAGATAAACAGACAGACACATACGTGAGTGACTTCATAAGAGTTCCGTTTTTTCCATTTGAGGGACGCAACCTTAAAAATGTCATATCCCATATTTATTGTACCCATCTCAATTTTCTACATATTTATTTGTATATGACAAAAATGCATATGACAAGAATGTTATAGTTTACCAGCTATTTTAAAGATATTTTTTATTACATTAATAAAAATAATTTGAAATTGTTATGAAAAACGATATTACTAAGATGTTTAATTTTTAACCATGTCACTTTTTCTCAAAGTTACTTAGTTTTTCTTCTTCTTTCTTTACGTAAACGACAATATTTTAGATCTTTCAGCCACCATAGAAACCTGTAGTCTATCAACGGTTTCCTTAGAAAAAAAAACTATTAATATAATTGCCCCATTCGTTTATTCGGTTATTTTGAGCTCTTATGTACTAAGAATGCAATTATAGTGAGAGTGATGGAGACGCACAGTAAATCCGTATATTAAAAAGGTTGGTTTGTAAGTTTACGTTGATCGAAAATATTAAAAATATACCTTTTCAGTTCGAATAAAAGTCACACTGCGAGATTTCTGCACCCATTTTAATGCAAACATTCAAGAGTATACAGTATTTCTATTAAACTATTACAAATATAATATCAATAGGCGCCATGTACATACATCGCTTTTCAAATTTTTCACATATGCAATAAAAATGATTTTCTAGCCTATATGTGCCTAATTTTTTATTACAATTTGACCGAAATCATTCTGCCTTGAAATACTTATTAAATGCTACAATCACGTTTTTCAGACTTTTAATATACGTGATTTTTAATAATAAAGAATATTAATAATCAATTGCAATCGCATTGTAAAAAAACTATTTTAATATAAACTTTGACGATGGCCGTGAAAGAAAAGTCAACGTTAAAAATTTGGGGATGTACCCCTAAGAAAATTAAAAAGAAGACAAATTGTTTTTTTTATTAATATGGTATCACGTAATTTAATCACGTCTTCCTATTATTTCATCACAGTTAATGTCAACTTGAAAGAGCTACTATCTTGTGTCAAACCGACGAAAAATGAACGGATGGACATTACTATCTAAAGAGTTAATTTTTCATCTATAATTTTTCATTACTCCAAAGATCAATAGATGAATATTACAAAATAGTAATAAAAAAAACAGAGAAAATCTTAAAAAAGTGTATAATTATTTTGAACACAGAAAAAGCTAGACTTATGTTTCCCAAAGTCGACTGAATGAACCCACAGAGCTCGATTTCCACTTGCCAGGGATCCACGTCAGTAAAAGAAAGATACGAGGGCCATGAGATGTAAGTGGGAGTCCATGTGAGCGAATCACAGAGGCAAGTCATCATCCACATTCAGGCTTCCCTTAAATGACATATCACAACTAACATGGATAGAGAATTAATACATTCGTTTGGTATTTCATAAAATTGTTTTGCTTCGTATCGTGCAATGTTCATGTGTAAGTTTTTACATAATGAATTGCAATCCAGAGTAGTTCAAACCAAAGCTTTGCATGTACTTCTAACCATTATAAATAAGAATAATAAACAAATGAAGAATGTTTTTTTTTCTTTTTCCATTTACCCACTATAAGAAAGCTCTATCTCATAATGAGCAGTACTATAACAAACGCGTTTGATGTTAATAAATTTGAGAAAATTTAATATAAAGCAGGCTGTCAATTGCAGTGCTTCAATAGACTACCCATTGAAAAAAAAAGAAGTCGTCAAGTGCTCGACGAGGCAAAAAAGTTTGATAACCCCTGTGCTAAAGACAATACTTATTTTCGGACGGCCATATTCCCTTCGCTGAAATCAAAATTCCCATAGAGTATTAAAAAAACAACAACCTCGATACTGTTATACGATTGAGACCGTCGAACCATAAAAACTACACAAGCATTCCTAGCAATTATCCAAAGAGGATACTCGCTATGCGATCGTAAACGAGCACAAAAGACTCTCAGAACTCAAAGATGACTGATTACAAAGTAAATCGCAGCAATGCGAGTGGGCGGCCCGAGCGTTTGGTTTCCGCGTGATTCCGCGAATTAGCAATTATAAATAGATCTGTTAATGAGCAATGTTCGAATGCCAATCTGTGACCGAAATGGAAGGGTAAATATATGCTTGGTGATATGAAGAGAGGACTGCGAACGGCTGCCAGTAAGAAGGCGTTCTGACGGAGCGATAAAAGTATAGAATTACAGCTAATTACGAGACATCAGTTGCGCCTGCCAAGTGTCTTATTCCATAGGAATTGTCTATGTTGCCATTCGTTAAGTTCAAGGTAAATGGACCGAAAGTAATTCGAGATCTCGTCCGAGAGAGAAGTCTCTGGAGCTCTTATAATGTAACAAAAAGAACTGTAATGATAATATTTAAGTATATTCACGGTAAGATACAACAGTAATATTTTTAGTCTATTAATATTATTTTTATATTAATACATGAAGGAGCCTAGAGGACCATCATAATTAATAAGACCATCATAAATAATGCTTGATATCTATCAACGATAATGAAACTGAAGATGTTAAAACATTTTAAACTATAAACCCATTAATGAACATGTTGGACGTGGGATAAAAATGATATTAACAATAAAATCACAGCATACGGGTTCGAGGGTGCAATGCTTAAAACATAACATTGTATGATGGATCATTAAACGATGGTTCTCAATATTTATAGGGTTGTAACCCAGGTTTTTGGCCACATCCATAATCAATTATGATTTAATTATCCAGAAATCACGCTTTTTATTTTGTTAATAACATTAATATTCCAAAATAAAGTTAATTGTATTTCAAGTAACGGATATATGAAGGACCAAATGTTTCTTTATCGATTAAAATAAATTAAGAATGTTTCATAAGGCTATATCTACAGGTGCAGAGGAAATGTTTTCGAAGCATTTATAAATCAGTTGTATGAAATGTCACTTATTAAAAAATTATTTTGGCAATATTTTCAGTATCCCATGGGAATTAGACATGCTACATATATAATAAATATGATTAAAAATGATCAATTTTAGAATAACGTGCCTCAAACTGAATAGTGGAACCCTTATGACATCACTCGCATGTCTGTCTGTCCATCTGTCTCAGCCGATTTTCTCAGAAACTTTGCGACGACGAAACTTGAAATTTGGCACATTAACAGATCTTATTAATCCACATTTATTCTAGCTAACTGTTTTAAAATATTACAATAAGAATTAAAGACGAGGTGAATGAACTATGCGAAAAAAAAATTTCAATTTTATAAATCGTGTGGGGTTATAATTTGAAAGGGCTTGTGACAAATTCAAAAATATTTCTCAATTTTAAGTTGCATATTTAAGAAGACATTCCAAACAATACGCAAAAATGCAGCATCCCGCTACCCTTATTTCGGAACTGATTAACCCAAAATCACGGAAAAAGGTTGTCAAAATCTAAGTAAAAGATTATAGGAAAACTATAGTGATTATCTTAGATCTTATCATTTTTTAAATATGCACCATAGTTTACGCCTGTTAAATATATAGTAGGCAATATATTTATGTTGGGAATAATGAATATACATATATATATATATATATATATATATATATATATATACACATATATATACATATATATATATATATATATATATACATATATATATATATATATATATAATAGTTTAATAGAAATACTATGTGCCCTTAAATGTTTATAAGTACCTAAATGTATACGAAATTATTTTAATGGGAGTTCTACCCGAACTTGATAGGTTATTTTCATGTGCAAAATTTTGTGCTGTGAAAAGGGCCACTTTTCGCCGGTTTATGGGAACGTTGATGTTCAAGTTTTATAGTTATCGATTATCGATTTTAATTAGCGATTTTAAAAACGATATCAATATCGATAATTTTTTGACATCGTTTATCATTAATATATATAGTTACAATTAAAAATGCATGTTGAGATAAATCTAGTGTTTTGAAAGTTAACAACTTAATCAATAGATAAGTTCTAATGTTACCGATGCCAATGTTAACAGATGAACTAAATAAATTGAACAGTATAAAAACCATAAATAAAATTATTGTTAATAAAAAATATTACTTAAAAAATACAATTCTCGTTCAATTCTCAATTCAATTCTCTAAATCTAAATATAATTTTCAAATTTATCGAATGTTAAATTGAAAGTAAACATTTAAAAAAATTTAGTGTGGCTGGTACATTGTATTAAAATGTTATTTGTAATGTTTAAACACTTTAATTGTCATCAAAATCTGAAAATTTTAATGGAAACTTATACGGTGAATTAAAATTAGTTTTTAGATTTCCGATCCTCTTCCGATCACTTGCGTGTCTGTCTGTTATAGCCATTTTTTTTCAGAAACCGCTTGAGTAGAAACTTGAAATTTTGTACAGTTATAAAGCATATTAACCCATATGAATAACGACAGTATATTTAAGACAAAAGTATATTTATATGAGAATATTAGCAGACAAATGAAGTATTCGATTTTTTAAATTCAGGTTTAGTGTGAAAGAGTTAGTTATAAAGGTATCAAAATGTTATGAATCCAAAAATATTTATTTCATAATTTTCGATAGTCTATCTTCAGAGACATACTGAACAACGTGTAAAAAAATTTGCTCCAACCCCTCCCTCCTCCCACCGCCACTTCCCTAATTTCTTTTAAAATATATTAGTTTTTGGGTTATTGACGATAAGATACATGTCTCCCTCTTTAATTATGTTAGGTATTATTAAATATTTATAACGCTCATGATCCATATTAGTGATGAGTTGTAATAAATAAGTAGTCTCATTTCGAACAAGGTACGGAACCTTCGATGAGCACATCAGACTCGCACTTGCTCCGTTTTATTTTGTATACAAAAGTTTGTAAAGTAAATTAAATTATTTGATTAAGAACTCATCAGACCCGTGCGGAAAGTTTGAAGTAGCAAATAAAGATATGAAATGCCTATCAATTCTCATTATGCTATGGTTAAACATTCATTTTGACAAATATACATTCAGTTCAGAAGAAATATATATGGTTTTAAGTTATTTCATAATTGCGAAGTGCAATTCCCAAATGGGCAGGCAGGTCGCATCGTTGTGCTACAGCTCCTTCGAGTGGAATACAATTTTCTGAAAAATATTTCGTTAAATAATTTGTCAGATTACTTATTGTTAAATTATTTTGGACAACTCTGATCGATGATATTGAGAGAAAAACGTTACTCATCTAATACACTTTTTTTTTTCTTTTACATACAGGAAGAAAGTTTCGCACCTCATAATATTTAGAAGATAATAGACGTAACTGGACTTACGAGGCATTTAAATGAAACAGAACCTTTTAAAGTGAAACTTTCTTTAGGCGCACCATATGCACTTTTTTCTGTGTAGGGAACGAAACAGAGCCGTCACGCTAGAGATGGTGACTCTGAATCGGGTAATCTCCCTTCAGCATCGGCGAAGTGAGTTTACTATTCTCTTTTCGGCATCGGTCGAGCGACTTCATTGTCTAAAATATAATGCAAAGAATGCTCTCGTTTCAATAATTACCTTTTATTTTTATTAGTAGAGTACTATTTGAGTATAATTTATATAATATGCGTATGTTATTATGTTTAGTTTAGATTTATTTAATTAAATTTAAATCTAAGGTATTTATAACATATTTCAGTTTCCATAAATATGTTGTTTCATTATTAGAATATGATAGCGATGAAGGAGTCAAATCAGAGCGAAATTTCACTGAATTATTAATTCACAAACATAATTCATATATTTTGTAACTAATGTTACCTAATGAGTATAGACATATAAATAAATAAATGTATCTTTAAATTGTTAATTGTATATGTATATATTTATATATATATATATATATATATATGTATGTATATATATATATTTATATATATATATATGTGTGTGTGTGTGTGGGTGTGGGTGTGTGTGTGTGTGTGTGTGTGTGCGCGCGTGTGTGTATGTGTATGCGTGTGTATGTTTTTGTATTCAAAACTTCTTTAGGTGCACCATGCGCACTGTTTTAAAATTTGGTCTTTCCACTATGTTTTTTGTCTCCGAAAATAAAATTGTATAACAAATAATTTTTCATTACTACAGAGGACAAGAGATAAATATTACAAAATAATAATACAAAGAAATAAATAATATAAAATAAACACATGAATTGTCTCTGACCTCAAGATGGTTTGAGACGATTTATGTGTTTATTTTGTACCTTGTCTTTAAGCACATATCCTCAGCGTTAAATACGCATCAAATTGGTTTCTGTTTATATAATTGTCTCAATATAATGTGACATCTACCATTTTACACCACCAACTAACATCATGAGGCACCGTACCGTGTTTCAATTCAGTAGTTAGGGTTGTTCGGGTTGTTCCGGATTTTCAAATTTTCTTCTTCGGGAAATTGGTCAAGACGTTTTATGAATACGCTTCCTCAGAGTATATAATATATACCGTTGAACTGAGAAATAAGTATAACTTTAAGAGCACGATATGCATAGATTTTTAAAAATTACAATAATGCATAGATATTTAAAAATTATCATTTCATGCATTTTCCCAAAATAATTTCTTTTACTGTTCACATACACATATTCATTTTCTTTGCATCTTGTATTACAAATATATTGTTCGCCGTTACAATACACGTTTTTCCATTCACAGTTGAACAAACTTGATCGCTCATGAAATGTATTTTTGCATGAAATTTATTAAATAAATTATAATAACAACTCAAAACGATCATCGAATCTGAAGCGAACTAAATTTCGATTGCCAATCGAGTTTTCGTAAACCGATGAACTCCGCACAATATCTTATACGATAAATCAGTACAAAAAACCGTATATAAAGTACCAAAATCGAATTGAATCGATCGTAGACTTGTGCCAAAACATTGCTTAAGATATGTTTATTTGACTTCTAACTCGTGTTTACGTGAATTTTTACCAAACCGCCAGATGTCTGAGAATAAACACTGTTTGCCGCAGTAGCAATCAGCTGGCTACGTAGAAGTATGGCGGAGCCATTCACAATTGAGTCGGCACACTATCCATACTTTACTCGCTGTTTCTAGTTATCAATGCAACAAGCGATATATGGTTCCGGCACATATCAGTACTTTTAATTACAGACGATGGTAATGTGCGCAAATGAGAACAATAGGATGCCATCAAATATGGAAATAAAATACGTTCCAGTGCGAGTTTGATTTGATTATCGAGGTCTCCTTACTTAGTTTGAAGTGAAATTACTTTGTTGATCTTAAGTCATCGCTGATATGGTCTTTCTAGAGCAATAAATATTTAATAATACCTAATATAATTAAGAAGGGGATATTATTATTATTATTATAGCATTTTGTTCCTTAATACTTAATACTATTTTATGTTGTACATTATGCTTTAAGATAGTTATGTATTAAGGACCTTTCTACGAGTTTAGGCCTCCTCCATCTCTCTCCATCGTTTCTTGTCTTAGGCTATTCTTACACAGTCGTTATTTGTAAACCTTGTGAGTTCGTCCTAACATGTTTCCAGAGGGCGACGTCTTTTTCTTTTTCTGGGAGGGCTAGTCTATGTAGTAATTCTTCTAGTCTATCTCTCTTTGTCTTGACGTGCAACGTGACCGGGCCACTTCAATTTAAGTTTTTTTGCAGTTGGTTAAAGCATCGATAATATCATTTCTGTCTTTTCTTTTATTTCGCTTCTTTGTGACTGCTCGCGTTTTTTTTCTCTTAGTTTAAGATTGAGAATATTTTTCTCTATGGCCCTCTAGCATGTTTAAATTTTTTTTACCGTGTGGATATTACAGATATAGGTTTAGTTTGTGTGGGAACTTATGTATTATCATGAATATCTCTTAAACTGTCAAATCTAAAATCATCATTCTATTTTTTCTAAACCTTTGTTTAGGCTGCTAAAGACCCTGTTTTCTTCATAATGTTAGGTACAGTAATTTCGGAAATAAAGGCAGGTGGGAACGTTTTTTTGATTATTGTTAAGTATATCCTTGAATACGTACTACTTAAAATAATGAAAAATATTCATTAAAATCCTTATAACTAGCTCTTTCTAATGATACTTTACAATATATGCATATAGAATTAAGTTTTTTATTGATTACATAATGTGCCCACTTCCCCTAAAATTTCCATATAAATATTTATGAGTGTTAACTATTGTATGCTTTATTACTATGTCAAATTTTAAGTTGATGTATCGAGTGGTTTCTGAGGGTAACAATTGGGACAGATCGATAAACGGACGAGCGAGTGATCTCCATCCATCGTTTTTTTAGGTATTTTTTAATTATAACTTTGGAGTTGGGAACGATGGAAAACTATTTTTAATAATTTTTGGAGCATTTTGTTAATGGTTAGTATAATTTGATATCCTAGGTGAAGGGGTAAAAATTACTCTAATTATGAATTATTTTTTTGTACTTAACGTTTACTTCCAGCTCAATCCTTAGAGTGTCAAATTCAGTTTAGTTCATAGCATGGTTTCTGAGAAAAAAGGCTATGATAGACGAACGGACATAAGAAATCTAAATCGAAATCCCATACCCGAACTTATTTTCTGTGGGACACCATACAATTTTTCTCCTTTTTATAACCCCATCAAGATCTTACTACTGTACCCGAACGGATTTTCAAACAATTGCAATAGAGATAGATTAGAGCCAGAATTTACACGTGATTACATTAGTGTAGTGTACGTGTACGAATTTAGAAGCTAGTATTAAATATAGATTTTTGAGAAAAATTGTCAAACTTAGAGAAAATTCGCGCGCTACTCCGACCTTCAAACTTAAAACAATTCAAGCAAACGAAATATAGAGTGAAAATCGAGGAAAAATTTTCACTATCGACGACCGCCCACAGTAAACCGAATAACAAAGTATAACTCGGTGACAATAGTAGTTTGTAAACAGTATTCACTGTTGCATAACCCAACTAATTACTAGTGTTTATTTTTAAATAAAGAATTAAGTAATCTTACTGATTCTTATTCGAAAGCTTTAGCTACGCTCGCTACGCCGCCATTCAATTTAAATTTACCTATAATACGCGTGCAACTAAAGTCGGAAGTGCCTCTCTACGCAAGATGGCTAGAATCTGACGTGATCCCGGCGTTCGATGATTAAGCTTGTTATTTCTGAATTTAACACGTCAGCAAGTTGTCAAGGGGTACTCATAATATATGTTGAGTATTCGCAATCTGCTGATAGACAAGTAGGCTTTGACGTAAATGGGTTAAGATTTTCGAGTCACTTAATTTACAACTGGGAAAATTTCATTTGTCAAACGCAACCGTTTGACAAATAATGAAATTGAGAATCATCGTCGATAAGTCCCAAGAATTATTTCAAGAATTTTCTGCTTTTGTAATGACTAACCTATTCGTTCAATATTGTTTTTTTATCCGTGACTATTTAGATAAATATTTTTTTAGATTAAATTTTTTACGTTATTGTTTTGTAAATGTTATCTAAAACCTATTATATAAAATTTATAAAACAATAACGAATGGAAAAATTTGTGAAAGCTTGTATCTTTCATAGAGCTTTTTCATTCATTTTATTCATTTCTGTTATAGATAAATCATCTCAAAAATGTTTTTTTATAAAGTAATTTCAAATCAAAAATATATTTGAATTAGCTACGAACTATTGTCGGACAAATCAATGAGTGTATACAGAGCACGTATGCACATATAGAAACACTTCTCATAATACAATTCCCGATTATTCACCAGCCTGTAAGCCTCTTGTTTATTTTTTATTACATTCATCAGTTTTTAACAGACAATCAATTGAAATCCCTAACGATAAAATTGAAGTTTGAGTCCAAAACCAGTTTTTATTTAAAAAAAAACTTTATGTTACGAATGTTTTATGTCTATTTTATATCTCAGAAAACGGAGTGTCTCTCTAACTCTATCTCATCTAAATGGCAAATAAGAAACAGATCCCACCTAGACTGTATAAAATGTACTTGTACATCAAGACCAAGCTTCCGCTGTTGACAGCTGGACGCGCCGGTAGTTTTTTTTTCTTGGAAAAGGTATATAATAATGTAGGAATAAGTTTATTAGAAAAATAATATAAATAAAGAAAAAATAACCTATTTGTGATATTTAAATTTAATAAAATTATAAAAGTTAATCAAATTATAGTAGTTAATAATAATTATATAATAAAAATATAATAATTTAATAAAAATATAAAAGTTTTTTGTAAAATTTTAAAAATAGGATTGTGAAACAATTTTTGGAGAAATATTTTGTTTCAAAAATTTTGATTTTGTTTTAATTAATGAAATGATTGAGTTATTGCTTCAAACCTTATTAAATTTCTGACGCAAAATTTATGATCACCAGGAATATTGCAGGAACTTTAAAACTATTTACGATATAGGTTATTGAATATATTTGGCGTTCATTTTGTAGAAATTCATTATTCACAATATAGAATCACAAGATAGAATCTTTGCTTTGCTAATAAGAAAGTAGAAATAATACTACATCACGTAGTTTTATTTAATTGTGGATATATGTTATTTTGGCTCGACAAACCACAAATTAGCTTTTATTTTATCTATGAAAAGGCTTGATCACTCGTGAGAATGATACGACTAATACTTTTTGGAAAAGTTATCGGAGATTATTGCAGGACAAGAAATGCGAATCAACCCCGCTCGTACAAACTTTAAATTATTTAGTAGCTACCCATGGCACTTTTAGCTTCCCCCAATGTTATTGCTTAATATCGTATCCTTCGGCTGTAGGACTGAATAATAAAAATCTTGAAAAAGAAATCTATTGATTTTATTGAAATCGGTCAAAACTTTTGAACGATTTTAATAAACTCAATAAATGTTATAGATGTATCTAAAACACACTTTTTTAAATTATGACAGCGTGGACTGATGATAAGAACAAAAAAAATATTTTTATTTTTGACAATTTTCAAAGAAGTAGTTATAATAGCAAAAAAAAATAACTATTTTTAATTTTATAAAATAATTTATTTCGTCTACATGTACGATAATTCATTTTTTTTCGAATATTTAGATACTGTTCTAAAAAAAGTAATTTTTGGAAATTTTTGAAAAACGTTATTAGCATGCAATATAAAAAGAACACCTTTTTATCTTAAATACGTTATTTATTACAATTTTATGAAATTTATAAAATAAGCAAATATATGGAAAACTAGTAAAACTTCTTCAAATTCTTGAATACTATTTATTATTACATTATTTTCATTTAGTCATTTCTACATTTAGTCATTTAAAGAAATATAACATTAAGTGCTAAAGTAGAGTTCAAATTTAAAAAATCTATTTGTAAGAGCTTACTTACAATTAGAACAAATAATGGTTTTGTAACCGATTTGATAATCCACATTAGACTAATAATAATAATGCTTTTATTACTTGTACAGGAACCATACGATTTGACTTATATATGATGAATCTCAATTTAATAACATGTTTTTTCCACAACAGTGAAAAGCCACTTAAAGGAAAGGTTTTCAATTATTCATATCAGTGGGATAACTCACATTATCAAATCAACTGCAAATGAACTCAAAGGCTCACAACATGTTATACGAGTATATGATGTAAAGGACAATAAAAATTTATAACACGGAAGATATTAACAATGCTTTATTGACTGAGGCTATAAATATATTGTTATTATAAATAATTGTAATTTTAAAGTATTTATGAAATTGATTAAAAATTATGGTCGCAGAACTTAGTATTCTCAAGTTATATAATATTTAAATATGGTAATAAAGACCAATAGTTTCTATTAATCTTCACTCCTAGTGGGAACAGCTGCTAAAAAGACTATTCGAAGCCGATCCGATCGGAGTCATATTCATCCTTCTTATCCGGCTTTGACCTTAATACTTTAAGAACATTGATAGTAATTTATAACGTAATTTTCCCAATATATCCTTTATAAATAATTTTAAGGTTTTGTAGTCACATGGCAAAAACAAAACACATATTATACTGCATTGTTCATATGTCCGCCAGACGGAATCATATTTGTTGCAGTTTTAAACTGATTGTGATAAAAGTTTACAGAAAAGCTTATACGAATTACGTGAATGCATATGAACAAAGTAAAAAATATTTTTTTTTATTTTATGAAGTATCTTCCCATACAAAAAACTTGAGGATGAATTTGTTAAACTGGCCCCATTGTATTTTTCACGAGTCTCTCTGAAGCTTATCGTCCTCTAACTTTCGAATGAATATAGTAAACCTATATTAATAAATTAACGATATATAGTCAACTAAATTACTGTAGTGTTGTAGTACTACAAAGATAACTCTTGCCGAAAATACTTTATCAATTTATTTCGCATAAAGTTTGTTCAAACACGTATAATGGATAAGAAATCTCTAAGAAGTATTTTCAGCTTACGTCTTCAATACTCAATGACGCTCTCCTATCTATGAAACGTCAATATTCTCTGCGAACAGATAGCAGACAAGGATGCTGCGTGCAGTGCGGCTGTCATGGGCGAATGACGCAACCGGGCAACTGGGACACGTCAATAGCTGTCATGACGTTAAACAATATTGACGCTAACTTTAGGACTTGAATGTCAAGTGTAAATATAATGCAGAACGTCTGCTGGAGATTGATATTGCGTATTTATGCGGAGTAGGTTGAAATAAAATATTTCTTATTTGACTGAATTATTAAAGTTTCTTCGTCGGATATGTTATAATATTATATTTAACCATGAACCGATAATAATAATTTGTTCAAATGATTAATTTTAAATTTTTAATGAAATTTGCTATCATTATTTTATTTTTTAACTATTATATACAATAAAATACTTATTTGTATTGTATATTTTACTTTAATTACTATTAATTAAAAAATTATAATACATCGGAAAGAAAAATAACGTAAATAATTACACTTAATTAATGTTTTATCGAATTAACACTTTTTAACTTACAAAGGGATACAAGAGTAAAGTAAATCATATGACGTATCTAAACACGTTGTAGTGCGTAGACAATTTCTCAAAAAAAACTTCCTAAGTACGAGTACAACTCGCAATACGAGTTTTCCGTATAACTTAGGCGCATATAACCATTTTAATTACGTAATATTTCTATTAAACTATTTAAAAATATTAATATTACTTCCCCCCATGTAAATATATAAATATTTTACATAATATACCATTCATAAACATAATAAATAAACGTTTTAAAATACAAAGCTATTTTTCCAGTTCGTTTAAGTTATTTGTATGGAGTTTCTATGAATTTTCGCGAATGCTTTCCAGTTCATTTAAGTTATTTGTATGGAGTTTCTATGAACTTTCACGAATGCTTTCCAGTTCATTTAAGTTATTTGTATGGAGTTTCTATGAACTTTCGCGAATGCCATAAGTTGGTCGACTATTACTCGTAAACTAGTAAAATCATCTTAGCTATGATAATTTTATTTGTAGTTTAATTATATATATATACCACTATTATAAATACTTTCCAGGCGTTTATAAATAACGGTTTAGCTGGCAGAGGTGGTAACACGTAACATTAAACAAAAATTACCACTTTTAAGCTTCATATTTCGTAAACGGATCTCTCTATCGAAAAAGTGTTCATGACGTGGCCTTCCGATATTTCATATCTACTCAAAGATATGAGAAAAAAATTCTACCCCACTATGTAGACGAGATATACTAAATTTGTTTTAAAATATTTTGTTTCATAACTTTGTAGGCGTTATAAATATGTATAAACATGCAAGATTCAGCTTTATAGCCATCGTAGTACACGAGTAAAACGATTGTGACTCACAGACAGACAGATGGACGTGGCGAAACTAGAATAGTTCATAGTTTGGCTACAGAACCCTACAAAACGCACCGTATGCACTCCGCGTATTATTTACATGAAACAACTTAAGTTACTTTAACCTCACTATATTTAACTTAGTACCTTTCAAATTCCGCATAAGAGAAACTTGGAACTTGATATAAGTTTAGAGTTTAATTATCTTTTTTGGTTGAAAGGGTAGTCTAAAAAGAACTTGCCTTATTTTGACATTAATATTTTTGGTGAGATATAATTAAATCAACCGAATGAAATTAATTATTTTACATAGCCAGGTTACTGGGTTAATTAAACGTTAAGAACATTACTAGTTAAATTATATATCTAGAATATGCTCACTAGAAACTCACTAAATAGAAGTTAACATAGCATAGCATTTCCATGCGATCACCCGTTCAAGTAATGCCCGCTTTCATTTGTTCGACATGTTTTTTAATAATCAACGACAATAATTTTTTTTACAATTTTCCAATTGTAAAATTGGATACATACCCAATTGTCCACTGTGACCCAATTTAATTACTTACGCTCAATCTTCAGTAATGATGACAAAATTCATAGCGATATTACTCAAAGAAACGTAATAAGCTCCAATGGAAACAACCCACAGGTGTGACGTGCTATAGAATAATGCCACTTAAATTCAGAGGGAAAATGTACAAAATAGCTATTAAATGTATGTTTCAAAATGTTAGACCAACAAAATAATATACCAACAAACTACACACAACACTAAAGTGCAATTACGCTGGTCAATGGGTATACCTTCACCAGATAAATTAAAAATGAATTCATAGGAGGATGATTTAAAGTCGCCAGGATAAGAAAAAAAACATAAAATAAGAGTACCTCCGATGGCGTGGATAATCAGAGACGCCCAATGATATGGATATACCCAGAGACACAAAGAATTCTGAATTACGTTGGCCGCAAGAAATGTAAATGGGAAAAGATAGGGCAGAAAAGAGAAAAGGTCGGGTAGAATAGCAAACACTAGATCAATGATCTTCTAGAATTCTAATGAACACTATCCTGAAGCATGGCGAAGTCGTGAGCATGTGGAAGAGATTAGTTAACAACTCGATAAATGCAGGTCAACAATTAAAAGAATGTAAGACGACATTCAGTGATGAAGCTCACCGCGGAAAACGGGAGAGACGGAGAATATGTGAGTCATACAATAATTACCTAGATGAATAAGAATTATGAATTGAAAGTTTCAACTACACGACATATTTTGGCCTCATTTTGCATTTTCTTAATGGTGTTAGTTGATTAAGGAAAATATTGTAGTTTTTTAACTGGTGAATGAAATCGTGTGTTTCCAATATGGATGATATTTAAAATCTGCAGCAGAAGTAATTTTTTTCGCTTAATGAAGCGAAACAAAATCGATCACATGGTGAGCTTGCCTAAATTTGCCAACAACTAAACGGGAACGTGAACGTTACCCACCACTTAGTTAACGAAAATCAAAAAAGTGTGAAAGGCGATCAACTCGACGCTGGCACATCACAAAACCATATTCAGTGGAGGAGAAGGACTAGAAAAGTCATCCCCGATTAAATTCGACAAACAGTCTATAATAGTAGCAGTAACGTTAATAATATTTTCTACTAATTTTTAGAATTGAGTACTAAAATACCTATTAAAAGAAGAAATACCAATCTATTTGTTACTGTTAAGTAACAATTAGTTTAGTAAACGAAAATGCTTGGTTGTTCCGTGTAAGTCCAGTAGATCCTAAGAACTCCCAAATTACGAGCTTTGATCATACCGATCATGAGAATTTCACGAAGCTTACCTGCCCAGGGTTAAGTGACGAAACGCTGACGCTCCGAAACCAGACCAAACCTATTCTAGCCGACCCACAATCGCGCATCAATCGGCGACGTACCCGCAATGAAAAAAAGATTTGTACCACTTTCGTACTAAACCAAACGAACCTTGACTTAGTTTAACGGTTTCTCGGAAGCTGTAGCGGGTCGGGCTGTTGCAACCTGCCGCCGCTCTGCATTGCCTCGCGATATAAATATATCGCACGGCCGATATTGAGAATGCGAAGAACGTAACAGGTGCGTGTCGTGCGGCGCGAGCGACGTGGCGCGCTTGCTTTACGAGGAACTGCAGGCGTATTAAAACGTCAAAGAAACGGAGCAAGGATTTTTTTAAATATTTAAAATTAATTTATTTTGTAAACGATATGAAATATCACGAGGAAGCAATGCCGGTGCAGATGGGTCATGCGAAATTGCGTAAGACAAGTGGAAAATTAAAAATGCGCTTGATACACTTAATGAATATCTCGTTTCATATTCTAAAGACGATCGTAACCTATGGAAAAATTCTTGAGCCAGAAATATTCTCCAAAATATCAATCTGGTTCAGTTATAAGAGAATATGTGGAACACCAAGTTGAATCTAACCAACAAAATTTTTATTGTCTTATTTATAAGTCTGACATACGCTTTTTTTATATGCCTGATTTTTTTATATTCATATTTAAACGTTATAGATTAATTGTCTCTAGTAAATAAATTCCGATTGAGCCTTTGGCCGTACTTTTATCTGTCTTTCCCTGTAAACTCGTTGAAGATACACAAACTGATGAAAGGACAAAACGAGATAGAACAAGTGTAAAATATTTTAAAATTTATTTTAATAAGTTGAAACTGTCAGTTCGTAATTCTTATTCAACCGAACCACGTCGTGCTAATTATTGGATGACTCACTCGTTCTCCGTCTTTCTCGCTGTCTCTGACCGTGTGGTTCACTATTGAAGGTTGCGTTACATATTTTGAATCGTTGACAAACGTGTATCAGGTTGTTAACTGATTTCTTTCACACTCTCACGTCTTCAGTATGCTTAAAGGTAGAGTTTATTAGAGTGCTAGATCATTGACCTGGTATTTGTTTTTCTACTCGATTTTTTGCCTTTCCACCCAATTGTCTCCCATAAACTTTGCTTGCCGCCAATTTAATTCAGAATTTTTCATCAACACTTGTTAAGAGCATTGATTGATTTGAGCTGATTGAGGAAAGGTTTGTCAGCATTTTGATGGTGAATGCAACAGTGTGTTTCCAATACCGATGATATCAATAATTGTCAATAGAAGTATCATTCATACGCTTGATAAAGCGAAAAAAATGATCCCAGGCGTGCTATGGAAGCAACTTCGGGGGATATTTATGAAAACACTTTCTTATTGCATTCTTGTTAAGATCAATATGTCATTTGTGAAAATATTAAATTTAAAAAAAAGCAAGTCAAGGGAAAGAGAACAAAATGTTTTGTATTCTAATTTTGAAAATATAATTTCAATTAATAAGCTTAAATCCTTTGAGCACACTAATGATTAAGACTACATTAATTGGGTATGCTTAAGACTACACGGTAGAAGTAAAAACTTTGGCAACCAATATAATCGTATTGTGAATGTGGAAAATTCTGAATAAGAAAATAAAAAAAAAACAAGTAAATTAATTAATAATGTCATAATAAACATGATATATTAAGTTACATATACACTACACCACATTATAAATAAATTATCCAAACAGAAAATATATGTCTATACCCCGAGCGCTGAAGAGAGTCAGCATGTAAAATATACATCACTCGCCAGGCTACTCTCTCGTTCGTCTATACTCGGCCCGCCGTCGAATACATATGATGTGAGTCACACTGTGTGATGCGAAACCGCAGCTTTTTCTCGATTGCAAACAAATACTTGTTCGCTCGACGTTGCTCTAGTTCGGTCATACTTGACCTAGCAACGAGTATACCCGAGGCACGTCAAACCGTTCAGCTGTACTCGGCCTACCGCCGAGTATACCCGAAGTGTATTACGCTTGCGACATTATGAGAACTCGCAAATTTATTTCTATAAAACGATGAACAAGACGAGCAAAAGAAGTTTTCCCTAAAAAATTGAAACACTATTGAGTGTGACATAACATAATTGAAATTTTCACGATCGTCACTGACCTTTGAAAATATGGTTGAAACGTCAAAAAATCTCATTAATTCGTAAGCCCATATCATAATATATATATATATATATATATATATATATATATATATATATATAATACTATAGATATTTTATGATATTTATATTTATTGCATGACACGTAGTAAAAAATTTTTAAATGTATGATTTTTTTATAACGTCTTTCATCCTTTACTTAGACGTAAAGAAAGGAAAAGTGAACTGTTTTATTTGTGCAATGAATTTAAATTGAATATTGTTTATGTCTTGAATTTTTCTCCGTGTATTTTATAACATAACCCACTCCATTTTTATTTTTATTTTATCTTTTTTATTTTGAATTTTCAAAATATTTACTTAAATATTATTTTATAACTATTTCCTATTATTAGTATATCTTCAAGAATGTGATTTTAATTCCACACACCTGAGGAAACCGGCAAAAATATTAATAAATTAGCCCTAAGAGTTAAATGTCTCTGATAAGCATAAACACAGTTAAGAAACTTTTCAATATTTGAGCATTGCCGGTTATGTGTACCGGTTCATCTAACAAAGGTCAAATTTTAAATAAAGAAGCATCACGGTCAACCATAGAAATAGCATACCGATGTAATGATTTAAATCAATACTGATGTAATGATTTAAATCAAATGCTATCAATTTATATTTATAGATACATAAATATGATAAAATATTGTCCAGTGGATAAAATAACGAAGGTCTGAGGTACAAAACCTTTAAAGTGATGTTACGTCCATAATATTTAATTCATAAAACTAAAATATGCAAACATTATTACATACCAAATATTATTAAATCAATTCTACATTTTACATATGCCGAATCTAAATAAAATAAGCGGATCCAAGCTTTGTGTACAGAAGTTGAAATTAAGGTCAGTTATGCTGGCAGCAGGCAAACTGTTTCCGATAGGAAAGCGCCGGCGCAGACGGAGTCGTTATACAAGCGAGTGCGTTACAAATCTAGATGATTCATGCATTAGGATGAAGCCTCGTTGCAAGCTACGGCGGCAGCAATGCGACAAGTGATAAGCCAATTACTAAGTTTTCTATCTTTATATATCCAATATTTATTTCGGTATTTATAGTATTTCAGAATCCTCAAATATCTGGCATAACTTATAAAAACTTACACAAGAATGATAAAGAAATTAGTTGCTCAAGATTATTGTCATATAAAATAATCTTAAGCAACTAATGGTAACAAAAAATAATAAGTTAATGAGCTATATAGATTAAAAGTCGTAAAAGAAACCCACAATTATGTACCAAACATGTCACCGCAATAAAAAAAATTTTCCAAATACAGCACGATATAACAATATACCTATATATTTTTTCAATATAACAATATACCTATCTCTATAAAGATGACTGAAAACACAATAATGGTGTTTGTTTTAAGTTTATAAGAGTATTAAACTAAAACTATTCCACAAGAGTTTTTTTTAAAGAGTTTTATAATAGTATTATACTAAGAGTTATTTATATTGTACATAGTTATGATGAAGTTTCTGTACATAAGACCTATGTTATGATAAATAATAAATTTCTGGATTTATCTTTTCGAAAATATTTTGAAGCGTTTTCTTCTTTTGGCTTACAGTGACCAAATTGTTTTGTTGGGAACAGATTTCCGATTTGCATCATATCAAGCATGACGTGCTTCGGGTTCAACTTTGAGTATACTCGACGGTCGACCGAGTGCGACCGAACGAGAGGAGCCGAGTTAGTAGGTATATTTTGATTTCACCACTTGACCCAGTGACTAATTGGCGAAGTAGCGCGTTCTATTATGTGTATCATTAATTCTTTCTCCGTAAGTTGATATGATTTATTTGGATAAGATTGAGTGGCATGTAAAGACCTCTTTTTTGTTTATTCTCCATTTTTTATTGAAAATTTCCTACAATTTCATATCCATGATATTCAGTTATACATCTTTTTTAAATCTTTTGAGTTACTTCATTATTCCATACCCGAAAACTTCGAATGCTATGGGATGATATATTTATTATTACTTTCTTCAAAATTTTGTAGGATAATTGTACACACGGAACATAAATTCATGTTTCGTAAACTTTCGTCTGAAATTATTATTTCCTTCAAAATTTAGTGCGACCTTTCCTTTATGAAACGAGCAAGTTAAAACGCATCTGCGCCCCGAGCTCGCGTTGAGACTACGACACCAAAGTAGAACGCCGTTGCACTATCGGTGCATTATGGTTAGGGATGCCATACGCGCCACTTACTATTTATTGCATGTTTTTCTACCACATTAGTGTAAACTTCTACATTGAACGCTGAAAAAATTGTGTGTTGAAACATTTTTTTAACGGCACCTTTAAATTTAGTAGTGAAGAGTGCAACGTCCATTAGCGGATAAATATATTTATATATATATATATATATATATATATATATATATATATATATATATACATAATATATATATATATATATAAATCTTATCGATGAGAAAAATATTATCATTTAAAAGAATATATTTCATCCATTACCATTTAATACTCCGATAAAAATGTATAAAAGACAATGCACTACGCACTTAAAAAAGTTAGGTTTATTATATCAAACGTTGCAACAAGTACAGTAAACTTGGCACTAACTACGAGCAGATGTTTTCCCTTTTACTAGTTTTGATAGAAGTAGTTTATGGTACTTTTAATTATATTAAATTATTTACAACCACTTTATTTTCATGACTTAGGTCCTGGAAAATTTTTACTGAGTTTTTCCCCGATCGTAATAACCGAACCTCAAAAAATTACAATATTTTTGAGGTTCGGTTACATATTAATTGTAATTTTCAAATTCAAAATTACCCTTAATTGGGATAAAATAACTTATATCCATCTTACCTTGAACTTTTATCTTAATGAATCGCTGTGAACGATCTCGACAATTTTATCTATAATTTCCTTAATCTGAGCATTCGGTTGTCGCTGCTTCTGCGTTAAGAAATGAATTTAAAGCCTAAAAAGTAGGCTACATTTTAATTCGAATGTCAATCTCGTATCATCTTAGTGAAAGCCCCAATTCCAATTAACCAGGATTTTTTCTGTGTGCAGCTCTTAAAAGCAGACAAACAGTCAACTCCTTCAAAATGATTTATTTTGGCTTCTACTCTATTGCAGACATATTTTTGATGTAAAAATGTTCCAAAAATATTTCATTTACAAACTCGCCCAATCCAACGATTTTATATAACAAGGGTAGTGTGAATCTCAATTTTTATTGGTATCCACTCAATCTATATCCAAATTACATTGAAAATAAATAAATTTTAATGACAATAAAATATCTATTTAATGACAATAAAATATTTAATAAGAAGATAGTAGAAATATATAGTCAAAATAATAACTTTTATTCAATATTATAGCGAAAATCTTCTATACATAGTATATAATAATCTATATATAGGATATAATCAATAAACTCGCCTACAAAATAATGTGAAAATAGCAAACAGTAAATAAATACTTCAAAAGACAGTGCCAAGTGCAAAAGAGCTCTAAGTAGAGTTAATCATGTTTAAAAAATATTATGTCTGTAGAAGAAAATCGAAGAATAATATTTGGAAAAGCGATTGAAAATACTGCTGATGATTTTGCAAATCACCGTTATTGAGTAATCCTTGACTGAGGAAAAAAGTTCACATGCAAACAGAAGATAGACCATAAAATGTATAAACTATAGATTCGCTACCTGTAAAAAATTGATAAACACATAATACAAAAATGAATAGATCAGTATCATTGTGAAAAATAATGGTCTTAAAATATCGTAATAAGAATAGACAAAGATTACGACGAGAAAATGGATAATTATAGAGTTCTTCCCGACGATACATTTGCCATCAGCAGAAATGGTGAGGATGGAATTGGGATGAAATTTTCCACAGTATCCAAAGAGTCATGACTTAATTATCATAACTTGGTTGACAGCCCTATCCATCTTACAGTATGCAAGCGGCCTACTTATGCAATTGGGACAGCAAGCGGTCTAGGCGCTCGTATGCAAGCTGCATCTGGCCTCATTATTATTTATTTGGGTATTGGATGCTGTGATGATAACTCATCCGTGTAGTGGAAATTGTTTGGAAATTTCGATGGTACATTTATAATTGTACGAAATGCTCCATATCGGAAAATTCAAAGCCTCAAATCTGATCAACTTTCCGTTTATGAATTACAACTTACTGTAAAAGCTTTTGTTATTAGAGCAGTGGTTTATATGCGTATCATCATGTTAACACCTATCTACTTTTCTTTACAGATTATCGGACATATTTAAAACAGCGTTTTTATTGCTATTCGGATATTAGCTATGATGGAGAATTCATCTAATATTTTTCCAACCATGTATTTTGTAGCTTATTTCACTAAGGAATATTTGTCTCTGCATTTTAAGTAGTAAAAAACTCTGCTTGATTTTTAATAAATCATTTTCTATCTATCTCTATTTTTTAAGCTGGATGTATGAGAGATGTTATCTTAGTCTCTTCTGCTCTCTTTTCTAAGTCACTTCTTACTTTTGCGCACAGTTTTTGACAAATCATTATTTTTATTACATAATAGCATAGTGATGCATACATTTTTCGTAACAAAATTGTTTGTTCAGATTGTATGAAAACAATCCGAAACCGGTCTTTCACGGGAAAACTATATATGTCATATTATTGAGTATGTTAACTGTTAATAATATGGACAATTAAAAATCAACTCTTTATATTTAAAGTAGCCCAAATGTTGAAACTCCAAAAAAGGACAAATCGGAGCGCTTTATTTCTGTAAAATTTCACAACATATAAAATTTCATGCAGATAAGTTTAGATGCCAAACTACTAAAAAATATACACACGCACACGATTTTTTTCCATCAAAAATTGAAGATTGCAATACTTTTCTTCGGTTATTTGGTCGCTCGAAAATAAAAAAAAAACAACACAAGAACTTCCACCAAATTGAATTAACGAAGACGACTGTTTGCGTCAATTTCCTTTTTTAGTTCTTGGTACATACAATTTTTAGAACCTAAATAACTTGTGACAACTGTGAGCTTTAATCATATTTTTAAAGGGTTTTCCATTACGAGCGCTCGGTTTTTAAATTTAAATAAAACGAATTATGTATGAGGTATCATTTGTTTATTTTTTTTTATTTCAAAGAATATTCGATTACAATATTTATGGAATATGATATCGGTCAAATAGCCGCCGCGACTTCGCTAAGAGGCATGTATCCTAGAGATACAATTTTCGATGACTACCGCATAAAACGCCCTCGATGTCATTGGTTATGCTGACTTTCAAAGTATCAACCATCTGCAGTTTATTCGCCTGTGATTTAACGTAGTCCCATAAGAAAAAAATCTAATGGCGTTATATCACACGATCTTGGTGGTTGACATCACTAAAATGCGTGATAGGCGTTATATCACACGATCTTGGTGGTTGACATCACTAAAATGCGTGATAACCTTGCCATCAAATTTGCCGCGCAGAAGATCCATTATCGCATGCGCTGTGTGGCTCGTAGTGCCATCTTATCGAAAGCAGTGGTATATGCTAAGGTACATATCTTCCGACACATGACACAAAAAATGGTTTAATTAGATTCGATTAAATTCAATTATTTAACTTTATTAATAAAAAGTTGTGCTAGATTTCTTACACCTTAAATCAAATAAACATATAGAAAGAAACAAGCCAGATATGCTTTTGGAATGTACTGGACATTTCAAATGCCTATCGATAAATCTAAAGTTGTCATGTCTATGTAAAATAATTCCAAAAAAAATCATATAACTTGGGATTTATGATATATACTTACTTTTGTAGATCTCCAAAATATTTATATCTATTGTAATCAATGAAAATTATTAAGATAAAAATAAGGCTAAAAACTGAACATTTTTAAAAAAATTGTATACAACCATAAAATAAAGCTTTTTAATATGCTTTTATCCCTCTAAAAATAAACCCCGGATCGATAACAAAATACGCTTTATATAAAATTTAAACTTTTAGAAGAACCCTAACAACACTTTTATAATACCAGTTCACGTAAAATGTACACCACACCATGGCAAATATGCCCAAAAACACGAATTTCAGTACCGGCGGGCAGTTCTTGAACCGCGGGCGGGCGCGTGGGCGTTTCGTTTACGTTGGTTCTATATCCATGGTCGTGTTTACGACTTCTCTCCGCTCATAAGATATTGGTCAGGTGCGCCAGTTGCCGCTGTATCAATGGAATGAGATATACACTTTTCGTGACGCGGACACTGACCGTATCGTCATATATGTGTGTATATAGTATATCTTCTCTCTAATCTCCATCATCACGGAGCAACCTAAACAAGGAGTTCTCAATATTACATGTCTTACAAGAAGTCACACAATCCGAAGGGTGTTGCAAGAAAAATGTGATGGCAATAGGGTGAAACGAAATTGCCTCTCATATATTATCGCTATGCTCTGCTATAGATCTTATGACTATAGCAGAGCATAGCGATTAGTAGAACATAACGATAGATATTCACATTAAGAAACAAGATGTATATTTCAGTAAAAAGAACAAAGAAAATTAATCAGGACCAAGTACATTATCTACAAATTTTTCTTACCTGACTATGATAGTAGATAGTGTTATAAGAGAATAATAAATATAACGATTATAAAAACACAATATATTATAAGTATGTAGTAAGCTGCAGTGCTTCTCAATTATTATATATTTGCTCAATTATTAAAATTCGATTGTAATTTTGTGCAGAATGAACCAACTTTTAAGGTTCTGTATCTCAAAATTAAAAAAAAACGGATCCCTTATAGGATAACTTGGTTTTCCGTACGTCCATCCGTCTATATGTCAAAGGCCTTCATCTCAGAAACGGAGTCGAAATTAATATCATGTACTGAGGCCTAAACTTTCATTGACGTTAAAATGTCAGTTTGTTTGGTTCACGCAACAAAAAGATATGGCTATTTAAAGCGAATTTTTGTATTCATACAATTGGGGATTTGATTAATTTTTTTTTATCTCATTAATCATAATTTCAAGGTATAAACTGATGAAGAGTGAAAAATATTTTTAATAATCTTAAAAATAGACAGAGGTATAAAAGTTTAAATTTATCCTTTAGATAAGGATGGCAATAATGTGTTGTGAGGTCATTTTTAATATTGCACATTACATTCTACGAGAGGAAAAGAGACAGGGATATACCCAACTCTATCCGTATCTTCAAATTTAGAAGCCTACAACTGGCTTATTTTTCAATCAATTTTTTAATTTTTGCAAGACTGGTTTTTAAGTAACTTATATTTCATAATATTATACGAAAAATATCAAAATTTAGAATGAGTCAACTACCGTATAGTCTTACTTACTGATCATCAAAACCAATAAGGTACTTCCAGTTGACTTATAACTTTGAAAGCTGGCATAATGGGAGACCTCATAGCACAAGTAAAGAGAAACAATTCTATGTTGAATTAATTTTTTTATAATTAGTTCGTTTTTACGACTGTTAATAAGTAGGCAGCATATTTACGTTTAGAAAACGTATATTTTTAAATAGTGTAATTAGAGAACTATATAATATTAAATATTAATAAGTGCCTAAGTTTGTATCGAACTCTTGTAGTGCGAATTCTACTTGACATGTTGTTTTATTCTAAATTGGCGGATTTATTTTGGAAACTCTTACAAGAGACAGTATCTCCAAAGTGGATATCGAGAGATAGAGTCTGCAAAACGGAAAAATCTTCTCCCGTGATCCATAAGTCACAGAGTCATAGCTTTTCCATTTTAAGATTGCTTATGGTGAAATTTTACAAAACTGTGTGATTGAGTAACGTGAACACGTAGAAATAAAGAAATTAATTTTTTAAATTTTTTTCGAAGGACATTTGAGTTGGGTATAAACATTTTTGTTGGTCACAATTGTAATAATTTTATAGAAATATACACATCCTGTATTATTTAAACTTTTCTATGTGCCTATGTTTATACGTACCCTCATAGTCCAAATCTATTCATACTCAACATGTTTATTTATATGTTATTCTTTCATATATCTGTTTTGTTATTATTACTGTCACTAATTTGATAGAAATACACACATCATGAAATGTTTAAACTTTTCTATGTGCCTATGTATGAACGGAACCCTTATAGTCTGAATTCTATTCATATTTAACATGTTTATTTATATGTGATTCTTTCATATATTTGTATTATTATTATTACTGTCACTTATTTGATAGAAATATACACATCATGAAATGTTTAAATTTTTCTATATGCCTATGTTTGTACCGAACCCTGAAAGTCTGAGTTCTATTCATATTTCACATGTTTATTTATATGTGATTATATCATATATTTATTTTGTTATTATTACTGTCACTTATTTGATAGAAATATACACATCATGAAATGTTTAAACTTTTCTATGTGCCTATGTTTGTACGGAACCCTCATAGTCTGAATTCTATTCATACTTAACATGTTTACTTATATATGATTCTTTCATATATTTGTATTATTATTATTACTGTCACTAATTTGATAGAAATATACACATCATGAAATGTTTAAACTTTTCTATGTGCCTATGTTTGTACGGAACCATCATAGTCTGAATTCTATCCATATTTAACATGTTTATTTATATGTAATTCTATCATATTTTTATTTTGTTATTATTACTGTCACTAATTTGATAGAAATATACACATCATGAAATGTTTAAACTTTTCTATGTGCCTATGTTTGTACGGAACCATCATAGTCTGAATTCTATCCATATTTAACATGTTTATTTATATGTAATTCTATCATATATTTATTTTGTTATTATTACTGTCACTAATTTGATAGAAATATACACATCATGAAATGTTTAAACTTTTCTATGTGCCTATGTTTGTACGGAACCATCATAGTCTGAATTCTATCCATATTTAACATGTTTATTTATATGTAATTCTATCATATATTTATTTTGTTATTATTACTGTCACTAATTTGATAGAAATATACACACCATGAAATGTTTACACTTTTCTATGTGCCTATGTTTGTACGGAACCCTCATAGTCTGAATTCTATTCATACTTAACACGTTTACTTATATATGATTCTTTGATATATTTGTATTATTATTATTACTGTCACTAATTTGATAGAAATATACACATCATGAAATGTTTAAACTTTTCTATGTGCCTATGTTTGTACGGAACCATCATAGTCTGAATTCTATCCATATTTAACATGTTTATTTATATGTAATTCTATCATATATTCATTTTGTTATTATTACTGTCACTAATTTGATAGAATTATAGACTTTATATAGAACCCTCTTAGTCTAAATTCTATTCATATTTAACAGGTATATTTATATGTAATTGTTTCATGTATTTGTTTAGTTATTATTACTGTTACAGAAATAACATTAAGATACGCTAACTAATAAAAAAATACTAATAAAAACCACGTATGGAGATAGCAACCGAATAAAAATAGTTCAATTATACGGACGAGTGATTTCATTTAAATCCACGTCTAAAATTCGTTCCCAAACGGAAGTCTTCAGTGCAATGATAGACACTTAAACCCGAAATAGAATCCTCATATACGAATATTTAAAATAGAATCACTAAATCAATCAAGTTTACGACTGTACGCGGGAGAGAAGGCTGATATCTAAAATAAAATGACTATTGAAAGTACGTGTATTATAAATATAAAATGTCTTCTTTAGAAGCACCTTGGTGTCACAGTTTGACTAGTGTGTCACCTGCCGTCCAGCTTTAAGGCATATGTGTATGTGTGTGTATACATATATATATATATATATATATATATATATATATATATATATATATATATATATATATATAAATTGGAAGTTTTTCACATAATAGAGTAAATAATCCCAGAGATCTAGAAAGTATTTTAAAAAGACGTTGATTTTTATTAAAAAATAAATGTTTCTAATGTTGCAAGAACATGTACAGGAAACTATAAATTACATTAATTGATAACGAAATTACCAATTAATTAATTAATTGATTACTAAAATATTTCGAGGTCAGTCTCCAATGCACCCCATTACGGTGTAGTATTAGTGAAGAAATAATGAAGGAATATTATTAAACTTATTTTAAATCAAGCTTTTTATTAGATTACATTCTAAAACACTTTATTTTGTTATCGATAAATCTGAATAATTAACTTCTCTATATAAATAAAATATTTAATCAGATTCTACATGTCGGACTACATGCTTTATTCATCTAGAGTCGATAATACCTTTTTAGGCCTTGCAAGTTCTAATTTATGCGTATTATGTTATTATTAATCTAGGTCATTTATAGCATTTTTATGGCTTAATAATGTATATAGAGGCATTATTTATTACCATAAAACAAAATCATTAACTTCATAAAATGCAAAGCGTTGATCCGTGATCTAAAACCAGTTTTGCTCGAGTGAAAGATAAAAAAACATGATGTGCGCTCTAGTTCCAAACTTAGAAGCCAGGAATAAAAATCAATACCAACTTAGACATAAATAGGTACAATAAAAACAGAATCCCACTGAATAATTATAAGATACAAAATAATACAAACGTTGATATAACTCTTAAGTTATATGGGTGAATGTGTGTATTGAATACAAAAAAACATTGAGGGTCTTAAAAATTATTTATTAGGATTTAGGAAAATATTAAAGCAGTCGTCAATGAAAAAAAATACAGTAGAAAAAGTTCTGAAACTTTCAATATAGAATTATGCCATCACTGTACTTGATTTGAAGTTTTTCTAATAAAACAACAAGGATGCACAATATCCCTAATGCCATTTTCTATTAGTCTACAATTATTAATTTCGATGATATACGACTTCTACTGCGATATAATTTCTTTTCTTCATAATCTGGAATCAACCCAATCCTAATGAAAAACTAGTTCTGCGTCAAAACCATCACTGTTTTTGTCAAGAATATTTACTCAGTTTTATTTTATTTTTTTATTACAGGAAATTTACGATTCAAAATTTTCTTTAATGTAGTATTATAAGTCTTTTTCAATTACAAGTTGCATATTTTCCTAATATTGAAAGCATTTGGTGATTGAAGTTCTCGGTGTAATTATGAGGTTCACCCCTGATCGAAGTTAGTAAAATTTCAGCAAAATTTCTTTGTCTCTATTAGTCCTTTTTTCTTTTGACTTTAGATTCATTTTTGATAAAATTTATGTGTTAGACTATGCCAACATAATATTTAAATATTACACAGCTTCTTCGTTGTTTTAAATATTTATATTAACAAGCTCATGTTCGCGAATTCGCCCGGATAATTTTCCGAAATTCCCGGAGATACTCTTTAAAATAAAGTAAAAATTTAATTAAATGACCGAAAAAATTTAAGTAAAAAGCCCTAGTAACTGTATTGACATGAAAAAGTGTTTTCTTAATTTAATGATGTGATCTCTTGCACACCAGATAATGATACATACCTGCGTAGATGTGAGTAAAAAATCTGAGTTTTTGAACAGCGAAAAATGCATAAGGCAGGGGAAAAAGAGAAATATAAAGACAAAAATTTTAAAAAAATCGGTGTGTACTTTTGAATATAGAAGAGAAGTGAAAACTTCTAATTTTAAAATATATATATATACATATAATTACAGTGATGTTATATAATGGATATTAATTCAGCAAATCAGGAACAATGCGAGATTATTATTTTAAAATACAATAACATTCAAACACACAAAGTTTGATGGTTAATGACCAACATGGAAATCTTTAATATGTTACATAAATGCGTGTCTCGGCTGATAACTCCAAACTAAGTAAAATGTGAGAATAACGCACACAATGTGTTTGATCCATGACGAAAATTATAAAACGTCTGGCGCGATCGTGTGTTTACCCGAGTTGATAGTTGACCACGGCACGTAAACACTGCATCGTATCGTTTTGTTTTGCTTTGAGAAGTATAAACATTGAATCTAAAATATTTGCATACTGAGACCGGCCACATAATTTACATCTTAATACAGATGATCTTAATACAGAAATTATTCTTTTAGCTACCAGGGTTAACAGAGTGAATGAGAAAAAAAAATTTTAATTAGTCCGTTTAATCAATAGCATTAACTATAATTCATTTACAATTAAAAAAGAAGAACGAATACTGGTTGAGACTTTAATCGCGACCAAGTAGCGGCATGGAATTTATTTGTCATAAATAAAAATATCTTAGCAGTAAAGGTGGTGCTTTCTACATTCTGCTGTATTATGTGAAAGCCGGTGTCTGCAACTCGTCGGATTGACGTATCATTACTTATAAAATAGTGCTTGGGTATCGTTTCTTTTCCACTTCGATAAGAATTAATATAATTTATTTAACTATACATGAAAATGATTTATTTTTAATAAAATCCTCGTCTTATATAAACTTGGTGTCAGAGAGTTGTTCAAGTTAGTAAAAAAATCACACGGAGCTTTTGGGAGATGGATGCTAGTTTAAAGGTACAGAATACGTCTAATATGACCATAAAGTCTCTATAAGAATTGTATCGGGAACTTTGACTGCGTGGCTTCTCAATTTTGAGGCACGCTCGCCGAGTTGGTTGACGATCAGCATCGAACATCCAGGTCTTTTTAGAGTACTCTATATCGGTATTCCTCTCTGTTAATGTTTTCTATAATTGTTGTAGTATTTATGTATAATTTGGATATTTTGAGATTTTGCGAAATTTCCGCTATTCAAAAAGTAATATCTAAATAAGTATTAAATATTCATAATATGTTTATAGAAGATCGAACAAATGATACCACAAAAAAATGACACCAACGGAAGCCGAAGCTAGACTAAATTAATATGACTTACTGAACATTTTCATACCTATTACGTCACCATTATACTAGCCAATAACGTGAGCACAGCATCAATTTATATTTAAATTATACCTTATTTAATGCGCTATTAAAAGGTAATATCTAAATAAGTATTAATATTCATAATTTATTTGAAGTTCGAATAAATGATACCATAAAAAAATGACACCAAGGGAAGCCAGAGATAAACTAAATTAATATGACTACTGGACACATTTTCATACCTCAATTTTACGTCATCATTATACTAGCCAATAACGTTAGCACAGCATCAATTTATATTTAAATTATACCTTATTTAATGCGCTATTAAAAGGTAATATCTAAATAAGTATTAATGTTCATAATTTATTTGGAGTTCGAATAAATGATACCATAAAAAAATGACACCAAGGGAAGCCAGAGATAAACTAAATTAATATGACTACTGGACACATTTTCATACCTCAATTTTACGTCATCATTATACTAGCCAATAACGTTAGCACAGCATCAATTTATATTTAAATTATACCTTATTTAATGCGCCATTAAAAGGTAATATCTAAATATGTATTAATGTTCATAATTTATTTGAAGGAGTTCGAATAAATGATACCATAAAAAAATGACACCAACGGAAGTCGGAGCTAAACTAAATTAATATGACCACTGGACACATTTTCATACCTCAATTTTACGTAACCATTATACTAGCGAATAACGTTAGCACAACATCAATTTATATTTAAATTATACCTTATTTAATGCGCTATTAAAAGGTAATATCTAAATAAGTATTAATGTTCATAATTTATTTGGAGTTCGAATAAATGATACCATAAAAAAAATGACACCAACGGAAGCCGGAGCTGAACTAAATTAATATGACTACTGGACACATTTTCATACCTTAATTTTACGTCATCATTATACTAGCGAATAACGTTAGCACAGCATCAATTTATATTTAAATTATACCTTATTTAATGCGCTATTAAAAGGTAATATCTAAATAAGTATTAATGTTCATAATTTATTTGGAGTTCGAATAAATGATACCATAAAAAAATGACACCAACGGAAGCCGGAGCTGAACTAAATTAATATGACTACTGGACACATTTTCATACCTCAATTTTACGTCATCATTATACTAGCCAATAACGTTAGCACAGCATCAATTTATATTTAAATTATACCTTATTTAATGCGCTATTAAAAGGTAATATCTAAATAAGTATTAATGTTCATAATTTATTTGGAGTTCGAATAAATGATACCATAAAAAAATGACACCAAGGGAAGCCAGAGATAAACTAAATTAATATGACTACTGGACACATTTTCATACCTCAATTTTACGTCATCATTATACTAGCCAATAACGTTAGCACAGCATCAATTTATATTTAAATTGTACTTTATTTAATGCGCTATTAAAAGGTAATATCTAAATAAGTATTAATGTTCATAATTTATTTGAAGGAGTTCGAGTAAATGATACCATAAAAAAATGACACCAACGGAAGTCGGAGCTAAACTAAATTAATATGACTACTGGACACATTTTCATACCTCAATTTTACGTCATCATTATACTAGCGAATAATGTTGGCACAGCATCAATTTAAATTTAAATTATACCTTATTTAATGCGCTATTAAAAGGTAATATCTAAATAAGTATTAATGTTCATAATTTATTTGGAGTTCGAATAAATGATACCATAAAAAAATGACACCAAGGGAAGCCAGAGATAAACTAAATTAATATGACTACTGGACACATTTTCATACCTCAATTTTACGTCATCATTATACTAGCCAATAACGTGAGCACAGCATCAATTTATATTTAAATTATACCTTATTTAATGCGCTATTAAAAGGTAATATCTAAATAAGTATTAATATTCATAATTTATTTGAAGTTCGAATAAATGATACCATAAAAAAATGACACCAAGGGAAGCCAGAGATAAACTAAATTAATATGACTACTGGACACATTTTCATACCTCAATTTTACGTCATCATTATACTAGCCAATAACGTTAGCACAGCATCAATTTATATTTAAATTATACCTTATTTAATGCGCTATTAAAAGGTAATATCTAAATAAGTATTAATATTCATAATTTATTTGAAGTTCGAATAAATGATACCATAAAAAAATGACACCAAGGGAAGCCAGAGATAAACTAAATTAATATGACTACTGGACACATTTTCATACCTCAATTTTACGTCATCATTATACTAGCCAATAACGTTAGCACAGCATCAATTTATATTTAAATTATACCTTATTTAATGCGCCATTAAAAGGTAATATCTAAATATGTATTAATGTTCATAATTTATTTGAAGGAGTTCGAATAAATGATACCATAAAAAAATGACACCAACGGAAGTCGGAGCTAAACTAAATTAATATGACCACTGGACACATTTTCATACCTCAATTTTACGTAACCATTATACTAGCGAATAACGTTAGCACAACATCAATTTATATTTAAATTATACCTTATTTAATGCGCTATTAAAAGGTAATATCTAAATAAGTATTAATGTTCATAATTTATTTGGAGTTCGAATAAATGATACCATAAAAAAAATTACACCAACGGAAGCCGGAGCTGAACTAAATTAATATGACTACTGGACACATTTTCATACCTTAATTTTACGTCATCATTATACTAGCGAATAACGTTAGCACAGCATCAATTTATATTTAAATTATACCTTATTTAATGCGCTATTAAAAGGTAATATCTAAATAAGTATTAATGTTCATAATTTATTTGGAGTTCGAATAAATGATACCATAAAAAAATGACACCAACGGAAGCCGGAGCTGAACTAAATTAATATGACTACTGGACACATTTTCATACCTCAATTTTACGTCATCATTATACTAGCCAATAACGTTAGCACAGCATCAATTTATATTTAAATTATACCTTATTTAATGCGCTATTAAAAGGTAATATCTAAATAAGTATTAATGTTCATAATTTATTTGGAGTTCGAATAAATGATACCATAAAAAAATGACACCAAGGGAAGCCAGAGATAAACTAAATTAATATGACTACTGGACACATTTTCATACCTCAATTTTACGTCATCATTATACTAGCCAATAACGTTAGCACAGCATCAATTTATATTTAAATTGTACTTTATTTAATGCGCTATTAAAAGGTAATATCTAAATAAGTATTAATGTTCATAATTTATTTGAAGGAGTTCGAGTAAATGATACCATAAAAAAATGACACCAACGGAAGTCGGAGCTAAACTAAATTAATATGACTACTGGACACATTTTCATACCTCAATTTTACGTCATCATTATACTAGCGAATAATGTTGGCACAGCATCAATTTAAATTTAAATTATACCTTATTTAATGCGCTATTAAAAGGTAATATCTAAATAAGTATTAATGTTCATAATTTATTTGGAGTTCGAATAAATGATACCATAAAAAAATGACACCAAGGGAAGCCAGAGATAAACTAAATTAATATGACTACTGGACACATTTTCATACCTCAATTTTACGTAACCATTATACTAGCGAATAACGTTAGCACAACATCAATTTATATTTAAATTATACCTTATTTAATGCGCTATTAAAAGGTAATATCTAAATAAGTATTAATGTTCACAATTTATTTGGAGTTCGAATAAATGATACCATAAAAAAAATTACACCAACGGAAGCCGGAGCTGAACTAAATTAATATGACTACTGGACACATTTTCATACCTTAATATTACGTCATCATTATACTAGCGAATAACGTTAGCACAGCATCAATTTATATTTAAATTATACCTTATTTAATGCGCTATTAAAAGGTAATATCTAAATAAGTATTAATGTTCATAATTTATTTGGAGTTCGAATAAATGATACCATAAAAAAATGACACCAACGGAAGCCGGAGCTGAACTAAATTAATATGACTACTGGACACATTTTCATACCTCAATTTTACGTCATCATTATACTAGCCAATAACGTTAGCACAGCATCAATTTATATTTAAATTATACCTTATTTAATGCGCTATTAAAAGGTAATATCTAAATAAGTATTAATGTTCATAATTTATTTGGAGTTCGAATAAATGATACCATAAAAAAATGACACCAAGGGAAGCCAGAGATAAACTAAATTAATATGACTACTGGACACATTTTCATACCTCAATTTTACGTCATCATTATACTAGCCAATAACGTTAGCACAGCATCAATTTATATTTAAATTGTACTTTATTTAATGCGCTATTAAAAGGTAATATCTAAATAAGTATTAATGTTCATAATTTATTTGAAGGAGTTCGAGTAAATGATACCATAAAAAAATGACACCAACGGAAGTCGGAGCTAAACTAAATTAATATGACTACTGGACACATTTTCATACCTCAATTTTACGTCATCATTATACTAGCGAATAATGTTGGCACAGCATCAATTTAAATTTAAATTATACCTTATTTAATGCGCTATTAAAAGGTAATATCTAAATAAGTATTAATGTTCATAATTTATTTGGAGTTCGAATAAATGATACCATAAAAAAATGACACCAAGGGAAGCCAGAGATAAACTAAATTAATATGACTACTGGACACATTTTCATACCTCAATTTTACGTCATCATTATACTAGCCAATAACGTTAGCACAGCATCAATTTATATTTAAATTATACTTTATTTAATGCGCTATTAAAAGGTAATATCTAAATAAGTATTAATGTTCATAATTTATTTGAAGGAGTTCGAGTAAATGATACCATAAAAAATGACACCAAGGGAAGCCAGAGATAAACTAAATTAATATGACTACTGGACACATTTTCATACCTCAATTTTACGTCATCATTATACTAGCCAATAACGTTAGCACAGCATAAATTTATATTTAAATTATACCTTATTTAATGCGCTATTAAAAGGTAATATCTAAATAAGTATTAATGTTCATAATTTATTTGAAGGAGTTCGAGTAAATGATACCATAAAAAAATGACACCAAGGGAAGCCAGAGACAAACTAAATTAATATGACTACTGGACACATTTTCATACCTCAATTTTACGTCATCATTATACTATCCAATAACGTTAGCACAGCATCAATTTATATTTAAATTATACCTTATTTAATGCGCTATTAAAAGGTAATATCTAAATAAGTATTAATGTTCATAATTTATTTGAAGGAGTTCGAGTAAATGATACCATAAAAAAATGACACCAAGGGAAGCCAGAGACAAACTAAATTAATATGACTACTGGACACATTTTCATACCTCAATTTTACGTCATCATTATACTATCCAATAACGTTAGCCCAGCATCAATTTATATTTAAATTATACTTTATTTAATGCGCTATTAAAAGGTAATATCTAAATAAGTATTAATGTTCATAATTTATTTGAAGGAGTTCGAGTAAATGATACCATAAAAAAATGACACCAAGGGAAGCCAGAGATAAACTAAATTAATATGACTACTGGACACATTTTCATACCTCAATTTTACGTCATCATTATACTAGCCAATAACGTTAGCACAGCATCAATTTATATTTAAATTATACCTTATTTAATGCGCTATTAAAAGGTAATATCTAAATAAGTATTAATGTTCATAATTTATTTGAAGGAGTTCGAGTAAATGATACCATAAAAAAATGACACCAACGGAAGTCGGAGCTAAACTAAATTAATATGACTACTGGACACATTTTCATACCTCAATTTTACGTCATCATTATACTAGCGAATAATGTTAGCACAGCATCAATTTATATTTAAATTATACCTTATTGAATGCGCTATTAAAAGGTAATATCTAAATAAGTATTAATGTTCATAATTTATTTGGAGTTCGAATAAATGGTACCATAAAAAAATGACACCAACGGAAGCCGGAGCTAAACTAAATTAATATGACTACTGGACACATTTTCATACCTCAATTTTACGTCATCATTATACTAGCCAATAACGTTAGCACAGCATCAATTTATATTTAAATTATACCTTATTTAATGCGCTATTAAATGCAATATCATTCGTGAATTTATCACGAATATTTTTCAAATGATTAAATCTTTCTGTGATCGTCGGTTTTTATGACACGAATAACACATAAAATCGTCACGTATTCTACGTAAAATGTAAATGTTTAAGATACAACATAATAATAGGCAAATAAAATTAAATATGGAACAAACTGACAATTGTGAGTGGGCCGCGTACCATTCAAATACATCACGATCTTATTTCTGAAGCTGTGAAGCGAAGAGCAGAATAAGTTGAAATGGGGCAATTACAAAAATCCAGTTAGGCAATATCGGTGCAAGGCGATCGCATTAGAACTTTAGCATGTCCATACGATATTTAATAAAGTAAGCGTCTACTCTTAGTCACAATTATATGGACTTCCTAGCAAAATAAATATTTTATCATACCTAATATAATTAAATAGGACGGACATATATATTATAATGAATATCATACAAACCATGACGTCAAGAATCGTTCGTTAGAGTTTTCCTATAAACTTTGTGTAGGCTTCAAAAACCACGTTTTTTCATATCAGGTTCATTAGTTCTAGAAATAAGGGGAAAAACATATTTTTTGCATTTTTTTCAGTATATCTCTGAAGACATACTATCTACCTTTTTTGAGTACTCAATTTGACCCCCTAAAATTTCCATTTAAATGTTTTTCAGTGCTAGGCTATTGAAATAGGTGCGGGTTAATATATTTTATTATTATACTAGAAAGCAAGTTTCTACATGAAGCGGTTTCTGAGAAAAACGACCGTGATATACCGGCAGACGCACACGTGAGTAATCTTAAGATTCTGTTTTTCCTTCTGAGATACGGAACCTTAAAAACCTGAGTAATTCCGAAATAGATAGGTTTTCAACGAAGACCGGTAACTTTTTTTCACAATATTCATATATAACTGAAAAACATGTCCCCTGACCTCTATCACTGTTCTCTGGTGAAAATATTAGCAAATGATTCTGGATGGTTCATTTAATATATGCCATTTAACAACGTGGACTTTCTACGATGGTCACTACGACTTCCCGTTTCTTCTCAAACTGCTGGAAAAGCAAAAAAGTTCTAAATGCCATAAACCTAAATCCTCAATAATATTACACTAGCGTGACCCGTGCGAAGTCTTCGCATTATAAATTATTCAACTCAATTTAATAAATCAAAATTGATTGCAGGTATTCAATTCATTTCTAATTTTGCACACTGCTTATTACGTTTTTATTCCATTATGAAGCTCAGATGACAGATCAAACAAATATTTTACTAAAATTGACATATAGAGGCGCAAGTATCAAAAGCATTGAGCTAAAGCGCCACTTTATTTATACGTGAGTGGATTTGAAATTAAACAAAAATTTTACCGACCGTCAATCATATTGACGTTGAGCCGTTAGATGGCAGCATTGCTGTTTTGTGTATATAATTTTAATAATTAATTAATTTGCAAAAACAATAGCAATAATAAATTTTTTAGTTGTGGATGCCGGTAGAGCAAGCAATTATCTATAAAATGATATATAATTTATGTGGATTAGTTGTGAGGTTTTTTCTAAAAAGGGAGAGTAACATCTTAACCTTAGCGTATTAATATATATGATGATATGATATAAATAGAATAATACCATGTTTCTGATTAGAATTTCTAATTTACTTAATTTGAACCATGCTAAAGATAAAGACTGCAAGCGTAATTATATATACAGATGTTTTAATTATGTAATTTGAATAGGTTACAAAACATACAGAGGCCCTTGTACATTGCCAAATAAAGGTTAATAAAATCATTCCAAAATTCTGTCCCCTTTTTGATCAGAATCTTTGTAGCCTCCATGCCAGTTGGCAGAAAATATCACAAGTTGGCCAGATTAAACACAGTATAGCGCAGCAATACCTCGGAAAGTTGTCGCCCGCGAAATGTATTTCTAGGTGCGCGTCTTTTACCGCGTCATAATTTCTTTAAGCAGATTTTCACTGTTGTTGGAATAAATATAAAAACAATCAGTTTCAAAAAATTCCATCAAAAACGAATATAAAAGTTAACACTGAATTAACTTTCGTTTCGTTTCGTTTCGTAGTCGAATTAAAATCAGAGTTGTGGAAAATATTAACTGGAGTCTCATAGGTCTCAAACGTTACATATTTAATGATATTAGCACGCGTATAAATATACCAAGCTATCAGTAAGAACGAATTTTGACTGTGACGTTAATATATATGTAAGTCCTACATCCTACACATAATAACTATTGCAATTAAAACTGTGCTAAATATATTTTCATTTCCCATAGTAAAACTTTGATATTAGTTATCTTATATAATATTTAAAAAAATGTACTTTTATTGAAATTTAATTACATGTAAATATAATACCATTTAATTATATTATAACTAATCTATGTATTAATACGTAAAGGGAAAACTTTGTACCCCTTTTTAAGTATATTATACGCGCACGTAAGAGTGTGATATTTGGCATAATTAAGTTTATACTAAAATTTATATGTAATATATGTTACTAATGCATTCAATTATATATTAAAATACAATAAGTGATTCATTTATTACGTTCATACTATCAATGTCAAAAACATAATAGTCTGTGGTCAACCAATCGCACAGAGTAGAGATTGTCGCCAAAGATTTTTAAAATGTCATATTGACTGAATGAGTTTCGAGCTCTTAATTTTGCATGATTTCAAATAAGGAAAATTTCTCAATAGTCTGTGGATTGTGTGACAGGGCAAAAAAGTGTTTATTTTATATTTTGTTTAATAGATATCCGTTGTTTATATATTAGTGAAATACGACTTGCTTGATATACGTCTGTTGCAAAGGAAAATTTTGTAGCAGCAATCTGACTTGACATATTCTCGCCTACCTATTAGTGTTGTACCTCAATCACGTTCTAACTTAAAAATTTAACGAATTACGGTCGAACTTCGACCACAGGGCGACCATTAATTAGACTAAAATCGTAATAATTAATGTCGTATCTAGAATTATAAACCTATTAAATACGAGGAAAACTAGTACAATGAAGCTTCTTTTCACATAGAGTATTATAGTAACGTTTAAGTATATTTAGTATCTCTGTAAAAATATTTAAAAATATTCATACTGTTTTGTCATCATGTAAATATATTGTTTTCCGCACGCGGAAAATTATCGTCAATATCTCAGAAACTATGAAAAGACGCAGACGCCGAAAATAGGCATGGATTTATGGAAGTAATTTTTAATAGTTGGTACTTTTTAGAATACCAAGAAGCAAATAATTCAACAGTTGAAAAGCAAGAAAGAGCAAAATATAAAATACAATTTAAAACCATAATCCAAACTCAATAAAAGATATCTTTATTAACGCGCATATATCACATTTTCGATTTATTAACGTTTGTCAATAAGAAATAAACATCACAATAAAAATCTAACAATATAACTTTTTAGAAAAGATTACAAAAAGTAATCAGTACCGATTGTTTATTTTCTTTCAATTTGCAACCATTGCCTATATTAATTAAAAATAAACAGTAATCGACGTTCACTTTCGTTCTGTTGTTTCAAATTATATGTGACTTTTTACAACATCCCTGTCGCACCAACGAGTTTGATTATTGATTAGTATGTTACATTTATGTAAGGAGGATACAAAGAAAAATAATCTAAACTTTGTTTCATCTTCCTGGTTCAAAGAGTTCCGTAGAAATAGCATTAAAAAAACTGTTACGAAAATTAGCCTGACTTTTCATAAAAAACATAAGAAATATTTTTTATAAGTTATATCAGACAAAAAACAAAAGAAATATTTTTTTTTTTTTTTTTCATTTAAGAACGCGATTAGGTTCCCGTAACCAAACTAAAAACCCTTACTTGTGGCGTTTCGCCATATCTGTCTGTGTCAACGTCATAGCAGTTTTACTTATAGGCTATTGGTACTATAAAGCTGTAACGTGCATGATCTTATAAAGGTTCCATTTTTTGTTTTGAGGTATGGAATAATAAGTAGATACATTTTTCTCTAAAAGAAACTCAAAAAGCTGACATATTTAAAGAACGTACACTAATATACTGAATAAAAACCCCTATTTAACATTGTGTCATGGATCTAAATATCGGGAAATTGTATCGCCCTTGTATTTTAAATGTGTCTAGCAACGAGTTGTCTAATGTTTTTCTGTTCGTCAGATAGCACAGACGATAGCAAGTTTTCCGGGTGTGCAAAGAATGCATTGCGCATAATAACAGAATCTTATTCAATTCTCGTGGAAGATATCTAGAATTAAATATAAATTTTCAGAAATGTCCTGCACTATTTTTGAATATATGATATACTTTAATTTTAAACCAAATGGGAGCACAACCCTTAACTACACATGTAGTAAATTGCTTCAATTCGTCAATCGGTTCGTTAATTGAAACATGCCTTTTAGCTTCTCGAACGACGCAATAGTGCGCTTTTCACAGCCATCCAGTAACTTTCCTGTAACACCAGAATATTTGAAAGGTTTTATGGTGGTACCATTTAGTCTGGAAAATAGATATCTTCAGGCTAATTTATTCTTATGTAAAAACAAATAATCTACTGAAGAGATCTATTTAAATTATTTTCCAATGGCCGTATAACTCCGCCAAATTTGCTCATATTTGTTACTGTTCTGCTATAACCTGTAGCTACAGTATCCTGTAGAGATATATTTTGCCTACAAGTTATTGATTCATGGATTGAAAATACCAATCCTTTAGTAGTTCTTTGACTTAGAACGACATAACCGACATAAATTGAGCTCGGTTCTTTGAGAAATAAAATGTATTCTGCAACTGTTGTTAACAGGTATTTCTTTCTCCTTTTATCTTACCTACCTTCAATTAGTTGTAGCTTAGCAGTTCTACAATGGAACCGCCATGGAAAATTTGCTAAATATGGTATAATTAAAAATATTGAATTCAAATCACTGCATGACATAAAACATAATTAGTTTATTCACCATTTAGTACATTTAATTGATTTATATGAGCAACTGGCTTTTACTTTTGCCCGCATAGATTTTCAATTAAGGTTTAACACGCATGTCCTTGATTTCAGTTTATTCAACATTTAATACATTTAACTGATTTATATGAGCAGCTCGCTTTTACTTTTGTCCGCATGGATTTTCTATTAAAGTTTTTCATACATGTCCTTGATTTTAGTTTATTCAACATTTATTACATTTAACTGATTTACATGAGCAACTAGCTTTTACTTTTGCCCGCATGGATTTTCTATTAAGGTTTAAACTTCCATGTCCTTGATTTTAGTTTATTCAACATGTAATACATTTAACTGATTTACATGAGCAACTAGCTTTTACTTTTGCCCGCATGGATTTTCTATTAAGGTTTAACATGCATGTCCTTGATTTTAGTTTATTCAACATTTAATACATTTAACTGATTTACATGAGCAACTAGCTTTTACTTTTACCCGCATGGATTTTCTATTAAGGTTTAACATGCATGTCCTTGATTTTAGTTTATTCAACATGTAATACATTTAACTGATTTACATGAGCAACTAGCTTTTACTTTTACCCGCATGGATTTTCAATTAAGGTTTAACACGCATATCCTTGATTTCAGTTTATTCAACATTTAATACATTTAACTGATTTATATGAGCAGCTCGCTTTTACTTTTGCCCGCATGGATTTTCTATTAAAGTTTTACATGCATGTCCTTGATTTTAGTTTATTCAACATTTAATACATTTAACTGATTTACATGAGCAACTAGCTCTTACTTTTGCCCGCATGGATTTTCTATTAAGGTTTAACATCAATGTCTTTAATTTTCGACGTACGTGAGAAATATGTTTAATATACACGTTGTGCTTTATATTGACATTTTACATTACTAAACTTGTACTAAACCGTGTAGTACTTTTAATACTAAACTTTGTAGTACTAAGCTTTCTATTGACATTTTACAGTACTAAACTTTTAAAAATATTCAAAGTTTCATCCTAAAGTTAGACTATAAGTACTGTTAATTGGAATAATGATTTACACCAAGTTTTATGAAAATTTTGAAGCCGTTTAGACGTGATATCTTGATTTATCTATTACTACTTTGCTTTTATGTGAACTTAACAAATAAACTTTCGAATTTATATTACGAAGTGATTATTGAAATAACCGTTTATTTGCTTTTTAAACTAGTATCAAAGTACCCTTTTTTCAGACCATCTTCGTGTCAATTAAACGAATATCTTAGTGATAATCGCTGGACGTAGGTTAAACTATATCTATTGCTTGTGGAGTCTGGAATATCCCCTACATTTTATAGATTCCTTTGGCATCCAAAGTAATCTACAAAAGATAGGTATTCGCTTTAGGAAAATGTAAACTAGATAACCACGCCGTCTCCCCTAGTGATAGTGTGGAGGGCAATTAGTGTCATGTCGAGAAGCGCTGACACATGTCGTTTCGTATATATTATTTGAACAAATCATATTTATATTTATATTTCTAGATTCCTTCGCTCTGCATTTGTATGTGTCGACATCGTGCAAAGAAAATTTACATTTTTTCTTTTTCATTTCACATGCCTGCCTCATACATTCATTTTTCAATTTATTACAAAATTTAATAATTTAATTAAAGAAAAAAATAAGAAAACCTGCAAAGCTTTCAAGCGCTAATTGGATATGTGAGAGCGGAGCTTTAGCGAAACTTCAAAAGCTTGCCAAGTGGGAAAAGTGCGGAGTCCAGATATAACTCGTCGCGAATGTCTCGTGCGTTTTTTTTTCACTTGCCTGACGTTTCAATAACAAAACTTATGTAATATTTATTATTGTATATACTCCCAGAGTATTTTGGCGTTAGACCGCGAGACGATCGACCTTACAGCGGCGCGAGAAATAGGCAGAGATATGCGCTTTGAGAGTGTGGATTTGGAGTAGAATTGAAGATATTTACACGTGTTGCTTTATATAGTGCTAAGAGCTTCTTGTTCCAAAATACACCGTCAATTATATAAATATAAAGTAAATTTATATAAATATAATTGTATTTATATAATGTGAAGAATACTGAATTTTGTCATTTAGAATAGTTTATTAACATCTTGCCTTTTTATTAGTGCCCCTTCAAATATTTCTTCATCGAGTTTTAATTGTTTTTTTTTTGTTTCTTTCTTTTAACATTCTACTGCAAATCGGTTTAATTAATTACAATCGGTTCTATTAAATTAAAAAAACTTTATAATTATAATCCTATATTGTGAATTATAATCCCATATTGTCAATTCAAAATCATAGAAGCGATTTATCTGAAAACTTTATAAAAACATTTCCGCATTTTCACTGTCATTAAACTTCGATTACTCAAAAAAATTATTTTTTTAATAATTCAAGAGAATACCTCAAACTATCTGCTATATGATGCTAATTTTGAAATTATTATGATATGCGAGAAAATAACAGTATCCGAAAAATATAAAGCTTTGAAATTGTGGATCAAAAAATAAATAAAAATATTGTGCTATCCGATCGCAATCAATTATAAAAAACTTAATTATAAAAATTAAATATACAATTTATAATCATTTTAATTAATTGCTCCCACGGTTAAAGGGAAAATGTTAAAGGACCATAAACACTTCATTATTATGTGCATTTTAAAATGTTTGTATGAATATATCAAACTTAGCAGATATTTTTACATCCGCCATAAGTTTTTAACCGATGTTGCAATATGATTGAGCAAAAAGAGAATGTTTTATGAAACGATTAAAAAAACTAACTATTCTACTTTCAGAAATAAAAAAAAATTTTAATTATAATTAAAGATTTTATGTCCACTAATTTAACATCAAGATTAATCTTTAGGCTAGAATATGAAAACGGAAACCAAATTTTTCAAGTTTATTTTTTACAGTATTTTTAGACGGGCTGTGTAGATAAAAGTTCTTTTTACAAAAATAAATGCTGCTTTTTACTTGACCACAGATGAAGAAACCAAATAACTTTAAATGTTTATAGCAATGTAAGGCTATAAACACAAGTATGCTGTATTAATTATGTACTGCCTAATTTGATGTCACAGGCCGTTTCTGGAAAAAAGGTGTTTGAGAGACAGGCGAACAGGCGGGTGAATGGAGTCAAGTAATCGCATAAGGGTTCTGTTTTTTTTTCATTTTAAGGAACAGAACCATAATACCATAAAAACTGGTCATATAGATCTTGGAACACGTAGAATGTGGAGTTACGTATCACAAGCCGTTTCTATATCTTTGAAATGGTTGGCGAAAGTTAGCTGAAGTAATTATATTAAAAGCTATTTTCTAGCATTATTAGGGTTCTGTTTTTTTCATTTTAAGGAATAGAACCCTAATAATACTAGAAAATAGCTTTTAATACAATTATTTCAGCTAACTTTCGCCAACCATTACAAAGATATAGAAACGGCTTGTGATACGTAACTCCACATTCTACGTGTTCCAAGATGTATAAGACCAGTTTTTATGTATGGAAGTAAATATTGAAAGAGTTAAATATATGAATTAGTACTTATTTTAACTTTACTATGAATCAGTTACTTATTTAAAATAAATATATAAATTTATTTTCAAGTTTTCTACCATCAAAGAGGCCTATCGATGTCGACAGTTTTTTTGGCACACTTCATTAGTTTTCTTCTTAAGTCCTTCCCTTTTTCAGAAATTCCTGGACCTTATCCAACTACCTTTCACACTGTTACACGCATTGTTTCATCGGTAGAGTTTTGTTTACGTTCTATTTTCATCATATACTCCTTAACCGGTCCATTCTGCATCACCAACGCAATTGCGTAGGCATTTCTTTCAATCCAAAGTTTGAAAATAGCATACTTTATTTTCATATTCGTTGTAATAAAATAATGTTTTATTAAGGTTTTTAGTATGTAGTATCACTACTGGGAAAGCTGGTGATGGCATAATCTAATATTAAGTTTGGCAGTCGAAGACGTCAGACACTTGCTCCGTGAATGCGTCATGTTTTTGTGACGTCATTGTAAATAGGTGAGTGAATTAATGAATTGATATATAAATTCAGTCTACATCGTAAATTGGCCTACTGACCTCAAAATTGTGTGCCATCTAGCGTCGTTAACACAAATCTTATCTGTTCGTAAGAGCGTTATGACGTATTTCGGAAGCCGAGCTTATTCGATACAAATAACCGAATCTGACATTCAACTTTTGGACGTCTCACATCGAGTAGGTAGAGATGATGGAGTACCATATTGCATCCGTAAACTGATAGGGCACCTTATTGTCTTGTTGCCCTCTTTCGCAAAATACGGTACGAAAAACAAACAGGGAAAAATAATATATGTTGTATCCCATCTGCGAATGTGGTATAAAATGGAACCTGATCACTGATGGAAGTGAAACTTTCATTCTTTATGTTTTTTAAACATAAAAATGTCAAGTAACTTTTGAATACCTGCATAAAGGATAACGTATTCATATTGTCCAAATCAATATTTTAAAGATATTCTTCTATATATTTATACAGGCATAAAGTTTTAATTTCAAGATCTAAGTGAGGAAAAAACTTAAGCTATAAATGATGGGCACATCTATTTATTTTTCCTGCAAACTTTAAACGACGGTCTGTCTATTTAGGCAAATTATGTCAAGTTTGGTGAACCTTCAATATCGGAGACGAGGGATCAATCATAACTTCATTTAAATATTTCTTTATCATAACCAGAAATACAATACGTCTATATAAAAAAAACTAAAAGAACATTAAATTACCAGTATAATTGATATGCCTACCTATTTATATTACAGAATAATTAAATTCCAAAAATGGTCTTTTATGTATCGGCACGTTTCGTCGTATCGCTTTGATTTGCTTTGCAGCTTTTGCTGTGCAGCGCATTGCACGTATTTTAAATCTTAATTAACGTTGAAGCAGTGTATCCTGAAAACTATATGAGAGACGAAAAAATTATTTAAAATAATAATATTATTTTATAACCGGCATTCCGTAGCAGCTATCCACTAAAATAGTACAATGCTTGCGAATTGTGTTAACTACTTGCTAATAAGAACTTAACTAAAGCACCGACCATAATTAATTTAATTAGTATAATATTCAGGAACAATTATTTAAACGGAGAAGCGACAGCAGGAATAAAACTTCGTTAAGAATATTAAACATATTCGAGTTATTAATAACGATTAACATAAATTAAAACCAGAACTATATCTAAATATAAAAATTTTAAAAATGCTCCAAGAAATTTTAATGTTTCGTGGAAACGACGTTTTATGAGCCACTTAATGGCTGTTATTAAGTACTATTACGAATTATTACATATTAAACGTACAAAGATTTTCTATTTGCTGAAAGCGGAAGAAAGCATGATTAAGTGTGCTGGAAGCGGAGGAAACTATCAAAGCATTACGAAGCAGCAGAATTATTTTAGATTCGAGCGAAACTTTTTTAATGGAGTGTTTTAGAATTACTGAATAAACTTCACTAATTTTTGGCATGACATGGAAGTTTTGAAAAAGGATATTATTGCAGTAATCTTAAAATAAATAAATACTGCGATATGCGAGTTTAAAATTCGATGAAAATTATTCAGATTGGTAAAGCTTATGGTGAGTCAACATCCTGCATCAAAATTCAAGGAAATTAATGAAGATTTCCATATTCGTTAGAAGAAGAGGTACAGTATCAAATTTTCAATTTTCCCGTAATTGGAAATTGTAAACGATTATAGAATTCGCGCAAGAAGCACCGTATGAAATAAATTTACTCAGATGCTTGCAGTTACAGATACAAACTTAGTTAATAGTTCATCGAATCCTTTAAGCAATCTTGAACTGCAAAGATCTTGTCTACTTAATTTAAAACTTGGCAAAGTTTCAATAAGTTCGAAACTTGGCAAATTTCTATCCGGTAATAAGTTTAAAAATTAATTTATTAATTCTATTTCCCCTATTATTTGATGACTTAACTGTACATAAATATGTCTGAAAAGATTATTCCATGTTTATAATGGTGTTAGAAGAAGAGGTACAATGTCAACTTTTAAATTTGAAAATTGTATGCGATTATAGAATTAGCGAAAGAAACACAGTATGAAATAAATTTACTTAGATGCTTGCATTTATAGATACAAACTTAGTAGTTCATCGAATGCTTTAAGCAATCTTGAACTGCCAAGATCTTGTCTACTTATTTTAAAACTTGGCAAAGTTTCAATAAGTTCGAAACTTGGAAAATATCTATTCGGTAGGCATTTTAAATATTAATTTATTAATTCTATTTTCGCTATCATTTGATGACTTTACTGTACATAAATATACCTGAAAAGATTTTTCCATGTTTGTAATGGTGTTAGAAAAAGAGGTACAATGTCAACTTTTAAATTTGCTCTTCATTGGAAATTGTATGCGGTTATAGAATTAGCGCAAGAAGCACCGTATGAAAAAAATTTACTCAGCACAAGAAGCACCGTATGAAATACAGTTATACAAACGTTACAGACAAACTTAATAGTTCATTGAATCCTTTAAGCAATCTTGAACTGCAAAGATCTTGTCTACTTAATTTAAAACTTGGCAAAGCTTCAATAAGTTCGAAACTTGGCAAATTTCTATCCGGTAGTAAGTTTAAAAATTAATTTATTAATTCTATTTCCGCTATCATTTGATGACTTAACTGTACATAAATATATCTGAAAAAATTTTTCCATGTCTGTAATGGTTTCAGGAGAAGATGTACAGTGTTAACTTATAAATTTGCTCTTAACTGAAAATTGTAAGCGATTACAGAATCAACGCAAGAAGCACCCTATGAAATAAATTTACTCAGATGCTTGCAGTTACAGACACACACTTAGTTAATAATTCATCAAATGCTTTAAGCAATCTTAAACTGCAAAGATGTTGTCTATTTAATTTTAAAGTTGGCAGTTTCAACAAGTTGACGAACTTCTGTTCGGTAGTAATTTTAAACAGTAATTTATTAAATCTATTTCCGCGGCCTTTGATAACTTAACCGTATAAAAATTTGTTTGCGCCTCGAAACTATCCTAAAAAGAACTCATTTTCTATATTTTAAAATTATTCCTAAAAAATATATTTTTCAAAAGTTAGAAAGAAAGAAAGGGTGATAAATAACTTCGTGACATTCTTAATTGTATCTGACAAAGAAAATCGTTTAAATATTGGAAAATTGTGTTATCCTTTTCCAACCTATTTCTCATACGTTTGAAAACACTAAGCCCAATGAATATTCCGAGTAAGAAATAAAAAGGAATTCTGAAAGAATAACCTAAATTTTTTCATAAATGCATTGTAGTAATTAAGAAAAACTAAACGAGTTAACTTTCTATTTATGTGAGAATATTAAGAAATAGCTGTGTAAATAATATCAAGAGACTGATTTTACTTAAATGTTGAAAAGTCTATGCACACTTTAAATAGAAAAAATGAATAATGTAAATAAAATAAAATGTTAATAATAAATGAAATATAAAAAATGACTTCATTAAAATGATACTTATTGTCAATATGAAATTAAGAATTGTAGTCGAAGACTACAATGGAAAAAAAATAAAAGGAAGCATTTTCTAAAGAAGAAACTATGATGTGTTGATCTATATAATTCTTCAATATTTAGAAAATTCGTCAATATCCTCTAGACTCTAAATAAGAAACAATAAATGTGAAACTGATATATAGTTATGAAATGTATTTTTTTATTTCTAATGGAAAGACTTATTTATAAAGTAATGACTATTTACTAACTAGAATTATTTGTCAAATATGTCAAGAAAAGCTTCACATCCCTATGATTGTATGGCTCAAGAATATAATTGCTCCAAGGAGTGTGAAAATAACTTTACTAAATTTTATCATAGTAATTGGGCATAAAACGTAAAATAGTAATAATATAGTTATTAAAAAACGAATATGCTTAACTATAGCGTTTACTTAACTGTGCGTATATGGAGAAATAAGCCATGTAATTTTAAAAGAAACGAATGAGTATTCATAGATTTTAAATAGTCACTTTTTATTTTAGGTCTGATTAAATTTATGTACGCCAAGATCATATATATCACAGAGGTACGATCGTCTCATCGGTGGACTGGTTGATGACATCGATAATAAATTATATGGATACTGCATGTGTAATCCAGGGGAGAGGTGAAGTTACGGGGAATGGAAAAGATAATCGTCGGTTTAGCTCTTGACCGTTCTGTTTGTACGTGTATGAATGAAAGAAAGACTGGCAGAAATCTGGAATTATTTGTATTTCATAATAGCTAAGAGTAAAAATCATCATGAAAGTCGCATTTTGGTTAGAGGGGTTTCCTAGCTGCATTTCCAATGACCTATAGAAATAATTATCTAGCAGCAATATTGCTTGAATTTTTGATAATATAAATCGAAAATTGGTCAGAATCTATAATTGTGGCTATTTTTAGGATCATGTGGCCAAAGGATCCGAAAGACACCTTAGTGTTAATAAAAGGCTGGTTGTCTGTTGGTCCAACGATATCCATAGACTTCTAGCTTTCAAACGAAATAAGTTATAAATTGAAATTTTACGTATATTATGAAATTCTTGAATCCGAAACTGAAAATCATGTCGTCACCGTGGTGTGTTCGGTGGATCATAAGGCGTACGGCCTTTGACCGCTCAGCGCATCGGTATCGATTCCCGGCTACTCGTCGAGCGGGGCTGGACTGATGTTCTGGTTGGCTGTCACTTACAGCTATTGCTTTCGTAGCAATAAGTCCGACATAGGTATTAATTGTATACATTGTAATAGATAAATAAATAAATCAATAAAATCGTATTTCAAATTACATATATGCAATTTTGTTATGATGTAGCTCACGTACATATGAGCTTTGTGTTTTCTTAGCATCATTAAAAAAATGTTGAAAGAGAACGCGAATTAAGAGACCGTCAAATTTATTGTTATTAGATTAATTTTATTACAAGTCTATCTTTATTGTTTGGTACCCCTTGGAATGTCTAACCAATAAACAATACATTGCAACACATTTACAATTTGAAACATACATACATATACAGGACATTCAAACAACAAATATGGAGATTACGTTACATTTAAAATAGTTCATAAGTTCTGAGTAACAAACATATTTTTAAGTATTACAATTCACTGTGGATTAAATGATAATTTAAAATATAATATAAAGAAGTACCCACATTACGTGCTTTAAATTAAAAAATATAATATCTCCAGTATCAAAGCGTATTTGGCATTAAATGACGTAAGCACGGAACCTTCGTAGCGCGAGCCTGCCCCGCACTTGGCCGATTTTATTAATTATATTGAATTTAAAATTATTGTTCGACTTCAAATGATTCAAAATTTAATTTGCTTCAGAGTATCAAATTCGAGAAAACATCTCCCTTGCATAATTTCAGAATATGTGTATCATATGCTACAGTTCATACGATACGCACCTTCTAAAATTATAAAAGGGTTTAAAATAAACAATATTCTTTTAACATATTCCCTAAATCACTTCGACATACAAATTCGTGATATGAGTTTAGAAAATGAAGATAATACTGTTGCTCAGTGAACTACACCTCGGAAGTCGTCATTTTGATTTATTAAAAGCATTAAATGTAATAAAAACTATAAATGATCGTATGTGAAGGGTTGCAATTAACAAAAAGCATATATGAATTGAAGGGCGCCACATTCTATAAATATATTGACACTGACAGAAGCTGTTGTGGAAATGTGAGTGAAAAATAAAATTAATTATAGGGATATGTTTATCAACATCATTGAAATTATTTTGTCGGCAGAGAGACGAGTGAACTTGAGATTAGATTTTGAAAAAGTAAAAACAGTATTGTTTTTATGAATCAATGAAATGCTTTTATACAACATATTACACTATATTTAGGCATGAGAAATCATTTTGATTGATTATTCATTATAAATTACTTTGATTACAATATTTACGCTATGTGACATACTTCAGATGTAACTAATAGCCCTATTAAAAAAATTGAGTAAATGTCATTAGACGAGTAACTTAAACATGTGCTTACATATCGGTGTACGTCGTAAAAATGAATGTTTTAATGCATTTTTAACTATTTAAATTAAATCCACAAATTACCAGGCAGAGTGTCGTATGATAACGAAGATAATTTTTTTCGTGAAAAGCCGAGGACGCTCCAATGTAATCCACAACGAACTTCTGAGGTCCTAATTTTCATATCAAATCTCGTCCGTCTCGCCAGGAATTAGTTCAAATATTTCCCCATTATTTTTAGAGAATTTTCCAAAAGGAGGCTGAACAATATTGAGTTGGGTTATAATAATGACTAAAATATAAGTACAACCATACTCTTTGACCTATCATCTCTACATAAATAAACTTTAGGCACCTTATAATTTATACTGATTAACATTAAAGTAATTTGTGTAACGAATGATAGAATTAATTCGGATTTTTTTAAAACCTGGAAACAATTCAAAAGTTTCTAGCCTCACTGATTAATTTAGGTCACCCCGAACGTGTCAAGTAAACTGTGTTTGTTATTGTTTACCCAATTAGTCATCGCAGCTCGGTAGACGGCGAGGGCGTCCACCGAAGAAATGGAATAAGGTCGTGCCGGGTCTCACTCGGCGCCCGCTGCCGGCGGTGAAAAGCGCTAAGCGCGCTGTCAATTTCGATGCGCGAGTAAAGCTGCACGCCGTCAACCCTGAAACATCGCAGTGGTTCTCTTTTTCTCTGAACCGCAAGGTTGTCGACGTCTAGCTTCTGTTCGACCAAATGTCACATACGATATTTTGTTCTGTATTTATACTACACGCAGCGGTATAACGACAAATTATTATATATTCGGTTATTATTTTGATTTTTTTAGAATTAAAGTGAAACTTCTCGTAAAATGTCAATGTCGAATTCTGTGTAACGTTTTCTTTTTTTTCGTTTTCTTTTTCGTTATTCTTGAATATGGTCAGTTTGAGAATATTAAACGTTAAATGAAAAATTTAATTGACAGGGGGCGAATTGTTTATTTTACTTACAACGTTTTTAGCAGAGGGTGACAGTTTTTATTATCCTTTTATAATAAAATAGCCTTGAAAATGTTTGAGTAGAAATTTTTTCTTAAACCCGGAAAACATGGTCATGAAAATTGTTATGAGTAATAGTCGACCAGCTTATGACATGCAGTTTAGTCTGTAAAAAGTTCATAGAAATTACTCAAATCAAGTGAAAAATAACTTTGTGATTTAAAACTTATTTATATATTTATAATTTTCGACTTCCCCGTGTGAATATTAAACTTCCAAGTGAAATACGATAGGACCCCCACCCTTAAATTTCTGGTGATAGAGACAATTACGGATGCTTACTTTAGACGTGCTTCTACATGAATTTAACCGGTTTTTTACTTAATTGACACTTAATTCAATTTAGAGTAACAGTCATGTTATTTAGCCTAACTAATTACGTTCAAACGTAATATATCATTTAACAAACTCTTTTTCATAATAAGCCGTAATAACAAAATACCCAAAATGAAATTTTATCAGCTAAACGTAACAAGACAGTAGGTGAAGATTACTGTGTTGCACACGCCTCCACTTAAATTAAATAGAGCAGCTGTTTCTAAGGACAAATTATACAATTTTACGATATTGTGCAATTTCAATATTAAATTTAAGCATTTTGACTCATATTATTTTTCGTAACCTAAATACCGAAATCTCTTATACCTGAAAATTCGAGACAAGTTGCTTATTTTTATGATATTATACCTGAGAATTCGAGATAATTTGCTTATTTTGATAATATTATACCTGAGAATTCGAGATAAGTTGCTTATTTTGATGATATTACATCTGAGAATTCGAGATAAGTTGCTTATTTTGAGGATAATTATATCTCAGAATTCGAGATAAGTTGCTTATTTTGTCTTATAAAGTTTTGTGTTTCGTCCGTTTGTATACCAACATATCTGCGAATAGGTTGAAGAAATAAAAATAAAGAAAGACATCACAAATTTTCCAAAAGTGTATACCTTACTTTCCCATGAACTATTTATTAATTACGTGAGAAAAATCACTTCATTTACTATTTATCTACGCCGCTAAGTTATGTAATAATTTGGATCCCACCTTCAGAAACCCACATATCTTCTAATACCGCTCTTTTTTAATTCTTTCATTCATATTCTCTTTCCCTTTGTGCTTCATATTTTTCGTTCTCTCATTGTCATATCAAATTCGGGTATTATTTATAAACATTTACTTTTATTTTCAGAATTATTTTTGGGGAAACTTTAGCTAATGTGTATACTTTTCACATGACACCGTCTATCCCGAAATTATTATTTTAATTTTGTCGCTATGGTTAACTGGAAGAAATCATGTAGTAATAAGCTGAGCTGGTGTATATATTACATTACACAATATCTCAAACTAAAATGGAAATAAAAACGTATGAAAATTATTGATAAGCCATAATAATTCTTGATATATCAGTAATAATTATTTATTAGTAAGTATTAGTAGTTGTAGTATTAGTAGTTTTTATAATAATAATTATTATTTATATAATCTATGTCTGTTTAATGGATACGTAACTTCGACTTGAGCTTGATTAATTTTTGTTCTATTTCTGTTACTAATTTACCTACAAAAAATTGTCTGCTATAATTATTTTTAACTCTACGTTTTGGTTATCTCCGAGATTGATCTGTTAACAGTTAATTAGACACTTATTTAGTTAGTTTTCTAAGTCGGTATCGAAACCGCCCTCTTGATTAAGCATTAAGGCTAAATGCAATCATCAGCACAAATGCTTAATGCAATCATCATCAACAACAATCGAAGGAAATAAACTGAAGGAACACAGGGCTGCCGAATCCAATAACTAACAAAGCAGTTGTGTAGCAGCATCCGAGTGTTGCGCAAAACGAAACACTACCCGCGCCGACATACAAGTGTCGAAAACATTCATCAGTGCATTGCGGAGTTTTCGCACGTTTTGTACATCGAGTTAAGAATAATACAAATTTACTCTGCATTTATTTATCAACCCATCGTCCGCTGCAACGAAATTCTAAATCATGATAATTTTAAAATAAACTACTTCTATACATATTCCACCTAGTATATTCCCGCTATTTCCACCGAACTTTAATAATAAACACTGTATGTACATGCACGTCATATATATGTACATCTCCTAATGTCTCAAGTATTATGTAAAGAAATTTAACCAGTCTCACTAGGCGACTCACGAATGGGTACTGCCTTTAGGACTGACATTTTAACCCTTCGTCATTCGCATCGGCGGTGCTCACATTGTACTTTTATTTTTTTTTAACTAAGGCAAACATAAACCAGCATAATTTCTGGTTGCCCCACGTACGGTGATTATTTTTGATAACTAATTGAATAGTGTAAAATTTTTATCATATATATTTTCTTTGTTATAGCCCTGTCAACTAACGGTATTGGACTTTACAGTATTTACACAGACACCCACCAAGCATAAGTATTTTTAAGTGAAAACTTGTTTAGGCGCACTATGCGCACTTTCATGTGTAGTTAACGAAACTGAGCAATCACACTCGGGTCGGTGAAACCGAATCGGATAAATTCGGCTCTCTTCGGCATTGGCCAGGCGAGTTCACTGTTTGGTTAAATTCGGCTTCTTTCGGCATCGGCCGAGCGAGTTTAGTGTCTAACACGGAGTGCATCGTTTCAAGAATTAGGTTTTATTTTTTATTAATACTTTGTTTTGGTAAAATTTTATATAATACGCGTATGTTATTGTATTTTTACCTTAGCTTTCACTTCTATCGTGTGATCATAAGCACATACTAATGTTCTTTTTCTAATAATAAAATTTATATATTCTTTCCTTTAAGATTAAGTACTAGCTTTGCTCGCGGTTTCACCCACGCAAAATTATTTTAATTCTGCTGCTCTTCCCAGGGCCATCACTATCACCACTTTTCATTCGCCAAACGACAACGGTCTTCGGGATCGGGTGTATATCGGTGGGGATACTCAGGAAGTCCGATCAGTAAATAAGCGGGTCTCCCTCTTTCTCTCTACTTTGCACCGTTTAGCAGTGTTCTCCAATTTTTGTTACACTTTTTGTTACGGTTCTACCTAATAATCCGACGTGTGTTTTAAATATTGTTGCGAATAAACAAATAACTAACGAGCTTTTCTGCTTTTTATATTAATGTAATAATTACATTATGTCTGTTTCCTTAGGTCCCGTAAAATTTAGATTTATGATAAAGATGCGGGAATATTAAATGGATTGAATGCAAATAAAGTGATGATCTGGATTATGAAGAAATTATAAATGAAGACAATTATTATAGTAAACAATCTCTGGCAGAAGAAAAAATTGAGGATTCAGAAACCACTAACTTTAACGTATTTGTTGCTAATGATGGAGAAATTATATGGGTAAGCACGACATTATCAAATAAAACTAAAAATGTTATTAAATTTTTCTTGATTCAAAATCCTGCATCAAAATTTAGAAAAAAATTAAATTTGTTGAAATACCTTTTTTGCAAATGATTTCACCAATCAATCACTAAAACATGTTTTATTATTAATTAAATAGAACTTTAGATATATTAGAATATATTCACTTTTATTAACAAACCACTGAATAATATCTCTGCGATGTGAACACATAGGCACGATGGAGGGTTCGGTTGAAAGTTTGTAACAGTAGATAAGTCTTTGTGTAGACATGTTTTATCTAAAGAGAAAATGTACAATGGAACAAGATAACAAAAGTTTGGGGTAGTTCACAGCAATAGTTAAGAAATCTCAAATGAACTTGTTATTATTGTATAATGGAAAGCACATGTAATGATGATGCATTCATGTGCGTTATCACATTAACGCATATACTTTACAATAGAGTAAGAAAGTATAAATTTATGGAATTGATAATTTTCTAAATTAAATATGACAATATGCACAATATATTTCGACTTTCCATTATTATTCTAGACCCGAATCACTAACTAATATAATGGTCATTAAAAATAACATAATTTCATTACTCTCAGTGATATTTGTGTGATAGTTTTGTACAAACAAAGTAAAATGGTCTTTCAATTATCTGTATTACACAACAAACCTCCACGAAAGTTTGCGCCTGGATGGAGTATTTGACTCTATGCCTAAGATATGATTTTACTTAATACGTTGTTTAATTTCCAAGGAATTTACTCCTAATAATTTCATAAATAAGTTTGTTTATATATTTATTTATTAATATATAAAGTTTATTATGTTGCACAATGGGTTTTCACGAAATTCTGCATTCATGTAGTCTACGAACAAGAGTAATATAGAGGCTAGATTCTGAACAGTTATGTAATTCTCAAAAACATACTAAATGTGTTTCTTTCTCAAAGGTTACTAATATCTGCGAAAATCTATATAAATGTGCACGCTATTAATTTATAACTACAGTAAGTTATAGCTAAGTGTTTATGACTACACTATGAAGAACCAATACGAGAGATAACGTTCTTTATAGTGTAGCTATAAACAACAAATATTATGATTTGGAATATATGAATAAAACCTATATTATCTATTATGTTAAAAAACAAATGCAAATCATGAATATAACTATGTTAAAAAATATGTTATGTTATGTTAAAAAACAAATGCAAATCATGAATATAACTATGATTCACATGTATTAAGTGACTCGTATACTAATATTCTCACATTAAAGTAGCGTTCTATGTCCATAAATAACTGAACCAAATAATTATATAATAAAAGTTAAAAATTAATTAACATGATAGAATTCCACTGAACGTGGAAGTTATATTGATTTATATCGATTCCGTAGATGTTAAAACTTAATATAGTACTAACTGTACTGTGTTAAATTTTGTCATACTAAAATAGTTGTAAGCTGTTCTGCTTTAATTTTGATTCTATGAACTTTTACAACTACTTATTCAACGTGAAACCTAACTCTTGTCACTAACAACTTTTCGCCACTTCTTTCTATAAATATTTTTAATGTTACCCAAAAAATCTACCCATGCAATAAAACTGTAGAATTGGCGCGTCTGTAGATTGGAAAAAAATTATAATGGTATGATTTGAGATGATTAATGATTTGATAAAAGATCACAGAAATATAGTTTTTTGGAATTTTTGTCTGTTTATCGGTGAGTGCGTTTATTTTTTTTGGCATCACGCAAAAACCACCAAAAAATTTAAATGACGTTTTCAATGATGGATTTTGTAGACCTTGTGAAAATATAAATGCTTTTTTTATTATAATTGACTCGCCAAAAACGAAGGTAATTTTATATTTCAATACAAAACGCAATTACTCCAATAAATTGTATATTTTATAATGATTATACGTCGACCACTGACTTCAGCTGTATTTTAATACATTGTTATGTTAACCATAATTACGTATTATTGTAACGGGGCATAACTAGTTTCAAAATATTAACATAAATTCGGATACTCAGAATGTACCAAGTAGTCAGAGATTCAATATTTACGAAATGTACATGTTATTACTTTTTACTTGTTTAAAGATTGTAGTAAACTTTTCTGAAATACTTTTTCAATAGAATACTTCCTCTTCTATTCCTTCCTTTTTTATGGTATAGTGAACGTCCACTTCTCCAATTTAAGCTGGAGAAAGTGGATTTTAAACTTATTTTATTTTAAAACTTAAAAAAAAACTTTTCGAAGGGATGTAACATAAGTTTTTTGTCATTTTAGAACTATTAATGTTCCATACATTCATCTTTTTTCATCCAGTCAAATTTATAAGAGCTCACAAACACAAAATATTTGTCGAACCTCTATACAGATATCTGACATGTATTGCAGTGTTCTCTATACCGTTGTATACTTTTTGTAAATAGCTCTTCACCAGAATACCTGAATGCAATATATCTGTTCTGAACTAGTCGATCTTGATCATTATATTCTTCCTTTTTGTTTCATTATCATTTACCTCTACCTCGTTACAAAAATTGTGAAATAAATAAAATAACTCCGGTTTTTTTTTTCTAGACTATCGTGACCATTCCTTAAATTTAATTTCGAGTTAACATTCATTATAGTCAATTCTAAACCTGTCAGCTAATTTTAATATATGTATATTTTCTAGCACAAACACTTTAAAATACTGCAAGATTCCAATAATTAATATTTTTTTATCTGTAACTTGAACTATTATATATCACTGAAAATAATTAATATAAAAATAAAAGTTATAAACTTCCAAATTTTAAAAAAATGTCATCCATCTTCTTTTAAAATATAAAGGAATCGTGCTTAAAAAAGTTGTTTTTTTGCGATATCTTTACTCGTATCAAAATGCGTGTATTAAAAGCATTACTAAGAAAAGTTATAACTGTAGCTAAGAAATTGCGACAGATGAGTAGTTGCTATTGAACTAATAAAAACCGAGCGCTGACTAATTACTACCAAGGTTGTAGGAGTTTCCAGTGAAAACTGTTTAAAAATACTTGGGCTATTTCGTTTCATACCATAATTACCCAACATCGTATAAAAGAAAAATCATTAACAACACTCCACGTTGCGATCCTAAAACTTGAACTGCTTCCCTGGTATTTACTCAATTTTACGAGTAGAGTAGGCAATAAACCAGATGAATAATGCCGTTACATGTTCTGCGCGTTCAAAAACTGACGGACGGCATATACTTGCTTGAGTCGTGGAACGCTCGACTTGAAAACTGCGACATAACCCGGTTTCTAGCGCGGGTAGGAAGCCACGGGCATTAGGCGTCCCATTAATCATATCGCTTTGCCTCAGAATTTGCCTCTGATGAATCGTGCTCTATATTTGAATCCGACAATCCGTATGCTTATTTCTGTGACTTTGATTTGGCTGAGAATATTTGCGAATGCACTTCGTTCGAAGTGCGTGCTTCTATCTGTGGGCGGCGTGTTAGGGCCGATGATTTGTTCCTGATTTTCAAGTGTAAAAACAACTAATAAAATGGTTTTTGATATCAGAAGAAACATGTTCAAGTTCTAAATATTTCTAATCTATTTTTTTTGGGAGTAAAATTATTTAAGAATGAAAAGTTTATAATAAAATATAAATAATATTTCCTTTTCAAGCAATTACTAAAATTTTCTTAAGAAGGAAATACCGTATTTCCCTAATACAATTTCCGATGTGACCTAACGCTGGTTAAAACTGATTATATATAATATTCATTTTGTACCATTCTCCTCACACCAGAAAAAAGGATGATTTTATTAGGGAAAAAGTTATAGAAATATTATTTTAACGGATCAGAATATTTTGTTTACCTGTAAGAAAAAATCTGGTTTTGATATCCTTGTTTAGATTTTAGACGCTTCTTTATTAAGAAAATAATATTTATTCTTTTTGGGCCCTGATCTTAATAAGAATAAATATTTAATCGTTTAATTTAACGGCATACATTTATATCTGTACGTGGGTGCCGGGTTTGCCTTGAAAGGGTCCATGACTGTATTTTGTTTTAATCACTTTTTATATAACAATTGTTAATTAATTTGTTAATTAATTTATAATAAATTTGTTAACGGTGTTCTCAAAAATTTAGTCTCTGCTTTATAACAAACGTTTACAAAGCTTTATAACAAAACGCTTATATAACAAACAATCTATAATAATTAGCCATATACATCAGGAAAAGTTATCTTTTATTATTATTTCAAAACTTATTTTGATGGTTTAGCTTATTTAATCTAAAAATGATTCTGTAGTTAGATTTGTAAATAGAAAATAGATCATAAAATATAATATCAATCAATATATAATAATTAGTCACATACATCATGAAAATGTATCTTTTGTTATTATTTCAAACGTTATTTTGATGGTTTAGCTTATATAATCTAAAAATTCTTTTAGTCGTATTTGTAAATAGGTAATATGTCATAACATGTAATATATAATAATCAATCTATAATAATTAGCTACACACATCATGAAAATATATCTTTTATTATTATTTCAAACGTTCTTTTGGTACTTTAGCTTATTTAACCTAAAAATGCTTCTTTAGTCAAATTCGCTAATAAAAAATAAGTCATAACATATTTATAACAGTTAATGGTATATATATATTTGAATCGTTGAAAATGTTATCTTGTCTAGTATACCTTCAAATATTATTTTAATAATGTTACAATAGTTTAAAATTCTTTCAATAAAATTGTTATTTCTCATTATCCATAGGATTTAACTCATATTATAAAACCTATGCCCATTTGGATGCTATAAACTATCTATATGTTAGTAAAAGTTTTCGTGGCAGTCAGATAAGATGTCTTCGTGCAAAATCCTACCAAACTAACCAAAAATGTAGAAACACAATATTTCTCCATAAAATTGATATGATTAATTACCTTAACAAATATTTTTAGATTTTCATTTCGAACTATTAAAGCGTTATAAGGTGTCGATAAATGTTCTGTGTTTTCAAATGCTAATTGTCCACCAGTAGCATTCTATTCAATTAATTTATTTTTATATAATTAATTATTAAATTTTATTTTTATTGCCATTCCCAGTTCCCAAATGATAATAATTTATTTAGAGTTGCTTCGGGAATATTTTAGTGGAATTTTAGGTAATTTAGAAGTACACAGCTATCCCCAGTATTTTCTTAGTGAAGATTTTATCCAAATTGAACTTTTACCTTTTACGTGGTGATCTAACAAAGAGATCAACTGATAAATAGAAAGGCAGGATACAATTATTTTTAAATGACCTCATTCCAGCGGAAATCCCGTTCAATCGGTTCAGTCATTTTTGATGATCTGACACTATAAGCTATATAGGTAAAGAAATAAAATTTGAAAAAACAATTGGTTACTACATTATTCCTAACGTGACCGTAATATAAAAAAAAATAAAATAAATTCAAACCATTAGCTCATATTCCAAAGGATTAAAAATTACTGACGTAACTATCTTCGACAATTCTTTACGTACTTTACTGATAGTAAGCTACGTTAGATAGTCAAATGTTCTCATAGCTAAATACCACTAAAAATAGAACACTAACTAAACCTAATTGTATATGTATTCTTATTAATTACCAGCTCTATCTGCAAATTCTACCATATTTACCTTTGGAAAATGTCATTAAGTTAAATATAAAATTCCGTGTACGTAAAGCTGTCTATGAAATTATAAAAAATTTTTCAAGTAATTATTATACATTTCGTATAAAAATTCGAGATTACCATGTCTTAGAAACAAAGTCTATATATTATTGTCACAAGGCTTTTAAAATTCACCATTAAAAGCCTTATCAAAATCCCTTTAATGACCCTTGCGTTACATATGAACGAATAAATAGACTGGCAAACACACAGGAATTCCAGAAACAATATTTTTATGTAACATTACTTTTATTATATTTCCATAAATCATTTTTTTCGTAAATGCCTCCAATGTAATGACAAGCCAATTCTATAGTTTTACTATAAGTGTAAAAGTGTTGTGCTAAATTATGCAAATGAGTGTTTGGACATTAAATTCGCATATCTTCTGATTGAGTGCTACGAAAGGCGGTGGAAATATTTCATGAACAAAGAACTTTTGTCTTATTATAATCATCATAAAATATGTAAGACTGAAATAAATAAAAAGAGTCATAAAGAAAATTTTGAAATATCTTTTCAATATATAGGTAAATATAGAGCAAAAGAAAATAGGGAAAATCACTGAGAATATATAGAATTTCGTCTTCTAATTATCATGGCACACAATATTTTTGGACATTGAATCGTGTTGGAGATCGATACTCGCGTAATAAGTTCGAAAAAGGAACATTTCTATTTATAGCAAAATTAAGTGTCTGCACATGTACTCGCGTCCATAAGCTTATCGGAGACCAATTGCTACTCGATTAAATCAAAGTTTAACAAAGCTGAACGTAATCGTTTCGTAAATAGATCGACATGGAACGGAAGATTCCAGCGAATTAAAAATATTGCCAATTCATCTTAAAATTTTGGGATATAAATATCAACATTAATGCTGTTGTAAGATTTAAATACTCGACTGAAACCTAAAAGCGTTTTCATTACACCTGTTCGAGCTTTTCAAATACGTTTTTTGTGATTCACAAAAAATGGACAATTCATCGGTCAAAGATATATCTCTGTATCCACGATCATGACTGCATAAAACGGGCTGAAATTTGCAGTATTTTTATGAAAAATTAATCCACGATCATTGGAAAAATATGAAATTTATATGAAAAATTGTGTGATTAAAAAATTAAATTCTTATAAAAATTGACTATTTTTTCTAAAACCGTTGATTGACTAATTATTGAAACATTAAGTTTCAAAAACTTAATATTTCCATAATCAAATGAAACTACGTGATGTAGTATTATTTCTGCTTTCTTTAAGTTCTTTATCACGACCTAAGTTTCGTTGTATTACAATATCTTCAGGTTGACTTAATACAACGAAACCTAGGTTGTGATAAAAAATTTAAATAAATAAAAAATACTTATTTAATAAAAAATACTTTTTAATAAAAAATACTTATGGCTTTTAATATATATTAAATTTTTTTTTAAATATTATTTTTCACTTATTAAAGGTTTTTCATTACATTACGTATTAGATTCCAAATTTTCATGTTCTTTTAAATATTTTATTTCAATCACTAAATTTTTATTCACATTTAGGTTGGATCTAAAATTATTAAATTAGTTTAGGCAATAGATAAGCAGGCTTTATATTGTAAGTTATTAAGTTTGTCTTTATAATTTTCTTTGTAAACAGATATATGCAGAATTGCAAATGAAGTTTGGTGACTTAACAGTAGGAAATGACGCTAGCAAAAATTTCTCAATTGTTTATTTTATTTGGAAGAAAACCTGAAATAAATAAGGAGTATACATGTTTTAGGCGCTCAATATAAAATTTAGTAAAAAAATCGACTTTGAAAGCGTTTTTACGGTGAAGAAATGGCTATCGATTCGCTGTCCAACATAAAAATAACACCCTTTTACGTAATCGTTTTTGCTTACCTGATATTTTCATTTTGTGGGTTTGTTTTTTTTTTATACACATTATTGTTTGTATATAGGCAAAATATTCAGTGTTTGGTGTCACAAAGGATTAAGTCAAAACTTTTATAACTAATAGTTTCCCTGCAAAAAATTCTTTGTAAAATAAATAATTTATACAAAATAACTGCAGACGGCTAATATATTTGTTAAATCGTACTACGTTTCGTTTTGTAGCCGTATACATTTCTTTTAATAATAGAAAAACAGTGAAATTCTCACTTTTGTTAAAATAAATTTGTTCTTAATACACTTTTTTTTCGATAAAATAATAACACAAAAAAACTTTTAATAATCACAGTTGCGTTATTATTTAAATGTAGAGAATTCGGAAGAGGGTGCACATATTTACTTTAAAATCATCCCTGTTTTTTCTTTTCATTTAAAACAAATTGTACATAATGAGTCAAAAAATGCAATATCAAGGAAAGGATCAGGATCAGCAGACAGAGGATGTACACCAGTTTGATAAGTGGATCTATGTGTTCCTTCAGGCACTGTCGAACTCGATGTACATGATAAATTACGTGATTAGATGTATTTGTCTCGGATAGAGTTTTGGCGTTGTCCATTTTTTTATTTTTCTTTGTTAAGTGTAACGTTTAGTTTATAGCGACATATTATTTACGACAACAAATTTAATTTACTATGGTTTGATTACATTCTGAAACGATTACAAAATTGAACTAAATTGACAGCTAAATTTATTTTATGCAACTTTTTAACAAAGCGATTCAATGAATTTTTAACAGCGAAGAAACCAAGGTTATTGTAACATTTCACGTCATAATTTAAAATTATAATATCGCATTTTTTTATTTGTTAACTAAATATGAGTGTTATTAAATAAACAATTTATAATATAAATTTTATTTTTCTCTTCTAGTTATATTTCATCAATGAATATTTGACAAAAACATTTTAAGGTCAAGAGCTACCACTTTTCAGAGTATAAGATCTATGTAAAACATTTTTTTCATTGAGAGCAGGTTCAGGTAAGCCTTCAGTAGGCTTAAGAATTTTTAGTAATTAGTCTATTTATAAAAATCGTTTTTCAATATATCAAACATATTTATTAATTAAAGGCTAAAAAATTTAAGCCCTTCAAATGTTTTGTTTTCTTCTCGTTTCGGAGACTCCCTGAAAGAGATTTAATGCTATGACTTTTCTCTGTAAAATACGTCATTTGATAACAGAGTTTTAACCATCTAGCTCCAGAGGCACTTTTGCAGGGCTTATCTTGCAAGATTTTGTAATAGCACCACACTATTCTTTTACTGAAATAATATTACAAGTAGCTCATATTTCAGCAAACATACAATCATATTGTGTTAAGAATTAACAGAAAAACCACGTTCTTTATATATTTTTTTTCATTTACTTGGCCAACAAGACTTTCGGTATTACACCACTTGGTTTTACCACAATAGGATAGGTAATTAGCTTAAAGAAGTTTGATACTTATAACCGCAAACATTTATCTACGTATGTAAACCCGCGAGGAATAGCTATATACAGGAAAATTAAACATGAACGCCGTACGAATATGTATGTAATAAAATGAAACATCTTCATTTTTCTACAATAACTTCCCTTTTGACTGACTATATTGTATAAAATACTAGACACTTCAATTGATTAATTTATATGTGTATATATATATATATATATATATATATATATATATATATATATATATATAATGAAATTTAATGAAATATTACCCCAAGTTACTTGACGGTAAATGTACGATCAATAAGAAGTAAAGAATATAAATTGATTCTCGTAACAAACGTTCATGTTGCATTCCGCCTTTATACGAATAAACTATTCTCAAGCTTATCTTTTCAGGAAACGCTTCTACAGCTTTCTATATTAACGTATATATTTTTCAATGAAAACTCCTCTTTTCCTTTGTCTTCTAACTTTATCCATTTTCAATTACAAGAACACAGATCGAAGCACTTATTTCGCGGCCTCTATTTCAGTTGCTTTTCAGGGTTCCGAATACAAAGGGACCAGACGAAACCTTATTCCTGTGACTACTCGTGCATCCTTAAGTTCGCTCGTCAATCAAAAGCTTCTCGCTATAGACTTCAAATTTATACAAAACAATATTTAAAACTGACTACAATTTAATTTCAGGAAAAGTGAGGTGCGCACGAAGAGATTAGAAAAAAGTTGTTTCTACATTCCAATGATGCAGAATACAGGAGAATTGAGTAGAATACAACAGATGCATTTTTAGAATTGTTTGGCGTAGAATATGAGAAACCGTCAAAAAGGTCTAATTTAAACTTCTTTTACGAGCTCTATTTCAAAGAATGTAATACCTAGGAAGTTGTAAGGTCTTTCTAGTATTATCCATATCTCTGAATTTGCGTAAATATTAACGATTGCGCGCCACACAGATGGTCGAATTTTGTGTGCAATGAGTGGGCAGTCGTCAACTTACGGGTTGTGTCGGCTACAAATTTAACACTCGCAAAAATCAAATGAAAAGCAAAGACCGATGTTCTATCGACTGGGGGCATACGTCCTATATAATCGGCACTGCTGACATGAGTAAAATTATAGCGAGCTATACATCACAGAAGAACAGAGATTGCAGTATATTTTAATATATTTGAGATACTAAAACAAAGATGTTTTAAACAATTCTGAGTTTTTCACCGACTTAGCACCGACGAGGATTGGCGTAAGTTGGCCAGAGTCGCTCCGACTATTTCGTAAGAACCAACTTTTGCGTTAAAGTAATAAATATCATATCTTCACCGATTACTGTCTTCCATCTACGTAGTGCGTTATGGAGTTTAAAATAGGTCATATGTAATGGCAAAAAAGCAGAACATTTTAAATCTTCTAACGCATGCGAAAGAGCAATATATTTACATAATGAAAAACGACATAAATATTTCTAAAAATATTGATAGAAATACTAAATACACCTAAAATTTAAACTTTTTTACGCACTAAAGCGTATTCGGATCATCCTTTTTCATGGAATATTTTCCACCAAACATAGTACGACACGTACTATGTTTGATAGAAACATTTGCACCAAGTGCTCAAACTACATTAAAATAAACGTATAATATCCGTTTCGTTTTCTCACAGCCACGTCTATATTTCCATCGTTTGTAAACAACCACTTGTATTTATTCACTCGTTCGCGCAGACGCATTTTCAGCCTTAATTTTACATACCAATCGTCTTTCATCATTCTCGAAAATAAATCGCAGCCTTGCATTTCCAGACTTTCACGCTTGAAACATTTTCCCTCAAGAAACTTCGGACATTTTCGCGGAAAATATTTTTCGTCTAGTGCTATTAATACAGCATAATCACTGTACATGAGACACGGCGCTTACTTCTTGTCATTTTTATTTTCATCATTTTATTCATGAAGGTATCACAAAATATACAGAACAAATTATGTTTTGATGTATCAATCAGATGGGACATCACTTAACCAGCACGAATGGAAATATAAATGCATAGAAATCTTATTTACAGTTTTCTGTAGATATGCAATTATTTCTCTAATCACTATTCATTCTATTATATCCTAGGTCTGATAAGAGAAAGTAGTTGCATCACATTATTTTATTAACTCTTTAGGTTTTCTTACTTGTATTAAGTATATAAAATTAATTTTAACAACGACTTGTTTATCAAAGAATTAATTATTTAGTTCAGTTAAAATTACATTTCGTAGAATGAAAATCTGCAATAAGGAAAATGTGTTTGTTTGTGTTCTATAATATCAGGAAACACTTATCTGACTCAGATGAAAAGTTTACAGACCCGTTGCGTAATATCTCGAATAGTATTGAAGTGTGTAACATCGAGTAAGAAGATCATCTGTGAATCTTATAGCTATAGTAAATAAACCTTTAAATACCTTCCCAAAATAACTACAGGAAAATTAAAGTATGTAAAAATATTACTATTGAAGGTGTTTGGTAGAATAAACTATAATAATAAAAACCATTTTTTCCAATTATCAATACGCATAAAAAAGACTTAACGTTCATAATAACTTCCTTAATAACATCTAAATTCTTACATAAATAATTCTCTGAACTTTTAATTTACTTTTTGATACGGGACATGCAAGAAACTATTTTACAGAAATTCTTATTTACTCCTACATTGATATTGGAAAAATACTTCGTAACACGTATTATTTACAGTTTTTAGTTGCTTGTTGCTACCTCTATCCCAATGAATTAATAATGGTGGTGAAGTCAATGTACGTAGCGTTCTAAACTACAGAAACCAATTTTTAAATATTCATAAGACATACAAAATCAATGTATATGCAAGTGAATCCGATTAATGCCACTAGTTTAAAATTTAAATTTTAACAATATTAATTACCAAGGTTAAAATATTCCAAACTTGAGAAGATTTTTAACTGAAGTCACAACAGATCTAAATTTTCTAGATGTATTAAGACACCACTGAAGATTTCATAGACAAATAATATGCTAGTTCAAATATTTTTACTGTGAATAAACTCTACCCTGACTTCAAAATTAAATTCTTTTTAAAAATGTACCAAATTTAATAGTTGTACATAAAAATAGTATTTAATACAACCGCATTTATTTCAGATAAATAACGTCACAAAACCAATCAAACTTTGATGGAAATCAATGAAAATCTCACATACGTCATGATCACTAGTATAACAAACGATAATGCTAAACACAGTAGAGATAGAAGATACAGTAATTTGTGGAGAGGATTAGTGAACTTCGTGGCGTTGCTTGCACATGGTTGGATGTTGACGGTGGTACAAATATTGGCCGAGTCTGCAACGCTTTTCTTTGCAGTTTCCAGCGATTGTTGAAACAATCCTTCCAGGCGTCTGTACATTATGTATGTTCGATTTTATCGTTTTATTTATTTTTCGTTACATCTTCTTTATTTCATTATTTATATAATATAATCTCTTTTTTCCAGGATATACATTAGTGTATATGACAGTTAGATTAGTTTTTTAAACTAGCTTTCGTAAATTGGTAGTATAAGTTAATAAATCGCAACGAAAATAAAACTGTACATTTTTATTGGAGAAAACTATTAACAAAATCGTTAAACTTTTCAGTTTTATGCACGGATTATGGTTATTCATACAAATTTAGTTATTCTACTTTTCAAGGTATTGTCATTGTGATAACAGCGGGACCGAAACAAATTCGGCCATTTATTTGTCTGTGACATAATTACAAAATATACATATATATATATATATATATATATATACATATATATATATACGTATATATATACATATATATATATATATATATATATATATACATATATATATATACGTATATATATACATATATATATATATATATATATATATATATATATATGATTTACAAGCTTTCGAGACACGCAAGCTATATATTTTGTAAATACGCCATCTTTTGGAATGTTGTTGTACCAAATATTTTCATTGAATTAAAACACAGAGTTTCATTCTATTTCTCAGACGAAAAAGTACATTATATGTTAATTTCAATACTGAATATGCGTGAATGGACAAAGAACATTCAAACAGCCAAACTTTCGCGTCTTTTAGAGCGAAATTTAAAAAAGTTTCAATTATTATAATAGAAAAACGTGAAAAAGACATTTTTTTCTGGTTTTATTGTGAAATATGTTCTTTTCGGGGAAAAGGAGCAAATTACCATCTATATATCTTTCAAAAATATTGGGAATAAGTCTTGGACTCTTTTTTGGATTCTGGGATCTGTTTATTTAACATTTGACACTTTAAAGTGTTCATTTTTCTTAGAGTTACGTGTCCACCCACCAGCTAAACAGCTGTTTCCTAATATTTGAAAATTATTCACAATAGCAAGATACATAATGAAATTAAAAGGAAAACTATCGCAGGTAAGTAGTCTCTACTAGTTAGCGAGTAATATTCGACCAACTAATGACATGTAGTTGGGTCTGTAAAAAGTTCGAAGAAATTCCATACAAGTGTTTAAATTAACTGCAAAAATAACTTTGTATTTTAAAATGTAAATTTATTATGTCTGTAAAAGATATACTAAGCGATATATTTATATATTTCAATGGTAAAAAATAATATTATTTAAATATGTGCCATGTTCTTACGCCCCTAAAGATATAGTACACAACGTATTTGCGTTGTTAAAAATAAGATATACTAAGCGATATATTTATATATTTCAATGGTAAAAAATTATATTATTTAAATATGCGCCATGTTCTTACGCCCCTGAAGATATAGTAGACAACGTATTTGCGTTGTTAAAAATAAGATATACTAAGCGCTATATATTTATATATTTCAATGGTAAAAAATAATTTTATTTAAATAAGCGCCATGTTCTCAAGCCCCTAAAGATATAGTAGACAACGTATTTGCGTTGTTAAAAATAAGATATATTAAGCGATATATATGTATATATTTCAATGGTAAAAAATGATATTATTTAAATATGCGCCATGTTCTTACGCCCCTAAAGATGTAGTAGACAACGTATTTGCGTTGTTAAAAATAAGATATACTAAGCGATATATTTATATATTTCAATGGTAAAAAATGATATTATTTAAATATGCGCCATGTTCTTACGCCCCTAAAGATGTAGTAGACAACGTATTTGCGTTGTGAAAAATTAATATTTATAAATAACTTAATAGAAATACTTTGTATCGTTAAATGTTTATAAGTTACCAAATGTTGCGTGCTTTACAGTTTTTTTTAATACCTCCCCCTACATCGAACTTATAGATAAACTTTAGTATCTTGTCATTGAAGAGGTATTTTAAAATTTAATCAAAAATGTCCATTAATCTTTTATATGGTCTGTCTTCGAGAGACATATCATTGAATCCTTCACTTCGACCCCTAATATTGTCCTCTGCCCTTTAGTGACCTCTTTCCCGAACTTTTTAATCACGTAGGTATGTCAAAAAATGAAAAAAATCACGAAAATGGCATTAGCGCGTAATTTATGACATGGGTTCATTTTCCAGCCACCTGTCACCGAAAAATTTATACATTCGTTAACGAACGTAATGCATCATATAAATAAAATAATACATTCGTAACTTCGCCTGTTAATCTGTTTGTTTTTAAAGAGGCCCATCAACGATGTTAAAATAAAATCTATTGAATTTTGATTTAAGCAACGTTCTTGATAAATATAATATACATTCTTTCGTTACCTTATTATTAGTACAGAGCTCGATAACAGTAAGAAAGAATAGTATGCTTCGTTGAATCATTTAATATTTTTAGAGATATAATATAGGAAACATTTTGAGAGCAATTTGCTGTCCAGAGTGAAATCAATGGTACTCGGTCGTAAGAATAATCTTTTTGTATTGTACCAAATAGACATAACTTGCCGCAAATTCCTCTTATGAATAATTAAAATATTTCCGATAATTTCTTTACAATTTTTAAAAGTTCGTCTTTCGTAGGAAATAAGCTTCATGTACTTTAATACAACGCTTAAATATTCTTTGCTAATGGTTGAGTAATATTTTGATACATCATTTTTATAAATGACAATGAAAGGAGAAAATTAAGCGAAACTATCCTTCTTCGTGCACTTCCAACAGTGCAGTAAAATTCGCGAACAAATTTCGATACGATGTTTTTTCGAGAGATATGTCACTAAATCCTTCACTTCAACCCTTAATATTGTCCTCTTTCCGGAACTTTTTAACCACGTATGTCAAAAGCACGTACTGCGATACAATTATTTGGACATTATTAACATTTTCATATATATATATATATATATATATATATATATATATATATATATATATATATATATATATATATATATATGGATTTTTTTCATAAGCCTATGAAAGATGTACAAGATAATATATTTGCATAGCGAAAAATAATCTTTGTGAAAGTTTAAACTTTAAAGTTAGCCCGGAAGCCGAGTGCGAGATTAATTCGTACTTAGTAATTTTTTTACTGTCATCTCCAACATAATTTTTTTTACCCGGCTGCTGCATGCCAAGAAGGCTATATCTGTGGATGTGGCCGGATGTTTCTTACTCTCTAGAGCCGGAATCGTTAATTAGATTTGGACAAGTGTAGCTCGTTAGAATTGTCTCAATCTTCCGGGTAAAGATGTTGTGATGATGTGTTTAAGAGCGATATAATAAGGCGACTGAGAGTCACCATTTTGTCGAACGTAAAAAAATTAAAATTCGACAATGGCCTTCAAGATAAATGTCAAATTAAAAAGTCTTCAGCAAATTTAAAAAATAATATCTTGTGTAAATATATGTTATATTTAATGAAAAATGTTTTAAAACTCGCCATTTCTTAGAACTTGGCTTTGAACCATTCCGTTAATTTGAAATTGAAAATTTGGTTTTCTTAAACTGTTAGTTAGCATTCCGATATAAACACCGAGAAAATAAAAAAAAAATGTGTAATCCTACAACGCCCTCATACACAAATGAAAGAGAAACAAAGGAAAAAATTGTGTATTCTAACAATGTCCTCATACACACTTCAAAAATATATGTCTGGTATGAAAATGTCAAAAAGTCGAAATTTTAATGAAATAAATTACCTGAATCCATCGTGAAGGGTATCAAAAAAATGGTTTAAAAAAAGTTCAAAACTACCTGTCTAAAAGATGCAGAAAAAATTAAATCTTACAACAGCTGACAAAATTTCTTTCGATTTGTGTACTGTAATTCCATATTATCGTTGTCAGACGTTTTCCTATTAAGGGGCATAACTTGTAAAACAAAACTGTTCTCAATTATCACGTCTTATTTATATTCATATATACAAACGCACAAAAAAGAACACTGTAACTATTTTTTGTTGATTTTGAGTTACAATTATATTCTTTTAATTCTTTTTCCCCCACAAAGTTGCATTATTATCATATTTGTAAGTCCTTTTTAATAATATGAAAATTCAGTACTTTGGCATGTTGTTTTGAAACTTTGCTACACACTTAGCAAAGTTACAAACAGAAAGTGATTATTCTCTTTGGGGATATCGATATTTATTACGGCGACATTAAAAACAAATCGTATCATACGGAAACGTAGCGACGCGAAAGTTATAAATAATAAAATTTATTAAGATATCGCGAATGAAGTAAATGACATTACTACTGCCATAAAAATTCAACTCAAGTGGTAATTAAAAGAAAAAGTTGAAGCAAAGTATTAAACCAAATAGCTGCACTAATCAGTTAAGAAGTTATAAATATTTAAAAAGGTAAACCTTTTTATAACCTATTCTAATAGAAGTAGAATTGAATATTTAAAATATAATAAGTAAACATTTGTGTTTTGATTAATTTTACGAAACAGATAAAAAAATATTGAAACCAAAGAATAGGTTTACCCGCAGGCTATATAACCAATTTTACTCATTCATTGTAAAACAATAATTTTCTGGATAATGCGTATAGAATTAAAAAAAATATTACGGTAGGTAATATAATTTTAAGTGAATTTCTACACTGATGTGATAAAATTGAATTAATTTTTGGCAAAATGTTCATACTACATACAAAACGTAAAAACATTGGGAATTTTACATTTCTGTAACAACATTGTTTGCATTTTTATATGTATCGTTAAGCTAATTTTAATAAGTGTTTTATGTCTGTCTGCCTGCATGCTTGTGTATATACGTACGTATTTAGATATTTGTCTAAGAAGATTTATTCGTGAACTTGGTTATATTAACTCTTACAGTATGAAAGTAAAAGTAGTACGGCGAATATTTTTTCTTCAGTATACCAATATCATGCATGATTTAACTTGAATTTTTAGTACCAACTAATCTATTACCCTTCAACCATGACACCTGAACATTCAATTTTTAAATTCTTTGTTTATAGACTTGTAATGCAGATGTGGACCCTACGTTACCAAAAAGAATCTATTTTGAGTGACCGATGTCGATACGTTGTCAGCATACCCATAGCCAACGAACACCAACCATCGTCAGAGCCAAGAACCGCATAAGGGTTAATTTGGGTATATAGCAGAATTGAACATAAACAGGCAATGCAATAACAAGACTTAATGTGGATAAAATACTGAATCACGACTATTTGCGGTCATTGAACCATATTTATGTTATAAACATGACGTAAACCGAAAGTTTAAATTTGTAACCTATTTTACGTGATAACTGTGTTTTAGCTAAGAACTTCCGGTGTTAGGACGTCACTGAGACGGAAGTTCACAATAAAGAAATAATGTTTTTCTCGATAGCTTTGCCAGTTCATGCCTCCAAATCTGATCACTTCTTATATGCCGGTTGTATATGCCAGTTAACTATGGTTGCGATAGGGCATGATGGGCTTACTCGAGACGTCATGGACAATAATTGATAGGAGTACCGCGTGGACAGTACAGAGAGAAAGTGAAATAAACGGGGAGCGGGAAAAATAATTCGTCTGTCTCGCTCTCAATCCTCACATTCATACATGCACGAATAAGAGAAAACTGACACAAGAATTATTTATATTTCGTATAGTGTTTCGAAGTGATAAAATGAATCACATTCGCTGCTCGCCGCGAAGGTCTTTTTAGCTTTTCGATTAGAGGAAGGTTCGTGGCTCCATGATTGTTCCCCAAATAATTTAGCGAAAAAATAATGGAAATTACCACGAAAATACCAGACAAGTTTTAAAATTCTTTTAGTTGCGTGTGGAATTTCACATCTACAGACCTTGGCTCGACGGCAAACGGCTTAATTTATGACATGGGTTGATTTTCCAGCCACCTGTCACCGAAAAATTTATAAATGAATGTCATATTCCTTAACGAACGTAATGCATCATATAAATAAAAATAAGATATTCATAACATCGTCTGTTCGTCGGTTTGTTTTTAAAAAGGCCCATTAATTCTGTTAAAATAAAATCTATTGAATTTTTATTTAAGCAACGTTCTTGATAAATATAATATACATTCTTTCGTTACCTTATTATATTCGTTGAATTATTTAATATTTTTAGAGATATAATATAGGAAACATTTTGAGAACAATTTGCTGTCCAGAGTGAAATCAATGGTACTCGGTCGTAAGAATATTCTTTATTGTATTTGTACCAAATAGACATAACTTGCCCTAGATTCGTCTTATGATTAATTAAGAGATTTCAGATAATATTTTTACAATTTTTAAAAGTTGATCTTTCATACGAAATAAACTATATGTATTTTAATACAACACTTAAATATTCTTTGCTGATCGTTGACAATGAAAGGAGAAAAATAAGCGAAACTAATTTTTTTTAACGTTTGTGAATTTCCTACGAGTAAAATTCGCATACTGATTTCCATACGTTTTTTTTCATTTCCCAGAAAATAAATATTTCTCCGTTATATCAGATATTCATGAAGCTATTTTGATTTTAAATATAATATGTTTAAAGTTTATTCGATTGCTGTCGAAATTAATTTTATTTCGATTTATAAACTACAACCGCAAACTTTATGAGTAATACGTCTGTTTCTTTATTCGCAAATTTTCACTTTTCGTTTAAAACGTGAAAAATTTTAATTTCAATACATTTTCGTCGTTATAAAGCAAAATTTTCCCGCAGTAGATGAGCAACTTTTCTAAAAATAATCCTACTAAAGTGAAATTGACAACAAAACGAGTTTACGGCCCTAATTTTAAACTCCTCTAATTTATATCTGGCATAATAAAAACGTTGTTACAAATTCTTCGCCTGTTTACTATACACATCCAGATGTGATGTTTCGCAAATGAAATGATTCCTACGTCACTCTAAGTGACGAAATTATTTCTTTAGTCATCTTCTTCAGTACATTTTTAATTATTGTTTATGTTTAATTAACTTGTAACAAACACGCTTTTAACTTAAATAATTTCTTAACATTTTTATTGGAGTATTTCTATTAAAAAATGTTCCTTACATTAAAAAATCAACAAATATATACAGTATTTTAACAGTACGGTTTCTATACTATAATATCGCAATAATATGTAATAGTCTTCTTCGTCCTCTTCAAGACACATCCCTACGTCGCTTCGCTAACAATGCCAACGGACGCAACGTACATGCGGCAATCAAATACTCCGCGTCTCGCTATTCTCGTCCTCCAAAAATATAAATAAACCTCACCGTAATCGGTCCGTACTACGAATATTCGCGCATAAATTAGTCCCACAATAGCTTTCCAAAGAACATCTTCCCTTTACGCCGAATATCACTGTTGAGAATCTCGCGACACAATTACGAAACAAAAAAGCTCAATCGGTATCAGCTAACTTTCCCGGAAGCCATCGCACCCAAGCTTTGAACTGATTCGCCGACAAGACTGGAAAAGTCTGGACTTCTGCGATTTAATCGTTATTAAGCTGAATCAGTCGGTATTTATAAAACACATATAAAAGCGTTTATCGTGAATGGAACTTATTCGCTAAACTATTTTCGGGAAGTTCATATTGTGACTGTTTAGATGGAAATTAGGTTAGTGCTTTCATTTTGTTATTGAATTAATTGAGTTCAATTGTTTACGCTTAAAAGTGGCGTGGTGTCGCTTAAAAGTAATGTAATAGTGTTACTTCTATTTAATACAATATTGTACTGTAATAATAGTAAAGCCTTGCATTTATGAACGAAAATATTTAACACGAAAATGCGTAAAATTATCTAACTTGAAAACAAAAATGTAAATGGAAATAATTTTCTATTTAAACTAAACGCAAACAGTTTTTAAAAAAAATACACGTAACTGGCAGCCATAGGAAAATAGCAGCAGTAGAGTCGAAAAAAGGATATGTGTAAATAGCGACCTTTTAGTTAGTAAGCAGGTCTAGAAAAAAAGTTAAATATTAACCATATATTGCATGTTTTTTTTAAATAGTTAACGAAATCATAATAATATTCATCGAATATTAGAGTTCGAATTTAATTGACCGGTAAAAATATAAGAATGTTAACGTTACCATTGCAAAAACATCTTGCCTTTTTTGTTGATAAATTAAAATTTATTTACATATTAAACTTTTAAATTACATAAATTGACAAGATACGGCATAGTAGTTATTTTAACTAAACATTTACGACCGAATCTAACAATTTTCTGAAAATTAACATTGAAAACGAAGGTATAATATTGATTAAATATAGAATATAATTCGAAAGCTATGTTTTCAAATTAAACTTTATTTTTTTACATCTTATTTCTCATATACATATTTGAGAAAATTAATTTTTCCTACGTAACAAATGTTTCAACTTTAATGTAGTATTCGTTTTAAATATGATCAAATAAATTATTATTGTAGCAAAACAATATTACCTTTATTTCATAATTATATTACTCAATAACTTGAGTAACATAATGACAAGTAATTAAGTTACTCAAGTTATCAGTAAAAAAATCTTTTTATCGTTATATCCACTACAATTGACACTATACAATTTCTATAAAGGATAATTATAAAGATACCTGTGCATAAAGTAAAGCATTTAAATATAGGAAACAGCATTTTAAAATGCATTTGAACTAAATGATCAGAATTTTTTGCATAGCATAATTCTCTGAGGATATATTTTATATATTAGTTTAAGTAATCTTTTCTTTGTTTTGAAATTACTATAATTTTTTATCTTAATCGTTAGTGAATTTTCCATTTAAAAAATAAGGCTCAGCAACGCTTTGTAACTAAAACAATATTGTTTGAAGAAATAAGCAAAATTTCAGACACAATATGCAAGAATGTTTCAAAGACACAATGTGCAAGTAGATTATTTATATTAAAAATAGTTCAATCAAAGAAAGATTCGTTTAGTTTATGTGTAATTACGTAAGACCTAATCAACAGAAATTAACTCATAGTGTATAATCAACAGGTCAAGACGAAATATTATCAAGTATTACTGTCAACGTCACACATTTTTTGAATTAAATAGACGCAGACCTGAGATAAGTAGAAATTAATCATAGTATTGGTATATATATATATATATATATATATATATATATATATATATATATATGCATATATATGGCTCTTTCAAGACGCCTTTATTAACCAACATTTTCATTTAGATTTCCAACGGCCATAAGCAATGCAATTTTACAATGGAAGTTTAATTTGTTAGGTCTTTCAACAGTGCATGTTGCTTTTAAAAATTACTAAATTACAATGAAAAGTTTTACAAAGATGTAAATACACCTGATTGCATAAAAGTTAACGACTGAAATCTTATCACGAAATCATATCAAAATATGAAAAAAAAGGTTTTCCATGAAGACGACAAGAATAATTTGATCTATTCTTCAAGCTAAGAAATGTTATATTTTCAGAAATATTAATGGTATATAAATTACGTTTCATAATTTGTCATTGGGATCAACTTAAAAACATAAATAGATACTATTCACCATCGTGACATGAAAAACTTGGAGGTTACACATTACGGTTTACAGGTTTATAACTAAAATTGTTTAATATTCGAAAACTGCATATTGAAAATAAAATATATTAAAATGTATAAAGCAAAAAAATACTCACATTATTTTGCTGGATGCACAGGATGACGTTGTCGAATTTGCTGCCATTAGACAAGGCTTCTGAACTGCCGCGCAGTAGTTCAGCGAGCAAATCGTGATTAACCTTCTTCTTGCTTTCGCTGCTGTTGCGAGGGGAGAGACCTTCCAACTTGGAAGGGCTAGACGTAGTCCTCTGATGGCACACCACTAAACCACTCGCACTTTCGGTCACTGGATTCGGAGCAGAGTATGGTATATTAGCACTCACTTTACGTTTAGGCGAAGATCTAATATTCGATTTATCGGCGGGTGTATCTAAGAACGATTTATTACTCTTCAGGTCCTTCTCGTCGAACGAGCGATTGCCGTGTCGTGTCCTGCCTCCGTGGCGCGGGTCGCTGTGAGCCACCGAGCTTGCGACCGAGGAAAGAGAAGTTCGACTGGCACTCATGTTCGGATTCATAAAACGAGCCGTTCCCTGAGCTGTGAGTTCATTTATAAACTTTGTCTCTTCATCGTGCTTGCTCAGTTTAGAAAATTCGGATTTGTTCCTCTCGGCCTCAAGCATTTGGCCGTACGGCCCTCTCACTGGCCGAATTGACCTCCTAGAGACGTGCGATCCACGTTCCTTGCCGGCTAAAGACCGCGTTTCCGTATCGGATACATCCGAAGGATTAAATGGCGAAGGCGATGCGGTACGATCGCGATTTGATGTGGAAACGCTCCCGGATTCACTTTCCCCTTCTGAAAGCGAGTCGGCCCTCAAAAGTAAGCTGCATTTGCGATTGTTTGCCTTGTTTATGCTTTCCTCGTCTTTTTCGTCGGAACTCTGATAAGTCAGCTTAGGACGAAAGGGCCACTTGGTTTCCACTACGGTCTTCGGCCACAGTGGAGCATTCGCTACGTCTATAGGAGTGGAGGACTCGATGTTAGATGGAAACCAATCCTCTTGACTAGTATTATTTTTGATATCGGTATCGACGCTATTGTTCGAATTTAGGTTTTGGCAAAATTTTAAGTGACTATCGACGTCACCGATGAACACTTCCCTCTCGCCCGTTTCTAATTTGATAACATCACCACCGTGATTGTCGTCGATTTTATTGAACTCAGAGGCCACAATCGATTCCGGCAAAGTTAACAGAATGTCGTCTTGTGCGTTTGTTATGTAAATGCCGTTGCGTCTTTTCGTTTTGTCGAGCGCACGTTTTCTCTCTTTGCAGGCGGGTGCAGCCACCTTAGACGAATTTTGGACGGCCGCCAGCAAATTTTCGACCTGTTCACTCGTAATGGTTTCATCCTCTTTGCTATCTTGACCTTGCTGAGTGCTCGACGATGAGTCATCCTGCATCGCAATATCGGGCTTATTTTGAATTTGGGATTCTTCACTGTGTGGTAACGGTGGTTCCATTCTCTCGTTATCTAACCAGTCTTCAACAGAACCGGCTTTCGTCCATTCCTTAACGATACATTCGTAAACTGGAACAGGAATCACATTGGCCGTTGCTATTTCTTCCGAGGAGTTGAAAGAAACGTTCGATTTCGGGCACGAACATTGCGGGGCATCATATTTTTGATCATTTTCGATATTTTCTACTACATTTTCGTCGAGTACGTTAATTTGGGCGAAGCAAGTTTCGCACTGGGTCAGGCCTGGCGTGGGGAATATGAAACAGTTGGTTGACGAGGTTCGGTCTACTGGCGATACTGTTTCACTCTGGGCTTGGGCACTATCAGCGAGTGAGGCATCGCTTTCCTCGTGCACTTCATGGAGAACTCCGGATAGCGAGCCCTGAGGGAAACATTGAAGGCTCCTGATCCCCTTCCCGTCGATAACGTTAAATACGTCGGACCCGCCGTTTGCACTCCGGCTCGGTAGTGGGTGCGTAAGCGAACGCATCCCGAGTTGCTTATGTGCGAGCTCACCCGCAATTTGGGGTGTACGGGGTGACAGAGCAACGTGACCGAGCAATCCCTCGTCTGACCCGACTGCTGAATCGACCGAAGCTGTCGACTCTGCTTCGGTGATGGTTTCCGATGCAGGATCGTCAACCTGCGGCGTGGAGAGTCCTGTCGATGCGGAAGGTTCCGATCCAGAGCAGATGGTGGACAGTGATGAATTCTCTAATCTCGAAGGAGCATTACTAATTGAATTTAAACTGACATTTCTAGGGAGATTTCTCATATACTTGCCATCGGAGGTATTAAAGTCTACCTGTGAAAAAGACGCACTTCTAAAAGGAATAGTCTTTTGGGCGTATGAGCCGACGATACTGCGCGGTTCTACTTTGACCAAATGAAAATTGTCGGCATCGAAGAAATCTTCTTTTCGGCCCTCGTCCTCCTTGTTGCACTTATCGACTTCGCCGTTTAGTGAATCGGCTTTATGTATAGTCCTGTCACGCTTCCACTTAACGTCACACTTAGGCTGCGTGCTCGGACTCGGGCAACAGAGAGTGAGGTCGAGTGAGTCGCGTGAGTGGCGGTGGCGGGGCGGCGGCACAGGAGGTGCTGGTAATACGGGCGCCGAGAGAGGCGCGGGCAAAGACGCGGGCACGGGTGAGGGTGCGAAAGAGGCGCGCCCGCGCAGTCGTTCAGTGAGCTCACGAAGGCGTTCTGTGCGATCGGTTCGCGGACGATCTGGCGGGCGGGCCGCGTCCACGGAGCCACCGCGGCGCTCGCGCTCGCCTGAGGCGGCGCGACCGAAGCGGAAGCGCTGCAGACGCTCCAGCGTGCGGCGGCGGTCGGGCGAGGCGCGGTCGGCTCGCGCGCGTCTGCCCAGGCAGCCGGCGAGGAGGTCGGCGCGCGGAGCGCCGGGCGCGCAGGTGGCGCAGGCGGCGCAGACGGCGCAGCAGTCGCGCGCGCACGCGCACGCCGCCGCGGGACAGGTACGACGCGCAGGCGCCGGGGCGCGGCGCACACTGTAGCGCACCGCTCCGAGCGTCACGTATCCGCCGGTCGGCCTGCAAAGCGCAAGAGGGCGAGGTGAGCGCGAGCGCGAACGGCACGCGAGACACTGGCGCGGCGACGGCGCGCGCGGTTTATTTAGCGCGCGGAATCCGGCGTGCGCCGCCGTCACGTCGAGTGCGCGCGCAGCGACCGATTTAGCGCGACGCCGATCGCCGCAGATTACCTCGCGAACGTCCACCCTCGCGCTGATCAAAACAAAGTGCGAGCGGCGCGTGAGTTCCGTCCGTCCTATTCTTTATTTCTGACAGTAATAAGTTCGGGGTGCAGTAGAGGATTTATCGAATCGCGCAAAAGAGCTTCGCGCTTATCCGGCGGCAATAAAGTGGGGTTAAATATAACCGGTCGCGTCCTTCGCGAGTGGGCGGCGTCCGCCGCAGTGTCTCTACTTCATATTTCTTTTATCGCACGTTTGCTAAACGCCTCTTATGCGACGTTTCCCCCGTACTACGCAATGCGTTAAAATAAGTAGAGCGACATCGCTCTCTTTATTGATCGGCCACAATGCGTTCGCATCGCAGCGCAGCTACCGCAAATAAACCCGTCACTATGCACGGGCGGACACGACTAGCGGATCGACCATACGTAAATCATCCCGATACACATAACTCTGTCCGGCGATTGCACATTAACAATATTTACATATTTATACGAAACACGTAAATGCAATTTCAAGATCATCCGGTTTATTAACGAACTTTATGACGGTGTAAATCTTTAACGATTTAAATATATGTGAAAGACGCGAGGCTAATAAAGACAAATATGCAAGTTTTAATAATATTTTGAATACCGCTAAATTTGTATCATACTTGAGTGGGGATCTTATTTTTCAACAGCTCTTCAGTGTCGGTGGAGATCTAATTTTCAGTGTCGGTGGAGATCTAATTTTTTTTCCAATATGGATAACTATATCAAATCATCGATCTAATTTTTTTTTCAATATGGATAACTATAAAAAATCACTACACACGGTTAACGAGTGACAGAGGACAAAATACTCCGGGATCCCTCTTTTTAAACTTATACGGATTTTGCCAAAAACAATAACATTTATAAACTATTTTTAACTTTAATTTCCAGTAACTATAGTAAAAAAATGGATTTGTTAATCCGAGTTGGATTTGAATCATTGCTTTTTAATGTAACAGGGAATTCTTGTAATTTTGTCCATCTGTCAAAGCTTTACAGTTTCAATAATTTTAAATTTGAGTTAATGAAATATTGCAAGTAGAAGCTTCATCTAAAAATATAAATTGTGCATCGAATAAAGTACCACTGCATTAATATATTAAAATGGGATTAAAGTGTCGTTCATGATCTTTTTCATTTTAAAATCCCGAAATAATAAGCCCAGTGCGTCACCTCTATGTTTTCAGCAATTAGATTGAAAAATCTTTAAAAAAAATGTAAATGTAATGTGATTCAAATAAAATTATTTCGCAATTAAATGAAACTACGTGATGTAATATCATTTCTACTTTCTTTAAGTTCTTTACCACGACCTAGGTTTCGTTGTATTACATCTTCAGGTGGGCTATTAGCAAAGATTCTTGCTAATAGATCTTTGCTAATAGCTCGCTGCAGATTCATGAACAATGAAGATGGTTGATCGCAAAAGAATTGACATCTTTAAAATGTTCTGCTGAAAGAAGATGCTCAATATATGGAATGGAATGAAAACAGAACCAGCTTCTCAATTCTGAAAGAGCTTAAAATCAAAACAAGGTTATCCACCATCTATCTCCGGAAAGTTCTTAAATACCTTGGATACTTTACGTGAATAACTGCCTCGAGAAGCATATTGTTGCCGCCTGAATGGAAACCTCGTGGGCTCTGTCTTAGATACTATACGGATCAGATTCGAGAAAAGCTTGGCACTCCGTTACATGATGCCCTGTACAGCGCTAAGAATAGATGTTTATGGTGGAAGGTCACAAAAGAAAAAGTATTATTAAAAGGAATCTAAGATCCTCAGCAGTGAAAAACCGATTCATGAAGAGAAAGAACGTACAGGCTCTCGTTTATATCTTTCTTATTAGGATTATTCTATTTTATTTTAGTCACACTTGGTTAATTTGCATATAGTTCAACTTCCTGTTTATTATTAGTATTTCTCTACGAAAAACGATAGGAATCGATGAAAACATAACGCTTTTCATAATATTAACATGTATAAGTTGCTTCCTTCAATATCTATCATTACGCTACAGAATTCATACAATCATTCGCCATTTCTTACTGTATCTTTCCGTTCCTGGATCATATCCAACGAAGTCTTAAGCGTAATATTGCGTGTTTAGTACTTGCATATAATTTTCAACGATAACAAATTCTGTTACTTTGATGGATTTGAATAATTTGACAATATATTATACATAACATATGCTGCCTCCAGTCATAGAAAGGTGAACAACAATGAAGATCTACCGTATTAAATATTCCTGAAAATTATTTTTACTAATATATTATTTGCTCAAGTATATTTAGTTCTTTTTAAGATCTTTATTATCTCTGAAAAATGTCCTCATGTTTTGATTTATATTATGTGCATTTTTCACATTTCCAATGCACAATTTTTTTCAGAATTTTGCCATTGCGTGCCACTTACGTGTTATTACTTCAATGTTACGTGTTATTACTAGTTATTCTTCAAACATTATTATTCCATCAACAATAATTATTGATAATATCAAAATATTATAATATGCAGTATTTATTAGTATTTTAAATGCAAAAGTAAATTTGTTTCTATGTTTGTTTGTCTCGCTTTCACGTCTTAACTACTTAATTGATCTTGGCGAATTTTCGCACACAATTAGCCAATATTATAGACATTAACATAAAATTATAATAACGTTTTATTTACGAATAGAATATATTTGTTATAATTAATAATTAGAGATTAGAATATGTAAAATAAGTAAATGCGTGAACGTAAGTAAATAACATGTCACATCAACATGCCGTCCTACAGATATATGTCACAGAGCACAGGTTTTTTTCACTTCACGATATTTTTTCGATTCAGTGTATCTAAAACTACTTAGCCATTTCGAAAGCTAAATTTCAATATTTTCACAAGACCATTATTTTAAAATTATTTCATTATATTTACATAATTTCTGCGCGAACGAAGTCTTGCATCAAAGCAATTTTGCATAAAACTTACCTTTTTTTCCCTTTCCTTGCAAATTTTCAAGATGTAAACAGGAAAATACATTTCCGCGTATTCACGTTTTCTCAACTGAGAGAAACTTCTTTTTACTGGTCAAATATTTTTAGAACATCAATCTCACTGGAATGTTTCATTTATATTGACATGTTTTCATACATGCCTATTTCTTGTTCCTATTGAAAATCTCAATACTTATTTTCATATTAGGTTGGCAACTTAAAAATCCGCCACTTTTTTTAACAGATTTATTGAATATTATAGAAGCCTCTAGAATATTTCTTGTAGGGCACACAAAGAGTGTTAAATTAAAAACGGTAGTATTTCGGAGTAACATTCATGAAGAAAGAGTCCTCTAAGACTCTTTCTTTATGAATGTCATTTAGGGCGAAAAACCAGCAAAGCATCATGCAATATGTGCACAACGATAGATGAAGATATGCCCTTTCGTAACACAGCCAAGCAAGCACTGGTTCCAAAGATTCAAAGAAGGCAATTTTGACCTGACCGGTAAACCACATCGACAGCGGCCTGCTACAATTGATTTAGAGAAATTTAAAAGCCTTATTGAAACAGATCCGAGATTAAGTTCGCGTTGCTTGGCAGAGCTATTTTCATGCTCTTATAGTGCAATGGAAAAACGATTTCACGCTTTGAGAAAGAAGTGAAAATATTCCGTTTAGCTACAACATGGGCTAACACCCTTTCAACTTCAGAGGAGAGCTAATGTGTGCTTGGAGTTACTGAGTTCCCTTCGTACCAACGAGAGGCTAAAGTATCTGATTACAGGAGATGAATAGTGGGTGGCTTATGTTAATTTTCAGCGTAAACAACAGTGGCTGGAAAAAAAGGTGTATCTGGAACAAAATATAATATTGAACAAAAGATTCTTTTGAGTGTATGGTGGGGTATAAATGAATTTATTCATTGAGTTATTCATAGTGAACTCAGATCTTTTGCTATCTAATTACCACGCTGTTACGCTCTCTGTGTAATAATTTACGTGACATAACATTTTAAGACCAACGTCATATCAAAATTTTTACAAGGACGGAACTTTAGTTTTATCTGCACGTTGGCGGCAAGTGTTAGATACCGACGGTGCTTATATAATTAACGATTGATTTTATTGACTACACATAAAATTTGTGTACAAAAATGCGAGTTTAGAGGTTGCCAACCTAATATTTTTTAGTTATTACTTTGTCATATTTTTAGTTATTTATTTGTCAATAAACCGGCCGAGTGCGAGTGGGGCTAGCGCTAGGTAATTTCGTAGCTGCATTATTTAAGATCACAAAGACTTTTATGCAAATAAATATATCTTTCAATAGGGGGAAGCGATGTGCGTTATGTTTATACTTGATTTCAATAATCTACTTCTCTCATAATTTAAAAAATATTATAGTTAAATAAAATCCTAATATTTTTTGCTTAAATACAAAACTTTTGTATGACAGAATAATAATTCGACCCTAAGTATCCGGTTTTTTCAAAATAAACCTGATCAAATTTCGGTAAATTCGCGGCCTATATTGTTATTTTCAAACAAAAAAGTGAAGAATATATTTTGTGTTCTACTAAAGGATCTCTCTAAATTATATGACAGAAAATAATCGCTATGATACAAAAAGTACATAAAATTTTATTTATTTTCTCTTTTCTCTTCTAGGGTTCTGTACCTCAAAAGGAAAAATGGAACGCTTATTAAATTACTGACACGTCTGTCCATTTTTCTGTCACAGCTGTTTTTTTCACAGAAACCGCTTGACGTAGAAACTTAAAATTTGACATAGTAATAAAATATATAAACCCCGCACATATCTCAATAGTTAACATTCAAAAATATTAATGTGGAAATTTTGGGGAGCAAATTAAATTCTCGATTTTTTTCGTAATTATGTATGTATTGTAATATATCGTTTGAGAAGGCTAAAAATAAGGGTATCAATAATTATTTTTCACAATTTTAAGTTGTATATCTTGTGAGTTTCGAAATTTTAAGGAGCAAATTAAATTCTCGCATTTTTTCTTAATTCTGTATATATTGTTGTGCATCGTTTGAGAACGCTAATAATAAGGGTCTCCAAAATATATTTTTCACAATTTTAGGTAGTATATCTTGTGAGATTGGAAATTTTAAGGAGCGAATTAAAAACCCGATGTTTTCCTTAATTCTGTATATATTGTAGTGTATCGTATGAGAAGGCTAACAATAAGGGTCTAAAAAATATTTTTTTCACATTTTTAAGTAGTATATCTTGTGAGATTGGAAATTTTAAGGAGGAAATTTAATACTCGAACTTTTCCTTAATTCTGTATATACTGTAGTGTATCGTGTGAGAAGGCTAATAATAAGGGTCTGGTAAATATATTTTTCACAATTTTTGGTAGTATATCTTGTGAGATTAAAAATTTTAAGGAGGCAATTTAATACTCGAACTTTTCCTTAATTCTGTATATATTGTAGTGTGAGAAGGCTAATAATAAGGGTCTGAAAAATATATTTTTCATAATTTTAGGTAGTATATCTTGTGAGATTGAAAATTTTAAGGAACAAATTAAATTCTCGCATTTTTTCTTAATTCTGTATATACTGTAGTGCATCGTGTGAGGAGGCTAATAATAAAAAAAAATAATAAAATAAGAGTCTCAAAAATATATTTTTCACAATTTTTGGTAGTATATCTTGTGAGATTGAAAATTTTAAGGGGGAAATTGAATACTTGAACTTTTCCTTAATTCTGTATATATTGTAATATATCGTGTGACAAGGCTAATAATAAGGGTCTGAAAAATATATTTTTCACAATTTTAGGTAGTATATCTTGGAAGATTGAAAATATTTAAGGAGCAAATTAAATTTTCTCATTTTTTCTTAATTCTGTATATATTGTAGTGTATCGTGTGAGAAGGCTAATAATAAGGGTCTGAAAAATATATTTTTCCCAACTTTAGGTAGTATATCTTGTGAGATTGGAAATTTGAAGGAGGAAATTTAATATTCGAAGTTTTCCATAATTCTATATGTATTGTAGTATATAGTGTGAAAAGGCTAATTGTAAGGGTCTGAAAAATATATTTTTCACAATTTTAGGTGGTATATCTTGTAAGATATACTAAAAAATATGCAAAAAAATATGTACCACCCTTAATTTACGAAACTAGTCAACCTTAAATTATTAAAATAAGGTTTTTAGCAGCCTACGCAAAGGCTATAGAAAAACTATAGCGTTTATCCTAGATCTCATAATGTTTATAATGTGCGTCATGTTTTACGCCTGTGAAACATATAGCAGGCATTATACTACATATCCTTAAATATTTAAAAGTGTTTAAGTGTGTATGGAACAATTGTAGTGCGAGTTCTACTCGCTTTACGAGAGTTCCGTAACCTATCGGGCATGACAGGTTGTTTTGATACAGAACAAAATTATTATAAAGTTTTCCAGATCGTTATTAATCGACAACTTTTATCCGTTTATTACTGGAAGTAGTCCTCTCCCAGTACATTGGAGGTAATATACATAACTGCTATGCCGGGGCACAACCCCGACACTCCATACTAGCGAACAAATTTAATTGCCTACACTATTACATACGTACTCGATCCGTATCCGTTTGTGTGTGTGTGTGCCTAAATTAATGTAGGGCTGTAGCAGCGTGCAGATAAAGAATGTTTACTATCACTCCAAATCGGTCTCGATAGTTGCGAGCAATCGCTCCGATCGAGCGAGTTGACGTTATACGTCAGCAAAATAGCTGTTTCTCTTTCTAACCAATAGCGTCGATCGAATGACTGTCTCGATGGCACGTTGACGTAATAAACTTGTACTGGGGCGCACGTCTTTATTATTATCTAATCGTAAAAATGTAATCATATAAATAAATATTTACACTATACATTTAATTGTGTGAAAGTGATTTGATTATAATAATAGTATCAGATCATTTCTGATAAGATAGAATTTGAAAAAATATACTTAGTATGGATCTTAAAACGAAATAAAATCTTAAATAAAAAGAAATTTTGGTTATTTACAAATGTGGCACACTGAAATATTGTTTTCGTTGTACTTTTGACTTAATTAAATTTCATTCATGTGAAGGATCTCTTAATAAATAATATAATATGCCTATATACGACACTACAAGAATACTTTTCCAAACACATGACATCCAAACAAAATAATGACTTTTTAAGAACAGTTCGAAATTTAAAACTGCTTAGTGACATGTTTGATTACACAAAATTATAGATAAAGATAAAATAATTTGGAGATACACAACAAAATTATTTACAACAAACAAGAAAAGGGAGACAAAAGAATATTCTATCCTTAGTTATTTGTCCGCTTTCTAAGCTCCAAGCACAATAACGGACCGTTATATTGAATTATTATAAATAGTTATAAAGACTGAATTACACAAATGAAACTCGACCAAACATCGCAAAATTTAACAAATCACACGCGCACGCAGCGATCGGTAACCTAGGAACGCGTACTCTTGATCGTGCACGTTATCTGCGGGTGGCGTTAAGTTGACGGGGGGAGGTGAGTGTCGCTTCTTTACGCAGTAATAGTTAGTATTCTTTGCCCTGGGAGGCAGTTCAGCGACCACAGACATTTAGTTACGCAATTACAAATTATACTCAAACCCTTGGCATTTTAGTTACGCAATTACAAACTACACTCAAACCCTGCGCGACGAGCGGACGGGAATTAAACCCGAGACTCCGCGCTACACTGCACTGTCAAAGACCGTAAACCTATTTTCAACCAAACACACAACGACAGCGACAAATTATTTAAAAAAAATGGAGAATGTAAAACAAATTTCTAATTTTTTTTTGTAATACCTAAACGATCATCTAAAACTCAACTGTTAATATAAACGCAGTTACGATGAGTCGCTACGATGAGTGACAATCATAAAATTTAAATGCTCGAAATTACAGACGTTCTCTTCTACCTTGCGCTTTTCAGAAACACTTGGATTTGATCCAACAATCTCTGATATATTTTCACTCATTATCTCATCGTATACTTCTGTCAATACATCCTTAAAGTCAAAGTGATCGCTATGTTTTTTCCGTGCAGTCGTTTCGTTTCAACAAACACATCACTAATTTCCGTTAGATATCGCCAAGTATAATAAGTGATTATTACTATCAACAGTACTTCAAATAATTGCTTGATTATGTAATAAATGCTGCCGGTCAATTCATGTACTAAAAGACGGAACCGAGATTGTTATTATCTTCAAAAAGTAATGTAAAACCAATAGAATAATTATCTCACTAATTATAGCTAATAAAGGCTACAAATATTATTCCGTGAAAAATATATACGCCGATTAGAATCTTGCTCATAAATTATTAATATTTACGTATATAGAGAAAAAGGTACAATCTTATCATATAATGGAGATATTAAGAAAATTATTATCAACTAGCTGTGTTCACGAGTTCGTACCGGCAGACCATTGAAAACTCTACGGATACTGTTGCCGATTTTTTTATAAGTTTACATTCTATATTTTGCCTGTGGCCATGCCAATATCGCCGATATATGCTGGGTGGAAAACTTCATTGCGCGTTTTAAAACACATGCAGAGCCATCTATTGACGTTTACAGATACACTATACGCTTATGTAATTAGTATGCATCAAATAGCTAGGCACTTCTTTGTTGTTGTTGCACTAATGGAAACGTAAATGGATTTTTGAAAACATTAAATTTGCAAATTTACTGATTGAGTGTACCGATAAAATACGACAATAAAAGTTACTTCGGATTGATAGTTTTTATGTGATATGTGCACAAGCGAACACACAAACAGACAAAGATAAAAATTCTATATTTATTACAAATAATAGTATTGCATTCTGTTCTTATCCTCTATCTCCTCAAATATTTTTTGCTAATATTTTCAATGTCCAGTGATGTTTACAATTTTATTATATGTATAGATATATGAACCCTAATGATCAAGGCAGTGGTTATTTTTTTATATTACAGTTAGGTTAGAACACAGATATAAAACATTAGGAGGGTTAGACTATGCGGTGTTCATGAAGGGGCGCATTGTCTGATTATTGCTTGTAGAAAGTCCTCAGATAGAGAGTTTCGATACAAATAGGATTCGAATACTTTCATTTCGATACAATTTAATTTTAGTTTCGAATTATTTTTTTCGTATTCACTTAGCATCGAAAAAAGTTATTGATTCAAATTCTGAATATTAAGTTGTCGAAAAACTCTGTCTTCCAAGCGCCACTAATAATGCAATGACGTCAGGTTTAAACCGAAGTTTCGTTTGTTTTTCGGTTCAAAAGGTAATTTAGGAAATATAATACCGATTTTAATTGTTTGTTCTAACTAAAAAAATTGATGCAGAAATATAAATTTTAATATTAATGTGTTCCATAAGATCAATAGCGTAACTTCTAAAAATTATATTTTTTATTGTATTTCCATATGTAAATTCTTAATTGTATCGATATGAGTAATTACCGATAATTAAGGCTTACTTTTGTGAGCAGTATTAGAAGATGATTCAAGTACTACTTTTAATGAGAGGGTGTCGATGTTTTGCACGTATCGGAACGTCCCTTCTTTCCGATGACAATAATTTATTAAGTTCATGGTTTATCTATTTCCCAAATTTAGATCATTCCCAATGTCAGAAAAATCATATTCTCCTCACCGCATTCTTCAGTTTCGGTAGCTGTAAATTATTGGAATTGAATTATACTTAACGCATCGCAGATATATTATAGTTATTCCCACTTTTCTACTATGAGGTACTCGTCGGAACTTAAAAGCATAGAGATGAAATATTATTTGTATTCGATTTGGGGATGAGTTTATCTATCTTTCGTCGAAATATCAATCAACAGCAGCAGAAAAAAACTAGAGACCACGATAAAAGTGTAGACCACTCCATTGTCATGGTTCAAAACAACTTAAGTAAAAGACACCATGTAGCTTTAAACAAATATTGAACAGGGACAACATTTTATATAAAATTTGAATAATATTTGGCAATGAGTTTAAATCTTTTAAATCGTCGAAATGTCCATTAACAGAAACAAAAAAAGTACACCATGATAAAAGTGTAGACTGCTCCATTATCATGGCTCAAACAACCTAAGCAAAAGACGCCATGAATCTTTAAACAAGTATCGAACGGGGTTAACATTCAAGTAAAGTTTGTATCAGATTTGGCAATGGATTTAGATCTCTTCCATCAAAACATTCATCAACAGCAGCAAACAGAAATTATATATCACGCGAAAAGTGTAGGCCACTCCAAAAAGCCTCAGCAAAAGACGCCATGAAGCTTTAAACAAATATTGAACAGGGACAACATTCAAGTAAAGTTTGCAGAAAATTTGGCGATGAGTCTAAATCTCTGTTATAAAAATATCCAAAAAGAGTAGCAAAAAAATTAAAGAACATAATAAAAGTGTAAACCACACTATTATTATGGTTGAAGCAGCCTTAGCAAAAGACGCCATGAAGCTTAAGCAAATATTGAACAGGGACAACATTCAAGTAAAGCTTGTATCAAATTTGGCGATAAGTTTAAATGACTTTCATCATAATGGCTATTAAAGCAGCAAAAAAAATATAGACATTGATAAATTCGCCTCCTTTCTCGTGGTTCAAAAAAGCCTAAGCAAAAGATGCCAAGTAGCTTCAAACAAACATTAAACAGAGCCAACATTTCAAATATAGTTTGTATCACATTTAGCGATGAGTTTCAATATCTTCCATCAAAAACTCCATCAAAAGTAGCAAAGACCATGATAAAAGTGTAGATTACTCAATTATCACGGTTATAACAGCCTAAGCAAAAGACGCCATGAAGCTGTAAAAAAATATTGAATATGGATAGTCCATGTAAAGCTTATATCAGGTTTAGCGGAAAATTAAACGATTTAGAAGTAAGGTATTTTCTCTCGGGAAAATTCTGTCTTAATAATATATAACTTTTTTATATCCCACAAATTACTTGGTCAACAAAATTAAATGTAAATTTCGATCGAGCATTTCGAATGCAACAGATCAAAGCTGAGAACACATTGATGTCTAATGTATATTTGACACTTTTATAACATCCGACACCTCACGTCCTATTTTTGAATGAGTTGAAAGTATATTCACTCGATAATTATTTAAACTGATTTGATAATTATGCTGTCATCGAAATGACATAAATAAAACATTTGACAAAAAAAATAGAATGTAGACGAATTAAATGTCATTATTCTCGCTGGTTCTTAAACTTTCTTGTACTACCTGCTTGATTTACGATCGAGGCCCATCAGAATATTTACAAGTGCATATCGACACACGCATAAAGTGCGGTCTCATAATGTCCTATATCTCTTGAAATTGCTAATGAAAGTTGACTAAAATAATTTTAATTGAAAAACCAAATCAGATATTAATATCACGAATTTTTTCAGATTTTTCGAACTCATGGTTGAAAATTAGGGAGTAGAACCTATCGTAGGCCACTTTGAAACTTAATACTACACAAAGAGGGCTTAAAAATTTAGAAGTGTCAATAAAACCTCAGTGTTATTTTAAGAGACCTGCTTAATGATATGTCGAATGTCACTTGATGGGATGTCGAAAAAAAAATATTTAATCCTGTTTTACAATTAACTCGAAAGGAAAAAACGAAACCCTTATAAGATCACTTACGTGTCAGTCTGTTTTTTTTTTCACGTAAAAAGAGCTTGAAAATTTAGAAACTGTTAATAGAACCCCACTTTCATTTTAAGAGAACTGTTTAATGATAATTCACTTGATGGATTGTCCAAAAAAAATCTTGATCCCGTTTTACAACTAACTCGAAAGGAAAAAACGAAACCCTTCTAAAATCACTTACGTGTCAGTCCGTTTTTTTTCACGTAGAGGGCTGGAAAATTTAGAAAACTATAAATAGAACCCCAATTTCATTTTAAGAGACCTGTTTAACGATAATTAACTTTATGGGATGTCGAAAAAAATCTTGATCCCGTGTTACAACTAACTCGAAATGAAAAAAACGAAACCCCTTTAAGATCACTTATGTGTCAGTCTGTTTTTCAGATACCGCTTGACATTAAAAGTTTGAAAATTGACACAGCGATAAGACCTATTGACAGTGATAATATCTTAATAGTGTTATCCGTTCACAGTGACAAGATCTTAATAGCTAGCACTCAAAATATTTACGTGTAAATTTTAAGGTAGGCAATTTTTTTTAAATCCCCTGTATAGTGTAGGTTAATCGTTCGAAAGGTCTAGTTTTTAGAAAATCTTACGAAAAATACTTTATTACTTATATTAGATATCGTTAAATATTTTCAAATGATTTCAAACGAGAGCCAGACTCACACTTGGCCGGTTTTTAATATTTTGTTGAATGCTAATATACATACAAGTGTATATATATATATATATATATATATATATATATATGTCGATTTTAATAAAATTACAAGTTCTTTATTTCACTACGGCAGCATAAAAAATAACCAGTAATGTATCACTGGTTGAATTATATCTATTGGTATTGATTCCGAGAAGAAAATACAATATGACAAACTAAAGTTATCTGTTATAAACATTGCACTTAATCAGTGGATTTTTACACGCAATTAGTTTACTCATCTCAATCAATATTATCTATATTAATAACAACATTCACTAACTCCATTAGCCCCACGACAGGACAACTGTCTGAAACATGCCCTGATTCTGATATAAATAGACTAACGTGCGTATGCACCACACACGGTCAGGACTTTACCGTTTACTGGCTTTACTGACAGTTAAAAACTTACTTTGTCTGGATAGTTTACTGATTGGACCGTGCAATAGGGCACGGTCGGTAAAGTAGACTCTTGTTGCAACTCGACTGACTGTTAATGAGAAACAGAATTACTTTTTTAACTGTCAGTAAAAATCTGACTGACAGTCTTGACCGTGTAAGGTGCATATGGGCGTCAAGTAGTAATCAAGCAATTTTCAAAGAAGTAAGTCAAATATCTTTGAAAATTGATCGATTATACATATGTGTACTAAAGTATTTTGAAAATCGATCAATAAACTTCATGATGAAAAACGTTATTTGAACTCAGATGTGTTAAAGATCGAACTGATAATTACATAAAAATTAAAAAGTGATACTTATTTTAATACTAATGATTATGAAACATGATCATTAGTTCGCTAGTATTAAAATAAGTATCACTTTTTTATCTATTAAAACTAATAAATGTAGAATGTGATACCTATTATAGCCGAAATTCTTTTCAAACGCACGAAAATTCTCAAATAGACCAATTGATACATTTTGGCGTAATATTTTAACTGTTTTTGATACTCCTCACTTTTCCCCCAAAAGGCCAGTGGTTAATACTATTCATATTCAACTTTAGTCTAAGAAATACAAACATCATTAAAGGACTAGAAATGAAATATAACTACACATTTTTCTTCCGTGTCATATATTACGTAAGTCATTTTTAGAAAAATAATAAGAAAATACAAGGAAATGTATAATCCCATTGAGTCTTATGTAACTTATATATAGTTTCAAAGAAAATTAATAAATCTTCGTATAATTAATATCAGAAATATATTTTAATTTTACAATAAACTTTAAATATGAAAAAAGTGCAATAAAAAACACGTTTTTTTTCAATAATTTTTTTACAGACGAGTTACGTATTGGTTTAAAATTTGGTCTGAACTGGGTTCAGCTACTGGGAAATTGCTGTCTATTTCAGACTATATTCATAAATTTCATTCTGCAATTTTATTGAATTAAAGAACCCTCTGGCGTACGTTGATTGCGCATCGCTGGAGGAAATGGATAGAGCGCACTCCCAGCCGTATGCGCCGAGCTCAATTAGGAACAATACGCGAAAGTATGTAGTTGCTAGATAGTATAAAAAGAAATGAAATTTTAATATTATGTAAGCAGTTGACGCATTATAAAAAATGAGATGTCGGTCAATCCCCTTAAGCCTCTCACGTAAAAGTGCAAAATAGAAATAACTAAGTAACGATATTATGAATTACTTTCTTAAATATTTAAATTTTAATAAATATTACTTTTCCGTCGGTAGAAATCTTTGATATTGACATAATCTTTGTTTTATTTTTCTCGATAATACTCTAGGCAACTGCAATAAACAGATTTCTTCACATTATATTATTAATTATCTATTTAATTTGAAAACAATGAGTATATTTCGCAATTGACTCTATAAATAAGTTTATATTCTTAAATAATATTTTGTAATCGTTAACACCCTATAAGCTCCAATTATAAGCAAGTCATCGAATCACTCTACGATTTAACATCACTCGTAACACTTCAGTGCTTCAATAGATAACATCACCTACGTCCGCCGTTGCGCAACTGGCAACTTCATTATGTAGCAATTTGGCCATAAACATTTACACATTACAAAAATACATCGGAGATGTCATCTGTCATAGAGTTGGGCGCGCTTCCGTTCCAAGTTTTTTTTAATCTCTACGCTTCGCTCCGCTCCGCTCTCGAATTCGACTACTATTCGTTGCCAGTACGCGCTTGCGATGAGATAAATCGTGGCTTTGCATAGCGGGTATTTGATGCATATTCGTTATCGATGAAGTGGAGATTGAGTGTTGACATTTGTTTTTTTTATAATTGGGTATTTGACTAATTTTTCTTTATTTCATTAATCATAATTTCAAGGTACAAGCTGACGAAGAGTGAAATTTTTTTAATAATCTTAAAAATTGACCGAGTAATAATATATATGGAAGTTTAAACCTTTAGAAAAGGACGGCAATACTGTGTTATGAGGTTATTTATAATATTGCACATTATATTCTACGAGAGGAAAAGAGATAGGGATATACCCAACTCTATCCGTATCTTCAAATTTAGAAGCCTACGACTGGCTTATTTTTCAATCGATTTTTTAATTTTTTTCAAGACTGGTTTTTAATTAACTTATATTTCACAATATTGTACGAAAAATATCAAAATTTAGAATGAGTCAACTACCGTATTGTTTTCTTTAGAAACAATATACATGTATCTATATGTGCCTGATTAAGTTTTCATTAATGAATATACAAAAAATTTGAAACTGTCATGTTTTACAGAGATGGGTAAAATGGTTTAAGTATTTAAATTTTAAGTGTGAATAAATAATATTTTTAATGTAATATAACGTCAATATTTTGATATTAATAATATAATATATATTTCTTTTACATACAGAATGAAAAGTTAAATACGACGAAGCCACAGAAAAGTAATTCTCCTCAATATCTTGAAAAGGACAGTGCTAATTGTTTTTTTTTTCGAAATTCAAAATGGTTTCAAAGTCATTCAAAATAAAAAGTTAAACTTGGTTACCATATTTTCTACATTTGTAATTCGTATATTATAAAATATCTTTTGATAATTCAATACGATCAACAAAAAAAAGAAATTTTTTTCTGTAAACAAAATTTGTGCCGTGTCCTTTCATGATTTAGAAAAGCGTATTAAATATGTTTTTAGTAGAACACATTATGTGTGATATTATTTTTAACAACGTAGTACGCATTCGCCGAGAGGGAACATACCTATGTCTTTTTCTTTTCATAGATCAGCTGACGATTACGTAATTAAACCTCAACCGATAACTGATTTTTTTTTAATTCAAACAGTTATAACTTTTTAATTATACAAAATTTAAAAAATATGGTTCACTCTTCTTTTTAGAACATCGAAAGTATTACCTTTCCAATGGATTTGTCGTATTTAAATTTACAACCTGTATATTTATCTAATGCCCCTCATCCAGCACTATTGTCATGCTTCTTTGTCTTTTTCACTAACATAAAATTATTTACCCAAATATTGCTAATTTAGGTCATCATTCTCATTCAATTATATATCTTGCGATTGTTCACAAAAATAATTTTTAATTTTTTAAAAATCTTTGGAATTTTTTGTTGGTAACGATATTCCCTATAGTTTGTTTCATGATTTAATTTAACTAAAACAAAAATATATATGGTATGAAATATTGTTACAGTTTTTATTTAATGACGGAGACGTTTGCTCTTTGAATTTTACTGTATATCACTCTAATAAATAAAAATGTGTTCAATACCTCTATGTAGACATACTCGTATAATAAAATTGTAAAAAGGAAATTCTGTATATGGAAAATATTTTGAAAAGAGTGATTGATTCAGTGTACAGAATGATAACAGAAGTCTGAAAACCTTTTATATTATAATATAATTAAAGCATATAGAATGATAATAGAGGTCGGAAAACCTTTTTTTAGAATTTTCATCTGTCTGTCTGTATGTTATGTTATGCGTCAATCGCGCAAAATCTATTGGACGGATTTTGATGAAATTTTCGTATGGTAATAGTTTATAACCAAGAGCAACATATGAGAGAAAAACAATTTTTTTTCGTATTCCGAAACCGCGGGGCACAACTAGTTCGCAATAACTTGGATCTCAAAACTATGACCCTTCTTCTAATTAATCCAACTGATTACAAATAGGTAGGTAATCGGTGCAATTACCTTCCATATACATAGGCCAAATAATAGGTCTTAATACAAGAAATAAGAATGTCTTCAATTTTTCTATTAATTCGCTCTAATTTTGACCTCAGGAATAAACTGTATTTCTGATTACAAATCGTGACTTAATTATGTAATTGGTTTATTACACATTATATATGCTTTCTATATACCTAGGTCACATGCCTTTTTTGAAGGTCAAAGTACTTCAGTACTTTGATATTCCGAACAATCTCTGTTCTTTAGTTGCACACCATATTGTCAAATATAATATCTCATTTCTAAATGATTCTTCATTTCCTGTGCTGCAAAGCTGGAAATAAATTCTGCATTCATATTGAATGTATAATTTATGAATGCATACAATACGTATGCATATATTAATGTATTTAATGGTCGCCTGAAAAAGTTTTTTTTCTTAGTTTGTTTTCCGTTTTTCCTTTGTTTTTCTCGATATATAATATATTTCCAGTTTATGTACACTGCTGTATTAACATTTTCTCATGTTCTTTTGTGGTTTGCTATTGCGTTCTAAATTTTTTTCAGTTATCTGCAATACATAACGTATTTAAAATAAAATACTTTATTTAACTGAAAGAAACTGCTCTACTTTTCGTTTCTTGTTTTGTTCATCTGATTGACACTCTCAAATTATACAAAGCAAGAATATTTCTAGATATTAATAATTTCTCCATTATGGACCTCTTCTTGAGAGTGAGAGCGTCGAATATACGTATAATGATACTCGTAATTCTGTTATCACTGACATGCAAAGTAAAATGTGTTATTAAATTTTAAACAATATTAAAAAATAAAATAGATGGCGCCATCTAGCGGAGAATTATAGAAGTACAAACTATTTTCACTACCTTTAAACGTCTTAAATAACTGATAGAGGACTATTTATCTTCCAGATTAACTTCTTCGTATTTTTAGGGTTTGATTCTATACTATTTTCTTTTGGGAATGCTCCTTTACTGCCTTCGTTGTAAGCTTGATTACAATATTAGGAATTCGTCAACAATTCGTGTTTTAGAAAGCCGCTAGAAAAAAGCATTACCCTCCTAATATGTACGCCGGAGACCTCTCCATGTACGCCCTCTTTTTAAATTTTGTAATGTAACTGCACGCGATTGCATGCCATTACGCCACCCATTTTTATTAACAATGGTTTTTTAGTCGACTAGTAAAGATTGCTCTTGCAAAAATAAGTACGGTTTAGTTTACGTTGAAGTTAATAAATATATAAGTTTGTCCGTAACTTTTTATAGGGTTCCGTACCTTAAACGAAAAAACGGAACCTTCACATCCGTTTGTCAGTCACATCCGTTTTTCTGAGAAACCGCTTAACGCAGAAACCTGAAATTTGATGTAGTAATAAAACGTATTAACTCGCATATATCTCAATAACTATTATCACTCAAAAATATTGAAATGGAAATTTTCAGAGGTGTGAATTAAATACTAGAAAACTTGTATATTTAATGTATAGTGTGGAGTATTGTTTGAAAGGTTTAATAACAAGGGCCTCAAAAATATTTTTGGTATGAAACATCTAATGGCGCGTCTGAATGGGAATTCAAATGTTCTGATAGCAAGACCCACCTGGACGTTCGGCCAGCTTCGTGTATTGTCGGCTCTTTCCGATTTGATTCGCCATTTTAATTAGAATCAGCATTGTTCTTATTTACTAACGCTTAAAACTTTATTCGTTTAAACTGTCATAAAACATTAAAGTGTTATATAATTTGAAATAAATATATATATATATATATATTTATATATATATATATATATATATATATATATATATATATATATATATTGATATAAAAATATACAAATGTTTCACATCAAAAATTTAGAGGTTTCACATCTGTCCTCCCCCTTATTTCCAAAACTAATCAACTTAAAATTGTAAAAAAATTATGGTTTTAAAAGCTTACGCATAGCCTTTAGGAAAATTACAGTGGTTATCTTATTTCTTAATTTTTTTTAAATATGCAACATTTTTAACGCCAGTGAAAATAATCGTATGTAATAATTGCTATTTACGTTTTGAAAAATTAGTATTTGCAAATAATTTAATAGAAATCCGGGTACATAATATTTCTAATAAATTATTTGCAAATACTTATAAGTGCTTAAGTATGTACGGAGCCCTCGAGATGCATGCTCTACTGATTCTTTACATTTTTTGTTAAATAATCTAATAAATAAAATAAATTAATATAAAGTAAACTAACAATCTGTTTTAATCGAACGTTTGCACTTATCGATCCGGTAATACGATAATACTACGCTACACAAAATGTGTATCGCGTCAACAAAGTTTGAGCAAAACTTTGAAAGCTTCCCAAAAAATTCTCATCCGTTCAAATAATATACCATAACCCGATAAAGTAGATCTATAATTTTCATATAATCGCCGATCAACACTATATATAATTATTTAAAGGTATTTTAAAGTTAAGACTTTAGGAACCTCAGTAGATAGTTTAAAAATCTATACATATAACAAAATGGTAACAAGGCGATATTTCTATGTCTATTATGCAAAACGACTGAACGAATTTTAATAAAACTTCAATTTTATACTCTAAGGTATTTCAATATCTGCAATAGAAATCATCAAGATTTTAAATCAACTCTGTGTTTTTATAATTCTCCGCTAGATGGCGGCACTTATTTTGTTTTTAATAAATTTAAATTGAATAACACCTTTGTATTTACATGTTATTACCTACGGAAACATCACTATACATATATCTGACTCTAAAGCACACTGCCGGATATATCCCACATAAGGAGAAAATGTTATTAAAATCTCTGGAAATGTGTAATATACCGCAACTTTTATGGGTTTGATAATGCTTAATAGACATATTATGAGAGGAAAACGGTGTGATAAAAACCATAGATGAAAGGTTGATTTTAATTAATTAAAAGAAACAACCTAAGAAAACGCTAATAACAGACTAGTCTACATATATTAACGAAACTATATTATGCATCGAGGGGAAAAACAGGGAATTATAAAAACGAGTTGTTGAAGAAAATACTTCTTGAGATGACCATTGAATATATTTACTAAAGTACGCGTACGTATTGCACGCTTTCATAAAGTATGCATATAATATGAATACATAATGTATTCCTCAGTTTATTAGCCCATACAGTAAAGAAGTATTTAGAATAATGAAGAAGTATTTGGAAATCATTTTCATTTTATTTAACACAATTTTTTCTTATAATTATTATAAAGAAATAGATGTGTCAAACCCTATATTCATTCCGACTCTATTACGTACTTAGTATACGTCTCTGTAGCTTTCTTCTTCGTTTACGCATTCTTTTATATGTTTGACAACAACATTTGCCATAAACACAACAATTAATAAAACTGTGAAATGTAAAAGTTCAATAAGCCCTCGAATCCTTTATCTTTTTAAAGAGAACTGGTCAGCAGCCGGCCAAGGAATACTTGCATATCAAAAGCATGACTAAACGGATTTCTGTATAATTATTTAATACTAGCGTGACCCGTGCGAAGTCTTCGCATTATTTATTCCATTATGAAGCTCAGATGACAGATCAAACAAATATTTTACTAAAATTGACATATAGAGGCGCAAGTATCAAAAGCATTGAGCTAAAGCGCCACTTTATTTATACGTGAGTGGATTTGAAATTAAACAAAAATTTTACCGACCGTCAATCGTATTGACGTTGAGCCGTTAGATGGCAGCATTGCTGTTTTGTGTATATAATTTTAATAATTAATTAATTTGCAAAAACAATAGCAATAATAATTTTTTTAGTTGTGGATGCCGGTAGAGCAAACAATTATCTATAAAATGGTATATAATTTATGCGGATTAGTTGTGAGGTTTTTTCTAAAAAGGGAGAGTAACATCTTAACCTTAGCGTATTAATATATATGATGATGATGATGATGATTAATCCACCCATTCAATCAATAACACTTTATTCATTTCAGTATTTTCAGGTCATTCGTAAACAATATAAAATGAGCATTTACGACTACCCGACAACGTTGTTATATCCATCCTTGAATCACTAAAATTTTTTTGGAAACAATTGATTAAAGAAATTTTTGACAAAAATTTAATCAAAAAGTTCAATTAAAAAATGTTTGAAGAAATTTTCGACAATTTGAGGACTCGCAATTTTTTTTACCCAAAGATTAGACAAGAAAGTTATCGCGCATCAGTTTTAAAAAATATAATTCAATGTAGCACATTTATGAAAAAAAGAATTCTCAAAAAAATTTTAAAATAATCTAAAAAAATTGTATTTTAAAAAAAAATTAAAAATACAATTTTCAAAACGCTAATTTGTGGCTGTCAAACGAATTGGTAAATTTTTCAATCCTCTATTATTGCTCGCCAAAACTACGCGCCGCATAAAAGTATTACCATAATATTTAATTATTTAATTTCTAAAATAAAAAGAAAAAAATATTTAATCATCTTTGAATTTGTATATTCCTAATTATAATTTTTCGAAATTTTTATTGATTTCCAATAACTACCCATGGGGAGATGGATATTAATATGTCAACCGACAACAACCAACATTAGTCAGAGAAGCGAAAATGAACTTGGAATATGACGAGATATTTTAGAATACTTATGAAATCATCGCTGTTGCTATACACTGCGAGCACGGCATATGTCACATCCTCTTCGACCGGTTTATTCCGACGATTGTTTGTTGCTTTTAAATTAATTTATAGGAAATACGATCGAGAAGCGCTTCTTGGAAGCTTGTGAGGAGTTTAACGTCGCGACAATGATGCTGATTTTGACTAATTTTAGACTGGGTTTGTTTTTATTTTTGCTTAATGGATTCGGTGGCAGTTGCTATCCAATGAAGTGAGAATTTTGCGTAGAGTGTTGGACAATTGAATGGTCGCAGAATAGAAATCGGGAGTATACGATCAATGAGTCATTCATAAAAATGTTCATTCATAGAAATGGACGAGTACATAATGGTGGTGAAAAATAACCTACTGAGATTTTATCTTTCCTTTTTTTAGGACACCTCAAAAAGAAAAACACGGACAACGAACTAATCCTTACAGGATCACTTCGTTGTCCGTGTGTCGGTATTCAAAACCCGTTTTCCCAGGATTGGTTGGGAAGTATCAAATTGAAATTAATATAAACTACTTTCGTCTATGGTCCTTTTTAGCTGTAAGCTTCTAAGTCAACGCAATCAAGCATTACCCTAAAAATACGCCCATTTATGCCACATATTTTGACACTCGCAGGTAAATTAAAACCTGCAAGGTACTTTCCGTTGATTTAAAATAATGAAATTTGGCAGGAAGCATCTTGCTTCTTGCCAAAAGAGTTGTTCCAAGTAAAGGAAAAAATCTGAAAATCGTTAATTTATAATTATATTTTGAAATATCCCCGATTTTTTACGCCTGTGAAAGATATTTACTTGTGTAATATTAATATTTGTAAATAGTGTAATAGGGATACCATGTATCTTTAAATGTTTATAAGTACCTAGATGTCTACAGAACCCTCGTAGTATGAGATCTACTCGTGCTTGATAGGTTTTTTTGTCAAAAGGTAAACAGGTGTTTACATATCAGTCTACCGTTATTTTATGGCGAAATGGTAGTGAATGACTCAATCTTTAAAAGAATGACAATCGTTTCTCAAGTACACTTCGTTCAATCTATACTTTTGTTGGCAACTATTCGGAAAGAGACATTAACTTTTGCCGATTGCTTTTTATTTCAAGTTCATAAGAGTATATTCAACTTTTCTCACCTGTTACAAAATCAAATACAGCATTTGATTACTCGCAGTCGAATTTCTGTGTTATTTGGCAACAACAGTCGACAAGATGCTGTTTGTGTGCTTCTCTTAAATTGTGAAATATCCTCACAGTACAAAGCTTCCCGGCGTTAGCTTTTGCCAATTGCTTTTCATTTGAAGTTCGTAAGAGTATATTCGACTTTTCTCACCTGTTACAAAATCAAATACAATATTCGATTGCTCTTAGTTGAATTTTTGTGTTATTTGGAAACAACAGTCGACAAGATGTATCGTCGTATAGAATGTTTCATCAACAGCCTCTCTTCGTCTCTTATCATTGCTCAACGTAACCTCTATCTGCTCATGCATGGTTATTTAGTCTACTTTTAACGTGAATCGCACAACATTAATGATATACTATATTTGGTGAATGGCTTCGTAGGATGTATTACGTAGCAGGATGCTCACTCTAGTAACCCTATTTGGGAAATAGGGTTACTAGGGCATCCTGCTCGCTTAAATAAATTAAACTAGTTGTAAATAATGGCGAAGGATAGGGTTTCATCTTCAAATTTGAATCCAAGCTACCCTACTATGTGACAACACTTTTTTTCGAAACTGAAAATTATTATTTAAAAAAAATAATGGACAAAGTACGTCAGAATAGTAAAAACATGTATAAACAACTGAAAAAACCTTGCAATAAAGTAAGTTTGTTTGTTTTTTGAGATCCAGTACAAAACAGAGCATTTGTGCAGTATATAGAGCGATATTACGGTTCAAAATAGGTAAGGTACGATTTGGAGAAGATTCAAAAAATTAAAATAAGGGGCGTCTAACATAAGGCAGGATTAAAATACAATTATTTTACGTATCTACAAGGGGTGAAATACTTGATTATTATCATTAGCATCTATTCATTAATAATATAACCATTTAATGGTATCCGTTTTTTTTTATTAAAACACCTCAATTTGAACGGAACTCAGGGACGGCCGCAACGGTATTAAAAACAATCGAACCAATTTTTATATAGTCTCTTCTTATTACATATTATAAAACACATTTGTATATGTTTTCAATATCCATTGTTATAATTATAATTGATATAAAATATATATTGAATATCATTGAACAATTAAAATAAGAACAATCTATGTGTTGATTTTACTAAATGAAATAGTATCCGAATTGCTTCAATTATATAGTGTAAATACTTATAAAAATGGATATTGTACCCATATTATTTATCTTCATAAATACAAAGAAGAAAACGATTTATAAATCGCTTTTATCCTCCAAAATTACTGCCTTATATCTGCAGAGAAATTGGCTTTCATCGAACAAGCACGATGCCAACACATTTCGCTTACTCTAAGACTCAATGTATTTCCAGTAGCTGTAGCCTCGTGGTGTATTTTAAAATATCGCTTAATATGCGGGTTCTAATCCCATCCAGGCGTTGGAAATGGAAAATGGATCAAAATGGAAATGTAAGCCCGAAAGTAAAAATTAAAATTGTGTTATTTGTATAAATATTATGAGTCAATATCAAACGAAGGGTTTGAGAACTTCATGTTTATAATGTAATAAATATCGAATATATTTGGCGTTAATTTTGTAGAAAATCATTATTCACAATTAAATGAAACTAAGTGATGTAGTATTATTTCTACTTTCTTTAAGTTCTTTACAATATAATACTACATCACGTAGTTTCATTTAATTGTGAGTAATAAATATCCTCAAAGACTCAGAATAAAACTGTCTAAAGGAGTGTATTACAGAGTCAATTTATTTATTAATTTACTATATATTTGTACAAAAAATTAGATTGATGTCTACTGTAAATATGTTTATTACAATCAGAGATTGTCGTAAGGAGAGTTACAATTTGTGCATAGCGGGGGTGCTTGGAGTAATAAATATCCTCAAAGGCTCAGAGTAAAACTACCTAAAGGAATGTATTATAGAGTAAATTTATTTATTAATTTACTATATATTTGTAAAAAAATTAGATTGATGTCAACTGTAAATATGTGTATTACAATCAGAGATTGTCGTAAGGAGAGTTACAATTTGTGCATAGCGGGGGTGCTTGGAGTAATAAATATCCTCAAAGGCTCAGAGTAAAACTGCCTAAAGGAATGTATTATAGAGTGAATTTATTTATTAATTTACTATATATTTGTAAAAAAATTAGATTGATGTCTACAGTAAATATGTATATTACAATCAGAGATTGTCGTAAGGAGAGTTACAATTTGTGCATAGCGGGGGTGCTTGGAGTAATAAATATCCTCAAAGGCTCAGAGTAAAACTGCCTAAAGGAATGTATTATAGAGTGAATTTATTTATTAATTTACTATATATTTGTAAAAAAATTAGAGTGATACCTACTCTAAATATGTATATTACAATGAGATATTGTCGTAAGAAAATTTACAATTTGTAGACAGTGAGGGTGCTTGGATGAGTTCGGGATGGAAGTACGATAAACAATTTATATTCCTTAAGAATTATATATTTATCTTTAACAAAAAATAATATCTAAAATATAAGATATATGAAGAGTAGTCATATTTTTATTCCAAACGAATTTAATTTTAATGATAATATTATATCACATCGAAACTGAATCAAATAGAAGTTTACCATACTAAAGGGCAGAAAGCATCAGCATATTTCTGTCAAGAAAGTGTTAATGCAACTACAGTTGTATTGTAATAGTTAAATGTTACAGACTAATAAAGGATTGTTTTGCATAGGCGTGTCTTCTTTCTTTTATTCTATGACGATCATCCTCTGTGTGACTAGGCAACTCTGACTAGATCAGATAACAATATATAGAGGAAAAAATAAGTACATTATATATTTGTACAAACAAACACGAAAGCAGATATAAAATATATATGAATATAGAAGGTCCTAGATTTCGATATCGTTCTTTCTTTTGTATTGTATGATTAAGTCTAGAATTATTTTATTAGCAATTAATAACAGGGATCTAATGTTAATAGGAAGCTGAATTTTATATTTTAATAAATGAAATATTGTGTCAAATGTAAACGCAGTTTATTCGTTTACCAAAAAAACATGTACTACTATAAAACTTAAATGCCGGCTAGTATGAAATTTGAACCCACATACATAGCTTTAACACGCTGCGTGTTTTTCAGGTCACAACGTGCATCAAATAAAAAAATACGACGAACGTTAAATTCAAAACGGAAAATGTCCATTTTAAAATAATTTTATAAGTCATAAATTTCACAAAAAGACTCACTTATTTACATAAAAAGATGAAATTTCTCTGCAGACGAAAGGTCAAATTTCTCACAGATTGCAATGAAAATTAATTTATTGCACATAAACATGTCCCGTTTTGAGTGAGTATATGACCATAATAGATAATAAAATTTAGTTTACGTATAATATTAAATATAATATTAAATTACAAAATATATATTTTGTACTCATTTATTAAATGAATGCTATTTTTATATAAGCTTTAAAAAAAATTCATATTTTTTCAAATCTTTTTTTTTGTTTTGAGTAATTCCCCAATTTAAGTTTTTAATTCTCTTGAAAAATTAAATTTTTGAAGTTACGGTTTTATTCTGTAAGTTAAAAACAAACACAATTTAAAACGGCATGTAATAAATCATTATAGGAAGTACAATTAAACTTGTTTTCTTTCATTCGAAATTAACAATTACAAACATATTTAAAAGTTAATAACCAAAATTTCGTAACAAAAAAATACTCACTTAAACTTTTAAGAAAACGAACAAAGTATAGAATTACAGTTTGAAGTTGTCGTATATAATTTAATCTAGAAATAAAACATAATCTAGAACAATTCTAGAATAATGTGAGTAGGACCTGTTCCAGTCGCGCCTCCTCCGCGCCCCAGCATCCGACGCCATGGTTCACGTGACACCTCTCCTCACCATCTCGGCCTCTTACGCCGCTTCAGATGTCTGCAAGCAAAAAAATTGTATCATTAAAATTTTACCAAACTTGATCCTCAGTGAAGTGGAGAAACCTGAAAACCTATGAGAGCAAATCTATGAGAGGCAAATTGATAAGTAAAACAAATAATGCTTTGGAGCGAATAGTGATTGTAAATCTCCATTTCACATTCATTTGTTTATTTCTATTCAACTACATTGTTTATAAGTCTACGAAATTGAATTTTTATAAGATATACAATATTTCCGTTGTCCTATCAAGCCAATTAACAACATTTTTTTACCGTAGCATACAAAAAAGTCGAGATTTCATACCATAAATATGAAAGACCATCGCAACATCGTCAGCGGTCAGTAATTCGATAAGCGATGACATGGAACTATTTCACCCGTTTACTGTTGATAACTCATGGGATGCGTCTTTGGTGTCCATACAATAACGGATCCTGTACGTATGAGAATAAGATTTAATATTTAAAAAAATTAGCATATTTTGCCAAAAATAAACATTTTACGGTTTTTATCTAATGGTATTGAAAATAAAAATAGCGTGTATGAAAAAGAAACTTTTTTATCAAATAGAGCAAACAACTAGTTACATTTTATCCCAGATTTTTTATAAAAGTTGGCGATGTGTGGATAGGCGATGAAGTAGGTTAACTGTACATAAAAAAGTGAATTATAGAAAAATCTATTTTTTTAATCCTTAAATAGTACAAGAGATTGCAATTGCAAATTAATGGAGAATAAACTAATATTATTGGCTCTTACATTATAATACAATTGTTAATGTCTTATAAAAATTGCGTTTTGAAGATTTATAAACAATGAACAGGTGGGGTACAAAATTAGAGTTTATTAAAATACATATATAGGGACGATAGTTAACAGTTCTGCTTTTAACCTTATTACAATAATCGGACGATATGCCTCATGAGTAAAAGATAATCATCGAATATACCTGTTCCGAGTGTCCCACAAGGATAAATGATATACGAATTTACATCATAGAACAGTTTTAAATAGAGAAAATTTCTTAAATTTTTTGATCTTATTTTATCTCATAAATATTATGTGAAATAGAGATAACTAAAACTCAATGCTACTGACGCCATCTCTTGGTAGTATGGCGGACTTTTAAGCACATGCATTAGATTTCCTATAAAGCTCAATAGATGGCAGTTCGTACGAACTCTTAAATTATAAATAACATACACCTTTTCATATACTATTGTCCTTCAAAATGTTTGTATGCTAAATTCACACTCAATATACAACCTAGATAAAAATCAACATGTAACTTCATTTTATTAACCATAATATATCCATGGCAAATTAAATACAATTGCAATAGATGGCGCTGTACATTCAATTTAATCTATGGTGGTTTAATTTATAAAAAGTCATAATTAACTATTAAATAAAAACAAAAAAAATCCAAACAAATATTTGAATTATTTAATTAAATTAATTTGTAATTGATAAAAGCTATATTTATAAAAAGAAATGACAATTTGCTTACAACGTCCATCAAATGTTGCTTTAAAAGTCATGCCCAAGTTACCCTTTTACCAATAGTTATAGCAGTATGCCGAATTTTAGGGTTCCATATCTAAACTAGAAACATTTATTTCATCATGTCCGTCTGTATGTCAATTGCAATTCCAGTCGTGGTTTCCAGTCGTCGTCGTTTTTATGGGGTCTTGTCTTGGGCCCAGGAAGAAAATTAATTATATATGAATGAAAATTATGTCATTTTAAAGCTTAATGTTATAACAAATTTAATAAACATTTCGTTTTTATTACGCTGCGTGTTTTAAATACTTACAAAAATAGATCATGGCAATTGACGACGGTTCTCTATTAGAATAATAGAGAAATAAAATAAAAAAATACTCTATTAGAAAATGAACGCCATAAAATAAAAAAAATTATCTTATTTTTCATGGTATTAATTATCTTTACGGTGTCAGATATCACTGTGTAACATTTTCCATTACGCAAACATATATAATTTGAAATATTAAAACTACTGAAACTTTGTATAACAAATATTTGGTTACTAACGTGTAGACTTTTTTAAACATTTGCAAAAATAGATTGTGAGAAATTATATTAATATTTGTAATTAGACTAATTGAAATATTATACACAATTGAATGTCTGTACTCGCCTAAGTTTATATGGAACCCTCGCTGTGCGAGATATACTCGCATTCAACAAGTTTATTTATTTCTTAGTTACAATTACATATATAGCACAAAGCAGCATTTTTGAAATTATTTTCAATTGTAGTATTTTAAACTATATTATATTAAAAATCAGCTTGTCCTCATAGCCTAATTGAAACTTTTGTTATACTAAAAAAAAGTTTTATTCTCTCGCTGATATTTTTGGTAACTAGTTACTTTATGTTGAATAACTCCGTTTGTACTCTATTTCTCATTATGCTTATTTATCGTGCGCGCCTTCCTTGTGTTTAATTTTTACAACCTGTATTTCATTACCACGCTACTCGCTAAGTAATCTCTGTAGGCCTGCAAGTTGTTGATATACACGTAGGTCACTGTATTTCATTTTCATACTACTCGCTAAGTAATCTCTGCAGTCCAGCACGTTGCTAGTATACTCGTAGGTCACTATATTTCATTATCATGCTAGTCGCTAAGTAATCTCTGCAGTCCAGCACGTTGCTGGTATACTCGTAGGTCACTATATTTCATTATCATGCTAGTCGCTAAGTAATCTCTGCAGTCCACCACCTTGCTGGTATACTCGTAGGTCACTGTATTTCATTATCATGCTAGTCGCTAAGTAATCTCTGCAGTCCAGCACGTTGCTGGTATACTCGTAGGTCACTGTATTTCATTTTCATGCTACTCGCTAAGTAATCTCTGCAGGCCAGCACATTGCTGGTATACACGTAGGTCACTGTATTTCATTATCATGCTACTCGCTAAGTAATCTCTGCTAGCCAGCGTGTTGCTGGTATACTCATAGGTCTTTCAGCGTTGTGTGTTGGTTTGCGTTGCCCTTTTCTAGATAGCGGTCTCCCCTTCACCCATTTGCTTTGCGTTTGGCAGTAATAGCCATCAGGATTTAAATTCAGTCGAAGCACAATGGCTAAATCAAAAAACTTATTGATAGAACACCATAGAATAGGGTTACTATCTTGGTGTTGCCAATGTAAAGTTGGAGCTGGCACTATGAGATGCTGTGCGCAACTTACGTTTTATGGTATCTGGACAAGGAATATATGTCGTAAAACACAAAACCATAGAATACTGTGCTTACGTGTCGTAAAATATAAAGCCATAGAATACTGTGCTTACATGTCTTATGCGGCAGAATACGTAACACAGTGGTCGAGTGATGATAAATAATTAGAAATCTTAGAATACGTCACATAATTGTCAATAATACTATCTTGCTAAAACAGCAAAATTTTAATGTGAAATCCAATAATCTATAAAATTGTAAAATTGCAAATATAATTAAAATTTAGAGTTTAAAGTTTGATATAAATGTAATAACCCAAACTCGATTGGTTTACTGTTAGCCATCGAAGTTTCCATTATCACCTCTCTCCTCCATCATCAAATTTTTCCGATTACTACTCCTAAACAAAGACTTCTTTAAAAGAAATCAAACGAGACAGCTTTATTGTTAGCAAAATTGAACAGTTCTTTATAGAATATCTAGAAATTTCCTTTCTTCTCTATAGATGACGCTGATTAACATAAATATTTAATTGTATATTTAAATATTTATACAGTTCGTTCTCAATAAATAAGTCTAAAAACAAATAAATTCTCTATGGTTCAAGTTCAAAGTAAAAGTTGGGTAAGTTTAAACTAATTAATGTAAACTATTATTGAAAAAAATGCTCGAAAAAATGTTTCGAGTCCCGTATGTAAAGGTTCCGAAAGGAATGTTATGGTAACGCTGTCTAATTGTCTGTCAGAGGTTTCTAATTTGCCAAGTAAATAAGACAAGAACTTAAAATTTCCACACAGCATGTAGTTCCTAAGCCCGAAACTAGAAATATTATTTATAATAGATTAAAATTATATTAAGCGAAGCATCCGAAACAAGTCGAGTAGAGCACAAATTTTTTTCTTGGTTTCTTTTTCGCTGAAAAACCTTGATTTGGTGGACCACCAAAATTGTCATTTTAGGTTCACTTTCATACATTAAAACTACCCTTAAGAAGGAAGTCATAACTCTACTCGGATATTTATCTCTCTACATTCTGTCATAATCTAAATATGTAACAGAAAGAAAAGTTGTAGGCAATCAAACCACAATTTTCTATAAATAAATTGCATGTTTACGTCTATAAAAGACTTATTTATTTATTTAAAAACTTTGAAGAACATTCATCTGGCGAACTTATCGCTACAGGAGCAATCTCTTACAGTTAACTAGAGTTACAGTGTGATAAAAACAAAATGAGATAGGCATAAAGCCCATCCCATTTTGTTTTTATTACACATTATAAAATATGTAAAATATAAAATAATGGAAACTAAAAAAGAGACAAAAAATGATAGGTAGAAAGCCACACGTTACAATAATATTTAAAAGATAAAATAAAAATAACCAAAAAAGAGACCAAAGAAAATAAAACAAAACAAAAATCTAATTTGGTATGTCTGAGGGGGGTTTAGACGTGGATTATTAAAGATGGGTAATGAAAAGAATTAAAGTGAGATATGAAGGAAACAGAATTTTTAAACTAAAATTAAGGTAGGTATAATTTTTCCAGACGGATTTTGAAAGCTACAGAATTCAGTTTATTCCATAATTTGGCAGCATGAGTAGTGAACGAATGCTCTTAGAAAGAAATATAATGTTTGGGGATAAGAATCGTGAGAAGTTTGTCAGAACGTAGACATATGCAATGGCTAGAAAGAGCTGTGAATTTTTCTAAAAGGTAAGATGGACCGTGAGGATTATTTAAGATATTATAGAGTAGTGAAACAATGTGGAAATTGAGCCGCATTCTGAGTTCAGAAACGTGATCAAATCTTCTAATATTGAAAATATAGCGAATACGTAATTGGCGTTGAAGTTTGCTAAGCAATTTTTCTGAAAGATTTTGCTAGGTATACCTACTATATCTTTTATATTTTTACTTCCTTGGTAAAAATAATATTTATATTAATAAATAATTTAATACGAATACTATTTACACTCAAATACTTATATGTTCCAAAGTGCGTATGGAACCCTTTTAGTGTAAGTTGTACTTGTACTTGACAGTTTTATTTGTCTTACTATACAATTAAGTATTCGATAAATTTATAATGCGAGCGAAATCGCCGGCAATTATTAAAGAAATAATACTTTGAAAACAGCACATTCATAAAAACATCCAGGCGTAGCGACATATGAATTGCCTTCTTACATCACCAGCAAAGACCGTATCAATAACTCAGTAGATAATTTTATTACGCAATGAACAATTTCAAAATTCCACCTTAAGATAATAAATTGTATACTCAGTATAAGATGTCTGGTATTAGCAAAACCTGAACTTGGAAAATTGAAATTGTTAAGACCTGGATAACGAAAAGCCTTTTCTGTTGCTGAAAAATGAAACTGTAACAAAAATGTTTGTCTTTATGGAAAAATAATTGGGTGTTTGACTAAGTTTTTTTTTATTTCATTAATCATAATTTCAAGGTATCTACAAGCTGATGAAGAGCGAAATTTTTTTTAATAATCTTAAAAATTGACCGAATTATAAAAGTTTGAATTTAACCTTTAGAGAAGGACCGCAATACTGTGTTGTGAGGTCATTTTTAATATTGCACATTATATTCTACGAGAGAAAAAAATACAGGGATATACACAACTCTATCCGTATCTTCAAATTTAGAAGCCTATAACTGGCTTAATTTTCAATCAATTTTTGAATTTTTTTCAAGACTGGTTTTTAATTAACTTATATTTCACAATATTGTACGAAAAATATCAAAATTTAGAATAAGTCAACTACCGTATTCTGAATAAGATTTGAATAGAAACATCGATAAGTCGAAAAAAAGACGCGTAATCAAATAATAACTTAATAGCCTTGATATAAATATGTGCAGGTTGAATGAACTTTATACGAAACTATGGAATTAATTACAATCAAATCACTTTACCTTAGTTGTATTTGCTTCCGTTTTTCTAATTCGCGGTTTAAAGGTTGAAGGAACAAAGGAGACCGACAAAAACGAGCCAGACGTTATAGAATTGGAACATAATTGTTAAGAAGTTTGATATATTTTAGAACATAAAAAAACAAAAAATTCAGCTCTTGACAATCGAGAAAGAACAAAAAATAAAATGCGATTTGTGACCATAATAACAAACGAGAAAAAGCTGTCTTCATAAATGCGCATTTATCATATTTTTTAAATATTAAGAAATGTTAATGAGAATAAAGGAAACAAAAAATGAAATACTTAATAGCTTTTTAGAAACTATTTGAAAATAATCAATACAGCTTGCTCTCTTTAATGTGTAGCTATTACCTAAATTAATTAAAAATAAACTATTAACTGACATTGACAATGGTTCATTTGTTGTCAAAATGAATGTCTTTTCGTTTTTATCGAGGTTTACGTGACTTTTTTCTGACAACTCTGTCTGTAATATGGTTACATCTGTGGATAGAGGATATAACGAGACATAATCTGCACTTAGTTTTATCTCGCAAGTTCGAAGAATTCTGTAGAAAAAATATTTACAAAACTGTTATGAAAATAACCTAAGTTTCCATAAAAAATACAAGATGTCTTTAATTGATGACTCGTAACACTTGGGCCCAATGCTACATGAAATTTTATTAGTCTCCTTTCAGTTGCCTAAATTTCCATGAGTTTTCCAAGATCGTTCATTCAATATTAAATAAATGCAATATATTAATTTTTATTTTTAAACAAATTCAACAGGGTTCAGTAAGGTTGAATTATGGTACATATTTACGTACTTTCTGTATCAAAAATGTTATTTAAATGACATTAGCTCTTTTTATTCCATGTCATTAATATTGATATTTTTATACACAAAATAGTTTATAAATTTACAAAAAATTTCAATTCACCAAAAAGTACACAAGTAACACAACGTCAAAAAGAATTTTTAAAATAATGCAACTTTTGTCTAAACACTAAGTCTATGTATTTCATGTGTTTTAAAAATTTAGACTAACACGAGCTCACTTTAATCGCAGTCTACAATAATATTTATAAAGGTATATATGTATTTGTTTTGTAACGATCTTAATAACTGAGACCCAAGAAAATCTTTCGTGGCTGCCATGCCTGCCTATGCGTAAAATTGTGCAGTTTTATCATTTGGTGACTAACTAAAATACTCTTAGGTACGTAAATAGCTTTTCTATGCGGCTACAATATAACGTAATTGATATTGGGAATGGAAATGGAAATGGCAGCCCCGACAGATTTTCTTGGGTTTGTAATTATATTAATAGGTTCTTACTTTCTTTTAGTCGGGGAGGGGGTGTTTACAAAAAATTCAATTGTTTTTCAATTGCGACAACATCCGTGTCTATATCAGTCAAACTAATTTCGAGACAAATGGGAACATTCGTTTGCAACAAAATGTTGCATTGCCCCATAGTGAACTAACACCATAACACCTATCTAAGAACCATCGCCGATTAGTCCCAAATATTTTGCAAAAAACCGTGTCTAAATCGGTTAAACCATTTTGAAGATTTGTTTGAAACGAAATGTTGCAGCGCCCCCTGATGAGCTAACACCATAACACCTGTCTAAGAACCATCACCGATTAGTCCCAAATATTTTGCAGAAAACCGTGTCTAAATGGGTCAACGCGTTTTGGAGATAAATGGGAACATTCGTTTGCAACAAAATGCTTATTGCGGCGCCTCCTGTTGAGCTAATACCATAACATCTATCTAAGAACTATCGCAGATTAGTCCTAAATATTTTGCAGAAAACCGTGTCTAAATCGGTCAACGCGTTTTGGAGATAAATGGGAACATTCGTTTGCAACAAAATGCTTATTGCGGCGCCTCCTGTTGAGCTAATACCATAACACCTATCTAAAAACTATCGCAGATTAGTTCTAAATATTTTGCAGAAAACCATATCTAAATCGGTCAAACTATTTTCGAGATAAATGGGAACATTGGATTGCACACACAAACAAAACAAACAAACGACCTCTCGTCCTAAACTCACTCCTCTGTTCCGTCGTGGGTAAAAATATACAAAACAAAGCTAAAATGAATTTTTGAAGTGCAAATTATATAATTATACGATACGATATTATTACGATAACAGTTATATTGCCTATGCAATTCGTGCACTGAAGATTCAAACAGACTCAACACCAACAAACATAGTACCTAACGCAAAAATTATAATCAATTTTGGTGTTTCAGAAATATAAAGATAACTTACTTATTTTCCGTTAATCTTTATTTAATTAAATTGGTAAGTGAAATTGACATATATGCTAATTCTGATCTCTTCGTAGTTTTTTAGAAGTGAGCTTATTGGAACAAATGTAAATTTTTCTCATTTTTACACTTTTTCTTAAAAGTTTTTAGATGGACTTCTTGAATAACGCATCAAGTTTTAGATTATAAAGACAAAGAAAGTTTTTGTGAACTGCACCATATTAATAGCTGCCTATAAATCTTTCAGTCCACGTCCATAGAAACATGTAAAGAGTTCCTTATTATGTTCGCGAATGTAGCGAATTGTTGTAGGGCATCGTAATCTTTAGAATTTCCGTCTAAAACAGTAGCAGGTGTAAAGTAATCTCTAGAGTTTCAGTCTAAAACAGTAGCAGAAGTATCGTAATCTCAAGAGTTTCTGTCCAAAGCAGTAGCAGGTGTATCGTAATCTTTAGAATTATAGTCTAAAAAAGTAGTACCAACTTATCAATAGCTTCACAAATAGCAAGCGAAGTTAACATTTATGCTATTTCACATCTCTTCTTTACTTTTTAGAGGTGAGCTCACTGGAATATATAAAAATTTTCTTCTTACTGTTTTTCTTAAAAGTTTTAAGGCAAACTTCTTAGCTAGCCAATAAAGTTTTAACAAAGATAGCGAAAGTCGTGAACTCTACCACATTGTTAGCTGTCAGTTAATCTTTCAGTCTAGTTCCATACAGATGGGTAAAGAGGTCCATATCATGTTCGCGAGTGTAGTCAAGCGTTGCAGGTGTATCGCACACAACGGCAGGCGATCCGCTGGAAACCGCAGACCGCTGGCATATATATCGCTTACCGATCGTTACTCTGTCACTACAGGCGTAAACAAGGCCGCCGACCGCCTATAAATTCGAGCCGCGCCGTGGCAGTGATTTAAAGACGGTGTTTTGTGCAAAATGACGCTTTGAATATTTATGAATCTGCATTATTGGGAAGTAAACGCTTTGTTCACAGTGTTTTGCCAGAGATGCAGTTCGGTCGGACGTGACTTGCAGTTGAATGAGTATAAGTATGAACTCTGAAAATATTGACGGTGACTTAGTTCATGGTTGAATTAATTTGCAACCAAAAAACGTTCCAAAAACATGTGTTGTAATCTGAACATACAGTGGAAGAAGTCATTAATGAAAAAGTTGTAAGAAAACTTCATATTTTCTTTCAAGTTTCGCTCGCTTGTTGGGAGTATTTTTGTACTAAAGAAAATTATCAGTAGCTTCAAGTATAATCTAAAAGCATCCCCTTGAGTTGAATCCTTTCATACTTTTTTGTGAAAATATTTGGCTTTCGCATTTTGGAAAGAATTGGAAACATTTTTTTGGACAATTTAATATTTTTTGTACGACCGGAATGACCCATACTAATCCAATAGAAGTGAAACGTTGTCTGTTTATTAATATTTTGTTCAGTCTTAAATAATTAAACGAATTTTATTGAAATTTTTCTTATATATATTGTACAGCTTGCATTAAAAAGTAGTCTATAAATAATTATGCTATCATTCACAGGAACAGAGCAGTAACTATAAACGCTATAAAGAATTACACCCCCGCACGAAAATCTGAACGCGGTGCTAAAACTATCATCAAAAGGTAACATAAAACGTTATATTCATGGATTTTATTGTGAAACGTTATGAATCCTTGCTTTAATAAATTTCACTGTTGACAAGTAAATATATTTGGTCACAAAAGTTCCTTGGATACTATATGTATTTAGCATAATAGCTATGTGAATATATTAACGAGGTATCTACGTATTTCGAAAGGCAGGAATTCTGGCGGGTGCATGAGATAAAGAGAGAGGGGAGGAATCTGCTTAAATACCACACAGGCTCTGTTTTTTATTAAGTCCGAAAAAGACATAATTAAACTTTTACCAATAGACACGGAGACAGCTTTTTATATACATATGAAACGAAAATATGTGTATATGGAAGGGACTTACGAAAGTAATATTTTTAAACACTTTTTAACAAAACATGACAATTTATATTACACAAAGACAATTTATATTAGCAAATGTGTTAAATCATTACAGTAGATTAATTTTATGTTTCCTTTTGACGGCAGGTATGTGTTGTCGCGAGCTTATCCTATAGTTTTAGAACCGCGTTCGGATTTTCGTGTGGAGGCGTAATTATATAAAAATATATATTTTGAAGTGTATGGAAAAAATCGTTTTTATTTACTATCTATAGTCAATAGAATTAGTCTGAAATTAATCGCCACTTAGTGTATGTAATTATGCGTTTCACACCACTGGACGAATTTTAAAGAAACCGTAGTTTTATACCGTAGAGACTTGGTCAATATTTGCACTGCAACTCATATATTTTATTACTAAACTCTGTTACTATTCAAATTATTAACTACTACTTGATTAATTAGAACGACATCTGTTTTGTTTATAAGTAACCACCAAATATATGTAACTTTATAATTTCCCACTAGATGACGGTATTTACATTAATTTTGATAAAGGTTTTAAATTTACAAATAAGTAACTACTGTATCTTAACCATCTATTAGATTCTAGTGCACCCACTAGGAAGCGTATCGAAGGTGAAAGTTAGAAAATCTATAAAGGAGAAAGTTTAAAAATCTTTAATTAGATTTCAACCTAAAATCTACAATTCTAGGAAGTACCTTTTTTCCTAAAGAAAAGGCAAAATTGCTAGTTATTTACAAAATTACATAAAATAAATACATTTTTGAATTTATTTTAGGCGTAATGAACACCTTATGCATGGCAATACTAAAGTGCGTGCTGGATAAAACCAGAAATATAATTACTTTTTTTGCCTACGACGAATTTTTTTTATCCCAAGATTGTCACTCTTACACAGCTTAACTCGAAAGAATGGACATTAATGTGATGAAGTCACAAAGTTCTAAAAATTCAGTGGAAGAAAAATCATTAATGAAATAGTTGAAAGAAAACTTCATATTTTCTTTTCAAGTCTCACTCGCTTGTTGAGAGTATTTTGTACTATAGAAAATTATCAGTAGCTTCATGTATACTCTAAAATCATCCCCTAGAGTTGAATCCTTTCATACTTTTTTGTGAAAATATATAGCATTTGCATTTCGGAAAAAATAGGCAACATTTTTTTGAACTATTTAATACTTTTGTTTGTATTTTGTTCAGGCTTAAATAATTAAACGGATTTTATTAAAATTTTTCTTATGAATAATGTATACCTTGGATTAAAAAGTAGTCTATAAATAATTATGCTATCATTCACAGGAAAAGAGCAGTAACTATAAATGGTATAAAGAATTACGCCCCCACCCGAAAATCCGAACGCGGTTCTAAAACTATAGGACAAGCTCGCGACAACACATACCTGCCGTCAACAGGTAACATAAAACGTTATATTCGTGGATATTTATTGTGAACACTTGTGAATCCTTGCGTTAATGAATTTCACTGTTGACAAGTAAATGATTTGATTACTGAAACTGGCACTATATACACTATATATATCGATACATATATATATATATATATATATATGTATGATATATATATATATATATATATATATATATATATATATATATATATACACACAACGTTTCGTTGATTGCTCAAATTAGCCCTATTTGAAATACACGTAGCGCCATCTATTGATGTATAGAGGCACACTACCCATTTGTGAAATTATTACGCGTCGAGTAGCTGGGCACTTCTTTGTTGTTATTATACTGCTCTAGTAAACAGTCAATACTGCCAGTATTGACTACATGTTGGATAAAAACAGATATAAAATTATTATTTCTCTATGACACTATTGTTTCGTTTCACAATCGTCACTCTGATACAACTTAACTCGCAACAATGGACATTAACATGACGAAGTCACATTTCGTTGACTACTCACACTGCGCTATTTAAAATACACGTAGCGCCATTTATTGATATATAAAGTACACTTCCCGCTTGTGAAATTATTACGCGTTGAGAAGCTAGGAATTTCTCAATGCTACTAGTATTGACTGTAGGATAAGAACAGAAATATAACGACTTTTTTTTCTATGACAAATTTTTTTCTTTTCAAAATCGTCACTATCATGCAGCTTAATTCGAAACAATGGACATTAATGTGACGAAGTCACAACATTTCGCCGACTGCTCACACTGCATTGTAATTTATAAAAAAAAAGTCGAGACTTTTACCTACCTACGTGTGGAACAAAAAATACCAATGTACCCGTCAACAGCTTACAATATACATTACTATATATCTGAGTTCGACATAAGACATTCTTCTGAGTACAAATGCTGTTTGCTGCCAACGAGATGTTAAGTATGTGATCGTTTTTGTGTGCAACATTTTTTTCTGCTGCACTTGAATTAGACGCAAAAAGTTTGCTTCTTATTATGCAGTAGCCACTGCTTACTCATAAACAAGCTTCTGTTCCTATGTAGCTATCTACACGTACATCGTCATTTATATAAAGCGGCGCGCCGCTAAAGTAATCGATTGGGTATACAGTTGAAACCTCGTCTGACAGAACTTATTTTATTTGACTTATTTTATTTTGGCATATAAAGCTTTATTAAATTAAATTAAATTCCATGCAAAAATTTATAATGTCATAATTTCTTTAGGTTCAACAAACAAAATTATAAATAGATATTAACATAATTAGAAACGATTTAACATAGTTAAACACAGTTAAGAATAAATTTAGCATAATTAGAACCGAATCTCAAATAAATATTTACATTAATATTTTGTATTGTTATATTATTACATTATAAATAGAAATTATTTTTGCATGGAGTAACAGTCTCCTCCTCCAAGGTAAAGATAATATAATTGTTTTTAATGTTGCTATTATTAAATAAAAGTTACAGATATGCGCATTTATATCAGTAAATTGAAATTGCCGCTTAATTTTTTTTAGTATTTGCCGCAAATTTTTATATTGTATTTGGTATAATTGAGAGAGAAATGCTAATTATTTGTTTTTTTTTTCTGAATGCTAAATTAAAAACCAATTTTGTAAATGATTTGTTTTAAATGCATACGTATGAAGTCGCATTTGTAACGTTCCTAACGTGATCAATATATTATAAATTAATTAAATACAATAACTTTTATTCATAACTTTTGTTATTTAAAAACCAAAATATAAAATAAATCTTAAATCCTTATATAAAATATTGTCAGACATTTATCCTGGTGTCCATCCTCTTTCTAATGTTAGTAATATATATTTTAAAATAGATATAAATATATATATTTTAGAAATATTCTTTGGTTTAGTAAAACTAAACCAAAGAATATTTTCAATTCAAGATATTTTAAAAACCGTAAAAAAGGCTTCGGATAATAGACAAAAGACTATAGATATAGAAATGTAACGAATTATGTGCTTTAATTTCGTACTGTTAAATATATTAAAAACTAGGGAGTCGATTAGAAGTATACTTTCATATCTAACTTCTGCCCATGCCTACTTGGTCAATGTATGTGTGGATGGAATACTTCATTGCGCTATGTAAAATACACATAGCACCATCTATTGATGTATAGAGGTACACTACTGATTTGTGAAAATATTACATGTCGAGAAGCTAGGCATTTCTTTGTTGTTTTTATATATTAATGAATGTATATTAACGAATGTACATTAATTAAATTCGTATATCTTTTAATTCAGTAAATTAATTGGCATAAAATAAAAACTAAACGCCATCCAAAAACGTCATCATTATTAGGTTTCATGTAATGCGGTTACAAAATGGAACACATAAAGATTTCAAAAATGACTTCACGGCTTATATCGCATATTATTCTTCCCCGCAATATTTTTTGTAGCAATTATTTTCAAGTTATAAAAATGTGAACAGATTTATTATTTGTGCACATACTTTGAAGTTTCAAAAATGTTCTTTTCATATAACAACCATCGCTTGAACGTTTCTTGTTCATGCTTAAAAAAATGTATATAGTATCCATCCATTCAAACTGAAACTGGTCCATCGGGTTAGTGATAAGAGATCTTCACAGCTGAAATATTCTTGGTCTCCTCCTTTAAAATTAATTTTTTTATTTACCTAAGTCTAGATTTTTTAACTGATCAAATTATTAGATTGCGGTTTAAAAATCTTCTCATTCTCCTTATTCCAATACATAATACAAAGTTTATTAATATTCTTGCATTGCATAAGCTGTGGATCCTCGACCAAATGGAACGCATCATCGATATTTGCTTTCAAAAGCAGTCTTAACAAATCGTTTTTATTTTTAATTAGTCACCAGTTCTGTTTCCTTTATTCTTCTCTTCGATATTGTTTCATTCACCTGGTCTTGTAGGTAAAATGTATAAAATAGATCCTAGCGTTTTTCTTTTATTTCTCTTTTTGTAACGTTTCTTGCACGTTTTTGTTTTTTTTGTAAATTTTGATATTTACTTTTTTTTATTTTAAATCCAATATATTATATTTTTAAACACCATACCATTTCTTATCTACAAACATTTCGTTTAATAGAAAAAGAACAATACTTCATGAAATGTATTTATGTCTTTATGACACATTTTATAGATACTTGAAAATATTTACAAGAAACAATAATTCAAAGTTATTCTATATTTAATGAGATATTATTTTCTAAATTTATATAATTATGCAAACATTTATACAATTTATAATTTCGGCTGTTTATGATGTTAATTACTGAAATTAATTAGATGATTCCTACTCCCATGAAATAGCCAGCTTTAAAGAAGACAGATAAAAAGAAACATGTAAAGTCTAAGGAAAATGTAATGTCTTTAAGGAAAACGATAAAAAATAAACATCAGATTTTATAAACATTAATTGCTTGGTAATGAGACTTTCTGAAATTGAACTAAATATGCCTTCAAGCCGCGCTATAAGTGGATCTAATTTGTATATCACTAACTGTGAGTGAGGGTTTTGCCCAGGAAGGTTTCCTTATTTCTGGGACTTTTAATAAAAAAAAATTATTTCTCCAATTTCACTTATTTCCAAGTTCCCACACAATCTTCTATTCATATTTTTGCAATTTTGGGGCTGACTTTCGAAAATTCTTCCTAAGAGAGCACCTAAAATATTTTTGGTGATTTCGTAATGTCAGTCAATGAGTGGTGTTTGGTTTATACGTATATATGTTTTTCTCTATTATTAATACAAAAAAAATGTTATGAATTAAATTTAACTTATATAATATATATATATATATATATATATATATATATATATATATATATATATACATACATGTATTTCTTTTTTTCACTATTGTAAACACAAAAATAATGTTATAAATTTAATTCACTGAGTTATTACCACACCCTAAGACACGCTGTGTGCCTGACAGCGAAGGAGGAAACTCTATTTATCGCTTGCTCTCCCCACCAGCTATGTGTTTCAATTTTCGTTATGATTTTTATCAAAACACGAACATCATCAAGTCAATCAAGTACCACAGTGGTAGACAAGTTAAACTCGTTTGTAGGGTAAAAACAAACGAAGACTGTGCTCGGAAATCCAAGAACATACAAGAAACTTTAGTAATAATCATATTATACTAAAAGCCAAAATTATATACTTTTGAATCTATTTACGAATGATGGGTATCAGGATTGTAAAGTCAGTTGTCTTGTCTTTTCTTGCAATGAATGGAATAATTGCGAAATTACCATTTGTCCATGCAAATTTAAACTAAATGACGTTTTAACACAAACATTTTCTTCCAATAATTGAGCAGTTGCTGATGCTGTGATTCCATTAATGGCACGTAGTGCTTTTGAGCAGAGCTTACTTGAAGTATTTATGACGAAAACCCAAAAATTCATTTGACAGCCAAAAGTTATGTACATTTAATTCATAACATTTTACACAAAGGCAAATAGTACCACGTCCAAGACGAATTATATAACGCAAGAGATTATAACCGCATTCCGATTGCACAATAGCTTAATAGTCGAAATTACACGGTGTTTGCTAATATCTGTAATATCTTCTGCACCGATGATGTCGGATGCTGTAAAGCGTCAATCAAACGTCAAGTAATCGATTTCACATCAGCAGACAAGAGGCGGAGTGACACACGGGAGTGGGTTCTTAATATTTGTCTGTTGCCAGCTATTGCCCGCAGGTTTTCGCGCTTGGTTATCGAACCTCGAACAATCGAGGGTCGTGTACGGAGTCAGATATACTTTCACGAATTAATATTTCAATACGTGTGTGTACTTTGTAAACGGTATTGTTAGGTTCAGAAATATATTTATAAAGATTATTTATTTATGATTATATATATTAAGAAATATATTATATATTACACAGTATATATTTTAGACTTCTACACGGCAAATTTCTCACTCCATTCAAACTAGTGCACGACCAGTACACTAAATCCATCAGTGTGCTATCATTTCGCCTGTCACAGGATTTTAACTTTTCAATTTGAAAAATGTTGCATTTTTTAATTTCTGGTTTCAAAAGCAAATAACAGTGTCATACCGTGTTTTATTTGTAATCATCTGTATTCAAAATTCCTCTCTGTAACCTCGTGAATCTTCGCTATGTGTTTATTCGAGTAGATTGTAAATGTGATGTGAAATTTAACAAGATATAGACTTGATAAAGGGTAAATATAGTACATCATTTACAATACGTGGAGTGTGGGAAGGAAGAAAATATATATCTAAAATCGGTGTTCAAAAATTACTTTAGTGTGTGGGGTGTCATTTTGAACGTGTTAAAAGATGATCATGCTTTATTTTCAATTGCTTTCAAATATCAATATCCAAGAACACTAACCTAATTTTACCAAGTTGAGAAAATCCTGTAATTAAATAGGAAATAATAAAACCGATATCTAAAATATCTTACGAGTTGATGAGTTAGTTTCTACTCGTATTTCTTGGATAGAAAGGTTAAATATTAAAACACAGACACAACTGTGAGTACATTTTATTACGATGAAAGTCTTCTATTATGTTTTAATTACAGCTGGTTCTATTCAACTTTATATGTTTATGTCTCAATTAAAATCAGCCGTGATGTTCGTCTAATATGACATTAAGTAATGCAGAAACAGATAAGCTGTTTGAAACTTTCGAAGTAACCGTAGTTGAGTTAGTTTTCAATAAGAATATAGAAAAAATAATTTCTTAAAGTATTATGGATAAATCTATATACATATATTATTTATGATCAAAATTACGTACACCATAAATAAAAAACTTATATAGGTCGTAGCAAATTTAAATTTGACGTACATTGATGTTTCGATTGAAATTACGTATAACAGAAATGAATAGCGTATAAAGGTTATAGCAGCAAACTATTGCTTCTGCAGTAACAGTTAATACTCTTGTATCCACGTTAACGAAAATATAATTACGAATAGTTAGTTTTATCGAAAACAAGAAAAAGTGCTCAAGAAAAACTTATTAATATAATGATATATACAGAACTATGAAGTCGGAGAATTAATGCTTAGACAAACAACTTGCTTCGGTAGTTGCAAATAAAGAATAAAAAACTGTAATAATTAAATACAATTTTTAGTTTCTTGTTGTTATTATAAGGAATAAGATAGATTGTCGAAAGTCAACTGACCCGAACTCACAGTAGTTCGGTATTCTTCGATCACGATCACAGAAAATTTTATGTTTATTATAAAAAAGACGTATCGAATAAGATACGCCTCGCCGTCTGTATTTTTACTTTTAAGCTAGGTAAAGAATGAAGTAAGTATTGTAATCGCTCCGAAATTTGAACTTCAATTTTTTTATTTAAATCGAGTTTATTGCATTAGTCTACTCTAAAAAACCGAAATGTATAAAAAGGTAAAAAGACGTATCGAATAAGATATGTCTAGCCGTCTGTATTTTTAATTTTAAACTAGGTAAAGAATGAAGTAAGTATTGTAATTGTTCCGAAATTTGAACATCAATTTTTTTATTTAAATCGAGTTTATTGGATTAGTCTAATCTTAAAAACCGAAATGTATAAAAAGGTAAAAAGACGCATCGAATAAGATATGTCTAGCCGTCTGTATTTTTAATTTTAAACTAGGTAAAGAATGAAGTAAGTATTGTAATTGTTCCGAAATTTGAACATCAATTTTTTGATTTAAATCGAGTTTATTGGATTAGTCTAATCTTAAAAACCGAAATGTATAAAAAGGTAAAAAGACGTATCGAATAAGATATGTCTAGCCGTCTGTATTTTTAATTTTAAACTAGGTAAAGAATGAAGTAAGTATTGTAATTGTTTCGAAATTTGAACATCAATTTTTTGATTTAAATCGAGTTTATTGGATTAGTCTAATCTTAAAAACCGAAATGTATAAAAAGGTAAAAAGACGTATCGAATAAGATACGTCTAGCCATCTGTATTTTTACTTTTAAACTAGGTAAAGAATGAAGTAAGTATTGTAATCGCTCCGAAATTTGAACTTCAATTTTTTTATTTAAATCAAGTTTATTGCATTAGTCTAATTTAAAAAACCGAAATGTATAAAAAGGTAAAAAGACGCATCGAATAAGATATGTCTAGCCGTCTGTATTTTTACTTTTAAGCCAGGTAAAGAATGAAGTAAGTATTGTAATCGTTCCGAAATTTTAATTTCAATTTTTTTATTTAAATCAAGTTTATTGCATTAGTCTAATCTAAAAAACCGAAATGTATAAAAAGGTAAAAAGACGTATCGAATAAGATATGTCTAGCCGTCTGTATTTTTAATTTTAAACTAGGTAAAGAATGAAGTAAGTATTGTAATTGTTCCGAAATTTGAACATCAATTTTTTTATTTAAATCGAGTTTATTGGATTAGTCTAATCATAAAAACCGAAATGTATAAAAAGGTAAAAAGACGTATCGAATAAGATATATCTAGTCGTCTGTATTTTTACTTTTAAGCTAGGTAAAGAATGAAGTAAGTATTGTAATCGTTCCGAAATTTGAATTTGAATTTTTTTATTTAAATCGGGTTTATTGCATTAATCTAATCTAAAAAACCGAAATGTATAAAAAGGTAAAAAGACGTATCGAATAAGATATGTCTAGCCATCTGTATTTTTACTTTTAAACTAGGTAAAGAATGAAGTAAGTATTGTAATTGTTCCGAAATTTGAACATCAATTTTTTTATTTAAATCGGGTTTACTGCATTAGTCTAATCTAAAAAACCGAAATGTATAGAAGTTGTGTTTGTATGTATGTGCATGTTTATACATGATGGTTGTACGTATGTGCATGTGTGGTTCAGTGATATAGGGCAAAAACTAATGGAAAAATATGGATAAAATTTAGTATTTGACCGTTTCTTATAAATATCTCCAGCTGCATTTCTTTTTTTTAAACATCAAAAACAACAATATTTTGAGAAAAAAAATCAAGAATTCATTTTTCCGAAAAACGTGTCGAACGATTTTCTCCAAATATTTTCACGTTATTAACACTCTGTAAGTTCAATAATATTTTATTATGTAAATTACAGGCGACACGAATATTTTTTTAATTTCAACAATAAACAAAACAAAAGTTACTGCAGCCTTATAAAAAAACTTTTTAAGGTTTGTATTTCACGAGAACGTGTGTATGTCGTGTATTTACAACTGCAATATGGTCTTTCCATAATATTGAGGGCTTATGGTCACGTTAAAATTATGTAACGCCTGAGAAAACATATGCCGGACGCATCCGACTGGCGGCGGAACCGGCCGAATGCCAACTTTAGAATGTTGAAAAGTTTATTCAAACACTATCCGTAGATGAATCGGCAGATTGCCACGCTTCATTTCAAGATTTTCAAGCCTTCAGTAATGCATTTCATTTTATGTAAGGTTTAATCCAAGTTATAAGTGAGTGTAAAATTATTATTTATTACATAGTTTTGACTGAATATTTATTAAGTATATAAATCTAAATTAGTGAAAATATATTTTCAATCAGAATAACAAGAAAAAAAGAACATACTTCCAAATATCTCTCATGTTAGTTAATTGTTTATAATTATCATTATAAACAATTAACTAACATGAGACGTTAAAGTTGGTTCATATCATACGTGACCTTATATGGGTGAAGCAGCTCACACTTTATTTAATTTTTATATTAAATGATTCATTCAGTGCCTTCAAAAGATATATTATTTTTACAATTGCAATCTCTTAGAATTAATTAAAACCATATTTATTTAATATAATAAATATATCCAACAAAATGAGGAAATGAAATGAAACTACGTGATGTAGTATTATTTCTACTTTCTTTGAGTTCTTTACCATGACCTAGGTTTCGTATTTGCTAATTGCCCACTTGAAGATGTTGTAATACAACGAAACCCAGGTCGTGGTAAATAAATTAAAGAAAGTAGAAATAATACTACATCACGTAGTTTCATTTAATTGTGAATAATGAATTTTCACAAAATTAACACCAAATATATTCAAAATGAGGAAAGAAAAGAACAATTTTTAAAAATACTGTCAAGTAAGAGTAGAATTCGCACTACGTTGGTTCCATCAACATTTAGACATTTATAAACATTTAAGGGTACGTAATATTTCTAATTACACTATTTATATATTTATTAATGTTTCACAATAAATATATTGACTACTATATCTTTAACAGGCGTTAAAACATGGAATGAATTTAAAAAAATACAAAATCTAGGACAATCGATATAGTTTTTCTACAACCTTTGCATAGGTTTCTAAAAATCCTATTTTTTCACAATTTAAAGCTGAGTAGTTTCGGAATTAAGAAGGAAACATATTTTTGCACATTTTTCTGTACTTCATTTTCCAAAATATTTATTTTAGAGCACTTCATTTGCCGTCAAAACATTTTTTTTATTTTCGCTATTGAGATCCTGATACTGATACCTGCAGGTACTTACTATGCCAAATTACAAGTTTCCGCATCAAGCGGTTTATGATAAAAACTATTGAGACAGAAAAATGTACATTGACATGTGAGTGATCTTTTAACGGTTCCGTTTTCCCTTTGAAGTATTGAACCATAAAAATAAGTGATACTAACAATAAGCTAGTTCATAAAAACCTATTAAAAAAACATATTGATCGAAATAAAGGCAGTAAATAACATTGAAAAGGAAAATGAGCAATGGAATTAAGGAAAAAAAACATTTTTCCGGATGTTGATTGCTTATATTGTGTGTTCTGAATGTCAGAGTATAATTAATTATACAATTCAGCAGCAAACCCAATGAAAGAGATTTTCAGAATGCTACTAGCGTTCTTTGCTAATGTTGTAATACAACGAAACCTAGGTCGTGGCAAAGAACTTAAATAAAGTAGAAATAATACTACATCACGTAGTTTCATTTAATTGTGAATAACGCCATCTATTTGTGAAAACCTAAATTATTTTATGAACATAACGCCATCCGTAGGAAGCCATCCCAATATATTATATATTTTCTGTCTGCTTTTATTTCCCTAATCAGATCAGACTTACTTCGATATTTGGCTGAATTGCTGATGGCTGAATTTTTTAAGAGATAAAAGTGAGTTCCAAATATTCGACTTATTGGAAAAAACTTGACATAAACTTGTTGCGTATGGGTAGAATGCGCACTAAGAGGGTTCCGTATACTTTATATCAAATTTATAAAATTTTTCTATTAAACTATTCGTTAATATTAATATTGATTTCCACCAAATAATATACACATAGCCTAGTATATCTTGAACAGACGTAAAAATATGGTGAATATCTCAAAAATTATGTTACTAAAAATTATCGCGATAATAAACATTAAGTAAAATTCGAGTAACGCTGGTTTTTACTCTTCGTAGTTACGGAGATGTGTGAGATATTTTTTTAGAGATATCTTCAGCAATATTTCTGGAAGCATCTTGCATAAAATTCTCCTTCAAATATTCTAAAACTTTATTTGGCACCTATAAAATTTATATACAAATATTTTTGAGTGTTTTGACTATTCATCTAACGCTAATTATTATGCTTTAAGATTATGTCTAATGTTATGTTTCTAATTCAAATTTTTTTGCGAAATAAGATGAAGAAATTTGAAACATATATAACATATTGAACAAATAGTTTCGATACCCTTATAGATATCTCTTTCAATTGATATTTTACACGGCATATGAACTATCCAAATGAAACTGACAAAGGCTCATACAGTGTTGGGCCCTGATATCATAAGAATAGAAATGACACTCTTATATAGAGAATATTAACAAAATTAGCTGCTTGCAAGTTCTATGAAAATTGTCAATACGATAAAAGAGAAATTTTGTATTTTTTCATTAAAAGTTAATAAATGTAATTTCTACAGAATTCTTGGAACTAGTGAGATAAAACAAAGTGCGGTTTGTGTATTATTTTATCCTCCATCGATAGATGTACCATATTAATTCATAAACTTCACATCTTCGACAGTGCCGTCGAAAAAATTACATAAACCTTAATAAGAGGGAACAAACTTTTCATTTTGACAACAATAGAACCATTGTCAACGTTTGTTAATAGTTTGTTTTTAATTAATTTAGGCAATGGCTACACATTAAATAAAGCACGAAGCATTGATTATTTTTTGTAATCGTTTGAAAAAACTTATTATGTATTCTATTAATTTTTTTTTGTTATTTTTATTTCTAATTAACAATTCTTGACATTTTAAAAATATAATATATGCCCTTTTATGAAGGTAGCATTTCTTTATTTCATATTATGGTTACAATTTGTATTTTATGTTTTCTCCTTGCCTGATTGTCAATTACTGAATTGTTTGGTTTTTTTATTCTAAAAAATACCGGTTGTTTAAAAGTTATGTTCGATCTCTGTAACGTCGAACCCATTTTTGTCGTTCTCCTTTCAAGTTTAACTATTTTGGTCAAAGTATTTTGGAGAAAAACGCCTATGACAGACGGATGGAGACTTGTGTGATTTTATAAAGATTCCGCTTTTTTAACCCTAAGGTTTGTTAAGTACGAATCAAACTCTCACTTTGAGGGTTCCGTACAAACTTTGGTATATGTATACGCATACAAGTTTAAATATTTTACAGAGTTTAATATATATATATATATATATATATATATATATATATATATATATATATATATATCAAATTGTATACAAATATTGATTTAAATTTTCACTATGCATACATATTATCTGCTATATATTTCATAGGTCGCAAAATTATTTGGTTGTCTATGTCTCTTGAATTTATTAATTCGAAATAAGTTTGAATTGAAATGTTTACTAAGTGCACTTATTTTGATCTTTTTGTAGATGTTTAACTAATGTAATTAATAATTAGAACAGGGGGGGGGGGGCGGAGAAAATACAGCATAATATTTCGAAGGCTCATACCTCGAGCAAAAGATACTCTATCAAAAATATTAATAAACATAGGTAGATTATATTTTAAAACACCTTTTCAATGGCGGCTGTTTCGATGGAGTCCATGAGGGGGAAAAGTTATCTCTAAATCAGAAACACTTCAAAAAAAATTTTTAAATATTATTTAAATACTACCTTTTTCTGTAAATTTTTATAACAATCGGTAAAATTAAAGGACTATGATGTTATTATAAGGACGACCATATGGACATTGCGAAATAACAAGGATCCCAATTTGGCCAATGAACCCAAAGAACGGGAAAGCTGGAAAACCTGTAATAGATAAACGAAAACAAGTTATGGGTCTTATAAATCGGTTATATAGAAACAAGTTACGTTTTATGACAGGAAAAAATAGGCCATAATATGAATTATATTCAACAGGTGATACCGCAAAAAACAATGAAAGATCGTTGTGAGCGCTACCTATCATAAGTTTATGCATAAAACAAATCTGTGTTAATAATAGTTTTACAACAAAAAGTATTCGCCGCTTTCAGCTAATTTTAATAATTTTTTATAGTGTTTTACATCCAATTTTTTTTGGGATTGGACATCAGTAGGGTTCAAGTACATGTTGTCAAAATAATTTTATAAAACTACTTCAATTTAATATTTCCTAGACAGGTTTTAATCAAGTTAGATGTTTTGAACCCCTGTCTATTCTGCATTCTTTCAACACTTTGTCGTATCGAAGTTGTCAAAGTTAGTGGAACGCATCCCACGGTAAAGGAGCACGAATATACATAACCTGAAATTTATTTTATAGACAAATTTATATAGAAAGACCTGCAATTAATTTTCAATGAAAAAATATATGTCTTCGTCTTGGAGTGTTGGGTTGATCACAAGGCATGTGGCCTTTGGCGATGCGGCGGCGCACCGTGGGTACCTGGGTTCGATTCCCGGCCATTAGTCGAACGGGGCTGGACTGGTGTTATGGTTGGCTGTGGGAGATTGCACTTGTAGCAATAAGTCCGCCAATTAGATACATTAAAGTAGATAAATAAATATACTGATATATTTTTTTCTCAGAATATCTCATATTCACTGGATTTAATTTCTTAACTCTCTCTCGTCACTCGTATATAATACAAACCTACGACTCAAATAATTGTATTTAATTGATATTAGTCGTCAACTACGTACAGTAAACTTTACTTACACTATGTGTAAAACAGTATACTGTATCTATATACTGCAAACTATGCTCACACTAGTTGTAAGGTTTTCGAATATATCCTCGCTTATCTCAGCTCGCTCTGCAATTACATAGTTTCCACTGTTACAAGCGCAATGTCACTATGACATAACTCCCATCGACTACTTACAATTGTTCCGCATAACGATGTTCCCCGACCCAACGCCGGCACCTAACAAGGCGCATTAATTATCCTAACACGTAAGTCGGTCAGAGAAACCGCAGTACTCAGGTCCGTTGCCAAATATTTATAGAGTCGATTATTATAAACACTCTCCAATAAGTCAAGTGACACTACAAAAGTGGATATTTCGTAACTATCTGAGCGCTAACATACATCATCTGTCAACACAATGCGCGAATGATATATTCAGCGGTTATGTCGATCAACCCTGGAGCTATTTGGTTTGAATGGCATGATAGGAATAAGAATGGCGCGATGGTATGAATGTATCAATATATAGGGTTGGCGCATTATATCAAAATATCAAAATATTTTATTGTCCATTAATATAATAAATCCGAAAGTTGGGTCGTTGGGGTACTCTTCAACCAAGTGACAAATCGCTACCAAATTTTGTATACGTATCATTTAAGTACCCGATTAGTATACAAGGTAATATATATATATATATATATATATATATATATATATATATATATATATATATATATATATATTTATATATATATAAGGTATTATATCTCGCGAAATACTTATACCATGAACGGTGCGTTTAGATGTTTGTTACTTAATCACGACTAAACAACTGGAAAATTTTCATATAACTTGGCGAACATATAGCTCTTCATTTAAATTAATATGTAGGCTACTTTTTAATCCAAAAATAATATATTTCTAGCAGGATGAAATTCTGCATTTTACTTGGAAGAAATCGTACTGCATCATATCAATATGTGAAGAAACGGGAATATCAAAACATAAATGCGGGCAAAAACACGGGTAAAATCTAGTTATTTGTAATTGGAAGGGTATACTCCCAGTACAGTCCCATGAGAAAGGTAGCCAACTGAAATATAGCACGCATCTGTGTGTGTGTAGGCTTGCATGTACGTGAGAAAGAAAGAGAAGTGTCGAATTGGCACCGATCTAGCAAATCTCATAAATATTTTGGAAATTTATGTTCGGAAACGACATTGTACCTCAAAATTTCCTACTAAGTATTCTCATTATTTTATACTTTTCCACGTGTTTCTTATCCTGTGGTTATTTGAAGTCGATTCAGTTTTTTTGTTAAAAGTTTTATCTCTTTCTCACTTTGATTTAGGTTAACGCCGATTTTCAAAAATTGTCAAGCGGGAAATAAATAAAGTGGGCGGAAACATGTTGCCTTATCTTACCAACAGAAAGAAGTTCTAGGTGAAAATTTTGGTGAATCATTAGAATCGAGTACTTGTCAGTGTTAGGGTCGCGAAAAGAATCAATCTGGTAATCTTAATTCGCATAATTACAAGAGTTATTAGAACTACAATTATATTTAGCTTAATAAAATGGACAAGCTACGCACGTTCGTAAAAGTTCCATGCTGAAACTGTAAAATCTATGAACAAATTTATTTTTAATTAATTATCATTTCGGATTACAACATTAATCGGATTACAACTTAAAAGCTAGTTCAAATGCATGTGCAACTCGAATCTTCTTTATTTACAATTGTCAATTTGTAGTTGCGCAATAAATATGTATCTTTCGGGTATATCAGTTCTTAACTAAAATAAATTTATGTCCATCTTCCAAACGACATAATAAAGAAAATTTGTTAATAACCGGATGATTAATTCATGAACAATTTGAAAAAATATAAAGAAAATTGAATTATATTTACATTTCTTTATATCTGGTAATATTATTTTAATTTTATACAATATAACAGTCATATGGAACTAAATTTAAAATGTTACATCAAAAAACCATTCAGCATCTATGCAAGATACTACTACCACACCAGTACGTTAAAATTAAAAGTTAAATAAAAAATTAATCAACAAACTCTGTACATATATAATTAAATAATTGTTGACAGCCCTGACGCGAGTAACGATTTTAGCGCGATATCTTCCGCAAATTAAGGTTAATTAACCGCTCGGTTTTTTCTTCTCCGCAAATTAATGAACGCGAATATGTAACCTTGTCATCGTTTAATCATGTCGACGTAACTCTTGACCCGACTAGGTACAACAGTGCCGTACGGCGATTTCACAAGACGCTCGCTAATAATTGCGTGCTCTGGAGAGCTATAACGCGGAACTAGAGATGTACCGGCGACAAATACTCTTATCTACTTAGTTACTTTTAGTACACAGTTGTGCTCTTTCTTGGACTTAGAATTTTACGGTTATTTGCTAGATGATATATAGCTATGTACATATAGCAAAGCCAAGTGTAAACACGCTTATGTCGGTGTTACTAGTACGTTGTAACTAATTATAATTAATTCGTGACTTATGATTAATGAAGACTAAGCAACGGGTCAGTGTGTAATGCTGATTCAAATCACGCACGGACTTCAAACTTAATTTGCGATAGTTGATTCTGCATAATTTCTATCTTAAACAAATTATTTTCTTACAAAGTAGATTTTAAATCGAATTCTTTTGACCTTCAGTTTATTATTTTTTCACGTATAGGAAAATTTGGTATAGGAAAAATATGAATTGAAAGCTTCCTCTTCAAAGACAGTGGTGATATGAGAAATGAATGCGTAATAAGTAAAGAAATATTGAATATATTTGGCGTTGATTTTGTAGAAATTCATTATTCACAATTAAATGAAACTACGTGACTACATCACGATTGAATGAAAGATTGGAAGAATCTTTGCTAATAGCCCACCTGAAAATGCTGTAATACAATAAAACCTAAGTCATGGTAAAGAACTTAAAGAAAGTAGAAATAATACTACATCACGTAGTTTCATTTAATTGTGAAGTAAAGAAATAGTACAGGCAAAATAAAGTTTCCTACGTAAAGGCGTTTTTGAGATATACTCAGTAACACAAAGTGTCAAAAATGGAAAATTAAATAATCCACCAAATTTTTGTTATCCTCTGGCATAAGTCAAACTAAATATCTATACAATAATAGGTAGAAAAAACATTATCTTATAAATCACTTTTAATTACATATGAATAATTTGACCAACAAATTGGTACAAATACAAAAAACTTTAGAAAAAATGTACGAGTATCCATGCACGGCTTTCAAACTGGAAATTGCAAAACTTTTTTAATGTTTCTCTTCATAAAAATGTTGATTAAATATTTCAGTCATTGGTTATTAATAATAAATTAATATTAATTACCCCGTTATATTGCCACCGTCTTTGATAGCCAATATTTTTATGACACGTAACTTTTAGATGTCTATTTACTTTTAAAACTGTTTTTGTCCCCTTTGGTACCAATTAAGCAGTTTTAGTTTTCAAAAAAAACTTTGTTTTTTTAAAAACATGTTCTGCACAATATAAATTAAATCTGTTAACATTTTTTTGACTATGACGCAACGCAACATAATGAATAAAAAAAACAAGAACATTATACCAAAGAATTATGGAATTTTTAAGAAAGATATTTGTACTAACAAGGTTACTACGGAAAATTTTTCGAGTAGCATCGACATCACATAACAATATATTACAATTAAAATGAAGTTAAGAATAACAAAGTGTTGCTTAGAAGGCGAACAATAAACTTGGATGTGTAAAGTAAACGGAATACTATTAAAAAGCAAGTCTAAAATCAATAAAAATATGTTACAATCGAATCCTAATTAAGTGCCTCGTTTAAGTACATCATCATCAGATAACGTTTTGGAATAGGATATTTGACTTTTTTTTTTTATTTGGTGAACCATAGCTTCAAGGTACAAGCTGACGAAGAGTGAAAAATATTAAACATTAAACAAAATATGATGGTTTAAACATAATATTGAGACAAAGACGGCAATACTAAATTGTGACGTCATTTTCAATAATGTTTATTATATTCTATGAGAACGAATGAGAAAAGGAGATATCCTCATTACCAGCCCTTAAATTTAAAAGCTGATATCTCACTTATTTTTTAAACAATTTATGTATTTATTTGCTACTGATTTTTAATTAACCATGATTTTTAATGTAATGAAAATATATTTCTTGACATTCTACCGAAAGTATTCTATTCTTCCGAAGTTCTATTTTCAGGATGTTTTTTTAGAAGATATATTATTTTTAATATTCTAAGATTAACTATCTACATGTAATAAGTTGTGTGTGTATGCGCATTTTGTAAAATCACTGGTGGGATTGTATTTAAATTTTTACAATTTTATAACTTAGCAGTTGATAATCGATGTTTAAGGTGCCTCATAGCAATCGGTGGACATTGGCGTTATTGAACCTGCTGATCACTTATACATCCTCAAATATGTATTTTCAGTTCGCTATGACGGAGCCAATGTCATTACCGGGTCTCCGTCAGGTCCATTTCTCCTGGGGGTTTTTCTTGAAAAACGGGTTCATAAAAAACGAGCTCTCTAGGAAATCAACCCGCACTTGCATTATATATGTATGTACATAAATACATGCATATATATATATATATATATATATATATATATATATACATATTGTGTATAGCTATCGAGTGCTTTCATTTCTGTACATATGTTGAAACATATTCATAAAAACAAAAACACATAACCGATAACTGTCTTGCGCTGAACGCGCACATCCGGCCAAGCAACGCGAAGCAGCAGCAACTTCAAGATCATTCGACGTTATTGTCATAAAATGGAATTTTCGATAACAGGAAATTGCACACGTTACTCTTTTATCTTATTAAATTGCGCCACTAAGTTTCGTCTACATAATTTCGGGTAACTTATAATAAGTAAAACATAATTTTTGACATTTATTAGATGGAGACACAAGTTAGTGAAGATCAATACCACCGGTAGACATTCACCTTATAAGCAAAAATCAATAAGGCTCACGTTACCCCTTTATCTTACTAAATTGAGCCACTAAGTTTCGTCTACATAATGTCGGATAACTTATAATAAGTAAAACATAATTTTTGACATTTATTAAATGGAGACACAAGTTAGTGAAGATCAATACCACCGGTAGACATTCACCTTATAAGCAAAAATCAATAAGGCTCACGTTACCCCTTTATCTTACTAAATTGAGCCAATAAGTTTCGTCTACATAATGTCGGGTAACTTATAATAAGTAAAAACATAATTTTTGACATTTATTAGATGGAGACACAAGTTAGTGAAGATCAATACCACCGGTAGACATTCACCTTATAAGCAAAAATCAATAAGGCTCACGTTACCCTTTTATCTTACTAAATTGCGCCAATAAGTTTCGTCTACATAATGTCGGGTAACTTATAATAAGTAAAAACATAATTTTTGACATTTATTAGATGGAGACACAAGTTAGTGAAGATCAATACCACCGGTAGACATTCACCTTATAAGCAAAAATCAATCAGACGACCAAGATGGCACAAATATAAAATCGATTAGCAAAAACATACGATGATCCTGTTCACGGTTCTCAATTGTATTGAAATTTACGTATTTATTTGCATACATTTATCGGTGCATTACAGGTAACCTATTCGTAATAATAAGAATTAATGGTTTAACAAATTAAAACCAAAGAAGGTATATATTAAACATGAATACAAAGGACTATAAAACATAACGACACACATTTCGACAAATTTACTTTCACTCGTCATAAATAAATCACTCTCTGGTGTGACCGCGAACAAGTGGTTGAGCAGTTGTACACCGCGGGAAACTGGAGAGTTCTGATATAGTTCGGTTCTAGAGGATGGTATAATAAACAGGTGATAATTGCGTGAACGCAGGAAATTGCGAAAATGAAAGTTTACTCAATAATACAGGTTATAGAATTTTTCCTTTTAACAGCTGGAAGATAAATTCCATCAGTGCAACGTCTCTTATGACGTTCCAAGGAACAGAAACCTAGCATACCCAAGAAGAAATCGGTAGGAAATAGAAAGGATAAGTAACCATATTGTTTCGAATACAGCTATCGAAGGAATGTCTATTGCACATATTCAATCATCAAGCTTGTTTTCGTGTGGGCTCCAAATAATGGAGCCGGATTCTAATCGGCTGTGCACCAATGAAGTGTACAGCAGACAAATTGATGATATAGATGTAAACCTTTTGAATTATTTAACACGAATCCAAGTTTTCGAAATTATTTTTTTGCTATATCCGCCATGTGCCTACGAAATGTCAATCGCGAATCAAATTTGACTCCCAAATCAATGACCTCATATAGATAAAGCAGTGGAATTCTGCTGACCGTATATTTGTATATAATAGTAGCGTGTGCACGGCTGTAACTAACTATTAAATATTTGCTTGCGTTAAGCCGTAAGCCGCTTGCTGCACTCTACTTAACGGCGACGTTGATGTCATGCTGCAACCGTTTGCCATTTACAGCATCCTTGACGACTTTAAACAGTTGCATGTCAACTGCGAATTACAACCAACGAGCAATTTTCACCGCGCAATCAATACTGTTTACCGGAATCGTGAAAAGTAGATGCTCGAGAGAAATATCGGATTATATTTAAATTTTGCAGTTTTATACTTTAGAAGCATCATACTATTCTTCTATTCATCATGCATTACCTAATTACATCACGGATGCACTTTTTTATAAACACCTATCCTAATCATAGCTTTATTTTTGTTTACCTTCTAACTAGACAGCCATATTTAATATAATTAAAATAAAATGTAACTTTGTAATTCTCGGCTAGATTATAGTATTTATTTTACTTTTAATACGTGTTTTAATTTTTTATTTAATATGCATTATATGCCACTAAACGTTCTTTTTTAATATTTACTGCCACAACTTTTTTCAAAACATTAACGTCTCGCGTTTTCTTTTATCGTTTTGCGCGCAGCACGTTAACGTCTTTATATATTTTATTACCCGAAAGTATTACCGGTTAAAATTTTTAATGAATTCACTCTGTTGCATATTTTTAGTTATAAATAATCCTTTATTTATTTTATATACGTAATAAATTGCGAATATAATTATAGTTTTAATGTTCAATATAAAGTAACAATTAAAGGACACGTAATGGATAAATTGCACATCACAAGAAGCTACCATTAAGACAAAATGAAAAATCCTTTTATTTTCAGAACGGCAGCTCAAGATAGCTCGAAAGTAATTTGCGGGCGGATGTGAGAAAAAATAGAAAATGGGGTCACCCCCATAAACGCACAAATCATTAAGAAAATCTTAAAAAAATGAAACAATATTTATTCAACTTCATCATCAAAATAAAATTTATAGCAAATTCGTCTCAATAAAAATCGTAGCTTGTCACCGAAGAACCTATGTAAAAATAAAGGAATCAACGATTCGATATATTATTGGACCACCCAAATATAAAGCGTGATTCAGATTAGCCATCCAGACACAGGCGGACTTTCGTAACGATAAGTATATTACTAAAAAATCGATAAAAACTTAATATTTATCTACAGAATTTATCAAGATGATATTTCAAAAAATTCGTAGAGTCCATTTAGAGTCCGTCCCAGTCAGCGGCAGTTTCACAGTTGTTAGAGTTTTAAATATGTGCGCAAGAAATTTTAAAATTAAACCGTTATATATACATCGCAATTAATGTATAGCAGAATATTATATAAAATATTATTGTACATTTTCCTTTTTCCATTTTCCTGCCAGTACATGTAAAACGGGATGGATAACAATTTTTCCCGTATCCCGTCGAGTTGGATATCATTGAATATGTCTTTTAAACAGAAAATGAGTATTTATTTACCATTTTCTTAAAATTGCATTTGGGAAATATTAAGCTTTTAAGTGGCATGTAATGTGTCCGCCCTTTACTCTCTAATTTTTCAATTATAAGGTTGAGAACATTTCGTATTCTAACATTTGACTGGAACTCTTAAATAAAATTATTTCGGTTGAATATAACAAACAATTGTTTCGGTTCTGCATCAAATCATGGTATTTAAAAAAAGTACGTAAGATTACTTTGAGCGCATTCCGATACGCACTAGTTTTATTATGTACAAGATGAAAAACTAAAACCTGACTACGGAAAAAATAACTGAAAACACGAAATAAATACATCATCGTACATCATCATAAACTTTGAAATTCATACCCTGGAACACTCTTTGGATCATAACAAATCTAAGGACACCTCATTTGTTCAAATCGCTTTAGTTGTTCAGTCTGTACGAGGAGACAAACTCACTCACATACATACATAATTTATGAAATTCATAACGTTATATATCCTAGGACACTCTCTGGATCATAAAGAATCTAAGCATGTCTCATTTGTTGAAATCACTTTAGTAGTTTAGTCTGTGTGATGAAAGAAACTTATATTATATATCCTAGAACACTCCCTGGATCTTAACGAATCTAAGGATATTTCATTTGTTGAAATCACTTTAGTAATTTAGTCTGTGCGATGGAAGAAACTCTCTCACGTACATACATAAATACATAGACTATTAAATTCATAACATTATATTTCCTAGGACACTCCCTGGATCATAATAAATCTAAGGACATCTCATTTGTTGAAATTACTTTAGTAGTTTAGTCTGTGGGATGTAACAAACTAACTCACATACATGTATGTGTTACCTGTGAAATTCATAACACTTCTTCTAATGCAGTTGGGTAAAAACATGAACAATCATTATTTATGTATAAGATATGAAATTGTCTAATAATGAGTTAAATTTTTAAACCACTATAACAACATTCAGATAATGAATATTCATTACATACAACATGAAAAAGTACAAAAAATTAATGATATATACTGCCAATTATTAAATTGTTTATTATAGCTCGTTTAACGTCCCAAATTCGAACTAAAGAAGTATTTCGAGTTAAAAAATTTAACGTTATAGCTTCAACAAAATAATGTTAAAAAGAATTGTACACGACAATCAAATATACAAAAAAATCCAAGTTGTATTTGGCTAATGTTATAGATTTTTGTTTGATAGCGTTTTTATATAACAAGGTAGCGACGTGCAGTACTCTGCTGATATAAAACAGGAAATAAATGACCAAATTGTGGAGGATATTGTTAATAAAGTAATTGGAAATAGTTACAAAAAACGATTAAGCCCAAATGTTTATTTTTACCCGAGTAAAGTCGGGACGGATAGCTAGTAAATTTTATAAACATACCCGGTAACATTGTTTTTTTTTCTTCAAATGATGCTGCAATGTTCTATTGATTAACATTTTATTTAAAATATTATGATCAATTTTCAAATTAAATGTTCTACAGGAAACATTGAACGACACCGCCTGTGGTCATATTTTATGTAGGTGCAAACACAAACTACAATAAAATAAATTATTGAAAAAGTATCTATTGCACAAAAACACACAAACTTTGAGAAACAAATAAATAAAGTGAACGCAAAACAAGCTTAAATTATGTAAATCATTTAAATATACATATTTTTATTTCACAATTGCAATTAGGGAGATTTACAGTAAAAAATGTCATACTTATCAAGCTTCCAGGAAAAAAAATTATTTCAGTTATCTACTATATTTTAACTGTCGAATATTTTTTTATAGTTAGGATTCATAATTTATTTATTTAGAAAAAAAGTGGAGCTACATAAGGAGGAGTACATAAAGAACTGTTATAATAAATGTTCGGGAACACTGGGTCTATTTTATGAGAAAATTATCAGACAAATGCCTACAACATCACGAAAAATAGTTACATTTATTCACATAGATTCTCAACATTTCCCGAAAATAGGGAAACGTATTAAAAAATTATTGAGGTTTACATGCTTTAAAAAGATACTTAACGATCTTTCGAAAAACACCCACGATTGTCAATATAATCTACGCGAAACCTACCAGCGCCAGAAAAAAAAAACATCTTAGTGTGAATGTCAAAATATTTGGCGTTAATTTTGTACCAATTCATTATTCACAATTAAATGAAACTATGTGATGTAGTATTATTTCTACTTTCTTTAAGTTCTTTACCACGACCTAGGTTTGTTTTATTACAACATCTTCAGGTGGGCTATTAGCAAAGATTATAACTATTAGCAAAGATTGTTAATAGCCGCCCTTAAAGAAAGTAGAAATAATACTATATCACGTAGTTTCATTTAATTGTGAATAATGAATTGCAACAAAATTAACGCCAAATATATTCAATAGTCAAAATGTAATTTAAAATATATAGTAATGTGCCTGACTGCAATCAGTAGTAACACGACTTAACATATACGGATGTTAAACTATAACGAGCGAATAACCAGATCGTAAAACGTATGCAACGCACAGTAGATACATGTGTATTTTGTCACTGGACAGCTCATTATACCTTGTTTGTGACTGCAAAAGTAATAAAGAGCGAAATCAAACTTAGAGACGGGCGCCTGCCATCAAGTTTATTTCGTTTTTATGATTTCCTGCGGAAGTCTTCAAATTTCATTCAATCCACCTGTTTGTAACGCCCAAATTTTACAATGTATTGTAATCAAATTTCGTAAATATATGTATATTCCTTATGAAGCTAATTACGAGTTCAAAATTTTAATTGAATTTCATATACATGTAACAGCGGAACAGGAATTTTCACTGCAACGTAGATTTCATTTCTATTTTAAATTCTTATCTTTGAAATTTGATGTATTGAATTTAAAAACTACAGTATATTTACTATCCCATCCTCGACATATACGATTATATACATTTATATATATTAACCTAAATAAGCGAGTTATGAGATTTCGATCTTCTTGAATACAATGAGCACTATAATTAAATACATATAAAACTTAAAAAAAATTAACCGACTTCAAGTAACCATCTAATAAAAAGCGGCTGGAAAATCAATTGGCACATCCTTCGCTAATTCTTAGCCGGTTAAGTCAATCGCAATTTAAATCATGGACGAAGTTTAAACTACGGTTTAGTCATAACTTCGTATGATCAAAGAGAGTTACTCTTCCTAGATTAATCACGGTAATATGTCTGTCCAACTATCAGCTATTTAGGTCTGAGTCATTCTACCGAACTGTAATTTCGTAGTAATATGATTTCAGTCGTTGCTACGAAAATGCCTCATAATATTAATAAGTTAAAATAGTAATAGATTTATTTTGTTAGTTAGGAGGTTAACACTATTAGTTAATTAAAACAAAATGGATATCGCGTGTGGCGATTATGAGAAAGAAATTGTATTTTCTCTGAATGGCCTTAACAATAATTTCCAACGCTCGTACATCGTTACAGAACATTTCAACGTTTGAAATAACAAAAACCAAGTGAGTTAAAATGTTCGTCTAATTCATTATAAAATTGGGCATTCGTTTTCGTAATTCCCATATTATAAAGTTAGTAACATATATATTTGTATAAAAAGACGCTTTCGCTAATCAAACAATCTCAGATAATATAATTAACAATTTTGATATGTATTCGGTGCATTCCAATAAAATAAAGCATTTAGTCAATAAAAATATCCAATATTGCATGTTATAAAAAAGGTAATTGAGTTTAGCTAAACGGAAATCTTTGTAATATCGAAATTACCATTTGAACGTAGTCGAAAGATCAAATGAAACTGTATGTGTATATATATATATATATATATATATATATATATATATATATATATATATATATATATATATAATACATAAATGTGGGTATGTTCGGGGAGACACGCAGAGGAGAATTTCCTTTTCCGAATTCGGTTAAAAATGAGGATTAATTTACACATTTTAGAGAAAACCCGCAGCGCGTCAGATCCACTCGTGTAAAGCCAGCTACCCATATAGGTATCTGACGCAATTCGAGCTATCTTAGTTTAATAGCGATGCTACATAACGAATTTAGAACATAAATCTAGTCACAGCGGGTGGATTAAAGAAAGTAAAAACAAACAGTTAAGCCACATGGAAGTGCTGGCCTGATTACTTTTGTATCAACACTGACACATCTGTTAATACTCCCGAAAGAACATATTTTCGGAGTTACGTAATAAACGTAGCTTTAATTTTAAATCAGGCATAGAAATGTATATTATATAATTATGTATATATTTGTTATGCTACTTAAAATATTCGTATTTAATACTTTCCAAGAGCCTAGGGTTTTTTTTACTTTTTATTATAGAAATTGGTCTGAAGATTTCGTTCTATAGGGAAAGACGAAGTACACGTTAAATCTTTAAGAGAAAACTGCTTATCATTAGTGTAGCTTTCACAAATATTATAAATTCGAAAGTTGGTTTCTTTGTCATTTTTGTCTTAGTCAATAACTTCACAACTAAACAACGAATAATTACCACATTTGATATATGTATTGAATGAAACGTGATATAAGTATATATTGTTCATGATTTAAATGAATATATAAGTTACTTTTTACCGTAGTAATAGAATAATTACAGTAAGACACATCTCGGTGTTCTTCACTGAATTTAGTGCGGTGAAAAGCTTGGATGTAAAAAAATAATTAAATGGTAATTATTGAAATTCATAGAGTAATATTTTCTGAATTGATTTGAAATATAATACAGACAATTGGATAACAAAATTTTCAAAAACAGACGATTCCTTTTCAATTAATTCTTCGTTCAAAAATACATAAATAAGAGACATAAAAAGCTTATCGTGAATACTGAGAGTCACTTGTAGTCACTGTTTTGAAGCCACGAGATTAAATAATTTCCAGAAAACAAAACAGAAAACGTTTTTGTGTTACAAAAATTTAAGTGTTTTATATCTTTATAATTCCCTATTTCGTTCTAATGTGAAAATGTAATGTGATAATCTCTTTTAAGTATTCGTTGGTAACGTATTGTGTTATTATATTTTAAAATATAAGAAACAAACAAATCTATCATTTTAAACGGTCTGCAAAATTTTAATGATATAATCGAACATTAGACTAATATTTTTTCTTTTGTTACAATAACCATCTTTATCAAACATTTCATTCACCAAAGTGTTGATTGGGCGATATCTTGCAGAAGGAAGTACGTGCTGTAATAACCGGAAACAGATTGTTCTAAAATACTTTTCTTTCAATAAAGTAATTAGGTCAGGGTAGTGGTATATAGACTTAGGAGTCTCTCTTCATATTATACACTTTTCTTCCGGATATTTGATAAAATTTTAATTGCTTATTCAGACTGAGTTAGAAACGACGAGGTCCTCGCATGTGTTTATATGTTTATAATTGCAGTATTTATCTGCTGTTTAAAATAATTATACATTGAGCACTGCGTACTCTTTGAAACCATTAAAGCATCATTTATCAAGCCACCATAGAATACTTATTAATATTTGCCAAAAGACGGAAAGTGATGAATATCTGTATATTAATACATGAAAACTTTGTACCCCTTTTTAAGCATATTGCGCGCACGGACGAGTGCGAGATTTGGCATAGGTAAAGTTTATATGGAGAAGGAGAGCAGAAAGTTCAGATTTATGTATAATATGTGTATTTGTTAATATCTGAAGAGAAAATTGTGTACTCCTTTTTAAACATATTGCGCGAACGTCAAAATGAGCAAATCTCATAGTCCTCGTATGAGATTTGGCATGGTTAAAGTTTATATGGAAAAGGAGTGCAAAAAGCTAAAAGTGATACGTAACACGTGTGACAAATACATTAAATTATATAATACAAATACATTAAAAGATTCATTGTTTACGTTCAACAATAAAAGATTCATTGTTTACAATGTCAGATTGACATTTGATTGAATTTTAAAATGTCAGATTGACAATGAGTTTCGAGCTTTGAATTTTGTGTAATTTCAAATGTTCCATTTTCAATAGCCTGTGGATGACAAGGCAAAAAAGCGTTTATTTTATATTTTACGTAATAGATATCTGTGTTTTATATATCAGTTAAGTACAGCTTGCTTAATATACACCTGTAGCAAAAGGAAAATGTTATAGCAGTAATATGAATTGACTTACTTTCGCCTACATATTAGTGTTTTCAAGAAAGTGAGTAAATAAGTACATTACTGTCGAATTTCGACCACTAGTCTTTATTAACGTACCAACTGTTACCCACGACTTCTTTCACGTGGTCAGCACTAAAATTACACGTTTATTGTATTTTTCCTTTCGATTTTTTTCCATATGGCCTATTCCTCTCCTTATTCTGTACTTCAAATATTTTTGGTGTATCTAATAAAAATGTCTACCGTTTCCGAGACAATCAAAACTATCGATTCGTAAAATGTTGACATTCCCTTTTTTTTCAATGACTTTGACTACAGGTGTAATTTGCCAAATTATTCTGAATTGGAAAAATTAAAAAAATATTTCATCAAAAATGTTTTCTCACAATATTTTTTTTTTCCTCTTTTTTAGCCTGTGAAAATATGCTGTACACCTTTCGTGTGATATTATAGCTAAGTGTTATTTCTATGTGTCATGTTATTTTTGTATCCCAATCAAAAATACAATTTACACAGGTGCGATCTTTGAGCTGAACACCTGCGAGAGTCTGTATAATTTTTGTTCATTTCTTAAATCCGCATACTCGGTTCTTACTATGTGAGTGCCTATAACCGAGTTTCGAGTTCCTCAGGGATTGTTCAATAAGAACGTAAGGTACCCAACTGAGACACAAAATACCAAGGCACTAAAATGGATACAGCGATTTTTGAAAAAAAATCGTAAAAAAAGAAAAGTAGACTCCAAGAAAAATGCACACAAATTTACAAGTATAATCAATTCGAAGTCATTTGAGTATAAAAAAATTAATAAAAATACTGATCCATGAAAATTTCATCACGACTAATAAATTAAAATTCCAAAAACATTCAACACCTCATATGCTTCCGATTCTTAGGAATACGACAATAAAAGGCCCCTGAAAATCTGTTACTTACTTTTGAAATGAAACCCAAGTAAAGAAACATAAAAAATGTGGGCCGTCATGGGACATCTTATTGATATAATTTTTTTTTATATTGAAATATTTATATTTAAACGAATTGAAAATGAAAAAAATAAATATTCAGATAATTGTTAATAATAAAATATTATTTGAATTTTATTATTTTATTTGTATAAAATAATTTATCATAAAAATATTTCTTAACAATTAATATTTTTATAAAATTAATATTTTTAATTTTACAATACTGTTAGCCCACAAGATGCGAGGTTGGCCGAATTAAGTCGGAAAGAGCCGACAAAACGCAATGCTAGCCGAATGGCAAATCGCAACGTGGCATCAGAACATTTTAACTCTTATCTAAAAACGCCATTAGCTGTTTCGTATAAAAACAATGACATTATATTCTATAGCTTATTTAAAGTTTCTGAATTATTTTTTGGAAAAATGTTTCGCTATTAGATTTTACTGTTTTATGTATAATTAATATTTAAATATGAAAGCAAGTTTGCCTGTTATGTGTAACTTAATTATACTGAAACTGGTAAAGTAGTCAAATAATGTTATCACACGTATTACCGTATATATTAATTTATGTCTAATGCATAACGCAGACGACCGTCAATAATCGGAGAAAATAGAACATATTTAACACTCACTTCCTACATAAATGGTCTTATAAAAAATCGGAGCGGCTCTCACCGACTCTCGCTGGAGATAAAATATATGATTTGACACGCAATAACAGAGAAAAAGACAGAATATACGAGTAAATACGCGCTAACGGAGACAGCAGACATTTATGTGTGGCGCGCGCCTCTTGAAATGTGCGGTAGTTCTCCGACAAAAAGCGGTAATTGTTGGCAACCGATTCATCGTCTGCGAAAGTCGGTCATCAACAAGGCGCAACCTTATAAAAAAGGAGCTTAATAATAAAAGCAACTTAGTTCTTACAACTCAGGCAGAGAAAATGAATTGATACAATTAAAATACAAAAATCTAACAATCTCCCAAAATCACATCTAATTTATCTTAGAGCGGATTGGCAGAAAAAATATTACCTCATATTATTAAATTTATTTCTTCCTTTTTTTTACTTCCATTGACAAAAAACCTTGTTATGTAGGAATGGAATTAAAACGGTACAAGGGTTCTGAACATACTTATTGCATTAGTTTTTTTCCATAAACTTTGAGGAAACTTCTAGTAACACTGTTTTTTAATTACAATTTTGGTTGTACCAGTTTCGAAGATTGGGATTGATACATTTTGAAAATATTTTCAAAAATAGCTCTAGAAGTATCTCACATGAAATTTGGAAAAAAATTCTCATGATTTTCTCTTTCAATTAATATCATACAAGAAAAATGAAATTAAAATAAAAATCGCTTATTTTATTTGCTTCTTGAATTTTTTACACAAATGTTATAAGCTTTACTATTGAAATACATGTGAGTTAATATGCTTTATCACTGGGCCAAATTTTAAGTTTCTACATTTAAAAAAAATTCTGAGAGAAATGGCTATGAACGGGCAAAACCGTAAAAAATTAACCCTAAAAAGTATTGCGGTATCATAGAGTCTGTGAAGGTCGATAAGATCTTTTAAAATCTGATATGTGGATAATACCGAAGTTATTAATATGTAAATGTGCCTAAACGTGTTATTGAATTAAAAATAAATAAATAACGTCATCTAACGCAGAATTACAAAACTACGGTTTCATTTAGTCAGATTACTATGGTTGTTTGAAAAAATAAATAGAGGGCGCCATTAAATAATTAAGTAAAAATTTATGAATTAAGTAGTGTTAAATAATAATGTAATTTCGAACATCCTCATCATAGACAATAAAGCAATGATATAAAATGAAATTTTCCTCTATGTCCATAAACAGTATGAATACAGCCAAAATTGAATCGAGATTAGTTTGATTATTAAGGATTTGTTTTTCTATCCAGTCCTTAGAAACATAACGTGATGAAATATATCTTAAATGTTACCGGACATAAACTATAATTGCATTCAGTTTCATTAAAATCTATTTAGCAGTTTTTGCATGCAGAAAGACGTACAAAAATTAAAAGAAAACTGTCGTTTAGTCTGTCAGTCTGAAGTATCTTTTAATCATTTCTCCAAAATATCTTCATTATAAATACTTATTCGAGTTCGATTATGATTTTATTTTACGCATAGATTTTATTAAAACTTCAAATTATAATGTCATATAATTTTTAATCTATCGTTCCGAGTAAGAAATAAAATAAAAATATAGGCAACGGGAAAAGAATTGAAATGCAACGGTTAAATAAATTATGTTAACTATCTAGTTCGGTTTTTCATTCCATATATTTTCATTAGCTCGACGTTATGATAAAATATGTAGAACTCCGGATATAGAACACTTGGCACTTACATATTTCACTTGTCATATCTATTTTGTTAACATTACTGTTTGGCAAAGCGAAAGAGCAAAGCAAGGTTTTTTGATAAGTTATGATATTAGCATTAGGGTTAACAAAACAAATGAATTATTTGGCTTATCGCTTGTTATTCGTGACCGAGCTGGTTTTTTTTCTCAAAAATATGTTGTTACCATTCTACTTCAGCTTGATGTTGACTTTATTTTTGAACAGAGTTTCAGCAATAAGTTATCAATCACGAAGATGTTAGTTCTTACAATAGAAGACATCGATTATGTCAAATAGCAAAACGAAACAGCAAAGCAAAGTTTTTTGATTAGTTATGATATTAGCATTAGGGTTAACAAAACAAATTAGTTATTTGGCTTATCGCTTTTTATTCGTGACCGAGCTGGTTTTCTCTCAAAAATATGTTGTTACCATTCTACTTCAGCTTGATGTTGACTTTATTTTTGAATAGAATTTCAGCAATAAGTACAATGCGATGGTACCAAGAGTGCCATAATTTATTTCAAGTGATAAAAATGTGTGCTCTTTTCTACATTTTAACATTCAAACAATCAAGAAGACGTTAGTTCTTGAATAGAAGACATCCATTATGTCAAATGAGCGCATGCCAGTTGTTTAACAATTCAATATTTCGAGTTGTCGCCAGATTGAAAATAGTAATTTGTCGTAGTTTAAATATTAGCAAATTATTGAGTAATTGAGATGATAATTAAAAAAATCGTTTGGTAATATCAAAAATGTATACGCAGAGTTTTTTTTATTGTTTATTAAAGAAACGAGTGTAAGAAGCAACTAAAACTAAAATAAAGTCAAAAACAGCAGGGCACAGAGAGAAATGATAAGAAGACCCGCACGATCCGAGAAACGGATGACAAAAAGGTTGCCGTGCAAAAAAAATGGGAGTTCTTGTAGAAAATTGTTTGTAAAAATTAAACTATTAATAGGCTTCTATTTTGATAACTAATCGATCGATAGAAAAAGAATCACCAAAATCGGTCAATAATGGTTAGCTTTGATGTTTTTCCATACGTACATACTTATAGACCAAGGAATGGAGCCACATGCCATTTTTAAAGACAAAATTTAGATCATAATGAATATTTAAAAAAAAATAAAAACTGTCAAACTTTCGAGGAACTTCAAATTGAAAACTTATAAAATTACCTAAGTTATTTACTTCTATCGTTAAAACTGGAAAACTTATAAAATTGGAAGCTGGCATTCTAGTCGATAATAATGCACACAAGAGGTTAACAATAAAGTGTTTAACGTGACATCCTATAACTAGAGGTCGGTTTCGCGATCTACAGTACAATGAATGCACAAAGTCGTTACTGGATGTGTACTTAAAACAGCTGAGAAACACACATCGTAAGTTGTTTGTTTGCTCTTAAACAACCCTAAATTATGCTGTTTAAATTAATACCTTAAGCGTAATAAAACAATTAGCCTATAGTTAGACCTTTGACTCAACAAAGCGACTGTAATTTATTATAGGGGAAATTGATATACGCAGTAGATTCAAATGATTTATTTGTATGTACCTTTTCAACGAATCTAAAACGAACTCAAATATTTCAATTTCAAGTAATGATATTTTTATATTCATCTGCTACTACTATTCTTATATTATACTGTCGCTACTGATGTTGCTGTTTAAGTGTTTTATCGGAGAATAAATACAGTAAATGATGTAAAACGAAAAGTATGCATAGATGTTAAAAAAAACATTTTATATATATATATATATATATATATATATATATAATTATATATATATATATATATATATATCCATATATATATATATATATATATATATATATATATATATATATATAATTTTTGATAAGCAAGCATAAAAACGTTATTGTTCAATATTATTATAGGATTTACAAATTGATCTAGTTTACAAAATAAAAAAAAAGTTATGTCCTTTAAATGTACATTTAAATGTTAAAAACACATTTTATTTTAGACTACCCACAAGTTTGTTTTCAATTCGTCCTAAAATTTTGATGCTTTGTGGTGTCCAATTAAGTAAATACTTGTTTTTAAAATATCAAACAGATTATGTAAAGTAAATCCTGACAGTTTTTGTTATGTTTTTGGAGAATTTCTTATATTCTGAAGAAAGGATATATAACGGAATCACTCAGAGAAGCACATTTTTGTTATTTCAAAATCTCGGTCTGTCACCAAAGGAAAAAGCCCACTTTTTCCTTTGGTGACATCCTCGTGTGTTTGTGAAAGATGCAGAAAAATGTTAAGCTTCTAGGCTGTAGGTGGAAACAGATTTTTGAATTTTTGCTTGCCAATAATATGAAGCGAACCATCTAACCACGAAAATAATTGTTACTTCTGTTTCACCAAGATATTTGGTTTTAATCACAAGAACAAAGATAAAATTATACATGCAGATTTTCCTTCGTTTAATAAACCTATCTACCGTTTAGACAAGCAGTAAGTTCCAACGCCTCCCGGTTATCCCAGCAAAATTTCGATGTCTAAAACGGAATCCGAAGAAGTCCAAATTCGAAGCGACACAAGTTCAGATGAATTTGTTAATGCCTATGAAGAACCACACATGATAACTTAGTCCGAACTGAATGATTCAGAAAGAGATTTAACCCTATTTAAACCCAAAACTGGATTACAATTACCCAAAACTGGATACAAATACTTGCTCCCAACACAAGAGTTACTTTATATCGAACGCAAAGTAGATGTTTTTTTGAGATATTTTAAGAAAGAAAACAAATTTTGTTACTATTATTATGTAATTGGACTTTTTCAAGAAATACAGCAACCTTATAATCCAGAAAAATTACGTTTATTCGTTGATTCATCGAAGACTAGTTTGAAAGTATATATAATGGTAACGAGAAGCCATCCAAAGAGACTTATGAAACAATGTCAACACTTATTGAACTCATTCAATACAAAGATTACAATTGAATTGTCTGTGGTGAATTAAACGTAGTTGATATAATTCTGGGCTTGCAGGGCGGATTACCTATTGTTATTTTTTGTGTTTGTAGGATCAAGAGTTAAACAAGACCATTATAAAAAAAGACTGGCCAGTTAGAGAAGAATATGTCACTGGCAAAGTGAATATAAAGCAAAAATGTCAGATAAACCCACAAAAAATTGTTTTACCGCCGCTTCACATAAAATTAGGTTTGGTGAAAAACTTTGCCAAGGTTTTAGATGAAACTAGCCTTTAGGCACCTTTGTTCTGCTTTTCCTAGTCTTGCTAAGAGGAAGCGAAAGGAAGGTGTTTTCATTAGACCACAAATAAATAAAAATTTAAGGGATGAGATATTTGAAAACAGTTTTCCGAATACTGAAAGAGCTGCTTGGATTTCAATAATAAGACTTGTTACCCATGAGTTCTTAGGAAACAAACGAAATAAAAAGTTAGTTGCAGATTTATTACATAATTTTGAACGAATGGGTGTCAACAGGTCACTGAAAGTTCATTTCCTTCAATCGCATCTCGATTTCTTTCCTGAAAACCTCGGACATGTCAGCGACGAGCATGGTGAGCGTTTTCACTAGGAGTTAAAATTTTTGATCAAAATTATTAGGGATAATGGGACGAAACTACGTTAGGCGACTATTTTTGGTCCATTGTAATAGACACAGATACAAATAAATACAAGAAAAAGGATGAGATAGTTCATATTTAATTTTTTTATATATTTTTGTAGGTATTTTCCTAGAAAATAAAAAAAAATCTTTTGGAAAAGTGACCAAAAAAAAAAAATTTTAAAATCGAATATTTTTAAATTTTTTTTTTAAACTTAGGGTATCTCGATTGTTAAGACGAAACAATAAATTGTTACAGCGCCACCCACCCCGGCCACTTGACGATACATACGCGTGCAAGTTACTAAATTTTGTGAGAGGTACGCTCAGATTTTTCTTGGCAAAAACAAGTCATGAAAAGTTTGGAAATAATAAATAAAATAGAATCTATCATTGTTACTCCTTTTTCTATAGCGAGTACACGAAATTTTCACGATATAAACTCTTAGATACAGCCCGGAGGCATTTGTGAAATACGTACACGGACAACCGGATATTTTTCTGATGTTGAATCTTATATATTTACTTTTTAGTATATTAAATTAATTCATTAGAGTCGGTTCCCATAAAATTGGTAAAACAAATTGAAGGAAGTGTCGATTAAAATCATAAAGGGAAGCTACATTTAATAGAGTATTTATATTTGGGAGAGAGCTAAATTCTCTATAATATTATTAAAATAAAAGATTATAAAATATCTGTTGAAAGACTTTTATTGAATAATTAAAAATGAAGGTATTGAATAAACCTTTTAAAGTATGAATAGAATACATGGAAACGAAACACGAGGGCGTATTTCGTATTTATTCAGGAACATGTAAAATTTAAATTATTAATTTATTAAAATAGTATACATCTTAAAAGTATATTAGTATACATAGTATATTAGTATAGTAGTATACATAGTAAATTATACAAAATTATACAAATGTATAAATTTGGTTTTTCACTGTGTAAATATATTGTTTAGTAATGCTTATTTTAAAGACGTAAGAAAGTAGCTTAATTGCCAGTATCTCTGTAATTTGTTAACCTTAGTTAACAAAAACAATTTTTCTTTATAGTGTTTACTAAACGTCATTATTGTGATTTTTTCAGGTTTTTCACATACATTAAAAAGTTAAAGGACCTTTTCGATGATCATATGATATTTTCGATTGCATTTAAAAAGGACTTTTTCTAACGTATTTAGTAAGATAGTTATATGGTTTATGTCCATATAACTATTTAAGTGTCCGTAATTAAGATACTCATGACAAAGTGTTTGGGATTCCGTTTTTTGCCCTTGGGTTACGAAAGTCTCATTAATAATAATGAAAATACAGTAAACAATTAGGATCAATGGCTGATAAAACGGCTGTATAGAATTTATAGAAAATAAAAAATTTACTCAAGAAATTGCTATGTCGCCATTAACTTGATAGAAAAAAAATTTAAATTTTTCAAAATGGAAATCCTCTGCTATATCCTCTTACTTTAAATTCGGTCAAAAATTAACAAACTTAAAGGAAAATAACCGCTATAAATATAAAATTGTTACTGTCCATTTGCTACAATTTACATGAGACATTTTGTAAAAAAATTATTTAATATTTTCATTATTATAACACGTCGTGTGTCAGCCCTACTTGCTTTCAATATCCGTGCTTGGATATTGTCCAAACTACACACGATACCGTGTCTAGCTTTTAAGTCTAAAAGCGCAATGTCCACGAGGGCACACACTGAATTTTCTACACCGCAATTCAAAATTAGCTCTTATTAAAGTTAAAAATTGGAAATTATTTTTCTAATTTACAAGTTTTCCTTCAATCTCTCTATAAAGAGCATCATAATTTACATTGACATTAAGTCGATATATTTATATACTAATTAATACATATAGACGTGTATTTATTTTACACCATTTAAAGTAAATAAAAAAAAATGTATATGCTTAAAAAATAAATCCAGGATTTAATCCTTTTCTATGTATATAAATAATACTCCAGCATTGAATAATATTTTATATATTTAATTATTATTATGAGAAACTATAAAGATAAGTAATAAAATTATTCCCTAGATTTTTATTTTTCTCTATATTTTATTAAGGTTTTTGAAAAGTTAAAACTTAAAACATCACCTCTATTATCTGTGGGTCTGTTACCTTAGTCTGCGAGTCATAACCCTATATTGTTTGAAATGTTTACCGAATGTAACCAGTAATAATCATACCCATTTACAGCACTAATTAGAATGTTTATCAAATTTAAACGAGTACTTACCAAATCTACTTACAGAACACCCTATTACAACCTGTTCTGTGAAATTATTATGGGCACTATGCCCGTAACGATTTCACAAAACTAAATATTTTTGGAATGTTTGTTATTAAATATTACTTACGTTTGAAATAACGACTGATTCTAACAATATACATTAATAATTTTGTTTATGTTTCATTAGTTTTTCCCGCACATTCTCCCGGATTGATTTTGGAAAATAATTGTTTTTATAAATAAAAGGAAAACAATAATTGGAAAATAAAAGTTTTGGAAACAGTTGAAAATCGTTTTCGAGTCAGAGCAGATGCAGTTCCTGAACCTAATTTAAAAAAATCAGCTTTTACGGCATGATTGATTAACATACATTCAAGTGAACAAAACGATCAGACTTTCGGATTCACAATATTTGTTCGGATGAATCCACAATCGGAAAAACCTATAAAGATATAATTGAAAATTACATAAAAACAATGGCAGTTCTGATGGGGAGAAAAATATTTCGTGAACTCAGAAAAATGTAACAAATATATTTTAGTGACAGATTGATTATTTCTTCACACTTGGGTTATTTCTCAATTATTTCTTTAAATTTTATTTTAATTTAGGTGATTATATACGTATATATTTGCGATAGAACAGGAAACAACTGGAACTAATATAGAAAACCTCGCAAGTGAGTCTTAACGGAGACCCACAAAAATCTATAGTGTTGCGCCCAGATGTTACAAGAATAAAAATGACATTCGTATTGAAAAAAATAAAAAAATAAACACCTCAAACGTTTTATTTAAATAGCCAACAAGGCAAAAGAAAGATCTTGTATGTTTTATGAAAAGTTGGATTATTTTTTCATAATCGTTTTTAAATCCTATTTCTACGGATCTCTTTAAATCAGCAAGATGAAACAGTCTAAATTGTATACCGTTGTATCCTCCACAGGCAGAAGTAACATTATAATCCATGAAACTTATAGATCCGAAAGCGTCGTTAAAAAAAACCACGTAAATTTCGAGAAGAACTGAATAGCCATTAATTTAAATGACACAGAACTAATATCAATGTTAGTTAACAGTACCTATAATTTTAATGAATTTATGCATGGCTACATATTGATTATTTATTTTATCGTTTCTAAAAAGTTAGTATATATGTCATTAAACTTTTATTGTTATATCTATTTCTTATAAATTATATATTAAAAACATAATATCCGTTTATTTATGAAGACTGCTTTTTTGTTTTGTGTTATAGTCACAAATCGCATTCTATTTTTTGCTCTTTCCTGCTTGTCGATCCCAGAATAGTTCGTTTTATTTACTTTCTAAAACATTTCAGCTTTTTTAAAAATAATATTCTATTTCTGTAACGCCATACTCATTGTTGTTAATTTATTTTTTATGCTCTCTTATAAATTATATTATCATAATGTTTGCGTAACAGTGATAACTGGTGCCGAATTTGAAATGATGGTTTATTATATTCATTTATTATTATACCCAAAACAAAACCAATCAAAGGTATGTAAGACAAAAAAGTAAAAGTTTACTCAAACAAAGGTATTTTTGATCAATAAATAAAAAAAATCCATTTTCTTAACTTTCAGTATTTTCCGTGTCCAAACCATCTATAACATAACCAATTTTTTTAACCATTTTCAAACAAGTAAGCATCTTCCCTCAACTTGTCTCTCGAAAGATCACTGAACTGGGTAGTCAACACGTATTATACGCTAAACACGATGGATAAATTAATGTATGATTCACGTACTGAATTCATATCCCGATATAAATTGTTTAAGACAACAATAAATTGCAAACGCATAAGTGCGGCAAATTTAAGAGGCCGCTTTAGAACTTGAACCTTTGCCAAAAACACGTTCAAATTATGAGCCTGAGCGTCTACCAGGATAAAGTAGAAAAGTCGGTTATAAAGTATTTTCGTTATTTTTGTAAATCCTGATATCCACATAGATATTTATAATCTTGTATACAAGTAACTATCGACTATACTTGGTATACAAATACGCGGCGATGAGATCATGTAATCGTTAATTCTAATCACGCCTACATTACAACCAATAGCTTATTTACAACTAAATTATCTGAGTGCAACGCGGGTGTAGGCTAGTTCTAAAAAAAACACACGGTTACGCTGTACACTATTTATATTTACACGAACCTTCCCTTGTACTCAGTATTCATTTCATTTACAAATTATGAATTTTACCGATACAAAAATACTCGTCATAATACAGAATTGAAAATTCTATTTCTTAATTAATATGTTGACTTATGCCATCAAAATCTACAAAAGTCAGGATTTGGGTCTTAATGGTACTCTAATCGATATTGGCTCTTCAATTCACATATTTTGACCAGAGTCAGATAGAAAGACAAGAAAGTGTTATAGCACTGTACACTAAATTAATATACACTGCACACTAGTTATATATTGTACACTAAAGACGAAGAAGTTTTAGAGCATTATAGAGTAACTTCGTAAGCACTATACACTAGTTATACACACTACACTAAAGACGAGAAAGTGTTATAGCACTGTACACTAAATTAATATACACTGCACACTAGTTATATATTGAACACTAAAGACGAATATGTTTTAGAGCATTATAGAGTAATTTCGTAAGCACTATACACTAGTTATACATACTACACTAAAGACGAGAAAGTGTTATAACACTGCACACTAAATTAATATACACTGCACACCAGTTATATATTGTACACTAAAGACGAATAAGTTTTAGAGCATTATAGAGTAACTTCGTAAGCACTATATAGCACTATTTAGTTATACACACTATACTAAAGACGAGAAAGTGTTATAGCTCTGAACACTACACATATCCTAAATTGCTTTATCTAAAAAAATTATTTACTTAAAATAGGTTTTAAAAGGGTGTAAACAAAAACAAATCAGACAGAGAATGATTTCTATGACCGAATATCACTAACGCTCAAAAAAGCTGCTCCAAAATAAATAAATAATAAATAAATAAAATAATCCAATGGCAAAGTTCCAAATACATTTTTACGCATTGAACTTGGATTATCGTGAATATTTAAAAGCCTACATAAACATTTTTAAAATGATACTTTTTAATTGAAGCTTCGCAATTTTTATGACGGAATCCATCTAACCTACTAATATAAAACCTGAGGAAATAAAAGGGAATTTGTCTCATTTTTCACATTGTTGTTTCAGTGGTATAGTTACTACCGTATGTTGATATAAATTATGCGCATTTTCTTCATGTCGAGTGCCATGAAAGCATTTGCTGCAGTAGCCATTACAGACATTCATTCAAAGGAAATTTATAATGAGATCATGAAACTTCCAACAGGTAGAAAAACTGAACAGAAAAAAAAATTGCCGTTTTACCCACAATTAGACTCACTATTTGATTATTTCTAAAAATCTAATGATTGCTGTGGAATTAATAAGTCAAGGCGATGGTTAGTTTCTGTAATTAAGCGTGGAAGCCGGTAAGTATATAGTAGTACTTAGGACATTGTGGTAATGTGGAGCCGAACTAAAGGTAGTAAAGAATAATAGACAGTTAGTGCAGGATTATATTTTGATTAAAAGAAAATTAATAAAGAAAAACATAACAAGCAGTTCGCTGAAAGTTTTATAGTTAAAATAGGACAAGGTTTTGGTGTTTCTGATCAATTAAAATGGTAATATTCAATTTAAACGGTAATATTCAAACCATAAATTGTTGAATTTACACTTCATGCTTTGATTTTAGTCAAAAGTTTTTCTTTTAAGTTTTCCAAAACGAAAAAATTGAATCTCTAAAGTCGTGTATTGTAATGTAAATGTAATTGAATCTCTATCGTCTTGTAGACGAAATCTGGTAAAAAATAAAAGTCCTCCACCTCGCGCTATTAAATCACCATCAACGAACCAGATAGTAATATTAGGTAGAATATCGACACATTTTGTAAATTGGCCCTTTAAATAAACTTTATACCGTATATTCATTAAAGTTGAGCTTTGATTAAAGAAATAAGACCATAAGACAATCCATAACACATTTGATGACCAATATTTAATAAGTTTTGTACATATAGAAATATCCTTATAAATAATATTTTTATATGCACTGGCATCAACTAGAACAAATAAATCAATCACATAAAAAACTTTATCTAATTTTAAGGTTCTATTCTGGCCATATTTGTTTTCAAGAGTATCTAGAAACATGTCAGAAGAAACCGTACGGAAATAAAAAAAAAATCACTTTTTCATAAGAAATATTGAGGCAAAGTCTTTTCGTTTGTATACTGGTAATATAAAATTATAACAATGCATAAAATATTAAAGATGAAAGTACACTTCTGAAATACAATTGTAAAGTCATCTACAACATATCTGGAAAAATAATACAACTAAATAAAAACGCCTTGTTATTAGATGTTGTATTCTTTATTATAAATTGAAAACTGTATGTGATATAATCCGATAATAACGCCAAATCAATTTTATTTTCTAATGATTAAATTAATTACCATTTTGTTTATATTTATTTAACACTATTTTGACAAATGTTTCAACTTATAACTAATATTAATATGATTTTTTTGTAGTAATAATTTCTCTGTATAAAATTCACTATGTCAAACGCCTTATCGAATTCGAAACTGTTTAAACGTTCCCACCGTAAATTATTTTTAAAAAATATCCAAAGTGTTGCCAGTAGTTTAAAGCAGTTTTAAACGACGAAAGAGTTCACCCATCATCGTGATTACAAATAATTTATACTCTGCTCGCGGAAATCGACCAGATAAATTATCGACTTCGCCCAAATTGCCAGGTTTCACCTCCTTTATAAGGCCGTTCATTTGCATTTTCATTTTATGATTTATAGCACAGCATTGATTAGCACAATAACATTTGCATAAATATAAGACAGAATATTATATGCGCCCGAGAAATTGTGTCTTTTTTACTCGTGTTGCCAATATATTGACGTCAGTATAAATCGGCATTAATGTCAACGTTTCTTTGTTATATTGTGATAAATTGCCAACGAACATGACTTTTATCTGTTAATGAATAAATGATTTGTAAATTCAACATACTTGATATAAAATACCTATATTTGTTCTTTAATAATCCGATTGGTTTTACAAATTAAAAAGGAAGAAAGATATAAAAAAGCAATAGCTTGTTACTTTTGGAGATTTCTTATTTTCAGTATATACTTTATCTATATTTCCTTTTAGTTAAGTAAATTTATAAAACTGGTATATGACGAAAAAGCACACAGAGCTTTTCTTAACTACGCTTATACAAAGCAGAATTTTATAAAGCTTGATTATGTAAGTTTTCCCCAGCATTTTATAAAGTAATCGTAGTGAAAATAAATGTATAAGTACAATAGTGTTCTGAAATCACCACTCTCCATACTCTTTAAAATGATTTGAACGTATGAATGTAAATTTATGATATTAATCTAATTGCAAAAATCTTCTCTTAAAATCTTATTACTTCCAAAGTCTCTTCGAAACAGAAAGTTACAATATAAACTGAGCCTCCATTTGACCACGAAGACAATTTCTGGATACTAATAGAAACTTCTAATGATACTGTTAGAAAATTTTATATAATTTTCCAGCATTTTTGTCTGCTGCAAAAATAAGAAAGGATAGGTACCACTGGAATTGTTAAATGGGATGGAAGATATAAATTATCCCATAAATAAGATAATTTGTTTGTTTCTTATCTAAAGCTTACAAATCTGCAGCTTGTCAACAAATAATTTCCAAATTTGTCATACATGTGATTTATATAAAGAATTAATACAAAAGATAATTTATATCTCAAAACAATTTAAAATCCACAAAACCATAATTTTATTGCCGTTACCAATGACGTTCCAGTAGAAGAGATTGATTAGAAGCAACGTCTACATAAACAAGGGTGTTTCAAATAGCCAGCAAAAGGCAGATACATCAGAGTCAACAAGATAAAAAAACACAGACAGTAAGAATACAATACAAGACAAAATGTAGACAAACGTCTATAGGAAATCTTCAGGCGTTTAATATAGCGTTTGAATGTGACATTTTAATTGATTACAAAAGCAATAGATTAATAACAATTAAAAAAAAGAATGGAAAAATGTGTATTTACTTTAGAGTTTTCTAATGAAATAGCTGACTTATGTTATTTCCTGCGGACAAATTTCTCTTCCACCACTTGAAGAGTCGGAAAAAGGTTCGATGAAATGAATCTCTAAGTTTTTTAATCAAATGGAAATAAAACTCTCGTTTCCAATGGATCTTTTTTTGGTTTTCCCCAACATTCAATATTTAAAAAGATGTGTATTAAAATAGATTCACTGCTTCCGGTTTCTAATTAGCAACATAATTTTTGGCAATCGCAGGAGACGAGGAAATAAAAAGTGTCAAGATTTTGAACGGGGTATTGTACTGAAAAATTTTGGAGAGTTCTATATGAACACAACAATCTCATGCGTAAATTTAAAAGTTCTAGAAGTTATGCTAGAATATGGCTACAAATTGGTAATTCATTCAGACATAATTTCAGGAGAAAAATGGCATGACGGTATACAAGATTTAGTCTTGGGCAATCCATTTTATATTACGTAATATTGTCTTGTACGAATACTATACAATGTTGAGAGAAGTCATTTAATGTGCCGCCCAACTATAAACACTTATTTATTATTTGGTCACTTTTTGGTAGATATATATGTGTATAGATATATATATATATATATATATATATATATATATATATATATATATATATATATATATATATACCAAAGTTGAAAGCAAAAGACTAAGATAACTTTCCTCAAACCAGAACAAGTTAAGGGCTGAGGTTTCGTTATAACAACACATTAATGAGCTAATACTATACTTACTCCACCAATCGGTTAATATTTAACCACAAAATACTGTGGTAGACAAAACTAGGAGAAAGCGCTTTTTTCCTTGATGCTTCAGGTGGAACCGGAGAAACATTTTTATTGAACAATCTTTAAAACATATATGGAAAGATACAAAATGTTGCCACAGCATGACCTTGTCTGGTATAGCTACCACACTGTCTAGCACGGACATACCGCATTTCAATACTGTGCACGTGCTGAATCTAGCTCAATAAGAAACACTATTTAGCAACTTCAGCAAGGTGTTAACTGGTAATAATGAGAAAGACAAATTATTAATTTTAGTCAGAAAGAAAAACTATTAGTTTTAGTCAAAAAGACCCACAAAATAGTGATCTAACTACACTTTTCGAAATATTATTAACAATAAACTTTCTAATTAGAGGGCAGTGATATTGTTATCAAGCGACTTCCGACAAAATTTATTTTTAATTACGAAGAGTACCTACTCCGGTAAATGAAATAAATACGTATTTAAAACCTTCTTTATAGGCTGGCGTGAAAGTTCAGTTAATGACCAATATAACCAATTATAATAAACGTGATCTGGGCATTTTGCGGATACACTTTAAAAATAGGAGAGTTCAGAATGTTACTGATGAAGAAGATTACATTAGGTTTACTGTTAATTTATGCCAAAAGGTTGAAAGGCAAAAAATGGTAAATATAATAAAAAAATTCTATTAAAATGCCACATCATTGAATATGGACCAGATGTTTCTTATAGAAGGTTTTCTACACTTTATCTTATGTTCGTATTCTAAATTTTTAGGTTCTTATGCCGTTGACTTCGATGTATCTACCTTTGGTTGGTGACTTGAGAAATCACCAACCGTTTATCGGTCGTTGTTTCTAATCACGCTCTTCTATAGCAACGCCAATAGTGGGGGTAACAAAATTATGGGTTTTATTCTTTAATACTTGGTAAAAGTCACCGGTAAATGCGAAAAAAGATACAGAAATATAGATATATATATATATATATATATATATATATATACATATAAATATATATATATATATATATATATATATATATATATATATATATATATATATATATATACGAGTAACTTCTAAAACGCGATTCACAAACGAGTTATTATTTGAGTAGTCTTTACATACATTTTATATGGAACGTTATATATTGGTTATCTTTTTCTTTTAACACCCATCATGATAGAAATCAAATGAGAAGGCTTTGAAAAACCACTTCTAAATATATGCCTCGTCTGAAAATGTTAAAGATTTATAAGAAAAAATTAAATTAAATAATTTATCAGCATCCGCCATGATCAATGAAGGAATTTTACAAGACAAATTAAATATACTTAAATGGCACATATAGAAAATACCTAAGTTTATTTCTAAATTTCATGATTATCGCCGTGGGGTTTTCTTCTGTTAAGGGACATAATTTAATATTTTGTTCAGTCATGGTTGTGGTTTCCAAAAACCCATTGTAACTTTATGATATACGATACCGAATTACGAAACAAATCAGATAATTTTAAATTAGGAATATGTTATAGTCACACAACGTGTATATGGTAATGTCTCGTATTACTTCGATCAACTTTTTCGTTAACATTTACGTTTTATTGGTCAATAAAAAGTTTCATCTAAAAATTTATAAATTCGCCCTTCACTCCATCAGCTTCACACTCTTAACTGTACAATAAAAAACAAATAGTTATATACTCTACTAATACACCATTAATTAGTTTAATCGCCAACGGTAGTCAGAATGCGCTCGAGATCTAATCAAAAAAGAAAACTTATCTTCTCTATCAATCATAATTATTAATAATATTCATGAATATGTAAATATCAGGTTTCGATAATAACCAATAAATATACATCAGCGTTAAAATGACTAATTCGGGTTGACTGTAAGCCGGTATGAAGAAATTTGAATATATCTGAGACGATTATATTGTTGGATTTTTTAACAAAAAAAAATTCGTCTGTGTTTATGCTGGGTCGGGTTCGTTGATCCGGACAGGATGTTGCCATGATGAAGCATTATATTTTTATGAGGGTTTTTTTTTTAAGAAATATCGTAACATATAAGCTGTCTTAATTATCATCTTACCACCCACAGTGGCTAGCAAATATAACAATATGCCACCTCACCTGGTTATTGATACCCTGGTAAAGAAAATGAGTGAAAATTGCTATTGCTATATATTAGCGAATATAATTTGAATGTTTCTTAAATAACTTTTTTCTATGTTTATTTTTTTTTAATTAAACAAAAAAAAACATAAATTAAAAATAATTTAGTACTTTCTTGCTTACTTTGTCTTTTATATATATTTCTTTACGTAGCTTATTGGTAAAGGTGTAGTAAAATACGAGAATATGGGTTCAAAACCCACTTAAACGAGAATAATCGCTAGGGAAGATGACTTGGTGAAAGAAGAAATCCTTATAATTTATCCTCATATCGGTCTCTCTGTCACTCACAGTGTGTAGAGTTTTAGACCAATGCGCATTATATTTTGCAAGTAGCTCTTCAGATCGAGATATAAATTAATATGTAGCGAAATATTGGAAAAGAAAATTAATTTTTCCGAATACATGAAGCGGAGACAAACATTTTTTCAACTACCCCGACGAGTGAAATGCATTGGAAAGGTCTTTCAAAACAATATTTCAGTTAATCAGAAATATAAACGGCTTCGGAACCCTAATTTTTACTTATTTGAACATGTCGAGTTTTATTTTAGTTCTAATTGAAACTCGTAAATTTAAATTATACCTGCCATAATCTAGAGTACAATTTATATGGCAATTTTGAATTTTTACATAATTCTATATTTTCAGAAATGTAAATCATATAAGTGTGCAGATTTTATTAAAAGACGAAATTTAGATTTGAGAATTGTATGGCTATCAACATTTGTTAGTGGATCAACCTATATTTCATAGACCATATACAAAACTTGCCCTGCGTAGTAAAACAAACAGAAATAGTATTACTAGACTTTTAAAAGACCTGTTTCATCTTTGTGAATAAATTTAATACCAAAGTACCTACTATTTAAAAAAAATAATTCTTTTTTCTTTATTTACATGATTTAACTATGTCTTCCGTCTTCGTAATTGAACTAAGTCTTCCTCTAAAATTAAACTGACTGAGCTATGATGCTACGAAATAAGGATGGGTAGACGGACATGAACAATAATGAATTTTATGATTGTGGATTAAGTATAACGAATAAATTATAGCACTTTTGAAATTTAACATCCAGCTTAATAATTCATTATTATTGCCAATGTTAATAATTGCAACACAGAAAAGTAGCCTATTTTTTCCTTAATCGAATTCCAAACAAATTTATTATATCTAACCCCGGTGTAAGTATGAAACCTAGCAAATAAAAATAAATATTAGTTAATACAAAGACTTATTATTTATAAGAGTACTTATATATTACAAATCAATTTTTGTCACTATGTTCATACTTATTTCTCAAATTTCTAGTATTTTATTAAGGCTAAATACACTTTACTTTTTTTCTACGCTTCAAGGAACATAATAATGAAAATTATTTATGTTACGCGATTTATATGTACGTACAAACATACAAGTTATTATTTCTCTGCTTCTCGACATCATGTGCGCATTACTTCTCAGTGTAGCGAAATGATATATAATCTCGTATTACTTGACTGATCTTAGATACACCTATTCGTATAGGTTCAGTAGGCATTGTACGATGCGCATGATTTATTTTGGTCGTCTGAAACCGAAATATCTTTAAGTAATTTTTTCTTTTACTGTTTTATGTTTCCAAATACACGAAAGGAAGACAACAAACTTTTGCTCGTAACTTCTCTCGTGTATATATATTTTTTTTAATTGTTGTAGTTAGTTTTTCTCCAATAACCAAGTATTTTAATGTTTTTCCACTTATTTAAACATGAATTTGGTCGGTTTTTATTAAAGTTTTATTTGAAACTCGTGAATTTAAATTATACCTGTCAGAATCTGGTCTACAGTTTAAATCGCAATTTTGAGTATTTGTAAAATTCCACTTTCCCAGAAATGTAGATCATATAACTGTGCAGATTTTTTTAAAAGACAAAGTTTAGATCTTTCTCTATTAACTGATTTAACTATGTTTTCCATTTTCGTAACTGAACTACGTCTTCCTCTAAAATTAAACTCTGAGAGCTACGATGCTATGACATAAGGATGGATAGATGACATGAACAGTAATGAATTTTATTATTACCAATCGAATTAGTATCAACTATAATAATTGATTATTATTGCTAATACCAGGACTTGCAATAGATAAAAACAGCTTATTTTTTCTTTAAATAAAATTTCAAATAAATTTGTTAGCAATCCTAACCACGGTGTAGTACAACGGACAAATTATAGACTTTTGAAATTTAATACCAACAAAAAAATTTAATTCCAGAACTTGCAACAGATAAAAATAGCTTATTTTTACCTTAAATAAATGTCAAATAAATTTGTTAGCAATCTTAACCACGGTGTAAGTATCAAAACCTAACAAATTAAAAGAAATATTACTTAATAACATAAGAAGTATGTTGTCACCTTTCAGTGAAATAAAAATAACTCTTATTTTAGCTTGATCAACGTCTGTATCCCAAAAGTACACTTAAGCGGAAAAAAGTATTATATATCTTAGCTAGAGTTTTAAACTGAAAAATTGTTGTAGTCTTGACCATTTCTATACATCAGTTTTAAACTTGAGCATTCGGTCTTATTACCAAAGGGTTAATAATTGAATTTCAAGTTTCTTAGAAAATTCACAATTTCACATTTTCGTCTGTACCTTATCAATTATCTCAGTGAAACTTTAATTTAAACCTGTTTGTTGTTTATCTAGGGTTAGCAAAACAAATAGACAAATAGATTAACAAAAAAACAGGTAGACAGAAAAACGTTAAATATTACCTAAGGGTAATATTTGAAAGGTATTACTAGACTTGTAAAATTAAAAAGTCTAGTAATAGCTGCCGAACTCCAAGATTAATTAAATTTCCTAAGAAATCTCATTAAATTTTCAATTAAAGTTTCACGCAGTTTTAAAATGTACTAGCCCCGCTTCGACTACATATGGGTGCAAAAGTACGTATCCCAAAACTTTGATATATATCAAGTTTTGAGATACAAATTTTCTTTCAAAAACGCATTCCTGTACTTTATTTTAATTAGGAAAAATACAATAATGTGCGCTTGTGATATTCTCGCCCCGACTGTGCCAATTTCTCCTCCATGTTCCGTTCTCCGTCCCCATGCGCTAATACATCGTACCGAACGTCATCAGAATCATGTTTTTACTTTCTTTTACATCAAAAAGTCTATGTAGATTTAGATTAGAAGGCTATGACAGACAGTCAAACGGACTGACAGAAAGGACTAAGCATAAATGTTCTTTTGTCCTCATAATGGTAAAAAAAGGATACGAAACCACTAAAAGAAATACCACAACTCCGATTCAACATGTCGCTATTTCATGACTATCACTAAAATTCCAAATATGATCTTTCAATAAATTTTTGATTTGATCCAACCATATCTGAATATTTTCGATTAATTCTTTACCGACTGTTTTCCACTAATATTCTTCTTTTGTATCTCTGTTCGTTATTCAAATAACTTCTCCCTATCACTTTGCTCTTTGTCTTACGTTCCGAAATAACCTTATTCATAATATTCTAACAAACTTATTTACAATGATTTCTTTAACTTTTCCCTAAAATCTTCAGGAATTTGCTAGAGGTAAATTCTCTCAAATAGTGGAATTTTTAGCTTCGCCCTGAATATATATATACATAACTGTTAATAATGATTTTTTTTTCTCATAACATTAAATATTTATAAAAACCCACGAGAAGCTCGCCAGCGGCCAGCAACCATCTTTTTGAGTTGACATTTTTCGATCATTTCGATAACGACCCAAAAGCAAGAGCGCGAGTAGCCACTTTCACACGACACCATTTCCATAAACCCACTACTTTTCGATAAAAAGGTAACGAACCGCCAACACCAGCAGAGCCTCTGTGGCTTCGACGTACTCGCTTTAATAAAGTCGTTTCACAAATTTAACGACTTCTGTCGAGATAATATAATCAAGAACATGAGCGAGTAAAGCGACACTTCTGCTCTGTGATATGGCCAATTGTAAGCAGTTTAATTTACGACAAGCGTATTTAGTGTAATTAACGTCGCACTTACTTAATTAACTCAATTCAAAATGGCGACTTAATTATTCCTCAGAATTCCCTTTTTAGTCGTAATTGACACAATATTGGCTTATACTGATTAAACTTGTTTGTTTGGTTCAATAAGTACTTTTTTTTTTTAAATCGTATTAAGAGACAAATCTGTCACGATTTGAATGGAAATTTCGAAAAAAAAATAATGAAATCGACTTTCAATGTTAAAGGTGACGGTCGAAATGAGCAACGTTGGGCTATTTTAGAGCCACTGGTAGTTGAGTCCACTGGCGGTTGTGCTAAGTAGAGCAATTGGTAGTTGACGATTATTTGTTCGTTCCGACTTTTCCCGGAGAAAAGTAGGATATTAACTACATTTTCTTTTAATCGCTTTCTTCTTAAAAATTATAATTATTTATGGTTAATTTATTAAAGGAAATTTAAACGATTTAGTTATTTGTTGTGTCTTAGTCGAGTGCAGACGCTGTACGCCAAAATCTTTACAAGAACATCTTTAATAATGCATCTTTATTAATTAGCCATATTCTTTTTGAAACTTTTTGTCAATCTTTTCGAACATTATTTTAATGTAGATATAACGTTTTGGTTTATTTGTTTAAAAAATACTAATATTTTGCTATAGAAAACTAGTCGTAACAAATAATCTATAATGTTTAACAATATACAGTGTTGAATTTTTTTAAAGATTTTCATATTATCCTCATACATTAGTTCCATATAGTTATAATGGCTTAAAAATTAATATTGCAAATAATATGAAAATACTAAAAATGTATTTTCATATTATTTGCAATATCTTCATACGTTAGCTTCATATGGTTATAATGGCTTAAAAATTTAACTAAAAAATGCATTTTCATATTATTTGCAATATCTTCATACGTTAGTTTCATATAATTATAACGGTTTAAAAATTTAACTATAAAATATATATATTTAATTTTTTTTTGCAATATCTTCATACGGTCGTTTCATATAGTTATAATAGCTTAAAAATTTAACTAAAAAATGTATTTTCATATTATTTGCAATATCTTCATAGATTAGTTTCATATAGTTATAACGGTTTAAACATTTAACTCAAAAAACGGGCCAAGTGCGAATCGTACTCGCACATGAAGGGTTTCTTATCAATATATAATATAAACTTATTTAAAATGCAATAAGGTTTTGACTGTTGTAGGTATAGTTTGACAATTAGAGCGGTTAGGGGACGATGTTTTTACGAGTACATATGTTATCTTATCCCTTGATTTAAATAATCACCTTTTGATTTAAATAAATGTAATAATAATTAAAGTGAATCGTAAAATTAATAATAGTTTACAGTCTTTTATTTTTAGTTAAACGTAGTCTTCCAAATACAAGATACATGAAGTAAGCCTTTCTTAAATCAATGATTCTATTGTATTTTCTTATTTCTTAAATAAATGTATTTTCTTAAATCAGTGATTTTGTTTAACTATATGCGTGCCTGTGTGGGTTTGTGATAGTTAAACAAAGACTTTAAGGCATTCTGCAAAAATGCAAGTATGCGATTCTGTTTTAGAAAAGCTTCATTAAAATCTGCGAAAACTAAAATAGGCATCATAGTTTTCGCAGATTTTAATAATTTATATATATATATATATATATATATATATATACACACGAGTATATATAGCTAATTTGGATGAAATTTGAGGCAGAAGTAAAAGTACTCACCATATAATATAGATAGAAATAAAATGCTTTATGATCGGCGAAATCTACATTTTTTATCATTCTTACAGAATATCTTCATTAATCTTCTCCCTGCTTTATTATTTATGATCTAAATTCTAACACCTTTCAGGTCACTAGTGGCGTGCATTGTCTCGCAAGCAATTATTTACTACTATCTTGAACATCTGGCATATGGATTATTTAAACATATTATTTAATTTATAGTATCCAAGCGAGGTTCGCAATTCAGTATACTGTATGATCAGAAGTACGAACGCACAAACCGAACGTTGCCAGTGCGTGCAAGTTTAGATGAAACGTCATTCATATTTCAGGAAGTATAGCCGTAAAAGTTTTCTATAAAAAATAATATTGATTACGTCATTCAGGTGAGTTTTGCTAATACTTATTTTATTAAACAATAATATGAAGTGAATAGTAGGCCGAACCCAATTTTAAAATTACGTATTTTTAATAGATATATTGTATGCAATTTTCATATGGGATAAGTACTTCTGGTTAACCGGGAATTGTATTTTGAATAAAACTTAATCATAATTTCACTTTTTCTTTCTGTAAATGAAAGAATATTTATAAAAAACAAAGCGCTTAATAAAAAATTTCAGCTCAAGATGATTTTAATAAAAAAATCTTTTTGAAAACTACTTTTATCATGATGAAAGTGTGGTTGAAGAAAATCGCAATCATTCTTTCTTATCCAATTTTTTAAATTTTTTTTATATATATTTGTATTTGTTTAGCGTTACTGAAAATGGCATTTAAGTCGAAAACATTTTAACAAGTAATTTATTTCAAAAACCCAGTTTGTATGAAATAGTAAGAAAGTATTTAAAAAATAATGAAAAATTCTAACTTTCTGTCGTATTAACATCACTTTCCTTTTATGTACATAGGAACAAAGGAGTTTTTTCTGTGGCGTTGAAGAAAACTAAGTATAATTTACATAAAATACGTTTTTGAAAATTAAAATTTGTCACGTCATTACAAACACGCACGTACGCACGCACGCACGCACTCACTCACTCACGCACGCACGCATGCTCGCATGCTCGCACGCATACATATATATATATATATATATATATATATATATATATATATATATATATATATATATGTATATATATATATATATATATATATATATATATATATATATAAACGAGTTTATCAGTCCAAAAAGCACGACCATTGATTCTCTTTAGTTATCATATATAGTACAGTGAAATAGACAGACAAATAACTTATTTTATATAGATTCCGCTTTTTATAAAGAGAAATTTCAGGATATACTATTATCGTTAAATAATATAATTAGCATAATTGTTTTGTAAATTTGAGTTATATACTTGTCAGTCTTCATATTACTGTTTAAAAAAAATTGTCTTTATTTTAGAAACTTCTCTAATAATAAATCATTATTATATTTATATGGTTATAGATTTTGTTGTCTGCTTCAAAGAATAATGTAACGCGGCTAATGTTTCAAATGCATTGTTGCAATAAGTTACGGTGTTTATTTCATGTCATGACCTCATCTGCTAGGTCTCTGTTCTAAGCTAAATGAGATCGATCGTTATTATTAATTGACGTCGCATAGTTTTCACGGAAATTTATATGTGGATTCACTAATTAAATTTCAAGTACTTTTTGAACAATTTAATAAAATGCATTCTTTTTAAAATAAATTGTATCTATATACATATACATATATATATATATATATATATATATATATACATATATATATATATATATATATATATATATATTTGTTGCATATTTTTCATTATCCGAATCGACATATGTAAGCAAATTAGAATTAGTAATTCCAGATTTTTTGGTTTTATGCAAAAATAATACTGAACTTTTGTTTTCTATGAATCAATATAAGAAAAATTAGCGGACTACACGGAAAAAGGAAAACTTTTATAATTATTCAAACTTACTTTATTAAATGTTATTAAAAAATTAGATTAAATGAAATCATTTCCACATGCCATGATAACGGTCACGCTTTTACGTGACCTATATATATATGTATATATATATATATATATATTTATATATATATATATATATATATTTATATATATATATATATATATATTTATATATATATATATATATATATATATATACATATATACATATATATTTTATAATGCACAATAATGTTCATTCTTTGAATATTATACCTCTCAGTGTTTCTCTCAATATTATATTTTTATATAAATTTAGGGCCGTAATACATGAAAAAGTGTGAAATAATAAATAAAAAAAGTCGTAAAAATATGAGGAGATATTCATATAATACTATTGCTTATTCTCACAGCTCCAGTGTCCTAAACGATTTTAAACAGAGCGTCTATTGAAACGATAGCTGCAGCATGACCCAGATATGATTTCGATTCAATCAAATCGTCCAACTGTGTTATAGGTCAGGAACCAAATTCGAATGTATGGATTCGTTGAACCGTTCAAATAATAATACTTCAAACGATATTTTATCGGATCTATCGTTGCAGTCGCCCTATTCCACTCGGTTGCCCGCTCTGAGTCAATACGAATCAGCCAATACTTCAGGTGTACACGAGAAGATTATTTGCTGGATTCCGTCCGAGCGACCTCGAGAAATATAACTCGATAGTTGACTTCAATATATTTTTAAATATCACCGAGCACTCTCCCTCCAAAAGTGCTACACAAAGATGGTAAATCGCCATTGCAACGAACCTTGTTCAACTTTTTAATGTTTTTTTCAAGTTTTGCATTTGTTTCAATTATATTTCACAAAGTTTTCCTACAATGATGTTTTGCTATTTTGCTTGTAATGAGTTTCATGTTTTTAAAAATTTTGTTAGCAAACTTGTTTGTTCTTACCAACTTACTTTTTTATGTTAAATGTAAGTTGATAAGAACACCTAGAGTATGTGAGAAACATCAAATACTTTTAAAGAGAGGTATTAAATATCTTCTATATATTATAGAGGCTGCAGCTATCATTTACATTACAATCTTTGAAAAGTAATAAGATTTAAAAAACGTTAATAACAGCTCTAAGATATTCAGTATTCTACGAATCAAAATCAAGCGATCAACAATGACGTTATACGTAGTTATCAAAGCTAAATCGAGTAAATACAATAATTTAGAGATTCTGTAACATTATAAATAATAATTCATCCGGAAGCGCTTAACGTTTATTGCGTATTTCATGGATTTGTACAATTAGTCTTTTAACAATATGAAGTTCCAAATATATTTGATTCCTGTTTTATTTATTATCTACAGAACAAAGAAATAATTAAGTAATCAGTTTCCTCATTTTAACAATTCTCAAACTGTATAAGTTCTGTCTTAAGGCTCCTTTAATTATTTTGCAAAAAAAATAGACCTTAAAGTAGTTAAGAGTTAAGATCGTTTTGAAGCGCACAAAGAAATGCCTATTTCTGTTTAGCTGTCATATTTGACGATAACGGATTTTATGGTTTTAGATGAACCCAGAAGAAAAAATTAGAGACGACATTTTAAATTTTAAAGAATTTAATATACGCCCTTTTTTATTTTCACCACAATAAAAATGAAATGCGACTTAATTAACGTTTTAAGAAAATGTAAATTTTTATTCTGCAAATAAGAATTGTCCGTTTCTTAACTCGAAAACCACACCTAAATGAACTATCGCAGGATAAAAAAAAGTTTAAGAAGTTTGATAAGTTATTGTTGTTCAAAATAAATTATGGATTATGCTGAAATATCAGAGGTGAATTTGAATGAGATTTTTCGGCTCAATATTTAATCAATAAACAAAAACCAAGCCAAGTTTAAATTCAGTTTAGTATTTTTTCCAAATAAAACACTGAATTTTTCGAATACACACTTTGCACAAAGCTGTAACGACAGTATTGCAAGACGAGCAGATAGCATCCGGCGTTCTTTCTAAACGTGTGTAGCGATATAATAAGCTAATATTTCGAAACTGTGAGCCGTAAATAATGCGCGAATGATGGATAGAAGGCCGAGTATTATTATGTGCTAAGATAGATCAGAGCATGGAAGTATTTGGGGCGACCGATAAATGTATTTGAGTTTGGTGTTTTGTTTTGAACGTAAGGCAATCGAAAGTTTGATTGCAAAATCAAATATCATACGTCAAAAGCAAAAGAATTCGATCAAGGTTGATGTACTGGGTGAAAAAGATGGCAATGTCTCTAAAGCAAAGTAAAAAAATGTCCTCAAAATCTTTGCTTCCTTACAAAATCTTTGGGTATCTATGAAGAGAATATAATTATTAAGTTCACGAACAGCTTCTTATCTTCTTTATGATATTATTCAGTAAAAAGCAGATATATGTATAATGAATGATATGCTTAATTTATTCATAACACTTTGTCATAAATTTTATGGTACGAGCCAAAACTGCTACATGTAATACTGCTAGATATATTGTGCACAATTTTAATAAAATACAACTATTTTATTCGGAAGTTCAATAAATTCAACAAATAGTGCTAATAGGGTCATGTCGGTTATGCTCGTAACAATTGTTGTAATTCAAAGAACAAAGTGCCACTTTCAAGCATTTTCAGTTCATTTCAAGAAAAAACGAATTTGTCAATAACAACAAAGGAAAATTAAATCAAGTACAGAACCATAAAAAATGAACTACCGTTCTTACAACAAAACATTTTCAAATAGTCAGTTCGCAACTTTTTTAATAGAGTTCTTATTGAAACACAGACACTTCGTCATGTCCGTTCTTAGCCAATCACAACCACACAGATTATTTAATTTTTGATATGTATTTAAATATTCCCACGAAATTTGGCAAGAATATTCTGTAAAGGCAGAACTCAATATGGCGTATTATTAACAAAACTAATTTAGAGTAACTCACCATACTTGTCAAGTGAGGGTAATCTTTTGCACTCACCTCAATAAATGGAATATCATTGAAAAAATATTTCCAAATAAATGTTGGCTTTATTTTTCTTCCTGGGCTTCATTCTTATTGGAGGTTGAACAACGATATGGCTTGATTAATTTTTGAAGCAGTCGGTCTAAAGTCTGAGGTGGCATAGCAGCTAAATCACTACAGCAGGTTCTTTAAACAGGAGTTAACATAGCCTCCGGTGGTCTATTCCACGTTTTTTCCCATTATTTCCTTGTATAGTAAGATGTAGGACTTTTTGATTTCCCATTTTTTCCTATTTCCATTACGCCCAAAGTAAGTCAGCTTTCTATGCTTTATGATTTTCATAACCTCCGTTTTTTTTAAGTCTCTGTAGTATATTCACGCCAGGATATTATGAAAATACTATCCTGACTTGTGTCTGTTTCTGTGTTTTCTCTTTGTGGCATTATGTATCAGATTTCTGGTTTCTACGTCGTATAGTAGCACTGAAAATACGTAGCAGCGTACTATTCGAATTCACAGGCTCAAAATGAAATTTCTGTCCCACAGCACCTTACTCATTTTGAAGAAAGTTGAACGGGCCATTACAATGCAAGTCTTATTTCTTATGCATGACCTCAACTTTTATTAATCCAGCTTTAGTCCACTTTTTTGACGGCTTCTGTTCCATTTAAAAGTGTGTTATCACGATGAGACTTCTTGGAGATCAATATACAAGTTATTTTTGTTACATTTATATTCAGGCCCACGTTGTTACTATATTCATTGACCCGAGCGAGTAAGTAAGTCAAGGTTTGTTAACCATTTTACATTTTAAAGAACAAATTTTTCAAAATGTTGAGTTCTAAAGTGACCTACAATACATAATCATTCCATCCCCTCTTTCCTTTAACTTTTCATTCGTGTAATCGAAAACTTTGTAAGAATGATAGGTTTTGACTAGAGTTTTTAATTCAAAATAATTTCGATTTAGTTACATTAAAATTTGTTTTGAGATATAGACAACTAAGGAAAATTATTTAAATAAACACTTGGTTGGATTTATATTCATGTATATCTATTACGTATTACGTATTTATGAAATTTTCTAATGAAGTAAGATTGTATTAATGGATTTAAACCACATGAGACTTTATCCATTCATTCATTTTGTTAGAGTTGCAGCTATATATATTTTTATTGTAAATACATTACAGAGTTTCATGCTAGTATTTATATAAGTTTCTGCTGCTCAATATGCAAACGATAACTTACAGTGTTTAAACGCTATAAAGACAATTAAGCGTAGCTTTGTATAGTTGACACTGCGATTGGCTTAATTCTATCAGATAATTCTATCAGCTCTATGTTTTATTTTAAATACGACTCACAACTTTGTACCAGTATATATACCAAGTTCCTCAAGCATAATATGTAAACAACAATATCCAGTGTATTCATGCTATATAGATAATTAAAGGTGGCGTTGTAAAACAGACACTTCGACTTGCTTAATTCTGTCAACAGTAACGCTACCGCTGTATATTTTATTTCAAATATGAATCAAAATCACAATTTTGTATCAGTATTTATGTAAGTCGCTACTGCACAATATACTGTGTTAATGCTATAAAAATAAATAAGCGTGGCGTTGTAAAGCAGATACTTCGACCTTCTTTTCTGTTAATTCTGTCACATCAAGGTCTGTAAGTCCATATTTTATTTTAAATATACATTTGTGATACATTGCTTTCATATTATGATACACGATGATTTTGAATCAAGATTTATGCAAGCGGCCACTGATCACTGTACAAACATCAACATCAAGATACTTAAGCATAACGTTGTACAGCAGATATTTCGATGTTGTTTAATTCTGTCACTTCTGATTCTTTAGGTATATATTTTACTTTTAATATGTTTCACACTTTTAAGTAAGTATTTTTGCAAGTTATTACTGCTCAGCATGCAAACAACAACATCCCAGTGTGTTCACGCTATAAAGGTAATGAAGCGTGGCATTGTAAAGCACACTTCGCATTCTGTCCGTTGTGATCCTACAGCTGTTCATTATATTTGAAATGTGTATCACAATTTTAATTAGTATTTACGTTAGTTTTTATTGCTCAATACCCAAACAGCAACATCGAGTGTGTTAACGCTGTAAAGATAATGAAGCGAGGCGTTGTACAGTAGACACTTTCATTTTGCTTCTATCAACAGTGACTGAGTTATTTATTTTATTTTAAATATGTCGAACAATTTCATATCAGTATATATTCCAGTTGCTACTACTTAATATGCAAACAACAACACCCAGTGTCTTAACGCTATAAAGATAATTAGGCGTAGCGTTGTACAGTAGATACCTCGACTTTGCTTAATTCTGCCACTTCTGACTCTGTTGCTAATCGAATATACTCGTCTTTTACTTTAAATATGTCATAAAATGTTGTGTCAGTATTTATGCAAGCTCAATGTGCAAACAACATTAAAAAATAAACCATGGCGTTGTAGACTGTATAATTCAGTACCAGTTTTCAAATTACGATTATTGAGTATTTAGCAAATAATTATATTAATTTAAGTCATCGATTTTGTTTATTTCTTTCTCATTATTCCTTTCCTTGAATATTTGTTCATTTTTCATTTATTTTTTCAATATATTGACAATAAGTTATAAGTCGAGAAAATATATTTTACATTTATTTTTTCAATATATTGACAATAAGTTAAAAGTCGAGGAAATATATTTGAAATGCTACAAAAAGTGAATAGGTGGAAAAATACATAAAGAAACTTCAAGACGGTTTGGTCCGCGTTTCTAAAAATATTTATACAGCTAAACACCTTTATTTATCTTCTATTAGAATTGATATTAATAAATGTTAGTCTGCTTAAAAAAAATAAAAATCGTTTAGTCACCTATATAGAACGAATAAAAAGTGAATAGCTGGAAAAAAACATAAAGAAACTTCAAGACGGTTTGGTCCGCGTCTCTGAAAATATTTATACAGCTAAACGCCTTTATTTATCTTCTATTAGAATTGATATTAATAAATGTTAGTCTGCTTAAAAAAAAATAAAAATCGTTTAGTCACCTATAAAGAACGAATAAAAAGTGAATAGCTGGAAAAAAACATAAAGAAACTTCAAGACAGTTTGGTCCGCGTCTCTGAAAATATTTATACAGCTAAACGCCTTTATTTATCTTCTATTAGAATTGATATTAATAAATGTTAGTCTGCTTAAAAAAAAATAAAAATCGTTTAGTCACCTATAAAGAACGAATAAAAAGTGAATAGCTGGAAAAAAACATAAAGAAACTTCAAGACGGTTTGGTCCGCGTCTCTGAAAATATTTATACAGCTAAACGCCTTTATTTATCTTCTATTAGAATTGATATTAATAAATGTTAGTCTGCTTAAAAAAAATAAAAATCGTTTAGTCACCTATATAGAACGAATAAAAAGTGAATAGCTGGAAAAAAACATAAAGAAACTTCAAGACGGTTTGGTCCGCGTCTCTGAAAATATTTATACAGCTAAACGCCTTTATTTATCTTCTATTAGAATTGATATTAATAAATGTTAGTCTGCTTAAAAAAAAATAAAAATCGTTTAGTCACCTATAAAGAACGAATAAAAAGTGAATAGCTGGAAAAAAACATAAAGAAACTTCAAGACGGTTTGGTCCGCGTCTCTGAAAATATTTATACAGCTAAACACCTTTATTTATCTTCTATTAGAATTGATATTAATAAATGTTAGTCTGCTTAAAAAAAAATAAAAATCGTTTAGTCACCTATAAAGAACGAATAAAAAGTGAATAGCTGGAAAAAAACATAAAGAAACTTCAAGACGGTTTGGTCCGCGTCTCTGAAAATATTTATATAGCTAAACACCTTTATTTATCTTCTATTAGAATTGATATTAATAAATGTTAGTCTGCTTAAAAAAAAATAAAAATCGTTTAGTCACCTATAAAGAACGAATAAAAAGTGAATAGCTGGAAAAAAACATAAAGAAACTTCAAGACGGTTTGGTCCGCGTCTCTGAAAATATTTATACAGCTAAACACCTTTATTTATCTTCTATTAGAATTGATATTAATAAATGTTAGTCTGCTTAAAAAAAAATAAAAATCGTTTAGTCACCTATAAAGAACGAATAAAAAGTGAATAGCTGGAAAAAAACATAAAGAAACTTCAAGACGGTTTGGTCCGCGTCTCTGAAAATATTTATACAGCTAAACACCTTTATTTATCTTCTATTAGAATTGATATTAATAAATGTTAGTCTGCTTAAAAAAAAATAAAAATCGTTTAGTCACCTATAAAGAACGAATAAAAAGTGAATAGCTGGAAAAAAACATAAAGAAACTTCAAGACGGTTTGGTCCGCGTCTCTGAAAATATTTATACAGCTAAACACCTTTATTTATCTTCTATTAGAATTGATATTAATAAATGTTAGTCTGCTTAAAAAAAAATAAAAATCGTTTAGTCACCTATAAAGAACGAATAAAAAGTGAATAGCTGGAAAAAAACATAAAGAAACTTCAAGACGGTTTGGTCCGCGTCTCTGAAAATATTTATACAGCTAAACACCTTTATTTATCTTCTATTAGAATTGATATTAATAAATGTTAGTCTGCTTAAAAAAAAATAAAAATCGTTTAGTCACCTATAAAGAACGAATAAAAAGTGAATAGCTGGAAAAAAACATAAAGAAACTTCAAGACGGTTTGGTCCGCGTCTCTGAAAATATTTATACAGCTAAACACCTTTATTTATCTTCTATTAGAATTGATATTAATAAATGTTAGTCTGCTTAAAAAAAAATAAAAATCGTTTAGTCACCTATAAAGAACGAATAAAAAGTGAATAGCTGGAAAAAAACATAAAGAAACTTCAAGACGGTTTGGTCCGCGTCTCTGAAAATATTTATACAGCTAAACACCTTTATTTATCTTCTATTAGAATTGATATTAATAAATGTTAGTCTGCTTAAAAAAAAATAAAAATCGTTTAGTCACCTATAAAGAACGAATAAAAAGTGAATAGCTGGAAAAAAACATAAAGAAACTTCAAGACGGTTTGGTCCGCGTCTCTGAAAATATTTATACAGCTAAACACCTTTATTTATCTTCTATTAGAATTGATATTAATAAATGTTAGTCTGCTTAAAAAAAAATAAAAATCGTTTAGTCACCTATAAAGAACGAATAAAAAGTGAATAGCTGGAAAAAAACATAAAGAAACTTCAAGACGGTTTGGTCCGCGTCTCTGAAAATATTTATACAGCTAAACACCTTTATTTATCTTCTATTAGAATTGATATTAATAAATGTTAGTCTGCTTAAAAAAAAATAAAAATCGTTTAGTCACCTATAAAGAACGAATAAAAAGTGAATAGCTGGAAAAAAACATAAAGAAACTTCAAGACGGTTTGGTCCGCGTCTCTGAAAATATTTATACAGCTAAACACCTTTATTTATCTTCTATTAGAATTGATATTAATAAATGTTAGTCTGCTTAAAAAAAAATAAAAATCGTTTAGTCACCTATAAAGAACGAATAAAAAGTGAATAGCTGGAAAAAAAACATAAAGAAACTTCAAGACGGTTTGGTCCGCGTCTCTGAAAATATTTATACAGCTAAACACCTTTATTTATCTTCTATTAGAATTGATATTAATAAATGTTAGTCTGCTTAAAAAAAAATAAAAATCGTTTAGTCACCTATAAAGAACGAATAAAAAGTGAATAGCTGGAAAAAAACATAAAGAAACTTCAAGACGGTTTGGTCCGCGTCTCTGAAAATATTTATACAGCTAAACACCTTTATTTATCTTCTATTAGAATTGATATTAATAAATGTTAGTCTGCTTAAAAAAAAATAAAAATCGTTTAGTCACCTATAAAGAACGAATAAAAAGTGAATAGCTGGAAAAAAACATAAAGAAACTTCAAGACGGTTTGGTCCGCGTCTCTGAAAATATTTATACAGCTAAACACCTTTATTTATCTTCTATTAGAATTGATATTAATAAATGTTAGTCTGCTTAAAAAAAAATAAAAATCGTTTAGTCACCTATAAAGAACGAATAAAAAGTGAATAGCTGGAAAAAAACATAAAGAAACTTCAAGACGGTTTGGTCCGCGTCTCTGAAAATATTTATACAGCTAAACACCTTTATTTATCTTCTATTAGAATTGATATTAATAAATGTTAGTCTGCTTAAAAAAAAATAAAAATCGTTTAGTCACCTATAAAGAACGAATAAAAAGTGAATAGCTGGAAAAAAACATAAAGAAACTTCAAGACGGTTTGGTCCGCGTTTCTAAAAATATTTATACAGCTAAACACCTTTATTTATCTTCTATTAGAATTGATATTAATAAATGTTAGTCTGCTTAAAAAAAAATAAAAATCGTTTAGTCACCTATAAAGAACGAATAAAAAGTGAATAGCTGGAAAAAAACATAAAGAAACTTCAAGACGGTTTGGTCCGCGTCTCTGAAAATATTTATACAGCTAAACACCTTTATTTATCTTCTATTAGAATTGATATTAATAAATGTTAGTCTGCTTAAAAAAAAATAAAAATCGTTTAGTCACCTATAAAGAACGAATAAAAAGTGAATAGCTGGAAAAAAACATAAAGAAACTTCAAGACGGTTTGGTCCGCGTCTCTGAAAATATTTATACAGCTAAACACCTTTATTTATCTTCTATTAGAATTGATATTAATAAATGTTAGTCTGCTTAAAAAAAAATAAAAATCGTTTAGTCACCTATAAAGAACGAATAAAAAGTGAATAGCTGGAAAAAAACATAAAGAAACTTCAAGACGGTTTGGTCCGCGTCTCTGAAAATATTTATACAGCTAAACACCTTTATTTATCTTCTATTAGAATTGATATTAATAAATGTTAGTCTGCTTAAAAAAAAATAAAAATCGTTTAGTCACCTATAAAGAACGAATAAAAAGTGAATAGCTGGAAAAAAACATAAAGAAACTTCAAGACGGTTTGGTCCGCGTCTCTGAAAATATTTATACAGCTAAACACCTTTATTTATCTTCTATTAGAATTGATATTAATAAATGTTAGTCTGCTTAAAAAAAAATAAAAATCGTTTAGTCACCTATAAAGAACGAATAAAAAGTGAATAGCTGGAAAAAAACATAAAGAAACTTCAAGACAGTTTGGTCCGCGTTTCTAAAAATATTTATACAGCTAAACACCTTTATTTATCTTCTATTAGAATTGATATTAATAAATGTTAGTCTGCTTAAAAAAAAATAAAAATCGTTTAGTCACCTATAAAGAACGAATAAAAAGTGAATAGCTGGAAAAAAACATAAAGAAACTTCAAGACAGTTTGGTCCGCGTTTCTAAAAATATTTATACAGCTAAACACCTTTATTTATCTTCTATTAGAATTGATATTAATAAATGTTAGTCTGCTTAAAAAAAAATAAAAATCGTTTAGTCACCTATAAAGAACGAATAAAAAGTGAATAGCTGGAAAAAAACATAAAGAAACTTCAAGACGGTTTGGTCCGCGTCTCTGAAAATATTTATACAGCTAAACACCTTTATTTATCTTCTATTAGAATTGATATTAATAAATGTTAGTCTGCTTAAAAAAAAATAAAAATCGTTTAGTCACCTATAAAGAACGAATAAAAAGTGAATAGCTGGAAAAAAACATAAAGAAACTTCAAGACGGTTTGGTCCGCGTCTCTGAAAATATTTATACAGCTAAACACCTTTATTTATCTTCTATTAGAATTGATATTAATAAATGTTAGTCTGCTTAAAAAAAAATAAAAATCGTTTAGTCACCTATAAAGAACGAATAAAAAGTGAATAGCTGGAAAAAAACATAAAGAAACTTCAAGACAGTTTGGTCCGCGTTTCTAAAAATATTTATACAGCTAAACACCTTTATTTATCTTCTATTAGAATTGATATTAATAAATGTTAGTCTGCTTAAAAAAAAATAAAAATCGTTTAGTCACCTATAAAGAACGAATAAAAAGTGAATAGCTGGAAAAAAACATAAAGAAACTTCAAGACAGTTTGGTCCGCGTTTCTAAAAATATTTATACAGCTAAACACCTTTATTTATCTTCTATTAGAATTGATATTAATAAATGTTAGTCTGCTTAAAAAAAAATAAAAATCGTTTAGTCACCTATAAAGAACGAATAAAAAGTGAATAGCTGGAAAAAAACATAAAGAAACTTCAAGACGGTTTGGTCCGCGTCTCTGAAAATATTTATACAGCTAAACACCTTTATTTATCTTCTATTAGAATTGATATTAATAAATGTTAGTCTGCTTAAAAAAAAATAAAAATCGTTTAGTCACCTATAAAGAACGAATAAAAAGTGAATAGCTGGAAAAAAACATAAAGAAACTTCAAGACGGTTTGGTCCGCGTCTCTGAAAATATTTATACAGCTAAACACCTTTATTTATCTTCTATTAGAATTGATATTAATAAATGTTAGTCTGCTTAAAAAAAAATAAAAATCGTTTAGTCACCTATAAAGAACGAATAAAAAGTGAATAGCTGGAAAAAAACATAAAGAAACTTCAAGACGGTTTGGTCCGCGTCTCTGAAAATATTTATACAGCTAAACACCTTTATTTATCTTCTATTAGAATTGATATTAATAAATGTTAGTCTGCTTAAAAAAAAATAAAAATCGTTTAGTCACCTATAAAGAACGAATAAAAAGTGAATAGCTGGAAAAAAACATAAAGAAACTTCAAGACGGTTTGGTCCGCGTCTCTGAAAATATTTATACAGCTAAACACCTTTATTTATCTTCTATTAGAATTGATATTAATAAATGTTAGTCTGCTTAAAAAAAAATAAAAATCGTTTAGTCACCTATAAAGAACGAATAAAAAGTGAATAGCTGGAAAAAAACATAAAGAAACTTCAAGACGGTTTGGTCCGCGTCTCTGAAAATATTTATACAGCTAAACACCTTTATTTATCTTCTATTAGAATTGATATTAATAAATGTTAGTCTGCTTAAAAAAAAATAAAAATCGTTTAGTCACCTATAAAGAACGAATAAAAAGTGAATAGCTGGAAAAAAACATAAAGAAACTTCAAGACGGTTTGGTCCGCGTCTCTGAAAATATTTATACAGCTAAACACCTTTATTTATCTTCTATTAGAATTGATATTAATAAATGTTAGTCTGCTTAAAAAAAAATAAAAATCGTTTAGTCACCTATAAAGAACGAATAAAAAGTGAATAGCTGGAAAAAAACATAAAGAAACTTCAAGACGGTTTGGTCCGCGTCTCTGAAAATATTTATACAGCTAAACACCTTTATTTATCTTCTATTAGAATTGATATTAATAAATGTTAGTCTGCTTAAAAAAAAATAAAAATCGTTTAGTCACCTATAAAGAACGAATAAAAAGTGAATAGCTGGAAAAAAACATAAAGAAACTTCAAGACAGTTTGGTCCGCGTTTCTAAAAATATTTATACAGCTAAACACCTTTATTTATCTTCTATTAGAATTGATATTAATAAATGTTAGTCTGCTTAAAAAAAAATAAAAATCGTTTAGTCACCTATAAAGAACGAATAAAAAGTGAATAGCTGGAAAAAAACATAAAGAAACTTCAAGACAGTTTGGTCCGCGTTTCTAAAAATATTTATACAGCTAAACACCTTTATTTATCTTCTATTAGAATTGATATTAATAAATGTTAGTCTGCTTAAAAAAAAATAAAAATCGTTTAGTCACCTATAAAGAACGAATAAAAAGTGAATAGCTGGAAAAAAACATAAAGAAACTTCAAGACGGTTTGGTCCGCGTCTCTGAAAATATTTATACAGCTAAACACCTTTATTTATCTTCTATTAGAATTGATATTAATAAATGTTAGTCTGCTTAAAAAAAAATAAAAATCGTTTAGTCACCTATAAAGAACGAATAAAAAGTGAATAGCTGGAAAAAAACATAAAGAAACTTCAAGACGGTTTGGTCCGCGTCTCTGAAAATATTTATACAGCTAAACACCTTTATTTATCTTCTATTAGAATTGATATTAATAAATGTTAGTCTGCTTAAAAAAAAATAAAAATCGTTTAGTCACCTATAAAGAACGAATAAAAAGTGAATAGCTGGAAAAAAACATAAAGAAACTTCAAGACAGTTTGGTCCGCGTTTCTAAAAATATTTATACAGCTAAACACCTTTATTTATCTTCTATTAGAATTGATATTAATAAATGTTAGTCTGCTTAAAAAAAAATAAAAATCGTTTAGTCACCTATAAAGAACGAATAAAAAGTGAATAGCTGGAAAAAAACATAAAGAAACTTCAAGACAGTTTGGTCCGCGTTTCTAAAAATATTTATACAGCTAAACACCTTTATTTATCTTCTATTAGAATTGATATTAATAAATGTTAGTCTGCTTAAAAAAAAATAAAAATCGTTTAGTCACCTATAAAGAACGAATAAAAAGTGAATAGCTGGAAAAAAACATAAAGAAACTTCAAGACGGTTTGGTCCGCGTCTCTGAAAATATTTATACAGCTAAACACCTTTATTTATCTTCTATTAGAATTGATATTAATAAATGTTAGTCTGCTTAAAAAAAAATAAAAATCGTTTAGTCACCTATAAAGAACGAATAAAAAGTGAATAGCTGGAAAAAAACATAAAGAAACTTCAAGACGGTTTGGTCCGCGTCTCTGAAAATATTTATACAGCTAAACACCTTTATTTATCTTCTATTAGAATTGATATTAATAAATGTTAGTCTGCTTAAAAAAAAATAAAAATCGTTTAGTCACCTATAAAGAACGAATAAAAAGTGAATAGCTGGAAAAAAACATAAAGAAACTTCAAGACGGTTTGGTCCGCGTCTCTGAAAATATTTATACAGCTAAACACCTTTATTTATCTTCTATTAGAATTGATATTAATAAATGTTAGTCTGCTTAAAAAAAAATAAAAATCGTTTAGTCACCTATAAAGAACGAATAAAAAGTGAATAGCTGGAAAAAAACATAAAGAAACTTCAAGACGGTTTGGTCCGCGTCTCTGAAAATATTTATACAGCTAAACACCTTTATTTATCTTCTATTAGAATTGATATTAATAAATGTTAGTCTGCTTAAAAAAAAATAAAAATCGTTTAGTCACCTATAAAGAACGAATAAAAAGTGAATAGCTGGAAAAAAACATAAAGAAACTTCAAGACGGTTTGGTCCGCGTCTCTGAAAATATTTATACAGCTAAACACCTTTATTTATCTTCTATTAGAATTGATATTAATAAATGTTAGTCTGCTTAAAAAAAAATAAAAATCGTTTAGTCACCTATAAAGAACGAATAAAAAGTGAATAGCTGGAAAAAAACATAAAGAAACTTCAAGACGGTTTGGTCCGCGTCTCTGAAAATATTTATACAGCTAAACACCTTTATTTATCTTCTATTAGAATTGATATTAATAAATGTTAGTCTGCTTAAAAAAAAATAAAAATCGTTTAGTCACCTATAAAGAACGAATAAAAAGTGAATAGCTGGAAAAAAACATAAAGAAACTTCAAGACGGTTTGGTCCGCGTCTCTAAAAATATTTATACAGCTAAACACCTTTATTTATCTTCTATTAGAATTGATATTAATAAATGTTAGTCTGCTTAAAAAAAAATAAAAATCGTTTAGTCACCTATAAAGAACGAATAAAAAGTGAATAGCTGGAAAAAAACATAAAGAAACTTCAAGACGGTTTGGTCCGCGTCTCTAAAAATATTTATACAGCTAAACACCTTTATTTATCTTCTATTAGAATTGATATTAATAAATGTTAGTCTGCTTAAAAAAAAATAAAAATCGTTTAGTCACCTATAAAGAACGAATAAAAAGTGAATAGCTGGAAAAAAACATAAAGAAACTTCAAGACGGTTTGGTCCGCGTCTCTGAAAATATTTATACAGCTAAACACCTTTATTTATCTTCTATTAGAATTGATATTAATAAATGTTAGTCTGCTTAAAAAAAAATAAAAATCGTTTAGTCACCTATAAAGAACGAATAAAAAGTGAATAGCTGGAAAAAAACATAAAGAAACTTCAAGACAGTTTGGTCCGCGTTTCTAAAAATATTTATACAGCTAAACACCTTTATTTATCTTCTATTAGAATTGATATTAATAAATGTTAGTCTGCTTAAAAAAAAATAAAAATCGTTTAGTCACCTATAAAGAACGAATAAAAAGTGAATAGCTGGAAAAAAACATAAAGAAACTTCAAGACGGTTTGGTCCGCGTCTCTAAAAATATTTATACAGCTAAACACCTTTATTTATCTTCTATTAGAATTGATATTAATAAATGTTAGTCTGCTTAAAAAAAAATAAAAATCGTTTAGTCACCTATAAAGAACGAATAAAAAGTGAATAGCTGGAAAAAAACATAAAGAAACTTCAAGACGGTTTGGTCCGCGTCTCTGAAAATATTTATACAGCTAAACACCTTTATTTATCTTCTATTAGAATTGATATTAATAAATGTTAGTCTGCTTAAAAAAAAATAAAAATCGTTTAGTCACCTATAAAGAACGAATAAAAAGTGAATAGCTGGAAAAAAACATAAAGAAACTTCAAGACGGTTTGGTCCGCGTCTCTGAAAATATTTATACAGCTAAACACCTTTATTTATCTTCTATTAGAATTGATATTAATAAATGTTAGTCTGCTTAAAAAAAAATAAAAATCGTTTAGTCACCTATAAAGAACGAATAAAAAGTGAATAGCTGGAAAAAAACATAAAGAAACTTCAAGACGGTTTGGTCCGCGTCTCTGAAAATATTTATACAGCTAAACACCTTTATTTATCTTCTATTAGAATTGATATTAATAAATGTTAGTCTGCTTAAAAAAAAATAAAAATCGTTTAGTCACCTATAAAGAACGAATAAAAAGTGAATAGCTGGAAAAAAACATAAAGAAACTTCAAGACGGTTTGGTCCGCGTCTCTGAAAATATTTATACAGCTAAACACCTTTATTTATCTTCTATTAGAATTGATATTAATAAATGTTAGTCTGCTTAAAAAAAAATAAAAATCGTTTAGTCACCTATAAAGAACGAATAAAAAGTGAATAGCTGGAAAAAAACATAAAGAAACTTCAAGACGGTTTGGTCCGCGTCTCTGAAAATATTTATACAGCTAAACACCTTTATTTATCTTCTATTAGAATTGATATTAATAAATGTTAGTCTGCTTAAAAAAAAATAAAAATCGTTTAGTCACCTATAAAGAACGAATAAAAAGTGAATAGCTGGAAAAAAACATAAAGAAACTTCAAGACAGTTTGGTCCGCGTTTCTAAAAATATTTATACAGCTAAACACCTTTATTTATCTTCTATTAGAATTGATATTAATAAATGTTAGTCTGCTTAAAAAAAAATAAAAATCGTTTAGTCACCTATATAGAACGAATAAAAAGTGAATAGTTGGAAAAATACATAAAGAAACTTCAAGACAGTTTGGTCCGCGTTTCTAAAAATATTTATACAGATAAACACCTTTATTTATCTTCTATTAGAATTGATATTAATAAATGTTAGTCTACTTGCTTCAAAAAATTAAGAACCGTTTAGTCACCTATATAGAACGAATAAAAAGTGAATAGCTGGAAAAATACATAAAGAAACTTCAAGACAGTTTGGTCCGCGTTTCTAAAAATATTTATACAGATAAACACCTTTATTTATCTTCTATTAGAATTGATATTAATAAATGTTAGTCTACTTGCTTCAAAAAATTAAGAACCGTTTAGTCACTCACATAGAACGAATAAAAAGTAAATAGTTGGAAGAATACATAAAGAACCTTCAAGACGGTTTGCTCCGCGTTTCTGAAAATATTATATGCGGCAGAAAAACGACATTCTACTGGTTAAAGTCGCATGGCTAGTTTTCTGAGCATATCTCACCGTAAAACACGCATAAATGTTTGGATAACAAATATTTTTTTACTCAGTTTAGAAACGTCGATTATACTATTTATCAAACAGTTTGTAAAACAATATCCGCTTGAATGTAATCGCGATTTGACTGCAAGTAACTTCTAAATATTTAAGTAATGTAAAAATAGAATCTTTTAAAGTTAAATCATATTACATTTTCGACATAGCCACATGTAAGTATTTATTTTTACGCCTCACCTTATAGATTTAGTAAAACAATGTTGATAAAATTATAGCTTTTAAGTTTGGACAACATTATCGACCAGACGTTCGAGAATTAAAAAAATAAACTATTTATTTGCAAGATAACCACTTATTTAGAATTATTAAATAATTACATATTTTCGTCAGACCACAACACTTATACACAGCAGCGAAACGTTAGGTGCGTATAATAATGCTTGTGAAAGATAAAAAAAGCCTCTTCAACTGAGTATAACACCCAGGGGCATGACATAACATTAATCCAACACCAATAAATTATAAAGTAATATAGTTATCAAGTAATTTAACAAAATGCATGGTTAGGAGCAACGTTTTAACTAGGAGTGAACTAGATGAACCGACTAGGCCTGCAATTAGTCAGTAAGAATATTGGCTACAAGTTTAATTTTATTTTAACTTTTTTTTAACCTTTCTCAAGAAGTGAACATATGTATGTTCGCGAGAAAGCAAATTATTTAAGTTTATCTTAGTTTACTTTAGATGTAATGAAACTATTAATTAAACTGGAACCGTTTTGATCTCGTTTTGAAACTTTTTTCTGTAACACTATATTTAGTACTTAATTATTGTCAAATAAGATATTGTCAAGCGAGTGACAAATAATGCCTTTGGTTTTTCTTTTTTAGAAAAACTAACGAAACCGTTTGTGTGATCGAAATGGGGTTATACGTTTTAGATTGTTATTAGCTTATATTTTAATAGACCATCGTAATTTTAGCATTAACTTTAGATCATCAAGTGAGTGACAAATAATGCATATTTTGATTGTCAAGTGAGTGACAATAAATAAAAGTTGATTGTGAAGTAAGTGACAAATAATGCCTGTGTTTTTGAGAAAGGTTAGTGAAACCATTTGTGGGATCGAAATGGAGTTATAAGTTTTAGATTGTTATTAACTTCTATTTTAATAAGCGATTATAATTTTAGCAATAACTTTAGATTGTCAAGTGAGTGACAAATTTTTCATATGTTGATTGTCAAGTAAGTGACAATAAATAAGAGTTGATTGTGAAGTAAGTGACAAATAATGCATATTTTTTTTTGAGAAAAACTAGTGAAATCATTTGTGAGATCGAAATGGAGTTATAGGTTTTAGATTGTTTTTAGCTTATATTTTAATAGGCAATTCTAATTTTAGCATTAACCTTGAATAATAGTGTGATTTCGATAAAGATTAGTTAAATTTATACACCATACATTTATATTAATCAAGACACACATCAACAAGATTATATTGAAAGCTTAAAATCGGCTCGCACAACCAATCAACTAACTCGAATCCACTGTCAAATACGGATTTACAAAATTTCATAATATTTACAGAAACACATTGGCTGCCAGATTATTCGTTTAATATTTTATTTTAATTAAGACCTCACATGTTGAACGGCGAAATGATTTATGCCGGCAACAAGCAGAAGTTACCCATCAAACATTTGCAAATAACCCGTCTAAGTAAACAGCAGATTCTTTCGAATTATAAATGCAAATTTCGCATTAATATTCATTGCCCGATAGCACTGTTAGAGACAAAACCGACCGGACCTCAACTTCATAATGTACTCGTATATTCGATACAAAAACAACGCTAAAGTTTTAATCTTCGCAACCGTTATGCTAAACGATTAAGCCGAATATATTAGCGAAGTCGTAAATAACGACGTGGACCAAATTACACTATCTCCTATCGATAATAAATAATTACACACCGTATCGGGTTGGACATCGGCAATAGGCATGAATTCTCGATAAAAGTCACGCAGAACAAGGCCTAATGAGATTATAAAATGGATATTGTAAATTTAACACATTAAAATGATTAGTTGAAGTTGAAGGGTAATAAATACCTTGGCAAAAGTTATTTGGCGAAAGCTCGTTAAATTATTTTTGGGTTTGAGGTGGGGTTATAAGTTTTATGTTGTTGCTACAAGACTGTATCTTAAGCTACTGAGGTCTAGAAAAAAATAGAGTTGGTAGATTTAGAAATAACAAAATAAATATATAGAATGAATAAAAATTATAGAATATATCGATAGTAAGATCCAGGATCCAGGCGGTTTTTTATTTATATTTATTGTATATAAGCCGAATAAAAAAATAGTCATTGATTACATTTAGATGGATGTTTAGTTTTTTTAACCCTAAATGTCATACAAGACGTAATCAACTTTGATATAACTTGAATTATGTATGTGCAAAGCAAATGAATCTTCTTACGTAAGTAACGTGCTTATGTAACGTGCGGGCCACGCATTCTCGTACTTTGAAAATTGAATGAAAAACATTTTGCAGAAATTACCTGACAAAGACATTTGTCCAAATATTCACTTTAATTTTTCCAACACTATCGCTACGGAACATGCAAGTTTTGGAAAGCACCTCGATACATGCTGGGCTTGTAACTATTTCATCACGTTTAATTTTTTCCAATAAGAGAGTCGTAAACGTTATTTTTCATACTATGGACTTTTTAAAGACTTTTTAATACAAAGCAAGCGGTGGGAAGAACACATCTGGACGGACAAGTCTCACAAAACGAATATGGACCTTTGTGGTTATGGTAGGTATCTTTATCCTGTTGCATCTTAGTCCTGTTATTTAATTTTAAGCCTTCAAAGTTTTGCAACTCTTGCGTGACACTTCCCGCAAAATCTTTATATGTTTCAAGGAATTAAAGATACCATTATTTGCCTGACTGTCTTTGAAGAAATAGGATCTGATTATGCTTTAGACGATATGGTTGTCGAGATCGTCTTTTTAGGTTAGTCAAAAATCAATGTAAATATAGTGTTGGTGTTTGCAAAATATTATTGCCCCTAGGTATTTCTAAAGTTGATAACTTTCAAGTCAGATTTCTATGAAGTATATCGCTTTGTAATGATACATTTTTGAACAAATGATAGAATAATGATGGTTTTAATTGTGCTTTATAACGATATAAAGTTTAATTTACAGAGGATAAAATTTTATTTTAAAACAGAAAATATATTTACCGTTGACTGGGATTTGATTTAATTAATTAAGTAGTATTATTACCCTTAGAAAATATACAACAGTATTATAACTTAGAAATACGATACATTTAGCTATCGAAGTTTCACCAATTACTGTTTCACGCCTGTTTATCTATGCTTATAATAAAATAGTAACAGAGTGAATTCTATATATTGAAAATATTTAAAAAAAGTAATTGGTTTAGCAACAAAACATTCTTTAAAATGTTTGTCTGTCTGCATGTTCATTTGAGCGGGCATTATAGAAATCTACTGGATGGATTATGGTATGATAATAGCATATGGTTTTATAATAGTATGACAATAGTTTGGTACGATAATAGAAGCAACATACAAGAGAAAAAAAAATTGTTTTTTTCCAATTACACGCTAACGATATCGTAAACAAAATTTAATGTATACTTTTTATATTTTTAATTTATTGTTATCTCCATAAATTAAAAGTACGAAAATAGGGTCTACTGACATATATCCGTCCCCAAATAATAGATAAATGACTAACCTGATTCCGGTGATCCTTTTTACCTGAAACAAAAAAATGGTCTTAATGAATATAAATACGGTCCAGTTTAAAATCGGATAAAAGGAAAATATTGATGGGAGGTTAGTTTTATTCTTAGTGACATGAGTAACAAACACTCAATCATTGAAGTAAATAGATGTTGTTAATTCACATACGTCACTGAGATAATAATTTAGCCAGTAATACAATTTTTATAAAAGTTCATTTAACGTTTTTTTTACCATAAAAAACTAGGAATGAAGATCGTCTGACCACATGAGTCATTGCTTTACTCCTAGAATATATTCATTGGAGAAGGACATATATTATAAAATGATCATCGAGTATGACGGACCGCTAGCGTCGGTATCCTATTAATTAGTTAAAAGTCCAGTTATTTTGAAGATTTGCATAAAAAATAACAGTACATTTTTTCTAATGAATTTCTTAGATAAACTAATTCGATAATTATTGAATTTTCTCTTAAGGGGGATTCCCCTTTAAAAGAAAAATAAGAATAATCCTAATCTTCAGAATTATACATAGAAATTAAGTACTTAACACGTTCGCGAACAATGATTGCTATAAAAGTTATTGAAGTCATGGTATTTCAGCACATTAGTAGAAACAAAGCTATGAAGTAGATAGTCATGAAATACTTCTGGTCTTCTGTAAATAATCCGCGGTCAACTATAAAAAACAAAACTGTAGAAGTGCACTAAATTGCTGTATATGCAATCACGATCATAATAGTGACTAATCCTTCGTAATCATGATACAAGTCGAAGTCATAATTCAATGCACCTAACTAGAGCGTATACATATAGCCTGTAGCCCTTCCCTATTTTTTGCACATTGACCAACGCAATATTGTGAGATGCTTCCAGTCTTGACAATTTTAGTAATCTGTACCAAAATGGTACAAAATGAACTCTTTGTTGATATTTGTCGGTCTGTATTTCATGCCTATTTTTTTTGAAACAATATATGATACCAATTTGAAAATTAGTATAGTTATAAAAATCTCCTTATAAAAAAAAGAGAAAAATAGAAAATTATTTTTCTCCGTCTGAACATAAAAAACAAGGAGTCGAAAGATTGTATTTTGGTCAACACGTTGAGGGCAGTGCACACGAAAGTTCGTTATTGGAACATTATAAAGTATTTTTCTTTCAAAAAATTGGCGTATTTACTTCAATTGCTTGCTCATATATAAAGATTATTTATTTTTCTACTAAAATTTTAAAAATTATTATTTTTGTCCTTTTCGGAAGTCAGTTTCCAAGAAAACGAAATGAATCGTCCAAAAATCTTGAGAAATCTTTTTCAGCCATAAAATTACGTTGCTCAATTAATTATCTCTAGTATGGAACCATCGGTCTATAAGTTCGACTCGCATTTGGCGGTTTTTACTGCTCTATTGACCGCTACGGGAAAGCGATTGGGAAATTGCTCAGTAGTTCGCGATTGATCATTAGTTAGTATGTTGTTAAATCGAATTGGCGTATGTATGTGTTTTTGTGCCATTTACTACGTAAATAGTACAAAAATAAAACAGAAAAACAGTCGTTAAACACATTTGTTTTTATAGTACTTGCAAATGTCCAACACTTTAGATCAGTCTGTGAGCTGGATATGCAGTTATTAAGGAACTTGGGCATATAGAAATATTAATACTATTTTGTATTTAAACAATTTATGTTTCGTTACGCCGAAATATTTTTTTAATGCGAAGTTATTTAAATGTGATATTCGACGCTATATCTATAAAAAAAACCGTGACAACACAAGTACTATTTGAAATCTGTTACTTTCTTATTGTTCTGCTCGTCTGTATATTTTTAATGAATCTTTAGTTTCTTGAAATCATATTTATGTGTATATATACTAGCATCATCTATATACACAAATGGTAGCAAAAAGCCGTATAATCATTTCTGAGAATTAAAATATCATCTCCAATTTTGAAAGTTTAAATAAGCCTTTCCGTTTTAGATCAAAAACAATGAGGTTTCACACCGATCCATCTTCTGAATGCTTATCTTCCGCCAATCACGAGAACAAATGAATAGATTTTAAAATTGTTGTGCAGAACTTTGTCTGCCATATAAAAAGAGCATATTTGCATTTGGAAATTGTCAGAATTTAATGAACGAAACGATAGCATAAAAATATGTCATCTCTTAGCAGATTTATTGCTGCAAAATATGTACGTATATTTGTCACTGATTTTTTTTATTGTGCCTGTTCATTATGTTTTAATCTTTCGTCCTTATAGTGTTATTAATTTTTCCATAAATAACTTTTATTGTTTTTTATGTAACCTAATCATTCTTGATATTTAGCTGGCTCATAAGGTAGTGAATGATACTCAAATGTGAACTTTTTGTTAAAATATACATTAATTATGCGCTCGGCAGCCCGCAGGCAACCATTCCACAACCGTTCGCTTACCATAAGATATTTACATAAAGCATTTCGAGTCACAATTCATATCCCTCTAACTCTAGGCCTATTTAATTTACATAATTAAAACTACACATATGCAAGGAAGTGATAGACATAAGTTCGACGAGTAGTTAATCAATTAATGAAACGATTAAATAACGGTTTTTAGGAAACGAATCTCATAAAATACTGAAACTTTTATATAATTAGTATATTATAGAGTATTACACATAGTTGATAAAACGTGTAACTCTTAATAATATAGTTGCTTCCGATACAATAGAATTTGTAGGTACCTTCTAGGGTTCCACGCTCAAAGGATGCCAACGGGATCCTATTACTAAACCTTTGCCGTCCGTCTGTCCATCTGTCTGCCTTTTTGTCACAAGCCGTATCTTTTGAACCGTAATAGAAAGACACTTCAAATTTTCACAGAATAAGTCAGATCCCAAGAGGGGGTCCTTGTGCAATTAATCTTAAATAAATGCATTTTCGTTTTTTTGGTCCTGCGCCACAGACAGGCATACCATTTGGTTTCATTCTCTATAGTATAACAATAAATAATAAAATATAGGTTAATAAGCTTATAACTTAAAACATTAGAAGGATGGAACAAAATATGATATATCAGATGTAATTTATTATTTTACAGATATTTACGAATTATGTTATCTTTTTATTTACCAAAGAATTAGTGTTAATATTGTGCGGTGGTACGGAACCCTTCGTATGCGAGTTTGACTCTCACTTAGTCGCTTTTTTCTAAATTAGAGAGTCACAGAAAGTGGCAGCGTAACTTGATTCTTGTAAGAAAGCATATTACTAGTTGGTTATGTGTGTCGCCGTGCGGTGAGATAAAATTATCACGTAGCATTGACGGTAAAGGATTATGCATTAAACACTGTACTGTCCTAATGGATTAGATGTGTTTGTCGTTATTTTGTTTGTTACCGCAGCCTGGTGGTAAGCGTTCCATACCTATTTATTTAAAGTCTATGTTGTCTTTGAATGAATGAATCTTATCTGGTCGCATTTTTTGTATTATAATAAAAGGTAAATTTGTAAAAGGGTAGTGCTATTATATAATTTTCGGATTACATTTATTGAAGACGCAATGGTTATTTATTTTAATGATCATCATACCTTGGACCTTTTTTTTCTTGGAACAGTTTCCTTATACATACGGTTCAACAAGCTTCATGCTAACACCATCCATAAGCACACATACTTTAAATCACGGGCGCTTTATACCAGTAAGACTAATCAGTAACCATTCAATTTTATTTATAATGTAGCACTCGCAAGATGTAGTTTTCTCTAATACAACCCGCCGCTTCTATCCAATGAAAATTCCATAAAATAAATTTTCCTACATAATTTTTTAACAAATCTGTATAATCCGTCTTGAGTTTAATAGCATTTTATGCTTCTGACTATTACGACGACGTCATAGCTTATTTAAAATTCCAATATTTTGCAATATTCACCTATATTTCGTGGGCTCATATTGATTAATATGGGGTATTGCGAGACGCGTCTAGTCTGAATTTTTTTTTCTGTCCGTTGACTGCTTCAGGAATACGATTATGGAGTTGATACTTCACGATCGATCACTAGTTAGGGCAATGTCAATTTATATTAATGCTTTTTCCGCCTTCTCTGTTTAATCTTGGTATTATATTTAGTCTTCAAACAATTTATATTTGTGACACATAGAAATATTGAATGTGGTGAGTAATGCTGTAAATTGTTTTAATAAAAAAATAAGTATAGTTTGGAGTAAATAAATAAATAATATATTTACATTAGCATGCTTAGTAAATTCTATTGCAGACTATACATTATCAAACTGATACAAAATTGCATTTAATCGACTTGATCTGTTATAAGATTGATACAAATTTCTATTAAGTTCAGACCATCATCTATCAATTATGCAATTTTTGTAAAATTCGTTTGATTACCCCAATCGTTGCAATTTTTGTAAAATTCGTTTGATTACCCCAATCGTTGCAATTTTTGCAAAATTCGTTTGATTACCCCAATCGTTGCATTTTTTGTAAAATTCGTTTGATTACCCCAATCGTTGCAATTTTTGTAAAATTCGTTTGATTACCCCAATCGTTGCAATTTTTGCAAAATTCGTTTGATTACCCCAATCGTTGCAATTTTTGCAAAATTCGTTTGATTACCCCAATCGTTGCAATTTTTGTAAAATTCGTTTGATTACCCCAATCGTTGCAATTTTTGCAAAATTCGTTTGATTACCCCAATCGTTGCAATTTTTGTAAAATTCGTTTGATTACCCCAATCGTTGCAATTTTTACAAAATTCGTTTGATTACCCCAATCGTTGCAATTTTTGCAAAATTCGTTTGATTACCCCAATCGTTGCAATTTTTGCAAAATTCGTTTGATTACCCCAATCGTTGCAATTTTTGTAAAATTCGTTTGATTACCCCAATCGTTGCAATTTTTGTAAAATTCGTTTGATTACCCCAATCGTTGCAATTTTTGCAAAATTCGTTTGATTACCCCAATCGTTGCAATTTTTGTAAAATTCGTTTGATTACCCCAATCGTTGCAATTTTTACAAAATTCGTTTGATTACCCCAATCGTTGCAATTTTTGCAAAATTCGTTTGATTACCCCAATCGTTGCAATTTTTGCAAAATTCGTTTGATTACCCCAATCGTTGCAATTTTTGTAAAATTCGTTTGATTACCCCAATCGTTGCAATTTTTACAAAATTCGTTTGACTCGAAAGATGTCGATACTTGTAAGATAACCATAAATTTGTACCTAAACAGGGAAACCTTGATCCGTATAATATATTTTTACCCTTTATGTTTTCTGTGGCCTTTCGTTTTTATTCTTTGGCCTGGCCTTTCACTCGTTCTTTTCCAAAAATGTTAGATTCTGTTATTTTCGAGATTTTGATAAAAAAAATTTTTCCCGAAAAATTAAAATGTTATTTTGCACCCTATAAATTTTTTAATCAAATAATAAACCAACAACATATTAAATTGAATTTGTTTAGTTATCAATAACTCATTTGATTTCTTTCAATTATTTTTTTACAAGTTATAAGCGTTCAAAATTAAGAGCATAAGTTTTATAATCTTCCAACAATGTTTAAAATATTATCATCATATTCACTGCTATTGCATCATAAAAAAACAAAAATTTGTCTTGGTTGTTTACTTTTTATCTCCATATAATCCGAAAGGGTTATATGGAGACAAAAAGTTAACGCTAATTTTTTAACATTTTATTATATTAATATCTCAGAAAAACTGTATTAATTTTCTTCATCTATTATTAACAAATTAAAAAGTTCAGATTTTATAATTCCGTCTTGGAAATTATTTCACGACCATTCAGTTGTAACTACAGAATCACGGCCGTATCAGTTAGTTTTTAAAACTTTTAAAAATAACCAGTAAAATTAATTTAGTTTATGTAAGAAGCGACGCTTCAATCATTTAATTTTCCCCTAAAAAATATATTCTAATTTACCCTAAGCAGATCATTTTTGTTTACAATATAATGAAACAGAATAAAGACATTTGTAATCATAAATTTTTATAAACAATAATTTATATTCATTTCATTTCTCTGAACTTATTAATTGAGTGGTAGATGTTTGTAAATATTATAAAGTTGATTAGATGGAGGCAAAATATAAAACTTGTATAAAATAAAAAGGAAATATTGCGTAAATCTAAAATATGAAAATAATATGTACAGAATATCGATATATGTCAAGAAAATCGAAACGGTACACCACTCGATATGTAGAGAAAGCACGATCAAAATCGATACAAAATATAATATAAATATAAGTTAATTCTACATTTTATAAATGACGCTGAATTCTTCTTTACAAGAACCGTACAGTGTAATTAATGTTACATCACTAAGAAATAGAGTAACAAGTGAAGTCCAAACTATTCAACAAGAACTTTTATACATATCCTATAATTCTTTACAACATATCTTCATTTAATTAAACTTTCAATTTCTTCAATTTAACCTTCTATGTCTTCGTATTAAAATCGGGTTGAATAGTACTGCCAAAACCGTAGTCAAAGTATTTGCGAAATATAATAAATAAAATAATTTTAAGTGCCAATACCAGGGATGCTTCAAATAACTTCGATTATGTTAAGTATACCTTACAACCTGTAAACACCATAGCTAGCAAACCGAAACACTATAATATTTATGTATATATCTCATCAAATTCACTTAATAATGGTGAATTTGAGAAACTTACAATTTTTCTAGAGATAAACTAACTTGTATTAAAGTTATTACTTCGCTAAAAGGTATTTTTATTCTATCTATAGGTAGATATCCTCGACGTAAAATTAGAGTGTTTGTCCGTGATTTTGAAATAAATACTTGGTTTTAAGCCGACTGTGGTCTTGTCTGTTTGTCTATTTGTATATTGGGGACAGATTCAGAAGTTATTAACATTGAAGTAGAGGAAACGGCAAAGTATATTCTGCATATTGGTTCAATTTGTCATCCCAAAATATTTTGTTGAAAATAAAATAAAATCTCCGATACGCGGATGGCGCGAGTGCGTCAGGGCTGTAAAAACACGCGGGAGTGGATATGGGGACGGCGGAACGGAACGCTAGTTAGTTCGCATAGAATTTACGCGCAATGAAATAGAAAATACGATATTAAAAACGGCCTTGCAAAAAATCAAAGCGACTCTGGCGGGCTTTCGCCGATCAGAATATCACGAGTGAAAATGCGATAGCCGAGAAAAGAATAGACCATATGACTAAATACACGAGGAAGGAGACGGCAGATATTTAGTCGGCGGCGTGCATCTTGATTTATGCGGCAAATTGGTAGAAAGTCGGCCACTTTGTCTCATCAACAACCAATAGTTGTCGGCCACTGACGTACCTACAAAAGTCGTTCATTCCTTAACTGAAATGATCACTCCTGTCTAACATAAGAACATAATACATACGCATTAAAACTGCACTTGCATTTCGGAAGGCAACATCTCTAGTACTTAACCTTTATAAGAACCTATGGTCAATGTTGACCTATTTTTAAAAGAGAAGTTAATTTTGTTGGTATGTAATTTATTTTGACATGTAATATTTCATGACTTTTAAGGCATTATCTAAAAGAATAAATTAACATACATTTTATATGTACACATTTACTATTCACATAAATATAAGACTTTCGACACACTTGGTCCTCTAGTCATATCTGACCGTGCCTAACAACAATAAACTTATTTAACATTGTAGCTTACGCTGTCAAATTATTTTCGCATCTATGATTTTATTGTTCTGCCCACAATAAACACACATCATTCACTTATCACTTAGTAAATAAAACGTGTCTTAGTAAAAAATAGTGATTATTATATTGAAAATAAAAATAAAAATGAGGGGGAGTGAAATCAAGTATCTGGTGGAGAAGCGTCGTATTCTGAAATAGAAGTTAATGTAGAACAATCCGAACCATCCAACAGTTCTAGTGAAAGTGAGGAAGTTGTAACCCAAACATTAATGTCCAAAAACGGTCAAATAAGATATTCCAATAAGCATTATATCGTCATTCTTCTTCTAGGATTACCAATAAAGAGGTTTCAAGTTTTCAATTATTTTTTCCACCTCTCATATTATACACTATTTTGAAATACACCAACATTAAGGTTAAACGTATATTTGATAACGATTAGAGTAATATGATAGCCCTAACTTGTTCTCGTTTATTGGAGTAATTTTATTAGCTGGAGTATATTGGTCAAATAATAAAAGTTGAGTAAGTTTATAGGATAGTGAGAAAGGTAGATCCATTTTTGGAGTCGTAATGTCATTGAAAACTGTCAAAAGTATCCAGAATAACAAGGTTCGACAATAGGCAAACTTGAAATGAAAACCGACTAACAGACAAGTTTACCTCAATTCGTGAATTGTAGAATGAATGGTTTCACATATTGCCTAAGCTTTATAATCCATCTGAAGAAGTGACGTTCGACGAACAACTAGCATTTAGGGGAATATGACCATTTTGGCAATATATGCCATCTAAACTTGCTAAATATAGTCTAAAATTCTGGGTTCTATGTGATTCTGCAATAAGTTACTCGTATGTAAAAAAAATCCAACCTTATACTGGCAAGGACCAATCGTATCGTATCATATATACCTAAGAAAATTAGAAGTGTGATTCTTTTTAGCACTTTACATCGTAGCTTAAAACTTAGTAATCGTGTAGATAAAACGAGCACTAATTATTTTACATGACAGCAAACGGAAAGATGGTGTTGATACACTGAATACATCCGTATCATATTTTAAAAGAAAAATAAATCATGGCCTTAAGTTATTTCCAACAATATGTTAGATATATATGCACATAATACTTTTGTTTTATTTACTGCTGCAAATAATAGCTGGAAAGAAGGCTGCCTTGCTAAGCACACCACGTTTTGGAGAATTTGAATTGAACTTGTAACGCTTTACTACTAGCACCATTTTCACAAGTAGTAAAGAAGAAAATACGTAATGCAGCTCAACACGCTGGTGAACAATCATCTTCAAAATCACCCAAAATTTCAGAATGTACTAAACAAGCTGCCAATAGAAAACTTTGTAAATTTTATGCTAAAACTAATAATAAAATGCATTTGATTTGTCTTAATTGTAAAAGTTTATACGTAAACAACATTCCAAAACTATAGTTTTATGTACCCATTGTCACGACGAGTGAATAAGAGAATTAAGATAATTATACATTTATAAATATTATATTCCCATCGACATATCTCCTTTATATGGTATGTGGTTAATAAATAACTTAAATTAGTAAATTGGATTTTATTTTCATTACTTCCTAAATTTAATGAAACAAAGAATGTAAAGAACTATGGTGCAAATTTACACGATTTTCTTATTAATCACATATAAATATAAGTCAGGTCTGTCCCAGGAACCGTTCACATAAGTCACTTAGAAGGTCATACGAAAGTTAAATATAAATAGTATATGAAAAATTGGAAATTGGCAGGATGAAATTCGAAAACGTTCCTTTGTAATTGGCAGTACAATCATATATTTGACATAACATTATCTCGTAGTGACTACAACATTATATCGAATTTAAAGTCAATACAACTATACATACGCCGCGATAATGGTATAGCACATATTATTCAGCTTAACATACCATAAGCAATGATCAGTAACAGATCAAGATACAGTTGACAGGAAGCGAATAACACACACAGCTATAAAAGAGGGCTGCCGTACGAGCAATTGCCCACTATCTCGCTTGCCGCGAGCGAGAAAACTAAAATATTTGCATACTGATAATGAATGTGTTATTATAATAGTTGAAGCGTTTATGATGAGACTAGGCATTCGTCAGGAGAGCTTGATTTACACGTAAGGAAAATCGACGCTATGCGTCTTGAATTTTATTATTTTCAAAAGGTATTGTTTTAAAAATTCAAGTCCAAAACTAAAACTTAACTGCATTGAATACAACGGTGCACGCAGCGTTTTTTTATTGAACACGTGTTAAAATAATAGAATCATACGAATCTTTAGTGCATTTTCTTAGTTACCGTAACTTAGTTGAAAATGGTCCTATATTTGAGTCATTAAAAGCATACAATTATGTGAGGTGGACACAACGATGCGCGTAGTATTTTTGGAGAGCGCGCGTTAACATAATAGAGTCATGTGAATCTTTAGGTTATTTTTTTTAGTTACCGTGACTTGGTTGAAAATTGTGCTATATTTGAGTCATTAAAAGCATTCAATTACGCGAGGTGAACACAACAATGCGCGTAGAGTATTTTTTTAGAGAGCGCGCGTTAACATAATAGAGTCATGTGAATATTTAGGGTATGTTTTTAGTTACCGTGACTTGGTTGAAAATTGTACTATATTTGAGTCATTAAAAGCATTCAATTATGTGAGGTGAACACAACAATGCGCGTAGAGTATTTTTTTAGAGAGCGCGCGTTAACATAATAGAGTCATGTAAATTTTTAGGGCATTTTTTTAGTTACCGTGACTTGGTTGAAAATTGTGCTATATTTGAGTCATATAAGCGTCCGCAATTGGGGAGGTAAACACAATTCAGAGTTTTTTTTTATGTAGATAGATATGTACTATACTAAACTTTTTTGTAGATTAAATAATTACGCGTTAAATAATTTTGCCGTAAATATTTTCACATATATCTGTTGACGTAAGAAACATCAAGAAACTTCCTAGACAGTTTGTTTTTCTCGATTTTATTTCTCGGGTTTGTTAATCTACACAAAACATTTATAAATTATAATCCTAAACCTTCCTCAGAAATACATTTACTCTTAGTTAAAAATGAAATGAAAAACTTCGTGTAGATACTGAGCCCGCACAGACAGACGCGACAGGTGAGTTTGTTTTATATCATGTAATGATACTGAGTTATTATAATTTTTTTATCCTCGTTAAGTATCGTTTTTTTACCGATTTTATCAACTAACCACCATAACAGACAGTTCCTGAAGAACCTTGACATATATCATATTTCAAAACGTTGGGTAAGGGCTATTTACGGATTTGGAGAGTCAAAACTGTGCCGATGACGTAATAATGAAGGTTTTACAAAGCCTTTGCGTCACAATGCTGCATGTAAGTGTTTACGAATTATGAATTTTTCAACTCGACCCCGTCCTGTTTACCATACTGACTAAAAGGTCGTCGACAACCTATAGTTAGTATAATTAAGTAAATTATAGTTAGTAAAAAGTATAGTATAATTAGTCGTGGTACTTGAGACTTTATGAATATATTTTTATTTAATAATGTCATATAATATTCTTTAAGGTTTTATAAATAAAACGCGAGTGTAACAAATTTCGTATCCATATAATAAAGTTCACAAAAACATTGAATTTAATTGAATTGTCTTTACAATTACCTCATAAGGTTTTATGAAAAAATGTATAAATTTTTTTCTTCACCGTATTAAATAATGTTCTAAATCCTAAACGCCATGAATTCGAGTAGTATGATAAAATGAAATTTCTAAGCTAAAAGCACCTACACAGAAATGGATACTTCATTTATTTTGTCTTAGACTACTATCATAAACTGCCTTTTAAAGATACACATCGATTTGTTACCGTAGATTTTGAAGAAATTTAAGTAGATAAATGAATTAAATAGAAAGTATATTCTGAACGAAAGTAAGAAATGTAGCCAAGAGGTGTATATATAAAATTTGTAATTAAAACGTTAAGTTCAAAACAGAAATATTCAAAATGAATTACTTGTCTTATTTAAGTTCGACACGAACCTACACTCTTTTGCTCTTACAGTTTGAGTGCCTACTCCATTAAGTTACAGTGGATAATTTTATACATAAAAAACAATATCTTTCTCTACTTATTTTATTTAAGTGGGATACGACCCTACAATCTATAGCTCTTACGGTTTGAGCGACTACTCCATTAAGTTTCAGTGGATAATTTTATACATAAAAAGCAGTATCTTTCTCTACTTATTTTATTTAAGTTCGATACGAACCTACACTCTTTTGCTCTTACGGTTTGAGTGCCTACTCCCTTAAGTTACAGTGGATAATTTTATGCATAAAAAAACAATACCTTTCTCTACTTATTTTATTTAAGTGGGATACGACCCTACAATCTTTTCCTCTTACGGTTTGAGCGACTACTCCACTAAGTTGCAGTGGATAATTTTATACATAAAAAGCAGTATCTTTCTCTACTTATTTTATTTAAGTTCGATACGAACCTACACTCTTTTGCTCTTACGGTTTGAGTGCCTACTCCATTAAGTTGCAGTTGATAATTTTATGCATAAAAAAACAGTGCCTTCCTCTACTTATTTTATTTAAGTGGGATACGACCCTACAATCTTTTGCTCTTACGGTTTGAGCGACTACTCCATTAAGTTGCAGTGGATAATTTTATACATAAAAAACAGTGTCTTTCTCTACTTATTTTATTTAAGTTCGATACGAACCTACACTCTTTTGCTCTTAGGGTTTGAGTGCCTACTCCATTAAGTTGCAGTAGATAATTTTATGCATAAAAAAACAATATCTTTCTCTACTTATTTTATTTAAGTGGGATACGACCCTACAATCTTTTGCTCTTACGGTTTGAGCGACTACTCCATTAAGTTGCAGTGGATAATTTTATACATAAAAAGCAATATCTTTCTCTACTTATTTTATTTAAGTTCGATACGAACCTACACTCTTTTTCTCTTACGGTTTGAGTGCCTACTCCATTAAGTTGCAGTTGATAATTTTATGCATAAAAAAACAGTGTCTTCCTCTACTTATTTTATTTAAGTGGGATACGACCCTATAATCTTTTGCTCTTACGGTTTGAGCGACTACTCCATTACGTTGCAGTGGATAATTTTATACATAAAAAGCAGTATCTTTCTCTACTTATTTTATTTAAGTTCGATACGAACCTACACTCTTTTGCTCTTACGGTTTGAGTGCCTACCCCATTAAGTTGCAGTTGATAATTTTATGCATAAAAAAACAGTATCTTTCTGTACTTATTTTATTTAAGTGGGATACGACCCTACAATCTTTTGCTCTTACGGTTTGAGCGACTACTCCATTAAGTTGCAGTGGATAATTTTATACATGAAAAGCAATGTCTTTCTCTACTTATTTTATTTAAGCTCGATACGAACCTGCACTCTTTTGATCTTACGGTATGAGTGATTACTCTATTAAGTTGCAGTGAATAATTTTATACATAAAAAAACAGTGTCTTTCTCTAACTATTAAGCTCCTCTTGAATGAGTGGACAAATTTAGAAGAAATTTGGAACCAAGATTACTGGTTAGCCGAGGAAGATTCACATTATTAGTTATCATTACTATCATATATTTAATTAAGAGATTACTATTTAATTAATTAACAGCGGCATCTGTTTCTTTTATGTGTAATAATTATAAACACATAGTTTTATAATTCTTAACAAGACGGTAGCATTAATTTATTTCAAAAATATTTTTAATTCAATAATGCATTTAATATTTACATATTATAACATGTGGCTCGGTTAACGTTCGACATTAAATAAAAAGCAGTTAATATTAGTAATCTTAAATACTTTAAAATAATGAAATAAACAATTACGCCCAGAATAAAAAAAAATAGCATGTTAACATAAACATCATGTGCAATGTTTGTGATAATGACTTTTGTTCGGCACACTCTCGTGATCTAGTCAAAAATATAGTTGAAATTACACATTCATAATACAAACTGTGTTCGAATAAATATCTCGAAACACGCTTTTTATTCGTATCGTATTAAGACTCTTATACCACAGGCATAATAATTATTTTACTATTTGCCTGCAGTATTATTTCTACTTTCTTTAAGTTCTTTACCACGACCTAGGTTTCGTTGTATTACAACATCTTCAGGTGGGCTATTAGCAAATATATCTTAGCTAATAGCCCACCTAAGAGTTGTAATACAACGAAACCTAGGTCGTGGTAAAAAACTTAAAGAAAGTAGATATAATACTACATCAAGTAGTTTCATTTAATTGTAAATAATTAATTTTTACAAAAATAACGCCAAATATATTCAATATTTGCTTATGGTTAAGAAATAAAATAAGTTTACGAGAAAATGTCGATGTGGCAATATATATTGGTCTAGCGAATTCTTAGTGAAAATACATCGTATTTGAAATTACCAAACCACTTAAAACTATTCTTCTGACTAACCTACTAAATTTTGGGAATTGGTTTTGGATGTAAGGTTGAGAAACATCACATGGTGTATGAGGATTCGTTTAGTGCCGAACGGTCAAATCCACATTGTGTATATACTTTCATATCAGAACTTTCTTCAAATTGTAGGGTGGTATTCTGGGTGCAATACCGAGGCACAAACTTTGAAGATCTAGAAATATCAAACAGCACATTTGTTTCTGCATACAGAACGAATATAATTTCTAGTAAGAATAAAAAAAGATCAGTATCGAAATAGGAAAAAGTTTGTATATGAAGTATTCATTGTGATGGAGTGAGTTAGTTTTTAATAGACGTGAATATATGATTTGGAAAGGTTTAAAGGAAAACTACATCTCAGAATAAAGTCACGTTACTGAACAAACTCGACTTTTTTTATCGATCCTCCATGACAACTCAGTAATTTCACTGCATAATCTTCTACACAGAAATATTTCCCCGCTCACTGATGGTCCACGGATCTATAAACTCTTTCCAAATAGCATCGATACTATAAAACAGTTTCAAAAATATAACACAAGCGCACTATTTGTAGCTTGTATGTGAAAATATACCTTTGTTGGCGGTATTAAAGAAGTGTAGAGCTCCTTCTGTAATCGACTCCGAGATAGACTTCTCAGAACGGGCTTCCACTTATCCGGCACTCATTATCAAACCGTTGAACTCTGGACAGCTAAATCCTGCACTTAAAACTGGTAGTGAAGCGCAACTAGATTGGAATCACGCCTAGATATGTACATATGCCAAAGTGCGTAAGCATGGGAGTATATGCGTCTAGGTGTTAGACCTGTTTCATGTTTACTCCTAAAACAATCATCAAATAATTTCAACCTCATATGCGATTATTAAAACCGAACCAACTGTTTTCAATTTACGTGCAATATTTCGCTTATTCAAAGGTAGAGCTTTTGGAGGTCTAATAAAATAACGAAATCATTATAAAACGGTGCAATTATTATTATGGTTCCGTGCCTGAAGGGTTTGAAAGGATGCCTATGATTTTAGCTACGTCAACAATTATCAAATAATTTCAACCTCATATGCGATTACCAAAACCGAACCAACTAATTATTATTACGTATTCGTGCCTGAAGGTTCGAAAGTATGTCTATTGTTTTAGCTACGCCATCTATCCGTGTGTCCATCTATCTATCTTCAGAAACATCTAACTTCTAAATATAATAAGTTAAGGAAGGCAAATAAGACATCATTGAAAAAAGATCTCTGATTAAATTAGAAACCTGTTTTTGTAATATCTTTTATCTTAAATAGAACAATAATTTGGTGGTTGATGATCCACCGTTTGCCGTTTTTAAATACATTTTATCAGGTCTGTCTCGAAAACATCATTATCTAGGAAACTGCGATTTGCCTCTAATATTTCCTATGTACCAAATTTAAACGACATATACTAAACGAAGCTAAATATAAAATATTAAGAAAGTTATGATAAAAATATTTTTGAGAAATTCACAATATTTTTACTCCCATTAAAGCCATACCCAGTGAAAATAAAATACTATTTTCAAATAATTTAACGGAAGCACTATGTACTCTTAGACGTCAAACTTTTTATGTATACATAAAGGTGTAGGGAACACTATAAGCAGGTACTAATTCTGCAGGTTTATTTCAATGAATTTTAAAGCATATAAATACTAGGAAGATCGACAAAGTGTGTGATAGAATAAGATGGGCGGAAAAAAGCATGGAAAATATAGGAAAACTTAAGTGAAAATTATGTAATAATAATTTAAAATAAAAAATTTTAAATCCGGCTGTTAGGAACAAGTCAAATTCTACAACAGTTAGGTTGGGTTAGATTTTATTTTTGTCTCTAACTTTACTACTAGGGATTATACGCGTCCTGTACTACTGAAAATATAAACAAATGTTATGTCCACTGACTGTGTGTAAACATTATTTCTATTTTACCGATATAATAAAAAGACAGCCGGTTTTTTTAATTTTTCTAATCTATTTTTTATTTTACCTTTTTAATGTGTAGCTGTCAACACATGTGTTCTGCTTGTTCATTAAGTCTAAAGAAACTAAATCGTCTATGAAATGATGTTACGTTTCGCAGGCGATTTATTTCCTTTAGGAAATGGAAGTCATATGGTTGACTTTCCAAAGCCAAGAGACTTATAGCTAAGCCGGAGAATGATCTATCCTCGGATAGCAATCGAACTTTTGCTGTCCAGATTGTTTCCTCCCATAAAATGAAATAATAGATCATAAAACTAAGTCGATTCACATAAAAAAAAATTTGTCCATTGTATTAATTTTGAAACGAAATTAAAATCACTATTATAAAATATATTATTTAGTTTGTTTAAACTTATATACAAGCAGAAAACATGTACAAGCACAAGATTTTTACTCACGCTTGAGCAAAAACTTTACTATGCCAACATTTTTTCCTTAAAAAAGACAGTTTCCCTGTATCTAAACTCTCCCAGTCAAAAAAAAAACACCCTGCATTTGTATGTGTGTGTATGTATATATCGTACGTAAAGAAATTTATAGTCACGAATGGCACAATATATTTCTCCTCTGATCGCTGAAATCTGATACAAAAATAGCTTACGTCTAAATCTAGATAAAGTTCGTGGATGGGCTAAACATAACCATTAGTATGAAAATGACATTGATTGGCAATTTAAAACAATTTTTAGAAACTCATTTTGTATGAATAACACACAGGTGATACATAAATAATAGGGAAGGGATTGGAAGGATTACTATCAACATCCCGTCTTTCTCACTCTTTCCCTAATCCCTGACTGCTCTTTCCCCCTAGCGCCTATAGCAAAATTCACCTTTTCGGTTCATACTTACCATCATATGTTTTTGGATTTATGATACTTATAATTAGATATAAACACATAAATGTATATATGAAGTAAAGTAAGTAGATACTTTACAAATATAAAGAAAAAAAACAAAATATTCAATTTATCACGTTTTAGTTCCACGTAGACTTAGAATTTAAAGATTTTCGGGGTTTTCCTTTATTTGTGCTATGAGGCTTCCTCCTTTCCAAACTTAAAGGGGCAGTCATAAGTACTCTATAGAATTTGATGAACGAGTCAGCAACAGAGTATCAAAATTCATGACTTATGAATGGCCGTATCTTTTTACTACATTAAATTGAAAGACTAAATTATGAGGTTACAAACTATGGGACTGAACACATTAGTATTTGATATTAATTTCAACTTGGCCCCTTAAGCCGTTCCAGAGAAAAAGGATAACCTTAACGGAGAAACAGAGAGGTGGAGAATAAAGTGATCCATTAAGAATTTCGTTTTTTCCTTCTGTTGTATAGAACTCTAAAAATGGGGATTCACCTGAAATTGCGAAAATTGTTAAAGAACTCTTTTTTCATTTAGACAGAAATACAACTATAAAATTTACTCAGTTTCTTTCTGAAAATGATATTACAAGTGTCAAAACATTATAAATGGTTTCCATAAATCTTCCTGGAATAATACTAAATCATGCATGAAGTCAGGAATAAAACATAAAGTATACAGCCATATTTCGCTTACTTTCTCGCGAAACACAAGCCTTTATGTCTTTTATGATACCGCAGTAAAATTGTATTGTTTCGTTTTATCGCTGCACTTAAAGTATTTGTGTTATTGGGCTCATAATGCATGAGTCAATGCAACGGCCCACCCACGCCGCGTTTTCCTCGCTGGTTTGCTTCAGTATTGTATGACAATTACCGTACTCAGATTTCCTTCAGAAAAATGAATTTTGACATATTGAGTGACAAGTTTGAAAAAAAACTACATTCTACTTCACTCCAATTGTCGCTGGAAAATAAATATAATGATTCCTTAACCTACTACAAAAATATTTATATTATCAGTGCCACGATTTTTTCAAATTAATGTCACATAGCATCTATATGTAGATAAAAGAGTTATTATAGTGTTATATATAGTCCAACGAAGTAAAAACCATGGAATGTCTTCCAAAGAATGATATATGTTTTTATTTTCGTCTCTTTTTAGAATATAATAAAATTTTCTTAATTCTTGTCTAGCTATTCATTACCATTTTTTCTCAACACATCTCTATTAATATTCTTAAAATATTTACTGTACAGTACACATTTTTTCTTACGGAAACAAAGATAATTCATTGGTTGTGACTCGGCCAACAGGCGATACCAACAATGGAACAAATCTTGATTTTTTTTGTCTGCAACCAAGGCACGCAAACACAAAACAAGTACCATACACAATAAGCAAGTGTAATCTCAAGGGAAGTACGTGTGGAGTACTATCACAAATTATTGAACTTTCTCACAGAAAACCAATCAAACTCATTCAGGTAAACTCATTCTAATGCTAAACGAATTTTTCCATATGCTCAGATAGTATTAAAATACACTTAACAGTAGAAAATCAATCATTAAATACCATGACAACTCGACCCGTCACTAATGCAACTCTCTGTGCCATGGTTAATGCATTCTATATACCATTTTGTTGCAAATGAGTGACTTCGGCCGAAATGTCTTACTCGCAACCGGGCGATAAAGAGAGCGGGTGACGTCAACATGTCGAGTCAACACGCCATCACACACTTACTTGCATTTGTTAATTTATTCCGTTAATCTTTCCAATGTCGCTCGTATAATTAGTGAAACAAAATGACTCACTTCATTGATTTATCATTGTGCTGTCACGACAAATACGCACGCCATCAATATTCCAGGTATATTGAAAGCGGGTCAAAATTTGAATAATTTATTTGTCATCATTGGTATATTTTTTAGTATTACGTAGGTAAATGATTTTTTTTTCCTTCACAGTTTTGTCATGTCCACAACGTCATAATTCGAACTCTTTAAGACTTTTGAAATTTATTTGAATTTCGTGAACACTTAAAAATATAATTTTTTTTTGAAGTAGGTACCTTCCCATGCAGACATTTGGTTTGTCCAAATCATGTACAGGAGCACATCCCTAACATTTTAACCACTATGTGAAGCACGAATAGAAATTATCCCACTACGAGAATTCCGTACACATTTAGGTATTTATAAACTTTTAAGGGAAAATAGTATTTCTCTTAAATTATTAACATATTTTAATTTTTTACCACCGAAATATATTGCCTACTATATATTTCAAAGGTAAATACGCAATTTAAAATTATGAAAAATATATTTTTGATCCCACAACCATTTTCGTATTTGTAACCGTGCATTTTGAAAATTTGAGAATGATAATAATGAGGACATGTCACTTGAAGAGAACAAAGGTTTTTTTTAAATTTCCTTTCTGCAATTAAATAATATTATTTACGTCAAGAAAATTATTTTAGAAACTTCAATGCGTTTTCTCAAAACATATTTTTCAAAACCGTTGACTAAAATTTCCTAAATACGATTTCACTAACTTGTAACCTGTAATTGGTAATGCTTTTTCGAGATAAAACAAAAATATGTTTCGAAGCCGTGGTGAAAAAACCGGGCTAGAACCAGAGTTTTACCAAAAAATTAATGAGCCTTCTTTTATATTCTATAAATACTGCCAAAATTAACGCAAATATGACAACTTTTTGATAATATAGAACATTTTTATTCCTTTTCGTCTGGCAAAGTTTCAGGGCTCTGGACAATACTGAAAATAAACATTTCATTATCCTTATAAAATCTCTCAAAGATAAGGTACAGTGGAAGAAACCAAGCTGTGCTCGCTATGGTAAAACATTGTCTGTTTACGGCCACAGATGTTATCCTCAATGAAGCGGCTCCTATAAAACTCGACATAATTAAAGGTTTGAAGTAATAGTTGCTATATTTTAGAGACCTACGTATGATTAAGTTTTTAAATAAAATGCTGTAAGAATTTTATTTCAAACCGATAACAAAAATATTGTTATCCACATTAATATAAAGAGATTTCTTTTAATACTAAAACTGCTCTCATACAAGATTTAATGGACGGGTTGAGGTCCCTTCGTGGCTCGTGGAATGAAAGTAGAAAGTAGAACTTTCCAGAAAGAAAAATGACATTAAGCGTTCCAGCTTAAGATGTAATAGCCACACTAGCAAATATTTCGAAGCAAAATATGGACAACTCAGTCACTGTATGTACTTTTAATTAACTGTATTTGTAAATAACTTGGTCAGTTTACACGTTTTGTGCTTCGCTTTACTGTGAGGCATAAATCACCTAATTATTTATGAAAACATGACTACGAGACCATTAGTTAATGTGTTTAACACGCATTTTGCCCTTTTTTTAACGTCATATGTCTTTCGGTACATATAACAATCTACTGATAATATAAAGCGAAAGAACTGTTTAACTAAATTAATAAAAAATATGTCGAAATCGTGAAATAAGTTATATATTGGATTGCTTTTAACTTAATTGGAATTTATTTTACTATCCAAAAATTCACATAACTTTTGCAGTCCAATATATGGTGAGAACTTTTTTTCTCTGTTATTTTTATTATTGGAACTGATAAGATAAAATAGGCATATAAACTCGCCGCATGGCACGGCCATGCTTATTAGCATCCCATACTCGATGCCATAAGAAGCATTTAGTCGATTATTATAAATAAAAATGTCGTAAGTTGAATTTAATTACGTACGATAATTAAAATAACGGTAAAATTTATCGAACTTCATTTTTATCGCAAAACATTATTTACTACACTTAAAGTGCAATCGAATTTAAATGTTGTACTTAATTAATTTAACTCGTAAATTTGGAACATATTTTCTGCTAAACGACGCGTTTATTTCCAATGCTTATTAGAAGAGAAATATGTATTTTAAGCATTTTTTTAAATTTTTGTAGTGACCTCAAAATACTATTTATTATGTCGTGCTCTGCCTAATATACTGTCTCGATTTTCTGTTTTTTTTTCTTTATGGTCATTATATTACTTCCCTCACTCGTTCTCCGATGAGGTCAATGACATATATACCTCAATTACTTCTTCCGCTAATACATCTCTTATTTTAAATATACTAATTTCGTAATGAGAAAAATGTTGCTTAGTTTTTTAAGGGTTTGACATCAGAATGGCTTACCTGATTGGTACGACAATATTACCACCATATAGTTTACAATATCTCTATGGGCAATGAGCATATAATATATTTCTAAAACGTTTAGTTAATAAGCAATAAAGATTCATTTATTGATTATGTTTCTCAATCCGACTTATATGGTAGGAATCTGCAATCTGCACGTTCTTACAATCCTTCACAATATTTTATTATAATCTCACTTAATCAAATTATCTTAGAAGCAGATTTGATTATTTGTCTGCACACGATATAGGACTACGCTCTAAAACCAGCTTAGTCTCCTTTCTCCCAAAAACCTTTTATGAAAATTCCTTCACTGTCCACGCTATAAGACTTTCGGAATCGACTGGATCCGATACCAGGAACTGATCTTCTGGAAAGTTCGTCGTCTCATAATCCCTACTTCTAACCTTCCTGATTCCATTTTGTTTACCTTTCCTTGTTCAAAAAATGTCAAGAGTTATAATTAACCTTTCTTTTTTTGTTTCTCTTTATTTTTGTATTTAGTTTGATTTTGCTTATTCATCTGTTGTTTTATCTTTTGTTATTTGTTGTTAATATCCTAATTAGTTCAGTTTTGTTATTAATGTTTTTTGCAGTATTCCACATTGCAAATGTTGATATTTAATCAATATAGTTGACTGGAAGAGATTGCTTCTGTTGTAATAAGTCTGCTAAATGTTTATATTATGTGTATATTAAAGTTATAAATAAATAAATAAATGAAAATAAAGATGTGATTGAAAGATTCAATGTGTGCAGGGTGTATTTTTGACTTAAACATTTAAACCATTACAGCTACAATAGAAGAAAAAATAATATACAGACACTAAAATCTACAAAAAGTTTCAGGCTGTTTAAGGTATATTTATTACAGATAGTTTATTATTAACCTTTGTATGTTGCAATGTTGGACTGTACAGTTTCGTTCTCTACTAATGCACATAATCAATAACTAAACTCTTGAAAATACCGTCAACAAATCGACGCCAAATAATAATTATATAAAAAACAAAATGCATTAATTGTCACTTTTTTACCCAAGTAAAGCCAGAATGGGCAGCTAAAATTATAGTTAAAATATTCTATATTCAAAATAAAAATTTTAAAGATTCGTGCGAAAACGCCCCATACAACTGGCTTACGATGTCACTGGCCAGTTATTCACCATCATTATAATAAAGTTTATTAAATATTCTTAGTTTCTCGTTAAATACTGTGTTTAAGTTATTTATTGCATATTACTTATACAAATTATATATTGCATATTATTAATTTTCTTATTTTTTTGCGTGGAAACTAAATTCATAATAGCTTTTTCAATTTAATGAACAAAAAATTGACACATTTCCCATTTAGAAGGTTCGATTAATTGTTTGTTATATGCATTATTTTTTTCATCACAAGGTTTTTTTAAACCTGCTCCACAGTTTTAAAACATTTTTACAAAAAATATCGACATCGGTCAAATATCCTATTGTCCAATATCGCCCACGATTACGAGACTCATATGCCGATTAGATAATGAACTATGCAAAGCTTTTTTCTAATTTTTCGTGACTACTTTTAAACCTGCTTTTATTAACGAAAACATATTAACATACGACTAAAGTTCCAATTAATTTAACATAGCCCTCTATACTAATTAAAAGTCAGTAAGGTAATTAGACAAGTATTAATTAAAAGTAAGATAATTAGACAAGTATTACTTAAGCATTTTGAACACTTTTTCAGTAATATATAGATAAAATTATTAACATTTGGCACATGAAAAACCGGCAAATAATCGAAATCAATTGGAATAATTTCATTCAACGATTCATTGTATTACCGCATTATTCTTGTTCATTACAAATGCAACAAGTTTTCAACAGTTAATTAGTGTTAGAACATTCTAAGTTGTTGGACAAATTTCCAACAAAAAGAAATTACTATCAATGTTGCCATGTATTAATCATGACTAATGACTAAAAATTTTAGTCATTAGTCACGGCTAATGACTAATTTATTCGTAATCGTTAGTTACAACTACTACGTTTATTTTTAGTTAAGTTTGAGAAAATTTATTGACGGACATAAAGAAGATATCACAAAAATCATGAAAATATATGATTTAGTAAAATTAAAATATTATTACTTTTTAATTTTTTTATTGGTAGTAATATACAAATATAGGTAAAAATGGTAACAGTAGCATTGACAAAAGATTTAAGAAAAGTTACAACCGTTACTTTATGTCCATTTTTTCATGAATTTCATATTACTTTTCTTAATAAGCCTTTTCTAAAAACACTTTCCCAAGTTCACTTACCGGGATTTCCCCTACCCGGTGCAGAGTCCCTGCCTGATCCCCGATCGAACAATTGGACTACAGGAGCCATAGGTAAGCGCTACTAGCACGCAATTACCACTCTATGATCAAAATTTATTACGACTTTTTGACTGAAAAAGTAGTCCTTAATCAGAAATAAATGATTAAAAAACTTACTCATGACAGACTAATTTCTTTCAATCACGATTAATTTAGTCGTGAATAATTTAGTAGACGAAAACTTTCAATCGATTAAAAAATTTAGTCGATTATGGCCGCACTACTGTACATTATCGATCGCACTTAAACTATATACAATGGCAGAACCTAACATAATTTGATCAGTACTTAATTTTTAGCAAATATAACGTAACACGTGCTGCTTTATTGTAAATTTTGTTGCGCAAGAGCACAACACTGAGAGACGCACAAATCGAGTAACGTCACAGTACCAGTACCGGGATCAACACACCCTCCCGCTCGCATTCGAAGTCGCCGTTGCAAAGCGGAGAGCGACGATGACACACAATACCTACTCGCTTCGAAATATGAAAAAAAGGCCCCCGTCGCAAAAGTCACGACCGCTAAAGAGTACGATTAATATAACTCCATGTCATATTTACGACATATTTTATACCACGCACACATCGTCGGGCGATCCCATTGAACCGCCTCATCACCGCATTTTATCAATAGCATGATTTATTGGCCTGGCAAATCATTAATCTAAACAATGCTAAGTATCACTTAGTCGCTCTTTATGTAAGTTCTTGCTGGTCGGATTGATCGTGCCATTTTAATAGACACCACTATCGATCTCCGCAGCGCCGTTCCGATTGTCAATGTTTTGACATTCATTGTCATTGGAGAGTAACATTTGAAACAGTAATACATTTATCTTATCGTAGGTTAATCCATTAAAATTGCGAGATAACTGCGGAGATGAGTTTATTGAATTAGCGTCGTCTGTAACGATAATACACCAGTAAAGAGTAGCTGATAGAAATTCGGTGTAGAAATTATGGGCGCAATGTGTTTTTGTATAGACGGCAATTACAAAAAGCACTTAGGAAACGCATTTAAACTTGTTCGCTAGCAGCAGCCGGCGATATATCTTATGATGTAAAGACTTTTATTATGGCTAATATATCTCTCTCGCCAACCTTTACGTATGTACGTATTTGAAGATCACTTAAATAAACATTAGGTAAAATGATATCAATTAAGATTTAAATTGATAAAAATTCAGGTTCTATTATTTAAGCTTTAAATGAATAAAGTAGAATATCGTATTACGAATCTTGATTTACTAGCTTTTTAACTATCTATGGTATCGATTAAAGTTGTGGAAATTTTACATACGCACATGCAAAATATTAATATTCATGTACAGTGTGTATTAATAAATTATGAAATAAATTGGACTCATGCATAGGTGCTCCGTCAATGTCCAGTTAGTCTTAATGGACAAGAGTAGCCTTAAAAAAGATCATATTTTTTACTTCCCTCCTACAGGAGGGCTGTCACATGTGACAAGTATTACATTTGGTAACATATGTGTAACATTTAGGTATACATATATTGGTGCTTTTTCGATATCATTTGATTGCAACTCACGTGGGCGCCAACGGATTGTAAAGAGTACACATACCACTCAAGTCAGTCTGTATTAATGTGTCCCTTCGTATTTTGTGTTTCAATATTAATTTCAATTTGTTTCATTAGTAGAAAAAATATTTGTTTCTGAAAGAATAGTATATCTATTGTCAAATAATTTTGTGAGAAAAAATTTGTTTTTAATAAGAAAAATAGAACAAAAATTTTTAGTTTATTTCTGGTCAATCAGAGTTAAGAAAAATAATATATAGATAATTTTCGATTAGCAGAAACTCTTTGAGACGTAACTTAGTAAGGTGCATTAAAACAATATATTTTCATTTCCTATTATATATTTTACTATTAAGGGAAATTCATAAAAAAAATTATATATATATATATATATATATATATAAGTGTTTCAGATATATTGTGTGATAATAAATAATTAACAGTTCTACCCTGTGCCCCACTCATGGGGAATGCAGCTTTTCTAAACAAAGGTGTGGTTCAGAAAGAAGCAAAAATAATCCAATAAAACATGGCCATTACCGGATTTTACTACTATACATACACACAGACACACACACACACACATATATATATATATACACATATGTGTGTGTGTATGTATATAATTATGTAGTGTATATGTATAATATAATATATAAAACAACTAGCGTGACCCGTGCGAAGTCTTCGCATTATTTATTCCATTATGAAGCTCAGATGACAGATCAAACAAATATTTTACTAAAATTGACATATAGAGGCGCAAGTATCAAAAGCATTGAGCTAAAGCGCCACTTTATTTATACGTGAGTGGATTTGAAATTAAACAAAAATTTTACAGACCGTCAATCATATTGACGTTGAGCCGTTAGATGGCAGCATTGCTGTTTTGTGTATATAATTTTAATAATTAATTAATTTGCAAAAACAATAGCAATAATATTTTTTTTAGTTGTGGATGCCGGTAGAGCAAGCAATTATCTATAAAATGATATATAATTTATGTGGATTAGTTGTGAGGTTTTTTCTAAAAAGGGAGAGGAACATCTTAACCTTAGCGTATTAATGTATATGATGATGATGATGATACTCCAAGCATACAATTCTGACTTACATTTCTATTCTATTTACAATCAATATTACAACATAGCGATATTTTGCTCTGCAAATTATAATAACTTTGAAAATGTTAGTTTTATTCTAATGTTCTGATAATAACCTTATCTTGGCCCTTGATAAGTTTCTACGCAGCTCGATCCACCACACAATAATGCCAAATTTTGGAACCTAAATTCCTTAAGATCCTCGTCTATGTTTACGACCCACCTCTTCGTCCTCCCCCCTGGGATTTGTTTTGCAAAACTTGATGGTATACACTGTATGCCCCACCCATCTCAGATGAACCCCTCTTTACTTCTCGGAATATTATGACATCCTCGTAGAATTTATAGAGATCGCTGTTGGATCAAATTATTCATATCCCATTGTCCAGTATTCAGCCATAACATTTTTGCAATATTTTCCGTTTCCTTTAATCATAGTATCCTCAATTCTTCTTATAAGCATCCAGGCCTAAGGTCCATACATTACAACCGAGCTGATTCCATTTTAAATCGATTATTTAAAAAATATGACTGTTTGTAAGCAAAATATAACACCTTTATATGTACAAATTTATGTTTTGAACAAACAATAAGTTTGATACCGATAAGTGTGATTTAAATGAGACATTGGTTAATTGAAATTGAAATACAAAACTTTATTGTAAATTAATTGTAATTATTCCTTTCGTGTCTAATCTGTAAATATGAAAAACTTTATAAATTATCCAAATATCGGTCAAGATATTTTACAATCAGAAACACGTATTTCAAAACAATTCAAAATATTGGTCCTCTCGTTAATATTAATTAATTTTTTTCTTTAAATTGTTTTTTAATATTAATGATTTTAAAAAACCGAATCAGCAGGTGCATTTTTATTCGGTACCAGAATCGCAACCTAACCTAACCTAACCTCAACCAGACACGCGGGCACGTTAGTAGTTTCTTGTACGACATTTCAATTGATATTGAATATAGTCGAATAATAATTTAAAGAAACACATTTGGGGTTAAGCTTTCAATAAACGTTAGGTTCAATGAAAAATTAGCAGACGACTGTTTTGTCAAATGCTATGTATTAGGAATTGGGACAACCAAAATGAACAGAGGGAGAACAGATGGACAGAGGGACAACCAGGTCTCACAACAGGGCCTTATTTTTTAACTTTTTGTATTGGAATATTCTAATGGAACTTCCAAACATACCTGTTTAAAATATCTGATAATTAGTAATAATATTTGAATAGAAATACCAACACAGGTATTACAAAATTATCGACAACATTTTACCATCACTGTTTGTCTCATTTCGATTAATATTTCAGTAAAACTAATGCGTACCAAGAATGACTATCCTAACGATGACACATAATTTAAAATCACATGTGTAACGTAAATTTTCTCAGAATCGAAAAGTGGGAGTTCTTACTCTCTCATCGTTATTTCCAGAACAGCTACTTCAAGAAATTTGACAGGTGGATTGGCAGACTCTGATTGCTTTTGAGAGATCGTTCAGAAGTCTGGTGACGTTAATTTTATTTTACTTTTGTAAAATATCCAAGTTACAGAAGTTCGTTTCTCTCAGTGACGCATTTTCCATTTTCTTGGATGTAATAATTTTCAGTTCTAATTCGGTCGATTAAAATATAATAAAATACAGTTTAATTTCAGAATTTTCAATATAGGAATAAACAAGTATTGTAGAAAATAGATCAACGTGAAAATTTACTTTTATTATTCCCCAACTCTTACTTGATAGAACATAAAACAAATTGTTTATTAATTCCGGAATTTTACTTAACTTCATCATCGGTACTATGTTTACGTAAATACTATAATGTGGTAAAGGTAACAGGAAATAAAATTAGATTTGATTTAACTTTTCATAGTAAATAAATAGTTTTTCATCTTTTCATAGTAAAACTTGATAAAATTCATTGTCACAGTTTACAGCTTAAAAATTCAATTAAATAATTTTAGTATTACCAAGATGAACAAGTATTATCGAAACTGTTTATTTTAATGCAGAAAATAGACCTAAAAATTATCAGGAAGTACTAGAAGATTTATATTAAGAATATAAAAAAAAATTCTGCTAAGGCTAAATTAAAATACAAATGATTACGTGCTAACAAATCAAATATGCGTAATCATTTAAATCTGCCAACCTCTAAACAATAGCCGTTCGATGTCAGTATGAAATTAGGGAAATGGATTAGTATAATTAATATCATTTTCGACGCCCATTTCCATCCTGTAATATTGACAAACAAAACCAAGATCGGTGTCTACGATCATTACTATCTACTAGCCATAGGTCATCTCGCACTTCCGTGATTTCAGCGCATAAAAAAAGAGAAATTGATTTCGGAAACGACTATCCATCAATTAGTCACCGTGTAATCTACGGTTTACCATATTTAGTATAAACAACTACGCCTAGCGGCCATTCTCGAGCTAATAATATATAATTATGTTTAATTTAGCATGTAATGCCTACGTCGTTACATTTTATTACATGAATTCGCGGCAACCAACACCGCATCGCTTATTCCAGTCTGCAACAGCTGTGATGGCCGGGCCCACAATGATCTATTAAATTCATTTTAACAGCAACGCCAACGTCCTGTGCGTTTTGATGTAGAGTCGGCAATGTTGAATTTATTGCTAACCAGAATGGTACATTAAATATATTTTATTAACTTGGATGATGTATCGCGGTACAATATTTGTATATTGTTGAGCGAACGCTATTTTTTAAAAATATGCGCTGACCTAAGGAGAACACTTCCTTATTTATTTTTAAAAATGACGGTTGGTAATGGCTTTAAATAAAATGGTCTGAAAGTACACTGCCCTAATAAAATTTTTCAAGTTTTTCAATCCGTTTTGGCGATATTTTAAAAATAAAATTCAAAATCAATGTATTCTTTCAATCACTATGCATTCGATATATGTATAGATTTCGAGTGGAAAGTGGAGATCGAAAATTCGGTTTATTATATACGCATATGAAATATCGCATAGTTTCTTCATTGTATTACTTTCTAAAATGAACACGGCGAGAGGTCATACACTTTAACATCGTTTTTAAACATTTTTTATAAAGTTATTTTCCATCTTGAATCTACGTATTATCAGTCTTGACTTTAAATCAAAAATGAAAACTGGTAGAGGCCTTTATGGGTGATTTTCCAGGAAGGTACCATTTCCCACCTTTGTATTGTACGAAAAAGGATATGAATATTACACCCGCGCACGCTCGCACGCATGCACGCACAACAGATATATGTGTATATATATATATATATATGTGTACATATATATATATATATACATATATATATATATATATATATATATATATATATATATACATATATACACATATATATATATATATATATATATATATATATATAAAACATCTACTGCTCTGGCACCTGATTGGCACATGCGCAGCGGCATGTGTGCACATATACACAAACACATTCTGTATGCCCGACTATAGGATGTGCGCGTTGGACGCTTTTTGGATGGATAAAATCTTGTGAGTTCGCGTCACGGACACAGTATATCTGTGGCTCAGGAGTCATCTTACTAGCGTGGTAAAACAGATTTCTAGTGGTTCGATACTATTTTTGTCGGGGATTTTAAAATGAAAAATTCTACAAAATGTTATAATATTTTAGATTTATATATTGAATTTTGAAAATATGGTTGTTAATGCAAAATTATTAATCTTTTTGTTGAAAAAGGCTCCAATTTTCGTTCCAGAACATATTTTCTTTTATTACAAAATTTAATACCAAATTCAATTTCACGAATTTTAATTAATTTAATTTCTCAAAAATAAAATAGGTGTATTGTTATTTTTTTGCAGAATGAACCACTGTCGTTTCATAGTTTTAAGTTCTTACTTCTGTCGGCAGTCCGTATGACTGCCTATGTTTTTTTATCACACTGAAAGTACTCCCATCAGTATTCAATAAATTCACAAAAAGTAAAGAAATTTATTTCAAATATCTCTCGATAATAATACAATTGTTCTTTGCTATCAAAATGTTTATAATAACTTTTTTTCATGTAGCATAATCTAAATCGCTTTTCTCCTCTCTTTCTTCCTTTTTCATTATTTAATCCTGTTTTAAATTTAAATTCTTCACTGGGGATCAAGTTGAAATAAAAAATGCTGAAAAAAAACTAAAAAAAAAAATTAAGTTTTTCAAATCCACAAGTAAACACTTATACTGTGTGAATTTGTGCACTGCAGCTTAGAAAAAAGGTTACTTTTATAAAACGTCCACATTGTTTAATTGCTCCTTTTATTCTCTTCTTTTCTATTTCTTTAATTCTCTATCGATAATGACTACTGAAGATGGACTAAACTTAAGCCTACGCCAAAATAAGAAACACAAATTTTTGCGCCCGTATTTTTCTTACATTTATTTAGTCACGTTTCAAATATGAGGAGAAAATATCTACGTTTTCCCATATAATATTTCTATTTCTAATCAGAAAACTAACTGGCATTCCAACATTTGGAAGTAATTTTGAATTAATCGAACTTCACTTTTCTTGGGCAGTAATCTCTAAAAAAATTGGTTCTGTTTCTAACTTTAATTTGCTTTCGGCCTTGATAAAAATTCCGTAAATTTTATATAATTCCGGAGACTTTCCATGGAGTAATTAAAGTCACGAAGACTGTGTATATAACACCAATAAATGAGTCGATTCGAACACTTAACGTTGTGTTCAGCAGAAACTTTAACGACGTTTTATTTAAATATATTTAAAATATATCTAATTTTTAAGATTCTTCTAAACCATCACTTATAACTGCTTAGCTTTATTTTATACACCTGTCGTTCTCGGCGCTTAAGTGACCACCACGATTATGTATGATCTATTCACTGTAGATAAAGAAACTCGAAGATTGTGATAAACTGCGTTTGATTCTACATCTTCCCACATTTTCTCGGTTTTTTTTTATTTCTCTGTTTTTCGAATTTTCTACCCATCGAATTTTTGCCATAATCAGTCACTATCATTATTTTATTACTTTATCTTCTTAAATTATAAGTACTTAGTTATTCCCTCTCCCTATAAGGGCAGAATAGTTAATTATTCCAGATTTACAATATCGCACTCGTAATTTCAAATGTGCCTGGCTCATGAATATTACTAGGTAGATGGCTAACTTCTGTGGCGGAAACTGTCATAAGATATCATTTAATAACCCAGTAGTAGATAAATTTATATTTACACTATTACACAATTATTTGTGACACAGAAATGATATAGGTCTAAAAAGTAAGATATCCCGAACAGTGAAATAAGAATACGCGTTATAAATCGCACGTTTCCAGCAACATTTTTACCCATCAGATTTTATAACACTTCTTTAAAATTATCTCTAAACCTAAATCAAATTTAACAGTCGTTAAGTGACAGCACTGTAACGCAATATCCTGTCATTTCTGGGCGGATGAGGACCTATATGATTTATTTTTTCATTGAGTGAAAAATATGATTATTTTTGCATTTCTTAGTTGTTGCTGGCAACTTATTTTGTAAGGGTAACGAAAATTTTTTAATTTTTTTTTTCTGTTTTTCTTTTTTATATTTTTTTCGCTGATATATTTTTGTTGTTCTTTTAACTATTTAATGTTTTTTTAATAATAGGTAAGGGCTTTTCTATATATATGTATAATTTTATAATTTGTGAGAGTTGTATCTATTAGTTTTCTGTAGTTCTTTCTTTGGATAAACCGACATATATAACTATGATACTCATTGGGTGAAAAAGCACTCTGACTTCAAATAGATCGCCATCATTCTAAAATTGCATGCCTGGGATTTATTTATTGGCAAAGGAAATAATGCTTTCACCGGGGACTGCAATCACTTGAAAGCAGATGACACAACAGTCCGAATCTTTGGGATACGTGGCATGTGTGCTTTGGCAACGCAATCCGATAAAGATTTTACGTTTCATATTTTCGTTAAAGTTGTCTCTAAAATAGACATGACAAAGATTCAATTTACTATGTCGTATGATACAGAAATTTCCATGTGAAATATGGGTGTTTACTATCCGACTTTTACCATTTTAAATCCTTTTGCAAAATCTCTACAAATGTAGGCGATATTAGGACGCAAAATATTATTTATCAAACGATGAAAGAATTGTCAAAGACGATTCGATTTTTTTTAAATAACTTCGAACTAACTAACTCGCAAATTATACTTCTTAATTATATTAGTGTCGATAAAGTGACATGCCTCAGTGCTGTGTGGCGATTTATTAAAGTTCGATATCGCTGTTTACATTCTATCGAATACATTACCTTATACGATGTCAAAGTTATTATTTCTATCGTAGCTCTTTAGACTCTATAAGTAATAAAGAAAACTTGACAAGTTTAATTTCAGATATCCTTTACCTTTTTAAATTATTTTTCTCCATACCACTAACATAGGTTTTAGCTCAGGGTTTGAAGCTACTTAACTTTTCAGTGATAATAAATGTTTTTCATCGAATTTCAGCAAGAACCTTAAATATTACAGTGAACTCATTGTATTTAAGCTTACAAATGGAAACTCTATGGCTTCTTAACTACGAACTATCATATCTTCTTACAGTCTTTTTTCATATTTCCATGTATTACTTTTTATAATTCTTGCACTTTGGTATATCTTAATATTACATCATTCTTCTATAAATATATTTATTTGTAGATTATTAACAAATATTTACTATTTTAAATGAATATATTTAAATTAATTAATTTATCAATATTATCCAGTATCTATGACAGAGAAAAACACACAATTTGGTTTAATCTACACAATTTGGTTTAATCTACACAAAGTCTAATTGCCCGTTCCAACAGCTCAATAAGGAATAAATCAATATTTTTTTCTAGTAATTACGTGGGTGAATCGATTAAGTTGTACAGGGTCAATAAATACATATCTAATTATAAATTTATAATTAAGAAAATGTTCCGTATCAATAGTGATGTAGTTTAAACATATCGATATTTCTCATACCATATTTAAAAAGTTTATCTAAAAGGATCTCAGGAATATTTCTTATAATTAAACCTTTGTTTATCTTGGACGGGCAACTAAAATCTAATACATGACTCTGATTCAAAAATTATTTCTTATTGTCGGGAAAAAAATTAGTTAAAAATTTACATAATTTTGGGATCATAAGGTTGCTTGCATAAAAATGTACTTCTCTGATAAATAGAAAAATTACTTCATATTTCTAAATTTCTGGCTTTTCCCGAACATCAAAATCAAATATTTAAAATTGTAACTCGATCTATTCAGTCATATTGAAATTATTTCACGAATGGAATTTTTTGAGAAACATTAAAAAATAATTAATTTTGGAGCTTTAACAATATTTTGTAAAAAAATTATGTACCGATTTCAATAGTTCTCCTCTAATGTAAACGTTTAGAATAATAAAATTAGGAATGGATATTATAGATCTTTTTAGAATGTCGATGGAATATTACTTCAACGTGAAATTTATATATTTCTACGACATGTTATTAATCTGTGGTGTAACATGATAATAATATCATGAGACATTGTCGATTTACATTCATATCGATATTTTGTCAACCCTACTCGTAAAGCGTCGTACTTAGTACATCCAACGTCATAAATCGTCTAATTATAAAGCGTGATGAAAACGATGAGGATCTTGTCGTCGCGCCGACTGGCGTCCATGTTATTCTCATGAAGCCCACGCGTAATGCTCTTACTCGCGCGTATAATGTGCACCGCTGGTAATTATTATGGCTCACTCGAAATAGAATTCGATTTATATTTAACTAAGTGTTTTAGGGCCGATCTTCTGATGCGAAGACGGTTTTCGAGTAAAGCGACAGAGAGTTGGAAGACGATGTTTGAAACTACAAGATTCTTATTTTGCGTGAGTATACATAAGTCGTTCGGTTCAAACTTAGCCTAACTTTTAATTATTATTGGCAAAATGGAAAACTATTTTTTAAAGTTTAATTGAAAATAATGATACTATGAGACAAGATGGTTTTCTACCAGGTAAGTATTCACTACTTACATTTACAATACTTTACTACCAAGGCAAGATGTTGAAGAGTTTATCTTGAGCTTCTTGACCTTCAACCATAATTTTAAATGTACTAACCCCATTACAAGGAAAATCAATATTAAATTTTTAACAGAAAATTCTGGAAAGCTAGTGGGCACTTTCCTCTATAACGCGTACACTTTCAACCTTTTCCATCAACGATAATAAGTATTTTCTTAAGATTTAATACTATGGGCTTTTAAAATTTAGTCCACAGCTTTAGTCAGACTAACGGCTGATTTTTTTTAATTTTACGACATAATCTACTGTAAAAATGACTAAACCCTATCTCAAAAGATGCTTTACGGTAATAATGGTTAATATTTCAAAAACATTATAAGCTAGTTAAATTAATTATATCACGATATTTAAACCAGTAAATCTTAATTCTAACTAATATTATAAGTAGGAAAGTCTATTTATTTAAATGTTTTTATCTAATAATTCTGCAATTATTTTACTAAAACAATCGTTTACAAAATTCTCTCGTACAGACCATATTACTTTATAAATGGACCAGTGTGTCACTTAAAGAAGTCATATTTTCACAGTCACCCATAACTGGATAAAAGAAATTGTTAACGCAGATGAAATGACAGGTAACAATTAGTACAAAACACATTACACTTACCGTACAACTTATCAACAATATTCCTTTTAACTTATTATTCCACTTCAAGAGATGCGATAACTCTCGAAAATATATGGAAGGATATATTTTAACAAGATATCAAGTGGGATGTATCAGACCGGACGATGTTTCACTTAGTGTTTATATTCAAATGCTTCTATTTCAGAGGTACTAACCACATATTATATTATTCAGATAACTTTAATGCAATTTATTACACTTTACATTGTATTAATAGAAAATTATACAAAAATTACAGTAATCAAAAGAAATCTGTATACTTCTATAATGGTGATTAGACTAATCATACAAAATAGAAAGTTGAATAAAGCCATTATATGATCAAAGGGTGTACAAGTTTACGTGCATTATTCTAGTTTGCTTCTACGCTTAATATAGACTTTATGTTTCAGAATTCCTTAAATGTAATATCACCAGAATACGTTTAATAGAAGGGTCAGCAGAAAAACTCGATAATTAAGAAGTGGAAAAAGTATGCATTAAAAAAGGCACACATCAAAGGTTTTCGTATTTCCGTTGAAAATAAAAAGACGATTGTGTTGTCACTTTTTATGTTCTGTAAAATCGATGACTGCGTTTGAAGATGGAGCTAAATTAATATGAATTCGTCTTCTCTTTTTTACTTTCAGCAACTTTTCATTTTTAATTTCAATTTTATTTTCTTATATTTCTTTCATGTGTTGTTGTCTCAAGACTAATATACTCATAATATTTTTATTTCAAAAGACAGTTAATTAAAGGTTTAATAAATTATATAGACTGCGGGAAACAAAGTTTATATCACTCAAAGGCTTCGTGCAAAAATTCTTACGTATAATAAAAAGTAAAGGCCAAAATCCTGTACATGGTTGAAGAATAAATTGGATACTGTAATCCTCTGTTTCTTCTCCTGCGTTCTTGTCCTCTATCTGTTAGTGCGTTTATTTGTGTTCGCATAACTTTAAAATTACATTAAAAATTTTAAAATAGATTTTCTCTGTTATATTTATTAAAATCTAAGATAAAAAATTTTGGATTATGACTTAATGTTAAAAAATTAAATAATTAAGAAAAAAATTTGTCAATCTACTAACGATCGCGATTTGTTTAATAATTGACAACATATTTCAATATCACCTATAACTGGTTAAAAGAACTAACCCACGTGGACGAAGTGACGTATAATAGCTGGTAAACGTATAATAGCTGGTAACAATTCACATTTCCTTTTCCGTGCCAACTCTATCGACCATATTACAGGTAATTTGCATGAAATTATTATTTCATAGAAATATAAAGATTTATCTGACTTACTAACAACAAATGATCGGTGTAAATTTATTCCCCCCAAGATTGTATATACTCGATACCTTAATTTAATAAGTCCTTCGGTTTGATTTCACAATAAATTTCAATGTATATTGCATTATTACGAGGAAGTTGAATAATAGATTTATAATAAAAGATTGAACGAAGCTGGTGGCTAATTTCTCCAGTCAATCACAGTTCATATATATTTTCCTGAAATAATCGTCAATACTTCAAGAACGTTATAACGTAGTCAAGGTAATAATCGCTTTATTTGAACCAGTAAATGGTATGGTGTCTAATATTATAAATGTGAAATTGCATTTATTTATCTGTTTGTTACCTAACAACACAGCCACTTAACTAATATTTATCAATATATAATACATATGATCTCATATTACGATTTAATATAGAGGTAAATGTCATTGTGTCTAATATTATAAATGTGAAATTGCATATATTTATGTGTTTGTTACCTAACAACACAGCCACTTAACTAATAATTATCAAATACATATAATCTCATATTACGATTTAATATATAGACCAGGGAGCTACTAAACGAAATCATATTTCGTTATTACCAATAACTGGGTAAGCGAAGTAGTCACATGGGCGAAATGATAGGTAACAGCAAGTACAAAATATATTACTGTGTGTGATATAATAGATAATTCCTAGAAAATTATTATTTCATACCGTGAAATTCGCTAACTCTTGAAAACTTACATATCAAAGGCGTTCGTACTCAGGTATTTTTATATTTTACTAAAAATAAAATGACCATTCAGTTGTCAGTTTTTATGTTCTGTAAAACTGATGGCTGTATTTGAAGATGGAGCCAAATTAATTTGAATTTATTCTCCTCTAGCATTACTGTCCAAAAATGTTCACTTGTATATTTAATTTCATCTTCTAACTTTTATTCGATGTGTTGACAAATTGAAGTATCAGTTAAATTATCTTAAGACTAATATAACCGTAATATTTTTGTTTCAGTGAGATTTGTTCCAGGAAGGTGACAAGTCGATTAAAAGACGTTTGCGGGATACATTTAAAGACGAAAGATTTATTATACTGGCTTTGGGAAATAAAGTTTTCATCACTCTAACCAATTCTGTACATATGTTAATAATAAAAAGTAAAGACCAAAAAAAACCGTACATTGCTGAGGAATGATATGAGGTATTGGAATCGTATCTTATATCAATATTTCGCCTAGTGCGTTTGGTTTATATGTTTGTAACTATATAACTTAAAAATTATATAAAAAATGTCAAATTGATTTTCAATGTTTTATTAATCATAGTCTAAGAAAAAAAAATAAATAAAAAAAAACATATATATATATATATACATATATATTTAAATATATATTTTTTTCTTTTTTCATTTTTTTTGATAGTGTTAGAAAATTCAAAATATCAGCCTACTTACTATCATGATATGATTAACCATTGTCAACATATTCAACTATCATAGTCAATTAGGTAAACAAATTAATACTCGCGGACAAAAGGAACAGGTCACAGCTAGGTACAAAATATATTTTATACAGCGTGCCAACCCTATCAACAATATTAGTCAGGTAATTCCTTTGAAATTATTATTTCATCGAAATATAAAGATAAAAGTGCATCTGAATCTCTGACAATAGACGACCGGCGTAATTTTAATTCCACTCAACACCGTAAATGCTCAATACACACATCAATTTAATTTCAACTTAATAGAAAACTTGCAGTTGTTCATTTAATTATACATTAACAACGCATAGTGATTGCTCTCTAATTATGTATAAGTCTAGGGCCTATATAATATTTACTTTTCCGTTGTTACGGGCCTCTGCAAGATAAATACAGGTTGTTACAATTAATCGAGAAAAACTAACAGTAATCCGTTTTTAAGAGTGCTGTAACTAAATATATCTGAATGGAATCAAGGCAGCTGATTTAATGTCGGTTAATTTAAATTTTCAAGCGATATTTTTGCTAAATATCTTTTATCTTAATAAAATTCGTATATATATAATATTCGAAATATTTTGAAATCTTGCTGTAATAGAACATGAAATTGATTGAAATAATACATTTTTATGATTATTCGTGACAATGTTGCTAACATGGCCGACGCTATATGCGGCTGTTACAAGTCATTAGGTTACGTAACTCACACATAACCATTGGTAATTAAAGATTCTTTGTTTATACAACCGAGTTTCAAAACGAATGCAGAATGCATATTTACGCAACGATAAAAGATTTTGATATAAATAGACGAGATAGTACTTAATAAATGTTTAAAAGACTGTCTAAGCATAAAATAGCTATAAACCTACTAACTTATATATCATCCGAATAAAAAATATGATAAACATGAGGAAATTTTTAAGAAGCCAAACTGGGTCTGTCAAACCAATTGCGAAATTGTAAACTCAAAATGTCAATGATAATGTTACAGTGGCACTAGTGAAAAGAAAAACATTGCACGAGTTTATGCACAAAAAATTCACATAGTGAAAAGTCATCAATTGTTAATTACTATAATATTAAAAGACCCGAGGCTCAAATCTAAATATTGAATTGTGATAAAGTTGATATTCCCATAAACCATATTGCTGAATTTATGAAGTCTCAAGACAGGAGAATAAACCATGTGCAGCTTCATCATATGACTTTTGATAAGCCGGCCCCATCCAGAGTGAACCAAAGAAAGAAAATTTTTTTGGAATACCCACGATAACTTCCCTAATGAAAGTTCAAGTTTTGTTAACACTGCCGACCCTGCTTTAATCATTAAGCAAACAGGTCACAGCTATCTCTCGCAGCTAGGCTTGCAAAGAAATCCTCATATAATATATATATATATATATATATATATATATATATATATATATATATATATATACTTTTATTTAATTTCTAGTCCGTCGCTGTTACTTAGAAAGGCACAGTTCCACGCACTAATTTACCTGGTAAGTAATTTTGTAATTTTTCAGTGCAGCTGTTTAAATTTGTACTGGCCGTCGATGTAATTGGTGTATTTGGTGAAAACAACCAACAATTGTTTTTTTTGCCTAACGCTATTAGGTTATTTAAATATATTCATTTTTATCTTATAAAAGTGTAGTTTATCTTTTTCGGAGCTTTATTTAAATAGTTAACATCGGCTACTTTTGGAACAGGCGCTGTATATTTTTTTGTATTTAGAATAAAATGTAAATATTATTTGGGGTATTTAGGCAATTCAATCTGCGTTTCGGAAACGTCACTTCCATTACCTATATTCAGTTTTATCTTTTTAACTGATGCTTGAAAAATCGTAATCAACATATTAACAAAGTCATCGTGTGTCGTTTAAGACATCAGTCACAAGTACCAAGTCATGAGCACAAGTACTAGAAAGTAATGTTTCGCTATAAGTAACGAATAGTCTCGATAAAGTCTCGCTCACAGTGAACAATAATATACCTTGAATTACCACTTACAACTCAAAGCTGGTTTCATTTCTTCCTATTATTTAGCATTCTATTTCCTCTCATTTCATCAAGAAGGAGGTTCTAGCAAACAATAATAAATAACATTTTACTACAACTTTAATATATTCTAAGTCTATAGCTCCAAAACAATTACGGAAGAAAACGGAAGACTCCTGATTATTCCAGTATACCATTTAAACTGCCAAACTTCTTGATTGAAATTAGCAACAGGAAAATTTAATTACCACTACTCCTGCACAAGAGCCATAACCAGGTGAAGCTTCAGGATTATTGAGGCCTGGTGATTTGTCATTATCAAAAATGCATTATACTTCCGAATTTCAAACTGAACTCATTCTCACACACTATGCTAAACACGGCTACTGATGAGGGTGTCATAAATAAGAAAGAACCTTTGCATGTATTAAATCGTTTTTTTTTCAATTAATAAAATTATCCTTAAACAACTACATTTGAAGCATACAAAAATAATACATCTCTAAAAATTACTTAACTCGTTCAAACTCAATTTATTGGATATGGTTGATTTATCAGAAATCGTAAAAAAACATGACTAAATATTTTCTTAGTTTAAGGAAACATTAAGGAACTAAGAATGTAATGAAGTATTTATATAAATAGAAAGCACTCATAAAAAGCTACTCCATCCTTGTATTCCGGCTTGGTACATTGTCACCTTTCAAACTTCCGTTTTTATGGAACGCAGTGCGGTAGGTTTGTCTCCATCATATAATATAAATTATCATATCCCATTATAATAGTTACTGTATTCCATTGTTCGGTAGGTTTATTAATACAATACACAGTATACTTGTAGTATAAACTTTTATAAATAGGAAAGTTTTTTGTTTGTTTTTAGGGTTTCACCAAACTTATCCGAACTTTCATCATTGTGTAGCTTAGAGTGTGTACATGGGTACAGGGTACGTAATATCTTTTTAGATTTTATGAGTAATGGGTAGTGATGATTTAGGTAATAGAAATCGAATTGTTGCAGTTGTATGTTTCAGTTACAACTTTTAAACGATTATATTGTAGCCAAAAAAGTTCAACCGTATACTCGTAAATTACTAATTAATCGAAGTGAAACTTTTTAGAGCGCAATGAGGTTAAAATTTCATCAAGGTCACAACGTTTTTCACGCAATGTTTATGTGACATTAGAATGTAACGAACCTATTGCAAGTAGGACGAAAAATAGGTACTTAGTTAACAACCGAGAGAGATAGGTGAACACGATAGAAATAGATGACGCTTTTCTACTATCAGCTGTTTTGTACAATATTTATGTCAAAAGGAAACTGTCAAATTTTGTAGATTTATTTATCTATTGTATTTGTGATCGATTTATTACTCATTTTGCGTCACTTCATCCATTACAAGACTAACAACATATGCAATTAATTTATTTATAAATCCGCAGTGAACCCGCACGTATAATTGTTGTAAATATAATTTACAACAGGCGCAATGCATCCTAATTTCCTTCAGCCGCATTTAGCCGTGTTTTGGTACTGGCATCGCTGCTATTAACTGACAATTATCTATGTAAGTTTACATGAAGATTTTATTAGATTTTTAGGTCGATTTGTAACGACAGTTTTTTATTTTTCTGAATGTATAGTATTGAAATCTTCATATACGAATTTAGTACTATCTATGGACTTACACTTAATATATTATTGTAATATTTAACTCAACGTATTTATTCTGCCCTTAAGTACGTTTACAATTTTGAAGTGTACGCATGCGCATGTGCTGTATCTATTTCAAAAGTTATTAATATTTATAGTTAATTAATATTTCTTTATCTCTCTGTTTGCCGTTTTACCCCTTACTATATACTTACAAGTCCAGGTTTAGATCGCCATATATTTTTTTACTGAATTTCTCTTATAACCCGTTTTTGTGGCAAAATAAAAATATTTTTAAGTTAAAAAAAGTAAGCCGTTATGGCAACAACAAAATAATATTTCAAAGAATACCGCACGACTGTGAAATCCACAATAATTTATCAAGATGTATATGACTAATCATAGTAGACTACTTGTTATAACCGTTTTTATGTTGCAAGACAGAACAATAAATTTTGGTATTCGACTAAATCACCGTAAACAGTAATACTTAGTACAATAAAAAAGCAAACCGTTGAGCATATCGTACATAAATTATCTAATTAATTATTACATAACACAAGCGATTAAAATAAAATGCAGTCACGGTTCCTTTTTTGCTAGGTAAAAACCCGAACTGGCAGCTTAATATGTACTAGTGGTCACCCTAGTGGTCACCCAAATTTGACCGTAAATCATTAAATTTTTAAGTTTGAATCTTATTAGTTTACGTCAAACTCATTTAGTCAATCTTATATTTTAAAATTCTTTGGTGATAATATCCATTTGACTATAGACTATTATGTATTTTACATTGGCAGTACTTGACGTAAACAATGAATCTTTTAATGTATTCGTATCATATATATAATTTTTTTAGCTTTCTATACACCTTCTCCATATAAACATTAACAATGAAAAATTTCACATTCCTCCGTACGCCCAATATGTTTTAAAAGGAGTACAAAATTATCTCTTCACGTATTAATATTTTTAACGAAATTTCTCTCTGAAAATATACTCATATTTTCTAGGACTATATAAAGAAAAATCGGAGGATAAGCTGGTATAAAAAAGGACTATAAGCTGAGCTTTCTTATTATAAAACTTAACACTTGTTCCATTTTTCGTCTGCGCCATTAATATTAATTAATATCTGTGGTCATCTAAATCTTTCAATAAAATTCAAACAACCTCACTCTAAAGTACATAGGTAAAGAAGAGATGTATAGAGATTATGCCCATAAAACTGTTTCGTCCGCTGATATTTTAATGTTCATATTACTAAAATTACAATTATCTGTCCTACAATATCCAGGCTAATAAAACGCTACAACGTTAGAATATGCCACATACTATTTTTTTTTATTTCGCTGATCATTTAATGTTCATCTTACTTAGAATGTATAAACTTTTATTCTTCAATATCCATATTACGAAGATACTACAATGTTAGAGACCTTAAAGTACGCCATATAATATTTTTTTTATTTCCTGATATTTTAATGTTCATATTACTAAAACTCTACGTTTATCTGTCCTATAATATTCATGTTACATAGATGCTACAACGTCAGAGGCGTTAAGGTAAGCCAGTTAATATTTGTTTACTTGGCTGATCACTTAATGTGCATGTTACTAAGACTAATTCACTGTTTAAATAAAACCTGAATTATATTTAACAATGATTTACTATTATCTCGTATAGTTTTACTAGTATTAATTTTTTTTCTCTCGAAATGTTTAGAATGATACAATTTATGTTAAAATGAATTTTAGGCGAGCAAATTATTTTCTGCGTTATTCTGAACGAGCACATGCTTTTATATATTACATCTGAATATTGCATTATTTAACATTTTCATTTGTTTGCTGCTTGTGGCCAATTTACTCAGTTAAGAGAGGCAAAATTTTACTAATTTCCACAATGCGCTACTACTATGTTTTAAGTTTATATTACGCGAGTATCAACGAAATTTCAAGTACTGAACTTTCTTTTCAAAATAATTGAAAAAGATAAAACTTTTGTCCAACTCGTTTGTTTTCCGTTGAAGAAAAAATAGAGGAAATATTAAAAGAATACTCCGAAATTTCTATCCATATATATATATACATATATGTATGTTTGTATATATATATATATATATATATATATATACAAACATATATATATATATACACATGTTTAAAAAGAACTTATTGAGCAAAACTAATTCGTGAGCAAAAAATTCTAAAATAAATCATATAATACCAAGCCGACAAACAGGTCTCAAACTCTCAAAATAAAAATATGATTATAGCAACGACAACAACACGATAACCATATTTTTATTACGCTCGCGTAGCTTGTACACCATTTGGCCCTAAACCTATCAGTGATTTCTAGAACATCCGATGTATTGTCATCTTCGAGTGAAATCTTCCAAAAATTCTCAAACATTTGTCATTAAAAGGTTATTTTCATCTCGCACATAATATTTACATAAATTTATGAGAATTTTCGTGCATTTTAGTAATGATAGTAATACAAATACTATTAAAAATGTTTATTTTTCGTAACAATATTTTATTTTACACCCAAGTTAAGAAAAACCCTGTGAGTTTGCGTACGTGAGTTATACTCAATAGTCTAATCAATCATCATATTATACCTTCAATAAATCATAATGTAATCTGTCTAAAACGTGAGTTCGGTGTATCTTTCCTCGCGAACACATAAAAACATACACACTACGCCAACTTTATTAAGCCATTAACTACTGTATCACGTTTCTCATTAGCAGAATATGTTGGAACAACCTATAAGTAACATTTAACCTGAATGCTCAGTCATATTTATACAAATAAATTCTTACTTAAGGAAGTACCCATCTACTCGCTTTAGTCTCATAGTTTATTGCTCGATGCTGTATTTGAGCGACTATTACAAGAGGCCCATTTCAATAATTCCTGAATTTAGAATAGATCGCATTTGTTCTCTTTATAAATTTAGTTCAATTCGACAAGCACCATAACTTGTGCGCGATGCTCTAATGTTTATTCGTAATTATGCGGAAAGATTTCGCACAAAACTCGTAAAATTTCCGATCTTGCAAAAATTATTGCCACATAAAAACTTTTAAACTATTTATTATATTGTAGAACACAATTCAGATATAGATAGATTTTATATATTAGAAATCTACAGAACTATTTCTATGGATATAGTAATTAAAAATTTGGGTTAAGGACATTGTTTAGTGTAAAAAGAAAATTCCATAATCCCAATATATTTTCATCGACGCATCACGGAACGTATCTTACTATTTTATTTCCATAGAACTCTGATTATTTAGATGGCAAATATATTGTTTAAGAATTAAACCATTCGAAACTTGTTCAATCGTAGTTCACTAATACGTGAATACTACAATTGTTTTCAAAATTCCTATTTTACGTATCTATGAATATTAATGATTAGACCAATAAAATAAAAAAACTGAATTCTTATATTAATGAATTAGACTTGTCACATTAAACACCTCCTTATAATTGTATAAATTTATAGAATTCAAAGAATAAATTATATCCGCAGTATAGTATTATAACTAAACATATAATTTGGTATTTTGAACATCACAGCTTACAAATTCTCTATATTTTATTTATTTATTTATGTACCTTAATGTATTTATTTGATACATAGTGCAGACTTATTGTTACGAAAGCAATATCTTACCGCTAACCAGAACACTAGTCCGGCCCCGGTCATGGAGTGGCCGGAAAGTGAACCCGGGTCTCTGCAGTGCGCCGCGCAGTCAAAGGCCATATGCCTTGTGATCAACCCAACACACCACGGCGATGAGATATGACGATTAATTTAAAAGAAATTCTTTTCAAATTAAAATAAATATTACATCAACCTAATCTATATAGTTTACCCTATGTTTACATTTTAAGCGTATAATTTCTTACGAAACAAAAAATTGTAGTAATAAAGAAATTGCTTCAAAAGAAATTCGAAAATTAACATTTCGCAACCATTTACTAGGAGACCATAGATGGCAGCAAACAAATTGGTTGCTACTGTCTATGGTCTATGGTTGTGTTTAATATGACATATTAATTGTGAAGTTACCATCCGAAAGTACTCCTTTTTGATTGTCTGGTGTTTTATTGCTCCAAAATTAGAAAGAATTACATGAATAATAGGTAAATTAACTTGTAGACAATTATTAGATAGAGACAATTTAGAAAAATTTCTTAAACTGCTTCTAAATAACTTTTATTATAATCGTATTTTTAAATCGTTCGTCTGATTACTGTTACGAGTTTGCAATTAAGATGTTACTTTTGCATATTACGCCGACAAGTTTGAGTGAGTGACCAATTGAAAGAATACTGATTACTGATTCAACACACCTAATTCGGTACATTAATACAATTAAACATTAACACATTCTTTTTAAAGAACAAAAACACATTGCTTAATAACTAAGCAATATGTTTTTGTTAAAAACAAAACTGGACAGTAGTTTGTGATATTAACCCGAAAGTTTTCCAATGCGAAAAGTGTTCCTTAAGTAACCTTCGAGCAATTAATAAGTCACTCGTACATAGAAGCTCAATGTTCTCGTTAATATTAACTTCTGGAAATATACTTGCACTGTATTATAGCTAATAACATAAATGTTGCAAGTATTGATATACGAGTACTACTGGGGTAAACCCAAGTGAATTCAGTTCAGAGACTTGTTTCCTATAAAATGAAATGGATAATGGGAAGACATATTTTAAAGAAAAGATATTTTTTATATCTTATAATTCTAAAGTATCCATGTAATGGACTGACACTAATATAACGTTTTATGATAATTGTCTAAAATGATTATTTCATATCTGAGACAAAACGAAATCTGAAATAAATTTGTTTTGCTATACGGACGTTCTGGTATTATGTTGACGTGTCAAATGATGGATACTGGAGGAAATTACGTTTCACATTTCGTTACAGTCTATTTTCTCAATATAAGAGCGTATACTGACAGCAAAACGAGTTTAACTTTAAAAATAATATTTTATCATATAAGATAACATTTTTTACGAATATTATTCTTACAAAATATTTACCATAAAAGATATCTATTTACGCAGCTTGAATTACGAAACGAATTTTACCACGCGACCAAAACTGCCTCGTGCAAACGAGCACAACGCTCAGCTAGCCAGATATACACATCAGCAATATCCCGTAAATCTCGTTTAATAATAGTCCGTTTATAATTTGTTATTGTGCTCTGTGGGTAACCGGAGATTAAGCCCGATTCAAAAATAAAAGAACTCTCTTGGAAAGTTGCTCGGGCCCATTGTGCTCGGGTAAGGCAAGGTAAGTAACGGTGCGTCTGCTGAGCGCACCGGCTGAGTTGCAGTGTTTACACACTATGTATCTACAGATTTGTAGAGGCACTTTCGGGGTACTTCGTACGTTTCCGGCAGTGTTCGGCTAGTTTTTTGGTAGGCGCTTCCTTATAGTTCCCCTGTCACTTGTCGCTGAGATGGGTTAAAGTTGTTTTTCATTGTTTTTATTTTTAAGAAAAAAATAAAACACTTTAATGTCTACGTGTCCATCTAATATATTCGTTTTCACCTTTGTATATTATGAATACTGATAGGATAACCTGCATGATACTATAATTAATATTTTATATCATCCGAAACTATTAATTTCACGTACTCAAAAATGGAAGTAAAATTTAACTGTCCCTATGCAAAACTATTTTTTGTTTCATTACGATGGTCGAAATTGTTGCATCTTTAGACACTATCGGTAAACTCAGAAAACACAACTCTGTAAATACGTATTTTGCTGTGATCACACGCTCCACAATCTATTGGCTTACTGTAGTAATAAATTTATTAATTGTATAGAGTTAAAAACACAGAGTATCATCTCGCAGAATTTATACGATTTCTCGGTTTAAATAGCTTATGTGTTAATTTGAATAACTAGTAAACGAATATGTAGGTAAAACTAAAGCTTATATGATGCGTAGACATAAAGATTTACTCTGCTATACAACCTATATATTAGCGTCTGGTAGCGAATTGTTGCTTGTTTCTACAGTTTTTATGTAACAAGAAAAAGATAATTTCACGGTCATTAAACGTTGTCTTATTTCACAAATTTATTTTTGGATGAATTATAAGAATGACGGAATGTATGATTCCCCCTTAACTTTTTTTTTTCAAAAAATATCTTCGATAAAGTCGTAGAAATAAATAAGAAACGATTCTCAGCTTAATAAATGTTTATATACCAAATATTATGACCTATAGGTTTTGTAAATGTCATAATCAGTTGTTGACATCGAATCGACATGTCAGGATACCTATGACAGGATGACACTGTAGCAGATTGGTTTATGTTTGAAGGGCAAAATAACATAAACACTCCTAACACGAATACAACATCCAGAGACATAAAATCAACCCCAATAGACAGTACTTATTTGATTAAAAAATTGAAATATATATATATATATATATATATATATATATATATATATATATATATATATACACATACGCACACACACACTCACACATACATATTTATCCAAGCAGAATCTCAAGCGTGATTTACATATCCAGACAATATGCTCAAATTTATTCAAACCCTTTAAAATATATCGCAATATCTTAATTATAACTATTTCATTAGTCTTTTATCTAAACATATTTATATCCATATAGGCTGCATCAATGGACTTCGTAAGAGAAATTCAATTTTTTAAACTATCCGCACCTTTACGTATACCATTTCAGTAGACTTTTTTACCATTTAGACGATTTTGTACCATTTCGATTTAATTGTCATGCTAGGTTCTTACATCTTTATGTCTAAGTTCACTCCATCATAGATTATAATAGTAAGCTTTTTACAAATAAAGAAAAACACGTGATCATTACAACGTTCAGAAATCGAAAGAAAACTCTCGGGCTTATTGGAAATAATTATTAATATATACATTTATTTTTGAGTCTATTTAAAATATTGACACTGAAATCGTCGCCACAGAGACAGACAAACTTATCTTGATTTTTAATACTTCACAGGAGAACCGAGGAAATATTTTTTTATGAAACTCCTCTTGAGCTTTATTCTATAAAATTCTTCGAGTTCTATTTTATGTAAAATCGTATTTATTTAGATGAAACTTAACACGTTTATTTATAAAAAGTAGCTCAGAAAGAGTTTTATAAAAAAAGACGATTATTTTGTTTTTTTTTGTCAAAGTTAAATATCAAATGATGTTTTTCTACCTCTGAAGGAACGAAACATATTTTCTAATATATTATTTACATTTCTGTACAGTGACTGATATTTTTTCATAAAATAGTAATAAATTAATAACAAAAATGATACATTTCTGTATTTAATGAGAATTTTATCACTTTTTTCAAAGAAGATACTTAAATATTATCAACATCATTTACAGAAGTTTAGTATATTTCTGTGAAGTAATTCAAAATTATCAAATCCCTAACTCAGGTGAGTAAAATACATGGAGGTAAGAATATGTATGTTATATCCATGGTTAACTAAAAATACTCGTTTTCAATCCTAATACTAATATTTTCATATTTGATGAAATCCAACAACATTTTACTGATACTATCTATTAAGCAAGTTTACTTAATTTCACAATACGGTAGTTAACTCATTCTAAATTTTGATATTTTTCGTACAATATTGTGAAATATAAGTTAATTAAAAACCAGTCTTGAAAAAAACTCAAAAATCCATTGAATAATAAGCCAGTTATAGGCTTCTTAATTTGAAGATACAGATAGGGTTGGGTATATCTCTGTCTCTTTTCCTCTTGTAGAATATAATGTACAATATTAAAAATGACCTCACAACACAGTATTCCTGTCTTTGTCTAAAGATAAAATTTAAACTTTTGTAACTCGGTCAATTTTTAAGATTTTAAAAAAAAATTTTCACTCTTCATCAGCTTGTACCTTGAAATTATGATTAATGAAATAAAAAAAATTTAGTCATATACCCAATTAAAATTTAATTGCTAAAACAATTAGAAAAAAGGCGACCACGCGGAATCGCAGAGCTATAGCAAATTTCCTGACGCTTTTGGTATGCTGCACCACCCACGAAATCGTACCTACACATATGAAATACTATACTAAACTATTGATACGTATTCGAGGAACAAAGTGGTGGGGCTCGTGAGACGCTGGAATAGTTCCAGCTCCGTTTTCTTTAAAACAGTTGGTCATAATGAGAAGGGACCCGCGGCAATGAATTGTGTATTTGGAAAGTCTCTTAAGTACTATTATTTTGGAGACCTGAGAAGAACGCCAAAGTGTAATATTAATCGATAGGGGAAATGTTGTCTATACACAAATATAATACACACACATACATATGTAAACCAAGAAGGTAAGAATAACCTCACTTAGTTAGGGCAAATACGCAAAAACAAATTGTATTAATAATAAAAGGTAAAACATAATACCTTCAAACAAGTTTATTCATAACAAAAAGGCCGAACCTGTAGACAATGTCGGTAGATATTTGAGAATTATATACTTGTTACATAATCGTAAAATTTAAACCGATCATCGATGGGCACGCCAAGATCTTGCACAAGTTTTATTATGGCTTTACGACAAATTGATAAATATTTTTACAGTCACACTCGGGTGTACAAGCTAGCGATATGGTGAAGATTTTTAGTAATTACATCATTTTTACCAGAAATTCATATAGGTGATAACATCTTTCTTTATAAAAGAAATTATTTTATTCTGAGCAATAAAATTATTCGTGTCTAATTTTTTTATGTACCAATCACTTTTCAATAACAATCATCCTTTTGTTACTACCAATCATATACAACTTTTCCATAAAAATCATCCTTTTGTTACCTATTATAATAACAAAATAAAATTGTAATAATTTATGAAAATAATGTATTAAAAATTTACGAAATGCACTTGTTCTTTTTCTGGATTCGTTTTCGAAAATAAATCCTGAATTGATTTAATACGCATTTAATCGTATTTTCGTTGCATGCATAACTGCTTCTTTATTATTTCCTTACGTAATCAGCGGTACAAGCCCACGAAAGGTCTGTGCCGTATTTACACATCATGCTCTTTTCTGCTTTTCTATAATATGATATTGTAGTCCGTAACAGTCTATCACAGCAGGCCACAACTAATTGACTTTACTAAATTCAAACTACGAAATATAATAAATTATTGTGAGTATTATGCATTAAAAAGCTCTGAAGTAAAAAAAAATAATGAAAGTTGACAAACAGCCCGTTTGTCAACTTTCTTACAGTCGAGATAATTTGTTGTAAATAATGACCCCGCCGGACTGCAAAGCTTTCAAACTAACGAGAAATTCACACCAAAGTTTTGTATCATCAAAGTCACAGTTATAAAATTTAGTAAAGTAAAGATATTTATGTACGCTTCTTTAAGCACTTTTAATATTCTTCTTACGCACGCACATTCGTGCGGAAGCGAGTCCATTACGTCACTAGTTTCTATTAGGTAAAAATTAATGCTGTATTTTGGTGATTAAATTTCTCTAGATAAATTTTTGGCATATGCCAAATTATTATCTCATATTATATAAAATAGATGGAATAAAAACTATAGGTACAATTGAATGACTTTATTTACTTTGGACGGCGAACGTGTTTAATGTAACAAACTAAATCCGATATTATATACGATATTATATAACTTATTAATTTTTTCTTTCATATTACATACAACAAATACACGCCTTAAAGTTTAAATTTATAGTTTCTTAAGTAGTTTATGGCTTTGCTAGGCACATTTTGTCAGAGGGCACTCCTGATTAATGTGTTGGACAGTCTGTTTCAATAATCTGCATTTAAATATGTGAATTTTGCTTCAGCCCCATTTTTCATAAATGAGCGCAAGGGCTAATCCAATTCTTAAGCGGTTAAGCTCTTTAAACTCTGAGGGGAGTGCACTCAAGTTCAGAAGAAATAAGTCGGGTGGTTCGGCATGGGATGACCATTTCTCGGTCTAGGCTTCATTCAAGTTCCACTCCAGGCATAATTCATGGGGTAGAAGTTCTGGTGGGTTCCGGGGCTACAGTCTTGCGGCCCTAACTGTACCCAAGTGTTTGTTAATTGGTAGCTGAAGTCTTCGATGAATCTTTTCTTTTTCTACAGAGATTTTGTAGACGGCGGATGTGTGATAGAGCAATGTTGCTGAGGGTCGGCAGCCAATGCTTGACAGTGGGTCTCATACACCCAGTGATCAGACGCATGGTGTGGTTCATCTATTTGTTGATGACAATGGCGTGGGCGCTTTTCATTCATATAGGGTGCGGTATTCCGCTGTTAAATATTTAGTTGCCAAAGCGTTTCTTCGCAGCATCCACCAGAGGCTGGGTAATCTCAGGGTGTCAGTTTTTGCATTGAATGTTAGTCCTGGTCGTTATATTGATGGGAACATAGTTGAAGTAGAAGCTGTAGGTGAGGCCAGGGTGACACTCAGGTTTTTGGGGTTTAGGTTATGGTTCGTGTAAATGTATGTATATGTGTGTGTGTGTATGTTTGTGTGTGTGTATATATATATATATATATATATATATATATATATATATATTATATAAAGGGTGTCCGCGACCCCTATCTGAAAAACGAATACCAATAATTGCATAATTGCTTTACGTTGATCATTGATGAATTTCAAGAAAAACTGTGCACGAATCCTTACGTATTTCATTACGTAGAGCTTACAGCCAGGTAAAGTTATTTATAATTATATTATTAAAGGTGGCCGTTCGAACGTCGCAAATAAATTATATCTTATGCATAAGTAATAAAGGTGAAAATAAGTTGTTTCACCGGATTTCACCCCACTGGACTTCTTCGTGTGGGGATTTATTAAAGACATAGTGTTTCAGAAATATTGTGACAGTGTAAAATAGATGCGTATGCGTATTAGCGTTGCTTTTGACAAACTTAAAAATACCATTAACCAAGACATTTCTTTCTTTAACAAGAACAAACAAAATAACGAGTGCAAAAAATGTGTCGAAAATGGGAGGCGACATGTGAAAACGCTTATGTCTTTGTTCTTCAATTTTTAATAACTTGTGATTTTACAATTTATTTATACTTCAATCGTTTGAAAAATCAGTGCAATCATAAGTTGATCCATCATCCATGCACACCCGTGACAATCATAGGTGAGTGATTACTGATTTTATTCTTAGGTAACTACAAAATGTGTACAGGTTTTTAAGTGGCGAACAGTCATGCACAGATAACCAGTATAAGTAGATTAATACTATTATATTACAAAATAATACTATTAAATTTAATGTTATGTATACTGCGGTACTTAAAATCACCAAGCGCCTTTAATTATGAAACCATAGCAATTAAATAATTCGTTGCAAGCGTAACCCAAACATACTGCACACAACTACACGCAATTATCAATACTCATACATACGTCTTACCCAATTTAGGCGTGCGTCTCACCACTCCTCTGATCTTATTCAAAAAACCGCCACCGATGTGAGCATCGCGAGTTACGATGCGAGTCACGTGGCGAGTGGCGAGCGTTCCGCACCGCGAGCATTAAAAACTTAGTCATAGGCTATACACATTCACAATAGACTTTTTATTATGTATTAAAAATCTAACATGTCAATATTTTTCTGAAAAATATGCTGTTTAGCAACCTACTGGTGAAGCACAAATCAGGGTCTTTTTTCGGATGGGGCCGCGAACAGCCTGTGTATATATATATATATATATATATATATATATATATATATATATATATACACACACACACAATACAAAGGTGGGAAGTAGTACCTTCCTGGAAAATCGTCCATAAAGACCTCTACCAGTTTTCATTTTTTATGGTGATTGAAAATGGGTAGATTCAAAACGGAAAAAAACGGTAATTAAAAAACAGATTCTAAAAAATGTTTAAAAACTATGTTAAAGTGTATGACCTCCCGCTGTTTTCATTTTTAGAAGTAATACAATGAAAAAACTATGTGATATTTTGTATAGATATATAATAAACCTGTTAAGTGAGAATAAAATTCGCACTGGAATGTGAACGTTTTCCGTGATATTTCTAATAAAAACTACATCAATTTCTGAAAAAAAAACCGTTTTTAAATTTCTTAGAACTTACACTTTTAACTGATAACCGACTTAATACATAAATTATAAAAAAATGAGTACATCATTCACCTCCTCAGAAATTTCCATATAAATATTTTTAGTGTCAATTATTGAAATATATGGTGTCTGAGAAAAACGACTGTGGCATACGGGTAGACGGATAGATACTTGAGTTATCTTAGAAGGATTCCGTTAATACTGGACTACGACAGAGGAAGGATTATAAATTTTACAGGCTATGTATATATGTATGTAAGTTAGTTTGTTGCCTCGTACAGAGTAAACTACTAAAGTGATTTCAATAAATGAGATGTGTTTAGATTCGTTTTGATCCAGAGAGTGTCACCACGTGTACAACGTTATGTATCTTAGAATAATGGGTACTCCAGAAGACGAGACCACGCAGGATAGTATTATAACGATTTAGGTAAAGGGAGTTGAAGTTTACCTGGCGCACTTCCGATTTAAACTTTTAAACTTTTAGAGTTATGATAAAATGACATCAAAATATTATGGACAGCATGAAAATCTGCACACAAGTCGAAAAGTATATATTTCTAAATATTATACATTGCACAAGTATGTTCTGATCGTATTTTTTTGAGTTTATCAAACTAAGCCGTCATAGACATAACAAAAAAATATTTTAAAAAATTATACAGGACAGTGAAATCCAGAAAAAGTTCCAGGATATCTATAGCTAATTAGTATCGGCTGTTTGTTATAAATATTTTTATATTACACGATCAGATCAAATAATTAAAAATAAAGAATTGTTATATAAAAACGATTTAAACAGTGTTGACTACATATGTCTCAAATGACCTATTTTGACGAGAAAACATATTTTCCCTCGTTAAGAACATTGATAGTTCGTCGAACTCTTTGTGTCAGATTTCAATCGCTAATAACTACGAGATTAATAATGCGTTAACAATGGTTAAACCCACAATAGATAGAGCATGTCTATGCATGTTCATTTTGTAGTATTTGTATTCCTTGTGATGTCATCGGATTAGTACAGGTGTAAAGATATATTTTAATGTAGGGTATGCATTTAGCTAGGATATTGATTTAGGTATCATTATGAAGAACTTATGGAGTACTACTAGAGCTCAAAATGAGACAATATAAATATTCACAGCAATAATAAATAAAAATCGGTATTAAATGGAAAATTACAAAAAAAAGACGCCATTTCATGTGAGTCGTAAATACGCTCGGAATTATATAAAATGCAAAAAAATAAAAAAAAAACTAAATGAGCAAATACAAGAGCTAGGACAGCGTCGAAAAGAAAATGAAAAAAGACGCAGAGCGATTACTTACCTGGACATTTTTACAAAAAATCGACGGCGCGGACCCGAACTGCACCATTCGGTTTCTTTTCTACTTTAGCTAGTATGCACGTAAAGTTAAAAATAGATACAAATATGTATGTAAATAACTACGAAACCATATTAATTGCGTGCTTCAATACAGTTCTTAACTACGGTCCTACACCAACACCTAATGTTTATCCTTTCCTGGCATACAAAATTAAATTTCGATTGATTATAAAAAATAATAAATTTTAATGTAAAAATACGTTTGCAACCTAAATTGTGAATATATTTACGTTTGCAACCTAAAATACGTTTGCAACCTAAATTGTGAATATGTTTACGTTTGCAACCTAAAATACGTTTGCAAACTAAATTGTGAATATATTTACGTTTGCAACCTAAAATACGTTTGCAACCTAAATTGTGAATATGTTTACGTTTGCAACCTAAAATACGTTTGCAACCTAAATTGTGAATATAATAAAAATCAGTCCAAAAATTCTGCTTGTAATATTACTGAAATCGAATCTTAACGTAACTCCGACGATAAGACACATCACGATCTTTAGTTGGCAAATCTTAAGCTTAAAATGGAGACGGTTGCAAAATAGCGCATCGCGGCGCGAGTCTATACATCAGCGAATACGTCACAAGGCATCACCGTAACAATTAATCCGGCCGGCGAACGGCGCGACAGGCGCGGCGCCGGCTTACCCGCACAATGGCATGTCTGCACTCGCGCACACGTGGCCGGTGACCCGCGGATTTGGTCCGCAGAATTTCACTTTTCCAGCAGCTGGGTTAAATGGTCTAAGCTTAACAACAGGGTCGAACTTTATCTCTTAAAATCAATGGGAATTATGCAAAAATAATAAAGGTTTTTCAGTTTTATTAACCAGTTTTTAAAATAAGATATTACTATGACTAAAAATTGCTGTGAAATTTCTTATACACTTGAGTTATATGAAAACTTAAACAGCAAAACATTGTCTACATTGTCAGCCCATACAGCCCATCAACTCATAAAATACTGAAAATTAGTTTTCATCCTCAAAAAAATATCTAAAAATGTTGTAACAAGAAATCTCCTAAAATATTTTCACTTCAAAAAAAATTTGTTTTTCCCTAACGCAAATTGGGCCTTAAATAATGACTAGAGATGCCGAATTAAAAAAATAACTAAACCAGAATACCTATAATAACAAAATTGACAAAATGGAGCGATATTAAGAAAATATCATTTGAACCTCTACATTTTCAATAAAAGAATGCTCTTTTATTGAAAATACAAACAAATTTAATAATATAACGTGATGTAATTTCTGTATTTTTCTCAAATTTGCAATTTTTCCTCCGCATATATTTAACAAGAAATACTCCAAGGAAACTTCGCAAATTATTGTACATATACGTATATAAAAAGCATGATTCTGAATAGACTGACATAATATACATGTCGCGGTCGAATATGAATTATTACAATAAATAAAGTACAATTTAGTTAAGTTGAACAAAAAAATTACAAGCTGGGATATAATAAAGACATGCAGATAAGATCTTGCAGATCAAATACGGCAAATATCCCGCTCGTATAAACGCACCTATTCGCGCGAGACGAATGCGCTGCCAACGCACTCGTGCCTTTGAAATATGCAATATGAGCCTCTGTGACCCCGTATGGCGGGTGAACAAAGTCAATATAAAATAACTCGGGCCAGAATTAAAGCTTCTATTACTCTTAATAGATCCACTGACTGAAGCACTACTCTTTTTCACAATATTACGGACTAGGTATTAATTACGATATCAGTAGGCGAATAAATTTATGGTAAATATATAAAATAATATTTAGATAGACTTAACGTGAGGCTGTGATAAAAAAAACAGAATATGTAGTAAAATAACGCGTCACCTAAATAATTAATAATTTTTTTTTAAATACAATTTATGCGTCTACATAGGTCGTATAAGACTCGTCAATATTAATTACTTAACTAATTAAAGTATTTAAGTAAATTTCATGTTGTTAGCCCGTGAATAAATAAAATATATACGCAAGGAAATAATTAGTTTCAATCTAGAGCTTAATAATCACATAGTAAAATTAATAAAAAGCTTGAATCTAGAATATCCTTTTAATTAATATGTTGTTAACGTTGGATTTATGTGGACGTTAGAGTCGAGTTAAGTGGAAATTAATTACATCCGTGATTGCTGCCTACGAATGTAATTAAATAAAATAAAATTACGTACTTGCTAATGACAAAAGTACTTCCCCTAGGCGCATAAGCCACATTCTTGTAGTAATTTCTTTTTTAGTTGCGGTTGTTGCGGAGAATTTCCACTGGATGACGCAAAGTCTGCAAACTTCTTTCTTTCCTCGTAATTTATCCTATCGAATGATGTGACGAATTTTACATATTTGTTAACTTACATAAGCGAATAAAGCAAACCAATTTTAAACATATACTTATTATATTCGTTACGTAACAAATATAACTTTACTTATTACATTTAATTTTCACAATCTTTCTACAATGCAAAAGCGTATAAATTGCGAAGTATTAACTATTATCAGACACAAGAAGAAAAATAGGCAAACCCCATTAACATTGAGGATCCCTAGAATCTCTTAGACAGGCTTTTAATATTTATTTAATGTGAGCTAAACATATTAACATATTAAAAAAATGAATTTTTTTCGTAAATTAAAAACGTAACAAAAAATTCCTTACGTTTGGCATAAAAACAGTATTTGCCTTGATTTATGCTATTGAAACTTCTAGAATAACTATAGATTAATAAACTTAATCATCCTACACGTTATTGAATTTAACAACTAGAATATCTTGAAGAAGACGTTGTTTGTGAAATAAATGTACATAAGTAATTTAAAACCATCCTGACATATCGTCGTGACATAATGATCATGGAAAGCGAATCAGTGGTCCACCATAGCGTCCAAGTCGCTCGAAAGAAGCGCATATGTCATCACATTATACTAAGTGGTGTTAAAATTGTATGAGAAATATATTGACTTTCATATAAACTAGTGTATTTTTTAAATTTAGTGGTATGTTTATGGAAATAAAGGAAATGAATAAGATGGAATGAATAAGATGTAGAGTCTTATTCATTTATTATTTTTATTAGTAATGTATTTATTGTATTGTTTTATCAATAGAGACTTGTCGCTTTAAAGTACAAGAACATACAATACATAAAATTTACACTGAGGATAAAATAAACTCGTTAAGCAGGAATAGAACTCACACTACGTAGATTCAATACACACTTAGAAATTTCATGTTAAGTTCTTTTTTTAAATTAGATTTTGAATGAGGCAGTATGTTTGTTCGCGTGTTGCAGATATCTGGAGATATTGTAGTAAAACAAGCACGAAAATGGTAATTTTTAAAATTATTTGGCATATCTACCTGTACATTTTCATCGGAACTGTATATACTAGCTAGATGGTTATGAAAAATATAAGTGAGATAAAAAAAAATATTTTATTCATTTTTCTACCTCTTTTTATAGCCATAATATAAGTGCACGTAAAGTTATATTTTATATTTATACCTTTATCTTATTCTAGAAGTCAAAAATCCATTTGAATTAAACGTTTTCTCATCAAAGTTGAAATTTCCACTAATTTCATGTGGAATCGAAATTCTGTTTTATAATAGCCGGGTTATAAAGGATGACCGGAAGGAATCCGAAAAGTCGAGGAATGCCGACAGCATTATTCGAACAACATTCGAGATCGGAATAACATCATCAGAGCGATCATTGTTACGCATTTTAAAATAATATATTTATTATGTCCAAGAGCATCGTAAAATTGCGGAGGAAACGTTGAGCATTGGAAGAATTTATTTTTATTAATATCAAATGCTATTAAGTTAGATGGATAGACAAGAAACTCAAAGGAAATGGGATTCAATAAAAAATATTTTATAGCGTGGATTATAAGTTAAAATGTCAAGTGCTTAGTTCCAGTTTCCAATTTTTACCTAATTGAATATGCATAGGCATAATTTTATATATTATTTGAAAGAAAAATAAAGCAGGCGTTTTGACATTTATTGCGAATAGTAAATTGTTCAAAATTTATTGCAAAATTCATTTAAAATTAAACTTCATTAAAAATGTATATAAGGTGGTAATAATCTCAGTATCAATATCAACAAGGAAGAAGAAGAAGTGAAACATCTATTTTTTTTTAAATGTTTACGTTGAAATATTTTTCTTTGAAAGAAGTGAAAACTTATATTATTTTAATGTAAAAATGGAAAAAAGGAATGCCACTTTCTTTCCTTCCAACAAATTTCCTTTCATGTTTAGGGTTCCGTAGCCAAATGGCGGAAATACAACCCTTGTAATTTCGTCCTGTCTGTCTGTCTAAATGTCCGTATGTCACAGCCATTTTACTAGGAAACTATTGTCACTACATAGATTAACTTTAAATGATAAATGTATACTATGAAACGTTGAAACAGTGGAATTATGAAAAAAAAATTTGGGATGGCATTCAATATATGTAACCGAGAAATGAAAAAAGTCTAATGCACATAGGCATGTGGGATATTGTTAGATAGGTCTTAAAACTAATATAGAGGTTCCAAAATCGCTTTTGAATTTCAGTCAATAGCTGGTGAGATATACCCTTCGAAAGTTTTAAAAATAATGTTTCTAGGCTCTAACTTTTTAATTAATGTGTGTAAAATTCTGAAAAAATGAAGGTTTGTTGTGTAGTTATTTTGATGTGGGATATTTTCGGTACCAACCGGAGCAATAACTTTGTTTTTCATAGTGTATTTGAGATATATAAACTTATAACTTTATATTGATAATTTCGTCAGTTTATCGCAGCCACAAAATTTCTGTAGATTTAAATCTATGTGCATGAAGTTATGTAAGATGAAGCAGTAACTTGCAAAACTTCATATGAAAATCTCGTTTCATATGTAAATGTAAGTTCTCGTTTAGTATGTAGAAAAAAAATCACGTGCACATCAGTACACGTAAGAGAAGTGAAACCTCTTTGGCGATCTAAACCTCAATTTGTAAGTATTTAGCATTTGGTAAAACGGCAGAGAGAGAAAGAAAGAAGAAAATATTCTAAATGAAATAATCGTGTGTATGTGTATGTGTGTGTGTAAATATATAATATAAAAATAAAATCTTCATATAAATTTACAGAGGCATTGTCTATAGAAGGAAGTCGGGATGTATCGCTCCTGCTGTAAATTATATTTACGACAACCACATGTGTGGGTTCATTGTGAGTTTATAAAAAATTTAAACACGTATATTGTTAGTCTTGTAACAGATATAGTACATGCAAAATTAGTAATATATCATAAATAGTTAAATAAATCCATAAAATTTTGACAGTTTACTTTTGACACATATAACATACAAAACAGCTGATAGCACTAGTGAACGCCATTTTTGTTTATTTTCACGCATGTGTTTACTTATTGTATTGTTCTATCGTGTTCATCTAGCTCTCTCGGTTGTTAGCTAAGTACCTATTTTCCGTCCATTTTGTGATAGATTCGTTGCATTCACGTTACATAAAAAATGTTGCGTGTTTCATCTTAAACATTTTACTCTCATCGCGCCGAAAGAAGTTTCAGTTCAAAAATTAATAAACTTTTCCACACATGTGAAATGTAAACGTTTTTTTCACAAGATATGAAAAAGTTTCCCTCCGAACACTCACCCCACTCCTCTAATTCTTCATCAAAACTTTAAAAAATCTAGAAATTCTAGATACGATCATATATTGCATTTGATTGGAACTAATTAGGTACATCAATAATTTTAAGTGCTCTTTTAAAGAAACACGTCGTGTCTGCGTGTATGCGGAGAAAAAATATTGAGTCAAAAATAGTGAGATTTAATGTCGTAACATTTTTATAAAATAGACTTATCTTCTTTTCTTACTATTATCTCTTGAAATGTTTTAAAAAAATGAAGAGTATTTATATACTTATTTTCCCCGCCTATCAAATGTAATATTATAACCGATGTGACCATGCACCTTCGTAGAGACATGAACAGTGAGATCTTTTTCGAAATCAATTTGTCTCGAATTAAGCAGCTGTTTCAAAATAATAGCATCCGACCGAACATTTTCGGATGCGCAGAGCAATCTGGCATACCGCTACAGAGCGATGAGTTTATTTTGAACCGATTCTCTGCTTATATTTAGTGCTGCGATCCCATCCACCAACCCGCTCATCAAAATAGATTAAGCGTGACTCAAAACAATCTTTATTTAATTTTCCAAAACCGAGTAAGAAAAGCGAGCGAGTTGGGTCAAGGAGATGAAGTCTCGTTGGAGATATATGTTATTACTAGCGTCGGCACCCGGTTTTCTAAAAATAATTTTGCAAACGAAAGCTAAAAGTGAAAATCACGTGTATTTATTACACTGTTCGTAGTTATGAATATTTTAAGGAAGGAAAAAAACATATTAGAAAAAAGAAATGTAGGAGATGTCGGTTTCGCATCTCTATTAAAAAAAATTTACTTCCATAAAAGCAGAAAAAAAACATACTTAAAAACTAAAATATTTTTTTTTACATTCCTAATACAAACTATATATTTGACAAAGATACATTTTCAATCCTTTTTTTGGGTTTCTCACCTCAACTCTTATGTGATCAGTCACGTGTCGTCAGAGTCGATTTTCTCAGAAACTATACGACATAAAAACTTAAAATTTAACATAGTAATCATACATCTTGTTAACATTTTTTCGCACTCGTTAAATGTTTTAAAATACTCATGTAAAATTTAAAGAGGGGGGGGGGGGGGAAATACACCAATACATTTTTGTATATCATGTGGGGTGTCATTTGAAAGGGCTTGTTGTGAGTAATACAAAAGATATTTTAATCATAATTTTGAATTGGTTTTCAATCGGAACGTTTGTACAAAAACGCCCAATGAAATATTCTCTACAGCGATCATTGGCTACAAAATCACCTGTGTTGCGACACTGAAAGTTGGTAAAATAGAATTCATAACGTAATATCGTTATAAATTCTATTAAATATATAAAGGTTCTGTGTGTGAATACGGTACCCTAAAATGGAAGTAGAGATTTAAATAGAAATTTGTGTATTTTCTGAGTATAAAAAATACAAAAACAAAATAGAGATAAGTGGAGAATAAATATGTATATATATATATATATATATATATATATATATATATATATATATATAATATATATATATATATATATATATATATATATATATATGTACACAGCTGTCCCGTAAGGAGTAGACCAACGAAATGTTGATGACGGAGGGGAAAAATGACTTCATATTTTGTAATTGAAAAAATGCACATTGTTTAATTTTTATGTTGCCAATTTTAACTAAGAAGAAGAATAATCTCTTAAAGATATTAGACATTAAAAAGACAGAAATAGTAATAATACCTAAAAAATGTTTTTTTCATGCGCAGTATCTATCACCGACGGGACACCTCTATAATTTGAAAATATTAAATTATTATTTTAATTTCGCCAACCGAAACACACAACGCGGCAACAACAGACTTCTTTGTTTTTACGCCACTTCTTTAACTTCTGCACATACGAAACTATTTAGCCATTTTAAATTACGCTACCATCTTTACCCTATTTCTGGAAGTAAATACGCATTTAATTGTGGACATTTTTCTTATATGAAACTAATTTCCAAACATATCGATAAATATTTCCATAACTTACGATTGTCTTGATTCGAGTAGACCAGTTACAGCCCACGTTACTCATGTGTATCTTAGTTTTATTTTTATTACAGCCCACGTTACTCATGTGTTTCTTTTTATTTTTATTTTTATTACAGCCCACGTTACTCATGTGTTTCTTTTTATTTTTAGTTTTATTACAGCCCACGTTACTCATGTGTTTCTTTTTATTTTTATTTTTATTAGAGCCCACGTTACTCATGTGTTTCTTAGTTTTATTTTTATTACAGCCCACGTTACTCATGTGTTTCTTTTTATTTTTATTTTTATTACAGCCCACGTTACTCATGTGTTTCTTTTTATTTTTATTTTTATTACAGCCCACGTTACTCATGTGTTTCTTTTTATTTTTATTTTTATTACAGCCCACGTTACTCATGTGTTTCTTTTTATTTTTATTTTTATTACAGCCCACGTTACTCATGTGTTTCTTTTTATTTTTATTTTTATTACAGCCCACGTTACTCATGTGTTTCTTAGTTTTATTTTTATTACAGCCCACGTTACTCATGTGTTTCTTTTTATTTTTATTTTTATTACAGCCCACGTTACTCATGTGTTTCTTTTTATTTTTATTTTTATTACAGCCCACGTTACTCATGTGTTTCTTTTTATTTTTATTTTTATTACAGCCCACGTTACTCATGTGTTTCTTAGTTTTATTTTTATTACAGCCCACGTTACTCATGTGTTTCTTTTTATTTTTATTTTTATTACAGCCCACGTTACTCATGTGTTTCTTTTTATTTTTATTACAGCCCACGTTACTCATGTGTTTCTTTTTATTTTTATTTTTATTACAGTCCACGTTACTCATGTGTTTCTTTTTATTTTTATTTTTATTACAGCCCACGTTACTCATGTGTTTCTTTTTATTTTTATTTTTATTACAGCCCACGTTACTCATGTGTTTCTTAGTTTTATTTTTATTACAGCCCACGTTACTCATGTGTTTCTTTTTATTTTTATTTTTATTACAGCCCACGTTACTCATGTGTTTCTTTTTATTTTTATTTTTATTACAGCCCACGTTACTCATGTGTTTCTTAGTTTTATTTTTATTACAGCCCACGTTACTCATGTGTTTCTTTTTATTTTTATTTTTATTACAGCCCACGTTACTCATGTGTTTCTTTTTATTTTTATTTTTATTACAGCCCACGTTACTCATGTGTTTCTTAGTTTTATTTTTATTACAGCCCACGTTACTCATGTGTTTCTTTTTATTTTTATTTTTATTACAGCCCACGTTACTCATGTGTTTCTTTTTATTTTTATTTTTATTACAGCCCACGTTACTCATGTGTTTCTTTTTATTTTTATTTTTATTACAGCCCACGTTACTCATGCGTTTCTTTTTATTTTTATTTTTATTACAGCCCACGTTACTCATGTGTTTCTTTTTATTTTTATTTTTATTACAGCCCACGTTACTCATGTGTTTCTTTTTATTTTTATTACAGCCCACGTTACTCATGTGTTTCTTTTTATTTTTATTTTTATTACAGTCCACGTTACTCATGTGTTTCTTTTTATTTTTATTTTTATTACAGCCCACGTTACTCATGTGTTTCTTTTTATTTTTATTTTTATTACAGCCCACGTTACTCATGTGTTTCTTAGTTTTATTTTTATTACAGCCCACGTTACTCATGTGTTTCTTTTTATTTTTATTTTTATTACAGCCCACGTTACTCATGTGTTTCTTTTTATTTTTATTTTTATTACAGCCCACGTTACTCATGTGTTTCTTAGTTTTATTTTTATTACAGCCCACGTTACTCATGTGTTTCTTTTTATTTTTATTTTTATTACAGCCCACGTTACTCATGTGTTTCTTTTTATTTTTATTTTTATTACAGCCCACGTTACTCATGTGTTTCTTTTTATTTTTATTTTTATTACAGCCCACGTTACTCATGTGTTTCTTTTTATTTTTATTTTTATTACAGCCCACGTTACTCATGTGTTTCTTAGTTTTATTTTTATTACAGCCCACGTTACTCATGTGTTTCTTTTTATTTTTATTTTTATTACAGCCCACGTTACTCATGTGTTTCTTTTTATTTTTATTTTTATTACAGCCCACGTTACTCATGTGTTTCTTTTTATTTTTATTTTTATTACAGCCCACGTTACTCATGTGTTTCTTAGTTTTATTTTTATTACAGCCCACGTTACTCATGTGTTTCTTTTTATTTTTATTTTTATTACAGCCCACGTTACTCATGTGTTTCTTTTTATTTTTATTTTTATTACAGCCCACGTTACTCATGTGTTTCTTTTTATTTTTATTTTTATTACAGCCCACGTTACTCATGTGTTTCTTAGTTTTATCTTTTCGATATTTATTTTATTTCTGCGACGAGTTACGTGATCTGTGTACTGAAAGTCGCATGTAGATATATTTAGCAAGTATAAGAAATTTTTATATTTTTTTATTGTCCACTTGATCTGTTACAACAAAAGATATTATGTTATTTATAAAAATATCTATCTATATAAACGCAACGTCTGTCTTTTCGCTTAAAACTTAAGTTCTACTAAACAGATTTTGATAGGGTTTTCACTACCGTAGTGAATATTTATCTAGAAAAAATTGTTGTGTATGAAGCATTGGTATTGATGCTCTAATTATAGAGCTATCTTGATATTTCTTAAGCGTGTCCCTGAATCCGGATAGACACGAATCGTTATAGATAGTGCGACGGCAGCGAAGTTGGGGAGCAGAAGATGACAATTTGTCAGAGGGATGTTGACAGTTTGTCAGAGATATGTGTCTATGATATTTAAAGAAGAGTTTTTAAAGAGTTTAAAAATGATATGTAAAATATATTTTAACGAAGTTTTAACCAGAAGTTAACCAGTGTAACGATTATACAAAATGTAGTGCAAAGTAAATATTAATCAAATACCAAAATTAAAGTGTCCTTCTTACTTTTATAGTCTAAGTAGTGTAAGGGATCACTCCCAAATGTCAAAGTAAATAAAAAATTATGGTAAGAAGGAGAAAAAAATGAAACGGAGCTATAGTAGATAACCATTAGCTATCTGACTATAACCAAGCTATAGTCAGTTAACTAACCAAATTAACGTAATAATATTTGTGAAGTTAATTTCCTATGAATTTTTTTTTTAAATATTTTTTTACAACGTAAATATATTGCCTACTATATCTTTTAAGGGTGAAAAATTTGATGCACATTTAAAAAATTATGAGACCTAAGATAATCGATATTGTTTACCCATAATATTCTAGTAAAATTTTACCAAACCTGTTTCGTAATGATTTTTGGTTCAGTTTTTTAGAATATCTTTTTAAATAAGCAATTTAAAAATATTTTTAAAAATGCATTCTTCATAACAAGCTCTTTTAAACGATACCTTCACATGATATATAAAATGAAAAAATTAAGTACCTTATTTAATTATTATATGAATGTTTTAAAAAAATTAGTTAGTTTAACACATGTGAGTTAATAAAATGTACAGTATGCCAAATTTTAGACTTTCTACATCGCATTTTTCTAAGTAAATTGGCTATGACAGACGGACTATCAGACAGGCACGTCAGAGGTATCACAAAAATTCCATTATTAAGTTTTAGGTACGGAACATTAAAAATGTAGGTATAGTCTGAAAAGATATGTATTTCGTACTGACCTAAGCGTAATATAATTATATGTTTCTATACAGGAAGATTTCTAGATTTAACTATAATTGACGCTTATTTGACTTAGTATACAGTATGGGCTATATAATACGTATGTGTAGGTAGCAGCCTCAAAAAGAAATCTATCGGCAGGTTTCACGCAGTCCTAAACCAGCATCATCATAACTTCAGAACAGCAGATATCACAATGAGACAAAAAGTTCGAGGGTTACTATCATGTAAAATTTATATCAATATCTTCAATATTTTTCTAGTTAAATCCATTTTAATAATCAAAGGTACAAACGAAAAAATTTAAAAGTTGAAAATTCGAAAATCACAGATGGACACTTCAATTTTATTTATCTGTGTTATATATTGTTAAGATATAAAATCTATTTTTGTAAGACATATTTTTTTGCATTCCAATCATAATTAGTACATAAGCGTTCAAAGTGGGATCTCTTTTCAGTGCATCGTCCATTGGGAGTTACTCTTGTTTAACGATGTGGGGAATTTGTAGTTTTACGTCACAAGTTTAATACTATTTATGTATATTTAACATCGACAGAACAAATTGGAAATTGGTTTTCTAGCTAGAAACATTATTGCGTTTATTTAAGATACGACCTATGTCGAAGATACAAACAACATTTATATGTCTGTACATTGAAAATATTTGCCAAGGATATATATCAAGGGATGAAGGATAAGTTATAGAGTGCGTTAAGATCCTTTTTGGAATTTTTGTCTGTTTATCTGTTTGTGTACGCATTACATAAAAGCTACTGACTCCATTCAGATAAAAATATAAAATAATTGGCTGTTAACTTAAAATAATATTTAGTTTACTTCATCGCAACTAGTCAACTAGTTGCAATGAATTAAACTAATATTAAGATCTGCGAAAAATTCTCAATCAGTAGATCTGCGAATTTAGTGTTTTGAAAAATGTATATACATTATATTAATACAATAACAAAATGAAGTGCCTAGTTACTAGACGGATATTAATCACACAAATATATAGTATACATATGTACATCAATAAATAGCGCTACTTGTATATTAAATCGCGTTTTGAAGTTTTCCACCCAAACATATATAGACAAAATTGGCGTGGCCGGAAATAAAAACTGGAAGTATACTTAAAAAGACAGCGTCGATACGTTTTTCATATGTCTGCGCATGTGGTCGCGGTTACAGCTAGTAAATACATAGTTTTTTTTTAATATTTTAGGATAATCATCACAAAAACGTTGTAGTCTAAAAATAACTTTAAAATTAGTAAACCTGTTAAAAGTAGTATTCAGTAGATTTTTGAACATATTTTACTAAGATCTCTTCATTCTATGAAAGGAAGAAATAATAAAGAACAACTAAAACTGTACCAGAGGTACATATACATTACCACATGTTTGTTTTTACCAAACTTTCTTTACTATTTTTAGTTTCATTTCATGCTTCTCCTCATAAGCAAACGTAGCTCCTTTAAGCCGAGCATAAGAATGCTGTTTATAGTTTTATACGGAAGAAGATAACTGTTTACTAAGCTATTTTATAGTCAGATGTTTCCAAAGATGGATACGTTCCTCATAACTTGCTTGTAAACCAGAAGCCGGCGCACAAATTTGGAATATTATGGAATTGGGTGGGCAGCGGAATTTTGTAAACTAGTTTTATGAATACCTTTAGTTATTTGTTACGGATTGTTATCGAGAACGACGAGAATATTAGTAAGATATGCGTGGTCAGTCGTTAATCATGCCGTTAACAGGTGGACATTTTTTCTTTAAGTCTTAACCTTTTAAGGTCATATCAAAATATCAAATTTTTTTCTAGGCTCTGACATAATAATTCCATATAATTGGTCTTAGTAATCTTATCTGAGTACAAATAAATAAACAAACTAAGGAATAAAGCAGTGAAATTTATTTATTAGTATAGTTATACCAAATGCGTAATAAATGAAATAATATACTAATAGTTTAATAAATTCGTACATATATCATGAAATGCCAAAAGCAATTGCGTTTGGTTCTCTAGCTTATTTAAAACCCTTAAGTGTATTTGTTTTCTAAAGAATATTTAATATACATATTTATTAATCTTTATTGTTTTATTATGGATATTATAGACGAAGTGTGACAGAAAATTAAAAATTCAACGGAAAAGTTAAAAGTACCTTACGTGTCAATCATAGACGCTAAACATTTTTATATTTGTAAAAAAAAACTAGTCCGTATGTAATTGTTTAAATCTCTTTGATTGTTGATGTAAGTAAATCGGAACAATTTTAGCCGAATATTCTAGACACATTAAACAAATTATACATTTTTACAAATTCCCACTTGTTGATATTCAAATGCAAATTCTAATGCATAGTTAAGATTCAGAAGGACAAAGGTCACATTTCAACTGAATGAAAAAACGACCGCACCAATTCCATATTTTGTGGAATCCGCACAGTTCCTTTTACCTTCCTTTTTAATTTTACGAGTGGTGCTATTTTTTAATTTTTCAACTATGTCCTCTCATTGTTTATGCTGGTTGAACCTGTAATAAAATTGATTTATAGATCCTAAGTGTATCGGCAATTTATGTTCCCAAAAAATTACTTGACAAAAAATGTTACTATCTTAATTCTTTATTTTTGCTTCACCCGATATCCAAATGAATTGAATTGGGCATACACCGAAGAAAAGAGAACGAGCTATCGAGAAGATTGCATTAGAGTAGAATCCTAGGGTCGAATGATAGAAGTTGACCCCGGGAAAACTGGAGAAGATCTGTCGCCAGGAAAGAGGATAAAGGTGCACGTATTTCTCATATATGTTATCTTCTAAAAAGTGGTTTTTAATAATAAAAAAATATTATAGTTTTATAGATGTCAGTTTTTTCATGTTTTGATATAATACTTCAATATCATCATGTTTAAAGGATAAATTGTTCTCAAACTTAAGCATATTGTAATACACACTTATTTTTCTTCCAAGCCCATAAACTATCGATATGGTAAACACGCATTTACTTAGAGTAAGCAGAAATATTACACACTACATTCTTTTCCTCAATGATTTTCTAAAAATATTAAAACCATAATATATGGTAAGCTACGTCTGTGAATAAGGAAACGTTAGTTATATATATCATAAACTTGTAACCTATCCTGAAGGAAGAGTTTTTTTTTGTGATTTTTCATTAAGCTAATGAATCATTGAACCCTTAAGGAAAGGATAGATTATTAAGAAAATAGCATCGTTAATTTACATTAATTGCTACTAATAAATGATGAAAAATAATATTGTAAACAAATACGAGTAAGTACTAATCCGTAAAAAAAGTATACTTTTGGTTCTCTCAATATCTTCGGCACGGCTGACCTACAAAAAACAACTAAATATTTTTTTAATCTCTGTTGGTATTATGTTACGTTTAACGTGAATGCCAACGTTATTCGTAAGTTCAATCAATGCATTTTAAAAGTCTTAAAATAAAGAAAAAAAATAATACAAACTATTAATTATTGAGTATTGATTAGGATAATAATCCCGAGGAAAACGCGCTTGAAAGTTCTATTTCAGGATTTTTTTATAAAAGCTTTGCACGTTATCTTCATTGTAGATCAGCCATGATCTACAAAAAGAGAACAAAATTGTTTTTAACTTCTGCTAAACTTGATATTACACTTAACGTTGCTACTAACGTTGTTCGTAAGTTTAATCAATGCTATTATAGAAATCTTAAAATAAAAAAAAATCAATACAAACCTTTAGTTACAGGGTAATCGATGGAATCGGTTAGAAAAATGCGATTGAAAGTACTAGTACATGTTTTTTCTTATAAAAGCCTAAATTTACTTACTAAATTTCGTAAATTCCGGGTCCATAAGATGGCCCATTTCCCTTTGCGTTATGGTTTTTCAAGGTTTAAATTTTTTCAACCTCTTTAGAGCAGTCTCATTGATATGTATTCAAGTAAGTTATATCTGGTAATATAAATTAATAAAAAAGAAACTTTAAAATAGAAAAGAATCCAGAGTTACCCTGAGTAAAATAGGTATACAAACATATAACCAAATGAGACTGTGCACTCTCTGCTACCATTTAAAGTTTATAAATTACTTATTATTGAGAATTCTAATACACACAAGAGACCAGAAAAAATGGACCTAGCGTTACATTGGCAGAATATAGTTTTCAAAAAGTGATTTTTATAAAAAAACAAATAATTCAAATATCGATAATTCGGAAAGATCAAAAAATAAATACAGCTTGTGAACGCAAACCAAAAAGCCATCTTCATGAACGTGTGTGTATTACGTTTTTAATATACGAAGAATTGTTAATAAGATATAAAAATAATGATGAAAATGTGACGAAATAATATGAATAGTTTTTTAAATGTGTAGCCATCACCTAAATAAATTAAAAATAAACTGTTAACTGACATTAACATTAATACCGTTGTTATTAAATATTAATTTCTTATTGCTTTTAATGAATTTTACGTAACTTTTTTCGACTATCTGTCGGATTTCGTGGATTATTATGTTCATAGGGGATTGAATGGATTAAAATTAACATGTACATATGTGCACTTGGTTTCATGGTGCTAGTTCAAGGACCTCCGTAGGGATAGCATTCACAAACTATCATGAAATATAACTTTTCCACAAAAAATATAAGGTTTGTCATTTCTCTGAGTGACAATTTAAATAAAACTTTTAAAGGGCTTACTTTTTTCATCATCTCTCTTTGTCTCTCTCTCTCTCTCTCTCTCTCTCTCTCTCTATATATATATATATATATATATATATATATATATATATATATGTGTGTGTCATTTTTGTTCTTGTTCGCTTCACTTGAACCTAACACTATATGGACTTTCGCCAGTATACTAAAGAAAAAGCTTAGTTCTTTGACTCGTCACAATGTTTTCTCTCTTGAGATTTTTGACGCAAGTACTGCTAGTTCACTTTTAGTACACTATCAAATATATACATGCTATGTTCATATTATTTTTATAATGGGGCTACCATCCGTTCTCCTTTTCCGGGACGCTATCCTTTGTGTTTAACCAGATTTATTTTTAAACTCCTCCAGGGTTTTAAAAAAATCATTTTTCTGTCATTAAACCTTTAATTGAGGGGCTATCAAAATAAATAAGTTAAAACTAAAAATAGTATCTTAAATAGGTAATATTAAATTTTCCACTTAAATTGCCGATAAACAGGTTTTATATAATAAATAGTTCCGTGGGTCTTTTTTATATCTTACAGTGATCATGATATTTTATCACTTTACGATATTACAGCAGTTGCTTTATCCTCAATATAAAGTGGAAAAACTTATTCCACGATCGATAAAGACGTCCACATTTAATATAATAATTACATCTATACTTGATATAAGAATTTCAATAAAGAGCTTTTCTAGTTCTTGGCGATATTTTCTTGCTGTACGGTACAGTAGTCGCTTTATCCTGGTTATAAATTAAAAAACCTTATTTTATGATCGAAAAAGAAGACATCTACATCCGTACTTAATACTAAGGATGATGCTGATTCTATTCTTTATATCAGTATAAACACAGCCTTATTTTTAACATCACAATTTTTTATTTTGCGGGGATATGATGTCGCGATAGAAAAATTTTAAAAGAAAATGGAATTATAAATACAGCGAACGTAATTTTACTATTTGTACAAACATGTAAAATAAGAATTAGTTTCTAAACAATAAATTTGTGATATATTTTATCTACTATAATTAAGATGAGCAAAATTTAATTATGCAAAAATGACGGTTATATTTATATGATTATTTTAAGTTCAAACTGTTTTTTTTTAAATAGGAAACTCACCAATTTCTACTTCAATTATAAAAAAATATAATTAAATTATCCTCTATTGTTTCATTTTCGTCTAACATGAATTTTATGTGTCCGCGAAATATTCAAGTGTCCGCGATTATGGTTGTAATGTCCACGGTGTTTAACCTGCCCCTCTTAGTTTCCTAATATGTAGTATGGTTACCCTAAGTTTGTAAGTCTCTTACGGTCGCAAACCGGTGAAGATAAAATATACAAGAAAAAAATTTGTCCAGGTCACTGTCTCGTGCTCATTCTTCTATAAATACAGGCGAATATAAAAAAAAATGTAAAATAAGCCGTTTTATTGTCCGCATCAACGTTCTTATTTTGTATACGCAAGTTATATTAAGACAATCACGCAGGCGTGAGACGAATCCCGCTTAGCTTGCGTCTCGCGTTTGTTTATATCATCTCGCGCGGTCTGTTATGGCCGCCTCCTGCATTCGTCTACACAAATACTTTGATGTGTCAAATGTTTGTATCTGTGTTTGCTCTGGGAGATGTGAATACTTGGCTGCGATAGAATTATTTCGTGTATTCGTTTACGGGTAACGTTATTTACTGACCGATTTCGAAAAGGATATGATTTTCATTTTGACGCGAATCTAATAACAAGTATTTTTTGTAAATGAACTAAAAGCACAATCGTATTAAATACCACTACTTTTCCTTTACCTTTAAGCCAATATTGAAACCGTATAATTTAAAAATTATTTCATCTAAATAACCGCTTCGAGATCTGAAATAGATCAGTCCTCAAACACCAATTTTTACCCACTTTTTCGCTTAAATTGATACTAATATCACAAACGATACGAATATGTTTTTTCGATCAATCTATGTTTACGGATTATTTTAGAAAACTAATGATTTAACATAATGTCATAGAAGATAATCCAATGGTGTTCAGGTCAAATGATCCTGGTGGCTAATTAGCGTTAACAAATAAGTAAACATCAGATCTGAAAACGTATCGTTCAATAAGTAACTTGTTTCGTGGGCTACAAGCCGGCATATTGATTTGTTTATACATCATGTTTCCAGATCCATTTTATACATCACGTCTCCAGATCCAAATTATCTAATTCGTGTTAAAAAACCTGTAATTATTTTTCTATAGCGTTCCCCGTTCACAGTAACGACATTCACAGCAGCATTCTAAAAAATAGGGGCTAAGTATGCTACACGACCAAAACTTCAAGAAACAACGAAAAAAGTTTCAAGTACGATAAGTGAATTTTCATCCCTACAAATGCGGCAATTTTATTTATTTACTAAGGTATTCAACCGAAATGAACTTCATTAGTAAAGACGATTTTCTGATAAAACAATATATCAACTTCAATCTATTTCATCGTTCTTCTCAATCAAGAAAATTTCTACACACTAAATGGTTGTTTGTTTTAAGTTCTTTAGTAAGCTGCATCTTCAACATCCTCAATTTCTTTGACATTTTATACAGTACCATAAGAAAGTCCAAGTTCTAAAAAACAAAGTGCATTTGTTTTATTTGGATTATCACTAATACGTTAATTGACCGCATCGATATTTTGCCAAAATACGTGCACGTTTTGACCCATTCATATTACAAACTGTAAAAATTGAATCAAATTTAATGATTACATTGCGAACAGGATCGATAAATTTGACCAATAAATTACATAATTTACAATACAATAGCCTTAACCCTTTCTTTATTTTCGTAAAAATTTTTAAGAATTTCTATGCGCTGTGTAACAACTGTTTACCGTTCCACACACAGTACTAATATGATTGAATACAATGCGGAAACTGTGTACCCAGAATATTTATTCAACATTTTATGCTTTTAAGTTTACTACCTATAATTATATATGCGTGTCTTCCTGAATTACTTGTGTGTTAAATATGCTTCTTATATATAATAGTTGTCTGTGCATATCATAAAATTATAACGAGACGGTGTCTGTTCGCGCATCACACGAAAACCGATGGACTGATTTGTATGAAACTTGGTTATTTTATAACTTACAATCTTCGACTATATCTGCAATAAAAATAATCGCGCTATTCTTCAAGTGAGATATTTTATAAAATAATTTTTTTTCAGAGTGGTGAATGAGTACGTTAAAAGTTTTTGTGAAATCTTGGGGTTAATGGCTTGTCTGGGATCGAAAAGAAGTCATAAAACATTTTTTAAAACATTTTTCATCAAAAACGACGTAATTTATAGAAATAGACTTAAAACTGAAAGTTTTATTTTTGTAAGAAATTTTATAAATTTATTGCACTTCACGACCATTTCCCGATGATTTGCAAATTACACAAATGTAAATTTTTAATTTTTCAACTATGATAAGAACTCGCAACTAAAATTCATCAATTTCAATTCAAACACTTAGCTGGTTTATATTTTTCAGAGTTCGCTCGTATATGAAGATCTGATATTTGGTATATTTATCGACAATAATGAATCAACATTCAGACGTGTGATATAAACATTTTGTTCTTTGGGTGCGTGTTATTAAAGTAATTTTAAAGAGGTAGAACCAGCCTGCAAATGTTTTTTTGTCCAAAACTTGGCTGAATGAATTTTTTTCAAAAAGTTTCCAAAATTCTTATTCCATACGTGTATTCCATAAAATATTTTTTTTGTCCAAAACTTGGCTGAATGAATTTTTTTTCAAAAAGTTTCCAAAATTCTTATTCCATACGTGTATTCCATAAAATATAAACTGAATAATCTGGAACGTCATCGTGTAGATTCAAAAATTTACAGCACTTGAAGACGAGGAAGCATTTTATAACACCATTGGTAAAGGTACCTATCCATATTTGTATCACTTTATAATAAGGTAAAATTAATTTCTGCATTTGGTAAAAATTAAATAAGGATTTAAAGTGAATTAATTATTAAAATAAAGTTTTTAACTTCAATATAGAAAATATTTTTTTCTGGAGGAAAATTTAGTATTTTGAAATTGAAAATAATATGGGCATGAAACTCACATATGGAGTAAAATGCAATTACAAAAAAACATTTCGCTTTATGTAATATTATTTTATAATACTATACGAACTATTATATAATACTATACGAACTATTATATAATACTATACGAACTATTACGAATATATAATGTTTATAGGTTAAGAACGTATAGGATTTGTTTTCACTATAACGATGTTATGTCTACAATGAATTGGATACGATTGTTTATAATCGTTGATAGGTTTTAATTACAATAAAAACAATAAATCACGATAATATCAAAAGCATAGTATCTAACAATAACACATATCATATGCAAACAAAAATAAATTTGTATTACCAAATTAAGCTGTGATCCATAATAGAATCAAAATAAAATAAAATTTTATATCGAAATTTCGTTGCATAATCAATAAATATCTCGACAAAAGTAACGTTTTTTTAAAACTATTTCTTTTTACTCGTAATGAGCTTTAATATGGATTCATCCACTGTGTGCTTTTATTGTTTTACTAATTATTTTAATCTAGCAAATTAATTTACAATTTTTTCCGAATTATTTCACTCACAAAATACTTTAGTCGAAATATTTTGCTTTAACGGAATACCGTCTGGGCTATTTTGGACAACCTTATTGTTAACACGATTCTTATCGAAACATGTGATCGATAAAATAAAATTTAGTATCAGGTATATTTACACGAATAGTTGGGATATTAATTTGAATATCAATCGATTACAAATCTGTATTCTACTTCAGAACGACAATAGGAATAATGAATCATCGTAACGGCACAAAATTCCAATTTTATATTTTCGACAAATATTGACTTGATTATATCAGTCCCGCATACTGACAAAAAGTATGGTGTATCTATAAATGTGTGTGTGTGACACTAGAGCTTGATATATTGCCCAAACTAATGGACCGATCTTGGTCAGATTCGATGTTTGAAATTCCCATGCGAATATCTATACATGTCGCATCTTATGGTGTGGTATATCATAGGATAGGTCTTGACAGAATGAAGTTCGAGTTCCATTTTTCATTTATAAGAATCGTTTACAGAATATTAAGCTTAAAAATAACATACAATAAGACCTCCCTCTACCGTTTTTCAAAAATCTGAAAACATTTTTAATTGCTAAGATTGGACTGAAACTTTAATTAAAACTGCTCTGCTTAATTTGAAACACAATTTCGATAAATTTATACAACTACGAAATCCTGCTTTTTGCGTATTTCGACACGCATTTGGCTCGTTTCTGTATGCTGAAATAAAGATAATTTATTAATGCGACTATGACACGTTTTTAGACTTCTGATAGTAATAGCACAGTACTAATATGATTAAATACTACGCTGAAACTGTGTACCCACAAGATTTATTCAACATTTTATACTTTTTAATTTAATACGTTTGATTATATATGCGTATCTTCCTGAATTACTTGTATGTTAAAATATGCTTCTTTTATGTAATAATTATCTGTAAATATACTAAAATGATAAGGAGATGGTGTCTGTTCGCGCATCACACAAAAAACGATGAACTGATTTGTATGAAACTTAGTTATTTTATAACTTGCAATCTTGGACTATATCGGCAATAAAAATTATCGGGTTATTCTTCAAGTGAGATATTTTATCAAATAATTTTTTTTCAGAATGGTGAATGAGTACGTTAAAAGTTTTTGTGAAATCTTTGGGTTAATGGCTTGTCTAGGATCGAAAAGAAGTCATAACACATTTTTTGCATTATTTTGTTGTCTGTCTGCCTGTATTTTAGAAAAAAAATTACTACAAAGTTTTTAATAACACTTTGACTGGAAGTTTAGGGTCCATATGGAAATCTAGAGTGCTTTTTTCCCTATCGAATTTTTCTACGGGTTATATTGTGCGTGTCTACAAAAATATTCTATTTATTTGTTTGTTTGAGCAAAAAATTCTGCATCAATTTGAATGGGTATTTTTCTGAAATATAATACTTAAGGTTTGGAATGATATTTAAAGTTTATTTTTCTTCAAATGAATATATCCTAACAGACTTAACTCGCATAGTAAGAGTCGAGTGCGCGAGTTTGAGAATCGATAAATAGAAATTGTCAAGACTGTTAAGCTACGTTTAGACTACGACACTTTGGTGTATACACTCAGTGTATATGTATACACTCAGTACATCGAGTGCCTGTGTGTGAACACCACAGTCTGTGCTTATGACATTTATTACGACACTTGGTGTAGTGCCGCGACACCGAACCGCCTTATGTGTGAACGGCACAGACATCAGTGTTCAGACATTTGTGTCGCAATAAGTGTCGTAGTCTATACGGGTCTTTACAGTGTCAAACTTGAAAATTCAAGCTGAGAAATGTCATTTTTATCCCGGTCAAGAATACATTAAAGGTTCAAATTGGTGCTCGTTTCGTATCCATATTGTCTCTATTCGTTCGTTCACGTCGCCTTTTGGTAAGAAATATTATCATTATAATGGTACACCTTTTCCCAAGTAAGTTGGCATTATACTGAAATCTTAAGTTATCATATCTTCTTTCTTCTATTACTTTAGATCCTACAAAATGTACTAGTTAATAATTCCTTCAAAATCCCTTTAGTGAGTCATAACTGATGCGGGGGCAAATAAACATAAAAAGGGAAAAAATCCAAAAACAATGTTATTGTGTCCTATTACTTTTATTATATCTTCCCAAACCATTTTTTCATAGATATATTTAATATACTGATACACTAATTCTACAATTTTACATATGTGTATATATATATATATATATATATATATATATATATATATATATAAAACACCTATGCTTCGATAATCATAGTCTTTGAAAAAATTAGCTCCAATTTAGCCGCATTAAATCGTTTGATCAATTTTCAATCAAGAAACTTGTCTATTTCCGGAGGTCATCTCAGTTATTTAACCGTGCCAAATCCTCCGGTCCGTAAACTAACGGAAACCAAATAATAAAAATTATCAAAAGAATTCTAAAATTAATGATTATAATTAATAATCACTAGTACATTATATTAATGTACTGTCGGTTCATAAGCAGCGTGACATCGAGAGGTGGTGATATCACCATCGATATTCGTGCAACAACTAACGTTCGCCAGGTCATACGTATAAATAAACACTACAAAAATAAAAATGAGTAATTCTGGACAAATGCGTCAGTGACAGCGTTCCAAGAGCGAGCGCAGACAGGCGGGTCTAGGCTGAAAAACACGTGGAAAACGTCTTGACAGCGGCCTCTGAAATACCTCTGTCACGCTAAATGATTTTTTCGAATCAAAACAAACATAGAATTCTATCTTGATCATCGGTCTGTCACAGGTGAGTCTTTTAAGTCTTCAGTAGAATAAGACAATATACCCGTGTATACTGTCAAAGTAAACATTAATACAAAAGAAAACCAAATGAGTGCTAGTTGACACAATGGTTCCGCACCATGAAGCATATTATTTGTATGTGAATTTAAACATCGAAGTCCTTGCTACATATTAGACCACTTTGCAAGATACAGAGCAAAGTTTCTTTATCACCATTTATTTCGACAAATATAGTTTTAGAAGCAGCATGCTAATTTTTTCTGGAAATTATAGTTTTATTAAAAACCCCATCATTTTCAACAAATAACTTTGAGAAATAAAAAATATCGTTTCAAAATATAAATCTCAAAAACTGCAGAGCACATGAAAAATGAAAAAATAATTTATATTTCTTTAAAAAAAACCTATCCAAGCGATGTTTCAAATTCTTTCCACTATTCAAACATTGACTCTAAAGTCGGGAGATAAATATTTTTAGATCTCACTATTCGCATACATGCGGCTTTATAAATTTTACTATGTATATCTTCCAATTTGACATCACTATTGAACTCGCTCTTGGCAGACATACAGGCGACGGATCAACGAGTATTGAGATCTCTCGTACTTTCTTTTTAACTTATTAAGGTATGGGACCCTAATAAAAATGAAGAAACATATGTAATTTTCGAATAACAGAAAGAATTATGTATGGAATATAAAATAAAAAAATCGCATCCAACAAACAATATCGAAGAATTAATATAAGTTTTATGTATCTATATTTATATTTAACCACGTGAGGTGTTTTGGTGAAAACAAAACTAAAAAGAAATAATGATAACAAGAAAGTATTACGTTTAGATTTTTTATCTTTTCACAGTTGTATAAATATAAAAAGAGTATTGCTGTAAAAAAAAATAAAAATGGTCAAGGGTTGGAAAACTCTAAACCTGAAAGGACTAATTTGAATTCACGCGACAGGTCTGCCACATCCTGAATTTAAGGATTAATACTTCCCATAGCTCGGATATTCCGTCCAATTGAATTATGGAGGAGAATACAGAAATTAACATGTTATTCTTATATCGGAATTCTTGCATTCTTCACAATGATAAACTTTTAAATATAAATTGGAAAGTGAAAAAAAGATTAAATTTAATCATCTATTGTCACATATGGCAATATGATTAATAATATCAGCCAACAAATATTTCTACTGTACCTCCGATTTCAATGGAACTTTTACTGGTATTAGCCAAAGTCTGACGCCAAACATCGGGTTTCTTTCTTCTTTAGCCATGTTCTACCGTATAGGTATAGACCTTCTTCAATCTACACCAATCCTCTCGATATTATGCTTTCTCCAACCATTTCAATCTAGCTGCTCTTTTTATGTCATCGTACCAACACATATTTGGGCTTCCTTGTGGGTATTTTTCGCCTCACGAGCACATTGTATCACGAGTCCTACTTTCTGGCAACGTGGCCAGCCCATTTCCATTTAAGCTTCGCAACAAATTTTGTGATGTCTACACCCCACTCTTCTCTCTATATCACTCGTTCCTCTTTCGTTTTCTTAGCGTGACTCCTACAAGTTTCCTTACAATTGCTCTCTGAACCAATCTGAACTCTGACTAGTTTTGAACTGACTTCTTTGAACTGAGGCGAGCTTTCAGTTCAGTGGTAACTTTCATTTTGAGAGCGAATTCAAATTTGAAAGTAATTTAGAATTAAATTTTACTGATAATTGAATTAAACATAGATAATTTAGAACAATTCAGAAAATATCCACATATACGTATATTATTGGTTTTGGATATATGTATATTACTGGTTTTGATGAGCATCTAGCTCATCAAAATCAGTAATCAATTAATTAGCACAACTTTTTACCTATGGCTTTATGTAGCAGGAATTTCTAATTAAGAAAAAAATCTCTAAAACTAATATTTGAGAAAAAAAGTAACACGAAAGTCTAATAAAAAGCAAGAAAATTAATAACAATCCGCTGAAAATAATCAGAAATAGAATCGGCAATAAAAGACCGGCTAATAAAAATGAAAAAAGTAATACCTTTAAGGCTACGTGATTGGACTCCAAGTATAATTAAATTAAACAGATTCAGTTTGCAGAACGTAACATAAGAAATCGTAAAACAAACGAGTCTGCAAAACTTCGATGAACTGTACGAAGGCACCACCTTTAACAGACAAGCTTAAAGCTCTCCTCTATTATTATAGAGAACGCAATTCGTAGGGTGTGGAATGTTACATTTTCTTTTTTTTATTGCATACAATTTATGTGGCATTGGAAAGGTGTCTTATGTGTTGAAAGACTTACATTATATATTATTATACTTTATTATATACATTTATAACGATTACTTAAGTATGGGTACGCACTGCACCAAAATTACTTTGTAAATAGTTTAGTTTATTTAGGTCAATGCAATGACATACAAAAAAATGTTTAATGAAATTTATCTTCATTTACAATACTTCATTAAGGCATACCACGATTACTTTTATAATTTTTAAAAATTAGCATATTTTTAGAAAATCGGTAAATATAATAAAATGTTAATAAACCCGTGTCTGAGAGAACATCAAATAAAAATCCTTGTCTTGGGGCTAGGAAAAAAAATTGTGCACAAATGAAATTTATGTCATTTCAATGCTTGAAACCATGATAACGATATTTAATAAAAAATTACTTTTTATTAAGCTGCGTGTTTTAAATATTTATCTAAGATATTTGAAAGATTAAGATTATTGTAACTATATACAGGGTGTCCAGTGGCAGATTTCAATGTTCGAAAAATTGTAAAAAAAATTACACCTTTAATACAAAGTAGGTTTATTTTAACTTTATAACAACAAATGCGGATTTAATTTTTTTAAAAACCACGTTTTCCAAATGGCGGCCATCGAGTCTAACACACTCGTCGATTCTAGCACGCATGTTTTCAAAAACGCGTTTGCAGAGCGACTGGGGTATCCTACTGACTTCGGCTCGAATATTTTCTTTAAGTTGTGTCACAGTGCTCGGATTTGTATCCCAATAAGAAAAAGTCACATGGGCTTAAATCGGGTGACCTAGGTGGCCACGGTACGGTTTACGGTACGTTTCGGGATATGTTTTTTTTTCTGGAAATAACTGCCGCACTGCATTCATGGACACATTAGCAGTGTAAACTGTGGCCCCGTCCTGCTAGAACCATGTATTTTGGTTGAAGGATGGACTATTCTGTAGTTCTACTCTGAAAAAGTCATTTAACATCTGGGCATATCTCTCCGAATTCACAGTTACAGTTTGGCCACGTTGATTTTCAAAGAAATAAGGCCCTATGATTGCAGATGCAGACATGGCACACCAGACTGTTACTTTAGGCTTATGTAAAGGCTCTTGATGCATTTGTCTTAAGTTGTGGACATCCCAGTAACGAAAGTCTGGTTATTCACATATCCTCCAATGTGAAAGTGAGCTTCGTCACTAAAGAATATGTTGCCCATCCGGGGTAGCAGTACGAAATCTCAACATCACCTCCGCGTAAGTTTTTCTTAATTCAGAATCGTATAAATCTTGAACAATTTAAATTTTATATGGATGGAACTTGAGCTTTTTTCGCATTATTACCTGTAAAGCTGATTTCGGAATTCCCAATATCGATGAACGTGTACGCAGTGATAAACGGGGATTTTCAACGACAGAAACCATAACACGCTCGACATTTTCATCCGTGGCTACCAGTGGTGTAGGTCCTGGCCTGGGCCTATTTAATATTGATCCTGTAGCTCTGAACCTTGCTACCCATGACTGAATGAGGTTGATCGATGGTCCATCACGTAATCGACGAATACTGTAACGATTATTAAATCGACGGCGTGCTACAGACAGCGAAAATCCACTCGAAATGTACGTGTCGACGGCAAAAGCGCGGTGCTCTCCACTCCACTGTTCCATGGCTACTACCCTCTTATGTGTTGCGTTCAGAAACTATGTTTGTTCAAACTTTGAAATCTGCCACTGGACATATAATAAACATTTCCCTATTAACTTGTAAAAATTTACAAATATTTGTAAAACTAGATTGTGGTTGGACAGATTTCGCACCACCTAATATCAATTAGCACAATTTAGTGATCAGTGATCTACTTTACTTTTTATGCCGTCAGATATCGTGGAGCACCATTATTCATACACATTTATTTCATCTCATTCACAGTAACACTCGTACGCATAAACGACACTTATCGAGAAACAACATAATGGAAGTACTTAATTCTAGTACTTGATGTATGTAAGTTTCAACATTACATACTTGTTTTTACATAATTATTAATGTTATATACTAAAAACTGCGCTGAAAGTGTTACAATTGATCGATTTTGTACTCAGCCCTGATATCAAATAAAAGTGTTGTTGTATAAACAGCCGATAGTCCTTTTCCGCTTTTTGCAACAATAAATAGTGCGGAAAAGATGCACTTTACGATCATTTGATATAACAAAACACAAATCGGAATCGTATCACTAAATACAATTAAATTATTTTATTTCTACTAGTGCTGCATATGCGGCGATTATGACAGGCACATCAAACACAAGTGCCATTGTATAAACAATTGATAGTCCTTTTTCGTATACAAATCGGAATCTTATCACTAAATACAATTAAATTATTTTATTTCCACTCGTACTGAATATGAGGAGATTATGATAGGAACTAAATTGCGTGAACGAAAGTCAATGACAGCCGGTGTAGCACAAGTGTGCCAGCGATTATCCGTTTTCAATGTTTTGTAATTGGCCCTAAAACATTATATTTTCGTTTTCTGGTTATAAAATGTTTTAATTAAAATTAGAATTTAAACGCACCTTCCATTAATAATGAAAAATGGACATTTTGGTCCATTAGAGTTTTTAATGTATTTTTAATCATAATAAATTACGCACATTTTTTTTCTTTTTCCTGTAGTGGTCCAATTTTGAGCATACTCGTTTGCATGAAACTGTACAGTTTGCAACTCAGAAGCTTGTTCAACACTTGCAGTAGAAAGCACCGGTATTTTATTACTAAACTCTGTTAGTACTTAATTATACCGACATCTGTTTCTTTTATAAGCAACTATTATACATGTGTAATTGCATAATTCTCCACTAGGTGGCAGTAATTTTTTTTTTAATTAATATATTTATTCAACAACGCGTTGAATTTGGTACTAGCTTTTATTACCCGGAATTCCCGCAGCCATCTTCGCACCATAGCGCATTGTGCTTGTCCGTTTTTTACCTTCGCCCTTCACAAATATTAATATAGTTTCATAACTTGACCTACACTAATAATTTATTTATAAAAACCTGACGGAACAAAACCTTATAAGCTTTTCATATATCCATGATCACATAAAAATTCAACTCAAATAAAATTAGAATTCCAGTTATGAACGCAAGCAAACGTTGCGTTTTATAATATACTAGCTTTTGCAAGCAGCTCTAGTTACATGAGAATTGTGATGTTGAATTATAATATGACTCTCTCTCGCGACGGAGCGCCGCCACTGTCTTCGCCATTCATAGCGCTCACTACTTGCTCGCAATCTAGGACATGCCTTATAAATATTAACAATGCTCTGTACCTTCAACAATTGCACTAATGTTTTATATAAAAACTTTCCAGAGTTAAGTACATACACAATGGCATATTGAATCAAAATCATCTCAGTTAAATTTCTTCCGCTCCATGCATTTCTTTTATTTTAATTCAATAATGCATTTATTTATATATATATATATATATATATATATATATATTAATGATTACATTATCAACGCTATCTATCATTAAATTATAAAAAATATAATGTGGAATATTCTAAATTAAAGAAAAAATATTTTCACGAAAATTATAGCTCATAATATTTTCTGCAGAAGTCTCTTACACGTTTTTCAGGGAATTAACCGTTTCGAAGAAATGGATTGGTTTAAATCTGAAAAGAAAACGTGCACACTACTGTAATGTTATATGTAGTTATATTTATTAGTTTTCATTCCACTACTTAATAAAACAGTAAAGTAACACTGTATAATAAAACAGTAAAGTACTAAACAGTAAAATTCTAGTATTCATTAATTACATATATATATATATATATATATATATATATATATATATATATTAATAATTACATTATCAACACTATCTACCATTCTCTAGGGCATCCTTCTGTGTACATTCCAAAAAGACTGAAAATCTACAATTGTGAAATATTGTATTTTTTCCCGCACGAAGCGGGCAAAATTGCTAGTAGATTAATAAATTCGTTTTGAAATAAATTATAAAAAATGAACAGCTTCATCTACGACTCGTTATTTAAATTTTAACATTAATTTCAATAAACATCATAGATAGTGCAATAAAAACAAATGATTGATTATACGACGCTAACATGAATTCTTGTGTGGACAAATGTAAAGGCGGAGAGATATTTCTCGGCAATACCGTCGACCGCATTCGCTTTAGAAAATGGGACGTTATAAAAAATATTAACATAAATCCTACACGAGAGTCACAAGATTCTGCACATGTTGAATAAATTTTAGTGTGTGAAAATATAGATATACACAATTATGTTGACTATAACACAAAACAAAGTAATAATTTGATAATATCTCTGAATAGGACAAAAAATTGACATCTAAAGAAAAATTCAGATTCACGTTATTCTCAATGATTTTTTTTTTAAATTCACCGTTTCGTAAAAACAATTACAGTTCAAGTTAAATATTTACGTAATCGTATACATTAATATTCTGTAAATTATTTTGTATTTCGAAAACCAAATTAACTTTTTCACAAAAATTTTGTCACGAAAATTTTCAGCCTTTTGAAAAATGTTTAAATGAACCTATCATGTACCTATCATGTAGTAAAAATGAACCTATCATGTAGTTTACAACTTAGCGAAGGCAATCTCCAGTCTGAATCTTATAACTTACGTTTAGAGTCTATGTTTTTTCTAGGGACTACGATATTTCTTATCGGTCCTTCCCAAAAATGTTTAAATCATATGACAAAAGAAATATTTTTCAAAAAATTATTTACGCATTCATATCGACCTCTGAACTCGCAGTAAATATAGCCAAAGTAAATTACTTGCACCTTTACCAACATGCCAACATTCCAAACCACTCTGCAAGGCGATTCCTTAAAATGAGGTAACCGTGTACCCCACCAATTCCCAAAGACAATTCGTGGTACTAGACAATTATCCAAGAATAATATCTAATTAGTCCAGTCTCGCTTAGGTCGTCCGTATGGCTGGCAGGTTCGCCAAGCGGACTATTATTCTTGGCAGAGCGACCGACAGTGACTGAGGGTCGTTTACCTCGATTTCACAAAAAAAGAAAAGGCGCTGCGTTCGTGATTGGAATTATTTTCGGCGTTAATTTGACTCGTGATTTGTTTTGTTATCGTCCGCTATATCAAACGGACCAACTCCGTATAATTCGAGGAATTTTATAGCTATCTAGCCTCAAGAAGAAAATATTTATAATCTTAAATTATCTAAGACTTTATTGTTTGCACACATGCTACACATACACACACAGACACGAAGATAATATTTGAAGTGATTACTTATAAGAAAAGTGATTAAATATAGTAAGTGGTTTGAAAGACTTAGAATCTAAGAACACAATTTTCAGAATGTTTGTATATCCTGCCATCATACAACGTATTATGAACATGTTTTTAAAATGGATACATCTTATTAGTATATAAAGATGTACGTCTTAAATTAAACCGATAAAGTAATGCATAAAACTCGATAATATAATTAAACCGATAAAGTAATGCATAAAACTCGATAATGTAATTAAACCGATAAAGTAATGCATAAAACTCGATAATGTAATTAAACCGATAAAGTAATGCATAAAATTAAAAAAAAATGTTTTTATTGTAATAAAGTACTTTATATTATCGTACTATACATCCGTGTTCCATTCTTTTCTAAAAATCATTAAATCGATTTGTATAAATTTCATAACCATAATCGTTATGCAGAAACATAAGAGAACTAAGCTCTAGTTAGAAAATATGATACGTCTCTTAAACTATTGACCCACAACAACTGAGACAAAAACTGGTTCTGCTAATAATAAAACATTTGCATTAATTTGTAAAATTTTTAGCAGATTTATTTTACTCCAATAAATATTTCGATTAAATTCTCAATCTTTACGTTAATAGCGCTTGAGGTAAATGTGGTCATTAAAATTTCAAAATTAGTTTGTTTTAAAGATATAATAAATTCGTGACCGGATAATGTGGGACTGTGAATTTTAAAGTAATTTTAGAATGTTTATAAAGGAAATATAAAATTATGATTGAAATAAATGGTGTGGTCAATTTGAATAACTTTTTATAATTTTTATACAGCATGGTGTGGTCAATTTGAATGACTTTTTATAATTTTTATACAGCTTTTCAATGTAATTGGAATCTTAGCTTTAATTTTTATTTCAGTAGTTTTAGTGTTGCATACTAAAATTGGGATATCCTGTTACAGTCTGTTTTCTCAGAGTTATTTTGACATAGTTATATCTAGTGATGATGCAAACATTGATGGAAAGCTCGAAAATATTAGGTTCTTAGTTTGGAGAGATAGGAAAATTGAAAGAAAAATGTTCAATTATGTATCAAACCGTTAAAAATCGTTGTACAGCCCCTCTATTTCATAATGCAATAATAGTAATAAAAACCTAAAAATAATTAGGCAAGTATGTATGTGTGAGATGAACATTAATAGCAACATTTCTGCAGCACAATTAATTGTAATTATAGTCCAAAAAAAAAACTTTATTCCTAAGGAAACGCTTTTTGCGAAATTCCAGTTGAAGTTTTTTTATTAACTGGTAATAATAATAAAAACTAACTAAAAATAACAAATACTGAGCGTATTTGGTATTTTTTTAAATTATTTATAATCTATAATTATATAATTGCCATGAAAAATATTGACTCCATATTTATGGAGACATTTTTTACTTTAGTCACAAATCTTATCACGCCACTGATATCATTAAATTTCTATTAATATTAATTATTTTTTTAAATTTTCTGTGCCCAATATATAAACTGACCAAAAGTTTTGAACTTGTTCAAGTACTACAATAGAAAATAGCTTTAAAATATTATATTCGCAACATCAATTAAAATTAATGTCACCCTAAGTAATAATCGATTATGAACCACCAAACAACATTCCTGAAGCGGTCGATGGAGCAAAAATATTTAAAACTTTGTTTGTCTCGCAAAAAGGTATTAATCAATGTCAGCTAGCGAAATATAGGTATACACTAAAGGATTTCGTGCGCGCTCTAACAGGTGAAACAAATTATGATTTTGTCCTCTTATATAATAGTCAGAAGTATAAAGCACCGTGAATACAAAAGTCGAAAGGTTATCAACATAATTGTTAATTACATATTGGACGATATTTGTCAAGAATCACTAAAGAGAAGACTTTTAAAATAATTTAATGTTTTAATTAACATCTAAATTATTGGTTGTTATTTTAAGTCTTTTAAAATTGTTTACCTGAAAAGATAAAAACAAAAGCCATTTGTTTACGAAACCGTAGACTGTATTGTTTATTTGTTTTGGTTATGTAATTTTAGGAATTTGGTTTACACATGTCATCTCGGTTTATAGTCTTAATAATCTGCAGACATCGCAAACAAAAATGAAAATTTATAACAAAGGAAAACGTTTTAAGATACGAAAATAATAATAATTGTGAAAAGCTGTTTTTCCTGAAGCCGATATAGATATCAATGAAATGGTGATTGCTGAATATACTAAACTGAAAATCTGGAGTAACTCACATTCGTGTACGTAAAAATTATCGAATTATTTTCATTTTGATTTCAAAAGTGAGTTTAAACTTTGTTAAACATTTAAAATCTTTATGTTGCAAAAAATTCTAGCTATCTATCAGTTCTATCAGAACCGTTACCAATTAAATACTCTATTTTTTAATGAAATTAAAATAATTATGTACCTCGCACACTCGTTAAATACGATTGTCTATTTTACGAAATTCGCTATATATTTATTTTCGCATTTAAACAATTTGAAATGGTATAGTAACTAGTCAATTAAATTGTATTCTCGAGAAAATTGAACTTGACAATAAAGAAGAATCCTACGTCTTTCATTTCATAATCTTTAAGTAAAGCGTTTTGGAGACGCAAATACATTTCTAAAATCTGCTTCACAAAAAGCGCATGTAATAAAGGCTGACCGGTACATAACCAAAATTATAATTATTCAATATTGTACAGGGTTTACCAAAATCGATACTTCACTGCCAGCGAGCCAACTTTAAAGATCAAATTACGAGTGGCGACTTGCGTAACGCGAACAGTACTGAACTAAATGCGTAAAAAACTGAGCGCTTCTCAAACTGTTTATCTTTTATCTTTACCCAAAACTAAACGAACAGCTAAAACATTGCACATTTCAAATCTCTTCTACATAAGTTGATGTAATCGGTTAAGGAAGGAGTGTTGGTGCCTTTTTAACTAAATTCAAGTGTCAAATATTGAAACTTAAAAATGACAATATATTTATAATATAGAACAAGCTCACATAAAGTCACATTTTCTTTTCTATTCCCCATAAAAAAACAAACTCAATAAATTTTACTAAAACTCCTTCTAAATAGTCACTTATCAAGTAATAGAATAGTTAGACTGCAGTGTATGTATTATTCTTATCGTATATTTTGTTTTTGTTTTGAAAAGCCACAAATATGAAGCAATTTTACGTCGCTTTCAAAGCTATCTTCTTCTCTACAACACATCGAATTACAACACTAAACTTTGACTAACACTACTTCAAAGGACTCACTTATTAAGCAACATAATAATTAAACTAGAGTATACGTATTATTCTTATTATCTTATACTTTTTTTTGTAAAGTCCCGAATATTAAACACTTACAGTTTTACTCCGCTTTCAAAGCCCTTCTCTACGACACTTCAAACTACACACTAAACTTTGACTAACACCACTTCAAAGTACTCACTTATCAAACAATAAAATAGTTAGACCGGAGTGAATATATTATTCTTATTATCATATATTTTCTTTATTTTGTAAAACCACAAATAAGAAGCACTCACAGTTTTATGCTGCTTTCAAATGGATCCTTTTCTCTTCGACACAACAAACTACAACGCTAAACTATGACTAATACCACTTCAAACTACTCACTTATCAAACAATAAAATAGTTAGACCGGAGTGAATATATTGTTCTCATTATCATATATTTTCTTTATTTTGTGAAACCACAAATAAGAAGCACTCCCAGTTTTATGCCGCTTTCAAATCGATCCTTTTCTCTTCCACACAACAAACTACAACGCTAAACTTTGACTAACACCACTTCAAAGTACTCACTTTTTCAAACAATAAAATAGTTAGACCGGAGTGAATATATTATTCTTATTATCATATATTTTCTTTATTTTGTAAAACCACAAATAAGAAGCACTCACAGTTTTATGCCGCTTTCAAATCGATCCTTTTCTCTTCGACACAACAAACTACAACGCTAAACTTTGACTAACACCGCTTCAAAGTACCCACTTATCAAGCAATAGCATTATGTAGTTTCAATTACGCAAGCGTATAAAGGAGATACGACACGTGACGATACGCAAAATAGTTGGGAACGTGAGTTGCAATATCAATTGCGCGTTAATAATAGTAATAGATCTGCGGTGTCAGCATCTACGTTCGATATTTTCGCAGCCACAAGCCAAACCGCCCGTTGGCATAGATACGAAAGGGAATGATAGCATAAATAATTGCTCACTCATCTATATATATAAAATATCTTATTTGTATAAAACCTACAGACTTTGAAAGTGGTTCAATAAGTGCTCAAGTTATACTTTGTAGACATGATCGATTATGTTCCAACAAGGCAGTCAGCCCTGATAATCTGCCGGAAAGTTTAATGTAGAACGAAATTACTGCCTATCAAAAATGCGTCTTAATATACGGGTATAAAACTATACTTTATCTGCACTTTATGTGCGTATCATATATTGAACCTAAATGTCATATATCGAACTGAAAAGATAACTCAATGCCTTTGATATTCATTGTTCTCAGAATATTCCAGATATACCAATATGGATATAAAACCATGTTTTATCTCCACTTTATGTGCGTGTCATATATTGAACCTAAATGTCATATATCGAACTGAAAAAATAACTCAATGCCTTTGATATGCATTGTCCTCAGAATATTCCAGATATACCAATATGGATATAAAACCATGTTTTATCTCCACTTTATGTGCGTGTCATATATTGAACCTAAATGTCATGTATCGAACTGAAAAGATAACTCAATGCCTTTGATATTCATTGTTCTCAGAATATTCCAGATATACCAATATGGATATAAAACCATGTTTTATCTCCACTTTATGTGCGTATCATATATTGAACCTAAATGTCATATATCGAACTGAAAAGATAACTCAATGCCTTTGATATTCATTGTTCTCAGAATATTCCAGATATACCAATATGGATATAAAACCATGTTTTATCTCCACTTTATGTGCGTGTCATATATTGAACCTAAATGTCATATATCGAACTGAAAAAATAACTCAATGCCTTTGATATGCATTGTCCTCAGAATATTCCAGATATACCAATATGGATATAAAACCATGTTTTATCTCCACTTTATGTGCGTGTCATATATTGAACCTAAATGTCATGTATCGAACTGAAAAAATAACTCAATGCCTTTGATATGCATTGTTCTCAGAATATTCCAGATACACCAAAATGAATACAGAATCAAAAACGGTGTTCAAAATGGCTTTTTAGAAAAGAATTATCTAGAATCACTGCCTTTACAATGGTTGAGGTACGTGCACGGATTCATATCAAGCATTTGCCTAGAAATTTTGTCTAGGATAAATTAGGCATACGAAGTGAAGTATAGGGTGACCCACAATTTCTCTTACAAACTGCTTTGTGGTCGGGTAAAATTCGCCGAACTACTTTGCGTAGAACCGAATTGTTAAGGACAAAAGTTCATTGAGAGTTCGGACAACAATGCTGCTCTGAATCAGACTCCATAACTATGAACATAAATATATTGTATTACGCTGCTTAAAATTATAAATAAGCTTATGATGGTAGAACCAGCAATATAATAAAGAAAATAAACCGTGCATAACAATTCTTGAATAATTTCCATAATCTGTAATGCTACTTCACAAAAAGGTTAGTTTTGGTCAGCTTTGTTTTAGCTAATATCTGTTTATAACCTAAAAATGTATTTTTATTATTATCAAATAAAATCACGTCGATATTAACCAATAAATAACACATCCTAAATACGAATGCATGAACAAACTCGAGAAGTAATTGTATTTCCATATTTAATACATTAACAGCTCAAGTTATCATACATCACAATTAATAAATGTTTAATCTATACTATTAATAAAATTGTAATAGAATGAATTTTGTACATGGAAAATATTTTAAAAAGAGTGATTGATTTAGCATAAAGAATAATAACATAAACCAGAAAATCTATTTATAGAATTTTCGTCTGTTTGTATGTTAATTTGTACGTCAGACACGTGAGATCTACTAGACGGATTTTGATGATGGTAATAGCTTATACCCAAGAGCAACATATGAGAGAGAAAAAATGTTAATAACTTTTCTTCTTCCGAATTTTATGCTAGTGAAAGCATGGGGCTACGCTAATAACCTAATAAAATATCTTAAGACTCGCGCTTACGCGTAGATTTCTTTGAATAATAGCTCATTTAAATAAAGGTCATTTGAACTGTGGCCATTTCGTATTATATTTTTCGAGGCACTATCTAAGTAAGCATATGAATTATTAACGGAAAACTCGATTTAGTTTTCAATACTCCAGAAGAAAAATTAACAAAATATTCATTGATAAATTGACATTGTCAATCCTCGTTACATTTTAATGACTTGTATCTGGTAAGGAAATGACTATAAACCAATGACAATACCGTTAATAAATTAACCAACCGTTAATAAAAACGTAACATTAATATTAACATACAATCGCGGTCCTTTTTTCCCGGGCAAAGCACAAACGGGCAACTAGAATTAAATATGAATAAACGACAGTGAAAATAATACGCGTAAAAACAGCTCTTTTTATGTCATCAAGTCTTATGTATGACTAATTAATCAGTTATATGCGAAGTTTAATTACCAAATTAATTAATACTAATTACAACAACATTTAAAATAATTTTAATGTCTGTTAAGATGAATTATGAAGATATTTCTTGACAAATTCAATAATTACTTCTTTTAACATTTATACTTAAACGGGAATATAAAATAACTGCTTGTGATAATATTTAATGACGGGAACATAAATTGTAACGGTAAATTTGTGAAACATTTGACTTGAAACGACGTACGATATTTTCATAAAATGAAATGTTTTATAAAACATTATGGTTTTTACATGATGAAATAACAAATAATTAAAAAGAATTACACAATTTTTTTATAAATTTCTTAGAATTGTATATGCCCAGGGCAGAGTATTATTACAGACTTTCCATTGTCTTGAAGATACACAATATTATGGCAATTTTAATATCAATGAACTTCTCTAAAACCTTAGATGACACTTAATAATCAGATCCGTATAACTTTAGTACATTTAATAACACCACGTCGTCTCTAGCGGGTAATATACAGTAATCTCTTTTATAGATATAAGATTTGAATATGTCCTGAATAGGATAATTATATCATGTAGAATTTTCTGCTAATATAAATTTATTTTAACAGATTTTTAATAACCTTCCTAGTTCAAGTTTTAATACCGTACTAAGTGTCCCAATAAATCCTACTTAATTTTTTTGACGAAACTTCCTCGTCTTCATCGTTATCCACTTTTAAAGAAAACATATAAATTTTTCAACATGATTACATTCTGGACAAGGTTCGTTAATCATTTAAATTATGTGTTATTTGATTAAAACCATTTAATCTATTTCAATCGAGAAACTAAAATCAATTTAACGAATTAATGAAGTTATTAGTGTTATTCAAATAAAAAAAATCCGACATAATGCAATAAACAGCAAGTTTTGACTTCAGATTGTTCCCAAAACAGCTTCTCCTACGCAACTCGTAAATTCTACACGCGCCTCTCTATTTGTATACTTAATTATGCTGATTGTTAATCACGTTGCTGTGGTGTTATAGAAGGATATGGCCGCAGAAATAACATGAGAATATTAATTTTAATCTAAGAACCAGTTAATTAATAAACTAAAATTCAATTTAAAACTTGTAGTTTGTTAGTTTGGCCGTAGTTTGCTAATATATTCATTTAAATATTCTAGCGCTTGTTTATATTTTTTTGGTTTAGCTCGATATATGTCTATTCGTATTTAAGTGTTTCAACTATGTGAGGTGGAAATAAATCATGTTAGTTTCAGTTACGTGAGTTTTTTTTTTTTTTAATGGTACTCACATTCATTTCTACGCTTTTTATATATGTAAACTAGGCAAGTATATATTGAATGATGCGTTACAGTACACACGAGTAGTGTACTATTTATTTATTTAAAAACTTTCATGAACAGTCGTCTGGAGAACTTATCACTACAGGAGCAATCTCTTACAGTTAACCAGAGTTACAGTGTATTAAGAACAAAATGGGATAGGCATAAAGCTACACATTATAACAATATGTAAAATATAAAATAATCGAAACCAAAAAAGAAACAAAAAAGATAGGTAAAAAGCCACACATTACAGTAATATTTAAAAGATAAACTAATAGTAACCAAAAAAAAGCGACCAAAGAAAACAAAAAAAAACAAAAATCAATTTGATTTGTCTGATGGGGTTTTAGACCTTTTATTTAATATTAGTAGCTGCATTTGATAAGATAAAAACATATGTATGGTAAATTTATTCACACAGTTTTGGCTCGTGGCATCGCTCGGGTGAAAAGTAGAAAAACTTTGATGAAATTTAAAAATAATTTTCTTATACACATTAAATTTTAGCATTTGGTATAGCGAAGTGGTTTGAAATACACAGAATAGGAGAGATCACTTGAAAAAGTAAACAGTGCAGTAGGTAGCCGTAGGTTGTTGCTCAATTACTCGTATATTCATGGTCTTTCTTATGGTCATGCTCTTATTTATGGTTATGCTCTTACTTATGGTCATGCTCTCATATTTACTAGGGTGGTTTTTGGAATTACAAAAATGTTCTATACTGAGAAAAAAATTCTTAAGATTATCTCCATCACATGATAAAAGTAGCTCTTAAATTGTGGGCGTGCTTGATGAAGCGTTTTCACTGCTCATTCTGTCTTTGATTTTAGAGTTTGTTGTGAATTCCTATATAACTTCTATATTTATATAAAAATAATTATATTAATTATTTAATTATATTATTTATATATAATTAATTAATTATGTAATTATCATTTACGACTATCAATAACTTAGCCTTATTTTAGTTATTTTTATGTTTTATTACTATTTTAGTTCCATTAGATGATTAAAATTTACTTTTAATATAACTGCCCGCTTTGAATTACAGTTTTAAAAAAAAACATTTAAAAGTAGTCCCAGGTGCTGTGGTTTTTTTTATTTTCCACTGAATGGTAAATCCTACGTGTCGATTTTCGTTTTTATACGGGTGGAATAGGAGTAAGATGCTCAATCATGTTTCATTGTCTGAAGATGAGGGTAGACGATTTGGTTTAGGTTAACGGTAAACCGATCACGATAATAATTAAAACATGCAGCGGTGTAGAATCTGAGAATATCATAATTCTTAATACCACCATTTTTAATATCGGTATACTCAGATTCTGCATAAAGTACAGTAAGTGTATTTGTCTTGATACGAATTTCACTTGCTAGTGCAAGTGTGATACACCACCAGTAGCAACTTCCAATGAACAACATTCCTGATATTCCACGAACAGCGAGCTTTATTTTTCTTGCATGCAGTTCAGAATTGTAAAATGCCCTTCACGTCATGATATAAAGGAAATTTGGGAGATACGCAGTAGTGAAGCTTCTTAAAATGAAATGATATCGATTCAAATACCAATCGCGCTTAACGATGCTTAATATTGATGATCGGACGGAAATTAAGTGATTTCACTGCTAATCATTATGAACCAGTTTATGACTGCTTAATTTTTGTGTTGATATATTATACAATCGTAAACATTATTATGCTCTTGTAATAAAATTTCCACCCGGCTGAAGTCGGATAAGAACACTAGCAATATATAATGCGCGGCGTAGGACGGGAAAAAATGACTACAAAATATTAACAGTAAATAATAACAGTATGTAATATATATGTATATATATATATATATATATATATAACTTTTTTGAATAATTGTCGTATGCTAGGCCATTTGCGTTTGCATGTATGATTAACGTTTGTAACCCATTTCTCATCACCACTGAGTAATTGAGTCAGCCAATTACTCGTAAGTTACGTTTTAATAATAATGATTGGTAACAAACATTGTCTTATAAAATAATGGAGTCTTGAAGTCTTGAAGGCGGAGGAGAAGGAGGGTCTTGAAGTCGATTTAAATATATTTTATTCCATGTAAGGCACTTGAAAGTTCACCGTTAACTATCATTAGCCGGGCGCATTCCGATCTATTTATACCCCATAATAAAACATTATGGAATTTTTAACAATTGTTATAGAAAAACCAATACTTAAGTATTCATTTTTGTATGATTCAAAAATAACCAGGACCCAGAAGATTTATATTTTGAATGATACCAGCAGGTATGAAATTTTTATTTACATTCTAAATATAAAAGTTACAATTTTCAATTAAATTAAAAAAAATTAAATATTTTATATACTTTTGAATATTTCATTTTTTATATGTACCTAAGTATATATATATATATATATATATATATATATATATATATATAGTGCCCTCGTAATGCGAGTTTCACTTGCACTACACAGGTTTTCTACCTTATGATTATTCAACTCGATAATCGAGTCTGTACAGTGCACATCCTTTGATCCGTTAAAATACAGATGCTTTACCACACTCCCTTTTTGATTGAGAATGAAGCCCTGTAATAAAAAAAATACGTAATTTAAATACGGATCTAAAATGGCGAGTATAAATATTATATTATGGTCATATAGAGAAAATCTCATAGATTAAAAAAATATACAAATAAACATTTTCTATTTCTGTCGAGGGGTCAAAAGGAACAAAGTGTTTTATCCAACTTTCATAGCTAATAGACAGATAACTAAAAAAACGCCCTGAACAGCGCACCGCATCGCCGCGCCGAGACCTCTCGCTCGTCTCGACTCTACCGTTTCAATTAAACACTCATTCACGGATCTCATTGAGAGCCCATCTACGGGCTACCGTGATGAATTACGGGGGCAGGCAGCCAGTTGGGCTTTAACCACATAAGTGCCCCCAACAATGAGTGATAGCGAGTTATTTATGATCGGCGAACGATTCGGCATAACGAATCTGCGTAATCGCGAGCGCTAATCGCTTGAAAAATGCGCTCCCATAAATAATAACTGTTTCTCGGGCGACGTCGCGATTCTCGCGTCCGATAGTCACGCGCGGCGCGGACCTGATTGTCCTCTTTTTTGCGCGCGTGTGTGCCCCGCTGAGGATTATGACTTTATAAAATTGTTTTTTGATGTCATAATTTTGTAGTCATTTTTTTCCGTCCTGCGCCACGCATTATATGTTGCTAGTGTTCTTATCCGACTTGAGCCGGGTGGCAATTTTATTACAAGAGCATAATAATGTTTACGATTGTATAATATATCGACACGAAAATTAAGAAGTCATGAACTGGGTCATAATCATTAGCGGTGAAATCACTTAATTTTCGTCCGATCATCAATATTAAGCATCGTTAAGTGCGATTGATATTTGAATCGATAATATTTCATTTTAAGAAGCTTCACTACTGCGTATCTCGCGAAGTTCCTTTATATCATTACAGACGTGAAGGTCGATGAGTATTCAGTGTTTACCCGTGCAGTCATATCAAATAATTGTAAAGAGAATAATGTATTAAAATAGAACACTTGAATTTTTTATCGAAATAACTGAAGTTAAACAACATCGGCTGCGTGCTGTACTTACATGGGTGAACACATAGAAAGACTCCATGACGTCAACATTCTTTAATTTATTATTCCTAGCAAACGTCCTCTTTTCGCAATTTTTTTAAATTGTATAGTTCTAACGAATAATGCTAAATATTAAACCGAACATTCATGTGTATGTAGGTGATACAACCATAGTTTTCAAAAAACTATGCATTTCACCGAAACTGTGGAAAGATTAATAAGGAGAAAGGTTATTTTAATACAGATAAAACACCCCCGGAAGTCCCCTAGACTCGAGCTAATATTGAGAACTAAACGAAAAATTTATTAGCACTTTCAAAAAAGAGCAGTAAAAACAAAGTTAGGGTTAGTTACAATTTAAAATACATTGTAACCCTGCGGACAAAAAAGGAAAGACACAAAAAAACATAAAATTTGTTTACATCATGGTTAATGTGGTTGTTTTCCACATTCCACATGCATAAAAGTCTTAAAATTATATATCTAATATATTTTCCTAAAATTAGGTAGACTAAATACTTATAAATAGAATTATAAGGTTTTATTCTAATTACAGAAAAGGTAAAAAAAATTCAGGTAAACTCTTTAATAATTGTTGTACTTAGAATATTTCCTTAACGACGAACATCATTCAAATTAATAGATAACAGAATCCTCCTATCACAAAGTGTTAAGGAACATTTTAAGAAACTATACAAAAATTCTCAACCGTTTATTAAAAAATCACTGTCAACGATGCAATTTTAACAAAAAATTATATTTTTCACAGAAACGTGCTTCAAATATACTCAATTTGATACACAGATTCACCTATAAGAATAATAGACACGTTCTTTGTTACAACTGTATCCAATTATACGGGTGTAAAAAAACGTGGCTATTATATATACAGGTGGTTCCGTGCGTCGAACTGAGTAGAAAATGATCAGGAACTGTAAAAACTTTTTAACCGTTTCTGAAGAAGTCGTTGTCAAAATTGCAACACCAAAGAAATAAGCCAAGCCAACATAATAATTAATTTCCACTTATATTATTTATATTTGTATTTACATATATTTCAGTGAACTTAATTTTCAACATTACTTTCATCGTTTGCATTATTATCATCATTATTTCAACAATCTTAGATTATTTGTAATTTCAATCACTTCATTATATTCACACACACACATAATTTATGTATATATGTATATATATATATATATATATATATATATATATATGTATGTATATATATATATATATATACACACATATATGCTACTTTCTCTGCTGGCTAAGCGCAACACGTCATACTCAAAGCTACAGATATACTGTTAAAATTAGCATGTCGGTAACACGAACTTGTAAGATTTTTTCCTACCAAAAATCGTTCAACGCGTCTAAAGAAGTTTTAACTTCAAAAATTGTATTTTTATTAAAGAAACTTCGAATCTACTCAGCGTGATGCAAGCAATAACGTGTATGAATAATATACCTTTTCTTTTTGTATCTCTATATCCTAAATTTATGTAACTAAGCCAGTTTTTTCACTACAGAACCTTTATTAGGAAGTTAGTTTTAGTGATAAAAGTAGATTGCAGATACACTTCGCGTTTCATTTTTCTTCAGCAAGTATGCATTGATGAGCGTTCAAAACTTACATGCAATTTAAAATCTTTTTAAAATATTTAAGTATTTGTAATGATGCGTTATGTACACAAATTATTGTATACATTACGACTCAGATATATTTTATAATTTCAAGATTATTCCATCAAAAGCAGCTCACAACTGGAGCAAGGTAATTTTTACCCGAATTTCCAAACTTATGGACGACAAAATATAATCATTCGCCGCTAACGATAATTAGTACTTCTGAACTAAATGCGAACAGACAAGCATTAAGTTTTTATATACAAATTATAAATATATTAGCAGCGATACGGATTGATTGGTATTTATTGTTTTACTATACATACACATCTATATCGAGACCCATGTGAATAGTACGAAGACTATACTGGCCACGATGTTTAGTGAGCCATTCGAAAATAATTTTGCGTAGGGCAATGGCTTTCGGGCTCCATTGTCGTCGCCGTCGGTCAAGTGTTAATAATATCGTGAATAGTTTTAATCTCTCAACCGGTCTGCGGCGCCGAAATTGTGAGGTGTTTTTGACAGTGCATCGTCTGAAAAAAAACGGCAGTTTTGAACTTTGTAGCCCGTTGCCGGCGCCTTGTCTGCTTGCGGTAACCGGCGCTAAATGGCGAGTGTTCGTGCTGATAGACAACGTTGCATCAGCAAAAGTAAATTCTCTTTTCTACTCGTTTGAATTGTTGGCAGCTTGTATTGTGTGTTTCGTAAACTGGCTTTAATAATAAAGAGATATAGTACTGACTTTAATATAAAGAGTATATTTGTTAAATTAATTTTAATAATAAAATTAAATTACATATGAAAGGCCTAAAATATATTTTCGAAATAGTGTAATAATGGAAATGCTAACAAAATCAACGTCCAGATGCTGTGTCGCTTGTTGTGATGTCAGAATATTAATTTATTATATAGAATCTTGTATATATGGAAAGCAAATATTGTAAGAAACATTCAAGCAAATGCTTCTTTTAACAAGTTTAGTGATTACAATAAATATGTTATACTAACGAATTGACAAAAAATTATATCGTGCAACAACAAAACATGTTTAGAAAACTGATTCGTATCAGTTTGTTGTGGTTGCTGGAAGTGATTACTTCTATAGAAATTTGTATAATTACTTATGCCCTAATTGTGCTCCCTGCGAATATATGTTTTATTAACGATTAGCGTACCAGACCTAAGTTTTAACGACAGAAATAATTATAACTAGAATTATTTTGCAAGTAATTAATTATAATTGTTTCTTGCAAAGATATCTTTCTCTAAAATGATAGCATTTTTTATTGTACGTATGCACGTATGAGGACACAGTTTTGATTATTTCTTTTTCTATGGATTATTTAATTATCAAAGTAGAAGCCTGTTCATTTTTCCAATGATTTCTTCAAAATTTTAATTTTTGTAAAGAATTTTCTTCAAAAATTCTCTATTATCGTACTGGGCGACCAGTCTCTATCTTCGTATTATATCGATCTTCTTACCACTTCTCTCCTTACCGTGCTATTTTTAACTTTTTTTATTAGGCTTCTTCTATTTTTTTATCATATTTTTCATTAATTGTTGCCTTACTATTAGTTATAATTAATTAATGTAAACTTATTACATTACTTAATTAAACAAAAACATGAGAGAAAAACTATTTAACAAGAATAAAAGAAAAAAAGCACGACGGGAGCATGATTAGATTTACTATTAATTTATATTTATTTCGTGTATTAGACAGTTCTAATTTAATAGATATATTTACAGTATCCGACGTTATTCCTGAGTTAATAACGAGTTAACTTTATAAAAGTACGTAGGAAACAAAAGTACGAGATGTATTTAAGAAAACCCTGTAGATCATAGTAGATACGAATGCAGATTGCAATATTGAAAAGAATACGTGTTTGATAAATCTAAAGGACTACAATATAAGCACACACTTGATAGCAGCATTGCAAATTGAGCAGGTATTCTCCCAGAGAATGGTACGTGGAACGGATGTTTACATACTTTCATGAGCGCAAAAACTGCTTCGGTCAGAAGTAGCAGTCATACTTATGGCTACTCGTAAGTACAAATATGTGATTAATTGTTATGTGGCTCGGAGTCGGAAGCAAGAAGTCAGATAGATACAATTCTGATATGGAATAAATTAATTTTCTATCTTATAAACCAAGTGTTGTAACTTTAAATTTGGCATTGAAAATAAATCATTATTGATTAAATTTTTAACCAATACGATTAAGCACAGATCGAAGACACAATTGTTATATTTAAATCCTTGTCAGTTATTCAGATGAAGGCTGGAAGGTGCGTGGCGATAGGTTTTTTTGTTTTGCAATTGGCTGTCTTCTTTATGTCTGCGAGTCTCTTAAATCTTTTCGCAAGCTTAACTTTAAAACCATTGAACAGACTTTGATGAAAATAGAATTATAAATAAAGTATATTAAAGCTTATATGATACTGGTAAGTGGATATTTATAAAACTATTAATAAGTACTATGTCACTGCTTTTAGATCGATCATTTAAATAATAATTACTTATGTATATACGATACTAAACAAAAATTAGGATTTTAAGAACCACTATGGAAAAGAAAAACTTTTGTCAGCAACTTTGTTTTTTTTTGTAGTGTTTAAAAACTGTTGTGGAAAACGGCAATATTTTTAGGAAATTCATTAAAAAAAATAATGGCACAATATTCGCAGTACCTATCGGTTTATTTTACAAGTTATTGAAGTGTTTTGTATGGCAAATTATATGCGATTTAAAATTACCCGTGACGCCTTCTGTCAGTAAACATTTATCAGTAAATCTTATTTAAACTATTAGATGACGATTTGAATTGTATTTACTGCATATTATACAAAATCCGAAATATTCTCCAAGGAAAATGCCATCGAATTTATCCTTCATTTTGAATTACAGGGCAGATATAAAAATAGATGCTTTTTATAAAAAACTATTCATTATCTAGCAACTTTCCTTTAGGTAATATAAAAAAAATACAGATTCACAGTCTCTGTGAATAGCAGAGGCGAACCACGTAACTTTATAATTTGTTTATTAAGGAAGTGAATGCTCATTCCTTCCTTATCAAATTTATTGACGTCTTCAAGTACTCTCAATATTACTAGATGGCATTTGTTATTCTTCTGAACATCATTGTACTGACTTCAAAACTCTTTCTATCTATAATATCGCCATCACTAATGACGAAAGCAGGATGAGCAACACTGATTACCAATTTTCGCTGTATTCATTGATACATAACAATCTTTCGTTTTCTTCAATGGATATTCAAACAAACATGCTAACATTAATTGAATTGTAGCAAAAAAGTTTTTTCGACAAACTATCCACACTGTTTGAAAAAAATTTTTGCTTCTTTGGTACACAATATATTAAAAATTAGCAAATCAATAAACTTAATTGAATAAAGTCTACATTTATAAGATAACAATACAAAGGATTAATATTTATCTTCCGTTTTTGAACACATCTCAGGTTCAAACTGCATCTTGATTTGGTCAGTAAATAGCACATTGCGTAGTTGGATATTCTCTTAAATAGTTTGATTATTCACAATTAAATGAAACTACGTGATGTAGTATTATTTCTACTTTCTTTAAGTTCTTTACCACGACCTAGGTTTCATTGTATTACAACATCTTTAGGTGGGTTATTTGAAATCTTTGCTAATAGCCCACCTGAAGATGTAATATAACGAAACCTAGGTCGTGGTGAAGAAATTAAAGAGAGTAGAAATTATACTACATCACGTAGTTTCATTTAATTGTGAATAATGAATATCTACAAAATTAACACCAAATATCTTCAATAGTTTGTATCACTACGTAGGTATTTGTAGATAGAGACTCTATTCTTTTAAGATATATTGCTACTTCATCTTGAGATAATCTCTTCTTACTAAGTCGATTTCTCGATCTCTTGTTGCTAAAGATTACGGCTCTGGCAATGAAACATAATAAGTATTTATCTCCTTCACTTTAGATCTTCTGCATGTCGAAGTGCTGTGTATATGCGTAGTTCCAACTCTTCTGCCACCAAGTCTAACCATCGTTTAAGCCTTCATCCTCTTGGCTTTTGGCTCTCTAATTGTTAACATCAATCCGTGTCATGTGGCTGAAGTATTGAAAACTAGATGTGCTCATTATTTCGTTGTTCGTTACTAGAATAAAATATGAACATTTACAATTAATTAAGGCTTTTGTTACTGCATGATAGAGAATGACCTATGAAATTTCACCGAAAACACTTTTGATAACCTAGGTTTCTGCCATTGTACCATAGATTGTTCCCTGTAGAACTGGTTTTGCTACTGCACCATATATGGTGCTCTATGTAATATAATTAAAAATATATAATATGGCTTAAAGTAGTTGTATGGTGCGACATAAGAAGGTTTTTTGGATTCTACTATATTTAAATGCATATGTGAACTAACTGAATTAGGTGTACAGTAATGGCTACGCAACGACTACGTTTAGCTACCACAGCCTCAAGAACTAAAAGTGTGTAGAGATGCTTCACGGATAAAAATCAATATCAACACGGTCATAACTTCTGAACCGTTGAAGATATCAGGTTTCATCACAATATCTAAAACTATATTGATCCTAAGGTTCTAATTTATAACCTAAATAAAATCCATGTCAATATCTTCAGTAATTTAAGAGTAAAATCTGTTCGTACACAAGAAGTAAAAGTGGGTAGAGATGCTTCACGGATAACATACAATAAAAACACCATCATAATCTCGAAATCGTTGAAGATATCATGCTTCATCACAATATATAATATGATATTGGTCCTAGGGTTACAATTTGTTACTTAATTAAAATCCATGTCAATAACTTCAGTAGTTTAAGAGTGAAATCCGTTCGTACACAAGAAGTAAAAGTGGTTAGAGATGCATCACGGATAACAAACAATATCAACACGATCATAACTTTGGTACCGTTGAAGATATCAGGTTTCATAACAATATCTAAAATTATATTGGTCCTAATGTTACAATTTACGACCTAAGTAAAATCCATATCAATAACTTTAGTAGTTTAAGAGTGAAATCCGTTCATATACAAGAAGTAAAAGTGGGTAGAGATGCTTCACAGATAACAAACAATATTAACACGATCATAACTTCGGAACCGTTGAAGATATCAGGTTTCATAACAACATCTAAAATTATATTGGTCCTAATGTTACAATTTACAACCTAAGTAAAATCCATATCAATAACTTTAGTAGTTTAAGAGTGAAATTCGTTCGTATACAAAAAGTAAAACTGGGTAGAAATGGTTCACGGATAACAAACAATATCAACACTATGATAACTTCGGAACCGTTGAAGATATCAGGTTTCATAACAATATCTAAAATTATATTGGTCCTAATGTTACAATTTACGACCTAAGTAAAATCCATATCAATAACTTTAGTAGTTTAAGAGTGAAATCCGTTCATATACAAGAAGTAAAAGTGGGTAGAGATGCTTCACAGATAACAAACAATATTAACACGATCATAACTTCGGAACCGTTGAAGATATCAGGTTTCATAACAATATCTAAAATTATATTGGTCCTAATGTTACAATTTACAACCTAAGTAAAATCCATATCAATAACTTTAGTAGTTTAAGAGTGAAATTCGTTCGTATACAAAAAGTAAAACTGGGTAGAAATGGTTCACGGATAACAAACAATATCAACACTATCATAACTTCGGAACCGTTGAAGATATCAGGTTTCATAACAATATCTAAAATTATATTGGTCCTAATGTTACAATTTACAATTTACAACCTAAGTAAAATTCATATCAATAACTTTAGTAGCTTAAGAGTGAAATCCGTTCGTATAAAGAAGTAAAAGTGGGTAGAAATGCTTCACGGATAACAAACAGTATCAATACGATCATAATTTCGGAACCGTTGAAGATATCCGGTTTCATAACAATATCTAAAACTATATTGGTCCTAGGGTTACAATTTATAACCTAAGTAAAATCCATGTCGATAATTTCAGTAGTTTAATTGTGAAATACTTTCGTATAGACAGACAGGCAGGCAATTTTGTTAACAGTTGGATTTATCACAATAATCGAATCAGCGATCATAAAAAAGTATTTAAAACCTGAAAGTTCGAAAATCTGAAAGAGAAACTTCAGGTTTCTTTGTGCAGAATCAATACGATTCTCCACATGCAAACTGCAGATAGCCGTTGTTGACTTTCTAGATTTAATTTCTTTAAAATAGAAGTATTTGTATGGAGTGCTGTTCAAGGTACTCTCAATAATCTACATCATCAAACCCACAACTCAAATGTATCAGTTTTTATCTGTGTGTGGTATCAGTTTTTATCTGTGTGCGAAACTTGACCCAAGTTTCTGAGATATAATAGACGATGAAAAAGATGAATTTGTTACGTTAAGTTTTGCATGTTTAGTGATACTGCAGTCTATCCAATTTTTTTTGGTCGACTAACTACTGTCTTAACCCTTCTAATGCAATGCCGAATTCCAGGTGCATAGCTTCGAATGTTTGTGATAACGGAACGGAGCGGAATTGAATCTATTCCGCGATCTCATAATCGTTCACTAACTTGGTACGAAGGATAGCTGCGAAGCGGTCAAGATTTACTTTTATTGGTAGCAAGACTTAATTCCTTATTCGCTTACTTAGGCAAATAACAGTAATAGCGAAGTGTCAAAACTTGTAGAAACTCAGGACATACTCGACATCGTATTTTCTTAGCAATCAAACAAAATAAATATAATGGTCCCATTGTTCACAAGAGTAATAAAATATGTTCTGCGTAAGAAAAACTTCTTAATTGTAAATGTTTTCTTTTAAACAGAGTGCTGCAAGATTTGTTGTACATACGTTTGTTTAAATAAACGCCACGAAGTACAGTCATACATATATTTCACTGATAGAAAGATTATAATTAGATAAGAAAGCTAAAGATGGTACCCCCACTGACAAGAGAGCTTGTTTAACAGATAAGGTCTTCTATTTTGAAAAAAAATTAGCTTGATGTAATATAATACGCAGGCGTTTGAAACTCTCACGCGTAGTCTTTACAAGACAACTTCGTGTGCTGACATAAGTATTGTTATTAATCATATACAGGTGAACATTTTTTTCCTTCTAAGAAATTCTTCTTCAAGTTTAATTAGTTTTAAGACCTTAATTGAACTTTATATATTAATTTAGTTACGGCTATTAATAATATAATAAGATACTATCATTTTTATAATTACGACGAAGTGTTTATGCTTACATTGGTATAGTAGGTATTGACAAATTCCTTGACGTCCTTGTATAAAGGAATTCTTTTCAATGTAATTAAATATTTTGATTTACGCGTAGCTTTGTATTTCATTACCTACCCAGGAAAAATAAGCAAGGTCCTGCATCTGAGATGATATAATGTGTTTTTGTTACTTCATAAATGTTAAACGGGTTATCGAATTTGATGTGGTATTCGCCAAATTACTAGATTTATTTCAGAGCAGGTTTTTGTGGTAATTTAAATTACTGTTACATATGTTAGAGAAGTGTGTATAACAATATTTATAATATGTGTATACATCGTGTATAATTATTGTAGGTGGTCCATTAGAGATATTTCTATTTCAAGTTGATTACATGAAATATAGAATGTATATATATATACATGTATATATATATATATATATATATATATATATATATATATATATATATATGTATGGACCTTACATTTGCAATGATACATTTATATTTATTTTGAGTTATAGTAAAGAATTAGCGTTGTGACCTTTTGACATTTCAAACCAAATTTTATCTGGTTGTCAAAATTTCTATATATTTTTGTTTTCAAATAAATCAAATAATATTAAGCAAAGTAAGGTAGTTAGAATATTTTGTTGTGAAAATTATTTACGAATACTGATACTCTGTTTCACAACTTAAATATGTTGCTTTATATATCTATCACAGGCATAAAGATATCGCGAATTTCTGAAAATCTACTACATCGTTCTGGTTTTTCGATAAACTTTAGGTTAACCGTATAGATATATAGTTTCTTTATGACTTTAACTATAGTTCTTATATATTCTTCTGACTCCCATTTTAATTTGATATTCAGCGACTGTATTATTAAAAACAAAATTTTTTGTTGTACTGACCAATCCAAAATTTTCAAACTCTTTACTAGGTTCTTGCTACTGCAAAATATATGTATCAAGACTACAACTTCTTGATACAAATATTTTGCCACATTTAAGCTTATTACAGCAAAACGTTTCTAAGAAAAACGACTGTTACAGACAGACAAATGCGTTGGTGATCAAACAAGTATACTACTTTTTTTCTTTTAACGCATGGTAGGGACCCTAAAAATATAATTAAGGTTTTTGGACTTTTTTCTATCGGTTATTCTGTCAGCACATTAATTTGTTTGGTCTCGAAACGCTTAAAAATTAATCAAATTTATATAATGCGTCTACTGTAGTATTTATTAGAAATATTGATATCATATGCGGATAACGTCAAATATTTGAAATATAAAGAAACAAATGGGGTTACGATCGATCATGTCATGATTAACATGTCATGATAAATCATGCGAGTGATGTTGTGCGCATAAATCTAGTTAAAACATCATTACTTAGCCAAAATATCATGAGTATTCTCTAATATGTCATAAATATTTTAAAAAGTGGATGCCAGTGCCTTGTTCAAGAAACAGATCACCTATATAGGTACGTAATGTACAGTTAACTTAATCTAGCTTCCATGTACATTTTTATACAGAAAAATAAATAAAACATACGTACGTAATTCTCAGCCCACCCTGTACGTCCACCAAGACGCTCTCAGTATAGCCACATCTTGAAAGTTATTAATATCAAATCGAAAATGCTCAGCAGATAAAATCAAATCGATCGAAATACAGATATAAGATCGATGTCTGATAAATTATCTCGTATTAATATTGTATTCGATACTGGCGGCCGCGTGCCGAGTTACAGTTGATTTACCGAACCGGTATTCTTTTACTATTACTTACCGTGGATTTTACATTTATCTACGAAAATATGAAAGAAATATTGTGTAGATTACCCACCTAATGTTACTTTAATACATGTAATTCGCGAATGACTGAATTTTGTTTTTCACTGATGATTTTTTTTTTCGTTGTGACAGAATCTACTTTATATCCAGAAAATTGAAAATGAGCTGAAGTGTAAAACAAGTCCATAAAATCGCTACAAACGACAAAATATAATAATTTTTGTGTTTATATATTTATCAAATTATTGTATTTGTCTATACATAACACACATAGACAATACAATAATTAAAAAACTATGGAGTTAGTTTGTTTTAAGTTTCTACTTTTTATCCCGAGTTGTAATTTTTTACAGCTCAGAATAAAAATTACCATTAATGAAGAGGAAGGTTTATTTGTTAAGATTTAACACAACAACGATTTATCCTTTAACGATTTAAGCCATAGTTAGCAATATCCACATACGGATATATAATATATTTTTAATATGTATTAATACGAACGATAACAATTCAAATGGAACGAATTGCAGTATGTCTGGTACATTTTTGAGTAAAATTTAAAAAACCATTTTAGCTAAATTAAAGTAATGCAGGAAGAAATTGTACGTATTGTAACTATGTACATTGTAACAACAATAGATCATATCTTGTGGCTCTCCTTCTGATGCAAAATCGAACCATAAAAGTGTTTTCGACTTAAACAAACTACACCGTTAAAGCTTCATCAAAATGATGTTTGAAATAATTGTATATGATAATAAAATATGCAAAATGTTAAAAAATATGTAGAGAGTGTAACAAAGAACAGGTGATTCTGGTTATCAAACTGAATAGGAAATGTTAAGGAACTCTCAAGTTTCTGAAGAAATCACTGTCAAAATTGCGATATCAACAAAAAAATTCACATTTTTTAAAGAAACACGCTTCAAATATATTCAATTTTATGTACACCTATGTATACGAATTAATCGACAAGCTTTTGTTAAACATGAAAGTGGCTTATTTTTATAGATCGTTATAAATTTTTTTAAGTTAAAAGGTTAAACAATACAGTTCTATGGTTAAAGAACTGGATAAATAACTGCACTGTTGGTAATACCATTAGTTATTTAACCGTGAACAATTATCATTAAAATAAACGTGTAAATAAGCAGCCCCGTTCCATTTCCGTTACAAAAAAAAATTCTGGTGTGTGCTTTTAACCACACGTATGAAGCGAAAACTTTTTATTTAAAGAAAAAAAAAAATTAAAAAAAAAAAAAATATATATATATATATACACACACATATATATATATATATATATATATACACATATATATATATATATATATATATATTTATATATATATATATAAAGAGCCGACAATACAACGAAACTGACCGAATGGGGACATTATTCAATAATAGAACGTAATTCTTGAAAGGTTACACTCCATGTTAAACAGTGAATTCGCCTGGCCAATGCCGAAGAAAGCCGAGTTTACCCGATTGAGCGTCACCGATCCGAGCGAAGTCACCGACCCGAGCGAACGTCACCGACCCGAGCAAACGCTCAGCCTCGTTCACCCCTCAGAATAAATTTTCAGTGTGGTGCGAAGTTGCGCCTAAATGAGTTTTCACTTCAAAAATAGCGTTGTAAAATTTCTAGCCTTCTTGACATTTTGACACAATTAAATCATTTTTAGGACTCCATAGCCAAATGGCAAACACCTTATAACTTCATCCTGTCTGTCTGTCTGTCAATCTATCTGTCAGTATGTCACAACCATTTCACTCGGAGACTATTGGCACTTTATAGATGAAATTTGGATGGTAGGTGTCTTCTATGAACAGCTATATATAGAAATAGTGAAATTATGAAAAAAATAATATTATGGGTGACACTCCGTACACGTAACTAAAGATTTAAAAAAATCCAGTGCACATAGCTTTGTGGGTTAGTTAGACAAATCTTAAAAAATCATATGGTGGCTCCAAAATAACTTTTTTATTTAAATCAATAGTCCGCCACCACCTTAACTTTTCAACTAAAGTGTGTAAAAGATTATGGTAGTAGTACATAAAATAATCTTTAAATGAAAATTGGTTTGAATAAAATATGTTGTGTAGTTTTTAAGATATGGAATACTTTCGGTACCGAAAACAACAATAACTTTATTTTTTAGAGTGTCTTTGAGAAATACAAAAACTTATTTTTATTTGCACACGAAATAAGTTTAATATTCTTTTGTGCTACACAACCCTTCGTGGGCGAGTCCGATTCGCACTTGGCCGATTTTACTTAAAATTGTACTTATAGTAATTTACGCCATTAAATGCCAAAATATTTTCCTTGAGATATGTATTCATTAAAAATTTAGTTCCCTGGTAAATAATTAATATTATTTAATGGCCTTTGTAGACGTAAGATATAAACGTAAAAATTAACCAGGTAGCTTCACGAGATAAATTCCGTATCAGATCTCGCACTATAAATTGTCCGTCGACTTATGCAAAACAAGTTGATACAAATATTTAAATATAAAATCTAAATACAAAAACAAAAAATGTACCTTTACAATGTCAGATTATCAACGATGAATTTCTGTGCTAGTTCCACTGAAAAAATCACTAGTATTATTATTTTTTTGTTAAAGGTATTTGTTTCAAAAAAAATTTAGCAATCGTTTTGTATTTAATTAAAACGAAGAAAATATTGCGTTAGCACCCAGAAGTGGTCAATGAAAGTACAGGAAATTTTCAAAAAAAAGTTTAGTCAATAAACACGATTCACGTCGGAGTCTGTGTGTGTTTTTTATATAGGGCACACATAATTTTTTTTAAACTTTAACGAACACATAAAATTATAACTCCAATGGCAGACATTGTTTAATGAAGCGTCTCTTCCAATCATCCACTATGGTTAAACATGAAAATTTAGCTATATGAAAGAAAGTAAGCATATTCATGAACCTATTCGAGCACAAGATTTATAAATTTAAATATACATTCATTAAAGAAATATTTAAAAAAGACAAACTATAAAAATATAATAAAAAATTATTAATTATAAATTTTGACACGGCATGGTTTAAGTAAAGGGAAACAAAACGGAATTAAGGAAGGCTAGAACTAAAGGATTATGAGAAGAAAGACTTTTTCAGGCGGTATTTAAAAATATTTATACAGGACAAATTTCAGGTATCAGTATGCAGTTAATTCCAAAGTTTTGCAACTTTGACAGAGAAGGACCTTTCGGAAAAGCCGGTGCAGAGGTTGTATGTTTGGGGAAAAGAGACTAAGCGAGTTTTCACAGAATAACCGTAGATCGTGATAAGACTATTATTAAGACTAAATTTGCTTTTAAGATATGTTAGGTGAATTGGATTGCTCAACATATTATAAAGAAGTGTGAGAATACGTAGATTGCGTCAATCATGGACTTACATCCATTTTTTTAATTGAGAAATATATTCATGTTTTTTCAACAACAAAAAAGTTCAAGAAAACAGTCAGGGTTTTTAATTGAGAAATATATTCATGTTTTTTCAACAGCAAAAAAAATTCAAGAAAACAGTCAGGGCTTTTAATTGAGAAATCTATTCATGTTTTTTCAACAACAAAAAAATTCAAGAAAACAGTCAGGGTTTTTAATTGAGAAATATATTCATGTTTTTTCAACAACAAAAACAGTCAGGGAACTATCCCCACATCAGGAGATTTAACGGTCCGTAATCCATTCTATCCGTTGTATCCAATAATTTAAAATTCCGTAACCTCATAATCCGACACTGAAATATGTGAGCTGATAAAAAAATTAAATTTTACCACAAATACAAGTAAAACAGGTGATATTTTTTAATAATGATTTAAATTTTGAAAAAAATAATATAAACGTAAAAGACTTAATACATAGACTGTATACTTCGAATATATAGAAAAAACTTGGAATATATACTTCAAAACTTATTTCGCGCATATGTCACTATTGACATTTCTCAGTTCTGTCATCATCAAAAAGTGGCAATTTTTGAACTTATTATCCCTTTAAAGTGTGTTTAAATAAAAAAAAATATCGTTTTAATGAGTTTGAAACTTTTCTATTTTTAACATTTTATTAGCCTGACAACTAATAAACCCTCCATTGATGTAATAGCCAGACAGAATATTTGTACTTCTTCCTAAAAGCATTAAGTTGTTCTTTCTCGCATGAGAGCATGAAGCTCTGTGAGATAATGCGAACATAATATAGGATATGTTCGAATAAGTTTTTTTTAACTTTGCTAATTTCATGTAAAAGATCGTCCTGGAAGAACAGAGAAATGATAATTACTTTCTTCAAATATTTGGAACCAATATATGTATATGTCATAGAAGGATAAACCTTCTATTATTGTTGTGTGTGTATTACGTATTGCTTCGCTCGCTGTTCTGCAAGAGCACTCTAAGTTCTCTTCGTGAAATTTCTACAAATTGTTTGTTCTTTATTTGCTTATAATCTTTTGCTAACTGGACAGAATAGCTGAAGCTGAGCTCTTTATATATTCTGTCAAAGATGTTCAAGAAGAAATCACAAGAAAAAAGTGCCTTGTTTATTTGTTTCCAACCTAATATATAACTTATACGTCACTAAATACATAAGCGATGTTTATTATGTTTGCCACAATGGTAACTGTTTCACTTTAGAAATTCAGAAATACTTAACTTCATAACTACTTAAAAAAAAATAAAAGCAAGCCCTAAAAACAAATAAATCTTTTACTTTACAGAGTAAAGATAAAAACATACACACACCCATCGAATATTTGCGACATCTTAAATACTATTCATAAGAGGATCAGATCAATTGGTTATACACTATGTATCGACAAAAAAGATATTAGCATTTTTGTTTCACATGAATAGAATAATATAATCACTAGACACTAGAACAAATTGTAAAGTGCACAAAGTTACAAAGCAGAAAATCTTCCAAAATGTCTGTTACACCATGCGATTAATTTCATCATAATTATTTCATTACAATACAACACGAGTATTTCCTGTGTTAACCAATATTCTCCGTTATATTCTTCATTATGGTTAAATTGAAATCAAATTTTTGACAACTCAAACCAACCGTGTTTTCAAGTACCAGCCATTACAAGTTACATCCAATTAAGGACGCTACATTAACTTTTTACGTCACAAAGGTACAGTCACACCAGCTTGATTGAGCGATACTGCCAATATATTGGACAGCCATCATTCGCAGAGCAAGTATTTATTACAGATGTGTACACAAGACTACACTTAAACAGGGTAATTCAGATTTAACATTTGGCACGAAAGTGCTCATTAAAAGTGAATTGATGAGAAAAAGTACTTTCTGTGGGTATTTAATGAGCTCAGTCAGACGTTAAATATTTTTTGTTTGCGCATTTAAATTATTAAGCGCTATTGAAAGTAAATGTTAAGAATATCATGCATAGTAATACGTTGATCCGTATTCTTAGTCACATGGAACAGGCAAATATTTTAACAGAGAAATTTGACAACCGAAACATTACTATGGAAGTTTGTAAATAAATTATGTACAAAATAAATAAATGGGGAACGTTTCGTTACCTATTTTGTTATTACTAACATTTTGCTGTAAACCTTCCTGGCTATTTATAACTGTTTTGCCTGAAGCAATCATAAATTGCTAATAAAATACAGAAATCACGAAATTATTGTAACGTAGGTCATGTTATTCTTGTGCCATTTGGTCGGAGGATAGTAAACCTGCTTCTTAATTTTCTTTTCTAGGCGCTTCTTTACTACTACTTTTTATTTACTTACTTTCTGAAATTTACTATCATATTGAATCTTATTGAAAACTGACACTTAACTAACACTAAACTGATAAAGTTAAAATAAAAGAACTGGCTACTTATGTGGAGGCAATGTATGTGTACCAGGTGAATATTTTGTGTATCAATATAATAAAAGATAAAGGACTGGATCAAAATTTCATCTTAAATATCCTATAATATTCAAGATCAAATTTTATATACTAATAGTTTGAGATTACCCAAAGTCGGGTCACACGCCAAGAACAGACAGCTGTAGCCACTCCTGTCGGATAAGGACACACGTCGACAAAAGCTGAATTTTGTAGCTTGCTGCTATAATTCAGATTAACGTTTCTTTTCGCAACGTTTCGTTTCAGTTGTATGCAATTTTAATATTATTCAATACCATATTAAAGGGAGATCATTTCGTAGAGTTTCTTTTCCCTTAATTCTTTCGATTCTTCTTTTTTAGGATGGGAATGAACATATTGCTGATACCCTGGAAGTACATCCAAAAAATAGTCGAACAAATTGTAAAACAACCGGTGTTTAGTCGATTTTATGAATTTTAATGAATTTATTAATTTAATGACTTTATTAATCAAATTGGATATAAAGTATAGAAAAAATAGTAGGAACAAAATTTAATTGCCGAATGAATTTCTGCTATGTCCAATGTGGATCAATTAACAATTGTGATCACCATCAAGATCACGGATCTACTGTATTAGAAACAGGAGAGCATCGTGCGTAACTCTCATAAAGTATGATTCAGCAGTTATTCTCTTAAAATTATTAATACAAATTAAGCGAAATAATAGGTAAAAACATTTTTTTTAAATTTTACAAACCCATAGTTGAAAAATTATTGATAGTGGGTAGAGGAGGAGCGGCATTTCAAGAAACTTCAAAACTTAATACGTTCACAGAAGGAACTCAAAAATTTAAAATGGTAACTGGAATTTCAATTTCTTTCAAAAGGTCTGTGCTATAAAACTCCTGTACATTTTCATATTAAACATTTACTAGGCCTTTAAAAAAAAGCCATTCAAGAACCCAAGTCTCTTAAAATGCTAATCGGCTATGTCAAAAGCTCGCTGAAAGCCCGGACTGGTTCTATGTGGACAAATTCACAAGTTGGAAAACTCTTACTTGTATTACGGAAAGAGAACGAAGTATGGCGATGTATAAGGGGCGCATTGTAAATTGATTATAATTTTCCTATTAATTTCAAAATATGTTATTAATATTTTTAATATACGCGTTCCTTTCACTATTCAAAATTAAAATCCATAACTTTAAATATAGAGTAAATGGAAACTCATATATTACAAGTGTAATTTCTTTAGTTTAAATAGAATATTGATTTATGTATTTGCATTAAAGCAACACTATCAACGTCATTATGCAGATGATTTTTAATTTTTAATTTTTATTTTATTTTTTCATTATTCTTTCAAGTAGGACTATTAAAGTCTCTTTTGACATGTCACGATTTAACTTCTAATTATTATGAGCAAATATCCTTATTATCTATACGTATATCTACAAACAATCAATCAGTCCCTCTTAATGAGGGTCAGAATGTGCATTTTACCCTATAATGGCCTCCATACATTTTTATCTTCAACATGCTATAATAAGCCTTGGAAAAAAGCATGTTTTTAATATACGTTTTAAATTTCGCTATGGGAAGGTTTATTATATCTTCAGGTATCCTGTTAAAAAAACGAACACCATTGCCCAGAAAAGACTTATTAGTAATTTGTAATCTAAATTTAATACTATGAATATTATTTTTATTTCTTGTATTAAGAGTATGGATATTATAGTATGGATATATACCCTTTAACGAAGAAATTTAAGTTCTTTTTAACATAAAATAAGTTTTTATAGATATATAATGACGATAAGGTTAGAATATTTGCCTCTTTAAACAGATATTTTACAGATTCTCAGAGTTTCATATTATATATGGGTCCGACTGCTCTCTTTCGCAAAATAAAAATAGTTTTAATATCTGCAGCGCTGCCTCACAGCATAATACCATACGACATAATGCGGTGGAAATAAGCAAAATAAACTAACCTGGCCGTCGCTGCATCAGTCAGCTGCCTAATTTTTCTAACTGCAAACACAACCGAGCTTAACCTACTAGCTACTGAAAGTATATGAGCAGCCCATTGTAACTTATGATCTAGAGTTATACCCAAGAAAATGGCAGTGGCTACTATTTCTAGTACTTTGTTATTCAAAGTTACACTACCACTCACCTGGGGTACATTACGCGGAAATTTAATACATTTTGTTTTCTCAGCATTTAAAGACAAGTTATTGACTGAAAACTATTTATGTACTTTAGTAACAGTTTCATTAATATTCGTTAGGTCTGTTTCTTTCCTATTCGCTTTAAAAATTAAGGAGGTGTCATCGGCAAAAAGAACAATATCGCACATATTTCTGACCATGAATGGTAAGTCATTAATATAGACAAGGAAAAAAAATGGACCCAGTATAGAACCATTATCAATATGTATGATATTCTTTCTTACGGTATCTTATGATTACCAGAATAATTTACGGTATCTTATGATTACCAGAATAATTTACGGTATCTTACGGTATCTTATGATTACCAGAATAATTTACTGATATTTATAATACTTCATTAAAAATGAACATTAATTTTAATAAACCTCCTAAAGGGTTCAATAACAATTAGAAATACATGATATATTTCAATTTTTAAAACAAAAAACTATTTTGAAAATATCTTGCGTAATTTCGAAAGACCCTGTAGCAACTTAATAATTAACTAACTACAATTTAATAGTTAGTTAATTAACATTTGCAATGACCGTATCGTTAACGCTAAGTCGTCCGGTATCGGAGCTTCAAAACCTTTAATTCGACGCCCGTGTGTTATGTACCAATTAGGGACGTCAGTTTTTGCTTCAATTAAATTCATCGAACTACTCACAGCTTCACACGCACTTTTTTAGATAGTTATTCATGCGAATACTTTTATTAAGTATCAATTAATGTAATGTTAACCTAAAGCTAATGTTGATTGCCTATTGGTATTATATGAATACGTTAAATAAATATTTTTTACTTATTCACTAATAATGTTTGACAGATGACAATGTTTTTTTACTAATTGGTCGTTATCCTTTTGCGATTTGTATTTCGGATCTTATGTTTTATTAAATATTGGCCATTATTAGTCAAGATGGCTCAATAAACTTGGATAATGATTTTTTTTCAAAAACGATCACTGACAAAAACAAAACAAAACAAAAAAATACGGGAGCCAAAAGAAACTTCGTTCGCTCACGAAACGTCTCTGTAATGGAATGTGACAATTATCATTATTTAACATTATATAACGTTTTATAATACGTTTTTTTTTATAATAATTTCATATTTATATAACGTTTTTATACTACATGATTATTATTTATATACGATAATTTTTATAACGTTTTTATACTACAATTTGTATAAAATTAAATGAAAATAATGTTCATTGCCGGTGACAAGAGATCCCTTCTTCTTTTGAACGCTTCTTGTTATAGTTTTTGAAGCTTTTTGCGGCAATATGCTGTTAAAAAAACTATTAAAACGCATACATCCACTACGCGTCCTAAGCTTGTGCACAATCGTGACAAAATTGAGTCAAATCTGGTATTTTGACTCCGTTGCGGTAGCATTGTTTGAATGTAGGTAGGACCATATCTAAGTATTTAATAACAAAAGATGTGATATTTATTATCAGTATTTATAAGGAAATGATTGAGAATTTTCACATAGTTTATTAACATCTTCTAATCGGTGAGATGAATATATCCACCTGTATGAATAAAAGATACGTTCTTTATTAAAGTATGTTATTTCCCTGTATGTGCTGTATTTATAACGGCAATAATACAGCCAGTAAATTATAAATCCAATACATTATAATAATACAGCCAGTACATTATAAATCCGAATGTTGATTTGTTAATTTGTTCGGTATGTAATAAAGCTGCAACGAAACAACGAATCGCTAACTAAATAGGCTTGCGAGTGGTTCTTGTTCTGGAATAATACATACTTGCTCGGGCAGTAATAAACGTATTACGACAAGTGTATTGGTATGTTCATTATTAATCACGCCTAAGTGTTTGAATAGTTTTTCACTATAATTTTTCTATACTCTAATTAATATATACGTATTAATTATAATCATGGAGTATGTATCTACATTTTCTAATGCGAAAAATAATATAATACCTCTAGAATGAAGTCGGCATTCTTTATTTAATAATAAAAAAATTATATTACAACTTGTCAATAGAAATCATAAAGAATATATTGAATTTGTTCTGTGTGAACCTGTTCTGTGTATGAACCAAAACCTCATTACCTTAATCGAAAATTTACGCTAATAAAGCCGCGAACAAGAGGTAGAATATACTCGTACAAATTCGTATATAAAATACGGGTAATAGGAAAATAAAGGCTGAAGGACCCTTGGATATAACCTCGATTTTCATGAAATTTGGAACCTACGGTAAAATTCATTATAAAAGTTATTTAAAATTTTACTAATTAATATAATAATAGGGTTGATTATTAATAACATATTAATTAATAAGAGAATAGAACTATTGTTAATAAAATGTTTAGATGAAAATGCCATAAATTAATTTAATAAACATTAATCATAAAATTTCAAAAGTAAACATATCTTTACACAGTGACAAGTATATTTTATTCAAACCCAAATATGAGCTTCACATTCAATGTTTAGACCATCGATGCAATGCCTCCTCGAGAAGTTACGTATTAATCAAAATAAGTTGAGAAATGACATCGATGTGGGGAAAAGGGGTTTGTGAATCGATTAAAGTAATTTTAGTATTGTGATTATGAAAATAATAATAGATTTTTTCTCTGATTTTTTATATAAAGATATATAATCACTCAATTTAAACCCGTGTAAAATTAATAAAATAATTAATAGATAATGTCTAAATAGATAATTTCTTTACTTACAAGAATTATCTCCATTAACTAGATAATGCGTCGTAGCTATTATAATAAAAGATATAGAAGTGACACGGCACAATAAAAAGTTATATGTAAGTGTACAGTGTACTACGATGTAAGTGCATCTCAGTGTGCAAGCTTAAACATTGTCATAGAAGCAAATATCACATCTGTAAATATCGATAAAAGCGTCTATGGGTAAATAAATAATATTGAATAATTGCCTAAGTATTTATAATTTCGCCGTAAAATTAATAAAATAATTAATAGATAATGTCTAAATAGATAATTTCTTTACTTACAAGAATTATCTCCATTATCTAGATAATGCGTCGTAGCTATTATAATGCCTTATATGCGTATTGCTAAATATAAAAATCGAAAGGCATAGTTTTAGAATTTATCACCATGGTTTGTTATGTATGGTTTGCAATATAGCGTATCTATAATAATTTTGACACGCATATAAACTATATATTTTACATAGAAGGGACTAAAGTTATTACATTATCATATTTAGAATACCATAACACAAAAAGAAAAAAGAAACCCTTCTAATATCGTTCACTTGTCCGTCGATCTTAAAAGCTGTATTTCTCAAAAAGTGTTTGATGTAGAAACTTGACATCTGACATAATGATAATGCATATTGAATCGTATTTTTCAATAGTTAGCCCTCAAAAACATTCGAATGAAATTTTTTTATGCCGCAAAGTGTACTCGTTTTTTTTTCATTTCGTGTATCGCGAGCGATATTAATTTAATAACAAAATTATAAAGATTCGAAAATTCACAAAAAATATCCCCTCCATTTCTGAAACTTTCAGAAGTTTCAATTCGAAAATTATGAAAAATACAGCGTTACTGTAATATTCTTAAAAACAATTAATATTAGTATTAATAAGTGATACATCTACTTGGACATATTTTCTCTCAAGGCACAACTCTGTGGATATATTTTTTGTAAGTTCGCAATTAAATTATATTGTTTTTTTCTTATTTCTGAGTTTATAAAGAATAGGGATACTTGGGCTTATAACGTAATAATCATTGCAACGGATGCACAGCATGCAAAGCGCAGCGCGCCCGCCGCCTGGAGACCGATGGCGCTACGCCATTTCTATACGATCAGCACAGTTGAATTCAGTTTTGTGTTGAGATTAAACCTTTATGGAGTATAAAGGAAACAGTCTGAGCCGATTTTGGAAAAAATCGTAGTGGACCTGCTTCCCACAGTAGAAAGAATTACATATTTCCTTTCATAGTATTTGTGATAATTCCATACTTATTCGCCTATAAAAGATACACTAGACCAGGAGCTCCCAACCAGGGGGGCGCGCCTCCCAAGGGGGGCATAGAGAGATGTCAAGGGGGCGGAAAGCGTTTGCATTTCAGAAAGAAACAAAAAAATATACAAACAACATTAACAAATAACATTACAGTGTAATGTTTAATTTACATGCATAAAATTAATGAAATTAAATATCATATTCACTATTATTACCACAAACTTGCGAAAAATTTGACGTTTTGGTGTACATTTTTTGTTGAGAAATCAATTTGAGTGTGTAAAATTATTGTGTCTCACTGTTAAAAGGTGAGTTTGTGTACTTACAAACTTCAGTTACCATTTTTATTTAATTTACTAAATCAAAGGGAGGGCATGAAAAAGTAAAGGGGGGGGGGGAGGGCATGAAAATATAATTTATAGTCCAGGGAGCCTCAACAAAAAAAAGGTTGGGAAACCCTACATTAGACAATGTATTGGCACGGTCAAAAATAATGTTAGCAATTTATAATAATATAACGGAAATATCAAGTGTTTATGGGCGCCTTGTAGCGTGAGTTCTAGTCGTTGACAGATTTATTTTTCTATGTCCTTCCTGACAAACAGCAAAATAAAGAAAACAATTACAAAGCTAGCTAATAGGTTAGTTGACTCATCCTAAATTTTGATATTTTTATTATAATATCGTGAAATGTAGGTTAAATAAAAACCAGTATTAAAACAATTTAAAAGTTAATTGAAAAATAAACTAATTATAGGCTTCTAAATTTGAAGACATGGACAGAACTGGGTATATCCCTGTCTCTTTCCCTCTTGTAGGATACAATGTGCAATATTAAAAATTACCTCATAACATAGTATTGCCGTCATTGTCTAAAGGTAAATTTAAACTTTTGTAACTCCGTAAATTTTAAGATTAGTAATAATTTGTTTCACTCTTCATCAGTTTGTACCTTGAAATTATGATTAATGAAATTAAAAATATTAATCAAATATCCAATTAAATTGAATTATTGTTTTGTGTTCTATTTAGTTGATTTATGCTTTCTTATATTAGGAATTAATATTTGGTTGCAATAAACTACTTATTAGCAACAAATGTATCGAATGCCTATGTGGCAGGACATTTGAAACGATTAATGATTTCCATCAAGCACAGTAAACAATCTTGCCGAAGCATTACTATTTTAGTAGAGATAAAGCTAATAAAATTTATATTTTAGATTATCAAAATGTAATTTTTTATAAATTGTCACTCTAACAAACTTACGTATACCGGACATTCGCTTTTGATCAATTGAAAATAGTTGAATTATAACAATACATTAGATAATTAAGAAGCTTAATAATCCTATGAAGACTTACTATATTGAAAATTTACCCAAAATGAAGCCGACATAAAATAAAAACAAAGTTCATGTATTTCAAATATAGCATCGTAATATAGAACATTTGGACAGACAGACAAAATATTTATAACATCTTTAGTAGGTACTCGTATTATAATACATAACACCGTCTTTATAGCGGACTCGAGATAATACAGATGGATAGATAGAGGAATAAAATGAGATGTTTTCTATTGAGCCGGTTTTTGAATTTACTCTCGCAGATGAATTTGGAGTTGACGAACGAGTTAGTACCACTGTCTTATTGTGACAACACCACGCTTATTTTTCGTAGCGTAATTGCACCGGTATCCTATAAATAGAATTTAATAGACTGGTATAGATATATATTCGTAATATCTTTTACATTTATTTGTTTGTCTTTATAAAAGCTATAATGTCGGATATTGAATATATTTGGCTTTTTGTAGAAATTCATTATTCACAATTAAATGAAACTACGTGATCTAGTATTACTTCTACTTTCTTTAAGTTCTTTACTACGACCTAAGTTTCGTTGTATTACAATATTTTCAGGTGGGTTATTAGCAAAGATTAACTCTTAGAAACATCGAACAATATTTAAATGTTTCAAAAACAATAGCGGAAGCCGGGTTTGTGTGGGTTTTCCCACTGGATAAGTTAGTGAGTTTATTGTAGGAGAGCGGTGTAGGTTTTATTATACTTCCGAGAGTTATACGATATACAAGTATTTTATTGAGGGTAATAAATTAAATTTATGTTATTCTATGAGGTTGCGAATGTTCCGGTGTATGTAATACAGCAGTAGGAAAATACACACAAACCCGGCTTCCGCTATTGTTTTTGAAACGTATAAATACAGTTGGATGTCCCTAAGAGTTAATCTTTGCTAATAGTCCATCTTAATATGTTATATACCCTTGTGTTTATGGGACCCCTTGTAGCATGAGTTCTAGTCGTTGACAGGTTTATTTTTCTATGTCCTTCCTGACAAACGGGAAAAAAATAAAGAAAACAATTAGAAAGTTAGCTAATTAAATTAAATTACAGTTTTGTGTACTACTTAGTTGGTTTATGCTTTCTTATATTAGGAATTAATATATGTTTGCAACAAACTACTTATTAGCAACAAATGTATCGAATGCCTATGTGACAGGTCGTTTGAAACAATTCATGATTTCCATCAAGTACAGTAAACAATTAATGATTTGTACCTATAGATAATCTAAATTAATGATTAGTACCTATAGATAATCTAAAAAGCATTGGAATCACTCCCTTAATACCTAATTTAGAACCCTTAATATTTTTGTTTTCATTAGCATTTGTATTATAAACTCACGAAAATAAAAATGTGTATTACATTTCCGTTAATCATACTAGATGGCGCTGCATGCTTTAATTTCACCCTATAAGTTTGTAACTATCAACACGCGAGTGAATCCGCGAGTAAAATTTAGCATCATATATATTTACTCAAATTTAGTCAGGTCATATTCCATTATGGTTACATTTGAGCAAAAAACCAAGTGTCCATAATTGACTTTGCTTACGGTATTGCATTCGATCGTGTCCGGTTAACGCAGTTATTATTTACTGGTTGTATATTATATGTAATATAAAATAGATAATAAATATTATAAAGTGCATTACGATTTTATAAACAGTCACGTTCGCTCCATTCTTCAAAACTATGAACAAAACTCAGGGTCTTGCCATTTTTTTCTGAGCCCCAAAAATTTATCGAAATCATGATATTTGTAGTTAAACTACGAATAAACTGATATCTGTCTGTCTGTCTCAACGTGGTTCTTCTTTATCCATTGTATACAACATGTAATATACGATAGATAACGAGCATTATAAAGTGCATTGAGTTTTTTAGCCATGACGTTTGCTTCATTCTGTAAAACGATAAACAACGTTTAGGGCACTTGCCTTTTTTTCTGAGCCACAAATATTTTCCGAAATCATGATGTTTATAGTTAAACTGTGATGTCTGTTTGGCTGTCTCGGCGTAACTATTCTTCATTCATTATGTTTATCATATAATATACGAAGAACAAAGAATATTATAAAGTGCATTGAGATTTTTATGGAAAGTGATGTCCATTACACTCCTTAAAACAGTGAACAAAATTCAGGCACTTGTCGTTTTTTGTTGAGTCTCGAAGACTTCGAAATCGCTATATTTCAGGTAACCTCAACCGTCTGTTTGTCTGTCTGTGACATTACCTGAATTTATCTTATAGTTAATAAATGACGGTGACGACCTTACCCATTCGTGTTATTATAATATCTAACAAGTGCATCAATTTTGTAGATAGCTTAACAGACACCCAGATTTTATATTACCGATAAGGCACATATCACCGCCTCCATAGGATAGAGCCGTAAAGTATTGTTACATATTTTTCAATGTTTTTGCATAATCGTAATCTGTGACTTGAAATACGTGTGCTTATTTTTAGATTCTTACTGATATACTGCGTAAAATAAACTATCTAATTCTAATTATCAAAATTTTAAACAAATTTCAGCACAGAAATATATTGCCTTTAACTGCATAGAAATCTTTAAAGTAATTTAACTAAAATATTATGAAATAAACAAAGTTATTGTAAACAACCTAACCCTGCAAGTGACTAGCTGTTTATGCAACTTTGTTCGCGTGGAACTTTGCAAAATGTTATTAATCTAACGTTAAGATTAATACACGTAATGTGTAATTAATTGACAATAATTATAAAAGAAAGCTTTTTTAAGTGAGCGTGCTTTGTATTGAAATATCAAATTACCACATCTTTTTATGAGTTGGCCGATTGCGATGAAATATAACCTATATATTATCCTAGATCTAACAGAAAATCTGCCAGTGAGAACATCATCAAAAACCCTTTACCTGTTCTTGCATGATGCGCGCACTAATAAACAGAGTGACAAATAGGCAAACATTCCAAAACAAAAATATTATTATGTTTCAGTACTTCTATTATGTTCCTCTAAACCACTTTTTGTAAATACTTTTAATGGTTTTAATTTTTCTAATTGTTTATTAATACACTTTCGTCACACGCTCAATAATAGAACTTTACGAAATAATCTGTTATAAGAAAAGATGAAATAAAAGAACTGCTGTGCTGATAAAGCAATTTATTAATTGTGTACTTTTACGTAAATTATATTCATTATTTTCATTATATATTTTGATTTAATTTCATTTAACAATGTCTTAAACATAAATGTAAGAGTTTTTTTTTCATTTCACATAAATTTATCATACTTAGGTTACTTGATCAAGATTAAAGTCTATTATGAAAAAAATATATTATCGAAATTATTATTAATTTCGCTTTAATGACGTTTTTCTATTGTTAATGCTTAGGTGTGACGTGTCAAACAAATCTTAAAATGAATTGAATGAAGAATGCGAAGTAATTGTATTCTACGTACAACGTTAAAGAAAGCATTGAAACAGTAAAAGTGAATAACCGCCATAAAGGTCAAGACACCGCTGTGTAGTTGATAAACAAGCTGGACAAAAAAAATTAACGAAGTACTCATAAAAATATTGACGTCCTAGTCACCTACGTTACTCGTGTAGAAGTAAGCGTTATGCATGGTTAAGTAAAGTTTGAAGACGAAAATAATAAAGTATATTTTACAATACGAATATTGATGGGCCATAAAAGTGTCAGCAAAGATACGTTAGAAAACGTTGGGCGGTTTATTAAGCCTAACATTTACTAGTATAGGAACATTCTGTTTCTATATTTTGCATGTAAACTCAGCTAGTATTAAAATATATTTTCAGTGCGTTAGAAAAGTGTTGAATATCTGTTAAAGTTTCTTAATTTTCCGATTATGGCTCTTTCACAGATTTACGGTATTAGGGTATTAGGAAGGTCTCTTCATATCACATAATATTTTCAGAATATATATATATATATATATATATATATATATATATATATATATATACACACAAAACATATTGAAATATTTACAACCTGGAAAAATCCTTCAATCGAGTTCCTAGACCTTTTATATACACACAACTTATCTCTGAAAGCTATAAGCTATGTGGTCATGGATTTACTAATGGTTATTAGGTTTACATATGCAGTAGTTCTGCAAAATATGTAAAGGAATATAACAACACGAGTAGTCAGTCGTGCTATTCCTCGGTTTGTTATAGAAGATTTTAAGTTTAAAATTGGTGTTAATCAAAGTTCAACCGAGTCCCTTACTATTCAACCTGATCATGAATTATGTTATGCGAGACATCCAAATGCCCGGACCTGCACTGATGCAAATGGCTCTGTGAATCTGTAAACTAAAGGTTCGATTCCAACACAAAACATATTGAAATATTTACAACCTGGAAAAATCCTTCAATCGAGTTCCTAGACCTTTTATATACACACAACTTATCTCTGAAAGCTATAAGCTATGTGGTCATGGATTTACTAATGGTTATTAGGTCTACATATGCAGTAGTTCTGCAAAATATGTAAAGGAATCTAATAACACGAGTAGTCAGTCGTGCTATTCCTCGGTTTGTTATAGAAGATTTTAAGTTTAAAATTGGTGTTAATCAAAGTTCAACCTGATCATGAATTATGTTATGCGAGACATCCAAAAGCCTGGACCTGCACTGATGCAAATGGCTCTGTGAATCTGTAAACTAAAGGTTCGATTCCAACATAGGACCAAACTACAGTAGAAAAAAAAACACATAAACCATAGAATCATAACTGGCTGACTCAAATTATGGTCTCTTTTTAGCATTCTCTACGAAAATTAAAGCACAAAAATTGCAAGGATGCTGCAAGACCGGCGTCGCTCTATGGATCATTTGAGTGTGATCGCCTATGGTTTTGCAGCAAGCCACAATCAAACTTTTGCATCCCGGTTGCACCCAAGAGGATTACTTAGTATCTGATAGATATAGCCATTGAACTAATAAAAAAATTTGGGTAGGTGATTTAGGTACTTAGAAATTTTTCACTTCATTATCTTGATGCTAGATAAATAGGGAATGCCTAGCCTGCCTGGCTATTTACATTATGTTGGATATTGCGCATTCTGCAAATTTTGAATAAAATTAACTTTGAAAAAACTTATTAGGTGCTATTAAATTTGAATAGTCGTAAATTAAACAGTTGTAAAAACATAAAAATGAAACGTTGAATACTAGATGTCGACTACCGCAAATTTGCGTTAACAAACGTATCAACTAACCAGGAAACTGAAAATAAAGTATATAATAATTTTTTACCGTAGGTTATAATTTTTATTCCAAATGTAGACCAAGCCTCTAAGATTCTTGATTGCAAATTTTTATTAAAATCCAACCAGTCTTTCTTTACAAGATGCACACAAACACGACCATGCTATTTATTTACTACCATATATTGCCATTATATTAGATGCGTAGATATCCAAGACAAGTGTTGGAGCGAAATATTGAGAGGGCTTTCGTTTCAATAATACTTCAGTGCAACACTGAGACATTCATTTCGAGTTAAGTCCTCCATCCAAATGACTTTAATTAATAGAAGAATGGGTTATGTGCATTTTTAACTCAGTATGCTGAAAACTTAATTTAGTGTTGCGTTAATCGATAATTTAGAATTATTTCAGAACCCCACTAAGGCATCATCCATGTTCAACGTTGAACTATTTTTGACACCCCAATGGTGCACTAAGGTATCGATATGTACAAGTCGCAATAACACACAAAACTTATAAACAAACAATAACAATAACATACAAAACTTATAAAAAATTATAAAACTTTAATCTATAAAAAAATTAATTTCGATATGCGATATTAGCTTTATATGAGTATTAGTAACAACAAGTATTTGATAAATGTTTTTTAATACATAAATGTTATCGTATAAATCACTTAAGTCGTGCAGATCACTGACCTCACGCTTATCATTCATATATGGGAAATAGCATCCTATATATGTCTGACGCACCAATGCAACTAGGTCTCGTAGCAGTAATTGGCAGTTATGGGAGAAAATATGTCCTTTAAAGTTATTCAGACACTGCGTGAACACTGTTCTGTCATTTTGTTTTTAATGTTAGGAATGTTGTATTCTTGAATGTCAATCGAAATGTTTACCTCACTTTGATTCCCGTGTCACTGTGAAGTTTTTACCACATTAGTTGCTTACCCTTCTCATTCCCAAATATCATACTATATTCTATGAAAGCTCATTCACAGTATATACTCTTAGCTTTAGGGTGAGTTACACTCTAATATAGGCACTGATTCATGAACATACATATTCAAGAATCACCTCAATTACTTCTCTTAATCCATCATTACAATTACCTTATATATATATATATATATATATATATATATATATATATATATATATATATATATAAAGTTTATAAGTCGTACATTAAAACTTGTACATAAGTAAATAAATATCTATATATAGGAAGGTAAACATGACCAGACACACTTCTCTTAGAATGCAAGTTGTAAAATCTATACATTCTTCAGTAAAAGTGTTTTGTACGCTGTAATAAGTATGCGCAGAAATAAACCTTAATATATCCACCGTGCAAATACGAACTCACACAAACATGCAAACTTACTCGCTTTATTTGTATTCCTAAAATGATGTCACGATTTTTCGTCTTTTCTTCTTATTCAAAAGCATAGTCTCACTTTTATACCAAATATTTTTCCTCTAGGCATCTACAGAAAACTTCATTTCAATTTGCTGTTCAATATTTTTATCAAACGATATCAGCATAACGCCCCTGTATACATTAGCAACACAGTGAAACCACACGGTATAATTAAAGGGACCATACTCCGCTCTATAAAAGATGAAGTATAATCTTATTCGTAAACAAAATTCGCCTCGAAAGTAATAAGGTGGTTGAAAGCATTTACAATGTGTAATGTTTATATAAGATTATGATGTTGAATAGTGTAATGTTTTTATAAGATTATGATGTTGAATAGTGTAATGTTTTTATAAGATTATGATGTTGAATAGTATAATGTTTTTATAAGATTATGATGTTGAATAGTGTAATGTTTTTATAAGATTATGATGTTGAATAGTGTAATGTTTTTATAAGATTATGATGTTGAATAGTGTAATGTTTTTATAAGATTATGATGTTGAATAGTGTAATGTTTTTATAAGATTATGATGTTGAATAGTGTAATGTTTTTATAAGATTATGATGTTGAATAGTGTAATGTTTTTATAAGATTATGATGTTGAATAGTGTAATGTTTTTATAAGATTATGATGTTGAATAGTATAATGTTTTTATAAGATTATGATGTTGAATAGTGTAATATTTTTATAAGATCGTATATATTGTTACTACGACATAAAGGTTACTAATAGGTAAATAAAATCGCGCGAAAAATCTATATTTTTAGAAAATCTTAAAATATATGAGCTTTAACTAATTTTCTTTAACTTTCCAATGTTGAAAATAAAAGATGGGATGATAAAATTGTTATTTGTTTGATAACAGCTTTTTTATTTCCTATATCAGCTCAAAGTTTGAATGTCTATTTTATACAAACTTTTTTTACGAGAAATCATGTGGACAAACGACAAATCGAATACACAAATTATTCGAAAAAGCTTGTAAGAAAATAAAACTGCAAAGAAAAATCCTACTGAGAACAAAGAAAATATTGCAAATGAGTAGAACATTGAAAACACAGACAACACTAAAAAGAAACACCGCAAAGAAATAAAACACTGCAAAAGGGGAACACTGCACCATACCAACACATCAATATCAATTTTAAATAATTTATTACGGAAACTTAACTGGCACTTATAAAATAAGATCCCATTTCCGAAGAATAAATACGAAATCTATTGCTAGAACGCAATATAAATAACAGTCTTTAGATATTTTAATTAATTTTTTAAATGTTTATAGATCTAATTGCAATTATAAGTTAATATTATATCTTTATTTTATATTTATTAAAATCATATTTGAAGCGTCCATCCGTCTTGGATAATTATCACGGCAAACGCCAACTTCAAATTGTTTAAGAGAGATATTAAGATATTTTAATTAACTTGTGTAAGATAAATTATATAATTATATTGTATTGGATTCCCATTAGCATTCTTTATAATGTATTGCAAACTTAAGTCTCATTTTTTTATTTTAACGAAGTAAAAAGTCTATTAATTACACTGCACGTAGAGCACTTCGAAACTATGTAAATAATGTGCCATAACGTTAGCAGAGAAACTGGCTATGCGTGTCTCGATATTGCCGAGTTCTAACGAGGTAACGAGATACTGTATCGACTCATAAGTATACATTACTAGTCTGTCAGTACGCCTAATTGTATCACTTGCTACAAAGCTTCGTTTATACCAGCGTGACCAGAGAACTTAACATCTACGACGTGGTATAAGAAATGCATATTTGCGTGACTGTTAAACGACCGCGATGCGACAGAAAAGTAGCCTGAATATATCCACGTTCGTGCTTTGACAAAATATCACAAAAAAGTAATTTTCAACGTGGCCATGTCTAAGTGTCATAGTTCATAATTGCCGACGTCGGTGGCGGTGTAAGTGGGTAATAAAATACTATCTGCGTAACAAGTTATTTGATAAGAAAATATTTGCAGTGACTTCCACGTGGGATGCTCTCGTTCTAATCGAGCAAGTGTTTCCGATGCTTAATAGTAGCGCGCTCTCCAATGAATAGTAGATAATGCAAGGGAGAAATAACACAGAATTGGTCGATTCCGGTTGTGGCACGACTATCAAAAGTTTATCTCATAAATCGAATTAAAAATTGGAACAGCGTTTTGTCATGGTATCCGCCCACTCAACCATATGAGATTGCTCGTACCAAAATATGACTTGTTTGCAACTGGCAAAACTCATTTTAAATAACAATTGCAAAAAATATGTCAAATTTTGACTGTACTTATTAACACTAATATTAATATATATTGGCATATCTCCATAATTCCATGCTATTTTAAGTCAAAATGTTCTACCAGTATCAAATACATTAAATACGTCTTGTTGATTATATAAACGTAGAATTTTATAAATATCTTTTAAATAAGTTGCAATGTCTTCAAAATATGGTAAATATTCTGAAGATGCGTGGAACGACTGGTACATATTCTGAAGTGATATGTCATATAATATCCTCTAAATTGCTCAACATGCTTAGCATGTATCATCACATGTCTAACTGTACATCGACTGGTGGAGAAATCACCAACGCAAATAAAGCATTAGTACCAAGATGTCCCCGTATCCTGGCTTATGTTAAGATTCTCAACGTACGCACTTGTTTTTGGCTCAAGCTTTATTAGAAAACAAAACTAACAAAAGTAAAAACTACTGTTCTTATTTCCTTTATGTCCATTCATAACACTGCCACCGCCGTTCTATTTGTGCTGCTTATTTGTGCACTAAATTGAACTGATATACAAGCCGTCATAGGTAGTTTGAAAAATATGTCTGTGTGATAATAATGTTTGAAAAATATGTCTGTGTGATAATTCCTTAATAATGTTATTTATGTTGCATTATTTTTTCCTTCAATTCACTCCCTTGTACCTATTACTATGGTAATTTTTTTTCGTAATTTATTTAAAAATGTTTTTCTTTTTTTCTAAATTTGCTATTTACAATCTACCTCAAAATAAAAATCGTTTACAATATACAACGCGTTCATTTAATTTATGGTATTTTGATTGACTGACAGAATTTCCATGTGTAGCAATAAAGTTACCAAATGTATTTGTATATTCAAGTAATTAAACTAGCCAATATATATATATATATATATATATATATATATATATATATATATATATAATACACAAACGTGGTCTGATTTATTTTATTATAACCTACTCCAATGACCTATTCTAATTCAACTAACCGTCAATGATTTGGTTCCAAACACGTAATTGATATACAATAAAACGGCTTAAAAAAGTTTAAAAAACTTTATTGTTAAAACATTACATTATTATGAAAACTTTACATATTTGTTCATCTCTAGGTATTACAAGTCGCGTTTTTTATTGCGTACAAATGATTTTGAACAGGCTGGGTCTATTTTATTATATTTTATCCAAGAAAATGCCCACTATTATATTTTATCCAAGAAAATGCCCACTATTATATTTTATCCAAGAAAATGCCCAAATTGCTCATTTATGTTTCCATTTATAAAAGTTATGATAGTGAATGTTAGCAGTATATAAAATATTGAAAATATTCTGATTTTCCATTCCTGTTGATATCCCTTATAGCCCGAGAACACCCCTAAATGTTCACAGTTACAAAATCACTACATGAAAAAATATTTTTTGAAGCTGTTTAGAATTTTAATATATTAAAAATAATATTTAATTATATTTTTAAAAATGTCAACTGTTTGGAACGGTTATAAAATGTTGACAGCATATCTTAACATTTTACTATAACATACAAAGCGGGTAACCGAAGCAAGCAAAATACAATAGTTTAATTACACACTAAAAATGAGATTTATAAAATGACAGATCGAACTAACCGTTTTTAATATGCGGCAAGGGATAAAGAATGTTGAGATTGAGCATACGAGAAAAATAAATAAAACCTCAAAAATATTTTTTAGAAAATAATTTTGCAAATATCAGTATCTAGGGTTCAATAAATAACCCCTAACATTACCACTAACATTTCGACACCCCCAAAGAAGAACATCGTAACTCACTTTTTGTTGATCTTGAGTTATATTTATATTTTAGTTATTCATTTTGTTCCTCTACAAGATTATTCGATCATCGTATCTATAAATGTTTTTTTAATAATACCAATAAAGAAAAAGGGATGTGAAAATTCAGTACTTTTTCATGACGTTTTGAAATTTTTTTGTGCTCTGCTGTAAAGTCACAAAAAGGGGGTTTTATGTTTTTCCTTGGAAGTGTTGATATAAATATTACTGTACGGAAAATTACAGTGCCTCGTATATCTAACCTAAAATGATCCCTGACTCTCGCTATAGTAATTTAGACACCTCGTTTCAATTTTTGTGTCACCTATTAAGAAGCATTTTGTGTTAGAATACACGTTTATAAAAAATTTAAGTACGTAGTTATTTTATTCAGCCTTTATATATAGGCAGTTTATAGTCTAAAGAAACCAGAGATAACGAAAACATGTTCCAAAATACTTTCCTTTTACCACTAAAAGAAAAACCCTTTCATATCACATGAAAAATAGAGCACATATTTATCTTTTAATACTTATCAACAAAATAACATTGTTTTTCAAAATACTAACAAGACAAAAATAACGTATAATCTAGACGTCTTGCCCTTATATAGACCCCATTATTAGGTATTAAAAACACATCGCTAACCAGCCTATTATAGATACATATATAGTAAAGCCAGTTGTTAGCAACACCAATTAGGCTTCATTACAACCAAAATAGCTCTGATTGATACCAACATACGGAAGTTGGTGATCAATCCAACATTATGCTGGGTCATTTAAATTAACGGTGCCTATGTGCTGATTGAGTAGCCCATGTATGGAGTGTAAATTAAGTACTTAACGGCATATAGATAGAGAACCTTATACATAATGTGGAGAATCGAATTTAAAAGCGCTGACAAGTGATTAAACATACATTAATCCATAGCCGTAGGCGTAGTGATATTATTGCACGTGGATCGAAACGCGTTAATATATTACTTTACACCAAATTAGTTAAATGAACGCGCCCACGCTGCCGTTTCTACAAATACGTATTTATCAATGAAGGCGACATCGTTATTAATAGAAACAGTATTGAGTTCTTAATTGAAAATATTCAATGTTCTATTTTAGCTCTAAGCTACGGCAAACGCGAGTGTATGTTGATTAAGTGGTCAAGTATTATTATGGTAATAGGTTGGAAGACATCAGGCCATTCAAAAGACATTTAAAAGATAATATGGTTTAAGAGATTACAAGCAATAAATTTAATTTTGCCGTGACGGTTTCTTTTCACCAAAGTCTATTGTTCTAAATCTTTAGTAAATCCAAAAACTCACAGACCGCAATTTACATGCCGCACAATATCTCAGAGTCTATAAAACTAAAAATATATTTTTTTGTTTAATTGTAAACATTTATAACAATCATGTTTTCCTAAGTTTAATTGTATAATCGTAAACAACCCTTTGTTTCATTGTATAATTGTAAACAACCCTTTATTTAATTGTAAAAATTTATAACAATCATGTTGCCTTTTGTTTCGAGTACGGTCTAATATTTAAAAAGTATAGATGTTATTAACAATAATATAGAAACATCATAAGGTTTAGCAATATATATAAATACCATAATGTTAAATATGGAAACATCCCCGTTCTTGATGTGGATAATACCAAGGAGAAAAACTGCTCTGTGATTCAATGAATCCGTTTTATTCTCACGAAGATAAGCAATAAGGCCAAAATCAAAATAACATTTCGGCTTATCTCTTTTTTTCGTTGGAAAACCAACACAGTATTTATAAAGAAAAAAAGACACAATTTTGCAGAAATACTAAAAAAAGCAAGCAATATCTCACTAAGTACAATGTCCCCAACATCTAAAAAGAGTAGTCTTATGTAGTCTTATGTAATATGTCTATAGTAATCTTATGGGAAACCAATAATTTATGTTAAAATTATAGTCTAATGTTACCTTATGACGCGACAAATTCAAATTAAGTAAAGGATTAGTTTTAGAGATACGTAAAATAGTTCAGTTTAAAACTCACGTATATTCTTTATGTACAAATGCTGCTAATGTCTCTATGTTTATAAATTGATTTTGGTATCTCAAGTATTAAAATTTTTTTACAATTATCAAGATTTGGTATCGTGAATCTGAAATGGCTGTAAAAATAGTAACAGTATGTCGTTCGGTAATATAACGGTTGTATCACGTATAAAATATCGAATAGATACCAGTAACACCACGTTAGTGTCGCATGAAAGCTATCCGATAAATGCCGGTGATCATGTAGCATTGAAATAGCTTGTATTTATTTTAATGAATAGCAATGAAATAGCTTATAAGTATTTATGAAATTTTACGATAATGGAAGAACAAGATTAAAAATTATAAAGATTATCATGTTTTAGAAAGATGTCTCAAAATCTTTCGAATAAGTGCGTAAGTGCCTGCGTGTTTATTTGTATATTTTATTGTTTTAATAGCATTTAAGGTATTAAATTTTTGGAATAGCGTTCTCACTATAGCATAGTATAGTTCTCACTCTATTTCTAAAAAAAATACAATAAACATATTTCAGTTGATTCCAAAGTTTTGTGGCTTGGACAAGAAACGACTTCAGTATAAGAAACCATGTTTCTTTTTAGAAAGTTGCTATGTAAATTTTTAATCCAGCTCTGTCAAATATTTTTATTGCATTTACTTGAATATGGAAATGTATCGTATCGAAGATTCACCGAATAATATAAAGAAAGCCTTCGAAATATATGCATTGGTTACATATGTGATCTAAATGTACGAACATATCTCTGAGTTGCATTACGACTCAATTGGATAGCGATTCGTGATAGAAGCAATACTTTCGGTTGCTGTTATAAAAATAGGTTGGCAACTAGTAAAATCACCATTTTTTCTAATGGTTTCTGGAACTTTACAGAAATTTCTAGTACATTTTTGGTAGGCACATAAAAAGGGCAACGTTAGACCTTCTATCAAGAGTTGCGGCAAATAAAGCACAAATTAAATATGGAAATTTTCCAAGCTGATTTAGAGTACTCTTGTTTCATTAATTCCGTTTAGGGCGAAAAAGTGTGAAAAAAAAACTCGTAATATATACACAACGATTGGCGAAGCGACCTCTACAAGAAATTTATAAAAATTAAAAATCCTAATTGCAACAGATACCAGATCAAGTTTGCGTTATCTGGAAAAACGACTCTTAAGCTAACATACTGCAATAGAAATACAATTTCATGTCTTGGGGAAAAAAGTGGAAATATTCTCTTTGAATATCACATGATCAAACACTGATGAACTGAGATGGTCGGTTCATTAATTACCAGCCTAATATTTTAAATCCGTAGTTTCTCTTACGTTATTTTCAAATTTACTTCCTTCTTCATCCGCAGCCTGGGGTTTTGCTAAATGTCTTTCCAAATATTATTAGAAAACGCCCATTGTCAAATATTACTAAAATGTCAATAAATAATATTATTATTTTTTAGAAGAACTTATTCAGAACTGAGAAAGAAAACAACATTTAATAACCCAACATAATGCAAGTAGCATAAACAAGTGATATTACGATAGGTAACTTATAAGTTATTACTAGAATCTTTTAGTTATTACTAGAACTTATAAGTTATTACTAGAATCTTTTAGTTATTACTAGAACTTATAAGTTATTACTAAAATCTAGAATCAAATTAATTCCACAATAATGTACAATTAAAGAGATTCACCATAGAATTCTATTCTACGTAGAAATGTTAGGAGTGTTCTAATGTTGGGAATGAAATTCAAGATTATCCGCTGATAAATCTTAGAATTTAAATTGAATCGAGTGCGTATTTAATGAATATGATAGAGTACAAAAATTATTAAGAATATTAATAAAAAAAACATGAAGATCAAAATTATACCAATTTTGATTCTTCGCCACTTCCACTAGCAACCGAAACTCAAAAATATACTCACATTTGTCGTGACGAAAAAAAGGAACACGCAAATTTTAGAGTATTTCCAATTTATCTAGACGATGTTGAGACAGATCTTTAAATAGCATATTCATTTTTGGTCTAAGTCTACTCGCCATCAATACACGCTTTCAAAAGTCACTTTAATAAATACTCTTTCCCCTAATTCTATGTTCGCGATACCTCAGTTACTTAATTCCTTTCTTCTTTCCTTCTGATGTTCTGAAGTCGTTTATAGAGTCCCATAGTGAAACAATTAAAAATAGCCTGTCCGTTCGGCTTTACGCATTTCTCAGCCTCACACTTTCTACTGTCCTGAACTTATGAGCATCTCATTTTGCAACTAAAAGCCTCGTAAGAAAATCTGACTTAATATGTAATAAAGTATAAAGGAAGGAAATTTTAATGTATCTCTCCATGTACAAGTCTAAATCATAAATACTGAAAAGCGCATCTTGTAATCTTTTAGAGAGTTTATAAATAACGTCGTTGCGACCAATCCGTACCGAATAGTTTCAAACATGGGCCGCAAATGCGCGTCAAGGCGAAATATTTCAATTAAAAATAATGTATAAAAAATGGCGAAAACATGTGGAGTCACCAACATTTAGAAGACGTAATCGTCTTCGAACAGCAATCACACTCCAAATCAGGCACTGCCAGCTGGACAGTGAGGCGTATTCACATAAATTGGACCATGAAATTAGTACTTCTGGCAGAACGCCGGAAGGACAGACCTATGAACGTTTTAATGTTATAACTGACGAATTTCACTCTCTACAAACAAGATTGAAATTACGACGACAGTAAACGGACATCATTTTATGCAATTTAATTGCATTCCATGTTTCTTTATTTCGAACCGCGTCCTTAATTAAGTTAATTTCATAATTAATAAATCGACAAAAAAATGTTTCATACACATATTTTATATTACATTTTATTCACAATTAAATGAAACTATGTGATGTAGTATTATTTCTACTTTCTTTAAGTTCTTTACCACGACATAGGTTTCGTTGTATTACATCTTCAGGTGGACTATTAGCAAAGAATAACTCTTAGGAACATCCAACAGCATTTATATGTTTCCTAAGAGTTATTCTTTGCTAATTGCACACCTGAAAATGTAATACAACGAAACCTTTGTCGTGGTAAAGAACTTAAAGAAAGTAGAAATAATACTACATCACGTAGTTTCATTTAATTGTGAATAATGTATACATAATTAACGCCAAATATATTCAATATCACATTTTATTACAAACGATTATTGTATTTTTTGGATTAAATTGCTTTAAAGTTTTGTTTTAAAAATATATCTATTGTATATGTTTTAATATAAATCAAACAAAAACCCTACCTATTCTAAAATACTTTTAAAACAAATATAATTAGAGAACTGTTTCGTGTTTTAAGTTCTAAGTCTATATAAAATATTTTTTGCACAAAAATTATGATGTGTACATAACGTACAGTATCTGTTATCTGTTATCTTCTATTTAAATATTATGAACAATTTGTCTGCATTTTAATGTGTACATGTAGATAACTTTAACGCCACAATACAGAACACATACTAGCGCATCCAGTTTTTTTTTAAATGAAACAAAAATTTGCCTGTCTTCAAAAGTATATGGCCATGCAATTTTTAAAACAGGCACAGTTATATCCGTTTTTGGTAACACGACGCGCTGAGTCGTAGACTTAATCACGATACGAATAAATATTTATTAGACGCTGACAGCAAAATACTTCATAAACTAAGTACTCAAAGTGAGAGAAAAACACATTCTATTGCATCTAGTTTTTTAATAAAACAAAAATTTGCATGTTTTCAAAAGTATACGGCTATATAATTTTTAAAACAGGTATAGTTATATCTGTTTTTGTTAAAACGACGTTCTGAGTACGTAGACTTAATCACGATACGTATAAATATTTATTAGACGCTGACAGCAAATTACTTCCTAAAGTAAGTACTCAAAGTGAGAGAAAAACACATTCTATCGCATCTAGTTTTTTAATAAAACAAAAATTTGCATGTTTTCAAAAGTATACGGCTATATAATTTTTAAAACAGGTATAGTTATATCTGTTTTTGTTAAAACGACGTTCTGAGTACGTAGACTTAATCACGATACGTATAAATATTTATTAGACGCTGACAGCAAATTACTTCCTAAAGTAAGTACTCAAAGTGAGAGAAAAACACATTCTATCGCATCTAGTTTTTTAATAAAACAAAAATTTGCATGTTTTCAAAAGTATACGGCTATATAATTTTTAAAACAGGTATAGTTATATCCGTTTTTGTTAAAACGACGTTCTGAGTACGTAGACTTAATCACGATACGTATAAATATTTATTAGACGCTGACAGCAAATTACCTCCTAAAGTAAGTACTCAAAGTAAAAGAAATTTTGCACAATCATATCTCAAATGCGCACTTAAAGCCAAAATCCAACATACTCTTCTTTTATGTGTAAATTCTTTGATATCAAATCAATTTTTTAAGCTAGAGTTTATTAAGAGCTAAAAATTCTTCCAGTGTCCGAGATGCAAAGCGAAACGGCTTTTATCTCCGAAGCTATAATCGTATAGCAATCAAAAAATTTGTCATTAAATATATTATACTATCCAATTAGTAATAAAAACAGAACACCTTATTTTTTATTTCTTGAATATATTAGCATTACGAAGTTTTAGATAAGTTTCATACGATTTTGGATACTATATTATAAAAGAAACAAATCGGGTCGTAAGAAATGAACACCGTTTATAAAAAAAAAGATTTAAGACCATTTCTTTCCAATTTGCTAAACTTTAGTAAATGAGATTCAGTAGCGGTTTAGTTCAACATTAAAATCCGCGGCACAATTGCTACTATGCGCGTTTCTATTCTTATATTTTCATAGTAAAGCAAACCACCCTTATAATTTCGTTACGTCCATCCGTCCATCTGTTAAATCCTTAAAGTTATAACAATTTTAGAACAATTTCAGAATTTTAAAAGGAAAATGAGATTTCATTAACGACTTCTTATTTTTGAGTTTTGTTTATGACATTCTAAACTTAAAGTATATATATACGCCTCTACCACTTTAGTTTTTCAACCACGCGTTTAAAATATGTAAAAAAATTATAGGCATTTTATTAGAACTTTCAAAGAGTTTTCTTCACTTCGCTTCACTTGTAATAATTATTTAAAGAAATATAGAGAACTGCGAAACCCTGCTTCGTGCGTTTTCTGACACACATTTGGCTGTTTTTTTATTCTATCTCTATGCTAACAAAACGCAATATTTGCTCATCTATCGGGTAGCATCACTGTCTGTATGTAGTTAAATGTACATAATAGAATATATCCTTTTCTTTGTATTTATAGTATAATATGCATTGAAAAATAATTACTAAAGCACTTAATAGATTACAAACTGAGTTGTTAATCGTGAGAAAGGTCGTATAAAACAAATTCTCTGCCTAATTTAAAATATTACGTTTTTAAACACAACGAGATAGGCTTAACACAAACTATGAACAAATCTTTACAGAGAAGAACATCTGCCTAAAAGTTATCGCATATCCAAGACCAGTATAACATATTAAGTAGAAAAATCCTGAATAAAAATATTGATCTGAAACTAAAACACATAAATTTATTTGACGTAGAACTTTACCACACAATACACAATTGAATTATCATAAAAACATAATATGTACGAGTACAAACGCCCATAGCTAATAATACATTCGATCATAATAACGGAATAAAAATTGAAATCAAATTTAATAAAAAAATTTCTGAAAAGCTAGACAATTTCTTGTTCAGTTGGATGAAAACGCGCAAAATTTTTCCCGATAAGAGACGTCTAGTCGTTAGTACTTTTTTAGTTGGTATTTCACAACCCACAAGTACTAATCAAGTAAATAAATATCAGTTTTTAACTAGTAAAATTAACAAGTTACCAGCCAGTACTGTGCATGCATTTTATTATAAAAAAGTTATGTTTTTAAATCGTAGATTAAAGCGTTACGTGGAAAAGTTTGAAAGCTAACTTATACATCCAAATTACAGTTTGCTTAATTTAGATTTTAAAATAAGTAGATTTGAACCATGCTTATTTACAAAGCTTTCTGATAATATTAAGATTAATGTACATATCTACGTTGATGATTTTTTAATATTTTCAAATTGTACTAAGGATACTGAAAAATTGGAAACTAAATTCTGAATTCAAATTGAAAGATTTAGGTCCTGTTAGATGTTACTTAGGCATGAGAATTAATGTGAACAAAGAATGTAAGACCATAACAGTAGATCAATAAGAATATATAGAGCAATTATTATCAAGGTTTGAAATGTCAAATTGCAGAATTAAAGGTACCCATATTGAAAGTAATTTGAACATAAAAAAGGCTGAAAATAGTGTAGTAAACATTACATACTAAAAACTTATAGGAAATCTTGTAGCCATCTCAGCCAGTTTAATAATTGTTATAATGAAACTCATTTTAATTATGCTAAAAGAGTATTGAAATATCTACAAGAACCAAAACATTATCGTTTTACATACATTATGGATAATGTAGAGCTGACAGGTTTTGTTGATGACAGATTGGACTAGTGATAGTTTGGATTGAAAGTCTTACACTGAGTTCTGTTTTATCATGAATAATTCTGTGATTTCCTGGCAAAGTAGGAAACAAAACACTATTGCCTTATCCAGCACTGAGGCTGAAAATATTGCTCTTTCAGAGACATATAGAGAAGCCATTTATTTAAGAAATCTGATGTACAAGATTACTGGTAGACAATGTGTAATTAAATTGAAGTGTAATAACCAAAGTGCATTAAAGTTAGCAACAAGTCATCAGGCACATACTAGATCAAAAAACATAGATGATAGATTTCATTACTAATAATGGAATATTTCAAACTAAGCGAATACTATGCAAACTTAAATTATTTCCTTGAGTCTGAAGCAAATTAATGAATACATACATTAACTATATTTCAATTAAAAAACACATTTATTTTCACATTGACATACCACAGCCTTCGAGTATTGTGTTACAAACTACATTTTTTTAACAATGGTAATATATTTCTCGCACGTAACGCTTCTTTTAATTACACACATATAATAAGTTACAAAAAATGCTTCATGGCTTTCTTCATGTTACTTATATTTAAAACACATATAAAAACGTAAAATCATATCACAATTTGACAATCGTGACAAAGGTACCAAAAACTAAAGTGTCATGTGACAATCTACTTACGTTCGTTTCCCCATTAACATACTGTTGCTGATTTAATAAATTGATTAATTAAAAAACCTACATTATTACTACATTAGCGACGTGAAACATAAACGGCTTTTGTAACTTAAATACGGAACATAAATACTTTTTAAACTGAACCCTCTTTATATCTCAATAACTTGTGACAATAATCCGCTTAGTTTAAAAGAAAACATATTAAAAAAAGACGAACTGTATTTATTCAAGTGATATCACATTTATTTACTTCAGTCTGTCAGTTCGCGCGTAAGAAACTGCACGCGTTTTCTTTGCGTTCATTAGTGTTGATATCACAGCACAACCAGAAAATGATGACTTATTTTTTGTTTTCTTAGATAAGTGCAATATTAAAAGGAATAAGTATCTAATTTATATAAAATATAGAAGAGTTCCTGCAGTATTGTAAGCTTAAGGTTTATTGGAAATTAAAAAAAAAAAGAAAACGAATTCTCAATGAATATTTGTTCTAATTGTAATATTTATGTGATCTCATCTTAATGCTTAGAAATAATTAATTAAAAAGGTGTTCCCAAGTTTCGAACATTTACCTGTCGTTATTTTCAGCAATACAAAGTTACTAATTATAATACTCAATATGTACTGATTGTAATATTTATGTGATCTCATCTTAGTGCTTAGAAATAATTAATTAAAAAGGTGTTCCCAAGTTTCGAACATTTACCTGTCGTTATTTTCAGCAATACAAAGTTACTAATTATAATACTCAATATGTACTGATTGTAATATTTATGTGATCTCATCTTAGTGCTTAGAAATAATTAATTAAAAAGGTGTTCCCAAGTTTCGAACATTTACCTGTCGTTATTTTCAGCAATACAAAGTTACTAATTATAATACTCAATATTTACTGATTGTAATATTTATGTGATCTCATCTTAGTGCTTAGAAATAATTAATTAAAAAGGTGTTCCCAAGTTTCGAACAGTTAACGTGTCGTTGTTTTCAGCAATACAAAGGTATGATATTACTTATGCATTATTACATGAGCAATCTCTTCCAGTCAAACAACAATTTGTATTGAAATTTAATTGGTAGACTGTAAGAGATTTTACAATGAAAATTCTTCATGGCACATTAGACAAATTTTTTTTTTTTATATACAAAAGTAAATTAAAAAAGAAAACAAAATATTGACATGATGAAAAGGTTTCAGGAGATGCAGGACTTTTTCACTCGATCTTTGAAAATATTTAGAGACCTGATTTTCCTTATGTCAGGATCCAGGTGATTCTAAATATTTACTGCTTGGACAGTGAAAGATTTTTCGTAAGTGGTAGAGGTATGTTTAGGAATAAATAGGGTGAGTGAACTTTCAGATCGTAGCCCAAGGCCGTGAGCAGACAAATCTTTAAATTTGCCACTAAGATAATTTGGGCTATGAGGATTTTTTAATATGTTAAAAAGAAGTATAAGTATGTGAAGTTGGCGTCGATCATGAATCTTCAGCTATTTGAGAAGTGACCTGTATTCAGAAATGTGATCATATTTTCTGAGGCCGAAGATATACCGGATGCATAAATTTTGAAGACGTTCCAACTTGTGCAAATATTTTTCATTAAGATCAGGATAGCACACATCTCCATAATTAATTAGCGATAACAGGAATGTTTAACAAAGGCAGATTTTCGTTTTAGTCGGTAGAAAATGTTGAAGACGTTTCAAAGAGTGTATCCTGTTGAAAAGATGACGACAATCATTTACTTGAGGCCGCCAATTAAAATTTTGATCGATCAGTGGACCCAGGTTTTTAACAGTTGACGTGTATGGTATTATTGTACTATTTAGCACTAATTTCGGTAAACTAGGTAGGTTTACTTTAGAAGTCAGTCTTTGACTACCGATGATGATAGATTTATTCACAACTAAATGTAACTACGTGATGTAGTATTATATCTACTTTATTTAAGTTCTTTACCACGACCTAGGTTTCTTTGTAGTACAACATCTTCAGGTGGGTGGGCAATTTGTTAAGATAATTCCTTTAAAATTATTTTAGATTAATTTAGAATCTTTGTAAATTTCCCACCTGTCCCCTTTCCCACCTGTCCTCTTCTCTCCAATCCTCTTATCGATATTTCATGTCAATTTATGGGAACTTGAATAGATTTTTTGTAATGTAATATTTATTGAGTAAATGTGATGTAATATTTTTAGTCCAATTCAATATTTCCCTTTTTTCAATCGTACGTTTTAAGAGTCTGAATAAAATATAATAATATCTCTTAAACTTTACTTGATATTAATTAAACTAAAATAAGTTTAGTTTAATTAATATAAATAACTTTTTAAAACTTAACAAATTATAAACAATTAATAATATCAGACATAATTTAGATTAAATTAGTTATTTTGTATTCTGTAAAGGTAATCTCATAAAATATTTATAATTTTTTTGAAATTATGAAACGCTTTATAAGTTATAAGCTATATAGTTTATTATAACTATTATAAAATTTAATTTGTTTCTTGAGTAACTAAATATTTTTTTAAACGATTAAAATATTTTTTGTAATTATGAAATAAATTATTTTTTGTAATTATGCTAGACTAATTAAATTAAGTAATTAACTCTTTTAAATTTAAGCATATTTGTATTCGAAATATATATTTATCAAAATCTGGTATACGAGATAAAATAAATTAAATTTTCTTTAAATAAAATACATTTTTAAATCTCTTCAAATATCTTATAAAATACTAATAAACTTTAATTTTACAAATATTTGTTTTGAAATATTTTAGTTATTAATTTAAAATCATTCTTATTACAATAATAGTATTTTTTTTCAAATTATCTCAATATAAATGAAATACATAAAGAAGGCTTCAATTTGTTTTTGATCTGATTTAACTTTTTCATTTTTAAATATTTGTTACTCCCAGGGAAATTATTTTGGTTTAGTTATATTGACAAATTAAGTTATAAAAATAGCAATATGTTAAAACTACACAAAGGTTATCAACATCTTTGTCGCTAACTAAACTTTTGACATCACTAAACTTACACTATCTTACATTTACGCACACACCAACAATACGATTTAGGTTAGGTTAGGTTAGGTTAGGTTGCTGAAGTTGAAACCGAGGTGGTCTATTTTGTAAGTGTGTAATTTAGCCATAACATTGTAAATATTACCTGAAAATTTACCTGAGTATTTACCTGAAAATTAGGATTAATAATTACGCAAATTAAGGACGTTATTAATTCTCATTTTAAACTTAGAAAAATATCTCGACAATATTTTGCGAGTCTAACAACTTCCAATCGCTTCGATTTGTTAATGGGCATTTGTTAGCCTGTAGTATGCGACAAAAGCACTTTAGTGGTAATAGAAGTTAACTATCACTTCACTTTGTTCACCGTTCCGAGCTTTGTTTCACCGCTCCAAAAATGTTTATAAAAAAGCTTTATAAAAAATAAATTCAAAAAACAATTAAAAATTTTATAGAAAATAAATTCAAAATGGACGGTATCAATTCTTTTCAAATTACTTATGGAATGTGCATTTATCTAGGTTATTTTAATGTGAAGCTCCATAATTAAGAACAACACGTTACCATTATTCTAAATATACATTTTTGACAAAATAATAACGTATAAATTCACGATAGTCCAAAAACAGTGAACAAAGTTTTCCGCGTGACTCCAAGCTCTAAGCTTTAGCCGTCTGGATTTAAGGCGTCTCATTCTATTATTTTTCATAACCCAAAATAGGCCATCACAAATATTTCGAAATATCGAAAAGTACGCACAAAAAATATGGAACGAAATATCTAATAATGCAAAACTAATACATTTACTAACTAACTCTGCAAAAATAATACATTTACGAAAACGCGTCTTTTAATTTCTATAAATATATATTTCTCAAATGTTATATGTAGCATTTAAGAGCAGTCATATTAACATACACTTACGTATATCTGGACAGTCTTTGCCCGTGTGGTTTCCGTTCACTGGTGCGATAGCTAGTCATTTATAAAAGTAGATTTAATCTGTTCCCATAAAAATTAACTTAAAATCTCTTTAATAACAGTTAGTAAAATTAATAACCGCACTTCAAATTGAATGTTGATACGCACAAATTACGATCCATCGGCGGCGACGCGCCCCCCGCGCTGCCCAGATCGGGTCGGATAGATAACAATAACTGATACAAATAATCTTTACGTCATAATTACAGAGTACCTATTGAAGATTCCAATCATGATAGAGAAAACGACAAAAAAAACTGTACATAACTCATGTCGGAGTCAGTACGTGGTCTAGAGCAGTGGTCGTCAAACTATTTATAAGGCAATTATGTTACAAAATCGTTTTATCATTTATTTCATTCGATTTAAATTTAAAGGAAAATACTTTGTCAAACAATTGTTGACATTTTATAGTCATTTTTGATAGTTTAATAGTCACCGCCGTGGTATGTTGGGTTGATCACAGGTTTATGGCCTTTGACGTTGCCCCGTACTTCAAGATTCCAGGTTCGATATCCGCTCATCCAGCGGGGCTGGAGTGTTATTTGTAATCGCGTTGCTAAAATGGTATACACCAGTGACGAGTACCAGCACCACTGATGCAAAAACATACACTGCGGTACGATACAGACTGCGATCTCCAAGTAACCTGTGGATTATATGGTAATTATGGAGTTTATCTCCAATGGTATGCAAATTGGAAGAGACCTATGTCCGGTAATGGACGGAGACAGGCTATTGATTATAATAGTCATTTTGCCAAGTATTTTAAGCGTTCGAACCGTGACCAAGAAAATGCAAATTTTTTTATATTTTCTTAGAATTATGGAACTATTTTGTTAGCAATTTGGAATTTTTATGTAATACTGATATCAAAATTTACAGTTTCTACTATTCCCCACATTCCACAGACTTCAGAATCATTATCAACCTAAAAGTACTAATAGATTTATAAGTGATTTAAAATACAATGGAAAATGAGATGTTCCCGTGAGGCGGACGATTTTGTGAAAACCTCTCTAATACGGTATCATTTCAACATTTTCCCGATTACACATTTAAAAATTCCAAATTTTACTCTCATATTAAATATCTCATATATAATATTAAAGTTTCTAATTTTACTAAAACGACTTGTTAATATAAAGGGAATAAATCAAACAACGGACGCGAAAAAGTTTTCACGTGAACAAGTTTTCATGTAAAAAGTCACTGTAGTAATATCTCGAAATACCATATGCGTTATATAATGCTATAAATATGTCAACGGCCAGCAGTCTGGACTTCATCTAGAGCCGAGATTAAACCAATCGCCCTTCTGTCACAGTTGAATTATGTAAATGTCCCAACAGCTTAAGACACATAAATAACTTTTGGTCATCGTCCCGCTTCCTGCCGCGCAGTTCAGTGAAAAATGACAGGTATAATCGGCACACTGCCAATTTACTGCTTCCGGTCGCACGGAAATACGTAATACTAGAGTATCTTAGAAGAAAATAAATTAATATTTATTTTGCGGCAATTTGAATGAATGTTATTTCAAAAACATTTTGCATCATAACAAACGCTTTGAATGTGACGTATACAGAAGTTAGCGTGTAGAATATTTAAAAATTATAATATTTTAAATGGATATCCGATATTAAGAGAAGAATTTTCCATGTAAAAAAATCACAATTGTATGAAAGATTTAAATAAACGCGTACATGTTTTAAGGATATAGATCTACAATTAAATTAAACTACGTGATGTAGTATTATTTGTACTTTCGTTAAGTTCTTTACCACGACCTAAGTTTCGTTGTATTACAACATCTTCAGGTGGGCTATTAGCAAATATAATTCAATCTTTGCTAATAGCCCACCTGAAGATGTTGTTGTACATCGAAGCCTAGGTCGTGGTAAAGAACTTAAAGAAAGTAGAAATAATACTACATCACGTAGTTTTATTTAATTGTGAATAATGAATTTCTACAAAATTAACGCCAAATATATTCGATATAGATCTAATTCAGCTTTATACAATTTTAATTTAAACAGACAGATAAGTAAGCATATAAATTAGATTAAAAACTACAACGCTTCAAAATTAACTGACACTTAAAAACAGAAGTGAGTATAATAGGTAAACTTATCTATATCTTATTTCGTTTTCTTTCAAACTTTTTTAATAGTTACATTACACGCTTTCATTTAATACCCATGTTTTATCTCAATTTTAACTCTCGCCACAAACACCTTTTATTTTTCCTGCGGCACAAGTTCGAATGTTTCGAATGTTTATTGAACAGTTTAAAAAAAAAACAGTGTGCTTTAGACCACACGACTGAAGTAAAACTTCAAATTCACAAAGTATGAACTTTAAAATGACTTTACAATTTTATTCACTTTAAACGTAGAATATTTAATGTATTGAACAAAATAATAATTTATAAAATTGTTCAAGAACGAAATGAAATTACAAAATAATCAAAAAAATCACCGTTCGCGTAACGCTAGCAAACTCGCATATATATATATATATATATACACACACACACACATATATATATATATATATATATATATATATATATATATATATATATATATATATATATATATATATATATATATATATATATATATTTATTTCATGCACTGGCTATGAGAGAAAGAAAATGTGTGCTCGCACCTCTCTCTCTTGTCCCTACAGTAATATACGAAACGTAACACTCTCTCTTTCTGTCTTCACTAACTTATACCTCCTTCTCAACTTCCGTTCGCCTGGCCCGATCACACTTTTTGTAACGCTCTCGTCACGCATTCACCAGCTTACTCCCCAAGTCAAGCGTGCGTAAAGAAATTTTACTTCAAAAATTATTTCGCAAGGTATTCCAGCTTAATTTTCACATAATTTAAATAATTTGAAGTATTTAATATATTTGGCGTTAATTTTGTAGAAATTCATTATTCGCAATTAAATCTTTAGGTGGGCTATTAGCAAAGATAAGATGTTGTAATACAACGAAACCTAGGTCGTGGTAAAGAACTTAAAGAAAGTAGAAATAATACCACATCACGTAGTTTCATTTAATTGTGGATCATTTCAAGTCTAATTACTAAATGCTGATATTAATTTACGTAGCAACTTTATAAATGAACATTCGGTGTCTATGTTTTACTTCAGTAAACTGAAACGTGATGTTAACGCGCTATTCCGATACAAATTTATTTCTATAAATATGTAGATACAAGTCATTTTGTAACACTTAACCAACCGAAAAGAGCAGCTCCGTGTGGACATTTAAGACATCCTAAATATAGAAAAAGTTTAAAATTTACCGACCTATTAGAAAAGTATTCCAAACATTACTTTAGGGTCAAACATTACTTTAGGGTCTACATTGCGATGTTTCATACATATTAATGAAGTAATTTTAACTTAATGTTTATTTGTGTAGACCTATACACCACACATATCTGTACTATCTGAAGACAATCTGCGTCATCTATGCATTGTTTAAACATTCTACACGACCGGTCTACCATAAGAAGGACGCATTAATTATAAGAATCACTCTGTCTTTTAATCAACATTCTTATCTTATCGCTTTATTTCTTACTTTGTTTCTCAAAACCTTCCGCACACATTCCAATAATATTTCGTTTCCACTGCGTTAAATCTTCTTTCATTCAATCCACATAGTTTTGTGACTCAACAACAATAATTTACCACTTTCATTTAACCTTGATTCAGACATTTGTACGGTTAAGATCGATATATTTTATCATCAGGCAAATACGGTATATACAGCATAAGCGGACGGACTCTTATCCTGATTGTTACTCCATGAAAACCGGCCTTTGTAACATGACCGACAAGATATATCCAAACATATTTATTCTTCTCCTTTACGAATACAAAAACCTTCTACAGGTCTTGGTTGTCTCGACAACGTACTTTTTCCAGCGTTCCTTCTACTGATTCTTTCTCTCCGGGTGGCTAAATCCTTCCCAGTGTCATCTACCCTTCAAGTTAGTAATCTGCCTATATTTCAGTCTTTGGGCCTATTGAAAGTCATGACTTTAACTTCACAGTTATTTGGCTTCACCACAGGTGACCTTGCCATCTGGATCGGTAGCCATGGATAATTTGGGTGATTTGAAAAGCTTTGTATAATCTATATAGCAAAGTTATATCTGGATCTTCCCCATCGGTCAATATGTACTAGTCCAAAAAATTTTCTTAGGATTTTCCTTTCCAAATTGATGCATAACTTTGTTTAAAATCTATGCTTCACTACAATATAATAGAAATTGATGAGGGTTTTGTACATTCTGAATTTTATGTTGTTGATGAGATAAGATTTCGAATTTGATGAGATCTTCACTGTTTCCTCAGTTCGTACAAAATATTATTAGGCATTCGGCTATCAAATTCAGCCTTCAGTTTGTTATTATCGTTAATGAGTTTTCCAAAATGTTCAAACTGTTTTACATGTTTTGTAGTAGGAGGAGTAATATCCATAAATGGTACCTTATCTTTGTTAACTGTAAGACCAACATTTTTGGCAGATTCTTTAAAGAGGGAAAATGCCTCATTTACAAGCTACCTCGAATCTTTCTATTGTATCGATATCATCTGCATATGTTAACACATGTAGTGACCTGGGTTGATAGTGACGATGGTTCTCTTCTATTGAGTATATTGTTTCCGATTCCTTTACCTAATTATATATCGAATAATAGTCGAATAAGAGACATAAAGTCATCACATCATAAAGTGTTACTTAAGTCAGTTTGTTTCGTTTTGTGGAAATTCCAAATTCTTCCATTTCTTCAAATAACTTTTCCCTATTTATGCTGTCGTATACAGCTTTGAAGGCTAGGAAAAAATATTCTTCAGAATTCCATAGCGAAAATATCACACAAGCGCACGTACACGCACACACATACAAACTCACGTATACACGCGCACACACAGAAACAGGCAGTAGATTGTTTATATGTAAGCTGTTAAAAAGACATGCAGAATTAAAACAGTTAACCGAACACTCAGTCAGCCGTTTATATTTCTTTTGTAGAAACCGTGAATAGTTATATGCACATACTTAATGTTATGAATACAATATTCTACTTCTCAACTATGTGAAAATCTATAATAATTAATTATAAAATTAAACAAATTCATTATACTAAATTTAGTTCTATAAGAATATGGTTATAAGTCATTGAAGATTATAAATTTATCTTGCAATATAAATATAAAAAAAAACGTAAGCAGATTATTTATCCATATTTTATATAATAAGACAAATTATCTAAACTTGTATTGATCTGAATATAAAACTTACCTACTCTTCAGAACATATCTTTACTAAATATTCATTTAATTATTAGAATGTAAGCAAGTCCTATTCTACAATTAGTATTGCTTTTAAAACTGGTATTTTTCTGTCACAAATTAAGTAGAAAATTTTGAAAAGCGCTGAGTTATCATACAGTCAATATATAAAGAAATGTAACATGCTTCAAGCAGACGATACGTTTCATCCAACGACTTAATATGTTTTTAAATTGAAACATCAAGATATTACACGAAGTTGATTCATTCTGCTGCAAATGAATTTTAGAAATTATAATTCATTATGATGATAATTACATACATTATGAACACACAAGTGCCTAATATAAACTCTAGAAAATACATTTTCAAACAGACTTTCAATAGATTTGTCTTCAAGATACTGACGACTGAATTATTTATTTGACGTTTGTTTTTTAATGTGATGTTATTTTGCATCAATCAAAATGATTTATAACCTCATAGGGTGAGAAATTAATTATTTGAGTCGATGGCAAAAAGACGTACGACTTTGAAATTACAGTTATTTTTATGTGAGCATAATAAACACTCACACATACATTTGCATATTGACGTATATGTACACACATATGCACACGCACACACGCACACGCACATGCACACACACACATACACAGGTTCGTTTTGAGGGACGGAACCCTAAAAAAACTCGCTAAGGTAAAGGAAGTCTTTATGTTTAAAATAATGATATTCAATACTTGTTTTTGTTTCAGTTGTAATTGCGTATATTACTAAAGAAGACGATAGTTACGAGGATGAGTAAATATATCAGGAGTTTTTCGGTATTCTAACTAGCTAATAAAATTTTTGAAAACATTCAATAATTGCGCTTTATAAGGCAAATATTCACTATTTGCTGCAGTTGTACTTGCGTATATAAATAAGTAAGACGACATTTAAAACAAGGATAAGTAAATATGTCAGAAGTTTTTCAATGTTCTAACTTACTAATAAAATTGCTGAAAATGTCCCTGCGGATGTAAGTAAATATATCAGGAGTTTTTAGGTATTCTAATTTACTAATAAAATTGCTGAAAATGTCATTTCATAATTGTGATTTACAATTTATATATTCACTGCTTGCTTTGCCGCAGTTGTCCCTGCGGATGTAACTAATTATATCAGGAGTTTTTAGGTATTCTAATTTACTAATAAAATTGCTGAAAATGTCATTTCATAATTGTGATTTACAATTTATATATTCACTGCTTGCTTTGCCGCAGTTGTCCCTGCGGATGTAAGTAAATATATCAGGAGTTTTTAGGTATTCTAATTTACTAATAAAATTGCTGAAAATGTCATTTCATAATTGTGATTTACAATTTATATATTCACTGCTTGCTTTGCCGCAGTTGTCCCTGCTGATATAAGTAAATATATCAGGAGTTTGTAGGTATTCTAATTTACTAATAAAATTGCTGAAAATATGATTTCGTAATTGTGGTTTACATTTTATATATTCACTATTTGTATTGCCGCAATTGTAGTTGGGTGTATAAATAGACAGGACGACAGTTAAAACGAGGATAAGTAAATATATCAGGAGTTTTTCGATATTCTAACTTACTGATAAAATTGCTGAAAATATCATTTCACAATTGTAGTTTACATTTATATATTCACTACTTGCTTTTGCCGCAGTTGTACTTACGTATGTAAATAGACGGGAGGATAGTTAAAACAAGGATAAGTAAATATATCAGGAGTTTTCGATATTCGAACTTACTGATAAAATTGCTGTAAATATAATTTCATAATTGTTGTTCACAATTTATATATACATGCTTTTACCGCAGTTGTACTTACGGATATAAATAGATAGGACAATAGTTAAAACAAGGATAAGTAAATATATCAGGAGTTTTTCGATATTCTAACTTACTGATAAAATTGCTGAAAATATCATTTCACAATTGTAGTTTACATTTATATATTCACTACTTGCTTTTGCCGCAGTTGTACTTACGTATGTAAATAGACGGGGGGATAGTTAAAACAAGGATAAGTAAATATATCAGGAGTTTTTCGATATTCGAACTTACTGATAAAATTGCTGTAAATATAATTTCATAATTGTTGTTCACAATTTATATATACATGCTTTTACCGCAGTTGTACTTACGGATATAAATAGATAGGACAATAGTTAAAACAAGGATAAGTAAATATATCAGGAGTTTTTCGATATTCTAACTTACTGATAAAATTGCTGAAAATATCATTTCACAATTGTAGTTTACATTTATATATTCACTACTTGCTTTTGCCGCAGTTGTACTTACGTATGTAAATAGACGGGAGGATAGTTAAAACAAGGATAAGTAAATATATCAGGAGTTTTTCGATATTCGAACTTACTGATAAAATTGCTGTAAATATAATTTCATAATTGTTGTTCACAATTTATATATACATGCTTTTACCGCAGTTGTACTTACGGATATAAATAGATAGGACAATAGTTAAAACAAGGATAAGTAAATACATCAGCAGTTTTAGGTATTCTAATTTACTAATAAAGTTAATGAAAATACCATTTCACAAATGTGGGTTACAACTAAAATATTCATTACTAGCTTTTGCCGAATTTTATAAATAGACAGGACGATAGTTCAAACGACGATAAATAACTATATAAGGATTTTCTAATATTTCAACTTACTAATACAATTGCTGAAAATAACATTTCACAATTATGGTTTACAATTTATATACTCGCTACTTGCTTTTGCTGCAGTTGTAATTGTGTACATAAAGAGACAGGACGATAATTAAAACGAGGATAATAAATATATTAGTGTTTTTAAGATATTCTAATTTACTAATACAATTGCTGAAAATATTGTATCATAATTTTGGTTCAAAATTTATACTGACATATATATTAATATCAACACATTGAGGGCCGCGAGTGCGCAGGCGTCCTGATAAATGAGTTTCCATGAGGTTGTGAAAGCGCCGGCAACCTCAGCTACAGTGTTAAATGAGGTTACCAATGACTTCATGGCCCCTGAAGATGACACGGTATCACTCAAACGCATTGACGTCGCCAATGAATTAAATTTTATCTCCATAAGAAAAGAGATTTTGCCGTCCAGAGGTACATTTAGTCATCACAAACAAATGATATTAGAAGATAGACTAATTAAAACAAAATTGACTTAGGGGCAACGCAGTGTGATTTCGCTCTGGCACACGATGTGTTAAAAAAGTTTTGTTAAAACCTGTTTAGTAGTTTTTATACAGGGGAGTAAGAAACAAAAAATGATTAAAGACATTTATCTAAAAACTATTTGATTGATATTTATGATAATATCTGGCGGTCCCTCCCGACTTTGTACAGGTGCAATTAAATCATCGAATTAAAGTTTTTTGACATATATTTTTTTCTTCCGTTAATGTGGTCGTATGCTTTATTTTACTTTAATAAAAACAAACATTCTCATGCCAAGCGTACTCGTTTCCCCCCCATTGCGTTCCCGAGTAAATCGAACGTCATCAAAAACATTTTAATTCAAACACCTTTTAATTTATATTAAACTACACTGATCCAAATTATAAAACACACAAAACAATTTTTAGATAGATATCGGCCTGCCCTAACTTCGTATGAGTAAAATGAAACTACTCAATTACGGTTTTTTTCTTTCACGAACGTAGTCCTACGCCTTATTTTAATTAGGCGAAACGTAATAATGTACATGATCCCCCCATCCCCATGACTACTTTTACAAAATAAAAAGTATGAGGGGTCAATTTTTATCTATCGAAAATGTTTAAAATAGCTGTGATATTTTTAACACCTTAAATAGCTGTGATATTTTTAACACCTTAAATAGCTGTGATATTTTTAACACCTTAAACAGCTGTGATATTTTTAACACCTTAAATAGCTGTGATATTTTTAACACCTTAAATAGCTGTGATATTTTTAACACCTTAAATAGCTGTGATATTTTTAACACCTTAAACAGCTGTGATATTTTTAACACCTTAAACAGCTGTGATATTTTTAACACCTTAAACAGCTGTGATATTTTTAACAACTTAAACAGCTGTGATATTTTTAACACCTTAAACAGCTGTGATATTTTTAACACCTTAAACAGCTGTGATATTTTTAACACCTTAAACAGCTGTGATATTTTTAACACCTTAAACAGCTGTGATATTTTTAACACCTTAAACAGCTGTGATATTTTTAACACCTTAAACAGCTGTGATATTTTTAACACCTTAAACAGCTGTGATATTTTTAACACCTTAAACAGCTGTGATATTTTTAACACCTTTTATTAAGTCGACCTGCAAATAATTAACTAACTATGGAATGAAATCTACGAAACTAAACTTTTAATTGTTGTATCATCATGAAACTTGGTAGTTGTGTGTCATTCTGATGACAATACAATCAAACGGTATCATTGGACTGATTACGTGAAATAGAGCCAGAAGTTAGACACTGAACTCGATAACCGAATAACGTCTCCTAACCGTGTTTGGGCTTGTAAATGGTGTATCATCATGAAACTTGGCAGTAAAATGACAATAAAATGGCACCATTAAAACTGATTCAGCAAAATAGTACCGGAAGTCAAATCGAAGAACTGAATTGCTCCAAGCTTACCAGAAAAACGCCTTGCAATACTGATGTATTGGCAGAGAGGAGAGAATGCGCGCTCAGTCGCCGACAAACACAGAATCAAGAAGAGACACCTCAGCCTAACCAATTACGGTGCTCCACTAATTTCAATTTTATCGAAGTTCTTTTTTTAATAAAATGTTAATATTTGTAAAAGTAGTTTTAAACATAATATGAAGCAATTTTAAAGTAATATTCTCTCCTATAATATAAAATTAAAAACGGAAACATAAATAAATAGTTTAAAAAGTTAAAAAAACACGTTTCTAAATCTAACTGAAATTTTAAACATTCTCATTCACTTAATATTAATTTGAGAAGCAAAATCATTGATTTTTGAGAAAAAGAGCCCCACGCTTTTACACTCAAATATTATACTCAATAGTAAATATGGTTTACACTGAAGTCCTTACTGAGTAGATAGAGAAAAAAGATTCGATAATTATTTTTTAGTTTTTATTCCAATATTTCATAAAAAAAAATTTTTGTTCTTTAAACTATTAATTTATTAACTTAAAAATAATTGAGGTAAAAAATCCATAAAAAACGGGTAAATGCTATCCCATACTTTTCTTTATATCTTTCTAAGATTCGACGCCGTCTTAGTAGTGTCTCTGTAACAGTTTTTTCAACGTAAGAAAAGTCAGGACACAACTGCTCAACTGTCTGGCCACAACCTCTATGTGACTTGTGCTTATCCACTAATATTTCCTTTGATAACATCCTTTTTCCCTTACTTTCATGAACCCCCCTCCTAGATGCTAACGCAAAACTTCCATCACTTTGATAAAAATACAAGTGTCAACGAAGAAACGATATCGTAATGACATAAAAAATAAAAAATATTGAACCCTAAATGCGTCAAGAATAAGAGAAACCAGTATTGCCAGAGATAAGAAACCTTATAACTATTAGTGAGCAGTAAAACATCGATATAATAACGTCACTTCTCGCAACGAAGTGAGCAGTAAACGTAATGAAACTGTCGACCGCTGAATGTCAACAATACCCTGTACTCCGAATCGACACATTCATAATTTATTTTTGAGCATAAATTTTAGCTTTCGCCTGTCTCCATATATTTCCATTATAGATCAGTTACTTATTGCGAATTCATCATGTAGGTGGACTTTTACTGTAGAAAGCTCAGTGCAACCGTTGATATTTTTATCGACGGACTAATCGATCAAACTTTTACAATGTGTCACAGCTACAACTGAGATGATACGTTTATGGGTTTGGCAATTGTCTTATATTCGTTCGCATGTAAGAAAGCACTCTGCTTTGTTCGCCACTCTTTTCGTATTTCCTTTTGTGTAAGTACGAAGTGTTTAATTAGTTTCGAACGGGTGGTCGGTTTGTTCTTTTCTTTTTATTTCTGAAGTGCAACTTCTTTGAGCTTTTTGCAAACAAAATTTTATGAATCACACAGTTCTTCCATACGAACATATGCTAAGTTCGTCCAGTATGCTAAATGTGTAGTATCTCAAGTAGTACTGGCAACGTTGCCTAAAATATATGAACTAAATGATATACCATTTGCTATAATTACTCGTATGTAAAGTAGGGCGGAGTCAGTACGTGAAATCGTGTCCACCTACAAGTACCACATGACGCTGACAGAAGTTTCACTTCTATGAAAATACATAAACACATTTTATAAAGAAAATTGTTTGTCCCTTCGTCTGCAGTGAAATTATTTTATTCATCATTAATATTGCCTTCCTGTCACAATTAACAGGTAATAATACTTAATAAAATGAAGGGGACAATATATATATATATATATATATATATATATATATATATACACATATATATATATATATATATATATATATATATATATATACATACATATATATATACAGTGGTTCAGTAGTTTCGGAAAAAAGGGAGAAACATATTTTTTGCATAATTTGCAGTATACCTCTGTAAATATACCATCTAAAATCACGAAAAGAAAACTATACTACAATAGTTATACCACAAAAATTATACCACAAAAATTATACCCTTTCTAATGAAATTTAACATTTTCCGAGTATCCAGATTAATTTGATACCAATTAAATTTCCATATAAATATTTCTGAATGTTAGTATTAAGATATGTAGGGAGTCAATATGCTTTAATAGTAGGTATGTATCAAGTTCTGCGTGAAACGTTTAACAGACGGTCAGAGAGACACATGGTCTTGTAAGATAAAAGCTCTAACTGTGATATTTTCATTGTATCACCTTACGGTCACTTCCAACAGAAATATGATAATTTGATCTCTCATGTTGGCAAAACCTAGAGAGTTGGAGATAATTTTAAATAAAAAAATTACTTATTTGTGTCTCATATCTCAAGCAATTATTACGGAGTTACCAAAGTAAATAAATTGCTAAATATTCTATCTCAAAATATAAGCTTAAAGTTCGTTTTATACTTTTTCTTAAATTAAAAAAGATACAGAAAGATACACAATCGGGTAAGAAGATGTCAACTGAATTTTATTTAATCTGTCATTACAATGAACATTTACCTTATGACAGTTATATAAACCAAAATATAATAAATGTGAAATTACATATATACATACTCGTGTATATATATATATATATATATATATATATATACACACACACACATATATACATATATATATATATATATATATATATATATATATATATATATACATACATGTATATACATTCTGTATTCAAACGTTTTCGCCCACATAATTCAAGCAACTGCTTTTTCTTGGAAATAATTGAAATTTTTTATGTATTTACAGAAATAAGACAATAAAATTTAAGCACAAGTGTTATTTACGAAAATAAACCTTCATCATTTTATTAAATATAAATTATGGTTTTACCTTCTACAAAATAGATATTTTGACTAGGTAGAACCAGAATACTCTAACACTATGAGATTTCTTTTCACAATGCACAATAAAAAAATATTCAAATCGATTTAGTAGTTGCCTGCAAACGTTTACATAGGTATAAAGTCAGTTAACCAATTGTTTATAAATGAGATTATGTTTGTAGCCTTCTAAATTTCATTCAAATATAGACTTAAATACACATTTAGTCTTTTTTTTCCACTCTAGGTAAGAAATCCTAAAAAACTTTAAAATTGTTTTTAGCTTTGTTGTACTCGTTTCTTTATTAAATGCACTATTCATTTTAATACAATACAATATTAATGCTGCAGTGATCCGTAACATAATTCTGGTATCTAAAGAGCTTTCTTTAACCCCAGTAATATAAAAACAACTTTCAAATACCTCATAATCTTAGCTTTAAAACTTACCGCATAATCTTTCTCGTTCTGTCCCAAATGACACCAACAAACAGAATAAAACTGAGTTATAAATGCGTTTTACTGATGTTGATTATAACGCGAATTATTATTTTAGGTATGCTATCCATCTTGGATTAGTTTCAGGTATATAAAAAAGGCGTTAAATAGAAGGTAATTTTTTAAATGTACTATAAATATATTTTGTTACAAGAATGAAATAAGAAAGTCCAAAGTTTATAAACGCATTATATATTATTTTAAAAAGAACAGGCCTTGGTATGGCACCTTCTCTGTGTGGACATTTAAAACAAAATACGATTTTTGACCTTATTGACTACTGAAGTTGCCCATCTTACATTTGGCTAGAAATAATTATACGCCGAAAAAAATTAATAATGAACTAGGAATAATTTTTAATTCTCAAAGAAATAATTTTTCAGGTTTTGGTCCTGTTTGAGAATATGGGGGGATAATAAAAAAGACAACAAAAAGAAAGAATTCTAAACCTTGAATCTACCTGTAATTTTACTATGATAATAAAATAAAAAATAAATTATATCGAATGGGTGTTATCTACTAAAAATTATTGTTATGCCAGATGGGTATTATCACAGTAAAATTATTTTTCGAAATAAGAAGGAATTACAGACTAAATACAAAAAAAAGTTCTAAGCATTACAGATTTTTTTCAAAATCTCCAAGGATCTTTCTATCAGAAATAAAATACTTTCCATGAAACTTTTATATATTCAGAATTAGTCCAGCGAAAAAATATATATGTATCTATATATCGATATTTTTATTCGCTATATCGATATTATTGGCGTTATTTAATATTTCGGTATATCGATATAAAATATCAAGTATCGGAAACGTATCAATATCGATATTTTTCCAATGGCGGCAATAAACTGTTGTCCGAAGCAACAATTCAATTTCAAGCTCAACCAGAATTGGTATGCTTAGACAACTGAAACAATATCTAGACTAGCCCATAATACGCAGAAAAGAGAATATAGTAAAGTTCTAGTTTGATAGTCGCCATCTTACTCCGCTCCTGACAGAAATAGCTCTAAAATATTTGATACTACTGCTTCCTCGGTTTCATCGAAGAGAGTGGCATCTGCTGTAAATCTTGTGTAACCAATAACAGAAGTCGTCTTACAGCAGAGCACAAGCTAAGAGTTTTCATTTTGTCTCCGTCAGAAAGATATTGTTTTGCCTCAGTGATTGTTTGAATAATATTAATTATTACTTAAACTATGTATTCGAATAAAAAATATTATTTAACTAGGTTAAGTACCTATTTGATTAATAAACAAGAAAATTATTCTTGTCCATGTTTTTTATTTCCGATTTTATATTACTTGACTTTTTAAAAGTAATTGGTATTTATTTATTGAATATTTGGTATTAATTTTGTAAAAATGTATTATTCACAATTAAATGAAACTACATGATGTAGTATTATTTCTACTTTTTTTAAGTTCTTTACCACGACCTAAGTTTCGTTGTATTACATCTCCAGGTGGGCTATTAGCATCTTTGCTAATAGCCCAGCTGAAGATGTTGTAATACAACGAACTTAAAGAAAGTAGAAATAATACTACATCACGTAGTTTCATTTAATTGTGGTATTTATTTAGTAATCTGAGATTGTATTGAGCTAAACTAGACCAAATACACTAGATTTTTTAGAACGCCAATATTACATTTAAAGTCGTACCGATATATCGATATTTATTTTTCGATGGCGAAAATGATATCGGTATTTTTAAAATATATCGATACGATATATATACATATATATATATTTTTTTTTTGTCATTTCCGACATCCCTAGCCATTTACTTACGCGAGGATGCTTTTTATTTTCTTTTTTCAATATGTGCAGTTGAATTTTACAAAGTACTATTCCCACTTTTTTTATACCCATATCTCACAAAATTAATTTCACATTTCAGCGGCATTACCTTTTTTGGCTTTTCCTTAATTTTATCAATTTGACAAAATTAGCGATTAGATTCAAAACATATTTCTTCTAATTTTATTATGACTGTAACAAATAACTTATAATAATATCTTGTGAATAGTCAATTATACAGATGCGAAATTTAAGCATATTGTATTATTATAAAGCCACAACGGAAAACTTTTTAAATTATTTTATACCTTAAAGATTGTCTGAGTAAATGTTTATTGTAAATAACCTCAAATATTCAATAAAATCACTTTTACACCGGAATACGAACCTAGCAAAATTACTGTCACATTTACAAATTTTACAAAATATCTAAGTCTATACCCAGGTATAGAGTTTCGTCAAAACAACATTTTATAGTCTAAGGGATCTAAATAATTAAAAAAGGAGTTGTAGTGGTCAACAATTCTTGAAATAGGTGAAGAGTAAATAGGTAGATATGTACACACCTTCGTATTACAAAATTGTAACGTATTTCTAATAACTTTAAAAACGTAAGTCCACGTGGTTACGCTAACCATATCGGTCACGACCAAAATTATTGTACTAATAAAACATACTGTTAATACCCCACAAAAGAGCCCTTAATTTTTTTAACTACCGGGCCCACTTAGCAATCATTAAGTTTGGATAAAAATTATTGTTCTGATTGCGTTTAATTAAAATACGCCTGTATAATGCAGAGTTCCTTTCTTCATACCGCTCTTAATGGTCCGTTACTTGCAAAATCAAATTATTTAATTATAACTACACCTTTATGTGAAAGTCGAAATATTCAAAACAGAGTTCAAAATTAAATGGAAGTCGTATTTTATGCACAAATTCGATTCAAAAGATAAACTGTTCCTTAATTACAATATCATGTACGTTTTAAAACCACGTTTTATCGCAGAACGCCTACATACATTTCAATATTTATTTTTATACGTTTAAGAATTCTTAAATTTGTAGTTATTTATTGATTGTGTTCTAAATTGCTTCCTTGTTTTTTTTAGCAAAAACGAAAGGAAATATTGCATAGAAAAAAAGTTTTTCAAAATTCTCGTGTTTTAAAATAGAAAAAAAAATTAGGTTCCCTAGATTTCTTCGAATTTTTCAAGTTTTTAAAGTTAAAAAAAGGCGGTAACCCGTAGATGCCAGGTAGGGATAATTTGAAAAATAGAGGATACTTCTTACATAATAAGTTCAGTATTTTTTCTAAGTAGAAACAAGTAGCAGAAAGTATTTTTGTGTAGTAAAAAGACTTACGAGTTCTAGCTTTACTTCTTCAATTGACTGAATAAAACTAGATGTTTAATTTTTAAATTTACATTTTGCTTCCCTATTTAGCATTGACCCTGTGAATACACTTTAGCATTGACCATGTGAGTTTAGGGCAGTAACTTTCATTGGATTACTTCTTTTGGTACATTTCCACACTTTTAATATTTTTTATTTGATTGAAAGTCTTGTTTTGAAATCCATGAATTCAGCTCTCCTTTGGTGTGCAACTTTTCAATACTTTATATCCTTGTAAATGATTGTTACCCACTTTCCAAAGAAAGGTTTATTTTTATTTCCTTAACATGAAAGTACATCAATGTAATAAGAAAGTGCAAAATATATAAACGCATTATATATTGTTTTAAAAAGAACAGGCCTTGTTTTTCAACTGCCCTGTGTGGACATTTAAAACAAAATGTACAACTTTTAACCTTTCGACTACTGAAGTTGCACATTTTATATTTGACTGGAAATAATTATAAGCTAAAAAAATTTAATAATGACTTAGAAATATTGAATATATTTGGCGTTAATTTTGTAGAAATTCATTATTGACAATTAAATGAAACTACGTGATGTAGTATTATTTCTACTTTCTTTAAGGTCTTTATCACGACCTAGGTTTCGTTGTATTGCAACATCTTCAGGTGGGCTATTAGCAAAGATCTTTGGTGAAGAAGATGTTGTAATACAATGAAACCTAGATCGTGGTAAAAGAAAGTAGAAATAATACTACGACTTACAAATAATTCTTAATTTTGAAAGAAATACACCACAACCACAAATTATAAACACACTGTCTTTTCGATTTTGATTTAATAAGTCCATTTTTTTATAAATCAAAACGCATTTGTCTTTCTACTTTAGTTTTGCGTATCTAATCAAAATTTGTTTGATAATTTTTCAACGGTCATATATTTATCATTTAATATGGCATAGTCGGGATTTTCTTTACACGCACCTACAAGTAACATATAGTAAGCTTTTATAGCAGCTTTTCAATATATATGTTAATACTATAGATCTACCGAATAGGATTTTATAAAATTCTACACGTCTTTAAGACTTTTCCTTTTCGTATATTCTGGTTGAAATTGGTGTCTAATTTTTGTTAACCGGCGATATTTTGAAATAAGATTTCCATATTAGAATCATTAGTAGAGGTAATCTGCACTGATAAGATTAGTTGACCTCGTCCGACATGGATATATATAACAATTCTACCTTACGCCCTTCATTTCTCTAATTAGATCACCAGAACCTGTATCAATGTATTTAAACTTTCTAATTCTTAAATGATTGAATTGTGATTTTATAAATGTCTACATTCTTATTTTACATTCGTACATATCGTTTAATATTCTAGTACATAATATTAAACGATATGTACGAATGTATTAAAGATGTTTAAGAAACAAAATAGGCTTCAGCTTACAAAAGAAGATCTAGATTACTCGTCAAGGTGTCTACTAGCGTCACGTAAAAACTACTAAATTGATTTGAATTCTAATAGTATAAGACATAACAAAGTATTAGGCATTTCCAACATTTTTATGCGTTAGTCTGTTTGTATGTTTATTCATTTATATGCACTCGCCTCACTTAATAAATACTGAGAAAATTTGAAAGAAATATTTTAACGTTTCCTAGATTTACTTACAGAAATAAGCAGACATGTCTTGATACGACTTCTTAAAATTGAAAAATAAAGAAAGAAAATATCGTTCTACTAACGATCACGATTAACCATTAATTACTTGCTATATTCGCACCACACGTGGGGTACCACACTAGATAGTAAAATTGTCAAAAACAAGTAGTCCATGCAGGTGATCTGGCGATAACAATTTAATTTTGAATATAAAAATAAAAATATTTAACTTCAACATCTGTATTTCGAATACCTTTGATTATTTTCAAGAGTTAGAATAGAAGAAGAGGAGCAATTTTTATTATTCTAAGATTCCATCTTGAATTTTAGCGAAATTCAACGTTTAATATTCATATTCATAAATGGCTTGTGCTAATAAAACAAGTTTATGTATTGTTATATTATATATTGAACAAATTCGATGGAGATAAACATTTACCGCAATAAATACATTATGCATGAGATACGTCGAACGGAATTTTTGGAATCGTCAAATGTCCTGCCTTCGAAGCGAGGTTCTGCTGCCGCCTACGGTGCCATCGGCATGTGGTCCCTCGCTTCGAAAGGCTGCTGAGCGTTGACTAAAATAAATTAACATTATAAGATAGGTAAAAAGTGGAACAGTTTTCATTGAACAAGTACAGAGAGTACTTGTCCAATGGGCGGGTCGATCACAACGCGCGACAAGCTAAAAGCCATTTCGATGATTACTGTTATGACGCTCGAATGGAACAGAATGGGAAAGTATTACCCAGATCGGAGGTCAGGAGTGACTTGCACTTCAATCATTGTTCATGCATAATGGCACTAATTTAGTTCTTTGTTCCCATTTCAATACGCGAGCGTGGTTCTGTTCCCTCGTCGTTTGATACAAGAAAATATTGTCGTCGCTAGTTTGTAACAATTATGTTGTGTTTGTAGGTTGGGCGTGGCATTATTACTAGGGCTTCTTAGGTTAAAGGTTGAGGATGAAAGTGGGTATCAGGTTTTTGCTTAATTTTGAATCGTAAGCGCAATTAGGAACAATCACAATCGTGAATTAACCCAAGTCACTACAAATAAAACCTGTCAAACACGAGTGGAACTCGCACTACGAGCGTTCCGTAAAAATTTAGGCATTTAAAACATTTAATGGTACATTCCTATTAAACTATTTACAAAATTTTAATTTTTTAGAACGAAAATATATTGCCTGCTTTTTTATGTGATTTAAGTACCGACTAACGATTTTCAGATTTTGTCCTTTACTTGTACTTATTTGCGAGTATCAAAATATGCGGCATAAACGGTCGTATTTTTAGGAGTTATTATTGAGTTGACTTAGAAGCTTGATATTTTACAGCTCCTAGGGTCCGTAGACGTAAGTATTTGATATTAATTCAACTTAATACCTTTACGCATTCCTGAGAAAAGGGGTTTTGACAGACAGACAGAGGCAAAACAAAGTGATCTTATAAGGGTTCCTATTTCCCTTTTTCCTAATATTAATCATGGAAATGGTTTCTAAGGTTTGAAAGTAAACCAATATAGCAAAATATAATGAACATATTAATTATTTCGATTTTAATTAATGTCAATAAAACAATCAAACCCAATCCTTTAGCAACGTATATCATATATCTATTTATTTCATAATAAAATAAACCTGTTAAGTACACGTAAAACTCACACTACGATGGTTCCGTACACATCGTAGTGCGAATGCTTATGCACATATAGATACTTAAGGGTACGTAGCACTTTCATAAAAATATTTGCAAATGTTCATATTATTTTATGACCCACCCTTCCACCCTATTAGCCCCGCATGATGCTTGGCATATGCGCCGTGCTTGCGGAACGACAATCGAGACATCACGTCTTTTATTATTATATATATCGAAAATTAATTTGTTGAGTTTAACAAATGACAAACTTAATTATATAGTTAATTACTTGGACGCTGTAGATTCTGTATATAGTTAGTTAAGTATGCCAAAAACTAAGTTTGTCACGAAATAATTCCACATAGAATTAGATACAGAGGATTTTCAGATTTGTTTCCTTCTTTCGTGCCAAATGTCAAGATTCTAAGTCAACAGGAAGAATCCTTTCAGAAGGAAGAATCCTTTTAGAAGGGTTTGATGAATGAGCCAATGAGTCAGTATCAAAACAAGTAATATTTTAAGGTCGTATATTTCTATTGCATTAAGTTAGGAGCTTAAATTTTCAAAGCTACAAGCTTGAATATGGGGCCGTCGACCTTTAGTATGTGATATCGATTTCAGTTTGATACCTCTAGCCGTTACTAAGAAAAGGGGTTTTGATGGACAAATGAATTGACAGATAACAAAATGATGCTATAATGAATATGTTCGTTTGTTTTAAATTTTGAAGTAAGGAAGGAACCTTAAGAAACATTTTCTGTTAAATTTAGTTTTTTTATAAAAATTAGATATTTTCTAGGAAATCGTTAATTAATTACTATTGAATGTAGAGATAACAAAAATATTTCTACAGAAAATTTAATTAAATCTGTCAATTGCAAACTTTGTAAACATTTGAAAAACTACAACATGCAAATACTTATAACAGCAAACAATAATTTTATTTGAGAAATGTATGTAATAGAGATATTTGTTGCGTTATTAATGTGGGGAAATTATATAAAAATGTTTTAAAGTACCCTCTAATTGATGTATTATTATGATTTTAATTAAATGTGCAGTAAATAAAAAGAATGTAGACAATGAAGATATTTAACCCGAATATTTCTATTTAATATTTGTGCCACAAATCGGTTCATTCTTTTTTTAAATCGGTAAAAAGAATTAAAACTTGTTTGTCACCCAATGATTATTTTAACATTATCTTATATATAATTGCTATTCTATAAACGTCACCTTTATCTAATGAGATACAAGTATTCATATGGGCAGATTGATGCAGGTGTAAATCAGCTTTCTACTTTTTAAGAGAACTACCATAACCGTAAACAATATGGGTCTGGACAACACATAACATGGACCTGTTTGAAGTGAAATTGCAAAGTGACATAGAAGATGAAGCACCTGATCAAACAAAAGCCACAGTTGTTGCCAATCTGATGGTTTAGAAAATTTGTTGATATCTCACATGATCAAAGAATAATTTTGATAATGATGAAAATAGTATACGGTGCGTATAATATATGTATAGTACATGTATAATATAAAACAGTCCTTTTTTCCATTAGCGCTCACTTTGACGGTTAGTATCATATTAGAATATCTGAAGTTTTACTAAGCACCGTGTATTGGTACCACTAACGCCATCTAGTAGAAAATTTCAAATTACATGTAAATATTGAAACACTTTTTTACCTTATAAGGCTCTTTCTGGGATTTTTTTTAAAAACCAATTGTTTTCTCATAAAATCTTCCATAAAAAACATTAGTCGAAATAGCAAAAGTATCATATATTTTATCAATATTAATAATGTACTAAATTAGCCATTATATATATATATATATATATATATATATATATATATATATATATAAATTTAATTTTTTATGTCGAATAGTTTCCGAGGAAATCACTTAATTATAAACAGAAGGAATTATCTTATCTGTGTAATTTCAGAGCTTTTTGAACCAATATTTGTACTGATATTTACTGAATATTTCTTTATAACCTTATTGTTAACAGTGTTTAAGTTTACCAAGCAATTGGACATCTTGTAACTTAGAAGAATACTAACGACCGGGCAGTAAAAAAAGGTAATGCAATTGAATTACAAAGTTTCAAACCCTTTTAAAGTATTTTCAATTGATTTCTTATCAATCGAGCAAAGACAATTTTGAAATTAAATTTAACGTCAACGGCAAATTGGCATGTACCGATGATCGAAGGAAGCCAGAGTTTACTTTTGTTGTACATAACACTGAAAATGTCCCGCACTCAGTTATATCGGATCACGGTAAAACTGATACTAATCAGTTATCTTTATAACACTGAAAATGTCCCGCACTCAGTTATATCGGATCACGGTAAAACTGATACTAATCAGTTATCTTTATAACTGACAAGCGGGTTAACGACGGAACCCATTTGCGATGATGCTCCGAATTGCTGATTTAGTATGATATATGTATATATATATATATATATATATATATATATATATATATATATACATGTATGTATTTTGATACTGATACATTAACTGTGTTCTATTTAAATAATTTACAAAGAATTTTACTATAGCACATTACCATTAAAAACTAAGTATGTATAGGACATTATAGGGGCAGGATTTACAGCTGTAGCTTTAAATTGGTAATTCAGTGCATGATACTAAATAATCATCAGCCCTGTAGAACGTGGAATTCAAATCAGAACTTCTCTTCAAACGGCCTGAATGAACATTCCAAAATGATAGTTTTACTGAAAATTTTCTACACTTTGAATTAAATATTTATATATTGTCTTAGAAAAAACTTAAAGTTAAAGTTAAATTAAGTATTACACCGTTGCGAATTTTCTTATGCGTCGCCTTTCAGTGTTACTTTGCGAAGTTTATTGTTAAGTAAGTGATCACGTGAAACCCAGTTTATGTTCGCCGGCAGGTCAACCACTTCTGACAGCTTATAAACGACACGTGCTGTATCAATAAGCACGGGCAGTATAGGTGTCGAATGTTGATGGAGATGCAAAATGTCGAATAGTCGATGCGTGAAAATCATCTTAATAAGATGACCATCAAATATTTCACTCGATTGTAAAAAAATCGCGCTAATTAAAATATTATCATGTATTTAATTATCGATGTGCGAAATCTGTTATTTGCTTATTCTGCTCGGCCCGGACGACAGAATGTGTTTAATCCAATTTTCCTCGTATTACCGTCACGTTTGCCTTGTTAGTTAGAAATTTACAAAATCAGCTATTCGGAACATCATCGCATATCGGTTCCGTCGTTAACTTGCTTGTCAATTATAAAGATAACTGATTAATATCAGTTTTACCGTGTTCCGATATAACTGAGTACGGGACATTTTCAGTTTTATGTGCAACAAAGGTAAACTTTGGCTTCCTTCGGCCATGTACATGCCAATTTGTTCTTTGACGTTAAATTTAATTTCAAAATTGTCTTTGCTCAATTGATAATAAAATAATTTAAAAAGGTTTGAAACTTTGTAATTCAATTGTATTACCTTTTTTTACTGCCAGGTCGTTAATATTCTTCTAAGTTATGGGATGTCCAATTGTTTAACAAAACAACTTAAACACTGTTAACAATAAAGTTATAAAGAAACATTCAGTAACCAATATTTCTAATATTGGTTCAAAAAGCTCTGAAATGACACAAATAAGATAATTCCTTTTGATTATAATTAATTAGCACTGTTGAATATATTTGGCGTTAATTTTGTAGAAATTCATTATTCACAATTAAATGAAACTACGTGATGTAGTATTATTTCTACTTTCTTTAAGTTCTTTACTACGACCTAGGTTTCGTTGTATTACGACATTTTCAGGTGGGCTGTTAGCAAAGATCTTCTGTTAGCAAAGCAATCTTTGCTAACAGCCCACCTGAAGATGTAGTAATACAACGAAAGCTAGGTCGTGGTAAAGAACTTAAAGAAAGTAGAAATAATACTACATCACGTAGTTTCATTTAATTGTAATTAATTAGCACATTTTAAATATTTTGACAAGTATTTTGAGAACACCATTTTTACTGTTTCAGGACAAAATTGTCAAAATGGTGCACCAATGGAATTACTTCGGTGTCCATCTGACCATTTGTTACAAGTGATTTCCTCGGAAACTATTAGACATAAAAATTTTAAATTTATTACAGAGATAGAGTCTGGTCACTCAATCGTAGACCTCAGGTTAATTTCAGGCCATAAATTGGAAAATATAAAAAAAATATTTCAAGATTATTATGTAGGGTATCAAATGAAAGGTTATTGCAGCACGAATTCAATAATATATATGATGTATTTTTTTATGAATTTGTTCAAATATTTTTCAGGGCAAATGCTTAAAAACATCTGTCCCTCCCCTTATTAACAGAAGGACTACTCAAAAAAATCTGAATTAAATTCATGAACACTGAGAATTAGGTATAGATTGAACCAAAATTATCAGGCTTGAAAAATTCTAGCACGATTAATTGTCATAAATATTTTTATTGTTTATTGCCTCATAATTCAGAAGCATTGCTTTTAGAAAAACAGTTTTGGACAAAAAATATTTCCAACAATGTCAGAAACAACTTTTGTCCTTACACGTTTCTTTAAATTTTATTTTAATTTGGCTCAATCAAAACACTCACCAATCAGCTCCGCTCATACGCGATATAATACGGAATTGGTGCGGTCGGCGATGGGCAGCGCGGCAGATAGGCGCCTTCTAAGCACAGTTGAATTACATTAATGTTTATGTGGAAAGTTGACGACACAGAACCCTAATTGTGCAAGTATAAATGTAGAGTATTTTTTTTATATTATGCAAACACCCATGAATACTTTCGGAAAGGGATGAACGCGTAATTATATTTTAAAGAACTCCTTCAGTTTCTTCTGAAGACGTTTTATAACTCGCCGGTCACCGTATTAATATACTCTTAAGTTACTAGCTATTTATATAATAGAAGAGTCCTTTTTAAGTTACTTGCTTAAATAGCGCTTAAATATTCTATACCACTCATCCGTTCTTCACATGCTTATATTACTCAAAGTATTGAAATAAGATGGCATAATCTTGGCTTCAAGATTGCAATTATGGAGTTACTTGGTTGTCAACCATGAGTTACTGATCTATGAATTCAAATAATTATATATTTAATATTATTTTAAAACATTTTAGGTCAATTTTTGATTTGACCATGGGATTTTATGAAATAAAAAATATACTAATCTTTATATTTGAATAACTTGGCCGTTATCAGATCTAGTTAATACAAAGAACAATAAACGTTCTGAAAAAGAAAATATTTAAATGATTAAAGTTATCCCTAGCTCGCATTCGACTTATCCGTAAAGGACGTCGCAATATATATAAAGGACATATATTTTATAACCACTGTTAATTACCATTATAACATTTTATTTAATACTTCTGTAATTCATATTACACAAGTATTTTCATATGCTTTAAATTTTCACCTTACAATCGCAATAATTTAGTTTTATTTGTTTTATAATTGGACACTTCCAGCAGTTAATGGATGACTCAATTACCCATAGACAACCCGAATTCCATAACCTTACCTCAAATGATTAAAAAAATAACTAACTCTAACGGATGGATACAAAAGACCACTATTTCGTATTTTTATTTCATAGTGCGTAAACAGACTACACAGGACTACATTAAAATAAAAACTTGAGAGTTGTCAAGGGACACCCGAATGGAACGAAGTTCCTTTCGATTAATTAGTGAAGGAATTGTAATAAAATTGTATTTCTTTTAAGTTATAATAATTATTATTTTTATTATTTTTTATTATTTATTATGTACAAAAAACCTGTATACACTCAACAAAAATAATCGTCGCGACACCACACTGTTCAATGCGAAATAGAAAGACGAAACGAAAATAACTGGCTCGCTTTCTATGAGAGAGAGAGAGAGAGACAGACAGAGAAACACGCGCACGCCGCACGGCTTGCAGCGCGCCCGCTAGCAACTATAGCAAAAAGTGTCGTTACAACTTTTGGTCTTAATTTTTTCCGTCTAGCCCCCTTTCGCAACGCGCGATAAGGAACTTCGTTCCAAAGTAAATACATATATTGTTAGAGATTAAGTTTTACTCAATTTACTTAAAATACTATTATATTATCTACATATATATAAGATAGACATACATCTTTATTTTTTCACTTCAAAATCAGGTTTTTCATAAAAAAAACTGTTGTCATTTTAAAATACTTACAAAAAAAATTTAATCAACTAATAACAGCAATTTATATACGTATTATCTTAGATTATCCTTTGCTGAGGAAAAAGAGGTTATAATAATTATGAAAATCGACAAAGGTTTAGAGTGGAAGAAACTTTGCCATCCAGAAGACTATTTTATGGCTAAATATTAGGCATCCAGCCCTACAAGCTAGGATTACACCACTTGCCTTGAAGGAACGATGAACATGAGACAGCGAGCTTTTATTGAAATATCTGTTTTTCATCATCTGCCCTCTTTCTTTTCACCCTTTATTCTACGGTAACAACATCCAGATGCTAATTTTCCTATTATCTTCACTCTATTTTTCACCACTTCACTGTATTATTAGTTTTATATTTATCAATTTGTTTTCACTTATACATTTCTATGCTACAGTTATATACGACAAATAATGCAGGTTTCACATTTTCTACGATTTCACAATGTAATTACACTTAGCAATAAATTTCGTCATCGAAATCAAAATATGAGTGGGTAAACGTCTGTAATATTTTTATCTTTTTGTTTTATTTTAAATCAGTCAAATTAGTATGGGACACACATTAAAATGAGGTCTCGTAGCCATATATACTACAAAGTTTCTGAGGAGCTCACTACGTGCTATAAGTTAGTGGTCTACATCTCTTTATGCAAGATGATCAAAATAATTTTACATTAGCAAGTGCTACTTACTAAATTCGTTATTCCAAGTTTTTCAAATTGTTAACATACATGATTAAACAATTAGGGTTAAGTACTACTCACTAAATATGTTATTCCATGTTTTTCACGTTTTGAATAGACATGATTTAAAAATCAGGGTTAAGAACTACTTACTAAATCTGTTATTCTATGTTTTTCACATTTTTAATACACATTATTAAACAATTAGGGTTAAGTAGTACTTACTAAATCCGTTATTCTATGTTTTTCACATTTTAAACATACATGATTAGGGTGTGAGAACACGCTGCGTGCCATTTTACAGACTCTTATTTTGTGAAGGAGACATATTACCATAAAAAAATAATGAATATTTTCTATTAATTTTAAAAAAGCTTAACTCCAGTCGATAATGTTCGTAAAAAAAATTAATCTCAAAGTTCGATGTAAGGGGGGGAGGTACTTTAAAAAGGTATCAAAAATGACTTTTCTGGATTTATATGTGTTCACATTATCTTGCTATTTTATAAAAATGGTTCTCGAACTTAAAGAATTATGATACCATTAAAAACAGATGAATATGATGAAATTATAGCCGTCTCTTTTTGACATTCAGAAACAAAACCTTAAAAACATAAAATAATATAAAAAATAGGGACAAACTTTTTTTTATCGGTTAGTACGTGCTTTAAAAAAGTTTATATTAATAATTACCACTGTGATTATACTAACCGACTATTTAACAGCCGTGTCAACGCGTATAATAGGCACACTGACATTCCTAAATTGAATCTAACAAGAGACAACGCTCACGCGAAAGGTCATTAAACATTATGTTTGGAAATATAACGTTTTATCTTCGCGTCAAAACAGTTTTTGCTTGCGGTACTTTGGACAAATTAAATTAAACATTTATATATTTGTTGCATTAATGCTTTCATTTTTTATTCACTGTCACAATATTTAATTAAAATATTAATTAAACAAACTTACTAAAAATGGACAGGACACCGTTAATATTTATTTTGACAATGCGTTTACCATGACGGATGATATAAGTAATCGTTCAAAATGAAGAAGTACTTATTTACAATGTCCATATACTCAGGTGTATAATGAAAGATATCCATGCTTATGTAGGCTTATATGTTACTTCATGAGTCTTGGATGTGATCGATCGTCTGTGTCCACTAAAGTACTGACGCGATAAATATATTTCTCTTCAGTACTGCTATCTCGTTTATTTATATCGTTTTGCTCAATATAAGAAGGTTTAACAAAGCCTCCAATGAACTAAATATGTGAGAAAATAGATGTATATATATATATATATATATATATATATATATATATATATATATATATATATATATATATTGATAATATATATATTATTAATATATTATTAATATATATATAAATATATATATATATATATATATATATATATATTGATAATATATATATATATATAATGAAAAATAATAAATAATTGAAAAATATAAACCAAAAACAGTTTATATACTATCTTACTATCTTAATTTTAAACCCAATTAAAGTGATAAGTGTTTAAATTAGTTCGATTATTTGTCTCGCATTCACACTTTAACTACTCAACTTATATACATGACATATTGTATAAACGTAGCCTGTATCAACATATATATATATATATATATATATATATATATAATTGAAAAATAATAAATTTATAAACGTGAAGAAATATATACATATAAAAAAGACATAAACCAAAAACAGTTTACATATAGTATTTTACTAATTTTAAGCCCAATTAAAATGATAAGTGTGAAAATTAGTTCGCCAATTTGTCTCGTATTCACACTTTAACTACTCAACTTATATACATGAAATATTGTATAAATGTAGCCTGTATCATAGACATGAATATATCATACGATAAAGGAATACAATTTTATTGATTATTAAAAACATTATACCATTAGACATTAAAGCGTGGACACTCACAGAAAAATCATAGAAAAAGACTGAAATCTGATGTGATAGTAACAGATATCCAATCTTTCGAAAACAAACTAACCACAGACATATTGCATTTTTGTAATTTAAAATACACTTTCCGAAAACATAAAATATCCATAAGTACAGGGCCACTGTTAATATGTACATTTTTATGTTTTTAGTAACCTATCCGTTCTATATTTCTTAACACTTAACTTTGAGCGATTTACCTGTATTGTAGTTTTTATAAACATAGTCCATATATTTTTAAAAATACTGTTTAGAGGCGGAAATTTTTTTCAAAATTTTCGAATTAATTGGATCCTGACACCACAGCGTGTGCATGAAAATATATATATATATATATATATATATATATATATATATACACATACATACATAAATATATATATATATTTTTTTTTTTTTTTTTTTTGAAAAATAATCACAAAATGATTTGTTTTCCAAAATTCTTAATTCTCTATCCTTGTATGCATGTCACTGTGATTTTTAAATTTTACTTTTATTTTACGTTTGGAAGTTTTTTATTAACATTAAAATACTTTTTATTTTTGTGTTATTTAAAAATCCTACATAATTCATCTTTCCGTCTGATACTAGTTACTAGCATATAGCATAGCTTTAATTTCCTTGAAAATAAATATTAATGGACGTCGATAATGAAGTGCCAATTTATAGTTCGTCACGATTTAATTGAAATTAATAAAACCAGTGAGTTTAATTTCCTACCGTGAGTTTTATTTCCTCATACGTGTTCACATTAACCTTATCTCGTCAGCAAAGACTAATAACAGACAAATATGCTGATCGATTGATAGCACTAAATAAATTTAGCACTCGTAAATAAAACTATGGCATACCTACACATTTTAAATTTACTTTTAGTCTATTGCCGTGAATTTCATAGTTCATAAAACAAACTATTTTCAAATCTACTTTGAACAATTGTGGTACCTCTAGTTGCTTCATTATCATTTTTCATCTTTTATATGTCTTTTATTATTTTTCATTTTTTAATTAGTATCACTGTGTTAATATGCCCATATTTTAATTAGTATCACTGTGTTAGGACTACTCACTGCGTTAGGGCATATTTTAATTAGTATCACAGTATTAGGACTACTCACTGTGTTAGGGCATATTTTAATTAATATCACAGTGTTAGGAGGACTACTAACTGACTTTTTACGGTGTGAGAAGTTCAAAAACACGTAACTTAACAACCTAAATCATTTTTACTACACTTGTGGAGAATATGTGTTAAAAGATTAGAGAAAAAATATTTGTGAGTTCCTTAAAAATACCTATTCACGTTATTATGGCATGTTCCTGGATAAAAAGGACAAGGCCTGGGTTCCTGATGATGTTTACAAATCGTGTTTTGAATATTTAAGAGCAAAAATAGGGCGATTAAATTTGGAATATCGAGCATTTGGCGAAAACTAAAAACCATCTCGATGATTGTTATTTTTGTACTGTCGATATAAATGGTATAAACATTAAAAATTAAGTTAAATGGCAGTATCCAAGTATTACGTCTGTCCAGCATCCAGTACAACATTCAGTTTACGTCTCAATTCCGTCAGTTTCGGTTGCTGAAAATATATGTGAACCCTTAGTACGAGACAATGAAGGACCAAGTTCATCCGAAAATGATACTGACTTTCAAGATATATCAGAAGAACCAAAATACTTTTCGCAGAATGAGTCAGATTATCTTGTAAGAGATTTGCAACTTTCCAAACAATCCTCCGAATTGTTGGCATCAGGACTGAAAGAAAAAAAATTGCTTTCTCTAGGCACTACAATTCTTTTTATCGGGAAAGAGAAAAAGAATTACAGTTATTTTTCTGAAGAAGAAAATGTTTCTTTTTGTACGGATATTAAAAATGTATGGATAAAGATGAGTTTGAAACAATATGAACCACGTGAATAGCATTTATTCGTCGACAGCCCAAAACGTAGTCTGAAATGTATTTTGTTACATATCGGAAATAAATACGCTGCGAAACATGTTTCTCACAATACGAAGTTATAGGAAGAAGATTGTAACATCTATTTAGTCTTGACTAAAATAAAGTATAATGGCCACAAGTGACACATTCGTGTTCATTTAAAAATGGGCCACATTCTTCTCGGTCAACGAAGCGATTACACTAAGTTTTCCCGTTATATATGTCGCTGGGACAGTAGATCTAAACAAGAACATCGGGTAAGAAAATATTGGCCCTTAAAAGAAAATATGACATTCGGTAAGCAAAATGTAGTCCACGATTCATTAGTAGCTCGTGACAGAATTATCATGCGTCCGTTACACATAAAGCTAGGCATCAGGAAAAAAATTGTTAAATCACTTGATAAGACGGAAATTGCTTTTCTTACATTTGCCAAAAATTTCCTCATCTTATCGTGGAAAATATTAAAGCAGGTACTTTTGATGGTCCCCAAATTGAAATTATTAAAATTTGCGATATATATTAAATTTAGAGATTCTATGAGCTTGAATTAAAGTCTTGAATAGCTTTTGTCTCAGTGATGCAAAACTTTTTTTGGAAATCAAAAATCTTAAAATAATATTGAACCAGTAGAAGATCTACACTTACAGTTAAAATATGGGATGCAACATGAGTATAAAACTTTACTTCTTCCAAAGTTATCTAGACAGAATTCCGGAAAATCTAGAAGATATGAGCGAAGAGCAGGGATAACGCATGCATCAGGATTTACGCTTCGTGTGAGTTTATCAGGGTTATTGGGGTTTCTGGGATACAGATATGACGTCTGACTACTGCTGGTCCCTAATGCGCCATTTTTCTAAGTCTACACATTAGATATTAGAGAAAAGCTTTAAAGCGAAGCTTTTTTAAACTCAATAATTAATTTTATTTTTAATAGTTTTTTTTTCATAGTAAGTACATGTTTTTGCTTTTCTAAACATAAATATATGTAATTCAAAAACTAGAGCTGCTAAAAAGTCTACTTGTACATTTGAAATTAGCATATTATTAGTAGTCAGCAACTGCGAAAATATTTCTGGCAACATATATTTTGTAAACTTGATGAGCAAACTGGTCATCCAAATTATCTAACCATAATCTTAAGTTAAACACCTTGTTCATACAAACGTCATATTATGAATTTGAGTTCCTATAACATTTAAATGTACATTACTGGTAAAATAATGGAAATTATGGCTTTGTTTATAGTGTTTGTCAATTAATTATTTTGAATGTTTTATTGAGAAATCTAAATAAATCTTTCGAAACAATTAGCGAGGAAGGGTTGTATATTCGATTCAAAAAGAGTTAAATAAGCCTATTAAAAACGATAATTTTTCATCAGAATATGAAAATATACTTAAGTATATCAGAGTTACAAAATTTAAACGATGCAGTTTGCTATAGCAGCATGCTTTAATGTCTTCTTAAACATATTATTCTCGTTACTTCACGGTAGTATTTGGCAAAATAGAAAAAGTTCCAGGAAAATTGTTTTGAGGTGTTTCTCATACCAAAACTAAAGTGGATAACACAGCAATAGGACGTGGAATGTGGAACCGTTCTTAGCGCTATTAATGCTTTTGTGAGTCCAACAATGAAATTTTACTGCGACGTCATAAAATATAGGCCTACTTGTCAGGAGAAAGTAAGTGTAACGCGGTTATACAGTATATATTTATTTTAAATTATTTTACTGTTTACTACCAACTAAATAATGTCATTGTTTACTGGACAAAAAGTCAACCACAGGAATGAAGTTAAAATAAAAAAAAATGAATTAGTTACAACATATAGATATGAAGGGTTCTGCATTCGATAGGTAGTGGTTAGCGCGTTGCGAAAGCGGATTTTCAACTCTCCCTCGTACGGGTGGGTGTTTGCGTCTTTCGAAACGATTTATTCTGCTTATTAAAACGATATGCAAGGTTAACCAAACTTTTTTCCGTCTTACACCTCTTTTTAGGTTAAAGTTTGTATTTTTATTTTCGTTTGGCTTATGTAGTTGACAAGGATCTCCTCAAAACCACGTTATTGTTTATACTGTAAGACTTCAATCTCGAGACTAATTATATACAGGGACAATCACATCTAAGCACACTACCATATCGAGGTAATCACTACAAAATCAATATTAACGGCAAATAAACGCAGAGTTAAATGTAAAAATTGACACTAGTTACATTGAATATATTCATCGTTAATTTTGTAGAAATTCATTATTTGCAATTAAATGAAACTACGTGATGTAATGTTATTTCTACTTTCTTTAAGTTCTTTACCACTACCTAGGTTTCGTTGTGTTATAACATCTTCAGGTGGGCTATTAGCAAAGTATAGTATATTCTTTGCTAATTTCCTACCTGAAGAAGCTGTAATACAACAAAACCTAGGTCGTGGTAAAGTACTTAAGGAAAGTAGAAATTTTTTTGTTAAATTTAAGGAAAGTAGAAATAATACTACATCACGTAGTTTCATTAAATTGTGACTAGCTACATTTGTAAAAAATTAATCATATAATATAATTAATCATAATCTTATTATCAAAATCTTATTACATTAACATTTAAAGAGAACGAAGTTTACATTTTGAAATAAAATTGGTTTTTATTGACACTAATAGACAAAATGCTGATAAAATTTTATGGGGTAATTCTGTGGCATTTTCCCGATATGTCACACTATTACTACATATTATCATGACATTTAGTAACATTAATGTTGAAATTTGAACTACAAACCTCAGATGACACCAATCAATAATTTTTCAACTACTATTCTTAAATATTATTTTTGTTAAATATAAAAAAGAACTTTCACACCAAGCATTTGCAGCACACATTTCTTTTAATAATTCTGTATTAAAATAAAAGTTTTTTTAGCGCTAAGTGTTATGAAACAAAGTAGTCTTTTTAATACGTAGAAAACTGATAAATAGTGAAAAATATTTCATATATATATATATATATATATACATATATGTGTATGTATATATATATATATATATACATATATGTGTATGTATATATATATATATATATATATATATATATTGGTTTCTCCTGATGCTTTTAGTTCCTTTAAAAGCTTCAATGTACATAACTGATAGAAAAGTGGGTATATTACTACAAAAACAACCAAAAAAGCATTAGCAGATATGTACAGTGTATTAATGAAGACTGAAACCAATTGTGTAAATTAAAATAGCGATAAAATCAACAAACATACACAACCTATTTAAATATTTTTGACGATATTTGTCTAATACATTACAATAATATGCATATGTACATACTAACTTTTGTTCAACGCTTCGTCCGTTTAGATTTTGTACATATTCAGCGCAGTTTTTCGCCAATAATAACATATTTACTCAAAAGTATTTTTGAGCCTTTATAAAGTGACCGATATAAAGTTACCTTAAAGTTTAGTTTAGACTTTGAGCCATGTCCCTATAAAATTCTCAAAAATTTCTATTCATTAGTTCTAAAACCAGCGCGCTCACTTCTTACTGCATGAATGCGAGTAATTGAATTTCATGTCCCCTAATGAAACAAAGAATACCCTAGATTTTTATGCCAAACTCATCTTTTTTCTCTAACACAATTTTTTTCAATGCTTTGCGCATTTTATTATCTAAAAAAATATATATAATATTCCCCATGTGGAACAGTGTCATGACAGATACTAACGAAGCTTCGAAAGTATAAAACTAAAAAAAAGTCATTAAAACTCATCCAGTGATTTTTACGTGATGCGCGCACAGATACAGCCTCTTCCCAATGTTATAATTTGTATAAATTGACATAGCATGGAAGAGGGTACAAAAAATATGATAAAACAAGGAGATTAAATGTAATTATTAAACCTTTTTAAGAGAAAGTCTTATATGGTTGCCAAGATCTACAGTTTAGCAGCGTATATTGTAAAAAACTTTCATAGAAGATAATTTCTTAATAATAAAGGGCCATTAAGAATATAACCCGAGGCTGTGAGCAGTTTAAGTAAATTTAGACTTTAAATAACATACTGCTGGATTTATTTAACAGATTAAACAAAAATATGAAAATTTCCTCAGTGACAGATTTGAGCGAAAACCTAAACTCAAAAACATGATCATCCTTTCTGAAACCGAAGCCCAAGCGAATACCAAAATGTTGAACAAAAATTAACTCGTTTAAGCGATCTTAAAAGAAATAAAGATAGAACAAATCTCAATAGCCAAGCTAAAGAAGTAGAAGTATTTTAATTTTAATTGATAGAAAGTTTTGAAATCACTTTATACTGTATATCCGGTTGCAAAATCGCCGACTGACGTCATTTACCTCAAGTAAGCAATTAAGATTTTGCTAGAAAAGGAGGCACAGTATCTATTAGTGACAGCTATGATAAATCCAACAAGCAAATCTTGGAAATACATCACCGAATAACAAGTTGACGTCATATTATTTTTACATATTCTTCTGTTTTTCTTTACAAATTGAGGATTTGTAATAATTCTATAATTATTTTTAATTTAATTTAATTTTAAATTTTTATCACATATAAGTGGAACTACTTTACGCTCAAGTTGAGTTGATTTGTAACTACAAAAACTACTTAGTACTATTTCCCTACGGGATTGGTGAAAACGTGGTCCAGAGATACGACCTCAAATAAATAACGCATATCCTGCTGAATCTAACAGAAGCGCTCGCGTAATAGCTTAAGCTATTTGAAGTTACTATCATGAGTAAATAAGTGTAAGTAAAAATCTACTTGTATTTGATATTCTCTTTATTTATTTTTTACTATTATCTAGATAGATTCCTTACTAGATAGATTCTTAAATACATTTTCACAATTACGTCTTCTTCAGTATCAAGCTCGGTCTGCAAACTCGTTATGGTATATTTATTTTATTTATACATAGCTTTTTTAAAAAAAGATATATGGTGACTTTACTAGAGAATTTTCAGCCAACTATAATAAGGGAATGTAGTAGTTTGGAGACGGAATATTATATATTGTATTCTTATTACTATCTGTATAAACTAGCAAAAAAGTTCACAGGTAAGGAAAATGTAATTTCTGTCACAAAACCTTTTCTAATACATAATATATGAAGGTCTCATTTTCATCACGTTAGGATCGTTTGTATTTTCGTCAGAATTATGAAAGTAATGCGTTAGCATCCATGAGAGGGGTGAGTGAATGAAAACAAAGAAAGAAAGGTATTTTCAAAGAAAATCTTAGTGGATATCACATAGAACCCTATATATATATATATACATACATACATAGATATATATATATATATATATATATATACATATATATACATATATATGTATGTAACTTACGAACGTGTGTACCCTTTGAAAAGCTTATAAAAGCTTAAGTGAATATCAGATGGAGGTGTTTCGGGAGGTAAAGGCAAAAATTTAGTCAGCGTTATTTTATGACAGTCGTGTCATTTTATGACAGTTTTGTCGAGTGTGGTGAATCAACGTTTAAAAAAATTTGTTCATTTATTTTTTTTAATCAAAAACCAAATTTATCTTCAATTCATATTTAAAACGTTACTTAATACCATTTTGTTTAAGAATTCTGACTGACTCCGTATTACTCGTTTAATCCGCTTTTAGAGTATTAAGTGATGAAAGCAACCCATAATATTTAAAACTGTTCATATTTCGCCTTCACTAAGATGTATATTTTCTTCAATACTTTTACAGATGTCGCGAGAATAAATAATACAAAAAGCAAAAAACAGACTTCTTTTTTCTCATTGTATTGGCCACTTGTTTATCAATTTTGTTTGTTTGTTACGAGTACTTTGCTAGATACATTCAAAATTTTGACCACATAAAGCTAATAAAACCCTACACCAGGAGCCTGACGAACATATAAAAACTTAATAAATAAAGTAACAAATAAAACGTGTTAAATATATAAAAAGTGTTAAAATTATCCGTAACATTTAATTCCAAAAGCAATGTTATTTTCTGTTTATTAAATATTAAGAAATAGCTCGATAAAATACTCAGACATATAAATTGAAGGGAAAGTTAACAAGAAGCCACTGCAATTTCAATTTATTATTTTTATTTTATTTTCAAAGTCACAAATATTATCTACAAAATAGATTTTTAGTTATTTATTTTAAAAAATGCAATAAGCGATCTAATCCTCCGATAAAGAAAAAATATTATAAAAAAAAACGGAAAATATCTAATTTTTCGTAAATAGAAATAGACCTTTACCGATTTTGTTATGAATTCTTGACAAATCGCTTCATAATTTAATTTCCTTTTTTCATATGCCGAAGAGGCAAGAACTGTCTTGGTAAAGCTAAAAGCCGAAGAGGCAAGAACTGTCTTGGTAAAGCTAAAAGCCGAAGAGGCAAGAACTGTCTTGGTAAAGCTAAAAGCCGAAGAGGCAAGAACTGTCTTGGTAAAGCTAAAAGCCGAAGAGGCAAGAACTGTCTTGGTAAAGCTAAAAGCCGAAGAGGCAAGAACTGTCTTGGTAAAGCTAAAAGCCGAAGAGGCAAGAACTGTCTTGGTAAAGCTAAAAGCCGAAGAGGCAAGAACTGTCTTGGTAAAGCTAAAAGCGCACGTTCCTTACTTAGATTTTGCGTTCCCCGCATCTTTCATTAGGGTTTTACCTACTAACCCTAAGAATTTCACTAAAGTGCTGGTTCTTTGTACGCGACTGCCATCTGACCATCGCAACCCATAGGGAAAACCTGATTCTTCTTAGACAAGATTTCTTATTACGATTGTTATCTAACGGCAACAACCTAACCCGACTACTTAACGTGTAAGGAAACACGGAAAAGCCCATATGGGTGCTTGCGTTATTAACCACATTGATCTGGTGAAATCAACGAGTACAACTCAGCTATGAGCCCCTGTAATAGGTATAAGCGTGTGGAAAAACATTTAGAAAATACATTTCATACTTAAATAAATATAAATACTAAATAGTGTAAAAAATTAATTACAATAGTATTGTTCAATATAAAGCGTAATAATATTATTCACTTCATTGATAATAGCAAAAATATCAAAGAAAGCTTTTGAGTTTCTATATCCTTTTTAGCTACCCCATTCCAGTACTCACGAAAGTGTACAGTAATAACGAAATTTACTACTGCTGTTACCTACAGCTTTATACACTATTTGTAGATAAAATCTTAATCATCCTCCAATACTATATTGGTTAGTAATAATATTATTCACTTCTTGTATTGAATATATTTAGCGTTAATTTTGTAGAAGTAATCTTTGCAGAAAGATTATTTTTGTAAAACGAATCTTCGCTAATAGCCCACCTGAAGATGTTGTAATACAACGAAACCTAGGTCGTGGTAAAGAAATTAAAGCAAGTAGAAATAATACTACATCACGTAGTTAAATTTAATTGTGGATTATTCACTTCATTGATAATAGCAAAAATATTAAAGAAAGATCTTTCGAGTCTCTATATCGTTTTAGCTACCCCATTCCAGTACTCACGAAAGTGTACAGTAATAACGAAATTTACTACTGCTGTTACCTACGGCTTTATTCACTATTTGTAGATAAAATCTTAATCATCCTCCAATACTATATTGGTTATAGCTTATTTTAAAGTTTATTATCCAACTTATCTTTTTACTAGTCTATGCTGCCGTGTCTATGCTGCCGCCTTTGTGTCAATAGCTTAGGTGTTACTTACAGTGAAGCGCTGGATAAGTGTAAATCGTTATTGTAAATACAGACATCCAAGGTAGATAGACCCTTAACGATGTGTCTCGTTGAAATATTACCAGCAGTATCGGTCGTAAAATGCCGTATATTATTGTGTGTTCTAAGTCTATCAGACATGAGGCAGAATCTTATATACAGGATAATTCCGATATTATAACATATTAAAAAGTTGATGGACAAATAATTTCATTTAATAACTTCAACAACTATTTTTTTCTTTTATCAATAATATAGACTATAGTTATTAAAAAAATTGACTAAATTCATAAAAGTATATAGTTGTTGAGGGGTGAATATTTCTAAACATTAACAAGTCGTATTACATTGTACTCGTTATCAAGTTTTATCTCCCTTCTTATAAATTTTAAATGTAACCACCACCTACAAGTACCTGCGAAATCAAGGCGACTTGAGAATTTCTCCCAAACTCGTAAGCAAAATCGAATTATCATATTATAATCGAATTATCATGTATCAAATAAGAACTGCGATTAATACTGCGAATGGTGATTACGCGCGTAATCACCATTCGCAGTATTAATCGCTGTTCTTATTTGATACATGATAATTCGATTATAATATGATAATTCGATTAAATATGTTGGTAGAGGTACGTTATATGATAATACGATTTAATATCGATATATGATAATTGGATTAAATATGTAAGTAGAGGTACGATAAAGACATTATCTTTTATATAATCCCACAGGAAAAAAAAACAATGATGCAATTTCTGGGTTTCTACCGTGATAACATATTTGACCTTCAAATGATCTGTTTTCCTGAATATACTAGATTAAATAATTACATCGACTTTCAAGGTAAATTATAGAAATCAGTAGCTTTAAATTAACAGTCTACTTTAATGATATCTGCTATTCGATTGAAATCATTAGAAATAGGTTTTCCACATGCAAATAATAATAGAATTATTGGAATACCGTTTCCTCTTGTACGCTAATATGATGTTATAGATAAACTTTTTTAATATAACATTTTGGAAGAATCTATATTTCGAACAAGATACTTGAAATAAAACGTTATGAGTTTTAAATGTTTGATGTTTCAGATTAGACATGGAAATTACGGTTCTTTGATGTGCGTAAAAACACGGGCCTCATTAACGAAACGGGTATCGAAAATGTACGAGAGTTTTAAAAAAATAATTAAGACTAATTTGATATAATTACTCGTATAGAATATATATTATATTAATTAGACGATGGAGTTAAAATGGATTTAAGGAGACGGCCTGTTAGGACCACTTAATTACGTAAAATTTAGTTCTGTTTAAGAACGGAAGTTTCTTTAGCTTGAAAAGAAAAGCCGCGCCCGCTAAAGCAGTTATTTTTTTCCTTTTATTTATTTACAGGAAACAGTTTGAATCGGTTTGTTTTCTTTAGGCGAGGGAAACGCGAAAGTCTTATAATCTGAAATTATTATAATTATTATAGGTGTAAGCAAAGAGAGCGAAGTCCTGAGCTGCCTTCCGCCTAATCCATTTCAGAAACATTCAATAAATCTGGAAAACTCGTACATCGTTAATTTTGTAGAAATTCTTTATTTGCTAATAGCCCACCTGAAAATGTAATACAATGAAACCTAGGTCGTAAACCTACATCACGTAGTTTCCTTTAATTGTTAAAATATTAATTTACCTAAATTTATATGAACAAAAAGAAAAAAACTAAGTTTGAAAATCACGTTATACAATAACGACCGATTCGGTTTTCGTGAACTCGACAACACAGAACGCTTTTTGTTGAAGTGTCACTATCGTGAATATAAAGAAACAACTGACAGTTCACAGCTAACGATGCACCCTAGAGCTTTCTATCGGCAACCATTAGAACTTAGAAAACTTTACTTATTACAACCGTAAAGAGTTGATTCATTCTTTCTTAAATAACAAAGAATCTTTCTTCCGTCTTATTTTATCCAACGTGACCATAATGAACAAAAGATAAAGAAAGAAAATTTGTGAGACGGGAAATAACACATGTAATATTCATTATATAGCAATTTGAAAATATTTTTCGGTACTAACCATCAATAAAACATACCTTTACTACTACAGTAGTACTTCGTCTAGATAAAAAAATATAATTAAATACTTCTGTTTCGAAAACTTTTTCGTTTTTTGATAGATATCAAAATTACGGTTCCTCGGTGTGTTTACTCTCAACTGGGCATTTAACTTACGTACAAAGTTCCCTTTAGCAAATTTTAGGGTTTTTCTCTAAAAATTCGTTGTTGGAAAGCAGAGCCTCAGAGATAACAGCAATCTCTTAATCTCGGAGGAGAAATCGGACGGTATTAACGGTATCTGTTATGTGGACAGTAAACAACTCATTTCCCATTACGGAGTTAAGTCATTCAGAGATCGTTGCAAAATCCTGAATGTTTTTCCAAAGTGTGATATCTCATATTTATCTTCGTGATATGAACTATATGTGTACAAAAATTCGTTTCAGAAAACTGATTTTTACAGTGAAAATTTTATAAGTTAGCTTAGTTTGTGGAATTTTCAAAAGTTCCCTAAATTTTCAACAATAAAACGTTACGGAAATCCTAATTGTTACCGAAATACTAACCTTCAGGAAATATACAAAGTTTTACTAAATTTTATTCAGTAGTTTCTGGACGGTAGTCGAAAATATTTTACAATGCAAAGATAACCAGCTCCCTCTTTATTTTTGTCCCTATTCGTAATTGTGCCACATTTCGTGTTTATAAAATATATGTATATTTCTTAAGACAACTTCAGATCCCATTTTGTCCTTTTTGAAGTTGAATTTTCAAAATTCCTTTGTTAGCTTTTATCTACGTGACTTGAATAATCAATGCGCAACATTTCAAAATTCCAGACCCAACCATTTGAACCGTGCGTTTTATTCACGTAGTGAAAATTGTATTTACACTATCTAAATACAATGCAAGCATAAAATAAAGAACTTATTTATCAAAATTCTTTTATTAATTAATGCAAGTTAACCGAAATGTTTCGCATTAAAGTAGTTAATAAATGCCGTTTAAATGAGCTGTAGCCGTTGAGGCATAAAAAAATATATGTTTCCTCGAAAGCTAATTCTATTTGATTCGGGACTGGCGATTAGAGAGATCGTAAACGTAAGAATGTTAAATAATATTTAAGTACAGAAAAAGTTGAAACTTCTGTCAAAACTGTGTAATTAAAATACCAGTAGATTTTTAATTGCTTCAATATCAAACGGCAGAGCAGATAATCTAACCTGGTTTGTTAACAACAACTTTGCCCCAATAGTCCTACTTCTCGTCTTTACACACACTTAAGGAACATATATATTCTGCTCTCTGTTGGTGAAGCTAGACCCGAATCGTCTAGTGGGAGAACTTCATAATAAACAGTCCCATTGATCACCACCTCCTCTGTGCAGTCGTATGTCTTTCGAATGAAAATTGTACATACACTTTCTCATCTCACATTTTTACAAGCGCATCCAAGTTATATACCCGCAGAGTGCTAGCTAATATATGTAGCCGCAAGACGATAGAAGCCAAATCACCTAAAAGCTTGCAAAGCTGTTGACCAATCCCAGGAAAATGAGAATCCACTGTTCTACCATCAATCATTGAACTCTACATTATCAAATGGTACAAATAACATTTGTGAATAAAAAAAGTATTTTTTTTAAATACGTTAATTTTTTTTCTATGTACGAAAGCGGGAACGAAAATAAATTCTACTCATTTATGCGTCGAACCATAGATTTGACGAAAAATTTTTGGCACTTCTCTTTTCTCCAATTCTGTTTCTACTTTATTATTTATTTTCATTTTCAACTTACTCTCGATAATTTATAAACTTGTGCAATTTGGCTGACAGTCGATAACGAATAGTATAATCAAAACAAAAAAAAATAAAAAACATAATTGCAGAAAAAACGAGATAACGGAGTAATATTTATATCTTTCAAAACTTTTAAATATAAAATAAAATGCAGGATGGAAATAAGTGTGTTAAAAACAGACAGCAAAGCTGGAAAAAACGACAGCTACTAGCTTTTATACACTTAGGAAGTAATGAGTAATTAAAGATAAAAGGGTAATAAGTGAAATACCCAGCACTAATAATAAAAGACGGTATTCTCAAGAGTATTACCAAATAAAAAATATGAGTAATGACTCGCGATGGTGAAAGAACGAGGTGTGCCAGGATGAGCCAATGTGGCATTCAACGTCTTTATCTACTGCCCCGTAACGGGTGAAGAAGTCAATTTATGTACATATAATAAAATTGAAATAACACTGCGTCTTTATGCAATTTTTTCAAAGGTTCCGTAGCAATGAGGAACCCTTGTAAGACCATTAGGTCCGACCATTTTTCTGTATGCCAGAGATTTACTTCGGAATCTTTTGGGATTTAGTGAACTCAAAGACAGGTATAAGTTGAAATTAGGAACACAGTTTTGGAATTACGTCTTTCGATTGATAGTTTTGATCTGTTTACTTGTTTGGATTCTCAATACCTGGCGACAATTTAACAAATTTTGTCGCGTCTTTTATTGTATAAAGATTAGTATCTTTTCTAACATATACTGTATGAACATTCACCCTGCGATATCAAGAAGTTGATGTTCAGACAAAGACTTCCCAAAGTTAACAAAAGCTTAAACAAATAGTAATAGCAAAGTAATAACATACTTGCAATATACAAAATTATAAATTCTTTTAACATATAATTAGTTCACATTCCGCTATCAAATACACTAGCCAAAGCCCATAGCCATATTTTTGGTCCCTACCTTCGACTAGCCGCATCAAGCGCCTCTTGATTTAATTGGAAACACTTTACGTCAAAGGCTGTAAACAAGACAAAATGAAGCTTGACAAAACAATTTGTGATATACTTTCGATAAAACACATATTCGACATTTCTCTAAATAACAGTTGAGTATATATAATGGAGTGCATATCCTCCCATTGTTTTTTAATCTTTTAAGTAATCCACATAGTTCCTTTTATGACGCTTCCATGTTCACAGCATCTTCTTCTCACGGCTTGGATCCACGTTCAGAAAAGATACGATCCTTGTACCCAAAAACAGCACCTCTTTTTACGAGTACTCGTTTACTGCCTTCGCCGGTAAGTGATGTTATAATCTTGATCCCGTTGTCAGTAATTCGTCATCAATTCATGTTTTCTAAAGTCGTCTGAAAAATTGATACCTCTCCTAATCCCTTTTACACGCTCTCTGTTTACCTCACTTACCTTTTTCTATTCTTTCTATGCATGATCCTTTCCTTCTTTCCCCTCACATATCAAATTAAGCGTTTTATTATGATTTTCATTGTTATAAAACTTTTTATAATTTTTTTTATATTTTATACTAGCCTTAACTGTGGCTTTACTAGCGTTAAAAAGCTAAAATATAGTGGAATGATTGAAAAATAATATATTCTATATTCATCTATTTATTCTATATTCTATATTCATCTAGAATAAATATTCGATATGTATTCTATATTCAAAATTTAATATTCTATATTCATACAAGTATCGAACATTTTACCGAAATCGACTGAGTAGTTGTGCTGTCAAAACGAGATAAATAAGCAAACCAAACAAATTCACTTTCATATTAATAGTATTATTGACTTATAATTATATCCACAATCTGTTACAGTCCACAACTCCACTGATTATGAAAAGTTACCGCTCTTTGGTTGACTAAAATAGATTCCTCTAGTGTTAAAACTGCCAAATGTATATTTTAATGTGCACGTATAAGTTATCAAATAAATATATTGAAATATCTTAACACGTTTTCGTAACTCAAAATGTTTACTAACTAATAAAAATTATTATAGTGTATGAATCAAAAGTGTATTACTCTTAATATCATGAAACAGAACACTTATTAACGTCTGCGTCTTACAAAACAATCACATTGTTCCAGGTCTACACAATTAGATGATGATAAAACAACCTTTATGTCTGTAGTAACTAATTCCCACGTCTGTTTCAACTCGTACACTTACTTCAATATATCATAACCAGGTTAGTTATATCATATACCGAGGTTGTTAAATTCACATAGAAAGCGGTCTTTATGGATTACTGAATAGAAAATTAGACCATTTTCTGCAAATTTACGAAAAATATCTTGGCTGACGGATTCAGCGGTGCAGAGTTAAAACTACCGAAAACATTAAATTTGACAATATTTTATTTTTGCAACTTATAAATTTTTCGAAATTCATTTCCTAACAATTAAAGTTAACAATTAAATGAAACTACGTGATGTAGTATTATTTCTACTTTCTTTAAGTTCTTTACCACGACCCAGGTTTCGTTGTATTACAACATCTTCAGGTGGGCTATTAGCAAAGATCTTTGCTAATAGATGAAGATGTTCTAATACAACGATACCTGAGTTGTAGTAAAGAATTTAAAGAAAGTAGAAATAATACTACATGGCATAGTTTCATTTTATTGTGAATAATGAATTTCTACAAAATTAACGCCAAATATATTCAATAATTAAAGTTGAAACTAGTATTTCAAAAAAATTATGTAAATGCATATTTACCTGAAATATTTCATGAAGAATCGAGTAAGTAAATAATCAAACACGTTTTACTGGTTTTCTTCTTAAGGGTTGAATTTCAACAAAATCAACCCTTAAGAAAATGACGAGTGTATCAAAGTTCAACTGATACATAAAGGTGGTGCCAAAAACTATAAAGCTGGAAACATGAATTTATGAGGCAAAGACTTACTAAGAAAGGTTTTTTCTAAATTAAACCTATAAAAGGGTGAGAAACGATGTGCAAATTTGTGTTAAAAATAATATAACGTGCCAATGCCAACCTAAAACACAGCCTAAAGTATTTAACTACTACACAAATTATTATTGCGCGAAGTCGCGAGCAGTCGCTAATAACCAATAAAATTGTCTTGTATCTCATTCAGTTCTTGAGAAACAATATTTAATCGTTAAGAGGACGTTAAATTTCAAGAAGTGCACGCACGCCGGGCGCCGCGCGACATAGCTATAGGACGCGACGTGACTATTTACTAATTAACCCTTTAAAATATATTATAAATAAATTATCGTTGTACTGTCGGTTAAATGTTCATATTATGTTTTTTGATTCATGAATGTTCTATTTATTATAATGAAAAGTTTAAATGTAATTATGATTAAGAAAATGTTGCAAATTAAAAAAAATTAATCGCGTGTAACTTAGTACACGTGACAGAAGTGAAACTTTTTTACGATCTAAACTTCGATATGTAATAATACAATAGATAACGAGTAAAACGGCAGAGAGAAAGAGAAAAATATTCTAAAAGACTTGATCAGAAATTTTTGAAACCATACAAAATTTTTTTTAAATAATTCACTTAATCAAACTATTGAAAAATGAGCTTTATATATATATATATATATATATATATACACATATATATATATATACATATATATATTTATATATATTTATATATATATACATATATATATATATATATATATATATAAATAAATATTTTTCACTATTTATCAGTTTTCTACGTATTAAAAGGAGTACTTTGTTTCATAACACATAGCGCTATTTACCACTTTAAGTAAGTCATAAAAAACATATACCAATCAGATAAAGATAAATAAATCGACAAAATGTTGACAGTTTAATTTTAACACACATAACGTACAAAACAGCGAATGGCATTAGCGAGCGCTATTTTTCTTTATTTACGCGCAAAATTTTGACAGTTTACATTTGACACATATAACGTACGAAACAGCTGATAGCATTAGTGCGCCCCATTTTTGTTTGTTTTCGTGTAAAATGTTGACAGTTCGCTTCTGACACACAAAATACAAAACCGCTGATAGCAGCAGTGAGGACCATTTTTGTTTGTCATCTCTCTCGGTTGTTAGCTAAATACCTATTATCTGTCTTTCTTGCGATAAATTCGTTACATGCAGACGTTGCAACAACTTCAAAACGTTGCATGAAGGACTTTGCAATCTTCACATTTTACTCTCATCGCGCTTAGAGTAGTTTCACTACAAAAATATATAAACCGTTTCTCCGTAAAGAAGGTTTGAATTAAAAAATGATGTAGCTTATTTCCGGTTTCTATTTTATAGAGAAAAATTAATAAAAGTGCCATCCTGTATAAAATACTTTAGACCTCAAGTTATTCTTGCTTGCATACGGGAAGTTATTATTTCTGCCAAGAAATAGAGATAGATATTAAAAGCTTTAAAGCAAAAAAAATAAAATTACACTTTCATCAATTAATACAAAAGGAATAAAGACATAAAACCGAATTAGTAATAATTTAAAATGCAGTATTAAAACGGTCTGCTCTGGAAATTAATATTGAATCGATACTTGATCAATATTTGATTCGCTATGGAGTTAATATAATATTTCAAATACACATACGATCGTTAAACCGATCTTATACACGCATCAGCTAGGATTAATACGAAGAATTTAAAGTTTTATTAAATTTGGGATTACCGTTATTTGTGAATGTCTATGTTATTAACGACCGTTATTTTATAGAAATATGAGGTATTTTTTATTGACTTGGGTTATTAAATATTTTTTTCAGGAGATTTAGAAAAAATAAGTAATTTCAATTTATCGCCAGGCACTACTTTTTAATAATTGACTATTCATTAACCGTTGCTCTACTATCGTTATTAATACAACACCAGCAATTTAAAAAAAAATTACAATACCAGCAAAATTTAAAAAAAATTAAACACGCAGATACAAAACATTCAATGAAATGTAATCCCTGCACAATCCCTCAGCACGTTTTTGTCCGTGCCACTAAAAACAGCGAGGGTTGCTGTAATAACTGATTATGTATTTATTTCTTAAATATTTTTTTCCGAATGTATTAAAAATCCTTTAAAGCTTTTCAAGTGTTATATAAAAATACATTCAGAAAAATGTAACAAATCACAGCTAAGCTATTGTTAATTAAAGGAAAATGTTACTTTAAATATTTTCACTGAATTACGTTCTGAAATAAACATAATCCTATGTCAATAAACAAAATATGAAAAATTAGTTTGAAAAAACCAAAATTCCGAAAAAGCAGACTTTGCTTATAGATTTTATATTTTTCAATTGACAATAAAAAAAACATTTTAATTATACATCCCAAAAAACCTTTCTTTTTTTAACTTAAATGGGAAATAACACAAATAAACAAACTGTCTCTATAATTATAATTAATATCCTGCTAATAGGGATGCTCGAAATTCATCGACGTTCACCTATCATCGATTTTGAATACTTAAATATTGATAATAAAATACCTGAAAAAACGACCGATAACATTAATGTACAACGTTATTCGAGTAATGGAATAAATCATTTACGAACATTAACATTTGAAAGACAATCATTTACTAACATGAACTTTAATATTAACATCATATGTGGGTGTGAAACATTTAATAAATTATTGAAATCAAAGTAATTATATTTGTTTAATCGTGCTTTCTCTATTTAACTACAGCCAAGCCAAATGTTTTCCTTATTAACTGTTTTCATCCTATATTCAAAAAAAGCAACGGTCTTGATGAGTATTGATATTTTGGATTCGATAATAATCAGTTGTCAATGCTTAACTAGCTAGCGATGTTAAAATTGATACCACCAAAATCCTCGGTTCTTTTCAGCAAGAACTGAAACCGAATAAACTGTCAAATTAATATTTGCAGTTATATTGAGTTTAGTAAAAACCTGGTATTTCATGAGGCAATAAAAATGTTACTCTTTATATAGTTATATCTAAGGCAACGGTCGCAAATTGCACCTATAGCAGTCACAAAAAGAATGCAGTGCATACGTATTATGCCACAATCAATAGCTATGCTATGTATATTAAAAAATCCAGCTAAGTGATATATATATATATATATATATATATATATATATATATTTAACATCTCCGTATATACAAGTAGAACTACATTACAATGAACAAATTAAAGCAGAAAAAATTTCCATCGCCCATTCCTTTCTTTCTTATGTGTTTCAAACCAATATTTTGAGCAAAAGTTATAGAGCTACACGAACCAAATTGAACAGTGTATTTTTGTTCCAAGTTTAATAATTTTAGGAAATTTAAACCAACATCATTGAGAAATAAAGAAACAGATTTGACTCATAAAATCAATCGAAATATAGTCTCATAGCAAAGGAACGTCAAATCTTATCTAGGGTTGCCATTCGTCCTGTTTTCCCCGGACAATGTACTGTTTTTACGAGCTCCTAGCACCGTTCGGAGTGATCTTTTAAATTTGTCCGAAATTTTAAATGAAGAAATTTTCCATTATTCACACGTTAATTAATTCGTAGAATCAGAAATAAACAAAAATCAAAAACCGTATGTTAAATTTTTATAACTAAATGTAAGTTATAGCGATTTGCCATTAATTTTAAAGCTCGTTGGAGTTATAAAAGTAGATATTTTAAAACTTTATATAGTGAGAATTATAATAATATGGTAAGGAACGTGTCTAACCATAATTTATTTTCACTGTTAATTTCATTTTTACATTAAAAATATAGACTGTCATTGATTTTTAACGCAATTGATGAGACATTATAGTTGTTTTATATATAATCATAGGTTTTATAATTACATAATCATTATTTTTTGTTTTCTTTTAGTATGATAAATAAGATTTGGTTAAGACAAAATAATTTTGATTATTTACTTTAAAATATATACGTCTGAATTTACGAATGAAAAGTTAAGGGTCTTTAGCTCACCACCATTGTATCCTTCTATTTTCCTTACAGGTAATATGGTTACCCTAGTCATATCCCACATTATTTTTATGTACATGAAATGAGCCATTCCCCACATGAGCAACGTTGAAGTCCCACAGATATTTTAATTTGGTTTACTATTTTGTTTCTATTAGAATGAGTTCAGACCAAATTAATCAGGGAAAAAAATATTTACTTAATGGTATCAATTTTAATTTATTATTTTTTACCATATTAATAAAATCGGCAAAGTATATACTAGGACTCGTACAAAATAGGAGTACTAAATTATATGAAAGATACTAAGTTACCCACATCATTAGATACTAAGTTACCGACATCACTTGAAATATTTGAAGCATGTTAAAGGACATAATTTTAGTTTTAAATTCTAATTAAATATATCTAGTATAATTTCCGATTTTCCAAACTTGTGAATCAAAAATGAAAAATCGCAAATGAAAACTCAATTTCACTTCAAATAAAACTTATTCAATGTTACCCCACTCGATAAAATGCGTAAAAAGAATCGCTCTCAATCTACAGTTATGGGAAAATAAATTAAAAACAATTTGAATGTTTGCTGCAGATTAACTGAAATCTCCACATAAAACATCTACATAATTACAAAATTTCATGCATATAAGGCTAAAAATGCTGAAGCTGTGACAGATGAACAGACGGACTGGCAACATGACGAATTTACAAAGATTCCTGGTTTCATTACGGAACTTCAAAAAAATCTTCATCTCTATCTGTTTGTAAGAGCCGTGTAACTCTGACCTGAGAGCATAGAAATCTATACATATAATAAAACTGTAACAGAGTGAATTCTGTACACGCAAAATATTTTTAAAAGAGTGGTTGATTCAGCTTATAGAACGATAAGAGAATCCAAAACTTGTCGTTATGATTTTTATCTGTCTATTTCTTAATTTGTTCTTCAATCACGCAAAATCTACGAGACGTATTTTGATGAAATTTGGTATGGTAATACTTTATATTCTCTCTCAACATATAGGATACTATAAATTTTAAAAAAAACTGGCTTGATGAATATCACGTTTTTAGCGAAGTTTGGTTACAGTGCTGATATTATTAATAATAGTTTCGATTATGAAACCACAGTGCACATCTAGTATTAAATATGTGTGAAAAACTCACTATGTTCTGAAACAAAATTAATCATTCTATTAAATCTTTATTAATCCCTATACTAGTGATAATTTCAAAATGTGTCAATGAATTTTTATAACTAAGAATCTTATATAAGTATTGTTATTAATATATTCACCTAATAAATATTTTATGCAAATCTATATAATGGAGTAGAATGTAAATTGCATCTTTACTCTTGATGGGAAACTCGTAAATTGCTTTCCGATGCCACACTTGACAGCGACAACATGTCATGTCACAAATGCCCGCTAATACTCAACAATACGCGGAATTATACCGATCAATCTATGCGAGAGCACTTGGTGCCAACATCTTTGAAACGCCATTAGAATAACCAAGTGTATGTTAGAATAACATAAGTGTAGGTTAGAATAACCAATGGATATAGAAGTACCATTTACTTGTAGATCGTTTCAAATAAGCTATAAATAAATTCACTTTTTGTATTGACACTGACTTATATTTAAACTATTTCCAAGCCGTCATCCGGGTTACATCAGGGTCCATCCATAAACCCGCAACGATGCGCTTCGTGCCATAGAAGCGTGCAAGTCCTCAACAATGTCCCGGACTACCATCAAACGCTTCCACCCAATATAGTTAGGTTAAATTAAAATACAACCGACATTCCAATACAGCACGTAGTGTGTCAAAGAAAGAAGCATACCGAAGAGGAGGGCCGGCCTCTTCAACACAGTAACGTCTCGTCGTAATTTATACCAAACTTATCTTATACTGCAATTGTAACTATAGCTTAATTGATAAGACTAATTATTTACAGCTTTTAGAGTCCCTAAGATAAAAAAGACAAAACTCTTAAAATTCTTCACATATACGTATATCTATCGCAGGCCTTTTTCTCAGAAAACGTTTGACAAAGAATTGAAAGGGAGAAAGAGAGTATGGGAATTTTAAATGAAGTAGGTAATCGAAATATTATTTTTTAAATCCAATTTCGTTTATCGTGTGAAGCCAATCATTTGAAAGATCGAATTAAAAATATTTCAAAACCTGCTTTTTAGCAGGTTATTGTACATTTCAGAAAAAAACATAGCACCCCTCTTCAACCTTCCCCCTTTTTTTACCATTGCTAGTCACAATTATGAAAAAAAACGATGTCACTAGGTATTTACCTAAAGTTTACTCGAATGACGTGTAAACTTTACGTAAACTCCTAGTGACATCTCACAATTTCTGACAAAATCACTATATTTTACGCCTGTGAAAGACATAATAGGCAATACATTTACATGGTTAAAAACAAAGTTATTATTGGCAAACAGTTTAAAAAAAAATTAACCCCTAAATGTTCGTATAAACCTAGGTGTGTACGAAACCTCCGTATTTTGTTACAATAAAACCATCATGATAAATTTGACCATCCCGTTTTAAGTATCCGACAATTTTTCTTAATTAATTATTAAATTAAATATTCGATTTCATACCTCCTCTACAGATATTTACAGATTGTTATTAATATTGCTTTAAAATAAATTACAATCACTAATATTAGCCAATTTATGTATATCACTAAATACTATATGAAGTACAATAGCCCATAAAAAACTACCACTCGTAATGGTACAGTGATAAAGACAAGAAAGTGTCATGCAATGCTCCATCATCGCAAACTACTTTACTACAGAAAAGACACTTTGAAGATTAAAATAGATTACATAAATGTAATTAAAATAAACTGCCGGTTACCTTAAACATATTTCAACTTTTTTACCCTATAAGGTTTATAAACCATAAATAAATATTGAGCATTTATATAATTAAATATATAAATATAAGCAGCTAAATTATTGTTAATAAAATAAACTCGACACACAGTATATTTCCACATTAATGACTTAGAAAGATAACATCCTTAATAATAGTAGTGATAAACGAGGTCGATTTCCTATGATCGTATATATTTAAATGCAAAAGCACTATAGCATTGTAATTTATCGATGCCATCAAACAATTTGTAAGAAAATAACGTGATAGAAATGAAACTTTATGCAAATTGTTTTATTTTATTGTATAAATTATTAAATAAACATGTCACTCTGCTGTGCGGAAGAAAAAACTGACAATAAAAATATCAGGATATACATAAATAAGAAACCTACATATACATACCTACAGGACCGTTTATTTAACACTAACTTTTAAGATCATTTTACGATTTCGACAAATTTGCGTTTCAGAGATTTTTGTATAAAATACTAAGTAGATAAGATATACATTGAAATTTTCACAACTTCATATTTTTCAAATCTTAATAAATAAGATATATAATAGAGCATTTCACTAAAAGTATTTTTTTGTTTTTTTTTTAACTGAAATCAAAATTACAATATAATTAGTATGTTTATGTAGAACACATACGATTTAACAAAGCAAAAAACGCGATTTAAAAGTTATTTTACTACCCATAATATTATATAAAAGTTATATGCCGAAAAAAACAGCAATAAAGAAAAAACATAAAACATCTATCAGGTTAAAGCTATATATACGTACATATATATACGTGTATATATATATATATATATATATATATATATATATATTTATATATATATGTGTATATATATATATATATATATATATATTTATATGTATATATATATATATATATATATATATATATATATATATATATATATATATATAGGGTTACTTCTTCCAGCCCATAATTATTAAATTATAATAAATTACTCAGCCGCATGCTTATACTCATTAGACTCTTACACGATTCTAATATATGTTTCTAAGTACGTATGCTAGTAACAAAAAGTAGTTTATATTTGACTGTGTCACTAATATAATTGATACACGAGGTTCCTATAAAAAAGAATATAAAAAAATAAGTTGCATCTTAACGAAAATAAAAAGTAAGTACTTGTGTACTGTAAATGTTATAATATATGATGTTTACGCTTACCAGTTTCCTTAGATCGAATATATCCTTTCACGTATGCTCAAACACGTTTATATTCTTTCCAAATAGCCAAACAAACGTAGTACTTTACCTTCTTCAAAATATATTATGTCAAATCACATTAACTTTTTCAATACTTCACCATCAAAACATGAGATTTCACTTCACAACATGCAGGCACAATTTGCAAAGTTATGTACAACAATGTAAATACGTTCGCGTGGCGTTTAATATACATTAAATATCATAATATACTCAAATCATTATCTGGCATTAAATTAAACACTTTCTTGAATCAACGCCGGTCGTTATTTCGTTTTTAAATCGCTTCGCTACATTTTCAGTCCATCTCACTTCCCACATCGGCATATAACTCGTAATTCGCAAAGAAATCCCGCCAAAAATTTGTGTATCTACATTTATTTGAATCCAAAACGACAGTATACGAGTTCCAGAACTAGCTTGTCACAAAAGCACCACTCGCAATTCACATTTTGCCGCTTAAATAGATAATTTAGTAAAGCGCTCTCGGCGGAGTAAAGAAACGCACATTACAATATCTCGGGAGGGTAAAAAAAATATAATATTATGCGGCCGAACAACAAAACTAAACTCAGCGCTGCGGAAGACTCGAGCGAGACAACAACCGAACTAAACTGGTGTGAAGGTGGCGGCGAGTCGACTTCGAGCACCGATTTGAAGTTGGGAGTGAAGCATTTCTTTACGCTCGGCACACAAATACTCGCCACACTAGCGACGCAGAACGCGACGAAATACAACTAAACGGGGAGGAAAAAAAGAAATAAAAAAACCGCTCGCTTTTTGTAGATGTACTATAATAAGGTAACTTATTTATAGTGTGTGGGTATATTAAATTCATCATTAGCTGCGTTTGTGTAGAATAAATCTCTTAATGAAATTTGTCAGTGTCTGCATCGCCCGCTAAGTTTTTAATTGTTTACGCTCGTCGTTGAGATCGTTCATTGCGCTGTAACTTTTTTTTCAATTGCATTATATTTATATTTATATATAGCATATTATATCTATGTTTATTAAAGAATCTGTAATAAGTGTATAAGTTGTTTTGTAGAGTAAATATCATATTTACAATCTTTCGACTCTACAAAATTAAGGCAAATGTTTTCATTTCAAATTTTGTTGAACGAACTAGAATTGGATATATTTCTTTATAAACTCTTCTTCCATTTGGATATAACAACTATTCAATCGTGATTATTTATGGTTAGTGATACCATAAAGTAAAAAAAATGATGATATGTTTAATTTTAAGTGTACAGGTTTCCATTAGAACCTTAACAATTTGACGACTCTAATGAGATATCGTTATATTTATTTCAATTACGCAAGTAACGTCAAATATATAATAATGTTGACACGATGAATAGAAATAGTGGTGATTAAATTAAATTTAGTATAATTTCTTTTAAGAAGTCGCGATATGCTGCCATGATTTTCTACCATTAAATCATCTGTACCAATTTCATATATTTCACTCAGTGGCATGAAATCAACAATTGGAAATCGTTAGCGAATATTAAAAAAAAAAAGTAAAGTGAATTTAAAAAAAAGTTTTGTTTAAATTCACTTTACCCATTGTTGAGGGAGAAAAAAAAACGAAAATGTGCTTAAAATGTATATTTATTAAATTCAATAATGCTTGCTGACCATTTTTTATAAATTGATTTCATTCAAATAAAATTTTAGCAAAGTATTCTAAGGCAAAACGAAATTGAAACCAAATTTGGCTAGACGTAATCTATAATAAAAAGCCCATAATTGTTAGACATTACAAGTAAATATAGATCTGTCCAAAAATATTATGATTACAAAAGTTTATAAATACATTTTTATACTATCAATAACTTTGCAAAAGTATAATACAATCAATCATTTAACATATCGGAAACAATTGGATACCATTTACAATGCAATTTAATTAAACCATGAAAACTCAAACATCAATTTCATTTACATTATTTTCCTATTTTGTTATATTCCAGTAACTAATTCTAACTTTGTCTTTACAAAAACTTGTCTTTATAACACAATCAGTAATTTTTATAAATGAATGCCACTTCATTTTCGAAGTGAATTAAAAACATAATCTCTACCAGTCTCTACCAACACATACATCAATATTAATGCCACTTACATGTGGATATACTTGTTTCTTGTAATTATAAGTTAATAGTATTTAAAATATAATATAATATAGTTTTTAGTTTATATATTAATTTAACAATCAAAATATAAGTTTTAGTATTCAATACATGAATTTAGTTCAAACGCCTAGTATTATTAAGTTTTCACTCAGAATATCATGGTTACATAAAAAAATCATAACTATTCAATAGTTTATAGTAGTTACAACGTATAACCACTGAACATACCAGCAATTGAGTTGAGATTTAGTTTCAATTTTGAAATTAACATATAAGTAGAATTGTTATTCTTAATAGATATAGGCTTTCGGTATCTACTAACATACTGTTTCGGAAACAACTTAAATTTTTTTTTTTTGATATTCATGTTTCATACCAAATATTAAATTGTGTTTAAGCGTTAATTCTTATAGAAAATATGTTAGGAAAATCCCCGAAGAAAATAATTGATTAATTCCAATTTTTCTTCATTGATTTAGAAGCTATTTGACCTTGCCGTTTCATAATTTTTTACTCCTCTTAACTACTAACCCTACATACTTTTATTCTATTTTTTTAAATAATTCTCGTAGTTTTCCGAGTTAACTAGCTTTTATTGATTTATTATAATAATGAAAGCATATTTTCAAAGGCACTTAATGAACAAACCTTAAATACACCACGTTAAATTAAATGAACAGGAAACGAATTTCCAGATGGACGATTTTACAAATCTCATAAAGCAAAAAACAATGATCACTTTCTCATATTTTACCAAATTACTATTATATATATCACGTTGATATATGTGAATGTGTAATGTAACTATTTATCTTTTTGAAAGAATTTTTTGAGTCATTCGTTGAAATTGGGTATATAACAATTGGTGTAATCAAACCTTAAAAAGGAAAATAAAATGCGGTTTATCCTCCGATGTATGGAAATAGTAATACGCCTTCATATCGAAATGTTTTGTTCAACGTTTGGTAGAGTCATTTTGAAAGAAATTTTAGAGCAATTCGTGGAAATGGGATAAATAACAACTATAAAAAAATTAAAGCGACAAAAGTGTGACACGTTCCCAACTCTGGATTTTATGTTAAAAATTTAGTAGAATGAAATCAGTAAAAAGGAAATTAAAATGCGATTTATCTGGCAACGCATAGAAATAGTAGTACGCCTTCATATCGGAATTTTCTATTCAACGTTTGGTAGAGTCATTTTGAAAGAAATATTTTGAGCAATTCGTTGAAATTGAATATACAACAACTAAAAAAAATGAAAGCGACAAAAGTGTGACACGTTCCCAACTCTGGGTTTTTATGTTAAAAATTTAGTAGAATGAAACCAGTAAAAGGGAAACTAAAATGCGATTTATCCTTCAACGCATGGAAATAATACGTTTTCATATCGGAATTGTTTATTCAAAGTTTGGTAAAGTCATTTTGAAAGAAATTTTTCGAGCAATTCGTTGAAATTGAATATACAACAACTAAAAAAAATTAAAGCGACAAAAATGTGACGCGTTACCAACTCAGGATTTTATGTTAAAAATTTAATAGAATCAAACAAGTAAAAAGAAAATTAAAATGCGATTTATCCTTCAACGCATGGAAATAGCATGCCTTCATATCGGAATTTTCTGTTCAACATTTGGTAGAGTCATATAAGTAAAAGCGCAACGAAAATACGATTTACGCTCAAGGTGTTGAAATATGACACATATCCAAATAGGGAACTTATGAAAAAAAAAGTTTGGTAGAGTGAAGCCAATATAAATATCTTTATTCTAAATAAATATAAATTATTACACCTTTTAGGAATTTAATTTTATAAATTTTGTAGAGTCAAAAACTAATAGATCAACGAAAACGAAATTTACTCGCACTATATGCAAAATTGTTATACATCCCCATATCCGTATCTTCTATTAAAATTTTCGTAGAAAAAAGGAAGACATACGCCAAATAATTTGCGATTCGTCTCTAACATATGGAGATTATGACACATTATCACCTCGAAATCTAATTGTAAAATTTAGTTGGATTCAAATAAATAAAAGGATAAGAAAAGTGACACCTCGGAATTTTTTGTTATAAATGTTACATAGTCAAACCAATAAAGGGACGACGAATATACAATCTACCCCCAATGCACGGAAATTGCGAAACAGAATATTTCGGAACTTTCTGTTAAAAATTTAGTAGATTCAAACAAGTAAAAGGACAACAATGATGCCATTTTTCATATAATTTGGGATATGAAAAATGTTTAACATCACCGCTTCTGGATCTTAAGTTAAAAATTTGATAGTCAGACAAGTAAATGAAAACGAAAACGAGATACAACATCTCCCCCCCCTCTTGGTATACTTCATATGAATACGATTGGCGACACATCTAAATAACGCCTAAATATTTTATAGGGTTAAACAAGTAAGGGAGCAATGAATACATGATCACTTCAGGATCTTGTATTAAAGACTTGGTAGAATAAAATAAAAGGAAAAAAGGCAATGAAAACGCGATTTACCCCCTATATGGAAATTGTGATACAGCCCTACCTCGGGATCTTGGGATAAAAATTTAGCAGAGTCAAACATGTAAAAGAGCAAAAAAACACCATTTATTCCAACACATGGAATTTGTAAAACATTTCCGACTCGATTTAGTTTATTAAAGATTTTGATAGATTCAAACCTGTAAAAGGACAACGAAAATGCTATTTACGACGAACTCTTCGGAATTTCCTGTTTGCAATTTGGTACGGTCAAACCAGAAAATAGGGCAACGAAAACGCGGTTTACCCCCAATACGTTGATTTATTGCAGCCCCACCAGGGTATATTCTGTTAAAAATTCAGTAGAATCATATCAGTCAAAGAGCGAAAATGCGATTTGCTTCCAACATATTGTTATTGTGGAAATACTCCATCACGGGATCACATTTTGAAAATTTGTAGAGTCGAACCAATAAAAGAGCAACAACAAAGTAATTTACCCCCAACATATGGACATTAGGACACGGCCCTATCACGAGATATTATATTGAAAATTGTATAAAGTTAAACAGGTAAAAGGGCTTAATATTTTACCCCCGATATATGGCAATTGTGATACAGCCCTACATCCGGAATCAAACTAGTAAAGGGTAAGAAAAACACCATCTACTCCAACACATGGAATTTGTAACACATTTCCGCTTCGGTTTAGTGTTTTCAAGGTCCTTCGGTTTAGTGTTTTCAAGGTCCAAGGCAGAGACAAAATTGCAAAAGACAACAAAAATGGGGTTTACCACGAACACTTCGAAATTTGTATACATCTCCGCCTCGAAATTTTCTACTTACAATTTGGTAGAGTCAAACCAGAAAAATGGGAACGAAAACATAGTTTACCCCAACATATGATTTTGTGGCATCCCCGCCACGATATATTTTGTTAACAATTTGGTCAAGTAATACCAATAAAAAAGCAACGAAAATGCGGTTTACACCCAACACATTGAGGATAAAATAAAATATAACGCAGCCACACTGTGGGATCTTATCTTTATAATTTTAAAAATGTTAAACAAGTAAAAGCGCAAAGAAAACACGATTTCCCCTAACACGTGGAATTTATTACCCGTCCCCAACCCGATACATCAAAAATTTGGTGGAAACGAGTAAGTAAATGATAACGAAAATGCGATTTAAACTCAAAAAAATGAAAATTTAATCACAACTCCACCTTGAAACCTGTCACTCAAAATTTCAGAGTCAATATTCACCACAGCAATTGAAAATTTTGGCACGTCCGGAGACAACTATGTCATGGCATCTTATATTAAAAATTTGGTAGAGTCAAACAGGTAAAAAGACAACGAAAACACGGTTGACCCCCAACAGATGAAATATTAACCTCGGAATCTTCTGTACTGAATTTAATAGCGTCAAGCCTGTAAAAGCGCAAGGGAAACATTGCGATCTGATCTCGGTATATACCCTCAATACAGGGAAATTGTATTACAGCCCGACATCGGGATCTTGTGTTAAAATATTGATAGAGTCAAACAAATAAAAGGGCAAACGAAAAGGCGATTAGCCTAACGCATGAAAATTATGAGATATCTACATATCGGGATCTTATGTTAAAGGTTTGACAGAGTCAAACCAATAAAAATGCAACGGAAACGCGATTTACCCCCAATGCAAAGGAAATTGTGACAAGCCCCACTTTAGGCTCTTGTGTTAAATATGTAATAGAACCAAACTAGTAAAATGCCAACTAAAACACTATTTACCCCAACGCATAAAAATGATAACAGCCGAACTTCTTAAACCACTGCTAGAGAAAATTTGGAGCGAAGAGAAGCTGCCTACTGAGTGGAAAAGGGGAATCATCGTCAAGCTGTCCAAGAAAGGTGACATTACCGACTGTAACAACTGGCGGGGCGTTACTCTCCTCTCAGTACCTAGCAAAATTCTCTCCCGCGTCATCTTGGAGCGCATCAAGGAAGCGGTGGAGCGGCGACTCAGGGCAGGCGGGCTTCCGAAAACACAGGAGCTGCTTGGATCTCATAAACACCTTGAGGATCATCCTAGAACAAAGCTCGTAATGGCAGAACACCCTGTACCTCACCTTCATTGACTTCGAGAAGGCATTTGACTCGGTCAACAGAAGAGTCATGTGGAACACCGTACAGCGTATGGTATCCCCATGAAAATCCTCGACATCATTAAGAAGATGTACACGGACTACCAGTGTCAAGTCTTGCACGAGGGAACCCTGACGCAGTCCATCAGCGTCAATGCAGGCAAAGACAGTGGTGCATCCTCTCCCCAACACTATTCCTGCTTGTCCTTGACAGGGTGATGCGAAAAGTTATAGATGGCAAAAGACAAGGAATCCGGTGGGGAATGACGGACAGGCTGGCGGACCTCGACTTCGCGGATGACATTGGTCTTCTGGCGGGGTGCTTCAGAAGATTTTTTTTTTCGAGAAGGTGGAGACCTTTCAGTACCTCGGAAGTATGATGACGAGGAACGGAGGAGCCGAGGAGGACGTGAAGAGCAAGGTGAGAAAGGCAAATGGAGCGTTCGTCCAGCTATACCCGGTGTGGAGAAGTGGATCCATTTCCAAAAGGACGAAGATCAGACTCTTCAACACCAACGTCAAATCAGTCCTGATGTACGGCTGTGAGAAGTGGAGGGTCTCCAAAGGTCTCACACACCAACTACAGGTCTTCGTGAACAGATGCCTTCACCGCATCATGAACATGAGGTGGCCGGAGAAGAGGAACGAGGATCTGTGGGCTGAAACGGACCAAAAACCCATCGCAGACCAGATTAGGGAGAGGAGGTGGCGTTGGATCGGCCACACGCTACGAAAAGCTGACGAAGCTATCGAGAAGGCAGCCCTCGACTGGAACCCCCAAGGAGCAAGACGACGTGGCCGACCAAGAAAGACCTGGCAGAGAATGGTTCAGGAAGAAGCAAAGACAGCTGGAAAGACCTGGAGAGAGCTTAAGCAACTGGTCGCTGACCGCACCAAATGGAGAAATTTTACGTCTACCCTATGCTCCGACCGGAGCGACAGGAACTGATGATGATGATAAAAATGATGACCAAGACTCACATCGTGATCTTAAGTTATAAATTCTGTAGAGTCAAACTATAAAAAGGGCAATGAAAACGAAATCTAGTTCAATATATGGAAATTGCGACATATTCTGAACTTCCAATCTTTTGTTAAATATTTTGTAAAGTCTTTGAATTCAATCCATATGTTGAATTTTAGAATTTATACTTTTATGGTTTTTTAGAATTTATCCTTTCGCATAATATTTTTAAGTTTTAAATTATGATGCGTTATGTACCAATTGCTACTAATTTAGAGGTAAATGAAATTTATAGAAATAACGTGGGTATTTAATTTTTTTAATGGCATTTTATGAAAATAACCATCTGAATTAATTGAACGTAAGCGGAATTGGTATCGACATCATATATATTCATTTAGATTATGAATTGTCAAATGTACTCAACACGTGTTTGACATAAACACGGCTCTAAATAAATAATGCCGCAAAATTGGAGCAAAGATACAACTAACCAATAGGATTTTCCAAGCAATGCTACGAGAAATAAATTTCCCGTGAGTAACTCTCGCCGAAACCACATAACAATTTTTTTGTGAGAATTTAGACTTAAAACTGAACAAATATGTCAATCGCGATATCTAATACTACACAACATACCTTACTACGTCACGATTATTTATATGTAACTAGCTGACCATTCCGGCTTTGCTCGGGAAAAGAAAATTATAATTCAATGTTTTTTCTATAATGACCATTTACAATTTGTTTTTTCTAGGTATTCTCAACAATTCTCTTATTTACTATGTTCTTTATTTGCTAAAAAACAGCTGTGACTCTATTTTCTATTACTAAAACATTTAATACAACTTCAAGCTTTTTGGAAATTCCATTATTGTTGCTAATTTTTTCAAGCATTAATTGACTGACATATAACGGTTTAATTTGTTTTACACAATGGTTCCTTTAGCAATGGAAAACATTTTGTGGTCCGGTTTGCAATAGATGGCATATAACAGGAAATTTATAAAATTAACAGTGCGGTTGAATTTTTTTGTAGATTTTTATGTTGTTTACAATATCTTCATACATTATTTGAATATAGCTATAACCGTTTAAATTTTTAAATTAAAAGTACACTTCAACTTATTTCATTTAAATCACAATTTAATAAAACTACGTTATGTATACTACATCACGTTTTCTACTTTTTTAAAATTCCTTACCACGACCTAGGTTTCGTTGTATTACAACATCTTCACGTGGGCTATTAGTAAAGATAATTGTTTATTATTTATGGAATCAAACAAGTAAACGGGCAGCGAAAACTTAATCTAACCCTATACATCAAAATTGTGACATATTCTAAACTCCTAATCTTGTTAAATATTTGGTAAAGTCTTGTATTTGAATATCTTTGCTAATAGTCCACCTGAAGATGTTGAAATACAACGAAATCTAAGTCGTGGTGAAGAACTTAAAAAAAGTAGAAATAATACTACATCACGTAGTTTCATTTAATTGTGAATAATTAATTTCTACAAAATTAACGCCAAATATATTCAATATCTTTTAAATCTTTATTACTATGCTTATAAAATATCCACCTAATTCCATAGAGACATTAGTAATCAATTATATAACAGTGAATGCTTTATATCAATTGTTTAAGCCATTTATTTAGGTAAATTCTAAAATACAAATAAACATACACTCTTTTTAAAATTAATATGATAAGTTGAAGTCAAACGTGAGAAACTGGCGGCACTCAACTAACTAAGTATTCAGATACGATCTGAGCGTTTGTGTCAGTGCGAACATCTATATCAATGTACCGCGATTATTTACAAGTGGATTAGTGGAAGAGAGTTCAATATATTGTGCGACGACGTTATCGCATGAAAATGTAATTTATAGACTATTTATTAAGCAAAGATCCAAAAGGAAACACTTGTTAAGTAGTTCAGTCTATCTTATAATTTATAAACGTAAAATTTTATGTTATGAAATTAATAATACTTTCACGGATCGTCAGATTTTAGAGTCCTAAATAAAATAACATTTATTATTTCTTGCTATGTTAATAGTTTATTTTATTTTGTATGCACTTAACTTTATAAAAGAGCGGGTTTGTTACCATTGGAATAATGATATTCTAATATTAATTTAATTTTAGTGCCTAATTGTTAATATAGTAAGACATAGTAAATCTCTAAAAAATGTACGTAATAATAGCAAGCAAATCAAAATATTATTTGTAAAAAGGAAATCGGAAAAGGATAAATGATAACGCGATTTTAACAAGCTTTTAAATGTTTGTATTGCCAATTTTCTAATGTTTTAATTTATACAAGCTTTTAAACGTGGCTCTACCCGCAAGGATTCTTGATAAAGATGGCAGTATTCATCTTAGATCCTACGAGATTATAACATCACCTAATAATACATAATAAAATAGCTTTTGGAATATTGTAGTAAAAGCTTACAGGTTTAGGGTTCCGATCACATAGGAAATAGATTTAATTTACACATTGTGACATCTTCGTACAAAATTTTTATTTTTGAGTTGGAAAACAAAACCCTGGGAAGATTCTTTAGCTTCACAAATATTTTTTCTCAAAGTTAAAACGTAATTTGTTTGTTAATTAGAATCATAAACTATATCCACACCAAGTTTCATGAAATCTGTCTAGCCCTTCAGGATTCGCTGAATACAAATAACCAAACAATATGTTATTATTATTCCGCAATAGCAAAGTCGCTCGTATAGCCTATGTCACGCTCCACCATACTATGCACTACCAAGTTTCATAAAAATCTGTCTAACTGTTCAGGTTTCATTGACCAACAAATAATCAAACATAATTTTCGAGTTATTATAATTCCGTCATAGCAAAGTCGCTCATAATCACTTATGTCACGCTCCCCCACAATATTCACTACCAAGTTTCATAAAAATCTGTCTAATCGTTCTAACTTCATTAAATAACTAATAACCAAAGATAACTTTCAAGTGATTATTATTCTGAAATAGCAAAGTCACTCGTAACAGCCTATGTCACGCTCTGCTATATTCTGCAATAGCTACTTTCATAAAATTTGTCTAGCTCGTGATAGCCTATGTCACGCTCCGCCATACCATGCACTACCAAGTTTCATAAAAATCTGTCTAACCCTTCAAGCATCATTGAACACAATTTTTTTTCTAATTATTATTATTTTGCCATAGCAAAGTGACTCATAATAGACTAATGTCACGCTCTGCCATACTACGCAATACCAAGTTTCTTAAAAGACAGTCTAACTGTTCAAGCTTCATTGAATAACAAATAACCAAATATAATTTTCGAGGTATCATTATTCCACCATAGCATAGTCGCTCGTGACAGCCTATGTCACGCTCCGCCGTACTAGGCACTAACAAGTTTCATAAAAATCGGTCTAATCGTTCAGGTTTCATTGAATAACAAATAACCAAACATAATTTTAGAGTTATTATTATTAAGCCATAGCAAAATCACGCTCCGACATAATATGCACATGCCAAAAGACCAGTGAAGATGAGCCTGACGTTGTAACATTAGAATATAATTTTTAAAAATACACTATATTTCAGGGTATAAGAAAGAAAAGAAAATAATTCAGCGATTGACAACGAGGAAAGAGTAAAAAATAAAATACAATCCGTAACTATACTACAAAACAAAAAAGTCACCTTCAACTCTTCTTCATATATTAAAAATATAGTATACGAGTGCTTACTCGTATATAAATATATATATATATATATATATATATATATATATATATATATATGTATGTATATATATATAATATATCAAGTATTGTTAATAGGAAATGAAAATAACAATAAAAAAGTATCATAATAACAATTGAATAGTAAATTGTTAAAAAAAATATCAATATCGAATATAAAAACAATTTTATTAATTTGTAGTCATTGGCTGAATGAATTAAAACTAAACTGACATTAATATTAGTTCTGTTGTTGTCAAAATGAATGTCTTTTTCGCAATTTTCAAATTTTATGTGGCTTTTATCGAAGGCTCTATTGATGCTGCGAATTTCATGGATTAGTATGTAACATCTGTGTATGGAAGATACGACGAGATATGAACTTTGTTTCTTTTTGTTGGTTCAAGGAATAGCTTTTACAAGCTATAACGAGAAGAAACCTGACTTTTCATAAATAATACAAAATTCCTCATTTGTCTGTTTAACGGTTTAAATAAAACTTTTAAGGAACTTATCTTTTTCATTTTCTCTAAATTAGGGTGACCCTTTTACTCTTGTAACACCTGGGCCCAACACTATATGGGTTTTTGTCCATCTCCGTTAACAGCGATTTGTTGCTTCATCGCATAGCTATTAGATAACAAAAAATGTTATTGATTCTTACTCATGCGTTATAAAGAGATGTTATCTCCGTATCAAAGGCATACACCATGTCCATCTGAACAAGCTATGTAATGGTGAAAGTTTCATGTCATTCGAATAGGCCGTTTTCGTACCAAACGCGAAAAAACAAACATAAAATTCACTTTATAAAATTAGTGTGGTTAAATTTTGCCATGGTATTTCATTAATAAATTTAAATACAACAAAATTAGTTAATTTTTGATTAATATAATCCAGCATATTTAAAAGCAAAATTTAATCTTTTTTTAATTTAAATGGTTGAAGAAAGCATAAAGCTGTAACTGGCAATGATAAATAAAAATCTATTACAATGTCTATGAATAACAATTTATTAATACACATCATTTATCACTAATTTCAAAATTGTGTTCTAAGATATTTAATAGGTAATATAAATCAAAGTAACCGAATCCGGTACTTTGTAACAAAATTAATATTCATCAAAACATCGATTTGGGAATCGTATAATGTCATTCTGACACTATTCGCAGAGACAAAATGTAAGTTTGTTGGTTTTGGTTTCAGTAGGAACGTACAATTTATTACGTAAACAACATCCATTGCGTTCTATTTGATATTAAAATGATTGTGTGCATATTTAAAAATATAAATATCCAGTAAGTACAATAATTGTTAAGATTTATGTACAATTTTTTCGCATTTCTGTTGCATTTCATGTTCAATAAAATTTAAAGAGGAAATACACCATTTATTTTCTTGAAAACCTTAAGTGGAAATGATACTGTTATTGTTATTATAAAGTAATTACCATACTATTATGGAAATTAAAAAAAAACAAAAGCTATCTCTTCACTTGAATGTGTAAGAGCCAAATTATTAAATCTCACAGAAAATTAGTTAATTAATTAAAGGTGAATATATAAATGTTCATGTCTGTAAGAGCTGACTTAAATAAGACTATTATATCGTAGAAAAATCAGAAGGATTCCTTATCCTAGTGAGGTCGCCGGTCCTGATTATTAAAGAAAGTAAGTCGGTAAGATATAAATATTCTTACACATATACACACGCGCACGCACGCACGCACGCATGCACGCACTCATGCACGCACGTACGCACGCGACCGCACGCACGCAAGCACGCACGAACGCACGCACATACATAAATGAGGTGTACGCGTCCGTCGTGATAAATCCAGTTGGTTTTAGCTGATTTCAACGCCTAAGGTAAGAGTAAAAGAAAATGATGAATATCTTAAACAAATATTTGAAAAGAACGGAATTAGGAATAAGAAAGAAGAAACACAATGCATAGAATAAATGCTTCAATTCTGCACAGAACAAATGCTTCAAATCTGCCATGAAGAGAATCTCACCATAACGGACACAGTCTTCAAACAAAACATAAGAGGTCTCTAACCGTGAATTTCTCCTGGTGACTATATTTGACAGCAAATTTCAGATTTAGGAAATCAGAAAATTGACCGTAGAATAGATATTATTTCCGCTACAAAAAAGGGTCTTCAAGAGACCGCGGTGACTTCAGAATCTTAGCGCTTGCACCTCATGTCAACAAAGTAGTCTTGTACGTAACTATTCGAAGGCTGAAGCATTATCTTGATACACAAATCCCGGAAGAACCAGAGCAATTTGTGCTAGACTATTATTTGAGAGTCATGTGACAAATTTTTAATGTCCGTCAAATGATAGAAACGAATCCTGAATTCACCAATCTTGGAGTAGTTTCCGTGCCAATGAAGATGTCACTTGCCATTATAACAGATTCGTCTATCTGCTTTTAAATATTTAAACACACATTCAGTGCATGATCATCATAAGTATTCCTTATAACTAATTGACATTATACAACCTCGGCAGACTCCTAAAAACTACATTGAGGGTTTTTAGATGTCTCATCCAGTTCACAATTAATTTGACATTGATACCCAATTATTCACGCTCCTGGATGGATACATGCTTAAAAAGTTCACTCGACTTCCTAGCATTAGTGCTAGGGGGTCACTCAAATAGTAAAACTCAATAAAAAATCGAATCAAACACTTCATTAAATTTCATCACCAGTATATATTTATACACCAAGAAAAATATTCGTACAGTTTTACTTTAACAAATAAACCTAATATTAAACAAACAAATATGTTATAAGTTTGTTTAGAATTTTAACTTTCTTCAGAATTTATTTGCTTTTTGATTATTATTCGTAGAAATCAATAAAAGTAAAGTAGTAAGGGCGTCCGCTTTCTCTTATTTTTATCGTAAATTATAGGGCCACTCCATATCCTTAAAATATTTTTCTCACAGTTTAATCTCTTGGACCGTAATAGTTGGTCTTTCAAGACAATCTTTTCACGAATGAACCAAAATCAAATGTCACAACCCTTAATCACATCTAATGATGCCAATTTAGAAAAGACCTATAGACCTTATTATCCCAAATTCATTCGTTATGTGTTCTATCTACCTCTTCAGCAACAGCACACCAAGGATCTTAGCGATGATAAGGCTATCTTGTTATAACAACATAAGTGGTGAGATTGTGGGCGCCTTTCTTAATACGGCAGACACAAAGGCGCACACAATTTTCACACCTATTTTGCCAAAACGGGGGTATGATTATTATTGGATTGGTATACATATCATTTTTATTTGACATATCCAGTCTTTCATCAGAGTTTTATGGTTTCGTGACGGAAATGTTGCAATGTCTTCTCTGAATGGGCTCAATTTCTCGAGAAGAAAATGCGGCCATTTCTTTTATTGACAGAATTATATGTTATTACGACTTTAGTTGTAGATTATTTCCAATTATTTTAACTGACAGATAGCTTCAAAATCAAATCTAAATATCTCCACTTCTCGCCAATATGCTAAATGCAACTTCGAATCAAGCAACAAATATTTAGTTAATATTTTTTTTAATATTCATACGTTATATTTGGTAATATATTAAAACCAAGAAAAACATTTCTGCCTATATCAATATCAGCCGAACACACATTAAACATAAAAACGAATGTGGGAAGCCTTAAATTTGCTGCTTTAATTTTGATATTCGTAACTTTTATTTATTTACAAAATATCCTTAAGAGATTACAACCACAAGTTTTAAATACTAGTCGATTTTCAAATATATACAATATGATATCTAACAATATCTCAGTATGTTTTCAAATTCCTAAATATTTAATTTTTAAATGACTTGTTGACTACTCCTCATCAAATGATAAACCGTTATACAATACTAGGAAAAACGTTCATTTAATTAACCTTGGTTTTAGCTATTGTAACATTATGATCCTAACACTAAAATTGTGGGATGATCGTCAATAACGAGGCTTGATTTTTTTTAAACAGACCATGATGTTTTTAATTAGATCATGGATGTTCAAGTAAAACTATATTGATCCTATTCAAGTAAAACTATAACTTACTCCTTAGTAACTAGTAAAATTATAACTTTGCTCCTATTTCAAGTAAAACTATATTGGCCATTGTCAGTGCTAAAAAGAAAAAAAAATACTTATTGTTTTACATATAAAAAATCAATGTACAGTAAATATGTGAAAGTAAGCGAAAAACTAATTGAGAAAAAATTCTTTAATCTTTTTTTATGTATGATTTTTTTATTATCCAATCACTATATGACAAAAGACATATACTGAATTTACAGCGATATTCGAACGCGAACTGTAATTTTTAAAAAAAACTATAAATCATAATAGAAAAACATGTATATAATTTTTTTTCTAAATATCAAACCCTAATATGTATTTTTTGATCCAAAAAATAAAGCAAAGACAATAAGATATTACGAAAACATTCAATACTTTAAAAGGATCTAATGAAGTCTATGAAACTAAATTGTATGCACTTTTAATTGCTTTATCATCATGAAACTTGGCAGTTGTATATAATTCAGATGACAATACAATAAAATAGTATCATCTAACTGCTTCAAGAAAACAGAACAAGCAGTTAGACATAGAAGTTGATAACGGAGCAACGCATCCTAACCGTGCTTGGATTTCTACTTGTTGTATCATCATGAAACTTGGCAATTGTGTAATTCTGATGACAACACAATAAATGGATAACATGGGACTGATACAATGAAATAAAACCGGAAGTTAGACGCACAACTCGATAACGTTACAATGTATACTAACCTGATTTGGGTTTTTATTTGTTGTATCATCATGAAACTTACCAGTTGCGTGTAGTTTTGATGACAACATAACCAAAATAATACTATCAGTCTAACTTGGAAAGTGTCAATATTTGTAAAAGTAACATATATAATATACTACTTTTACAAATATATATGTAATATTCAAAAAAATATTCTCTCGTTTAATATAAGACTAAAAAATAAAAAAAATTAATTAATAGTTTAAAAACTGAAAAAACACGCAATACCCTTTTTACATAAAATATATGGAGGAGTACATTTTGAGTTTTTATTTTATACTGAAAGGAAAACACATTAATGGAATTTTCTAATTATTTCAGTCTCAATATTCGTGTTATTGAAAATTCTCATAACGTCAATACGATTCAATTTTTATATACTATATACAATATTGAAAATATTTGACGTTAATTTTGTAAAAATTCGTTATCACTTAATTAAATTAAAATTAAAGGCCTAGTCCAAATCACAGTCGCGCTACGATACGCCACGTTGTACATTATTTAGAATCACTTAAACTTCGATAAAATAAATATTAATTTTTTTTATTTTATGAGATGTGATTACAAGATTTACTTATTTACATAATATTTTAAAGTCATAACTCCGTAATAACAAAGAAGAGAAAAAACTCGTGTTTATGTAATTAATTACATGCAAACCATTATTTCATATAATCTTAGTATTTATTGTTTAAATACAGAATATTTTATATATTTAAAGTATTAATTCCACTATTTAAGTTTAAAAGCTATTAATTTACTTATAACTATTAACGAAATAAATCTAAATAATATTTGCACGTGTTTAGAATTGAGGTTACACAGCTGACCGCACACAATGCTTGCTGCGCGAATGTCGATACTCGCACGAAGATACACACATACAACGATATATAATAGAAAGCGACAGAGATAAAAGAAGGAAAGGTCGCCTGGAGGGGGCATAACGCTTTTTCCTTACGTGACGATTTCTGCCATGTCACTCTACTGTAAGCCGCATAGTTCCAAAAATAAAAATCGTAAGATCTCCTGCATCGTTATTTTTAAAAGAAAAAATTGTAAAAACACGCTTGTAATCCACTTAAAGAGTGTATTGGCGCTCCTTCAAAGTAAATTATACATAATAATAAATGAGATTTTCAATTTTGGATCAAAGAATTTCCTTGTCATCATAATCTATCAAACTTTAAGTCTAAACCATACTGTTTAGAAACTAGAAGCCTCTGTATCGAGACTGTCAGTTATATCACGATAATAGATTTATATTATTTTGACATTATTCGACACTTTGGGTAAGGAACCTAAATCAAAACATGATCAGGAATGCCCACTCTCTTAGGACTTCGCTATCTCGCCCATGACACAACTAGTTGGAATGGAGACACCGCTATCAGCAAAATAATTCAATAAAACAACGATAAGTCAGACAAAGAAGCACACGGTAATGCGACGTGATAAAAAGAGCGCAATTGTCTCATTGTTTATCTAAAGAATAGTACTGGACTGAATCATGTCGTGATCTTCAGCGCTAAATTGCGTAGTACCGACTTATGTGTGTTACCGATATAAACTTATCTACCATAGCCAATAAATATTTTTTACCGTTTGCTTTCAAAAACTAATTCGTTCTGCCTAAATTATATTATAAGACAACAGAACGGTTGCATATCGACAAAGCACGATGTTTAGAACACAATTCCTTGGCATCGTTATCTTTTTCTAATGTACAAATGAAAACGTTAATAAGCGTGGAAGTGCTAGTGAAAATGTGCAATCGAACCAGGTTAATGACCGCATTGACTGAAGGAAAATATGGCATAACAGTTATTTTTCATCTTGCGAAATTTCAGTTTCACATGGAAAACGTTAATTGTATTTATTTGTGACATTATTTGGAATAATATCTCAAAGCAATAGTTCTGGTAAGATAAGCTTAGGTTATTGTAATAATAATGTTCACTTTAAGCTATTTTTCCGTTATGTAAGGATTGATTAAGAAAAAATCATCGTAACAGATATTTTTATTTCCTCTGCTAATACCAACCGGATAAAAATGTCATACAAACGAAGTATTTGCCTAGCAATGCGTGTTCGTTCGAATACATGAATGATTTTTCTATTACTTTTATGGGATACAAGTTTGCTTTTGCTTTATTGACTGCAAGCAAACGTTTCAATAGCCGTTACTATTAAATTTTATCCACTACAGATTTCATCATATGTTTGTCTGTCAGGTTGAAATTGAAATATATCTTTGGCAACTGAAAAGTTTTCTTTTTGTAATTTAAACAAATTAATTGTGTTATTCTATTGTTTAAGTGCTTAGACCTATTGTAACCAAACAATTACAATAGGTTTAAGTAATAGCTCCAATTGTAAGTAATCTCTCTTTATTTCCTATTTCCACTCAAGGACATCATTTTTTCAACAAGTTTACCAACGCATTTTCATTCAAATTTTGGCTATACTTATAAATTTCGCTAAATGTCTTCTTCACCGAAGGGGTCTAATCTAGGGATTATTTAGAAATATGGACAACTTTCCATTGTAGTTTAAGGCCAGTTCATTTCCATTTGCAATATTTCAATTGTAGTCGATCAGAACTTCTCCACATCATTCTACGAAGTTTTCGTTATATATTCAAAACATTCTCCTTTTGAGCTAGAATAGGCGCATCAGTTTATCTCCTGCTAGCGAAAGCAACCCTATCAGTTACCTTTTTGGAGACCTTTTTACAAGGAAAATATTTTTCTAATCTAAGTGGATTTTGTTCCTCGCTTTTATGAACCACGATTCGAACGTCTGTACTATTAGGATACAAAAGCAGTTCTTGAGGAGTGTCAAGTTTTACCACGCAAAGGTGCAATAACTTAGAAATGTAAATTTATTCTAATTTGAGCCCTAGATGAAGCTCGATCACATCTGTCAAATTTAAAATACTCACAAAAGCCGTAACATATTGTTTCGTGTTAAAAACGTAATTAATGGTATAAAGTTTAAAAAAAAATAATTATAATATACGTGTATTACGCTTAATAGGAACAAGCATCTGATTTAATTTGTTTACTCTTATTTTTTTAATACCCTCGACCTTCCATAACACTTCTCTTTGCACGATCGTGTCACAAACTTTCAACATTATAAACATTTTTACAACCGCTAGATTTATTTGCGACAATTAGAATTTTACAACTTTCCTTTTCACTTTTAAAAATAGAGATATATAGAAAAGTTATTGTTTCTATAGATATATAGATAAGTTTTATTTCAATCGAAGCTATTATTTTAATGATATATGTCGCAAAACTTAAAGCCTGCTTTCTTATTTTATAATAACCTTCTTAAGAAAACATACCTAATACAGGTATTTACTCAATAATTCTACATATTTTGAATATTATTTTTAAAAGGTTGCTAAACATCTTTCTTTTCAATGGAAATCAATATTAGAATTTTAATTCCATTGGTCAAAAAAGAAAAACAATTTAATCAGAAATATTCTTCATTTCCACCGTTGGGGTAAAGACAATAGTTTGCCATGGAGTTAGAAAAGTAAGATTCCAATATTAAACCGAATTAAAGCGAATAAAAGTTGCAAAGCTATTATCCATTGTGTATTTAAATATATCCACTGTGTAGAAAATATACTGTCGCTATATCAAAACAATAAATAGCTAGAGCGGCAACAATTTCAAATTACACATGTTGTTATGTTCAATAAAAATAGTACATATTTATTATAAATATATACTATTTATATACAATTGTAAATAAACAAATAGATCAGAATAACCGTTCATCCCTTCCTATCCAGAAATGTTAACGTATGAAAACGAACTAGTACTGGCTCGTGTAACTAACATCAAGCACAGTTCAGTAAATTTTCAAATAGCTATACTTCGGCATAAAAATTACTAAACGTGGTAACAAATACACTTTGCATAAATATTAATTTTTTTCAGAATGTAAACACTTATGATCCATATGCATGTACAAATTTAGCATCCTATCGATAAAACGATGCAAAAATCTTAGCGTTCAGAAAAAATACAGAAATTTACAAGATTTTCCATAAAAACTCCACTGACTTTATAAGAAAGATCACAAAATATTCCTATACATATTCAGGAAAGGACTACAACAAAGATGATAACTTGGATACTATAATGCTAAGTCACTCTGTTGTATTGTGTCTTAGTATTTCAATCTTGTCGCATAAATTCCTATCAATCTTTTCCTGAAACTCCCTATCGCATTTAATTTTATATTTTGAAAAAAAAATTGAAATAGTTTTACTAGACATGTCTCTTCTATTAAAATTCTAAATTTAATTAATTCTAATTCAACTGCACTCAAAATATAGCTATAAAAAAGAAATATTTGCATTTTTATTGTGTCATTTCTTTCACTGCTACTATAACCGTGACAAAAGTAATAGCTCTCTCATCAAACACTTGGCTGAATCGACTTCATATGATTTGATTTAATTATTTGAGAAAAATATACTTTAATATACCATAGAAAGAATTAGTGTTTTAGGCTCTTTTTGATAATGGACAAAAAGATGGTTGAAGATAGGATAAAAAAAATTGCAAAAGTTGTACTGAAGAATATTAGTGAATGTAAAGATGACGAAATTATTAACAGAAATGGTTTTTTACCTAAAATTAGTTAATGTACCAACAACAGAAATGCTAATCTACTTTTTCTAAAAACAGCAGAAATGCTAATCTACTTTTGACCCATCAATGTAATTTATTTTTATTGTTTTAAAATATTACATGTTTTATTAATAATTGGACATTTCTAGATAAAAAGTTAGAGACTACAACTTTAGTGTTTACTTTATTGATGATTGGAGATGATTGGATAATCGCTTTAATAATCGAAAATATAACTTTAGCATATTTTTTCAATATTTTTTTTGTTTCATATACTTTTAAGTGCCTGTGTATAATATAAAATACTATTCTTTTTAATTTAGTTATTTCCTGCTTAATCATTTTAATAACTTCCTAAATCTATTAACGTACAGATCTATTAAGCCAACTGTTTGATCCGAGAAACATTAGTTTCTAGTTCCGGCACAACCAGATTCGAAAAAAAACAATCAGAATAATGTGCATTTGGATAGTCTGCTGTACGTCATAATGAGTCCTGAGTATTTAATGTTGGTGTAGATCAAGTCTTTGAATCTAATGATTGTACTATGGTAATTTAATAAATTGGAGGGTTTTGTTTGTTTTGGGTTATGGGCAAAAACGACTTATCCGACTTTCAAATTGGCATTAAGTAAACGATTTTTATTAATGCTGCTTATTAATTTCTACAACATCTCAAGAATATTATCCTAAATTTTCAAGTCGATCCCAATAATAGTTTCGGAGATACAGCCTTTGGAAGGTGTGCGCTCCAAGTCAGGTATAGAAGAGTCAGCGCGCCTCAGGTATAGTGTGCAGCTGCTCGTCTATTGTTTGTCTGTCATTGTTGTATATTACTTTCACTTTCTAAGGAAAACTAGTTCGAAATATTTTATTTGAGGTTAGGACGAGGTTCATTTGAGGTTATCCCAAGTTTCTATCATATAATTTATTAAAAACGTGGTATTATTTGTGGTTATCTAGTGTCATTTGAAATATTTTATTAGTTGATTACTTCTTGAAGGACGAGGTTCATTTGAGGTTATCCCAAGTTTCTATCATATAATTTATTAAAAACGTGGTATTATTTGTGGTTATCTAGTGTCATTTGAAATATTTTATTAGGTGTTTACTTCTTGAAGGACGAGGTTCATTTGAGGTTATCCCAAGTTTCTATTATATAATTTATTAAAAACGTGGTATTATTTGTGGTTATCTAGTGTCATTTGTGAAGTTAATAAACAATGCATAAAATTTCAAGAAAACAGTTAACCGATGGAGCTCGTAGAAAAGATAGACCGAGAAAAAGGAGACAGTCCTTTAATCCTAAAGATCCGGAAACTGATGATAGTTCCTTCACGAGCACCTCAGTAAAAAAATTAAAAGGTGGTGATAAAGAGCACGTGCCAGAAGAAGACTCGCTCCAATATTCAATCATAGATTTTGCCTTGGTTTTCTCAACTCTTTCATCGTTTGTGCGGTGTTCTAACATTATTGACAATGAAGATGAAAATCAATTGTGTAATGGCAAAGTACAGTTTAAGCAATGTATGAAATTTGGTCTGGGATATAAAATCGTAATAGAATGCGAACGATGTGATCCAAAATATATTTTATCTTGTCAAAAAATCGGAAAAATGTATGAACTAAATCGCCGGTTCATTTTTGTTATGAGAATATTGGGCTTAGGGCTCGCCGGATGCAAGAAATTCTGCGGTTTGATGGACATAAGCAGTTCATTTTTAAACCAATCTACATACGATTTTTATATTGATAAAATACATGAGTGTATTGAGACAGTTACTCAGGCTCTATTGTCATCTACTGCTGAAGAAGAAAAACAATTTACAAATATTGAAAACGATTTACAAGATACGACAGATGTGAGTGTTTCCGGTCACGGTAGCTGGAAGAAACGTGGTTTCTCATCACTATATGGTGTAAGTTCACTAATCGGATTTTATTCGGGAAAAGTGTTGGATGTGTTGGTGAAATCTTCTTATTGTAAGTTATGTGAGAGCTGGAAAAAAAAATTAGGTACTGCAGAATATGGAGAATGGAATGAAGAACACATTGAAACAAATCAATGCACCGCCAATCACACTGGACCATCAGGAAACATGGAAGTCTCATCGATTATTGAAATGTTTAAACGCTCGATTGTCAAATATGGACTGAGGTTCGTTAATTATATAGGAGATGGGGACTCAAAAACCTACTCTGGTCTTCTCAAAGCCCAACCTTACGGTGAAGATTTTGTTATCAATAAAAAAGAATGCGTTGGACACGTGCAAAAAAGAATGGGGACTCGTTTGCGTGAGTTAGTAAAGAAAACAACTGAGAAAAAAATAGTAAAAGGTAAAGAAACACAAAAAAAAACTCTTTCTGGCAAAGGTAAACTGACCAGTAAACTAATAGACAAATTAACTGTGGTTTGGCGATAAGAAGATACTGTGAATCAGTAGAAAAAATGAAAGACGCTATATGGGCTACCTATTATCACTATAGCTCTACAGATACAACACCTCAGCACGATAACTGCCCAAAAGGCCCAGACTCTTGGTGCGCTTGGCGACGAGCATCAGCTACAAATACTCTTTCATCATTTAAACATGAGTATACTCCATTACCAGATGAAGTTTTGATTGCTATGAAACCAATATACGATGATCTCAGTAAGGATGAGCTTCTCGAACGGTGTGTTGGTGGTTTCACACAAAATAACAACGAGAGCTTCAACCAGTTGATCTGGAAAATTACTCCAAAATTACTTCCTGCTGGTTCAAAGATTATTAATATTGCGGCATTGGTCGCTGCTTGTATCTTCAATGAAGGAACATCAGCTTTATTATTGATTATGGATTATGGATTTAAAACTAGGCCGAAACTCCCACGAATATGCCCGAATTTCGGATGAAAACCGTGTGTGCGCAATCGAAAAAATATCTGCGAGCGAGACTCGCGAAGCCAGAATCCGTCATCGACAGGAGCAAAAGGATGCCCTGGACATTGCAACTGCTGCAGGATCTTTACTTTATGGCCCAGGAATCGACGATTCACTGTAAGTTACAAAAAAAATTTTTTTTCCTCGTTTATTGTTACTCAAAACTTTAAACGCGTTTTTCTCGGAACCGTGTTTTCAAAGTCGGTTGTCAAATGTTCTCAAAAACTACTCAACCGATCTTGATGAAATTTTACACAGGTGCTCGAAATATAATTTATTCGTGCTTGAACGAAGGATTTTTTTTTTCAATTACAACTATTTTAAAAAAAATAAAATGTCAAGCAAATTTGACCGAAATTTTCATTTTTTTGGAAAAATGTCTGCCAAAATTAATTTAATTTTTTTTTCTTTCCTTCGTTCAAGCACGAGTTTATGGTCTTAACTAAAACACTTATTTTTGTTTTTTCATTTTAGATGATCCTGTCAGGAGTTATGCTGACAACGCGGACGCACCTTTTTTTCGAGGGGTCACCGGAAATGACGTCACAATGGAGGAGTTTTAATTTTTTTTTTTGAAAATTTCAGAAATTATTCTTTAAATATGTATCTATAAGACAGAAAAAAGTTTGAATGAAATAAATATTTTTTTACATAGAAAAAAAAATATTGAAAATAGGCCTTTTTTTATCCAACGAAACCCATGTAACCCCTTAATATAAATAGTCGATCTGTGCTAGGTGAATATTGCGTAAATTTTTTGAAATATTCGAACAATTTGCCATAATATCATAAATAATATTGAAACCCAAAAAATTTCCAACGGTTCATATTCCTAATAGTTACAAATTGTCTGATGTGACCCATTTCTTGTTGAAAATTCTAATTGCGTAGTTTTAGTATGCATGCTTCTTTTAATGAATTTGAACTATTAATTTTTTCTCTAATTTCCTTTTTGAAAAAAAAATTAAATATTTTTAGTAGACACGTATCTTCTATTAAATTGAAGCTACAATTTTTTTCTCTTTATTATAATTCAGAAGAAAAATTGAAATAATTTTAATAGGTATAGTTCTTCTTTTAAATATGAACTATATTTTTTTCTTAATTTCAATTTAGAAAAAAGTGTAAAATGGCTTTAGCAGGCATATCTCTTCTATTAAATTTGAACTATTAAAAAGTCTTTCTGGAAAGCAGATTTATTAGCTTGAAATTCGAATTCGTTGCAATCAAAATGTAGCTAAATAATCAAAAGGCAAATTCAAAAATATATACTTGCTTTCTTTGTTTTGTCGTCTTTTGTTCCGAAATCTACTAGGATCATTTTAATCTTTGATTTTTTTAAAGTAACCTACATAATTGACTATTAATTTATACAATACGACAAAGTCCTATATAATTACTAAGCTCAGAAATATATAAAAATACTTTCATACTATCAACAACTTTTGGTACCTAAAATTTAGAGTTAAACTCTGACGTATGATTTCTTACAATAACTTTTAGAAAGGGATAAGCGACTCTATGTATGTTATAAATATCTATGATTTAATCGTCAATAGTGTTTTGGCTCAAGTTAACCGAGTCCTTTTTAGCTGCCCTTAAATATTTTAGTAGCGTGAGTAGACAACACGAAGTCACATGGACGAAGTCACTTGTCATGCCAAAACTAATATAACATAATAATAAATAAACTATAGAAACTGATAAATTATAACAAGTAGATGTCAGTATATTTACACCTGTTGTATAACGTGTTTCGAATTTCTCCTGACATCTTTTCGGTGCTACATTTTGACACAGTCAGAAAGTCAACATATCAAACTGATAAAGCTGACATTATGATCGCTCCTTATCCACTTTGGTGCGTATGAAAGTTTAAACATAAAAACAAATTTAATGTTCATTAATTTTTTTTATAAATATTGATATTTTCTACTGTGTAAATAGCCTAGTATATTTTTGGAAAAAGTAAGCCAACACTTTGCTTATGTATTTTTAAATTATTGATGCAAATTGATCAAAATAATAGACTTACTTGCATAATGTACTGACTAAATTTATATATTCCTAACTGCACCTAACGGCTTCACTCTCGTGATTTTCCGAATGAGAAAATGGTTTTTCTCATATGTTACTCTTGATTATAAACCATTACCATATCAAATTTTGTCAAAACTAGTCCAGTAGATTTTGCATGGTTGACGCACAAAATAACATAGAAACAAAAATTCTAGAATAGGTTTTCCGGCGTCTAATATCATTTTATACGCTAAATCAATAGCTCTTTTGAAGATATGTTTCATGTACAGTATTCGGTCTGTTACAATTTTCTTATATGTATAAATTCTACTATGTACTTTCTACAGTTTCCCTGATTTTTTATCCTTTCGGAAAATATTTTGGAGACTCATATCTCGCGAAAAAGGAACCATATAAAAATATTATCAGACATTTTCATTTTAAAACGCCTCTTCGATGACACCTCACTCGATGAAAAACAATTTTGAAGTATTTTAATTTTTTATTTCATTAATGCAAATTAACTTAAATATATTTGAAGTATATAAATAGTATATTATTACATACTTACTACATTTATATAAATAGTATACTTATATATTATAGTATCACATACTTGCTACATTTATAGTAATTGTTGATATAGGTACACGCTTAATATATCGCAAAACATTTTGGAGATTCGTATCGCGCGAAAGATTATAAACCATTACCATATCATATAAGAAGTTTCAGTAGCATTTTAAGAGACCGTTTCAATAACACCTCACTCGATGAAAAAAAATGTTGAAGTATTTTAATTTTTTATTTCATTAATGCAAATTAACTTAAATATATTTGAAGTATATAAATAGTATATTATTACATACTTACTATATTTATATAAATATTATACTTATATATTACAGTATCACATACTTGCTACATTTATAGTAATTGTTGATGTACACGCTTAATATATCGCAAAACATTTTGGAGATTCGTATCGCGCGAAAGTGTAAGAGAAAAAATATTACCAGACATTTTCATTAGCATTTTAAGAGACCGTTTCAATAACACCCCACTCGATGAAAAAAAATTTTGAAGTATTTTAATTTTTTATTTCATTAATGCAAATTAACTTAAATATATTTGAAGTATATAAATAGTATATTATTACATACTTACTACATTTATATAAATAGTATACTTACATATTATAGTATCACATACTTGCTACATTTATAGTAATTGTTGATATAGCTACACGCTTAATGTATCGCAAAACATTTTGGAGATTCGTATCGCGCAAAAGAGTAAGAGAAAAAATATTACCAGACATTTTCAATAGAATTTTAAGAGACCGTTTCAATAACACCCCACTCGATGAAAAAAAATTGAACATTTTAATTTTGTTAATATAAATTGACTGAAATAAATTTGCAATATTTAAACACTAAATTTATATATTATTGTATTATGTGTTTACTACAATTATGATGATTTTTTACATACGTTAAGCAACTTTTGCAAATCATTTAGGAAACTCGTATCTTGCGAAGGCTTTTAATAAAATATTTCCAAGCATTTTCAAATGCGTTTTAAAGAAACCACTTAAGAGACCACTTCAATGACACCACACTCGGTGAAAAAAGAACAAACTATTTTTATTATTTTTTATCTTATTAATGATAATTAAACAAAATTAATTTGCATTATTGAATTACTACATTTATACATTAATGTATTTTAAACGTACTACGGTTATCGTGATATTTGATTCATGCGTTTAGCTTTCTTTAAAACATTTTAGAAACTCAGGTCTCAGGAAGGAGAAGCCATTAACATATTATTACCCGACATTTTCAATTGTATTTTAAGAACTCTTCGCAATGAACACCCGTTTAAAAGAAAAATTAAAATATTTTTATTTATTTTGCAGACAAACAGACGGATACAATATTATTGTGAGGCTGCCATATTTTGCAAATTGTCTTTGGAACCTTAAAAACGTATATTTAAAATGTCAATCGGATATAGACGTAGTTAAGATTGCCAGATGTCCGTGATTTACAGGATTGTCTAGGAATTCGTGATATTGCCCCCATGTCCAGGAATGTAACAAGTTTGTCCTGAAAATGTAAATAATTGCAGTCATTCTTAAAAAATTTCTTTACTGGCATTTTTCACCAACCTTTATACCATGGCTCAATTGCAGTTTTATTAGCTTGATCAATGGAAAGACCGGAATCGAATGATTACGGATCTGATCAAGGCTTAATTTCAAATTCGGATAAGTTACGAAGAATCTTGATCCTGAATCTAATAGTCGCTATCCAATAATATCGTCAACAATAAATTTATTAACATTAACATTAACTTAATAAACTAAACAGTGACATTGTCAAATTACGAAAGTTAAGTTTCTAATTACAATTAGATAAGATTAATTATCGAAAGAGGAATAAATATTTAAAAAGATTTCCTTCTCTTTCGATATTTACTTCTCTTTATAACTTTATTTTGTCAAATAATAGTATTAGCTTTCCATAATTTGAATATATTTAACTAACATTGTGACGTAACGACTGGCTTTGTGTTAAATTATCATTATTTAATGAGACAGTCACTTTAGATAAAATTTTACTTTAAATTTGGTCGGAGAAGACTATATTAAAAAAAAACCTTTTCAAAAAAACCTTTTCTTGGGTCGAGCTAATTTTTTGTTCATAAACCACTAGTAGATATCGTAGGTTGATTTTTCAATAATGTGCAAACAAAAAAAATTAAAGGACTGCGAGTGACCTTTGCTCGTGGTTGAAGTTCAACTTCTTTGAAGGTTGTGGCGGGTATTATGTGGTCGATGGTGTAGTTATTTTGCAAAGTAACAACTACCAATTGCAAATAACTTGAATTACGTTGATTTACTCCCATCCGTTAAGGAATTAAATTGTTTATCTCCAGAACTCATCAGAACCTAACTTATCGGTGGTGTATTTATTTTGAAAAGTAACTACTCGTATCAAATATCTTGAATCACGGTTGACTTACTACCATCCGTTAAGGAGTTATATTGTTCATTATTAGTACTCTCGTCAGACCCTGACCTGGACAATAGTGGAGTAATTTTGTAAAGTAACAAATATCTTGAATCAAGGTGGATTTATTACCATGCTTTAAGGAATTCCATTGTTCATCTCCAGAAACCATCGTCAGAATCTGATCTGGTCGATGAAGAAGTTATTTTGCAAAGTAACATCTATCAGTAGCAAATATCTTGAATCTGTTTAATTTACTACCATCCGTTAAGGAATTCCATTGTTCATCTCCAAAAATCATAATCAGAACCTGACCTAGTCGATGGTGAAGTTATTTTACAAAGTAACAACTATCAGTATTAAATATCTTGAATCACGAATGACTTACTATCATCCGATAAGGAGTTGCATTTTTCATTTTGGAAATCTCATCATCTCACCACCACTACATTTATAAGATACCTAGCAAGCATTCACTTTCAAACTAAATGATTATTAATATTAAACTTTACAAAAATAGAAAAGAAATAAATTCAAGTATGTATGTGTGGTGTATATAACACGAAATTCTCCCGAAATTCACGAAATTCTATAGTCAGTCGATGCTCTTAAATACGGAAATCTGCGTAAGCAATCTATAGATTTTACTGAATGTTATTTCCGTCTGAAAAATATCTAAGTTACTCTCAAGTCGCGCCTAAAGAAGTTTAGAAAAAGCCTAAAGAACTTCAAAAAGGAATAAATAATGTTACCTGAATGAGATTTTATTTTTAATTTTGCCTTAAACTCCTCGTCTGCACCCTGTAGTAGAAATGTCCCGAAAAAAGTGAATTTACATATGGTAACCCTAGTCGTAGTGCAGTATTTAAGTTATTTGATGTATATTACATCAATTACATGTATATTACATCAAATACCTTGTCGGTTCCGGTAGAAAAGGAAGTGCCCATTCACCTTGCCGCATTCTATGAAAACCCGGAATCCAGAGATCTTCAATGGGAAAAATATTTCGTATTTTAGTATCCGGTGTCAGAGTAACTGCGAATAGCATAGTTTTCATGAAAGTTTCCTCATATATGAAGATAAGGAAAAACAATTAAGTTTGATTACTTTTTTAAAGCCAAATTTCAGCTAAAACTAATCCAAATGAATATACTGCGCATATAGCGCATGGCCTCAGTAGACAGTAATGTTTACAAGCCCGCATTCCACCGCTCCTCGACCGCCTCTAACATTATAAATTACAAACAACATATTTGAACAATCTGATTCGATAAGCAGCATACATTTCGCGTAGCGACAATACAAGAACACATTCTACTCCAGACCTGGTGCGATGAACCTGACCAAAACCACATTACCTAATCTCACGTCCCATTTTAAAAGGGTATATTATCGTTTATAACATTTTTATCCACGAAAGCAGAAAATACGTAATTATATTTTGAAAACCATATGTCGTACTTGTAAAATTACTTTTTACTATACCTATTCTAATTAAAATACGCCAGTAATATAATTATAAAGAAAAATGATTAAGTGTGGATCTATTGTAATATTGCCCTAAAATTATAAAGAAAAATGATTAAGTGTGGATCTATCGTAATATTGCCCTAAAATTATAAAGAAAAATGATTAAGTGTGGGTTGATCGTAATATTGCCCTAAAATTATAAAGAAAAATGATTAAGTGTGGGTCTATCGTAATATTGCTCTAATCAAAAATAATATCATGTAATTTTAACAATAACTCCTCAAAAAACGAAATTATCAATAAAACCATTAGAATATTATTTAATATATTTTAATGTGAAAAAGTGTATAAACAGTAATATTTTAAAAGTTTTGATTTGTTGTGTGTCTGCTAGAAATATTGTATTTGATATTTCACTTGAAACTTGGCACACATACTTGTTCCTAGTGACAACTCTTGATAATGATGATAAAGTAAGGATTTGATAATGAAAATGGAAAGAGAGTAGAAAGTGGGTAACGGTGAATAATAAATCCACCGAGAATCGGCTCGTTTCCATTGTCATATTAAGGTCTTCATTTTTGTTTCTTATTTTTTAGTAAGTTTCAAATAAAATCTATTTTAGGAAAAATAATTTCTATTAAATTTTAAAAAATTGTTTCTTTTTCTTATATGTCGCTACTGAGTATATACTTTACCATTCCAAATTTTGAACAAAATCCGTCCAGTAGATTTTAGGTGATATCCGCTCAAATTAACATGTAGATAGACAGATAAAAATTCCAAATAAATATGTGTTTCTGACTTCTATTACCATTCCATTCAGTAAATAAATAATTTTAAGTTCTACATAAATAAATTAAATATTGCATACAAAAAAATAATTTGTTAAAACTGGCAATAAATATCCTTTACCAGTTTATAGCTATTTAAGACCCTTTCCAATAAATATTTCTAAAGATAAAGAGAAGAGTCAAACATTATATTTTCCTCCCTTTTATCGATAAACGTCCATTAAAATACTTCATATATCAATTTAAATTTCAAAAATTATTATCTTTCGTTAATTACTTTTCTCGCGATATAAAGACGTTTTAATGTAATATTTTGATACGTTCAACCTCAAAAGATTATTTTAATTTTTATTTCTTTATTTTAAAAATAGCCATTTTGTGCCAAAGCGCAAAACCTGTGCAAAATTTCAGGTTCTAAAGTGTATGGATTCACAGACTAGGAAAAAGCCATAAGTGTTCCGTTTTTATCGAAAAATAAGATAGGTACAAAATTCTAGAAATCAAAAATTTTCAGTTAACAATTTTATTATTTTCAAAAACAATCGAACAATCATCCATAAAGGTCGAATTCAAATCTTTTTTTTTAAACAGTTTAAGAATATCGCGCCTCAAATTTGTTATTTGTTTCAGTTGCCTGCATCACAAACATCAATTGTAAAAATAAACAAAAACCTCCTGAAGAAACTGAACAAAAAGATTATTCAATAATTAGACTGTTTATGTATTATTGGTAATATGAACGTTGTGAATAATTTTCTTAAATACGCCAAGCATTTACAAAATTATGCCACGAAAGAAAGTATTCAACGACAATGGATTCTTCAAATATCTTCATCTATTTTATTAGGGCTCAATTCAGTTCTAGTGTTCCGTTCTTCCTCCCAGCACCTTCCGATTAATTCGACTGAAAGACTCAAGAAACGAAGTACAGAGATGAGTTCGACCAGAAACATGTAATTAAGTTCGATGAATTTAATGTATATGGATTTTACGAGCAGCTTTTGCTTAACTAGTAATTAAAATAAAAACTAAAAAAGTTTTTGACCTCAAGATCGAATTTAAAAAAGTTTGCTTAATATTTTTTTTATATGAATTACATAAAAACTAAATACACCGATTAAAAATATCACTTATTCATTTATTTATTTATTTTTAAGCACTTTAATGTACACAATTGATAGATATGACAAATTTATTACTATGAGAGAAATTTCTTACAGGCAACCAGAACATCAGCCCTGCCCGCTCGACAAGCAGCCGGGAATATCGAGTCCGTGTCCCTACGATGCACAGCACGGTCAAAGGCGGTATGCCTTGTGATCAACCCAATACTACTCAATGACGACTACACGATGTATTCTATGTTCATTCGTATTAAAATGGAGGAAAAAAACATGAAAACCATATGAAAATGCTTTCCAACACAATAAAAGTAACACGTGAGCTGTTATTTATTTTTTCAAAGTAGTGGTTCCAATTTATATGTCATGTTGATTGGTTTAATTATTTCACAATAGTTTAATCCAGACTATCATCGAGTAATTCGCACGATGTGCCACTCTGCACAACGACAAATTTTAAAATGCAGGTCTGGTGAATTATATTCAAAATAATACTTATTTTGTGATTATGTAACTGCTCTGAATAAAAGCTATACCTATTTCTTTGAAAAAAAAAAGTTTCTTTTGTATTTTTCTAATACCACGCGGGCAAAGCCGCGGACAAAATCTAGTTTATTATAAAAATACATTTTATGGAATATATAATAGATTTTACTATTCTGTCAATATATTTAGTTAATTTTTTAAACCTAGAACCTACACTAATACATTAATTACAAAAAAACGTAACAAACAATTAAATTTATCTATATTAAATCAACATCTTCGGTGAAAAGAAAATTGTTTTTCTTTGTGGAAAATAAATGCGGAACTCATAAAACTCTCGCACACTTCGCTTTTCCTATTTTGAAATTTAAATAAATTCATGTTATATCTGAAATGATTTTTGTCTATACGTGTCCTTTGTTCTCGCTTACAAATGATCCTAACTTCGTTATTTCGTTGAAATCATTTGAAATTTGAAAGCCCGATCCTTTTGCTAACGTTGTTTTGAAATGCATCATTGTGCTATCTATGGGCCTGAGGTACAAATGCGGCGAACCGGCCTCTCGTTTGCGACCCGCCACTGTGAGCACATCACCGCGGCACAGCCACAAAAGGTAACACTCCGCGAATTAAAAGCAATTTGCGATGCATTGTGACGACAGGGAATGCCTTGCGAAATTCGAAAGTGGTTTTTCAATTAAAATTATCATTGTAGTTAAGCGCTGTTATCGAAATAATACATCGACAGCTATTTCTATTAACGCTAATCACGGTGCACCTCCGATCGATGTAAAAGGATCATGTAAAATAGCGTTCAAGTGGCGCTAAAATCCCTTTAGGGGTAGGGCAGGTATCTCCTCTTGAATAGAGTGTGGAGGTTTATTTAACAGTGCCACGGCACTGTGCACAACTTTTTTTAAACGTAATCAAATTATTATTATTTTTATTTGATCAAGATATTAAAATAATTAAATTTTTAATTATACACTTGTTTGGAATTATTAATAATTATCTTATACTTAATCAATGAAAGCCGAATTAGACGAACCTTGTTTAGATAAGTAAAGCTAATTAGATAATAAAAAAAACAATAAAACAACAATGAACGAGATATCGAGAACAAACGCGAAGTCGCATTTGCTATGATTTGAATAAAGTTTGTAGATAGTTAGCCTAGAAAAAGAAAGAACATAGTTTTAAACATACGGGAGCATTTACTGCATCGATAAAAGAAAAAATAATAAGAAAAGGATTCAATTTTTCATTTCGCATTTCATAAATCTTATTTTTAAACTTCTTTTTGAGATTCTGCAACCATTTCGACAGGGCTTTCATTTCCCAATTTAAGCATGATATTTGATGAATTTTCAAAATGCAAACAGAATTCTTACAAGTGTTTTTCGACAATTTTCCTCGTTTGTAGCCCCGTATTTACCCGAAATGAAAACTAATCCCAAATTATTAAACAGCTATCTGTATGGCAGGTATGAATTTTAAAATAACTTCGACTTCTTAACCTTGGTCATTCACTAATTCCTAAACTGAATCAAGCCGAACGAATATTCCAAAAGTGGTGTTAAGAATTTTCTGTATCCTTTTTTCGCGGATTAAAATTATTTCTCTAGTTCTCAACAGATCCCTCGCAGTGAGAAAACTAGAAAACCCGCCCAGTTCCATCTCGACAATTGGCGAATTTTTCGAGTTTTCTCTCTATAGAAATCTAGATCAAATATTCTATAAACAAAAAATCCGTTGGCATCAAGTTGGCATTTTGACGATATAGACGAACTTTTAAAGATGTATTAGCCAATCAAAGACTATTCTAAAAGTTATGAATAGCCACTTGTTTTGATAAAACTACTTATTGACAACCTACTTTCAGAAATGTTTTATTATTTATCTACTCTCCCTTCATATTTTGTACTCAGAAATAATAAAGGTAGTCAAAAAACAATGATACCTCTATCATCAAAAGAAAATACACTCCTTGCATCCATCATGAAAGATTTAGACACCATAATTAAAAAATAATACCGTTAAGGTTCGGATTACTTGTAACAAACAGGATGAGACCATTAACAAAAGGATTTAAAAAGTATTCTTTGTATTTCTACAAAGAAATGAAGGCGTACATAAAAAGTTTTATGAAGCCATTAGATCAGTTCGAAAAATTAATTGAATATTTTCACCAAATGTAAGCGAGAGTACTCCAAGGAACGGTTAAAAACATAGTTTTATTTTTGTTAAACAGAATCGAAATATTATTTCAAAAATTTTAACTATGTTGAATTTTACGTACTGAGCTAAGAAAAATATTAGAAGGCTAAAAAGGCAACAAGATCTTATAAAATTACAAACACAACAGTTTTTAAAACAAATATTTTCATTTTTTTTCAATATTTACGTTTTGTACTTTTTAAATCTTCATAAAAGAAATATAATTTAATAATTTATTTTAATTTGTTTGCTTGTGCTAAATTTCTGATTTTATCCCAAGGAATTAATTAAACTTTTGTAATGGTGACTTCGTTGTTTAATAACTGGTAATGAAAAAAATTATGAAAACTACAATATTTGACGTTTTATTTTACGAGTAAGAAAGAACAATATTATTAATTAAAGACTGTAAAAATAAAATATTTAATTCAAAGCGACATAATTTATATGTAAAAATATCTGAACTTTAAGTCCAAAAATCCTCGGTTTTCGAATTCATTGCCACGGTTTCATAATTTTATAGATGGCAGTCCTAGAATGTATTCATCTATATTCCCTCCTAGACTCTAAAATTGATTTTTGCAAAGAGATTTGGCTTAGGGCAAGCGGGTTATACAAAATGTTGTAGGCATATGAGTATGTCTTTGTTTTTCACCACTGTACTTACAATAAAATCATAGATCGCATATATACTACCATTAAAACTCTTTTCCACTCTTTCATAAAATTAATTTAGTTTAGAGTGTCGTCTTGGGTTGGATTTTATACTGACAAGATTGTAGACACTGAAGTAAAAAGTGTGCAATGCAAAACGTGTGAAGTATGGTCCAAAAAAGGAAAAATGGAAGTCGATGACATTTCGATAATAGTCAACCGTTCTTAAAATTTGCATGGAGTAAAATACTGAAATTATAATATTCCAAAACTTTTAGTTCGTCTCAAAACGTCGCTTTACGGAGAAAACGGTGTTTAAGAAAAATGTTAACGACATGTGCAAAAGTGACTGGTAAGTTATGTGAATGTCAAAAAGAAAATAAGAGCCTCAGAAGCAAGGAAAAGTTGACCGGAAAAATTATAGATAAATTGGAAGTCTATGGCTACTTATCGATTCATCGTCACACAGATTCGGCAGAAGTTACAGAAAATTAAATTTCAGCAACACGTAGTCTTGTCACTTCTACCAATAGTTTCGCGTCACAGAAAGCTTCAACCTGGAAGAGACTCATGGGGTAAGCGACAGAAAGATTATGCAACCCTGACCGAATTTAATAAGAACGAGATCACAATTCCTCCAGTTATTTTGGAAGTTATCAAGTCTATCTATGTTGATCTTTCAAAAAAGGAATTGCTTGATAGATGCGTTGATGGAATCACGCAAAACAATAATGAAAGTTATGGGGTAACAAAGCCTTCTTAAGAATTTTCAGATATTAGGCGTGCACTGTGTCAAAAGTGTCCACGAATATGTGACAAAGAAGGCGATACCCAAAAACTCGATGTTCTGAAAGTGACTGATGAAGCAGAAAGTATTCCTTATGGACCTGGAATAGACAATTCTATGTAAATTGAAAACTATGAAAACGTAATCTTGAAACTTTAAACATGATTATATAGAAACTGTTATCTTTATTAAATACTATTGCAGTAACTACAGTCTCCTAAAAAAAATGCCATATCCCCATAAAACATTTAAGTGGGAACTTTTAGTCAATTCTGACTCGATGTACACAGACAAACATTTGCGATCATGTACAGCAGAACGCACGAATGTATTCTCAAGCTTCGGTCAGAATGACAAAGCAGCAACTTTGTATTTCCCAGACCTGCATAGAGCTCTTTGATCAATATACCTTCATATTCTAAAGTCACTTGGTTACTTAAATAGTTTTACGAATCATCTTCATGAAAACTATACATCACATCAACTGGCGTTTGCTATATGTTTTACTTTTTTTATTCTAGTGGAAAGAGGGATGCTATTTGAATTACTAAAGAAGGAATGGAGGTGTATGCTTAAGGAGCCAAAAAATTTAAAAAAAATTACAGCCGACCTGACACCGTAGTTATATTTACAATGCGGATACAGTATTGGCTCATTTATCGTCGAGAGTTTGACCGAGAACCATTCACAGATGCTTATGGTTAAATGTATACTACAGAGCGATACGTTACTTGTGAAAGCATAGATCATACGAGCACTTACGATTGTAACCAGGTGTTCAACAAATTGAGGTGTATTCAATAAAGCCTTGAAATCCCATAACAATGACATAACATGGTTTAGAGAGACTCATTGGAAATTGTAGCGATATAAACAATGAAGGATGGTTTTAATCGTTATCTTGTTTCCTCCTATCGACTGATAAGCTCAATGTTTTAGAACTTTTCATCATAGCACTTTTCGATGAAATTATTCTGTTACTTTCTGTCGGAAGAAACGTTAACATTTTATTTTTAATATATTTTGTTTAATTTAATAGTAACTAGAATAATATTACTTTAGCGATCATATGAAGCACTTATGGATATACTCCAGAAGTGAAAATTCGAAGATCTAAAAATATGTAAACTTTTCTGTGACAAAAAGAGGCAAAATAGATAGTTTACAATAACTATATTAAAATAATTTATATCCTTAAAAATATATTCGGCTTATCTTTAGCCAGCCAAAACTCGTGTGTTTACATAATAAAAACCTAACCCTTTTTAGGGGAAAAAAACATGCTTTTAAATTGTTTGAAATTATCATCCGAAAATATTTGAGGAAACGTTATTTTTTGAAGCATTTTGACGCTAGCAGCACGCAAACGAGCTATTTGAAATAATTGTTCATACAATCAAAAAATGTGACAAGTTCCAGTCAAAGTCTACTCTGAAAATTTATCCACAATTAAATGAAACTATGTGATGTAGTATTATTTCTACTTTCTTTAAGTTCTTTACCACGACCTAGGTTTCGTTGTATTACAACATCTTCAGGTGAGCTATTAGCAAAGATCTTTGCTAATAGTCGTGGTAAAGAACTTAAGGAAAGTAGATATAATATTACATCATGTAGTTTCATTTAATTGTGAATAATGAATTTCTACAAAATGAACGCCAAATATATTCAATATCTGAAAATTTATGAAATAAAAATTCAATATTATTATCGCAGTTAATTTATATTCACTTGAATGAAGTTTATATGATTTTTTTCAGATCCAATTACATGTCATAAGTTGGTCAACTATTATTCGTGTACTGAAGAGTCTACTTAGCTGTAATAATTTTCCTTTTAATTTCGTTGTATATACTACTATTTTGAATACTTTTCAGTTATTCAAAAATAGTGGTTCAGCTGGTAGGGCATATTGATAGGTAATTCTAACAAAATAGACCACTTTAAAATATTTCGTAAATGGATCCCAGCATCAAAAAGGTGCTCACGACATAGCCCCTATATTTTAGAAAGAGCTGTTGGACGGTGCCCCCCTCCCCCATTGTGTACAATGGGTACGCGAAAAAAGTTACCCCCATTTTATATGTAGGAGAGGTGCCATAATAACCTTATTAAAAGATTTCATTTATTATCATGGCTTTGTAATCGTGTTTGAATAAGCATCACCATGCCAATGTTTAGCTTTAAAGCACTAACATATGCGAGTAAAATGGCGTTGACATACAAACGGACAGACAGACGACGGACATTTCGAAACTATAACGTTATTGGAAATGTATATACTTGGTCCTCTTCATTACGTACTTATGTACAGAATATTGATTAACAGAAAGCAGTCCACTGTGAAGTTTGAGTTGAATTTTAGGACATTATGAAATTCAACCTCTTTCTATGAAAATCAATACGCATATTTAATATGAATATCTATAACATATATATACACGCAAACACACACACATACACATATAAGTACGTACGTAGTCACGGCAATCAATTCTGAAGTTTGAGTTTGATTTAGAATATTATGAAATGAAATCTCTCATAACGACAGCATATATCTAATATAAACACCATGAAAAATATGTCACATATGTAGATATGTTCGTAAAAAAGAGAAGAATAGACATTAGGGATGTTTGAGCTCGATTTTGGAATATCATGCACATGCGCAACGTTCCCACATATACGTACTTACGTACAGAATAATACTGTATGTTCCTGTACGTCCATACTTACAGAATGCAGAACAATAAGCAGAGTCCACTGTGAAGTTTGAGTTTAATTTAGAACATTATGAGACCAGATCTCCGCTATGTGACAACATGTATCCAATACGAATTTGCAGAATAATATACGAGTACATACGTACGTATATACGTAAGAACGCAGATGAACAGATAGCATTCTACTACTAATGCAACCTCTTTTATGTCACAACACAAAATAAAGTGATGTGACTTGCAAGAATATATACGTACTTACGTACGTTCTACCCGCAGACCAACAGGCAGTAGTCAACTACGAAGTCTGAATTCAATTTTAGGGCATTTGCACATTGCATAATGTAACCTCATTATTGCAATATATCTAGTATGAGTTTTCGATGAAATATTGTAAAATAATAGGAATTAAAAAAAAATATGAAAAACATGTCACTACGTCTAATATCCTATTAGCTACGCCTTTTCTTTACAAATATACCGTAGCGAGTGGGCTATGTCGGAGATACTCGTGTAACATTTATGTCTCATATTTTACTATTATGTACGAAACCTAGAAAGCATATGGAATCAACTTAATTTTTTGTTGCATAATTACAAGCCACATTATTTTTGAAATTATAACATAAGTTACCGTTGACTTACTAACGACATTTAAGTCACGTCCACACGTAACAATAACCTATACATTAAAATAAAATGGCATAAAGCTGTCCACGTGTAAACATGTGTACACAGGACAAAACAATGGTGTCTCAATTGTCTTCTGAGAAGAAAAAATAGGCTATCTTCACAAGATAATCTCTTCTGCCACTATTGTCTTGTCTTAGTATGAATTACCTAGAGACAAGTTAGTTGGACAATAGGCAAATGTTAATATGAACATATATACCCACATGTAATAATTTATCACTGAAATTAAATTTGTATTTAAATTCCAAGTATGCGATTATATAATATGAGTGCTTTGAGAAATAGTCTATCGACAATACATTCAATTTTCATATCATCAAATTCCTTTTCCAAATTTTTTTATCATTACGAGAGTAGCATTTGAAGGTCATATGACTGGTCAATTTTAATAAAGGATATAAAAAAGTAAGTAGAAATTTCAATAATGAAACTCTTTCATAATCCATTGAGGTAATTTTTTGTATGTGTCATTAGTTTTTACAAATTGGCAACAATTTTAAAATTGTATGTCTCACGTGTAGATGAATTTAATAAGAGAAAATTTTCCTTCGATGATTTTTTTATGACATTCGTCGTGGTCTCAACCAACAGCAAAGTTATTATCCACTCCCATTGATGTTTTATGGTGAAACCCCATCCAGCGCTACTATTCACATCTACGAACGAGTACAATAACGAGTTCAAGCGTAGACGTACCAATTTCAATGATGATCTGCTTGAGGACGTCCATCAATAGCTACGACTGAAGGTAATATAAATGATGTGATGTTTATGAAAAAGACTGATAAAAGAGTAACGTATCCACAGATTCAAGCAAGTTTAGTCATTGGTATGAGTATAGTACAAAATATTATAATGGCCATTTAGGCGTTAAGAAGCTTTATGCTAGTAAATACACCGTGATTTGGTGGAAACTCAAAAATATTAATCTAAAGCTAAAAGCAATGATTATTCTGAAAAATAAAAGCAGTTACCGCAGATTAGTATTCCAACAATTGCTTGCACATCATTTTCGAAATAATTCAAGAATGCTGATTTGGCAATAAAATTCCCCTTAACCAAAACAACGCTCAACCAGATGAACGACCGAATATTTGACTATGTCGGGTGTAGAACTCACGGCAACCCGACCTCTCACCATGCGATTTCTATTCATTCCCAAGATTACATAAAATAAAATATGAGGAATAGGATTCTCGAACGCCAAAAAAAGCGATGATTGTTTTCGAAAAGACCATGGACTAGACGTTCAAGGAAGAGAGAGACAACTGCTTCCTTTCGATATGGAAGCAGTTTGCACCCTCTTCGTGATCAGGAAATAGTTGTTCCTTTCTTCGTCAAGAAGATGGCTTTCTCTTCATGGTTAGGAAGCAGTTGGCCCTCTCTTCGGGAGAAGTTGGCTCTCTTCGCGATCGGGAAGCAGTTAGCCCTCTCTTCGGAAAGCAGTTTACTCTCTCTTCGTGCAGATTTTGGTTCTATTGAATGAAACGATGCACCAAGCGACGTGGAAACTATATTTAAAAACAATAAATAAATTATAAACTTGCTAGTTAATGTTCTAAAAACAGAGTTTCCTCTTTCAGTGTGAAACAGCAGTTGTGAAGTGTTAAAACTTTCAGCTTTTCCTCTTGTATGGAAAATAACATGCATTTTGCTCAATATATGGCACATCTTCACTAAAAATATTTAACATTTTTCATCACATTTGAATAGTGCGATGTCACGGATCAATTTTAACGGGCTCAATACCCCTATAGAAAATGACTTATCTTGAGTTAGTCTCGTGTCAAGTAGCATGCACAATCACAAATATTACATTATCCTCAATATCCTGCTTTTAACACTCCTTTATTTGCTAGATGATTAATAGTGCTAGATGATTAATGGAGTAGTGTATATTGAATTAGGTACTAAATAAATTCAATTTTTCTTTTAAAATATGGGACCTAACAATAAATTAATTGGTATCGTTTTGGACTTAAAAATTAAAACCTCGTGCATATTAAATACATTACGTCAAGAAGAGTTGCTTTGAAATATTATTCTACTTATTATATTTACTTTAAATTCTGTTAACAAATTGTTTCATCTTAAAAGATTTAACTGTCCCATGTAGAAGAGTTACCACAGGCTTTTTAACTAAAGGCTTTGTGGCGACTTGAAAAAAAATTATACTTAAATTTAAAGAATGGATATAGAACCTTAATATGATTTTAGAAAACTGTCCAATGCAGTATGCATTTTATGAAATTCTTGAAAAAAAATCTTTCTGCATATTGATTTATATCCCTACATGAAATATCTTTTTGCAAAATTGCATGCGTATATGTCTAAAACTGCAAAAACTTTAGGATTTTGACCGAGGGGTAAACGTGTTAACGGATAATGTAAAATTGGGAGAATGAATTATATTTTCAAAATAAAGTTGAATAATTATTCATCCCCCAAATATAATCTCAGCAAGCCAAATAACCCCTATGGCAAGGACCAGTCAGGAAGGTGAACTTGTTAGATGTGTGCCAACACTTTTGCAACGTTAAGAAAAAACATTATAATGAGACACCTGTATGATGGAAAAATACTTTTGCAGTTATAGAAAAATTTTGTTAAAAGGTATTTTATGAAAAAATAAAACACCATGAAGTTGGCTTCTAATAGAATCACTATTAATACTTTTAATAACATTTAAATTTAATTTTATGGTATAAATAACCCAGGGCAATGTTTTAATATTAGTAACTACATAAGAATTTAATTTCGTTGTACAATGAACACGAAAAAAAAAATAAAAGATAGGGTATAGACGTGTATATATATATATATTTAGTATATATACCTATATATATATAGTATATATATATATATATATATATATATATATATATATATATATATATAGTACCAGGTGACCGAGCGATGCTCGGTTTATTTCAAGTTTCCCATAGGAACGTGAAATTGCTTGGTTCATGGTATTAGATTTAGTATTAGATTTTCTTCTTTTCTCGTCCCTTTCCCTTCCCCTTTGCCTTTGCTTTCTTTTTCGGTCTTGCCTTCCCCTCGCCTTCCCGTTCGCCTTCGCGTCCGCTCTCACGTTCACCTTCGCGTTCACGTTCGCCCCGCGTTCGCCTTCCACTTCCCCTTCGCCTTCCACTACACCTTGTTATTCCCCTTACCCACTTCTCATCTTCACCTCTCCCTCCCCATTCCTTTTCACATACACCTTCCCCTCTCACCCACCCCTTCGCCTCCCTCTTCACACCCTCACCATACCCTTCTCCGTTCCTTCTTCCCCTTCTCCTTCCCCGTCCCTTTCCCTTCACCTTCCCCTCCCCTCCATCTCACCCTCCTCTACCTCTTCCCCGTCCCCTTCCCTTCCGCTCCCCCTTCCCTGTCCCTTCCGGTCCCTCTTTCCTTCCCTTCCGCTCCCCCTACCCTTCTCTTCCGCTCCCCCTTCCCTGTCCCTTCCGGTCCCTCTTTCCTTCCAGTCCCCCTTCCCCTTCCCTTACGCTCCCCCTTCCCTTTCGCTTCCCCTTCCCTCGCGGTTCCCCTTCCCTTCCGCTTCCCCTTCCCTTCTGCTCCTCCTTCCGCTCCCCCTCCCTTACTTTTCTTTCCCTTACCTTCCACTTCCTCTCACATCCTCATTCCCTACCCCTCTCACCACCCCCTTCCCCTCACCTCACCCTCCTCCTCTACTCCCCTTCCCCTTCCCTTCTCCCTATTCTCCCCTTCACCCTCCCCCTTCTCCTTTCCTTACCCCTACCTCTCCCCCTACCCCATCACTTCCCCACACAACTACCCACAATAACCCTCCCCTCCCTCCCCCCTCACCCCTTACCCCTATCCTCCCTTTCCCCTTCCACTTTCCCTCCCCTTCCAATCCTCCTCACCCCCTCCTTTTACAATCCCCCTGCCCTTCACCTCCCCATACCCAATCCCCTCTCCTACCCGCTCCCTCTCCCTTCATGCACCTCTCCTCCTCCCCTCCCCTTTCCCTTCCCCTCTCTCTCCCTAGCCCAAGCCGTTCTCCCGTATGTTTTCCATTTAAAAGTTATTAAGTCTTAATAACAGTGTTCATAGTAATTTTGAAAATTTTAATGGCTGCCATTTCCAAAATAATTAACCGACCGAGCTCATCGAAATTATTTAATATAATCACCCAAGTAATAAATATAAAAATTTTCAGAGAAATCGTTAGAGCCGTTTCCGAGAAACCATTTACATACACACACACACACACATATATATATATATATATATATATATATATATATATGTATATATATATATATATATATACATATATATATATATATATATATATATACATGTTGATTCACGATATTCACCTTAAAGTAAATAACATTTTTCCGGACAGCATTAACAACTAACATGAACATTCAGAATCGACATTTATCTTCACAAAATCAACTGAAATATTTAAAATATCAAATATTGTAATTTCTCTAAATCATGCGATATTTATATATTTTCTTCGCAATCAAGGAAGAAGGATTCAAATATTCTACCGATAATATAACTGTTGAAGTTTCATGTAGGAAAAGTTGTGGAAAACACTAATTCATTAAGGCAATCCATGTCTCTGGAATTGCCACACTCCTGAGCTTAGGTTTGGGTAGACTGGATAAATTTGAAGAGACCACTGTATCCAGAGAGCAGAAAAACAAGTTTGTGGTATGACAATAATAAGTAACAAGACTTGGCTATGTATCCTGCACCTAGAGTTCGCCTTTCTCAATTACTACTGATAGAATACACTGATAGAATACACAGTTCCTAGTATACCCTGATTTTTGGTCAAATCGAAGGTTCTGCAACCTGTTTATAAAGATTTGCAAGGGTTTTAAATTACTACAGTTACCCAATTACTATGGTTATTTGATCCGTAGTTTATGTTCACATGCCATATTTATCATTTGTAGCATAGATATTACTACAAGAAATATTTTTGAAAAATAATATTGTATTGCCTACTGAGGAATGTTTGAATCCTTTGCGCGGTTCACATTGCTTAACACGATAGCTTATCCTTCGAATAAATCAAGGCAACAACAAAGGTGGCCAATAAATAGTAAAAAAAACTATGCGATCGGAGGACCTCAGTCAGGAACAAAGTTTTTCCATTATTATTTCAACTCTAAACGTGATTTAATATGTAGATTTCTCTGGATTACATTAGTGTATTTTTGTCACGCTAAAAAGCGCAGCCCTCTTTTATTCAACTCTCTCTCTCTCTCTCTGCCCCTCTCTCTCTCTCTTTCCCTCTCTATCTAATTTGTATATTTTATATTATTTTTATTATTTTTTAAAACAAAAATGTAAAGTAAAGATTTAAATCAATAAATTTCATATTAAAAATAAGTTTAAATAATATTTACACGTGTTTAGAATTGAGGTTATACAGCTGACCGCGCACAATGCTTGCTGCTCGAATGTCGATACTCGCACGAACACACACACATACAACTGTATATAATAGAAAGAGACAGAGAGAGAAGGTAAGGTCGCCTGGACGGGGCATAACGCTTTTTCCTTACGTGACGATTTCTGCCAATTCACTCTACTATAAGCCGCATAAAACAGAACTTCGTTCCAAAAAATTACAAAACTGATAATTCTTTTGTTTCATTTAATTGTGGTGAAATAAACTTTAAGTGTTTATTTTGAAAATCTGTAACAATATGAAGTGTTAATTACTGAAAACTATTTTGCACGTTACGACTGACACAACTTTGTAATAATAAGGTATGCTACCCACATACTATATAAATATAGATAAATACTTAGGTATTCGCTCTCATCTATGATAGGGTAATTAATTCATTTTAATTTATAATATTAGTTAGAATAAGTACTTACATAAAACAATATAGACCCAAGCTCGAATCAAACTTGTTTGCCGATGATTTCGATTGGATATAAGATGTGAACAGCATTTATTTGATAGCGGAAACTTATAACACTTCATAAGCTCAAAAAATGTAACCCGAAAAAGAGGAAACAGACGAACGAGGAAATATAATTACTTTCCAGGGGCAATAAGCGAAAAACAAAACGCGAATATTCTTTGTTCCGTATATTCCTTATTTATTGGATAGTCAATATACCAGTGAATTCGAAAACCTTGGAAACTAGCTGTGCATATTATCCCTCAGTATACATAAGAAACTTTCTCCCCATCATAATCAATGAAAGCAGTCAGTTAGTCTGCTTCGTAAATACAAAATTCATTTTGTGATCACAAACTCAAATCTATTTGTCTGCAGTGAACAAAATCGTTGATAAGAGTAAAGTAGGTGATATAAACAGGAAAATTTCTTAGTTATCAGTACACCTTTCAAATTCAAAATAATAAGATCCAGAAATGAAGCATGGAAAACGAAAAACATTATACACGAGAATAATACTTTATTTTTAGAACACCAATATTACGCTAATATACCAATATAGTGCAGGAAGAATTATATAGTACGAAAATAAAATAAATTCCTGTTTTAAAATATCGTGTATTGTTATGGATTATAAAAAAAAAACTTATTGTCGTCTGTCAGAAAACAAACACTTTTTTGTTGCTGATAGAAAGTGGAGCAACATGATGTTAAAAAAATATCCTTTTATTATGGAATAAAATAAGTTTGTAGGGTAACCAGCTATCTTACCTACTTTAATACCCCTAACCATAAATCTGTGACTAGGGATGCTAATATTGACAGTGACAATAGATATATAATTAATTTCATTGGTATTCGCAACAACCGGATATAAAACTTATGACGTATAAATGGCATTGTATATAAGTTAAAAACTTGCTAATAATATAAACTTGCTAATAATGTTCTGCGTTAACCAAAATTGAAATGTTATATGTAGACCTCCTCCAATTAAAATAAAACAAATTAATTTCGCTTAAACCCACCTTTTTAATTCCTCTTTTCCTTTATCTAAAGAAGAGAAAATGAAAATAGGACCTTTACATTAATTAAAAATTAAAGGGGTAATAATGTCGAATATTAGAATTATTTTCATAGACAATTTTAAATTAATAGTTTATTAAAAAATGGTAATTACTCGTATATCGTTCTAAATTTACCTTTTTGTTAACTTTTTTAAGAGTTAAACATAACAAGGTTTTTGCATATTAACAACAATTTATCTAACTTACCACAGATTTATGTCCTCTTTCCAATCTTTCCAAGAACTCTATGCCATAAATTATACGCTTACTGGAGGTAAAATATATTTTCTTTTCGCCATTATTACAACGATAATTGAGAAAAAATTTATGACGATAAGTAATGAAAGAAAAGACAAAAAACAGAAAGCAATTTTTTTTTACTTCTCTAAGCTATCGTAGGTTTACAAACAATATTTCGATTCGGGTTAGGGTTGCCATGTGTAAAATCGCTTTTTCCGGGATATTTCTAATACAGGATGGCATTTAAAGCAAAGTTAAAAATGAAACATCATTGAAACAACGTTATTTGTTTCTTTTTATTTATACATACTGTAAAAATACCAGACAGACTAACTACTAGTGATTTAAATAAAATAATTAGTTTGACCCTACAAAAGGTTTGTTTGAAGTCAATGAAATATTCAGATCAGTAAAAATGAATAAAAATTGTCTTCTACTACCAAATATAACATTTTTAACAAAAGCGATTGGCTAAATAATGATAATTTAACACAAAAACCGTAATTTCGTTAATCACATCCATCCATATTATTAAAAACTAATAAATTTGGCAAAAGAAATTTGTAAAGATTTTCTTCTCTTTCGATAATTAATCTCATCTAATTGCAATTAGGAGCTTAACTTGGAAAGTTTGACAATGATAGTATTTAGTTTATCATGTTCTTGTTTTGATTTAATTGTTTTAATCAATATTTTTCCATCCGGAATTTTAATAGCATTTGTTAAATTCGGGAACAACTCTCTTCGCAATTTATTCGGATTTGAAATTATGCGTTGATCAAATTCATTATAATTCGATTCTGGTCTTTCTATTGATCAAGCTAATAAAACGGTAATGCGGCCATGGTAGGTTCGCAAAAAAGGCCAATGTAGGAAATTGTTATGAATTACCGCAATTTTTTTACATTTCCGGGACAAACTTATTACAATACTGAATACGGTGTAACATGGACAATTTCGGAAATCCCGGACAACTGGCAACCCTAATTTGGGTTGAAGTAGTAGGATACGCATTGTTGTAACGGATTTCAGCTGTATCAAATCCGAATTATTTTATTCAAATTTACACTGCCTCTTAATTATTTTCTATAAATTTTTTCTATTCATTTAAATACAAAATGTAAACTATTGAATCTCCAATACTGAATCATTTTCGAGATGGATACGTTCATATAAAGATATAAAGTAGAATTCAAATTCTATTTCAAAGGTAGCCTGTATATGTTTTCCATTCGTCATAATATTTTTACCAGTTCTGTTGTCATGTACAAGTAAAATATTGCGCTGTATTGAATGTACATGTCCCAAATCACTGTTTTATAACACACATTCAACATTCAGCTACAAAGATAGCTTTGTCATTTGCTGATAAAGATCTTTCTTAATGCAAGTTGTACACGAGTTTAGGCCAACGGGGAAACGATTGTCGTTTTTTATCATTCTATAATCACATACTTCATCTTCTTGAAAGTGATTACTAAGTAATACGCCTTGATTTGCATTTCGAAACACCCATCTGCAGTAAAGTGAGCTAAATCCAGGTGAAAAGACAAATTAAACATTAGCAGAAACTTTCCCTCTTATTCAAACATATCCCATGTATGTTGTTATCATATATACTCTTCGGTGTTCTAAAACACTTAGTTATTTTTTTAAGAAATCAAGCATCAAAGTCTTTCTCTCTCCCTCTTTCTCTCTCTCTCCGTCTCTCTCTCTCTTTTTCTCTAACTTTTATAACTTTTCTCTTTTTTCGTAAAATAGAAATTTTTTTTCCGTCTTATTTTTTACCATTTCCTACCAATCCACCAGTTCCACCAATAGGTGTAAACGGTATGTTAACTACAATGTGCACCTCCTATTGGTCCATAAAGCTAGCTTTAGCAGCTTTTATTTATCTTACATCCCGAATTAGCAATTCTAAGGAATATATGAAGATTCTCATAGCATCTTCCATAAGTTGAATATATCCTGACTTGAAATGACATACAACCATACTAAAATATAGTCAGTTTTGATAAAAATAAATTTTTCCAATGACGATTAGTATTTTATTCCGCGCTGAATGATTAACTCCTATAAATTAAAAGAAGACTGGGATTGGATATTGGATATAAACGAATTTAATGCCATTTTTTATGGATAATAGCTGCAATGAAGCCAAGTAATATGTAACATAATAGATAAAGAGACTTTATCTTGAAAAACTGTTCCCAATTATCATTGCATTTTTTTCGTAGGCAACAAACTTCGAGTAAATATCGAGTCTGACACTTATCACGAGATTTTTGTTTACAGAAGATATGTGCAAGAATATAAAAGATTTGTTTACAAAAGATACATGCATTTTTCAAGGCGACAAACTGTTGAATATTTTTGAACGAACCCGCTTAATTGTAAGCCGCTTTACGAATGATAAAGTTATCTTTACCCGAAGCGACATTTATCATTGACTCTGTAAACAAGAAAGGATAAGTAACTACCCAAGAAATAAGTCCAATTATCGTTATTCATGATAAATATATTTTACTCGATGCAACTTAAGGATCTGTGTTTCAAATATCAATCATATTAGTTTTGTTCTTTTTTCTGTATGTCTGTTCATAAATAAAACTCTGTATTTTGAATTGTTCTATATAGAAGCATAGAAATTTAGATATATGGAATATTAATATTCTGAGCCAATTTAATATAATACGATAGTTTTTCGGATTTAGAAGGAACCCTTGTAAATTCAAGTACCTTTTTATATCCCTCCACCCATCACAGTCTCGCAGTTTCTATAGGTTTTGACTTATGTTTATAAAATCTTGCATATCTCAGTTGAAACGTTCTCTTTTTTAATACACATTTTATATAATATATAACAAAAAAAATCGAACCCTAATGAATAGAGTATTGTCGGAAAGTTCTCTCAAAATGAAAACGACGTTGTTTATACAATTTTCCGAGTTATTGTTTGTGAATTATTAAGCTTCAAAATTAAAAAAAAAATCTAGGTACGGCATTTAACGAGAATTTAAAATAAAAATTATTTTGGATAATTTGCATCGACAATTAAAAAGTGACAAAGATTCCTCAGGTTCCAAAACAACCTGTATGAAGACACCGTATGTGTACAATGAAATTTTGATAATATTTTTTGATGTTAGTCGATAGGTGCACCTTCCCCTCATTGGTGGAAATTGATTAAATAATGAATTGAAAAACTTTTATTTTTGCTTATCCGGAAAACATAGATAAATTCTGTCGCACACTTTTCTTTAAACCTTTTTAAGATCTACATAGTTTCCCCGTACATAGTATTAGTGTATTTGTAACAATTTTTCCAGTGTTTGTCAAGAAATTATCATCATTAATTAATTATTAATTATATCTAAAAACTATATCACAACACATGTACATACTGTGTATAATACAATCTGGAAACTATAAGCTATAATACTGCGAAAATTGTACATCATTAGAATATTAAATCGTTCATGAATCCCTAAAAACAAAAAAAAAACTTTCCTTTTTTATTACACAAATACTTTATATATATATATATATATATATATATATATATATATATATAAATATGTATATATATATATATATATATTTATATATATATATATATATATATATGTGTGTGTGTGTGTGTGTGTGTGTGTAGGGGGGGTGTATATTTATATATATATATATATATATATATATGTATATACCTCATGTATTGCGTCGACATATTTACAAATGTAGACACTCGTGATACTTACGTTTCACATAGTCCTCGGCTATTTGTTTGCATTTTGATAAGGTATTATGTTGGCAGATTTTAATGCTCGCTCTGATTGCAGATTACATCGGAATGCAGCTGCATGTTCAATGTAACAATGGCTTATAAAGACGTATCGTCGAGGTACTTGCTACAGGCGCATGTCTTGTGATTTGTGTTTGCAAAAAACTTTAGTTTTGTTCGACGCTATATCTGGATCTATAAGAACAATGATTAAGATCTATCAAAAGGTCAATGTGTTTATTATTTAATAATCCGCTGCTAACATAAAGTCTGTGAGATAAGCAATGCAAAAATTTTACCTTACAGCAATGCAGGTTGAAACGTGGTATTGCTTCCAGGAATGAATCAAAATATGTCAATTCAAGAGCTATTGAAGCCTATGAAAGAATTTTTTATTTGTGTAAGTTACAAGGACAAATATACAACCTTTCAATAACTCATAAAAAGTCTGAGCAAAAAAATCTAAGTTAATCGTTTTACTGATGGATTGTTCATCAATACATCCGTTCCCTTACGCAAAAGTTCCACTTTCCAAAAACGTTTTAAAGAAATACAGAGCAAAAAGCACTTCTTTTCACAAATTTCGACATGAATATATCTATATAAAAATCGACAAAATCTACGAAACCACTTATTCCCAAATAGTCAATAAAAACAAAAGAATACATAGATACAATCACATGGAAACTACTTGAATTGGGTATTTGACTAAATTTTTTTTATTTCATTAATCATAATTTCAAGGTACAAGCTGATGAAGAGTGAAAAAATTTTTAATAATCTTAAAAATTTACCGAGTTATAAAAGTTTAAATTTAATCTTTAGACAAGGACGGGAATACTGTGTTGTGAGGTCATTTTTAATATTGCACATTATATTCTATAAGAAGAAAAGAGATAGGGATATACCCAACTCTATCCGTATCTTCAAATTTAGAAGCCTATAACTGGCTTATTTTTCAATCAATTTTTGAATTTTTTTCAAGACTGGTTTTTAATTAACTTATATTTCGCAATGTTGTACGAAAAATATCAAAAATTAGAATGAGTCAACTACCGTATTGGTTACAATTACTCCTAAAGAATTCTTTAGTCTTAATGCAATTATTACTCCAAAAATTCTGATAAATAAAATTAACTCTCGAATAATGAATATATTACTTCGAAACTGTGTTAAACAATACAAACAAAATGATTCAGAGGAGCAAATTTTTTAATTTTAATTCTACCTTGTATCGGCTATCTGGAAATTGTTAAATTTATCAAAACGATTACAAGGTATCAACTGTTATTTTATACATTACAAGCAAAGAAGTTAGCTTTATTCGCTTTTGACGTGAATACGTCTTTAAATTTGCTACCATACGGAGGCAATCCAAAAAACCTAATGATAACAAAATCGGGGGATACAGTTTGGCGTTGTAGTTTCGAATCTATCCTCTACATGAAAAATTAAATTATACCACTGGATAGCTAAAGGATCAAAGAATTCATTACGAGAACAGTGACGCACCGCGCGCGGTGGAGGGTGAAGCGCCGCCATTTTGAGGTTATTTTGCTGCGTATCGAGATTTGCAATTAGTTTAACTTTTGATTCGGAAAAGCTACGATGTTCGTTTAAGTTTTAATCGTCAGCTGTCGCGAAAATCTATCGATTGTATATAAAACATTAGTTTAAAGTAGTGACAGTAAATATAATAAGGTGTTAGAATAAAAAAATATTATCAAAAATATATAAACACTCAATAATTATTTGTTTCTTTGCTTTTATCCTAAACACATAAATAAAAATATTTTATTTAAAGAATATAACCCGTTACATAGACGTATTCACGTACAACACACGGCCGTGTCCATGGACACAGCCACACCCAATTTTTTTAACTAATATTTTCTCGCGGTTAGCGATTACTATTTGAGCACCTAAATACAAATTCTTGTGTAGGGATACGAGATTCTCGTCTAGGGACACGCCTAAATACAAATTCTCGTGTAGGGACAATTTCAATTGTTTCGAAATTCTCATATGATCTTCCACCCCCATATTCGTGCCTTTGGGTTAGAATATCGAAAAACTCTTAGTGAGCACCGACAAGCCAAAAAATCGTAAGTGTCCTTTATTTTAAATTTATTGGATTTATTGCTCTAAAGCTTTCATGATGAATCTTATTCTTGTCAGAATTTTTAAGTGTTTATTTTTTGACTAACATTTTCCTTTTAGTGTACTTTTTGCCTTCCAGATGTCAGAATAGAAACATTTCTTTTGATGTCTATGTATACATCTGTAAAGTGTCATCCCATGCATGAAATGCAATGATAATGGAAGTCTGTGTTCCTCTATCCTGGTAAATCTCTTTTGTTTTACTCATACTGAGTATCACAATGTAGGTATTACGATAACACTTCAACATATGATTACTCATTTCTTAAAAGCACCTATTGAAGGAATTGTATAGAAACATAGTAAGCAAAAGGTGAAATAGCACCGGCATTGAACTCTTATGATTTTTGTGAAGTGTTAACAAACCAGACTAGAACCATTATCTGCTTACTATCAGAACAAGTGTGAACAATAAAATTTATTCATACAATATGAAAGTACCGAGAAAATATTTTGTAAAACCAAATTGTATACCCAACATTTTGTTTATTGCTTGATAAATAAATAATTATAAGAAACATTTAAAAATAAAAAAAACAATACTTCAAAATGGGCTTCTATTCTAATAGCTAATCAATCGATAGAACGACCAATCACCAAATTCGGCAAAGAATTATGACCAGTAAGTGTATCCTGATATGTACATATTTACAGACCAACGGACGGAGATGAATCACATTTTTCAAAGGCTAATTTAGATCTTAACAATATTTCAAAAAATGCCATAACTTTTAGAAGTTACCCGAGTTATAATTACTTTTATCGTGAAAAGTCGAGGCAGGCCGCTAATCGATAATAAAGCACAAACCTTCAAAGTAATCTTCAAACGTTACATAATATCTCATTGAACGGTACTCAGTATCAAATGGGAGCTAGCTTTTTGATGATTGATCGATTTTATTTAGATAATCAAAAATGCATCCAAAATTTAACAATACTCTTATTTAAAACGAAATGTACATAATAATATCTCGCCTGATGTGAAATTGAAAAAATAGAGGTTTTTCTTGCGTTTGGGGGTTTAAAAATTTCAAATGAATTTTTTATCTAAATATTACGATAATAATGCCAAATTAACCCAAAAAAAAATAACTTTTTGAGAAATGACCCGACCACCCCCCTTAGTTGTCAAAAATTACTTATACGTCCCACAATACGGTAGTTGACTCATTCTAATTTTGATATTTTTCGTACAATAAATAATATATAAAAGAAATTCAAAAATTTATTGAAAAATGAGCCAGTCGTAGGCTTCTAAATTTGAAGATACAGATAGGGTTGGGTATATCCCTGTCTCTTTTCCTCTCGTAGAATATAATGTGCAATATTAAAAATGACCTCACAACACAGTATTGCCGACCTTCTCTAAAGGTTAAATTTAAACTTTTATAACTCGGTCAATTTTTAAGATTCTTAAACATTTTTTCACTCTTCATCAGCTTATACCTTGAAATTATGATTAATGAAATAAAAAAAAAATTAGTCAAATACCCAATTGTTAAAAGGTTAATTGAAAAGCTTACCAAATACGTAGGATCTGAACTAATTTCATAATTTAATTTCAATTATAATCATAAAATGTATTTCACGTACATTTAAATATGAGTAATTGAAATTAATAATGTAGGCTCTTATGAGAAAAGAAAGTAATAATATCTTACCAAGAACACTTATTTATAAAGCTTCACCGCAAACCATTTAGTGCGTGAGTTATAATTCTGACTATTTTGATTATACGAGTCGAGACGATTTTTTAAAATTATATCTACAAAAGGAAATATTTATGCCATACTTTAATAAAATAATTTTGGTTCTGCGAATGAGTCATTTTTGGGGTTACTTTTTTAGTGACATTGCATCATTTTCATTTTTATTATATGTTTAAATTCCCCCCACCCCACAAGTTTCGCAAGTAATGGAAGTTATATTTTTAGATTTCGGTAAGTTCTCGGTGTTATCTAGCGATTTTTTGGTAATTTGAGTAATATTAATAAAACCAATGATTTGTTTATATACCTCTGTTAAGTATATTATATATACGTACTTGCTGTGCCCTCGACTTCGTTCTTTTGAAATTTGCTGATGATTATTGTTTAAAATAATCGCCATAAATAAAAATATTGACAATGGATGAAATAGACGGCGTACTAATATCATAATATTCACCAAGACACGTTTTTTTATTAAATCTGTAACATTTAGATAAAAAGAAGATATCCTATATGTTGCTTGAAGGTATAAACTATTATCATACCAACTTTAACCAAAATTCGTGCGATAAATTTCGCGTGATTGAAGAACAAATTAACAAACATAAGAGAGACAAAAATCATAAAAACAGGTTTTCTCGCTTCTATTATCATTCTATACGCTAGACCAATCACTCCTTTTTAAATATTTTAGAAGTACAGAATTCACTCTGTTACAGTTTTATTATATGTATAGATATAATATGTACATATACGCGTTTCTATTTCTAATACGAATTCTGTCGTACGACAATGATTTTCTCTGTTAGTGTTGTATCAACAATATTTTTCTGTCTGCCACATAACAGATCGTTTATCTAAGGAATGTAACTATAAAACTCCAGTAGACTATATTTGATGTGACGGAATCTTTATTATGTTTGTAATATTTGATTGCATTGTTCTACTTCCCTACTTTGTAACTATATTTACATACAAATTCCTTTGAATTTAACGGGTATTTTTTAGAAAGATTATATTGTATATATTTACTCTTGGTTCTCTCCTGTTCTCCTAATTAACCATAATCTTGTTCTTGACACTTCTCGGAATTATTTTCAGTATTTAGATATTGTTAATTTATTTACTAACTTGCTTAATACTCTCGTTTACAAATTAATTCACGAACTCATTAGTATGAAAATTGATTTCATTATATTATCCTGTAGGTATGGATATTAGGTATCTGCACACATTTCCATCTTTGTATATTTTGAACACGCTTGTATAAAATAACTTAATGTTCTTGAAAAGAGAATCGAATATGACTATATTCTTGTCTAATATTAATAGGCTATGTGCGAGCGCTATCCATTACTTTAATAATCGACCATTTCTGTTTCGGATTATTGAGAGCAATCCATTACTATATTATATCACGTGTCATTAATACATATAAATATTTGTATCTGTTTGTTGCTCCTGATAGCCCGTACTTTATATATATATAATAACTTAATGTTCTTGAAAAGAGAATCAAATATGACTATATTCTTATCGAATATTAATAGGCTATGTGCGAGCGTTATCCATTACTTTAAGAATCGACCATTTCTGTTTCGGATTATTGAGAGCAATCCATTATTATATTATATCATGTGTCATTAACATATAGAAAATATTTGTATCTATTCGTTGTTCCTATACTTTAAGACAGTTTAGCATAATACTGAGGCAATACAAAGCTTCGACTCAATTCGTCGTTCGATCAAGGAATGTTTTGATATTTGTATGTAAATTATTTACATAATTTTTTTACTTAAGCTGTAAAATAAGAGAACACTGTAAGATACAAATTAAAAAAGAAATTAATTCAAGAATTTTCACCCTGTTACCCAATTTTATTTTTCCTTTATTTTTTGATATAAGTAAAACTTTTTTTATCACACAGTTAATATTGTCATAAGTGTTATCGAGACACACATTTGTTTTATACACACTTGAATCTACAATCAACTCTAAGTCAAATATATCGTAGTACTGTTCAGTAAGCCTAGTGTCATAAGCGTTATTGAGACAAAGATTTGTTTTATACACATTTGAATCTACAATCGAATCAAAGTCAAATGTATCGAAGTACTGTTCAGTAAGTCCAGTATCATAAGCATTATAGAGACAGAGATTTGATTTATACACATTTGAATCAACAATCGACTCAAACCCAAATATATCGAAGTTACTGTTCACTAAGCCAAGTATAAGTGTTATAGAGACAGACATTTATTTTATACACACTTGAATCTACAATCGACTCAAAGCCAAATATATCGAAGTACTGTTCAGTAATCGGAGTGTCATAAGCGTTATAGAGACAGACATTTGTTTTATATATATTTGAATCTACAATCGACTCAAAGCCAATATACCGAAGTACTGTTTGGAAAGCCAAGTGTCATAAGCGTTATAGAGACAGACATTTGTTTTATACACATTTGAATATACAATCAACTCAATGCCAAATATCTCAAAGTACTAACACCGTGGTGATGTGGTAACGATTTTCGACAATTTTAGTATATTATTTATGCATACAATGAACCGTAAGGGGCGATTTCCTCAGTTGTTGTATGTATATTATGAGGCAGTTGTACTAGACATTACAAAATGGTAATTCCAAGTGGCCTAATACTTTATAGTGCTATAAAAATGACAATTTTTGTCTTATTTTGATCTCGGGTATATACAATTAAAAGGGTTTATTAGTACTAACCTAAACTATAAAATAGCTTCGTTTTCTCTCTCGTTTTCTCCGGATCTTTCCACTAATATCAGTTTTATTTTAGATCTATTGTTGAAAAGTCCCGGTCGGTACTGATAGCTTCCATGCTTTGCAGAAGGGATAATATTTCCGATCACAGATCAAAAAATAATAATGCTCTGTTTTCCGACCCATCCAGGAGCATTATTTTAAATGCACGTATCATTAGTGCCTCAAAAGTAATCCTCTAAAGACAAATGAATAGCCTTGTTTCTAAAAAACTATATATTTTATGTACTTACTGTCTTTGACTCCATAATCTCTATCTGGAGCTATTTCTTGTTCCTTTTATAAGACAATAATATATGTATTCAATATAACCTCATTGGATTCCCCCATATATATCAGCGACAGTCGCAAGTATGTTTTAAATTCAGTTCAAAAATATTCCTCGCCAGTATGAGACGTTATATTTACAATTTAAAGCTTCACAACATATTTTTTATTGCTAATAATGGTATATATAAAAATAATGACATACACTCTTTTACATAAAAAAGTGCGGTTTTGATTTTGTCATATTATTAACAAAATATTATTTAATAAGAGGTTGTATTAATTGTAATTGTTACTGGCAAGTATAGTGTATTCTGGCATATAAAAACGAACGTTCTAAATTTGAAATTTATTCTTTTTGAATGAAAATTCTCTTTCACTGACAAAAACGTATTTTTTGGCGGTAAATGAAATCCAACTCTTATTACGTTCTTTTTCATTTTTTACGTTTTTTATTTTAACGAATAAATTTTAATTAAATTTCTGCTGTTTGCTGCATTAGTTCACTTCTGTTTTCTGTTCTCAGTATGGTTGAAAAAACGATAAGAGCTAGTAAAATTATTGCGCTACATGAAGAAGGCTGTAGCCAATGTTATGTGTCTCTGCAGTATAATGTGAGTCGGTCCACCGTCCAAAGGACCTGGCAACGATACCAAGAAACGGGCGCTGTCAGTAGAAGACCCGGTTCTGGAAGAAAACGGTGCACTGATCCACGGGACGACCGCTTCATAGTCAGTCAAGCGCTACGAAATCGTCAAGTTACGTACGTGGATCTCAAACAGAACCTCGAGGACGTCAGAGGTACACGAGTAAGCCTATGGACAGTCAGTAGGAGACTTCAGGCCGTCAATATACCTTTCGCCCAGCTCGGGGCCCTACATTGCTCCGTGAGCATCGAGTTGCCAGATTGAGAGTCGCTCAAATTTTATCGTCATGGACTCAATAAGACTGGAACAGTGTTTTATTCTCCGATGAAGTTCGTATATCGCTTAGTCGTGAGAATCGACGTCGGCTAGCCTTACAAAGACCTGGGGAATGCTTCGCAGAAGTGTGCTTTGAGGAAATCACCCCTTACGGTGGAGACTCCGTAATGTTTTGGGCTGGTATTAATTCAGATGACCGTACCGAGTTAGTTTTTATTGAAAATGGCACACTTAATGCGCAAAAGTACATAACAGAGGTTCTTATTCCTCATGCCCAACCCGCAGTTGGAGGCGAGTGCAACAGCAGTTGGAGGCGAGTCCATTTTTATGGACGACAACGCTAGCGCCCACCACTCTAGAGACGTTGATGCGTATATGCAGGATGCCGGAAATAGGTAGGAGGCCAGAATTCGTCGGTTAGACTAGCCAGCTAGAAGTCCCGACCTCAATCCGATAGAACACATATAGGATAATCTCAAACGACTCGTAAGAGCCGTAAAACCAGCTCCAGAAAACATTCAGGCCCTTAAAAATGTGATCGTCGCTGAATGTGAAAGTATTCCTCAGGAAATGATAAAAAACGTCGTCGAAAGCATGCCTAGCAGATTAAGCGCATTGATTTTAGCTAGATGAGGCCATACTCGTTAATAAATTTTCAAATTTTATGCTAAATTAATAAAAAATATTCAAAAATAAACTTTGGCCATTTTTAATGTACCAGTATGAAAACGCTCGTCTGTGGACTTTACATCGTTTTTTTTACTTTTTCGCATTTTTAATGACTGAAGTAGGTAAAAACGATATCTCAATAATAAATAATAATATTCTCATCATATCGCTATATAAAATGCATCAAGAAATAATAAAATAACTATGATATGGTTTATTCCTAAAAGTGCCCGTTTTTTTGCAAAAGAGTTTATATAATGGTATATAAACGGTATATAATCCGTAATAAACCGTTTTCGGCAAATAGTGACGGCTGAATATCGTTTAAAAATTTAAAAAGAAAATGTCCCTTCCATACTAACACAGTAACTCAGCAGATTATAAATCAAGATTATTATTTGATGTAAAACCGTTTTGGCAAAAACATTGATACAGAACACTAACAAGTAAGAACTTGGAGCCGGTAACAAGATTGCTATCGCTAACACGACATGAAATATTGCATAAATTTTATTGTAATTGTACAAATGTTTGCGGTTCAAATTGGGTATTTGACTAAATTTTTTTTATTTCAGTAATCGTAATTTCAAGGTATAAGCTGATGTAAAATGAAAATTTTTTTAATAATCTTAAAAATTGACCGAGTTATAGAAGTTTAAATTTAATCTTTAGACAAAGACAAGAATACTGTGTTCTGAGGTTATTTTTAATATTGCACGTTATATTCTATAAGAGGAAAAGAGACAGGGATATATCCAATTCTATCAGTATCTTCAAATTTAGAAGCCTATAACTGGCTTATTTTTCAATCAATTTTTGAATTTTTGTCAAGACTGGTTTTTAATTAACTTATATTTCACAATATTGTACGAAAAATATCAAAATTTAGAATAAGTCAACTACCGTATTGTGAATGAATAAAAAATAGGATTAGAATATTCCACAACTAGTGTATGCTGACTGCCATGGACAGTCGTATCTAAATATCGTCCCTAATATTACTGAATTCAATAATATAGAAACACATGCGAGGTTAGCACTGAAAGTTTTTAAAACTGATCATTTGTAATAATTGTAATAAAAAAACTAATTTAAATTAATTTAAATATCAAATTCTTTGTTAATTCGTTGAGATACATCGCTTGATTTTGTTGGCAACTTGAAAATTGTACGTATCATTTCAAAATGAATTTAACACGAAAAAATGTTCGATTGATGATTTTTACGACTTTCGTTATTTTGTTTCTCACTGAAAAACAAAGTTACGATCGACTTCGATTGGTAATTTTTGATGAAATCCCTTCCCGCGCTACTTTCTATAATTAGTTTAACGAGTTCAAGCGTGGTCGTACCCATTTTAGTGTTGATTTGCTTGAGGGACGTCTCCCGACAGTAACAGCTGAAAAATACATTAATGCTGCGCAGCTCATGATAAAGACTGATAAGAGAGCAATCTATCAGCAGATTTGGACAAGTTTAAGCATTGATTTAATTCACTTAGAGAAAATCTTACAAGAAAATTTAGGCTTCATTAAGCTTTGCACTGGATTCATAGATCCATTGATTGGAATCTCTAAATGTTAGAAAAATTCAACGGAGGTCGGTCAAATGCTGTATTCGATTAATGTTTCCTTCTGACGAGTGAAGAAAATTATCGCTTTGTTCTTGAGAGAGACGGACTATTGTGTTCTGAAAAAAAGAACACTTAATAGAAACTGGAACACCAGCATATATTTTTCTGTTGTACTGGAAAAAATCGAGAGCAAAGGCTTTGGAATAGGCTTTGCTCTCGATCCTCTTCCATCACGACAATGCCTGCACACAAAACCAGACGAGCAACCGAATATTTGACTAGTTAGGTATAGAAATTATGGGTCATTGTCTTTACAACCTCGATTTCGTACCGTGCGACATCTATTTCTCCCGGTAAATAAAAGATGAACTCAACTATTATGATTCCCGGATGCTAAAGAAGCAGCGACTTACTTAAAAAAAGGCCATGGAATCGACGTCCAAGGAAGTGTGAGTCGATTGCTTCTCCAAGTGATTCCATCGAATGACACGATGCATAGGGATGCCACGGATATTATTTATTTACACCTCTTCTATAAACACAATAGATATTTTATCTTCAAATATAATTAAAATTTAAAACGAAGGTTAGGATGAAAATAAATATACCTACCTATACAATTTATCAGAAATTCAAGATGACAAATAAAATTTTATTTTCATTTTTTATTTTGTCAATATAAGTCATCAAAAAATATTTATACTAACTCAGTAACATATATAATTTCATATATTTCGTATACCTAGATAAATGTGAAATCCATAAAAAAAACTCGTTTTGCATTTTATCTTCGAGGTAATGTGAAAATGAATATCTAGTTGTGGAGTTTATTTACTCTACGACGAATATGCTCGATTATACGAAAGAAATGTTTACAACCTTTTTTGGAAGTTTCGAGGTCTATTATTTTTATAATAACCTTTATCGACCTTATTGAAATTTTGAGAAAAAATATTTTTCATCACCTTTAATATCTGGCGCGACGTCGCTACTATAATAAAGAGTTTTTTTCAATTATTTAACATTATGACATATTTTTCTGTTATTAGTTTTTCTGTTATTATATGACACATTTTCCAGTTATTTAACAATTAACATGGTATTGTAGTCATGGTTATAATAAAAGTGTGTATAAAAATTATTAAAAATGCAGTCACAAGTCACAGTACCTAGTCTACAGTAGTTTTTTTGCAGATTAAATATGATAGTACTGGGCTATAACAAATCAAATTGCAACAATATAAAAATGAAATTCATAATGCTTGTAAACGTAAATAATTATTAACAATTATCAGTTTTATAATCAAAGAGCGTCAACGACTATAGATAGACAGTCGTGTGGGCTTGGCCTAGAATACCATAAACAATTACACACACAACAGAACTTCGTTTTTGGCAACTTTGGCAGGTGTGACGGTTCAAAAGTTTATCTTTGTTTACATTAAATTATTTAAATATTATGTTTATGATTGATTTTTAAGTGTATGTATAATGATCTTAAATAATAAATTACTTAAAATAACAACCTCAATCTATTTCATAACTTCGCGAACAGTATCTTAATTGATAATTAAAAGTGACCCGAAAAGTAGGAGTGGCATTTTAATTATTATTATTATTAAAATTTGTCCATCATAACTTGTAAACATCTTTCCAGGTTGAAACATTCAATTAAATATTAACAATGCCCGTGTTAGAATCATGTTGGTCTCCGTGTATTTGGTCGTCGAACGTAAAGGCGGGAAGCCGAGCTGTGGTATTCTACACTGGAGCCATGAGTATAGTCCTCATAACATTAATTTCGTATCAAATGGCTGGCGGTGATTCCACACAGTTGTATAACCCATTGTTCGAAGCAGATGTTCGAGGATGTAAGTTAACAATTATACTTGAGTATATTTTGTTTTAGTACTTTTAATGTATATGGTTATTTTACTGCCATGTAAATATTTAGGTACATTCGCAAAAATGATACAAGTTTCCTCTCTGAGTTACTTATGACGACCTCGTTAAAAGATCAATTGTATTTTATTGACTAATTATGTTTTGTTTCTAAATATAGGGAGCATGTGAATAATGAGATGAGATGTCTCAGAAAGACATGCATAGATATTTTAGGCATTCGCAGGCACGCCTCTTTCTTGGTCTTCTAGGTTTTTCATGGTTTTTGGGATACTGTAATTGAATTGCAAAAACCCCTTATAATTTCATCACGTCATGCAAAGTATACTTAATTTTCTTTTTAAATATGTCTTCATACAGGGACTTCAGGATAATTTTTTTTGCTGACCTCTCTGAATGAGGTATAATTGAAGGATCCTTCTGAAATGCAAATGAAAATGGCTAATAGTATTTTTTACATGGAACCTTCTTCAAAGTCTTACACCGTGTCCTCCAACAACCAACAATTTTAGCCACGTATGTTGAAAATCTGAAATCATCACGTATGTTGAAAATCTAAAATCAAGGTCGGAATAACAGTATTTAGTGAGTATAAAGCATTTGGCAGCTAAATCGGTTCCTCTGGTTTAGACATTAGCGTGCACAACGAATGTAAACTAAAGATTGGCATGTCTTTTGTATGTGTTCATCGATTGAAATGAAACCAAGCCTATATGTTAGCCCAGGCTAATATAAATACATCATTGAAAACCAAATCCCAATCAGTTCAGCCATTGCTGAAATTAGCGTGCACAACGAAGGTGCGCACAGATAAACAGGGGAACTGACAAACATTTTAAAAACTTTTGTTTTAGGCTTAGTAGCATGTCTTTAGTAGGCACTTTAGTTTTAGTTAAAAATATTGAAATTCAATGTACGGACTCAGTTTTTTATGAATTTATTATATGTATGGATAAGACAAGTTATTTGTCTTATGCCTGGAAAGATATATTAGGCAATACATTTATTGGCAAAGAAATTATCAGTGTTTATAAATATACAATGGAAAATATATACATCTCTCATAAATGTTTGTTAGTGCAGGTTTTACTTGAGATTAATTTTTTTTATTTAGATTTTTTCAATACTCACTACTTTCATTAGAGTGTGAATAAGTCTAAGACTATAAAAACACACTACATGCACTTGCTTTATCACTATTGTTTATGTTTTTATTATTTTTTCGGAAATAAATAAATTTGCCACGTTTTTGAACATTTACTTTAATGTTATAAAACTTTCTTAAGCCACTCTAGTACGTTTTCGTAAAGAGCACAGCATTAGATTTTCCGTTTAATTAGCAACTGAGTTTCATCGAGTAAAAGAAAAGGCAAATATGTAAATTTCAAAAAAATAACTTAACAGTGCTTTTTCATAAGGATGAAAATCCTTTAAAATTCCGTTTAAGGTAAAAAGCGAACAAAGCAATGTGCAATATAGAATAGGGCATATGTACACTAAAATGTGACATTAGCCAAATATTCTTTTAAGTATATAATGGGAAATATAGAGAATTATTTACAGGAACTCTTCCCAAATAGTACAGTTACTGTGCTCGTATGTATGGTGAGTAATTGAGCAACCTGTGCTGAACTTACTACAATTCAAAACAAATAACATTGTTGGACCCACATAGTAAAAGTGGCCTGTGAAAAAATGTTTTCACATAGATGAACTGTATTTCCTCATCCACCATACTTTCCGTAACCCTTGCCCTCCGACTATCATCTGTTTTACTTTCTATCTAAAGTTCAGTTAGTTATATACTTGGTTTATTCTAATGATCAAAACTTGTAAACCAATGAACTATCATAAAAATGATATCATTTTATTCCTAATTTTAAAGAATATCAGTCTGCGGCATGTATTATTATGGTAATAATCATAACAATATACACTGCGTAAAAATGATGATCATCAAATATACATACATATGAAAATGTGCAAAAAAATATAATGTATATATATATATATCATTTTATATAAAACATACCAATGCAAATTGTTGTTTTAAACACTCAAACTAATCTTATGAAGTGCATGTCGTTCCATCCTATTATTGCAGTTTAGAGTAAAGAGATTGTGAACAAGTATGTCAAACAATTTAAGTAGGATTATAATGTTCATTGCTTTTTCATAATTTTATTTACTTATCTTTATCTCAAAAGTGTAAAGAAAAAAAAACTATGCAATACTCCAGTGTTTGACAAATTGATTTACAATTCATATCAATCAGGCTCTATTCCTTTTGAATTGATGTTCTGCACAAAGTTATCCTGATGAGTAGTATTTATATTGAAATGTGAATAATATAACATATTTTATTCCTAAACTCATTTTGTTTTTTTTTAAGTTGTACCATATTAAAATGAATAGATGAAAACTTTAAACAGAAAACCTTATCGGGTACAAAAAAGATTAATTAATATTATGAATTAATTTTATATTCCAGCTCTTCTTGTATTCGGATCTATTTTCATCATTGTCTTCCTTCTTCTGATAGGATTCTCTGTACTTGTGGTAAGTGGAAGGATTCTCTTATGTAAATGAAAATTGTAAATGGTATAATAATAAAGTGATCAAGCCAATGAAACTAATTAACTCTTGTGTATATAAAAATATAGTATGAAAGAAGTAACTCAACCATTTCAATTTCTTATTATATCAGTTGTTCCCAAACGTTTATACATAATTTTCTTTATCTATATGTATATGATAATTCTAAAATACATACTAAGATATATATATCAGAAATTTTGTTATACTTAACTTTCGGATGTGAAAAAAGTAAGTTTGTATTTCCACAACATCACTATATAGAACATTTACTACAAAATATCTAAATATTTTTATGATGAGGTCAGTGAAAAATATAAGTACAGTTTGAAGTTTTAGATAGCAGCCCATCTACAACATACATTACTTGAAAATAATAATGGAAAGCATTTCAATTTTCTAAATGTGGTGCTTAAATATTTTACATCGTTTTTGATTAAGTTAAATTTCAAGACTTAACTTGCACATAGGGTGTAAACTATTTAAACTAAGACTACAAGAATCGATCAAAGGAATGAATTTCCAAATCCCATTCAAATTAAAAATATATTTTCCATCTTGCATATAATTTCTAGTTTTATTGATTGAAGTTTTTAAATTATTTCCTGCCATCTGTGCGTTTCTGAATCTACTATGTATGTATAAAGTAGGCAGTATATGACTGCAAAAGCTAGTGGTTTAGAGTTTCATTTAAAATTCCCATCTTAGTTTTTGTGGGACGTTCTTTATAAGAATGTTAAATCATTAAATTGTAGGTTGGTTACAATTGATGTCAAATTTAGATAGAAATGTATAATAATATGTGTGTTTAATAGTAAATAAAATGTATTGTAACACTGAGAAGGATATAGAATGTAAAATATCCTGTCTTTTTTTACTCCATTAATTATTTAAATTTTCTGTTTCGAAATACTAATGACCTTTTACCAAATCTCTGTAACACGCTTATTTCTGAATAAAAAACTTTTTTAAGGGAGACTAGTAGTTATTTATACATTCTTAAGATATTTTAATAATTATACTTTACTGTTTTTCTTTTCAAAAATGATGCTCCACAAATGCTTCAATATTAGGTTAGTTATTTTCGGAGCTAAATAGTATTTTGTATAAGATTCTGTGAAAAAAATCACAGAATAAAATAGTTAATAGGCATTAGTTATAATATTGAAACAGCGGTAAACATGTATTTATACAAACCAATTTTACTGCTATCAATCAGGGTCTCGATCTTTGTTTACAAAAGCTTATGTTTTATAAGTCAATGTTCACTGTTATTCCTAAAAAAAAATTTGAATGAAAAAGTTATTAATTGCATATTTAACTATAATTTTAGGTTGTCGGGATAGAGAAAATGAACAGAGGTATGATACTGCCATGGCTGATTACAATGGGTGTCATCATAGCATTTCAATTTGTATTTGGACTATGGCTTATTGGTGGATACTATATATATGTGAGTATGTGAGGTCATACACTTCTCGTTTGCTATTTGTGATTCATTTAGTATATAGTTAGGAATAGTAGTATTGTGTAACATGAAACTATGTGGTCAAAGTACCTAAAATTTTCTAAGACAAAACAGGGATTATAAAGGTGCAACATTGTACAGTCCTCGTGTCCTTCCCTTAAATCCTTCAATAATATAAACTTTTATTGTTATAAAAGATTGTCCTTTTCCAAGCACCATTCTACAAGTACAACATTATATATTCATTTATTAAATATTAATCATATGGTAGAAAAATGAACTTATATAAATTATTTAAAAAATGTTATTTAGTTTTGTAGCATTTCCTTTTTTTAGGAGTTCCTTAGTGAAACAAGAAATCCTTGTAACTTCATCACATATGATCGTCTGTAACAGCCTCACAGTTTCGGGCATGAAATTTTCCAAGTAGACGCTATAGACAGATATGTAAATTAACATGAAGCAAAATATAAAAAAATGTTTGCTGCACACAGCTAATAAAATATTTTTTTATGCACCCCATCGAGTGGTGTCATTGGACACATCTTTTATATATTATTATAATAAAATTAATTATATTATAAAATTAAAATTTAATTTATCACTTTTAAGCTGTTTGTGAAACATTTGCAAGGTGTGTGTGTGCCCTTCTAATTTTTCAACTGTGGATTTGTAAAATCTGAAAAAAAATTCTAGGTTTCAATCACAACTTTCATTTAAAATTATTGTTAACTTTCATAAAAAGTTATAAGAAATTAAGCCAACTAAGGAGGCTTACTTTGTGCTTGTGATATAGCTAAACTGTAGTGTAGTTATAATGGATATAAGTGGGTAAAGTAGTGTTACGGTTTCACTTGAAGTGGTTAGTTTTTCCATAAGCATGTCAGTATTTTTCCTAAAAAATTTTAGTTAAATTTTCAGTCATTAGCAAAAATTACTTTCAGTTTTTGTAGTTATTGGTAAGAATTACTATTAAAATATGACAAATTTAGAAAAAAAATTATTTAACATGTTTTTAATGTGTTCTTTAATCTTTTTACACGTATCATAGCTCAGAAAATTTTTATAAAGTTTGTTAAAACATGATGCTTCAAACTATTTGACGATAAAGATATAAATATATTTTATTAAATATTATGAAGATAATGAAATTAAAAAAAATTTTAATTTTCTATCCCGAACTTCTAAATTTTTTCTGATCAAATGGATATTATAAAAATAATTACGAAATGTGTAGGTGTTTCATTGTTAGGCATAATTAGTTTTTTCTGTATTATCTTTATATTATGAACACATTGTACTTTCTAATTGCTTCATTGCAGAGGTGTGGCCTATTTAGTAGAACAGTTTTGAGCAAAACTTATGCCGCAAATTCCGAACAGTGGCACGTGCAATAGAGCATTATTTTGAGTATACATACTGAACATGTCGAAAAGTTTCATACTTCGTGACAGAGTTTCGAGCGTGCAATTGAGTGTCCAGTTTCTAAGAAGGTGTTGTGTTTAGTGTGCCTGCTCATATACTTAATGTATTGAGAGATATAAAAGTGTATTCGGTAAAGACTCTAGCGTTGCCATGTTTTTGCTTAGGCAAACATGTGAAGTGGGATTATTTTCTTCAGTGGCTCTATAGTTGCTAGTGGAATAGATTATGACTATAACATGCAATTATTGAGTGCAAAGACATTGATATAACTATGGAAGAAAACATTTTTTAAAAATTTAATGTGTTTAATAAAAGAAGCACTACAAAGGAATCAATAAAACAAAGTGATTATCTAGACGAGTTTGTTACCATATTTGAAACGATAAAAATAATTGGACGGAATTTTCTTTTGAATTTTGTTTCGGAAGTATACTAGTATTTCTACAAAATGCTTTGATTATATACTCAATGACAGAAAATATAATCAACAATCGAAATGGCACTTTCTCAACAACCCATATGCTAATTATATTTTAAAGTTAATATCTATATACGAGGCGTGTTTTTAAAGTAAGTACTGTTTTTAAATTACGCTGTTTACACCTATTGAGAATCCCGCCGACTGTGAAGTGCGTGCTGTAATACGGTTTCTCTGTGCTCAAGGCTTCAAATCAGTTGACATTCATCACCAAATCAGTGAAGTGTATGGTGAAAACATTATGAGTGCTGGAACGGTGCGGAAATGGGTTAGGGCCTTTAAAGATGGCCGTACAAATATTCATGATGAGGAACGAAGTGGACACCTCCGAGAAAAGATTGGGCAGTGCATTGAGTTTTCTCGAACCATACAGTAACGAGAGGGATGATTTTCTAAGCGATATTGTCACAGGCGATGAAACATGGGTAGCCTACGTTACACCGGAATCGAAGCAGCAATCAATGGAATGGCGGCATTCATCATCCCCTAGGAAAGTGAAATTCAAACAAACAATTTCTGCTCAGAAAATCATGTGCACTGTGTTTTGGGACAGAAAGGGTGTGTTGCTGGTCGATTTTTTGGCTCGCGGCGACACGATCAATGCAGCAGCGTACTGTGCGACTTTACAAAAACTGCGCCGCGCAATTCAAAACAAAAGGCGTGGCATGCTGAGTGCAGTTGTCGATTTGCTCCACGATAATGCCCGTCCACACACAGCAAATCGAACACAAGACCTTATCACTTCTTTTGGCTGGGAACAATTGGACCACCCTCCATACAGTCTCGAGCTAGCGCCGAGCGACTACTATTTGTTTATGCACTTGAAGAAGCATCTGGCGGTGCAGCGCCATTCCGATGATGACAAAGTGAAAACGACTGTGAAGCAGTGGTTGTCTAATCAGGCGGCAATCTTCTTTGATGATGGCATACAAAAGCTGGTCCCAAGATACAATAAATGCCTCAATAGTAATGGGAATTATGTAGAAAAGTAGAGTAAAGTATGGCCTTTCAAGTGAATAAATGATTTTTGGAAAAAATTTAATTGTTGTTTTTTTATGTCAAAACGGTACTTACTTTAAAAACACGCCTCGTATTTAACTTAATATTTATATAGTACAATACTTATAATTGTAATTGCTTTATAGTACATATATTGTAATCACTTTTGTTACAATTAAATATTTGCTGTACATGACGCTGTAGGGAAACTTATAATTATAGCTCTATCCATGTTTAGTAATTTTTTTTAAAAATTCAAAAAAGCTACATAATCCGGTTTCATATCAGCGTACTAAACCACTAATAAAGTAAATTATTTAAAAATTCGCAAAAGCATTAAATAATAATTTGTTCTTGTATATCATAAGAAAGAGGATAAAATAACAAATGTTATGGTTTTACAGTTAAAACATGAGGTGGAACTGTTATTAACCGTTTTAGTCCCATGGTTTTAACTCATATATACCTAAAAATGCCAAAGAAATCTTTTGTTTTTGATGTCATTTACTAAAACACGTTTAATAAAATACAAAGAAAATTATGGAAATATATATTGTGAACAAAAATTATAACAAAAACTGAAATCAAGGTCACATCATATTTTCGCAGTCCGATATATCCTCCTTATGAGCAAAATAATTGTTATCGTCACTATTATCACTATCACTCAAAATTAGCGTTACGCCAAATTGTGAGCGCGCCACAATGTCACTTCCACTGTCACTTTCTTCACAACTTGAAAAACGATCATTTTCACTCGAATTATTTTCATATTCCGACATTATGAGTTAAAAATTTTCTTTTCCTGGATCCTTTTTATATTGTAATTACTAATAATATTATAATTTGAACTTTATTTAACACATACAAAGATAAAAAATTTGCGATGCGTGCGAGCGACCTCCCCTACCACGCGCTAAACAGCAACTGATTTCGCGAGTACCATCGCGCTCGTGGCAAATTTAGTTGGTACGATGGTGCTCGTCGACATTCAAATGGTTAAAATACCTTAACCTAAATCATATTTAGTGGCAAAAGAAAACAAAAAATAAATTATAACAATTAGTCATAATGGCTGGATCTTTCCTTTCTGCATTGGCTTTTGTCCATCAACAAGCATCCCTGATTAGTCGACATATTAAACTCTTTGCTCTAGAGAAAACTAGTAATGTGTATATTGCACAAGATACTCTATGTTCGAAACAATGAAACTGTACGCCCTGCTATTTCGAATTTATGGCCTTAGTTGTAGAAAAACTGCTTATTGATTTAGTTGCAATGAGAAAGTAGTTATTGTAATAATGATCTTTCAAGTGATAAAGATTTTTAAATAAAAATGTCCTATTTCAAGTATAATATGGTCAGACAAATGTTAGGAAGTTAGAACAGAAAAATAACTTCCAAAATTCTAATAAAATAATTTATGTTTTCAGCTTGATTCCGTGTATGCCGCATTGGTTGACTGGTTATGGATGTCTTATAACGTAAGTTAATATTTATATTTTTGGAATTAAAAACACTCTTGCGTAAAAAACGGGCGGTTTTGATTTTGTCATATTATTAACAAAATATAATTTATTTAGATATTGTATTAATTGTAATTATTACTGGCAGGTAGAGTGTATTCTGGCACATAAAAACGAACGTTCTAAATTTGAAATTTATTATTTTTTAATGAAAATTCTCTTTCACTGACAAAAACGTATTTTTTGGCGGTAAATGAAATGCAACTCTTATTAAGTTCTTTTTCATTTGTTACTTTTTTTATTTTAACAAATAAATTTTAATTAAATTTCTGCTGTTTGCTGCATTAGTTCACTTCTGTTTGCTGTTCTCAGTATGGTTGAAAAAACGATACGAGCTAGTAAAATTATTGCACTGCTTGAAGAAGGCTATAGCCTATGTTATGTGTCTCAGCAGAATACTGTGAGACGTTCCACCGTCCAAAGGATCTGGCAACGATACCAAGAAACGGGCTCCATCAGTAGCAGGCCCGGTAAGAAAACGGTGCACTGAGCTACGGGACGACAACATCATAGTCAGTCAAGCACTAAGAAATCGTCATTTTACAAACATGGATCTCAAACAGAACCTCGAGGACGTCAGAGGTACACGAGTATGCCTATGGACAGTCAGAAAGAGACTTCAGGCCGTCAATATACGTAGCTATCGCCCAGCTCGGAGCCAACCCGCATTAACAGCAGTTGGAGGCGAGTCCATTTTTATGGACGACAACGCTCGCGCCCACCACTCTAGAGACGTTGATGCGTATATGCTGGAGGCTGGAATTCATTGTTTAGACTGGCCAGCTAGAAGTCCCGACCTCAATCCGATAGAACACATATGGGATAATCTCAAAAGACGCATCAGAGCCGTAAAACCAGCTCCAGAAAACATTCAGGCCCTTAAAAATGTGAGCGTTGCTGAATGGGAACGTATTCCTCAGGAAATGGTATAAAACGTCATCGAAAGCATGCCTAGCAGATTAAGCGCATTGATTTTAGCTACAGGAGGCTATACTCGTTATTATATTTTCAAATTTTATGTTTAATTAATAAAAAATATTCAAAAATAAACTTTAGCCATTTTTAATGTACCAGTATGAAAACGCACGTCTGTGGACTTTACCATCATTTTTTTTATTTATTCGCATTTTTAATGACTGAATTAGGTAAAAACGATATCTCAATAATAAATAACAATATTCTCATCATATCGCCATATAAAATGCATCAAATAATAATAAAATAACTCTGATATGGTTTATATCTATAAGTGCCTGTTTTTTTTGCAAAAGAGTATGGTTTTACTTGTACAACCATGAGATCTAAAGGTGGTTTTAAAATATTTGTTATGATGGTTATAAAAAATTCATAGTCCAGTATTTAACTTAATAGGTGATTGTGTAGCTGAAGTATTTTGATTGTACATATTTAAATCCCAAACTGACCAGAATATCATACAGTACTTAATTAAAACGTATAATTGATACCAGATTATTTCTGGTATCACTCTAGTGTGACACTTTTAGGTAACTTCGGCGCATGCTGTCATTAAAGTAATATATAACTCCAAAAGCATTAATTTTATTGTAATGACATTTTGTTACGTAAATAAATAAGAAATGGAGCTAGAACAAAGTGGAAGCATTTGCACTTTATGCATGTATGTAGTTATGAGGGTAAAAAATAATGAACAAAAGAAAAAAATTCCTGTTTTCTTAAGAAGAAAGGTTTATAAAAAGGTTTAAACAATAATTAATCAGAAATACGAGGGGTGATCAAAAAATAACAAGAATTTTTATTTTTCTTAAAGAATCATTATTTATTTATCAGTATCAATTTTGTCCCCTTCAAAGTAATCTCCTTTAGATAGAATACACTTGTGCCAGCACTTTTTCCAATCTTGAAAGCGCTTCTGGAACTCACTTTTCGTTTATGGCCTTCAACTCGTTCAACGGTTCTGTTTTTATCTCATAAAAAATGGCTAAACGTCGGTCCTTTCATGATTCTTTATAACCTCGGGAATAGAAAAAAGTCGCAGTGGGCATGTCCGATGAATACGGTGGCTGAGGCGACATAAAAATGTTATTGTTTGCCAAAAAATTATGAACAAGCAGTGAGCTGTGAATGGGAGCATTATCGTGATGTACTTTCCCGAGTGGTTTTGCCTTAATTAGTTTTTGTCAGATTGCAAATATAATAATTAAATATTCCTTATTTACTGTACAGCCATATGACAGGAACTCATGTTGCACTATGCCATTTGACTCGACAAAAACGGTGAAAAGAACCCTCATATTTGATCAAACTTGTTGACTTTTTTTCAGTCTTGGTTCTTCAGGCAGCTTCCATTAAGTAAGGGCCTTGGTTTCGACAGCATACCCATATATCCATGTTTTGTTAATAAGTTCTAGATCATCATTCAGGAATTCTTGGGCGATGTTAAAGCAACTCGTTTTTGGTCGAAATTTCAGAACAAACTCTGCTTCCATACGTTTCATCCAAAAAAATTGTTTGATCCAAACGATATACCGACCTCATCAGCAAGCTCTCTTATAGTGATTTGGCGATCTTTCGGTATCATTTTTTTTCAACGTTATTGTCAGTTATTGATGTGATAGAGCATTCAGGGCGGTCATCATCTTCAGCGTTTTCACGGTCCTCTTTGAAACGTCTGTACCATTTTAAACTGTTGTCTTATTCATAGTAAATTCGCCAAAAGCTGCTGTCAACATTTGAAATACTTGTTGAAAGTGGCAGATTAATCAGGGATGCTAGTACTATTATGAGTAATGGATATTAGAGATTATGACTAATGGATATTATTTATTTTTTGTTTTCTTAAAATATGCTACTGCACTTTATCCCATTTTTCAAGCAAAATTGAATGCAAATTCTTTGATCCCTCTTTTTTAGAAGTAATAAATTGTGAAGCACAATATAACACATAAAATCTTTTTGACTGTCACTAAAGAAATGAACTTTTTTATAACAGCTGCAAATGTCAACATACGTCAGCAACAGGTGTATCAACAAAATAAAATTTGGTATTTGGTAACAAAACAATTGTGAACCAATTTTGGACCAACAGTGTGGAGATAAAAAAAAATGTGAAATTTCATATGCATATAATCCAAACTTGACTTCAAAACTTATCTTAAACTTACCAGTTTTGATTATACACTATGTATAGGAAGAAGACATTGTCACTTCAACCGCTTATCCCATTAATCATGTGTAATCCAACAAAATATTATTTTTTTCAATTAGTCGCCTAGTTTATAAAATAATTAAAGTTTAAATTTTATATGAAATCATAATTATGTTTAAATTAACACCCTATAAACTTTACACTAAATTTCAATTTGGCAGTGTTGTAAATTTTGCACTGTCAAGTGTCAAAATGACACTTATCGGTTTCAAGAAACTAAGAAACACGCGTACATAGTAACTAAAATACAAATTGTTTTATTTTAGAATGTATTTACACTTATCTAAATTTCATGTTCAAAGTGTCTTCCTCGTTCTTCACATGTTTGTATTGAAATGTGTACCAAATAGATGCCGTCTATCTGGATGCAATAAAAGTTTTCAATCATTTCTAGACTTGTAGAGCCCATGGGCCCCAGTTTCCCAGTTTTCAGTGATTTCTAGACTTGTAGAGAAGACCAGCAGCAGTTCTTATTCCGTCAAAAATCCATAGAAAACAAGGAGCATTGCACATGTTTGTATTTAAACGTGTACCAAATAGATGCCGTCTATCTGAATGCAATAAAAGTTTTCAATGATTTCTAGACTTGTAGAGCCCATGGGCCCCAGTTCCCAGTTTTCAGTGATTTCTAGACTTGTAGAGAAGACCAGTGGCAGTTCTTTTCCGTCAAATTCCATAGAATACAAGGAGCATTGCACATACTTGTATTTAAACGTGTACCGAATAGATTCCGTCTATCTGGATGCAATAAAAGAACTACCGCAAAATGCAGTACCTGCATGGTAGCACCCCCAATTATTATACCCAGTTGCATGTGTAATCCAATTTCTCTAATGTTTCCTAAAGAGTCTCACGAACATTAAGATTTTTTTGTTATAAGTTAGTAGGTACTTTTGTTACTCATAACCTAAAAAGAATCTAGATTTAACCAAAGTTGATCCAAAAAAAACTTTAAACCAATTACTGGAAACATTAATCATTAGTAAAATTGTGATTTCATAGGGTAAAATGGAATCATTTTAAACAGTCGAAACCTTTTTACCCTAGTATTTTATTATTTTAATCAATGTTAACTTGTTTTTAAGAAGATTTTCTTTAATTTCATAATTAAAAGTCGGTTAAAAGCAAAATATTGTGATTCTATAGGGTAATATAGAAATAATTTTAGACTGAATAATGTTAACTTGTCTGTAAGAAGATTTTCTTTAATTTCGTAATTAAAAGTCTGTTAAAAGCAAAATGTTGCAATTTTTAGAATAATATAGTAACAGTTTAAGACTGAATAATGTTAACTTGTCTTTAAGAATATCTTTTTTAATTTCACTAAATAAATTTTCTGATTATTCATTGTTTTTATATGTTCTAACATGCACATTGACCTTCATTTTTTTGAATGAAACATAGCCCAACTAGACCTAGCCCAAATTGTCCCCTAGACACTTTGCACTTTGTATTAATTATTTTTAAAATATAGAGATTGACATTTTTGGGCTGATACTAAATACTTATTTTGTGCACAATTTTGAACGTTGGGCTTAAATCACTACCTTGCTCTTAAAAGTCTTAGAAGGACAAAGTAAGCTGGAATTTGCGAGATTACCTCGGCTATATATTCAGACTGAAACAATCCCATATTTATGACATTCCCATATTTATGACATTGACACACAAAAAAAAAAGAGTCATTGTGTTATTATTTTAAAATAAACAAAAAATGGCCGAGTGTTGCAATGTTGACTGTGATTAAGGTAGGGTTTTCCAATTTGTCTTTTCCTGAAAAAAATAGTATAATTGAAAATGGTAAATCGAAGCCAATTTCTAAAATAAAGGGTTCTAATAAATCCAGTGTACGGACAATCTAGTAATTGCCTACTGTATTTTTAAGATAATACTGATGTATGTACTGTAGTACTGTAGGTAAGCAAGAATTAGTTTTTTTGTGGTTACAATGAAATTAACAGTTTAGTAAATCAGGGTAATTATGTAGTGTTTATTATTTTGAGTGCCTACGATTCAATTATTGAGACACATTTTCAATCTATTACACCTTCAATATAATAAGTACGATTTAAGTAGTAAATTAGTAGTGTAGTGTTACGATTGCGTGTCAATTATGCCATCTGAGTTAAACAGTTTTCAGAGAAAAGTACGGGATAAATATTCTTTAATAATGTTTGTACCCTCTTATACCCATATTCTTAATTTAGTTTTATAAGAATCTACAGATAATATTATGGAGTATAAAACGTTTTGTGGGTCATCTGAACAAAGTAGTCTTATTTGTTACTAAATGAACGAGGTTAGTTTTTACCGAGATTGCGAATCGACGAATTACAAGGTGGCAATATAATTCTTGTATAGTAAATACCATACACAAACATAGAAACGATTTTATAAATACATTTCAGGCCATAAAATCTAATCATAGCAGCTGGAAAGGAGAGTTTTGTCATTTGCCGATTTATATATTATAATGTTAAAAGGTTTTGAATTTAATTTATATTTAAAAATATTTTCTGAAATATTTGCTCATACTGATGTAATATTTAGCGACATCCAAAATAAAACAATAAATATAGCATTTTCTTTGAAAAAGATTTCCAATTTCAAAATTTGGATAAATACACAGTTTACCAATAGTTTCGATGCAGTATTTGCGCACGTGTTGGAAATCGCAGACATTCCAAGAAAGATTGCGAACTAATTTGATTCCTGAAGAGTATTATAGCAGGATATTTATAGAAATGACAGATAACATATTAATGCAAATGAATGATGATAGATATCAATCATTTGAATCCTTGGTCCTTCTGGAATTGTTACATTCTAATAAATATTCCGAATATAATGAATCATTCCTCGAAAGTCATTTCAGTTAAATTTAATTTATATTTAAACAGTTTTTTAGGTATCAGGTCATGTATCCGAAAATATTTGATTTTGTAAAATTAAAAAATTAACTGAATATAATTTATCGTGCTATAAAATTTCGCATTTTGAATATTTTAAATTTATATCAATACGTAAAAAACATACTTAGATAGTAGATGCATTTTCAGAAACTTTTCATTTATGTAAATTAATTTGAACAATATTTTCTTCTACCACCGCTGCTGAAAGATAATTTGTTTAAAACGTATTCATACTTACTGCTGAATGCAGATGCTTGTGCTTGTTGCAGATGCAGATGCTTGCGCACGTATGCGTATATCTACATAACTTCTTATACATCCCTCAGTTGGTAGTTTGCATGCCCCTGATTATTACACAGTATATTATAACTTATGCAAATTAAAATTGTTAAGATGTTGTGAAAATTTATGAGTTTTAAAACTTATGTTTTCGCCATCTAAAGAGCAAAGGATATATAAAAATATTGGTACATTCGTTTTATTCCTTTATGATATACATGTACATTCGAATTGTCATATGTTACTTGCTTTGAACAGTATCTGTTTCTTTGATTATTTTATTTATTTCTATTATATATTAAAAATATCAGGGTAAAATTAAGGATTTCAATGGCCACGTTTCTTTTGAAATTAAGTTACTTCTCTATGTAAATGAGTTACAAAAATTAAATTTTATTGTAGCACAAACATTTTATTGCAAATCTAAAGATTTGGTTTCTCTTTAAAATTGTTTTATAATCAACAAAATCAGACACCAAGTCTGTCCTCTCACAATTTGAGATCATTTTAGAAGTCAAAATCGTGTTTCATTACGGGAATAATTTAGATGTCATGACCGCTCTAGTTACCTCTATGTCTATGACCGCTCTAGACTACCAAGATTTAAAATATAAGTATAAATTTATTAAGTAATAAACTGTAGTTGTAATGGTATCTGGAATTAATGCAAATACTTACATAGTGGCAGATATTTTCAAAAAAACTATTATTCAGGTGTTAAAACTTCCAGCTATGTAGCTTACGTAGTCGGAAGTTTTTTACGGTGAACTTTAGTGCATCCATTCTTGTCAAGTTTAGGTTAAGTCTATGTGTGTGGAACAGAAACTTGACAACCCCCGCCCCCCTCCCAATCGTATACACCCATCGTTCCCCGCATTAAAGCATGCTGCTAATTTCATCTATGTGGCTACCGCTCCTGAGTGCAGACATTTTGTAAGGCCACCGTGCTGTTAGCGCATTGTTGAAGCATCTAAAGTAATGCTACCTTAGGCTGATACAGAAATAAATTCTAGTAATTTTTATTTGTATCTGCAGTTAGATAAATTATGTTTTTTGTGCTCTACTCGCCGTTTTGGTAATAGGTTGTAAAAAAGAACAAAAGGTAGACAAACTTACTTTGTTGTATTAGTGTAAATTTAGTTTACAAGCAAAAAATAATTGGTTGTACCAGTAATTATTAATCGTCAAGAAATCTAATTTTGTATGTGTTTGTACTGATTATTTTAAATTATTCTTCACAGATATACTGTTGGCTATGCGTCTACTCACAGTACCAAATAATAGAAGAAATGCAGTCGCCCAATATTGAGCTCCTTTGGCCGTAATGCGCCCCCATTCTCGTCCACCAAAGTGTAAGAGATGTGTCACTAACAGTTGAACAATGTCTTTGCAATGTTGCCTTGTAGGATACTCGTAATTTTTCCCTTTATATTATATAAAAGTTTCATACATTACTGAGTTAGGGTGATAAATGCTTTTAAGAAATATTTAAACACTATACTTCTTAAACTCGCTTGAAGAATTAGTTGACTGATGGTTAAAGTTCAATCACTTTGACCTAATGAAATATTAGAATTTATTTTATAGTAATATTTAGAGTTAAATTGAAACTAAAGTACTATATATGTAATGCTGTTGTTATCAACTTTCTGAATCAGTCAATATTCTGAATTAAAAATTATTTCATTATAGAGAATATAGTGTAAATGTGTAATGAGATTTCATCTCTGTCATATTTTTTGAATGAATTATGGAGCACGTATTTATTAGCAGTGATGAAATTTTTTCAATGAGATTTCAGATACCTTTTTGCAGAATCTTCAATGTGTATGTTAAACAACCAAGGACTTACCGCTTTTCTTTTGATTCTAGGATCAAAATGTTATTTTCCCTATCATAAACGTATATAATATAGGGGAAAAATATGCATGTTAAGATATTAAATATTTATAATGATCTGAGTTTTTTATAGTGCCTATTGTTATTAAGGATATTAAGAAATGTTATAGAATAATTCATTTTAATTTTTATCATGTATTTAGCTGTAAAGTTTATCGGATGGATTATATAAATTATACAGACCAAATCTGAATATACTTGTTCAAACTGAGAGATATAAAATAAATTGTAATAGTACATTTCTTCCGCTTTTCACGTTATTGCTCATCCGAGAGAAGTAAAGAGTAAAGACAATGTCCCAAGCATATATTTTGTCATTCAAATGCATGCCACTTATGTTTTTCTTGGAAAATCCTTTGCCTTTCCATCTCAATTTCATAGATGTTTTAAAGTTAATTGTAATGCATTTCCTACTAGTGATTTATAGGATTGCAGCTGCCTTGAAGGCGAAGGTTCAGGCTAGAACTACTGACTTTGAAATGAAAAACAAAGCAAACTGCGCATCAGTTCCCATTCAAATACTCTTAGGTTAGAAAGTTTGCTTTTAAAATGTGAGGGTGATTGAGAGTAATACTAACGGAATTGTCCGACCATAAAAACATCTTGATTATGAACATTAATAATTTCTAATTAGGAACGTACAAAACACAAGTGAACTAAACAGGGCAACACAATTTGTAAGCGAGATGATAATGAATGCTATTTTATTTTATTCTTCTATGCAAGCGCCTGGATTACGCTTTATGATCTTAGATGAAATGGTAAACTATTGAATGAATGTAGTCTGTGATGATTAGATTTTCTTTGATCCCAAGTGTACGGCAAATTTAGTAACGGCCCAATAATTCACATACTCTAAACAATGCGGAACAAACACGTGAACTTGGGATCAGTAGTCCCTATTACTAATATCAATCAATTAATTATTGTATAATCCATTAGAATATGTCATTAGAAGATTGTTCGATTATAGAAATTGTTCATAACCACGCACAACTAACTATAAGTATTTAGGGATCGCAGAATCAGCTAGTAATTACCTTCTGAACCATAGTAAACTTTTCACTATTTAATAGACAAACAGTTGTAATTTCAAATTATTGAAGTTTTATTTTGTGATAACAATTCGATGTTTTATATCATAGTTCATTTGCAAAATGTATATATTTTACAAAATAATATATAGATTTATATATATTCTTGTAAAAAGGCAAATCTTTTCTAAATGTTGAAATCCCTATATCTAGCAAGTGTACAATGTTTATTAATTTGTTCACATCAATCTTGGAAATAACTGAATTATTTTGATCAGTGATCGGTGTTTATCATGAACATTTCAAACTATAACATATACTCATAAAATCTATTTAATAGTTTCAAGCTTTTGGTTTGCTTCTTGTCCTGGTTTCAAAATCTTATAAATAAATATTATTAGCAATATCCTCATCAAACTTAAAATTTCTGAAGAATTGGCTCTAGGAAGGATTCATTATGTTTAGATAAGTCTATAAGGATACATGTTTGTAATTAATCTCACCATTTTTTAAATGTAAAATTGGAAATAATATTAGGTTTAAGACGTCTGCAAAGCAGTTTTGAATTTGCCTATATCCAATAGATGTCGAACTTCTATACAAGGCTTATGCATTATGGACTGTTAGTTTACGAAGGTATATAAAAAATTATTTAAGGCGGCTCTTTTCTGTATTTATCTCTTTCACAAAGTTCAACATGAAATAATTTACGTCCATAAATTGTTAATAATATAATATAAATAAGAATGTGGAACTGTACAAGCTGTACCAATCTGTGTTTAAATAAATATTTGTTAACATTTAAGCGACTGATATTCCACTTGACTACAAATGTGTTCTCTTCTCTACAAATGTGTTGTAGAGAATTCTAAGAGGTCACACATTAACGTAATAGCTATTTAAATTAGGTCTAATCATTCAAATTATTTCGAGTTTTAATCACAAGATAATTTTAAAACGCGAATTATAATATAAACCTAATAATGATTTGAAATTAAATAATTCAACTTTTTAGTAATTTCACTGTTATTAAAGTCTTATTTCACTGTTATTAAAGTTTGTTACTTTAAATAATGTGTCACTATTATTAAAGTTTGTTTAAGAATTATTTATTATTACAATAATCATCCAATCATGACTAGCGGGTAATTCACACACTAACAAATATATTAATAATAGTATTTTTGAGTGACTAGAGGGAAAGGATTATTATCCAGCTAGTAACCAACTGTTGCCTTAAGTCATTTTCAATTTCAGACACCAAAAAAGTTTTGATAACAATGAATATGTGTGTGTGTTATTTTATTCCATCAAAACGAAAGTGAAAATGTACTTGCATAAAATGTACTTGCAGTAACCATCTGTTTCAAAAATAGATGTGCTTTAAGTCATTTTCAATTTCAGACACCAAGCAGTTTTGATAACAGCAAATATCTTTAAATTATAAAATTTTAAATTTATAAAATACGACATGTATGCATAATGAGAAATATTTTCTGAGTAGGAAATTTCATAAGACATAAAGTTAAATTAGATTCAGGTGATATAATTGCAATTATAGAAGTTGAAAAAATGCTTATGATTAATGAAGAATGCATGTGATGTATGTGAAAATTATATATCTATGTGAGGTATGTGAAATGTTACAACCGGGTTAATTTCTTATTAGATTGTACCTTTAAGGTTAAGAAAATTAAGTTTTAACAGCTGGACAATATTTTCTATCTGTCTGAGATTTGTATCTTTTGAACAATTTGATTTGAGATTTGCAATTCAGTCTAAAGTAGAGTCGGACAATAGAAGAAAAGTGAAAATTATTAAAACTCACAGTGGAACTTTAGAAAAATCTATATAAATAAGATATGGATCGAAATTTAGAGCTGATAAGGATGATTATCATCCCCATTGCCAATAATATAACATTAAAGAAATTAACTTCTGTTTTCAACAATAGTGATTTGTATATAATTGGTAATGATTAATGTAATAATATCTAAAAATAAATAAAACCTTCTTGTAAATGTTGTATTGTTCCTAAGAGTAAAAATACAAGTGTTAAAAAGTCTGAACAAATATTTTATTTGTGCGAAGAAAAAAATTTTTTTTTCAAGGTTTTTGCCTCTTTCATACGAAACTTATATTGTTACAATAATTATTTTGATGAAAATTTATAGTTTAATTATGATTACACAATATTACATAAAATACAACTCGGTAGTTATCTATAATGAATGCTACAAGTAAATACTTATTTACTTGTCGTTCGATAAGTATTTATGTATAAATCATTGAACATTTACTAAATATTTTCAGTAGAAAAGGTATTATCATTATAAAAGCATTTCTTTAGATTTTAGTTTTTTTACCTTTTAAATTATATTGTGCTAAAGAAAGTTAAAAAGCTGTAATATGGGGGACCATGATATAATTTATCATAATAACTTGTTTAGTTTTATCTGCAATCATTAGTTATCACTACAACTCTATTTATTTTTTAGTACATTTGAGAAAACCCTTTTACGGACAAACACAATATTACAAAAATCATGAAAATATACGATTTGATACAGAGAAAAAACGAAAATATTATTAATCGACTGCTTATTCATTGATGGTAGTAGATAATATTCACCGAGTTCACTTACCGGGATTTACCATCCCGGTGGAGAATTCCTTGCCGATCCCCCGATCGAATAATGCGACCATAGGGATCATATGTAACTAGTATAAATAGAGCATATTTATAACTTTATGACTAAAAACTTGTTATAGCTTAACTACTGAAAAAAAAATTAGTCTAAGTCGTGACTAAATAATTAAAAATTTTAGTCAATTATGGCCAACACTGGTACATAGTCTAATTAAAGAAACTGATTTATAACGCCTAATCTTAATATAGTGTGTTGTATAAGAGTATTTCAATGCTTCATGAAAATCAATGTTCAGTTTTTAAAAAACCTAAGCTCCATATTCTTACAATAATTCTATAAATTCAATGCCATACCATTACACCCTTTGTCTTGGTGCAGTCTTGATCAGCTCTATTTGGATATTACTACTTTTTTAAATTTATGTATCTCAAGAAATGTTCGTATATTAGTAAATATCAATATAGATTTTCATACGACTGATTTTGTTTAATGTCAACATAGAATTATGATCTGCCTTTATAAATGAGACCTGAGCTTATAGATTTTGCCAATAAGTTTATGTAATAGGTCATAAAAACTGTTTTATATGTGTGTTTATTCAACATTAAATTTAGTTGTAGACATTTTTTATATTAAATCATTTTTCTGATCCACTTGACATGGTTATTATGTATGTATATGAGCTTATTGTAAGATCATGAGTTTATTCTATGTAATTTTATATAAAGTTTATAAATATGAGACATCAATTTCTCTTATCACATTAATGAAAATATTGATAATAATTGTTAAAACATAATTGACGAGAGTGAATTTTATTATGTAAATGGTCCATATTTTCTTTAAATGTATATATGTATATAATTAGCGCATTTAAAAACAATTCTGCTCGAATTATATACAAAATTAAGTTAAAATGTCAATGTTAGGATCTGAAATTTTAATAATATATACAAAGCGCTTGGATCAATATAATTATAAATTGTTATAATTCGTTTGTATTTCCATTTACATAGTATTTTTGCTAATGCCTATCTATATCTCATGGATTGATATTATATACTTTTAATTTTGATAATTTGTTAAATTAATATTCTAAAGTCTTTATCTATGATTCACTCTTAATTTTTGATACATTTTCTATCCATAGTCCAAAAGATAGTTTTTTTGTGGGTATATACCTAATTTCTTGGTTTAAATTATTTATTGTAATTTTAAACATCACGTTTAATTTAAACTTGAACAAATTCAACTGTGTTCGAGTATTATATGTTTATCATTATTTTTTTCAAAATAATTGACGCCATTATTAAATGTTATTACTTTCTTTGTTTTTTCACAATTAGTAGTAAGATAGATTTTAAGAAGATTGACCATCCTTAACTGTATCTTGGTGTGATATACCACTTTAACAAAATTCTGTACGCCGTCCATTTTCTCTTTTTATATGAGCAATATATTTTAATAGCTTAATTGAATATATATGAATATTAATATACTATTTAAAAAGTGCAAATGATATAAAAGACATTTTTTTATATGTAACATCAAAATTTGTTTTTTTATGTATTTATTTTTATAACACTTGCGCTTGAAGATTACAATTTCTCATAAGTTAATCTCATACAAATAGTACTATGTTAACTAAGATAAAAATGGAATAAGAGTAGATAAAGTGCAATTTAGACAAATGTTCAGAACAATATTTATGTTTTAAGAATCTTTTTTTTGTAATCTCAAAACTTTCCGTCCCTTTTTTTATCTATTATTATGAATTTAATAAAATAACATTTTTATTTTAAAATTTGTCTTATTTCATTCATACATTTATGATAATGAGTGATTGTTTTAATTTTACGGACAATAGGTGAGGATGGTGTTACTGAATGAATGAAATGAGCTGTGAGTATTTTTATGATAATATTTTTAAATAAGAAAATAGAGTAGTTAGTTATGGTTGACGTTATTTCTGAAAAAAGTTCTTAATAATCGAAAATTAAGTTCAAATGCACCAGATTAATTTTTTTTTAAACCTTTCAAGAGAGAAAACGTAAAAGTTTTGTATTATTTTTTTTCACCTTCTGCAACTTTTATTAGTTATAATTATAACCAAATACTGAAAATTATCAATTAGTAACAACTGTATTGTTACAAAAATATTTTCATGTAACAATATTTACAATGAATTTTGGACAAAAGTTAATGTTTTTTTGTTATAGGATATCATTAAAGAGGAATTATCTTTTTACATATTAATATTTAATAACATGTGAAAAGATATTTCTTTCTTATTTAAAATTTGTGAGAAAACGTATATAATTCTTTTTAATTGTTATTAAATGTCAATCAATTATTTTCATAAATTATTACGAACAAATGGCCTTTATAGTAAATATTATTGAAAAATTGAAATTTAATAAATTTTATGCATTATTGTTACATTAGTGATAATTAAAGTAATTATAAAATATTACTCTATTGGACATGTTAAAATTAAAAAAACACGTCTCTTAAACTTTTCCTACCGTTCCCTCTTAAATGAAATGCATTAAAAGTATAAAAAAATTTTGTTTTTCATTTTTTTTTCATTATATGATTTAGTTACTGTTTCTTAATCGCTCCTTGAAATTTGGGCACTCGTTAAAATGTAACCTAGTATTCAAATGAAAATGAGAATCTTGCATGCGATTCTATATTCTAGAAGAGAACTTAATTGGAAAAAGTTAAAAATTTTCATAACCTTTATAAGTACAGTTTACGTAAACCATAGTCATTTCTTTAATTAATTTTTTCCCATCATTTTTCATTCCCGAGAAAATTACGGTGTTTAAAATTTTAAAATGTTACAATTAAAGTAGAAACGGTGATTATAAGAATAAAATAAAAATTAAAATGAAACTATTTGTGTTCAAATAACCGTTGGAATCAATTCAGGGAAAGATGTTTCGAGAAAACCTGATAGGAAGTCTTAGTATTTTAAAATGTCATAAATATTTGACTTATTAAATTCCATCAGTTTCAGGTTCATAATAGAGCCCATTTTGTCATTATCAGTAACAGTTGTTACGACTACTATAAGCGCGGTGGTTGGCAGTAGTTCCAGCAAAGTATGTATTGCCTAATATAATTAGTTTTTAAACTTCTGACTTGGTATATAAGTATGGAGCATATATTTCTTGAATACAGCAGATGACCTAAACATATGGTAGCTGAGACCAGGCACTTTATCTATACCTGCTTAATAGCTTTACTATTTTCTTATTTTTGGAAATGTTGATACTTATTTAAAATTAAGTATACACATACTTTGAAAAATAAAAGAAATATGAAAAAAAGAGATTTTTCGGCATGTTACAGTGGGTCTCTTAAAATCAATTTGCTTATAAGATTATTATGTAATGAAATTGATGATCTGTCCCAGTTTTGATTGTAGTGATACCGGAATTTTCTAAATATATAATAAGTGGATTATCATTTTTAGGGTTCTGTAGTGAAATAACTAACCCTTGTATGATATGACAAACATATCCATTTACTGGCCTGCAACAGACTCAGTTTTTACAGTACTGGATCTGCATGTGTAAAATTTTACGAGCAAATATTCCAAATGGACTTCTCAATCGTAACTAAAATAATAAAATACCTAAAAAAATTAATGTACTCCGCCATATATGTGAACTGAAATTGAATCAAATGTTTTAGGTTCACTGGTTTTGCCAATTTCAAGAAATACTACGAAATCGTACTTTATGCATTTCAGACATTGAATGAAATTTGATGATGGGGAAAAGGGAGGGAGTTTTGGTTGTTTCTCATTATATGAATTGCATATGATATACGAGACTAATTCATCTCTGGTGATTGTGAGTGCAATAAACATAAACGATATTTGATATAATTTTTGTGATGTAGCTAATGGAAATGTGTTAAAGATAATTAGATTTTTGTAGTGGATATGAAAAATAATTGGACCTTTGTTACATACATATTAAGGATTTTTATTTTAGTACAATACTTTGGTTCTTCGTTTACTTTTTTAAAAAGTAATTATTGGCATCTCTATTTTCATAAATTGAAGATGACGATAATATATTCCTGCTTTTTTTTCATACCACTTTTTTCATGGTACTCAGAAATAATAAGAGTCCAATTGTTGAGTTCTCTTAATATAATGTGTTTCTTTAATTTTTAATTGGAATTCAGTATTTAATTAATCATTGTACTTAAATACTTAATTAGTGTCACAATTATAAGTATATTCATATGTGATATACATATATTAATGTACACGGTTGCACTTGCAACCAATATAAAAGCCAGAGAAAAAATATTAGGTATATATTGCAAAATAACTGATTGAACCGACAAGTTCTCCAACTTATGGCAAACACAAGAAAATACCATGATTCCATTATCAACAGGGGAATACCTTTAGGTACACTGTAGACATATTTGTTTTTATATAATTCTTTTTCAATAATTACTGCTACAGACGTCGTTTTGTATGACTTAAACAATGACGCCGGCTTATTAGAAATTCATATTGTGGTAAAATATAAATTCATTAGAAATTCCAATTACTGCAATAATACTCGGTTATGACCTTATTTCACAATGAGTTCTATTTTGATAGTTAATGAAACATTTCTATTTCTGTGTCACTTAATGAGACCTAACTTTAACAGAAATTTGACTATAAAGAAGATATTTATCATAGACGACTTCATGTTACCAAAATTTTCTTTTTTTTTTTTTTTTCATATTACAATCTATCCAAGAGACATTCAGCAATATTTGTGTCAATATTATAGGTTTTGCAAGGTAAACATCCTATGACAATTCCTTAATTAATTTAATATAAGTCCTGTGGTACTCTTCTTTTCAGTCTCCGAACACTTGGGAATATGTCATCCATAAGATGGTGTGCCAGTTCATTTGGGTGTATCTGTAGTCTCTCTTTGTAAGTTTTAATGGTGTCTCTTATTACTTCCTTCACAGATTTTATACCAAGGTCGTGGTGAAGTTTCTCGTTTGTGACATACCACGGTGCATCAACTATCATTCTTAATATTTTTGATTGGAATCTTTGTAAGACTTCCAGGTTTGAGTTTACAGTTGTGCCCCACAGCTGTATGCCGTATGTCCATATTGGCTTTATTATGGCTTTATATATTAGGAGTTTATTTTCCATTGACAGTGGACTGTTTTTATTAATTAACCAGTACAGCTTGCGTACTTGTTGACCCATTGCAAGGCGTTTAGTAAAAATGTGTTTCCTCCATGTCAAACGACGGTCTAGATACATTCCAAGGTATTTGGCCTCTTCTGCTTGTGGGATTGGTATACCATTTAGTGTTACAGGTGGGCACGTTTGTCTTCGGGTAGTAAATGTGACTTGAACAGACTTGTCTTCGTTCGCTTTAATGCGCCAGTCTTTTAGCCAATTTGTTATTTTGTCTAAGCTGGCCTGCAGTTTGTAAGATGCCCGATTTGGTGTATCGTCAGAAGCCATAATAGCTGTATCGTCTGCAAATGTCACCATAACGACATCATCTGATATTTGTAAATCTGCTGTGTACAGAAGGTACAGAGTAGGTCCCATTATACTTCCTTGCGGCACTCCTGCTAGGATTTCTTTTAACTCTGTTGTTGCTTCTCCTTGGCTGACAAAGAAGTGTCTACCAATCAGATACAATCTAATAAAGTTGTAGAATCTTATTGGCAATGTCATTTTTATTTTATATAACAGGCCGTCATGCCAAACTCGATCAAACGCCTGGGATATGTCAAGGAATGAGGCTGTGCAGTAACCTTTCTGTTCAAATGTTTTGGCGATTCCCTCAGCTAGCTTGTGAATTTGCTCGATTGTACTGTGGTGTCTTCTAAAGCTGAACTGATGATCAGGTATCGATTTGGACTTTTTGATTATAGGATTAAGCCTCTTCAGGAACAAGATCTCCATGACTTTGGAGAGAATTGGAAGTAAACTAATTGGTCTATATGACTTAGCTTCTTGCGGACTTTTACCTGGCTTAGGAATCATGATAATTTTTGCCATTTTCCATTGTGGTGGCACAAATTCTCTCCTTATAATGGCATTATACAACTGTGTTAGGACTCTAATAGCGTCATCAGACAATTCTCTTAAAACAGTCGCTGTTATGAGGTCGTAGCCTGGTGCTTTCCCTACGTCTAGTTTTCGGATTGCTGATTTTATTTCGGCTTTGTTGAATTTTTCAATTGGTGGCTCTAGTTGGTGTATTGTATCTAGAAATTCGCAGACCATTTCAATTTTTGTGGAACCGACATCTGGATTGGGCTTGAAAACTTCTTGTAGATGTTCTATAAATACTTGAGCTTTCTCTGCATCGTTAGTGGCCCAAGAGTTATTTGCCTTGCGAAGGGGTGGCTGGTGACTTATAGGACGTTTGAGATATTTGGTTGCTTTCCACAGTGAGTAATCAGTAGAGGGTTTACTATCCAGCTCTTGTAAATACGTCGCAAGGCTTTGATTACGGTCATCACCTAGCAGTTGTTTAAGTTGTGCCGTCAATTTGTTATATTTTGTTTTATCACCTGGATATCTTGTAGTCTGCCATTTTTTTCTAGCCTTACGCTTCTCAGCCAACACTTCCCTGATAGTTAGAGAACAATGAAGACCGTCGTTAGTGGTGGGAGGAGGCTGAGGTGTAGCTTCCCATGCAGCCTGTTGGATACTATTGGTAATGTATTCCACTGCCTGAGTGATGTCCTCGTCCGACTCTAAAGGTATCGTTGTGTTAATGGAGTTTGTAATTAATTCCCTGAAGTAATTCCAATTTGTTCTACAGGTATGAAGTCTGCACGGTTTTTCCCTTCTAAGAATTGTACGACTTAATTTTATCTCAACAGGTGAGTGATCAGAAGAGAGATCTGTACTGGAATTGCAGCTAAAATATACGCTGTTGATACCTTTAGTGACACAGAAGTCTATTAAATCTGGTTTCTTCTTTGTGTCAGTAGGCCAGTATGTTGGCTCACCAGTAGAAACGACTCCAAGATACAATTTTTTAATAGTCAATAATAATTGCTGTCCCTTAGGTGAGATTATCCGAGAACGCCAGTGCGTGTGTTTAGCATTAAAGTCACCACCTGCGACGAATCTTGGCCCCAATGTTGCAAAGTACTCCTCATAGTCCTCTTGTTTTATGCTATGTTTAGGGGGACTGTAAACGGCTGATAAGGTCACAGGCCCAGATCAGTCTTCTATCACTATGTTAGTAGCCTGCAGTTTTTCTGTACAATAGCAGTTAACCAAGTAGTGTCTAATATTATTCTTAATTAAAATTGCACTTCCTCCGTGAGCTTTACCGTCAGGATGCGTTGTGTGATAGAATTTGTGTCCTAGTATACTGAAATGATTCTTCCTAGTAAAGTGCGTCTCTGATATTAACATTATGTCAATGTTATTTAAATACATATATTGTTTAACCTCAAGGGTATGTTTTGACAGTCCATTTGCATTCCAAAGAGATATTTTTATGGAGTCCAGTTTGGAGTTAATTTGGACGTGAGATTTAGAATAAGATTTGTCATAGCTGTTAACTGTTGCATCATTTGTTTCATTAATGTCATTAATTCTCTTATGTCATTGTTATTACTTATGTCATTACTATTACTAATTTTATTCATAGGTTCTTTAGGTTGCTGTTTATCAGTTGCATTTTTTGTAATTTCTGCATATTTAAAGCCAGTTGTTGTTGTCATGTTAGATAATTGTTTTGTCTTATCGATTTGTGGAGGTCTCTTAATTCTTTCTGGTGGCTGTGCGAATTTAATATTTTGTAGCTCTCTGTAGACTTTGCAACCCTTATAATTTGCTGGATGGTTACCTTCACACAGTATACACTTTACTTGGTCAGATCTGCTTTTACGGGGGCAGTCAGCTGGCAAGTGATTTCCTGCACATTTTATGCATTTTGGGCTTCTTCTACAGTAAGCTTTTGTATGTCCATATTGAAGACACCTTCCACATTGAGGAATTTCCCTCTTAAGTCTAGGAGGTGTAAATACTACTTTGCAGTGCAGTAGATGTTTTATGTCATAAATGGACTTATTATTTTCTTTCTGCTTTATTTCCACTATAAACATTGGTAGTGGTTTTTTAGTCGCATGTTGTTTTATATTCCAAATATCGGTGCTTTCATGATCAAGTTCTGCTAATGCTTCTTTTATTTCGTTAATGTTTGTAGAGGGATGCATATTTTTTAAGACCACTTTGAAGCTCCTATCTTTTTTTGGTTTATATGTGTAAAATTCAGTTTCGTTTTTCTCCAGCTCTTTGACGATTTTGGTGTACATTTCTGACGTTTTGGGTTGAATCTTTACCTGTTCCTTATGAAGTATCTTCATCTCATATTTATTGAGAGCATGAGCTTCTAATAGGTCTATTAGTGGTTGGATATTGCTCACTTTGTCAACGAAAATTAGAGGTGGCTTACTTGTTTTTACAATTTTAGTGTCATTTTCCGTATTAAGATGTTGTACTGCTTCATCTTCCAAGAGAGCAAAGCTGTTTGATGTAGGTATATGTGAGGGTTGAGATAGCCAGTAAGAATCAAGTTTGCTTTGTTTCTGGGATCTTAATCTGATTTATCTCAATCTGATTAAATTGTCGTTGATTTTCAGATTTTGATTTTTCCGTTTTCTCCGTCAAGTCTATACTTTCTTTTGCCTTACTATTTGTAGTCGCCTTCCCAAAATATCCATCTTCTATAGAGAGCGAAATTTTGCGCCCCCAGATCCTGAGGGGCTGCCCGAGATTGACTCGGGGAGGGATTCTCCGGTAATACTGGTACCCTCCTGGGGTAGTTTAGTTTTATGTTCCGCTTCCATAATTAATTTGGTACTGTCTCAGTAACCTGTAGCCACTCTTTTTGAGAGGTATTTAGTCCCCCAGGGCTTGTGGTAGCCTATTAATATAGTTATACCGCTATTGACTCGGTCGCCAGAGCCTCGTCTGTTGTCTAGCAGGGAGCACCACGGAGGCCAGTTGGCCGCCGCCGCCATTCGGCGCGTGCAGGTGAGGTTGACAGTTGGGTCGGTTAAGATGTTATGAACCGTTCACCCCTTACCTCCCCAAATGTTACCAAAATAATACAAAGCTCCTTCGTAATTCTGGCAAATAAATAACAACGGAGAATTCTTTACCACCATAAAACCCAATATCATATAAAAAGCAGTAGTAGAAATAAAAAATCACAGTATTCATTCCTGAAGATAACTAAATATTGACGATGGAAATAAAACAATGCAATTTACTTGTGAGTGCCATCTTTTCATTACTATTTGATACATCAAGTAGTGCATTCCTTGGAAACTCTATTAACATAAAAAAGCACGCCGAACTCATTGCTAAATAACTACACAGATCTCAAAATATCGAAATTTCTGGTCTACTCACTCAATTCGAGATAAGCCGTTATAAAAAAATTTTTATGTGTGAGGACTACCAATATGAGAATTTAAAACTAAGATAAGTAATATATACTCTAATCATACCTTATTTATAATTTAAATAAACAGATACATATTACAGGACCCTGGTGTATTCAATATTAACATTTGTTTCTGGGGGTTTGCTTTTGATGATATTGTGTACTTTAAACTCTATATGTAATCTCTATGATATACCTACTGTTATGTAGATATGCCATATTAAATTTGCACTATGGATAATCAAACGCAATAAAAATAGAATTGCAGACGAGTTTTCATTTTAAATCTTTCTTTAACACAAATTTAAGACACAAATCTTATTTTCTGGGACTTGCCGTAATGATTTTTTTATGTATAAAGGATATATTAATAAAAAGTAATTACCATTGTTAATTCTTTACCCTATGATATCTTTATTAACCCATTTCAAAAACAGAAGAAATCATCAATTCAATACGTATGCATTTTTTTAATGTATCTTGAACTATAATTCGGAGATATATTGATCGATTTTCATAAATCTTGTTTTGTTTAAAAAGAAATGGCTTCAGATAGGTTCCGTGTAATTATGATCAGGTGCTGATGATGGACTCCAGAGATACTGTATGAAACTCCCCAAAGGATGAGTTCACTAGATCCGTTTGAGAAATTTGGTGCAAAGTTTTAACTCATTCCACATGTGTTTATGAATACTTTAGGTACAGATAATGACCAGTGTTTGATGATGGAGCTAGAATGTGATGGCAGGTACTACTTAATGATTAGGAGTAGATTCATCGACTTTAAGCTCATTTTATTTTTCTGACAAGCCCTTATTTACAAGTGGTAGTCAGAGTGTAATGATGGAGCCGGAAGGTAGTGACAGGAACATCCATGGAAAAGAATAAACTCATCAAGTTTGGACTCGTTTGACTTGTGATGTAACCAAGAAAGTGATAAAGCAAATTGGTTGGTAAATATGTATATGTTCATACAAAGACGTAAAGTAACGGATATATTATTGGATAGATATATAGACAGGTAGGTAGGTAATGTACAAGCATATCCAAAGTCGTGAAGCAACTAGGATATTAGTAGGTAGCTATGCAAGTATGTACAAGTAAATATTAAGCCAAGAAACAAATAAAATATTAGCAGATAGGTAGGTAGGTCAGTATGTACAAGTTTATACAAAGGCATAAAGCAACCAGGATATTAGTAAGCAGGAAGAAAGTATGTACACAAGCATGAAGCATTTATTATGTTGAAACTAAGAAAGGAAAATATATTAGATTTTCCATATATATATATATATATATGTATATATATATATATATATATATATATATATATATATATATATGTATATATATATATATACTTGTAGTAGCATATTTATTACAAATTTATATTTTTCAGCAGGTTTCTTAGTCAATGGCTATTTGCAGTCGGTTAAATATTTTTGTTAAAAGTTTTAACCTAGTTATCATTTAGCAACTGAGCGTTTTCAGAAGGAAGAGAAGTAAAAAGGACCTATAGCTACTAATATTTATTATCTACCTATTAAAGGTTTGTGAATAGTATTGGAAATAGTGGAATTTTTGAAAATGTTTCCTATATTACATTGCTATAATTGTTTGTTTAATTATATATTCTACATTTCTGTATTGTTACTTTAAGATTTGTTACACTTGTATCTACTTATTACATATTACCTAAAAATTTTAGTAAAGAGTATATGTACAGGTTCTTTCATATTAGATAAATTAGTTTTTTATAATGTGTTCATTTGCGTTATTATTTTTTCGTTTCGATCAAAGGGATTTTCAAATTGACTATAATAATCTAAAAATGTCTTTAAATGTATATTTTTATTAAGAATTTAATTCTATAAACATTTCTCTAATTGTACCAGAGTATAATATTTTATAATCTACTATTAGATTATTATTCCTCTTCTAAATTTACTACCCATTTTATTTTTCCTCTTCTTAATTCACTACTCATTTTAACACGAATTTTGACATAGTACGTAACGTAGTCGAAAATACGTAACACACGCACACATAAATGCCTGACCCGACCGAGTGCGCAAAAGTATTTTCGAAGTTGGGTTTATTCTTCTTAATTTTTACTACAAAACACATACTTTACTTACATACTTTATTACAAAACACATACTTTACTACAAAACACATATGCTCATAGAAACGAAAACATACGTCAGCCATCTTACGCTAAACATACGCGACTTTGTAAGTTTTTGGGGGCCCATTTGTTGAATTCTTCTACAAAGATTTGTCTAATAATTTGTGATGAGATAAAATAAATAAAATCATGATTTTAGGCATAAGTTATAAATAAACGATAATAACTTCGAATAAAAGTAATATGAGAATGTCGATGCTATTCTAATAAAATGCAATCTTCAAAAACAGAAAATTGTGTACTGTATTGTTTTCTGTTATCAAAATCTCAAAAGAAAAGAAGTTTCATCTAAATAATGTGGATTTCTTTTAATAAATAAAGCTGCGTGGAAGTATTATGCATCCGTATGTTGGAAATGAATTTTTTTTAAGGCATAGGTAGATAAATAAATTTTAATGCGTTAGATTTCGCTCTTGTTTCTATGCGTGCAAATCTGCACGTGTATAATTTGATTTTTACTCGCAATCCTCACCCGTAATAACATACGAACGTAGAAAATTAAACGTGAGTATTTATAAAGTAAATAATCCAGCGTGTTCAGAAGTTCAGTATCTGTTTACAGTTATGTGTATGTTCACCAGCTTTAAACGTTTTTTATGTTCTATAAATTAAGAATTTGTTATAGAAATGAAGCACATAATTTATTACCAGCGCCACCTATGATTTAAACGCTGTATTAATATTACTTAATGTTAGCTGACTTTTTCGCCATACATACTTCAAATATTACAAGCATAAAAAGCAAAGCTATGGGAGTATTTAGTTAAACTTTGTACTTTTATATTTAATAAAATATAATTCAAATTTGTTTTAAATAATTAAATTTATCACAACTAAATGAAACTACGTGATGTAGTATTATTTCTACTTCATTTAAATTCTTTACCACGACCTAGGTTTCATTGTATGAAAACATCTTCAGGTGGGCTATTTGTAAAGATAACAATTTTGTGACCTATCTCTTGAGTGATGTTGCGATACAACGAAATGTGAAAATGAATATTTTTGCAAATTGCCCACCTGAAAATTTTGTTATACAACGAAACCGAGGTCGTGGTAAATATTTTAAATAAAGTAGAAATAATACTACATCACTTTATTTATGAAAAAATCATTATGGTATCCTTATGTGATGGTGATTTAAGTAAATTGACTGTAGTGTCTAATTCGCCTTTTGTTCCAACAAAATTGGTAGCGTTATCGGAGTATAGATCAGCTGAATAGCCTCGTCTTGCAAATAGTTTCAGCAAACACCCAAATGAAGGAATCAATACTTAAATTAGTTTCTAATTCTATGTGTATTGCTTTAGTCGTAACACATACATATTTATACGTGTAAACCTTAACCTTTCCGCGATTTCTAAATTTTTCCTCTTTAATGTAAAACGGTCCACAATAATTTATTCCAGTGTTCAAAAACTCTATGACTTGAGACGTCAGCCATAGGATACGGAAATCCTCATAGGTACGGAAAATATGAAAGTATGTTACCTATACATTTTAGGATTATTGTTTTTGTCATATATTTACCATGTAAAGGCCAGTTTTTCGTTCGAACTGCTTTGAGAGTTGCTAAAGTTCCGTTATGTAGGTTCATGACGATGTGACTTCAATAAAATGATAGGATGTTTCACAGCGTATGAAAGATTAGAATTTTTTAAACGTCGGTTATCCAAAAATGGATTCAATGCGCGTAGCGTACTTTGTGGATTAACACTATTTACCTTGGTAGTCGTTTTATTTCGTTTGGAAAATATTCGTGTGATTTGCAAAATTTTATTTAAAGTTTTATTAATTTCGATAGCGTCAATTGACCATATTGTATATTACTGTTTTTTATTAAATTGTTTTTAAATCGCAAAACATAAGCCATAATTCTTTTCAATTTATTTACGAATGAAAATTTTACCATAAAACGCTGATATTTATCTACTGATTTCTTAAAATCTTTAACTATATTGTTAACATTTTAGTAAGTTTTAGGTTACATACTGGGACTGGGTGGCTAATATCCTTTAGCCAATAAGATTTGTCTTTACTTAGCCAATCTGGACCTGTCCTTCAATGATGTTTTATCGTGAATTCAAAGGGTAATTGACCACGAGAAATTATATCTGCTACACTCTCTTCGAATAGCACATGTTTCCAATGCATTGATTTTGTAATCTCCCGTATTTCAGATACCCGATTCGCTACAAATGTTTTTGATAGGGATGTGTTTTGATCCACTGTAGTGTGATGGATGAGTCTGATCACAAAACTACATCGTCCACCTCCATGTAAATTGCATTTAAAACTGTTTTTATCAACCGAGAAAGCAAGAATGCTGCGCATAACTCCAATTTTTTGAGAGAAACCGTTTTTAATGGAGCCACTCTATTTTTTGAGCATTATAAATTCTTAATGGTTCTACTATTCTTGTCGACAGATCTAATAGAAATGCACGCTCCATATGCTTTCCCGCTACATCATAAGACCCGTGTATTTCCGTATAAACTACATTTTGAATAATTGTTTCGTGAGAATTTAATTTCATTCAAGCGTGGTAGCTGTTTTTTAATGTCATGTTAATATCGAGTGATAGAGGCTCATCCCATTCAGCATTACATTGCCATAAATTCTGCATCAAAATTTTTTCTGCAACTATTACCGGCCCTAACAGATCTAGGTATAGGGCCATAGGTTCCAGTGATATATGAAAGTAATTTTTGAATCGAGTTCTTCCCTTACCTTGTCATCATTAACATTATTCTATTGAATTCCTAATGCTTTCATTTCGGAATTGCTGTCTAAGTAAATTGATATTGACAGATGAGATACAGATTCACTGCCAAGGATTAGGTACAGATGCACTGTACAGGCATTTTAAATATTTTTTAATGTATACTTTTTGTTTTCGCGTCACAAAACTAATTGGTACTGGGCATCTCTTTCAAACAAAAGAATTTGTTTGTACATTTTCTCAATATCAGCAATCATCACAATTTGGTGCATCCGAAATCGCAGTGTGATGGCTTGGAATTTGTACGATTGCAACTACCATTAGACAGACGTTTAATGATATGCCTGTGTTTGCTGTAGTAGAAGCATTGTGTACTATTCTGATCTTTATAGTAGAACTTCATTTATTATTATCGGGGGGGGGGGGGGTGGTAAAAAAACAATGCCTTTTTCTATTTCTTGTGAATCGACGGGGATCATGTGTCCTAATTTTATTGCTTCGCGCATATTATCGTTATATATATTTTTCGCAAGTTTTCGTTCAATAGTGTAAAATTGTTTCTCTGCTAAATTATAGGATTCACCTAATTTGTTTATATTATCATGGAAACCGATCAACATAACAACCGGTTTTCTCATTGCGTACCGTATTTTTGTATTCTCCTGCGGACAAGAAAGTTTTACGTTCCATCTCCTCAAGTTCCCAGAATTTTGTCATAGTATTGTGAATTGAGCGACATCATGCAATTAGTTGTTTCTAAATTTTCTAATTTTTCTCCAACCTTATCGGAAATAATCTAGCCTCGCTTGGTTTTTCCAAATTTAGTTCAATGGCGAAGTACCTCAATTCTACTTATACATAGTACATCTAATACCATTTCCTCGCCTATTAATGCACCAATCTCATTTGGTTCATAAAATTGAGGATCGGTGAATTTAATGTTATGAGGTACATTCATATTACATGTATCTATATATTGAGTTTGTTTCTTACAGCCAGACCATTCTCAAATTCATCTTTTTTATGTCAGGTATATAACCAGTACAAGCACGCTTTAGCTGACTTAATTTTTTCTACTCTTTCCTTAACCGTAATTTTTTGAAAGATGATACATCGCATGAATTTATGTGTAGCTGTCAATAATTGTTTTTTGCTGGAATGACTTTGAGGTTTCTTAAAATTAGTATTATTAACGTTTACGGCGGTGGTTTGTAGTATTTGGCATCGCTTTTCTAAAAATTAAGGCATTTCAGAACCGTCAATTGATTTTCCCATTCTTTATGTGTAAGTCTATCAACCATTCCAGTAATTATATGAATATTAATAGAGTATCCCAAGTGCTGACGGGTTCATCCAAAAAATTTTAGTGCACCGATGTGAGATTTTACAGTATCGACTAACTTTCGCAACTCGCATGTAAATTTATTTAAAACATTGACAGTTTGAACTTCAATTTAATGTGTTTTTGAATTATTACTCTTTTATTGTTAATACGACCTTGCAATTGTTTTTAAGCCGTTTCGTAGTTTTGATTAGATGCCAATAATGAATTTAAAATTTTTGTCGCTTTATCTTTTTAACAAGTTTTTAAATATTGAATATATTTGAATGTTTGAAATAAACCGTTTTCCTATTTGTTTGTGGGCGAATACTTTAAAGGAATTATAAAAGTCTAACCATTTGTCACAGTTAATTCAATTTTTAGAACGTTAATGGAATTTTTGAGGATGTACGTGTTTCATTCATTCCATCATTACTTACGGAGCTTCCCGAAAACTTGTTTTTCATTTCGAGCATTACATGAATGCGACTCATTGCCGCAACAATAAAGTTTTTCAAATTCCCCAAGTTCCCCGATTTTATCGATCATCAACTGAACCATTTCAAACTATTTAATAAATTTTCGATATCTTTAAATGTAACTTGGTTTTCGTGTACTCGTCTTTATTTGTTTTGCTATTTACTTATGTTGTGAATTGCGTGACTTTAGCTTTTAATTCCTCCCTCCGTTCCTTTAAGTCCTGTAATTCTTTATAGACTACCATGTTCTAATAATTATAAACCTAATAATATAGCTAGGTGTAAATTAAACTAAATAAATGACTAAAATTAAAAAAAAATTTTTTTCGAAATTGGAAGGAAGGGGTATGAGATATACTTTTCAGCCTTATCTAATTCTCGAGGATGTGCTAGACTTTGATAATCCACTAACTCTAGTTGATGTAGCTCTGATGACAATTCCGCCTTTTCCATATCCACTGTGATGATGGCTGCTATCCAAAAAACTCTTACAAGTATGTCATTGTATACTGTCATTGTTTCGCTTCTTATTTAGTATTTTTCCAATTCGTCCACACAAACGTTATTTTTGAGTCCGTTCTTTTTGAAAGTATGTTGTTCCTTTTGATATTCACATCTCACGGATTTGTTATCCAGCTCAAAGGGCCATGTTTTTACATATAGGCAGGCTTTTAAAATCAGTCTGTTACTAGACCCAAATACTGCTGGCGTTTTAAATTAATGAGTCGTGCCGATTCGTGATTAAATTAATTAAATTAATTTAAGTAACATTTGATATTTATTGATACTAGATGTTCGCTTTCTAAGATTCTAAATTTCTATTAGTTACAATTTTGTTATATGTATCGTGGTGGAGTGGTCACCTGGTTAACACGTGTTATGCTACAGGTCACCCTTAATTGCTTAATTGCACCTAATAAACAGGCGCGGATCCTTTTGTCATCTCGCCCCCTTTTATTCACAATTATGTCTAAACGTTCTATTTTTAATCTAATTTTACAAATAATATACTTTTAAGGATTTAACTATTTGTTTGGAAATTACGAGCTATATAAATTCTGTCTTCACGATCTAGCAAATTGGGACAATACGTGTTCGAAATAATATTCTGCAGACGTTTAAACTCTTACAAAAATTCGTGTCATAAGTTTTAAACTAATACAAAATGAGCATTAGAAACGATACTGCAAAATACAAATTATTTGAATAGAATATGAACCTGAACATTAGATAGCAATTTCTATATATATATGCTTATTGCGTAAAAGGAATTAGATATTTCCATTTTTTGTTACTCAGAGCGCTGGAGTCGATTTCATTAGATTAAAATTTTATTATTTTGACCACAATGACAATTGTCCCCTATTGCCACCGAATTTCAAATCAGTTCTAAAAACAGATTTTCTATCTACATGTGCAGGCGCCCCGCCCATATCACCATTTTTATCACTGTCACTAAAGTGCTAATATCGTAATTCATAAATAAAATTACATATCGTCAAATGTTTTTTCGTCATCATCGATCATCCTTTCTGCCATCAAATGTTTTTATTCTTAGGGATCATCCTTTCTGCCGTCAAAACTTTTTATTCTTAGGGATCATCCTTTCTCCCGTCAAAAGTTTTTATGTTTAGGTATCATCTTTTCTGCCGTCAAATGTTTTTATTCTTAGGGATCATCCTTTCTGCTGTCGAAAGTCTTTATTCTTAGGGATCATCCTTTCTGCCGTCAAATGTTTTTATTCTTAGGGATCATCCTTTCTGCTGTCGAAAGTATTTATTCTTATTGATCTTTCTTATAGGATTTCTCTTTTATTCTTAGAGATTAATTTCTTTTTTTTGCTATTTGTAATAAATTTCTTTGAAGCTATTCTTTCATAAAATCCAAAGCTTGTACCCTTGAATAGATCAGTTTAGACAGACCAGGTTTCCTTTATAGATACAGGTCTCTCGGATCTCAGCAAAACAAAAATGTTATTATTTTTTTGAATTACGTAATAAAGCGATTATCGACAAAGGCACTTTTATCTCAATTAATATCTCCTTGACCTACTTCGAATTGGCCTATAATATGATTTCTCGTAGAATCATTTAATTCAAATGATGAGTGATAAGGGTAGGAAAAATATAATTTGGTTCTCACTATTTACAGGGTGTCCAGTGGCTGATTTGAAAGTTTGAACAAATATAGTTTCTGAACGCAACACATAAGAGGGGCGCGGGGGGCGTCGTTAGAAGCGCAAGCGGTGCAGATGTTTTAGTAGCCATGGAACAGTGGAGTGGAGAGCACCGCGCTTTTGCCGTCGAGGCGTACATTTCGAGTGGATTTTCGCTGTCTGTAGCACTCCGTCGATTTAATAACAGTTACAGTATTCGTCGATTACGTGATGGACCATCGATCAACCTCATTCAGTCATGGGTAGCAAGGTTCAGAGCTACAGGATCAACATTAAACAGGCCCAGGCCAGGACCTACACCATTGATAGCCACGGATGAAAATGTCGAGCGTGTTATGGTTTCTGTCGTTGAAAATCCCCTTTATCACTGCGTACACGTTCATTGATATTGGGAATTCCGAAATCAACTTTACAGGTAATAATGCGAAAAAAGCTCAAGTTCCATCCATATAAAATTCAAATTGTTCAAGATTTACACGATTCTGACTTTGAATTAAGAAAAACTTACGCGGAGGTGATGTTGTTGAGATTTCGTACTGCTACCCGGATGGGCATCATATTCTTTAGTGACGAAGCTCACTTTCACATTGGAGGATATGTGAATAAGCAGATCTTTCGTTACTGGGATGTCCACAACCCAACACAAATGCATCAAGAGCCTTTACATAAGCCTAAAGTAACAGTCTGGTGTGCCATGTCTGCATCTGCAATCATAGGGCCTTATTTCTTTGAAAATCAACGTGGCCAAACTGTAACTGTGAATTCGGAGAGATATGCCCAGAGATATGACTTTTTCAGAGTAGAACTACAGAACAGTCCATCCTTCAACCAAAACACATGGTTCCAGCAGGACGGGGCCACAGCTCATACTGCTAATGTGTCCATGAATGCAGTGCGGCAGTTATTTCCAGAAAAAAACATATCCCGAAACGGTACCGTACCGTGGCCACCTAGGTCACCCGATTTAAGCCCATATGACTTTTTCTTATGGGGATACTTAAAATCCGTTGTCTACAAAACAAATCCGAGCACTGTGACACAACTTAAAAAAATATTCGAGCTGAAGTCAGTAGGATACCCAGCCGCTCTGCAAACGCGTTTTTGAAAACATGCGTGCTAGACTCGAAGAGTGTGTCAGACTCGACGGCCGCCATTTGGAAAACGTGGTTTTTAAAAAATGAAATCCACATTTGTTGTTATAAAGTTAAAATAAACCTACTTTGTATTAGAGGTGTAGTTTTTTTTTACAATTTTTCAAACATTGAAATCTGCCACTGGACACCTATATTAGAAATTTTTCGCAAGTACCCTTCAAAATAACCGTACATTTTTGTAAACACCTTATTATCATAATTGTCAATCTACTTTTGACATGCTGCGATAGCGTAATGTTCACAGAGTCTATTTATGATAGCGTAATGTTCAGAGTCTATTTACGAAATCTTATAAAGAAAAATTAGCTCGTATTAGGAGAGTATATCATATAAAGTTACGCTTCATTTTAAAGTGACGCCTTAGAAGATCTTGACAACTAAAACTTAGGTTTTTATCATCCACGGCATGAAAGTATCATAGTTAAACATGATTTTAGTATTTGTTATTTACATGTATTATAACTGCAATATTGCAGGAATTCCAAGTTGGTATCAAAGTATGGAATATATTCTTTACATATGGTGCTGAGGATTTACTCCTTATTCTTAATTTCAAGTCGTCTCCATAATTCTATCGCATGTATGATAAAATATTATTTTTAAAGTATTGTTCTATTCTAAGGAATTAGATGATATTTTGTTTGTTTTCGAAACGCAATTAAATATAATTTTATTCTCAGAGGCACGCTGAAACGTAAGATTAATTGAGGACATTCAAAACACTCGTACATTTATGGAAGCGAAATTGAATAGATTGCTTCAATTCCGATCTTAGACTCAACAATTTGTATCAATTTAAAAAAAATATCAATCATCTTCAGCTATCAAGAGTAAAAATTAGTCTCATTTTCTGAGGCTTTAAATGGTTGTCAAAAGTTTTGGGGTCTTTATTTTTTCTATTGACCTTGGATGGGTTTAGATAACATATAATCATGGCCTTATTTGTATCGATAGCATTTGATAATCTTCAGCTATCAAGAGTAAAAATTAGTCTCATTTTCTGAGGCTAAAAATAATAGTAATAGTTTAGATCACATATAATAATGGTCTTAAGTATTAGCGGCATCTTATGACAGGTGTGAAACGCGGTTTGAAATTGGAAAATCCTTTCGAAAGGTTTTAACAAATATTTAAACGTTTATTTAAAAAAATGTAATGTCATTTATCGGAGGATTCCAAGATATATTTAATAAAATCAATTTCTCTGTCTGAATCTAAGCCAGAGAACAGGATCCTGACGCTTTGTTGCACTATTGTGATAAAACGTATTCGTTTCCTACAGTGTCACTTCAATTGTACTTCTACAGAAGTTAAGGAGATTTATGCTGTCTTAATTATACCAAACAATTACTCAACAGTTTATACATGAATTTGACCGGTTCCCAGCCAAAATATTAAAGAAGCGTGCTGAAAATGTCAAGTTGCTGTCGTTGTTATGGTTACACTATTTGCTAGATCATGTAAAATTATGGTAACACGTGGTTCTTTATGTTTTAAATCTCAAGCAACAACCACTCGGGATTTAGTTACTTCAATAAGTAAATTGTTATTTTAGAAAGTGTAATTTTTATTATAAAAACCAGATACGTCGTGAAATTACGTAACAATATGAAGCACATGATTAATGTAAGCGATCATGTGCGTAATTAAGATATGAATTGTTTTATTTATTAAATTTCTTTTATGGTAGACCTTACATTTTTCACTTTGCCACGAGTATTCTCGTGACTTTTGTGATTCATGTGTTGGAAAATTTAACTTTAATAAAAGTTTTGTTTGGTGAGTTTTCCGCCCAGATCGCTCCTCTAATAACATAATATCATTTCATGTAAAAAAATATCACTGCAGAGATGTAACAGTACCTTGCGAATGTAAATCATAATAAAATGAAATTGCACCAAAACAGAAATAAAAAAATCAAGTTCCTCTTTAAAAAAACAATCGTAATTTGTGAGATAAAAGTCAATTCGTACAGACTTTTGTTAGAGAAGTGTAAATAGCCGAGTCAGAGCTTTGCGTCTATATTTACTGAATGTTATACCTATCACCACATTAAACTTAGGCGCGGTGGACAGTTTTTATATTTTCAATAATGCCAAACCTTTATCTAGATTTTTAATTTTCCTTTTCTGGATTGTTTTCCTTTTTCCTTTCTTCTGGTTCTTCAGCCGTTCGAATTTTAGCAATAGTTGGACCTGCATTGCCCGTTCACGATATTTAAAATTTCTAAATCAATTTTGACCGTGTTCATCTCTACTGTAAACCTGAAACTCTTTCCTATTATCTACTACATGTTGATCATTGGAAAGGGTTTCAGGCTTAGAATAGAGTTAAACACGGAATAAGAAATAGCATTAAATAAGCTTGAACCATATCCTACTACTTGAATTACCCTAGGAGCACCCAGATCGTCAGCTAAAAACTCGGTTTATTTTTCTACGAATGCTTCATTGTACGTAATTTTTCTTTTATTACAATTCTACTTTTATAGCATAAAAGTCAACTGCTTCCTTGAAGAGAAAATTTAATTCAATGAAGCAAGAGTAGTTTTTAGGTATATGAATACAATATCAACAATTTTCCGATTAATTGAAGAGCAAAATCCGTTTTCTAAGGAAAAACTGCTATTATATATCATTGTTGGAATTTCTTAAGTTTCAAATACCCATATCTTATTATATATTTAGTTTCAGATTTTATTAACACAACAATAAATTGCCACTCCCCACTATTGAATTTACCAATGTAGATTTCCTGTAATCAATCAGACAGACGAAAATCAAGTGAAAATCATGGGTTTCGTTTTTTTTTATTTTGAGTGACGGAATTCTTAAAATTTTAATATTTTAAGGGTTCCGTCACTCAAAATAAAAATCATTCAAAATGTAAATTTTAAGGAATCCTTACAATTTTAATATTTTAAGGATTTCGTCAGTCAAAATGAAAAAAAAAACGGAACCTTTATGGATCACTTGCTTATTCGTCTATATGTCAAAGCCTTTTTTTCAGAAACGGCTTAAGATATGAAGTTGAATATAATGTGGTATAGAGAGGCCTACAGCCTTACAGTACTATAAATATTCAAGTTTTTTTGGTTTACACAACAAAAATGTATGATCCTTTAAAGCGTATTTTATTTTCATACAAATGTCTTACTCACTGATCATCAAATCCTATAGGATACTTCCAGTCAACCTACAATCTTGAAAGTCGACATAATGTGAGGTCTTGTACCACAAGTAAATGGAAAAATCCGAAAATCAATGATTGACAATTCTATGTGGAACTATACATTTTTATAATTCATTTGTTTTTAGACTTCTGAAAGGTGTAGTAGGGAATATATTTACGTTAATATTATTAAATTGTTTAATTAGAAATACTACATACCCTCAAATGTTTATAAGTGCTTAACTATGTACGTAACTCTCGTCTCGTGCTTGACAGGTTTTTTTACACTGATTTCTGCCATACCTCTTTCGATCTTTAGTCAAATCGCGAGGGACTCAAAGAGCACAATTTTTTTAAAAAGAAGGTGCTCATGAGGTTCGATGGGAGTTACGTATAATTTGATCTTAAACGTTGTCTCTATTTTTAGTTTTCGGTATCTCAAATGGAAAAATGGAATTTTTAAGATAACTTACATGTCTATCTGTTCGTCTATCACAGCAGTTTTTCTCAGAAACTGCACAGTGTTTTCTACATTATAATAACACCCTTAAAATGTTCATATGAAAATTTAGGGGAGATAAAATAAATACTAGAATAATTCGAAATTTTCTCTTTAGAATTGTTTGTACTGGCGATAAACCGTACTTTAGCTTGATGATTTCTCATGTAAACCATCGTTCACTAACACAAGCATCAGCACTTGACTGCCACTTGAAATTGTAAAAAATAATTGCACAGAAATCCCGATACGTTAACTCGGTCCTTGTAACGGAAACTAGAATTAACAAAAAGTATTAAAGCTAGACTTATAATGGAAACTAAAATTAACAAAAAGTATTAAAGGTAGACATATAACGGAAACTAAAATTAACAAAAAGCATTAAAGGTAGGTATATAATGGAAACTAAAATTAATAAAAAGTATTAAATGTAAACATGTAACGGAAACTAAAATTAACAAAAAGTATTAAAGCTAGACATATAATGGAAACTAAAATTAACAAAAAATATTAAATGTAGACATATAACGGAAACTAAAATTAACAAAAAGTATTAAGGTAGACATAGATACATTTTTTGTGTACTGATAGAATGTATTAAATGCTGATTAATTATGAGTAAATTGCATTCGGAAAGATTTACATACGTGGCTGTATCAAAAATGTCTTATGGACCAACAAATTTTTGTGTGTTTCCACATTTATGCAAATATATATGTCAATCTATGAAATATCTGCTAGATTATTTATCCTCTTACATACGGATACGCATATATATATATATATATATATATATATATATATATATATATATATATATATATGTATGTATATATATATATATATATAATATATATATATATATATATATATATATATATATATTTAGGACATTCACTTTCAAGAAAAAATTCAATTAATGTCTTCCATAAAATTCAGTCTCGTGCTACGCTGTTTAAGTTTCAAACTTCATTTCTGGTGAATAAAGGTATTTTACTAGTAAGTATCAAGTGCACAAAAAAATTTACAATTTTTTTTTCAAAAATCCGTCATCTTGGTTCTTATTTCAAGCTCCAGTTGCGGGGGCTTTAAACAAAAATGAAATTCGTAAGGAAAAATACTTGCCCACTGTGGATACAACTAATTACATACACGTCCTGGAGGCGTAATACCGTGAACAGGGGTTAGGAACCGTTTTTCGTTGCACGAGATTTATTTTAACAAATAAATTTTGTAGGTACTAAACCGTGTTTTGAATTTTATGGCATTTTCCGCGAAATGTTAGTAAATACATTCCAGGTCAAATATTATAACTCCAAAAGAATTTTTCCGTTTACATATTGTATAAAAGAAATTATCACAAGGCTTCTATGTCGATATTTTAGAACACTAACCTTTAGTAAAATTACTGGCTTTTATAAGTTCGTCATGTCCATTCGTCAATCTATATGTCATAGCCTCACATTTTCTATACCTAATTACACGTATAATTATTCATAAAATTGCACATGCAAAATTCCAAAGGGAGGTGGAAACCTTATTTATTTTGGAGGAATATAATTAACGGATAAAATTTAAAAAAAAAAATGAAATTGTAATGTGGATGAAACCATTTTAAAACCTTAAAAAGACTTATAATATATTCTCCACCTTGTAATTTTGAAAATGATGAAAAAAAAATCGAAAGTAGTGTTCAGGGAGTGCATTTATTTAAAATTATTAAGGACGTTTTGCATGAAGTAATGAAATGGACCTCTTTTCTTCATTTTTTCATATGCAGCTGAACGTTTTACTGTAATAACTTAATAATTTGCTTTTTTACAAAAACATTGGCCACCTTTAACCTCCAAACCAAAATTTTATTGGGTCTGCCGAAAGGAGGTAAAGAATAACTGGGTCACCTGCTATGATATTGATGTTTGAATATTTTAACCTCATGTCATATACGTAATCAGTTACTATGTAGTCTGGTTGAGCCTCAAATGTACATCAATATGACAGGGTTAATATAACTGCTCACCTTTTAAACCCTAATGATGACACAAGCATTCAAACTATAAATGAGTTCACAATTGCGCAGATTTAAATATATAGTTAGAGAAATGTATATAAAGTCTATAAAAAGTGATTGAGTACCATGCACATAAAAATATTATTAAGTTAAAGTAACTGTATATTTTGAACCTTATTGATAATATAAGCATTTTACAATTTTAAGCGTATTGTTTACAAGAGTACAGTTTTAAATACAAATTAAGTATGAAAAAAAATACTATAACTCTTGACTTCTTGTCACAAAGCTGTAACTACTACATATTGTGTGTGACATGATGGTCGCAGAAAAATAACTTCATCATTAGCTCCTGACTAGTTTTAGAGTATGCTTTTGCCAGTCAATCAAATCTATACAACACGAGAGGTTTGAATTAATTTTGGGCCGAATCTCTTGGCCGAATTTTAGCCGATTTTCGGGAAATAACTGAATTTCTCTAGAATCAGGCTCTAGGTTTGTCTTCAAACTGCGCCCAGCAGCGAGTTTTCTTGTCTGTTTCTGTTCGTCAAATAGCATAGACAATAGCATAATTTTCGATTGTGCAAAGAACGCTTTGTACATCATAACAGTATCGAATATATTTTTAAATTCTCGCGGAATATATCTAGTAAGTGATTATTAATTTCTTGCTTTGCCCGAACTTTATATGACGGATGTACTTTGATTTCAAATCAAATGGCACACCCATAAATCTTAAAGCTTAGCAAGTTGTTTCAATTCATTCATCAATTCGTAAGTTGATAAGTATTACCGCAAAATTTGATTGGCCTTTGTCAACCACCTGGTATGATATATTTTTTCCAGATTAGTCAAATCAAATTGACCTCCGATTAAAATTTCTGGTCGTAATTGAATGTACGGTACGGTTTGTATCATGTGATTACCTAATACAATTGGAATAGGAGATTTTTGCCACAATTTTTTTACTTTCCTGAGTAGTATTTCAGAAGTTTAGTTAACAGTTTTTTTTTTAATTTGTGCTCGAGTTTAAAACAATAGCTCATTAAATTAAAATATTTCATTACTTGTTTGCGCGTTGGTAGTTGATTCTCGCTCGTTTCTTAAAAATCACTAAAAATACGGCAATCGTGACTTTAAGAGTTATATCTGAATTCTCCATGATGAATATTATACAATATACACTTATCGAACAATTATACCATCGAAAACTGTGGTAAAAATTAAGTAAACACCTTTCTCTTTGAACTAATTAGGCAAACTGAAAAAATGCGCGCGCGCTATCTGTTTTCTTTTCCTATACCTCTCGCCCGATCAAATAATATTTTTGTTTACACGTGATTTGTGTTTACAAAATTATTTAAGGCATTGAAAATTAATGTACACACTTAAAGGGAGTAGTAATACGAATTTAAGGTCATTTTAAAAAAAAACAAATTTAATGCGCGGGTAGTTAATCATGTAAAAATAATACCACGTTTCTAGCTTATAATCTATTAGAAATTATGATAGAATAAATCAAATTTCGACCTACCCTAGGTATCCTTGAAATGTTATCTTCGCAAAAATAAATGCATTACGATAAGAACTGATTACCACACGTATATACCTACATTTATAAACAAAATGGGGTGTGGCTATGTCATGGACACGGCTGTGTGTTGTACGTAAATACGTCTATGTAACGGATTATATTTTTTAAATAAAATATTTTTGACAATATTTTTTTATTCTAACACCTTATTATTTCATTCACTTTCACTACTTTAAACTAATGTTTTATATACAATCGATAGATTTTGAGAACAGCTGACGATTAAAACTTAAACGAACATCGTAGCTTTTCCGAATCAAAAGTTATACTAATTGTAAATCTCGATACGCAGCAAAATAACCTCAAAATGGCGGCGCTTCCTCCTCCACCGCGCGCGATGCGTCACTGTTCTCGCTTATCGTAATGAATTCTTTGATCTTTTAGCTATCCAGTGGTATAATTTTTTAAATTTTTGATGTAGAAGATAGATTCGAAACTGCAACGCCAGACTGTATGCCCCGATTTTGTCATCCTTAGGTTTTTTGGATTGCCCCCGTATGGTAGCAAATTTAAAGACGTTTTTACGTTAAAATATTACTAAAATAACTGAGCAATTATTGAAATCTAATGGTGACATAAGTATTTATAATGTGTTCGTGTCATTAACAAAAGGGTGTCGATATAAATTTCTGCCAGAAAAGTAAATATTATGGGATCTTACTGTAAGAGTTGGGTCAAAAATATTCGGATTAACATTAAACAAATTAAACAGTTGCTTAGGGCATAATGTCTTAGAGGGCATCAAGTCCACAGTTGTGCCAGATAGGAGAAGAGGTACCTTCTCTTTATCTTCGATTTCGCAAAATAAATAGTTCACATATATTCAAATGTATGTCATAAAAACTGCAACATGCTGTGGAAAATCCTTGCTCTTAGGGCATCCGTGTGTAGTCAAGAGCATTCAATCCGTGCGTTTTCGTCTTTTTGATTTTAATATCATATGGGGTATTATTTGACAGGTGAGGACTTAGAACCCTCGTAGAGCGAGTTCTACTCGTGCTAAACAGGTTTTTTTAAATTATTTTCAATGGGATAATATAAAACAACAAGTAAGTACAAATAAAATGCATTTAAGAGTAAATATTTATATTTACCTACTAATAAGACTCTAGCCGATGGGCAATCAATAGGATTTAAACCCTTAATATAACAATAAAATATAATAAGAATATTTTATAAACACTGGTCACTCCACTCTCTCCTACGATATATTTTACTGGTTACGGCGTTGCCTTCTAACGTCGTGCGTGTCTCAATATTATTGGTTTTATTTGTTTGTTTTTTTTTTAAATAGGGTAATATCTATGAATTTACAACTAAATTCCACACCGTTAGGAAATGTAACTATTTTAATTGACTTCAAAGTGGAGATTCTCTGTTTTATTTAAATTAAAGATCTGAATTTGTAAATACAATTTTTAGGGAACTACTTAATAAATAAATTAAAGAAAACAACAATACAATTTTTTCAATTTTAGTTTGCTTATTTGTCCGTTTGTATGAACGCACATCATGTAAAAATTATTGAACGGAATAAATGTTGACTAGATTGTTTGATTATGCCATAAATGGAAAACCTGTGGTTTGTAAGTGGTTTAGAGTATGCTTCATGAGATTCATCACGGGGCGATGCTGAGCGGCAAGGGCTGAGTAAAATTACCTAAAGTCCACGCGAACAAAATTGTAGATAAGAGCTAGTACATAATAATACAAAAATTAGTTACCTGTGTTAACTCAGTGTAATAGATAGATGTTTCTGTAATAAATATTTATTTACTATATGATAAACAGTAATTTCAAAAGTTTTTACTGTTTAGATCAAATATGAAACGTTGATGAAAGAACCAAAGAAAATTTGAGAGAACTCTAAATAAAGACAATAAAATAATATATTTTTTTATCTTATTAATCCGATTCGTCAAATGCAACATTAGAGGAAAACAAAAAATATATTGTTACCTTATTTAACACTAGAGTGCACCGCGCGCTCTGCTATGGTTGATCGCACATGCATTTTTGCGTGCCCCTCTCTCATTTCTTGATCTTTCCCCCCGCGCCCCTAGATAAGCCTCGAGAACAAAATTACGCAACGGGTTAGTGTGGCATCAAGCAATGGTGTGGACGTACACTTCCGTAGTTGAAAATTATTAAATATGTAACAATATATACAGATGATAACAACTCGTATTCAACATAATCAAAAGACCAATGTTAATATCATTAATAGTAAACATTTTAAAATAAAAATTGTTTACCTTCATTAGCTTTTCTTACGCGAGTATCGGCGTAACAAAAGCTAATGAAGGTAAATAATGTTTATTTTAAAATGTTTATTATTAATGATATTAACATTGGTCTTTTGATTATGTGGAACACGAGTTGTTATCATCTGTATATATTGTTACATATTTAATAATTTTCATTTTTAGTGATTCCTTGAGAAAATATAGATCCAAACATGGAAAGTCAAGTCTTGAGGTGGCTAGAAGAAGAGAATGATGACGATGAAGTTCTACCTAGTGAATCAGATAATGATTTCACAAGTCTTCCTACAAGCTTAGAGCTACTGAAGAAAAAATGACTGCTGTAGGCACTCTGAAAGCAAGCAGGCCCGAAAAAACCAAATGAATTCCGTAAATTTACTAGTATCTTACGTGCCTAAACAAAATAAATCATTTGCTTTGCTCTCGACTATGCACCACGACAATGCCATAGACCCAGAAAAAGGGGATGATCGAAAGCCGGAAATAATAACCTGTTATAATCGCATTAAATGTGGTGTCGATATTTTGGACAAAATGTGCAAAGAGTACAACGTTTTCCAAAATTCACGACGGTGGCCGCTTAACTTTTTTTTCAGTTATTTGAATATAACTGGTATAAATTGCTTTGATCATCCATCAACTAAATAAAAGTCAGCAAAATATTGTGCGGTGTGATTTCCTGCTTGATCTCTCATTTGAACTTGCAAAACCCCTCATATAAGACGATTGACATCGGAAAATCTTCCTCGAGACTAAAAAATAGATAAAATAGATGGCGTAATATCTTACTCTCTATTGCTCATAGATGGCGTTATCAAAGAAAAATTAATTTTTATTCTTATGAATTTATTAAAACCATCATAGAAAAAAGCAGTTTTAATTTTTATAAATTTATTTATTTAACGATTATAACAAAAATATTTCTGTCAAAAGACAAATGTCAAAATAACATTACTATACATTAGTTATTAATATATAATAACTATGAAAGCACAATTCAAGAAAATTTAAACAAATTCGAAAATGCAGTTGTGAACAGCATCGAGTTTCTGCAAGCAGCTATCTGGCATCACTAGGTGGTAACTGCATATATGAGTGTGGGCAACTAGCACATCTGAAAACAAACAAAAATACATAAATACAGATATATTAATACATAATATATATATATATATATATATATATATATATATATATATATATTATAGAAATGTTTCGTAATATATTAATAGAAGAGATATATTTTCAAACTTTGTTAAAACCCCATACTTGGTCAATAACACATACTATGTGATTTCTTGAAAAATGAAAGCCACTATTTTTCCTAGGAGGGGTCGATAAAACCAAAAAGATTATAATCATTTTATAAAATTTATATATTTAAAAAATCACGTATCACTTAAAATATTTGCAAAAAAAACACTTGTCGCTAACAATTTTTTCATCAATCTTTAAGCTTCACTAGAATTATTTTTTTTCTGGAGAGGCTGTGTTCGACATTGCTCCACCCTCGCTACGCCAATGCATACAAAATAAAACCTCTACATCTAAATTGATAATTATTTCATCGTATGAGAGTTCAAGTACAATAGGACATATGTTATTATACTGTTAATTTCATCACACAAAAACTTTATCGTTGTAAGTTTACTAAAAATTACGTTCAAATTATATATATATATATATATATATATATATATATATATATATATATATATATAATTTGTAACACCGATAGTTTTATTAAAAATTTTAAAGTACCCATACATGAGAGCTTTCTTTCATCCCTATGACTGTGAGCTGGCTGAATGTGGTTCTTCATTGATAAAGCAGAATTTGAAGAATCTGGAAAATTAAAAATAGCGTTTCAGACGATATATATTAAGATCTAAAAAGAGTATTTTTAAAAAGGGTTGAAATTAAAAGCAAATACTGTAATTTTTCCTTTCTCTACTTTAATGTCTTAGGGACCAGTCAATCTTTATTTAGTTATAATGTTTAGTAAAATAATTTAAATAAACTTCTTTACGATATATATGCAATTGAGAATTATCTTGTAAATCAATAATCAACTCCTTGTCAACTAACCAATCAATCTTTGAACAATATTGTAAATTTTTGAATACCTAGAATGTTGTTTTTATAATCGTATTATTTGAAAATACAATCCGTTCTTCAAAATATTACAAGAGGACTAATATGTGTTAGAATTACATTCTAGTACACAAGAATGTTTCTCGAGTCGCAATTAAATCACTATTGTGTTTTGCGACATTAAAGTATAAAATTTACAAAAAATATTTGAAACGTGATCTTGGAATATTCTGTAATAAGCAATAATGGATAAAAGTTACCAAATTTCGGTTCGAGGCAACAATAAAAACAACTATTCAGGCGTTTTTCTGTTAATGCAATTATATCCACGAAAAACAAAGATTTATAAACACTTAAAACAAATATATAACGATAAAATGGCTACAACAACGTATTTAAATAACACACAACACTTAAAATATGAAATATGTGAAAATATTTAAAGTATACAAATATGTTCTTTCCGCAATACGTTTAGTATTGCGGAAAGCTACCAGAGGTCGCTGTATAATGTCTTATTTACCGCCAATTTCTTGCCGAGATTCTGTCATCAATTCGAGACCCTTGTTGTCCACCCCCTCCCTGGTCGCAGGCACAGCCAAGCTGTTATAATTATATCCTTGAACTAACTATCCTTGAACTATTTTGTACATTTCATTTTCATATTCAATTATTTGGAACATAAATCTATTGTCCAATTTTGTAACATAACAGGCAACGTACTCGTACAATAATTAGCATATTCTTGAACTTTTTTCAATTTTTTGTGTTGTCACTACCTTCACACATTATTTTTGACGTGGATTATATTGTTTAACTAAAAATGCATCCGCAAACTTAGACTCCCTTCACTTAAATCGTTATTCTTCTAAAAATATTTAATGCTAGCTTTGCTCGCGATTTCTTTCAAGTCGTTTTTTTCACTTTTCTGCCTTTTTCTGTTCTTTTTTCATATAGTTCACTTCTAAAGCTTTTGTTGCATTTTTTATTTTTTTTTAATTACTAAGAGTTTTTCTATATACTAAACTTATAGTATTATTATTTTGTAGAAGTACGATATACTGATTTCCTGGAGTTTCCACCCTAAACACCTACTCCTGAAAAAAACATTAACCTTGAATGAATTCCTATAATTATATATATATATATATATATATATATATATATGTATATATATATATATATATATATATATATATATATGTATGTATATATATATATATATATATATATATATATATATATATATTTTTTTTTTTAATTCTATCTTTCCGCACTTCATAATGACAAATATATTCTATTAAAAATCCGTTTTTTAGAATTTTGAAAATGCTTTGAAAAAATGACTAGAAGGTACAATTTAGCGACAGATGCAGTGCAAGTTCACAAGTTGATTCCATTTCTTTTTATGTCGAGAGTAGTAAAAAAAACTAAAAATTTTCAAACATAAGAACGTTTTCTTCTCCATATTTTAAAATGAAAAATAAATTTGAAAATTATACTTGAGCACAAATATAGTTGCTTTTTTCGGTTTTTGTCAAATTCTTAAAGTATCATTTTAGGTCTCTCTCCCCTGCACATTTAAACAATATATTTATTTCAAATTTCACTCTTATTTGAGGTCGACTTCTAACATCAACACATATTTTAATATCAAATTGCATAATACTTTTGAAAAAATCAAAACTATATTTAGGAAAAGAAAATGTTCCGAACCCGACGATTCTGCTTCTGTTTAAAATTTTATTAACTTGTTGAAAGTATTTACGCATTATACGTATATATGGTATTGAATTACAATAAAAAACATGAAGTTGCCACACCAAAATAACCTTGAACAAATCAATTAAGAACTAACTACAAATGTATTTTTTATTTACGCAAATTTTTCAAAAATCGATCTGTAGATCAAAATAGAAACGATTACCTTGTAATATTAAAGTACTTCAATAAAAGTATGTATTTTTTAATTTTTTTCGATTCCTTAGAATTACATTTAAAAAAAATGCATTTTCATTCTGAATGCGAAAACTATTTTTTAAAGATTCTTTATTCCGTTTTTATGGCTTATCATATATCTTAAAACGGAAGAATGGAATAAATTAATGAAGAGGCATAAAAATTGGAGTATTATGAGAATAAAGATAAATATATATCGTAAACCAAAAATGGTCCACGACCCCTGCGCGGGGCAATCGCAGAGCTAAACAGAAACGTCAGGGAGTGACCGCTCGGGAAATGAGATTGGTCACACAACTATATATCTTTATCGCCATATCGCACAAGAAATATTATGTCATTATATTAAAAATATAAAATAAAATGTAAGGATGATAAAAAACCAGTATTAATTTTCAATTTATCGTGTTTTAAATAAAAACTTTTTGTAAATATTTTTTAGCTATTCTTTTATGCACACCAAACAAGGTGAAGAAAAATATTTTTTCTATTTTGTGTTTCTTATATAATATATTTATTTTCACTTACGTTAGATCGATTTAGAAAATATTGCGGATATATTTGTATGATTCTAGAAATTAAATGTAAAAGTGATTAAGGCCGAAATTTTTTACACGTGGCTAGAAAAATGGCTAAAATCTAAAACTGCTTAAAGATGGAGAAAAATGCTGAAAGTATTACAACATCTACTATAGCGTTAGATCGATACGAGACGAAAAAGCGATATTTTTTTATAGTTTTCCTTATTTTTTGCTCTTAGTCCTTCTACATTTTCTTTTCAATTTCAACATAATCAATTGGATGTTTCGTAATTTCTTTCCTTTTTACAGATATTGCGTAATTTCTCATTTCTGCCAAATACCTTAGCTTTTAGCATTTTAATCAAGTTTTTTATTCAACCAAAATATTATGCTTCAATCAGTGAAAGAGTGGATCATGTGCAATTTTTCAGTGAGTTTTGTGAACAGGGAGGATTATAATTAGGCATTTTTGAACGGATTCTCAAAATTGTATTTTCATACCTGAATTTTTTCAGACTATTATTTTATATGTGCACGATTTTCTATTTTTTCTTACTTTACTAGATTCATGAACTAAAAACCACGTACTTGTTCTTATATCAACGTTTGCCTTTCCATTTTCCAATAAAACTATAAGCTTAATTCTACTCCCGTTTGTATTTACATATAGATATTTCTCTAAATATAGGTACTTTTTAAATATAATACGTAGCATAATTACTTATAAAACACTACTGTTAAATAATTTCATAATTATGGAAAATTATTTATAAAGTGTAGAAAGAATAAACACAATCGATTTCAACAATTTAATTAATTAACAGTTCATCGATTTTTGTTTTGTTTATATAATATAATGATAAGATTACATTAACATACCACATTTCTCTATATATTGCAAGCTATCGATTAAAATGGAAACTCCATATTATAATATCTCCATTCTGCTTCAATAACGTTGAAATCTTAGCTTATTTCACGGTATGGTTTCGCATAGCTAGGTTTCGGCGAGATATAATAATTTTAAAAGCTTTGGACAAAGACTAAAATGATTGAGGTTATATGAGGGAGTTTAGAGTAATGATTAAAATGCGCGTATGTAATTTTGAAGTAAATGATCTTTACAGAGGTAAGTACCATATAAATATGCAGTGAGCTTTGACTATGACATATCGAGTTAACCTGTTAATATATAACACAGTTTCCAACAGTTTTTACTTTACTTCTGTATTTGAGAACACAATATCATACATATCTATCTATCTATCTACAACATATATTTTTTACAACAATTGAACGAAAAAAGAAACAAAAGTTCGCTGTATCTTTAAATAAGTACACTCATTCATGCTTCATAGAAACTTAAGACAAATTATGATGTGAATGTTTTTAAATAGCTACTTTCCGCAAATATTGTTGTTTTTTAAATATACGCAGGCTACCTGTTATCTGAGGCTTTGTAAGAATAAACATGGATTTAATACCTAATTTGATGTTTTGTAGGTGGTATCTTGCAATGATTTTAAATATGAATTGAACATATAAAGATTTTTTGACATATACGTAGACTATCTGTTACCTGAGGCTTTGTAAGAATAAAAATGGATATAGTCTGAATTTGATGTTTTGTAAGTGGTATTTTGCAATGATTTTAAACTTGAATTGAATATATAAAGATTTCTTGAAATATACGTAGACTGTTGCCTGAGGCTGCTTAAGAATAAAAATGGATTTAAGACCGAGTTTGATGTTTTGTAAGTTTTATTTTGGAACGATTTCAAACACGAAGTGAAAATATAAAGATTTCTAGAAATATACGCAGACTATCTGTTTCCGGAGACTTCGTAAAAATAAAAATGGATTTAAAACCGAATTTGATGTTTTGTAAGTGGTATTATGCAATAATTTCAAACATGAAGTGAACATATGAAGATCTTCATTAGTCCAAGTAGTATAGCGATCATCGTTAACTCAAAAATTATACTTAAGAGGTTCGCTTTACGTCTGAAGGAAATCGGAGTAAATTATGAATACATTTAATCAATCAAGAATTTTGTTACTGTACCATAGATTGCGTGATAGATTGCGTACATTTATTCTATGAAATTTCTTCGAAAAAATTTTTATGTCAAGGGTTCTGTTACTACAGCATAAATGATATCTTACATGACGCCTATGCAATATACTGTATCATAGATGACATCCTGTGCAATATACTGTATCATAGATGACATCCTGTACAATATACTGTATCATAGATGACATACTGTATCATAGATGACATCCTGTGCAACGTATCATAGATGACATCCTGTGCAATATACTGTGTAATAAATGACATCCTGTGCCATAGATGACGACCTGTGCAACATACTGTATTATAGATGTCATCCTGTGCAACATACTGTATCATAGATGACATCCTTTGCAACATAACTAAAAATGTAAATGTCGTTTAAAAATTGTATTAAGTACTATTCAAAAAGTAAAGTGATTATGAATGCACTACAGTCTCAAAAAGTAAGGTGTTACATTTTATTTTCAACACAACGGAATGGAAAATAATAAGAATGAAAATATGTGTGTAAACTATTCATATAAATGTCCGATAGGTGTTAATTTAATCCCCTAATTAGATTCAAAAATCGATGCTCGTCATCAACCATATAAAAATTAAGAAAAAAAAACCATAATGCAAAAGTGGTACAAAATTAATAATATAATTTAGGTCCGGAGGTAGATCACTTTACCCCCATGGTGGCTTTTTTCGCGAGGCTTAGATAATTTAAAATTTATAATAAAAACCCTACACTTAAATTAAAAATATTTTACCGGAATAGAAGCGGTGATCATTTCGCATCCGACTAACTCCGCTAAACTGCTGAACGCAATAAGTCACATTATTTTTAATTCAATAACACATGTACCGCGCTCCTTCCCTGGAGTGTTCCGTAAGGGTCGCTAGCGGAACCACCCTTTCAAACTTATATAAAAAGGAAACATTCAACAAGTGAAACCCACATTGGACCGCACGGTTGGTTGGAGCGTAGACTTGAGTCAAAAATTACTCTCAGCACTTCGATCGCTCAATGATTTGATGAATCAAATAGTCAATTGGTTGAGGTCCCTGCATCCCGGCGAAACGAGGTAATTTAGTATAATTTTTTTATACTTTTAACTTTATGTAATAGCCATAAACTGCTAGAACCAAACGTTTTATACCCCGTTTAATTAAATTTTATATTTTATTTTTATTTCAAGGTATATAATTTGAAATAAAAATAAACAATTGAGAATATTATAAGTTAAAAATTCTACGTCTGAAGCGTTTAGTAAGGAGTTCTCTTTATAATATGAAAAAAAATTGTTTTTATTTTCGTATTATACTCTTAATTTTTTTTAACTAGTTAATTTATATTGTATATATTTGGCGTTAATTTTGTAGAAATTCATTATTAACAATTAAATAAAACTACGTGATGTAGTATTATTTCTACTTTCTTTAATTTCTTTACCACGACCTAGGTTTCGTTGTATTATAACATCTTCAGGTGGGCTATTAGCAAAGACTGAAGATAATCTTGCTGAAGATGTTGTAATACAACGAAACCTAGGTCGTGGTAAAGAACTTAAAGAAAGTAGAAATAATACTACATCACGTAGTTTCATTTAATTGTCATTAGTTAATTGATATTTTTTTCGAATGCCATTACCAGCTTTCAAAACTGGAGAGCCTCCCAGTTTTTGCCAACCTACCACCCTCCTCCCTTTTAATATGGTAATTATTAATATATAAATTGTTGGTCAGAATTTGTTTGTTATAAATTAATTGTTTTAATACTAATTATTTTTTTTAATGTTAATAAAAGTATCGTAATATTTAATTTGTGAAAAAAATCGCGGTACGAATTTTTTTGAACATTTCAAATTTTATTTGCGGCTTTTGAAAACAAATTTTGGTATTATTTACTATGTTTTATTTTTAATCATTGCCTATGGCATATTAGGTTTCAAATGGTGTGCTATTTATTTTATTGTCACAATTGTAATAATATCTATATTACAATTGTGACATTTCTTGGCATGTGTCATTATTATATATTATAGTCGTTTAATATTTGTAAATTTTTGACATAGCAACTTCAAAATTAAAGATTGATAAGGTATTTAAACTGCATATGTTTAAAGAGTTAACATTTATATGAAAACTTTTTTATAAGAGGCAAATGAAAAAATCAATTGAAAGAGTCAGTTAAAGAAAGATTCACTAGAAATTTACTTAAAGTTTATCAGAAAAATACAGCGACGATACTAAATTTCGATCTAATTAGTTCGTTATTTTAGAAAGTCAAACAAAACGAAAAAAATATACTAGGCAATACATTTCCATGGTGAAAAATAATATTATTTGTAAATAGTTTACTTAAAATACCAAATACCCCTTAATTTAAATATACATATTCAAACAAAATCCATATAGTGTGGATTCTATTTGTACTTAACATGTTTGTTTTTTTAATATATTTAATTTACATATTTTAACTTCTACGGTTTGTTTTATCACATATATAGATCGCGATAATAGAAAAGAAAGAAATAGAAAAAATATCTCCTTTATCATATACTTACAGACAACATTTTCAAATATTTTTTTTTGTTCTTGGTGTAAACAGGTTTCTCCGTCTATTATCGAAATAACTACTTACAAAACGCATTGAAAAAAATTTAATTTGTATGTTGACTGTCTGATATCCGTATGTCGTAGTACTTTTAATTAATTTTGCATAAAGAAATGTAATTTTTCTAGACACCAGTTAAAAAAACAGAAAAATTTTAAAAATAAATTAAAGAAAAGTACAAAGTGTACATTTGAAAAAAAATAATGAAATAAAGAAAACAGTATTAATGAAAAAAATTCCAAAAATTGCTTCGTTTCTTACCTAATATTTTTGTAATGAAACAAGGAAACGTTACCAAAATTTGCGTACATCTAGATCGTAAAACAGGATAATTTGTATTTTGTAATTCTGTAAAATTTGAAAATCTCTACTTTGAAAATATTTCCAAAAATTTTTGAAGGATTGAAGGATAAGTGACAGAACGCCTTAAGATGATTTTTGGAATCTTTGTTCTTCATCTGTTTGTGTCTTTGAGCTCACATCACATAAAATAAGTTGACCAAATTCAGAAGTTATTTTTAGAAAAGCGTATTAATCAACTAGAAGAAATATTTATATCGCATTTAATCGCAATCCATTCATTCAATCAAAATATATACAAATATAATATTTAAAAATTTTTTTTTACAATAGCACTAATACAATAACAACAAAGAAGTGCCTAGCTACTCAAAGCGTAGTAATTATACAAATGTATAGTGTATCTGGGTACATCAATAAATGGCGCTAGGTGTTTTTCAAATCGCGCAATGAAGTTTTCCGGGTATACTTTAGCGAAATAGGCGTGGCCAGAAGTGAAGTGTGTGAAAGTACGCCTTTAAAAAGATCTTTTTTATTCAGTCAAACCTAAACAGCGAGAGACATTCATGATTTAGATTAATACATCGGCCACATTTTAATTTTACACATCACAATTCCTGCAGCATAAAATTCGTTCTTTATACTCAAAAATAAATATAATATTACATATATACATATTGTGCCATCTGTTAATATGCTGTAATAATATATTATACATATATTATTACAGCATATTAACAGATGGCACAATATGTATATGAAATATATTGCTCATATATCTCAAGAACCCATAAGCTATAAGTTTTGCCGGATACAAGATATTTTTCATTATTTACGGAGAGTTGTAGCGAGAGCCAGGGACAAATTCCGTCGCTTTAAAAACTGCGTATAAAAGTTAACAAACAAATGTATTAAAGTTTCACAGATTTTTTAAAGTTTCACAGGAAAATTTCTATAATTTCTTAGAATGATTAAATTAATAAATTCCCGAGTTATTTCCACCAGGAGGAGGAGAGCGGTGATGAAGCATTATATTTTACATGTGTACCCTACTATTAAGAAAAAATAAGTCTAAAATTTAATAATAATGTAATTTTTACGATCTGCGATATTTTTAGTACAAATACCAACCCAAAAGGAAAGTGGTTTTGATATATGCAAACAAGTATATATAGTGTATATTACCAAAGACACATATATGTATGTGTTTTTGGTAATAAACTCACGTAACACATTTTAAATATTTTTTTGTAATTTCTGATAAAATTATTGTCTTTACCATAATTAATATAAAGGCTAACTAATAACTGTGCACAAAATAGGGTAATGATAAAATCGGGTACGCGCGAATTAATTTATAACTTTATCCGTTTTATTTTCGACTAGTAAACTGAATGTTAATTTTTGTATAATATTTAAATAACGCATCTATATTTATATATAACTTATCTGATAGAAAATAATGATGCAGTAATAACTAATAAGTGAATATAAATGCATTATTTAATTATTAGATAAACATTTAATAAATATTAAAATAAGTATAGTCATCTAGCGGAGAATTATAAAACTACACGATTGTGACGGTTTTCTTCATAGGCATAAAAATATATGTCATTATTAATTGACCAAGTAGTAATATTTAATTAATTAAGTAGTAGTAGATATGAGTAATAATCTTGATACTGACCGAAATATTAAAATATAAAACTGTAAAATTTCACTAAAATCCAGTGTTTTATGTCTGATCCACGCTTTTCGTTATTATTTTATTTGGTACATGAATTCATTGCCTTATCTCCCATAAAAATTCCCTAGAAGCAGTAATGAATTTTTCTATTAAGAAGATGTTATTTAAGCTAGCATATGATTCTTTTAAAATGATTTAGTGTACCCATATCTTTATCCAAAAACCATTTATGGCACTGCCCAAATAGGAATTGATTTTGCCAGTTACATTATCGCCTACGACTGTTACATTTTACATCTTTAATTTAAATTGTAAAATACTACACTTCATATTAAGTGATGATTATTATGTTATCTAGTTTTGTTGGCAATAGGTAAAGTAAAAAAAATAATTCTTTTTTTCCTACATAAACAACGAAATTAATATTGTGTAGACTATCTAGTTCATCACGTGTTTGCGAAATATAGAAGTATTTATTTCACAATCATATTTTTGCCTTTCGATTTTATCAAATCTATAGCACAAAAGAAATAAAGGTATTAATATTTTTATTTAAAAAATATACTTAAAAGCCTTTCGACCTCAAATTATTAAAAATAGAAAAAAAAAGAAAAGAAATTTTATTGTATTAAAAATCAATAAAATTTATTTTCTTTACCACTGTAAAATATAAGATTTCTTGATCGATTCTTTTTTTAATTTTAATTAAAATATTTACAGATGCGGATGAATATGCACCAAAATATTATAATAATTGTATTCATAAAGACATGTATCATCAGTCATCAAACAGCCAACGGCAGTAATGACCCTGTATCCAAAAATGGTTCAAGTGTTTCCTTAGAAACTCCAAGTTATATTGCAGATGAAAACCATAAATCTTTGACACTACCAGACAGGAATAAAAGATCACCGGATACAGACGAGGAATTCAAACCATTTTGGGCTCAGCGTGGTAAAAGATCAAATTCTAAGGACGGTGGTGATGTATTTGGTAAGATAAATAGCATTAAACCTGAGAAATCTTTGAAGGATGACACACCTTTCTGGGGAAACGGAGGTCGCAAGTGGGAGGACCCTCGCATGTCGGACACGATTGGAACTCCACAGTTGGAAGATGAGAGTGAACTAAATTTTCCTTCGGTGCCTTCTCGCGAACGTCGAGATGAACCCACACAATTATTTGTGCCCTCTCATGGTCAAGCGGCCAGCAGTAAGTTGATTTGTGTGCAGAGATATTCAGTAAATCCTAAACTGCATTCGGAAACGAATCCCCCAGAAATTGATTACGACGAATATTTGATATCTTCCGGGATTAGAGACGAGAGAAACGACGAAATCGAACCTTTCTGGGGTAATAGGGGACGACGCGATGACTTACCCAAAACGACCTTGGAAAATAAGAGAAAAGATGACATAGGGCCATTCTGGGGTAATCGAGGCAGAAGAGATGATGACGCGCCCTTCTGGGGTAACAGAGGAAGGAGAGATGATGATGCCCCGTTTTGGGGTAATAGAGGGCGCCGGCTGGATGCGGAAGATGCTCCGTTCTGGGGCAATCGCGGACGAAGGGACGACGAGGCACCGTTCTGGGGTAACAGAGGTCGGAGGTACGACGAAGCGCCTTTTTGGGGTAACAGAGGTAGAAGAGAAGACGAAACTCCTTTTTGGGGTAATAGAGGACGCCGGTATGACGACGCTCCTTTCTGGGGAAATCGCGGTCGGAGGGAAGACGGCGTATCCGTTTTAGACGTTGAGCAGCACGGCAAATTACTCGCTACACCAAGTGGTATCGCATATTTTAGCAATGTAAATCGTCATCCATCGAGCAGTGCCATCACGCGAAACTTGCGGCAGGATCCCCTCTACGTAGATGAGCCTTCCTACGTACTGTTAAGGAATGAGAACCATGATAGCATTCTGCACAATATTAACAAGTCTTATATAGATGCGCGCGGGAAGAAAAAGGTGCGCGACGAGTTTTTAGAGGCTGCACGGGCACGACGCGGTATTTTGGAGGAAATAACTAGGGAGGTTACATCCGATCCATTCTATGTCGCTCGAGGCAAAAAGAATAATAGAAATAACGCAGAAAGTAAGAGCGGAGCGCGTGCCTTTGACGTTATGACCAAAATACCCAACGTGAAATCGGTTATATGTTCACATTTTAACTTGAATAAAAATAATGCCATCGAAGCCGGTAATCGGCTGAGGGAAAAACGGCAGTTTAGTGGAAGCCACAACCCTTCAGACAGAGAGAGGAGAGTCATTCTTAAGAAATTAACAGCTGAGCTATATAACGATCCCTACTTTGTCTCCAGAGGTAAAAAAGAAGACCATGATTATGAAATATTATTCCGAAAACTTGTTGAAATTTGCAGTAGTTAATGTGTATTGAAATTTAGGTAAATGAGGCTGAATTTGGAAACGTGAAATGCATTATTATACACGCTAAATATAAATATTAAAAAAAAACAAATACTCCTACATAATCTATAGTAAATTATACTTATCTCAACAAATAATGTTATAAATAAATGCAATTTATCTCTAAAGATGATGAAATAATAAAGCTTTTTATTCACTTCTTTTTAGGGTTCTGTGTAGTTTAGTGTGTCTTGACAAAAAAAGTCCCCAAAAACTTAAGTCCGCCCCTCCTTGTTTCCAAAGTTGGAGGCCAAATATTTAAAATTATTTAATTTAATAGATAATTGGGTATAAATAAAAGGATTTAAAACTGAAATTAATAATTGTCGAGAAAATAAAGTAACTCCACAGCGATTTTCACCGTAGTAGGTAACTAAGTGAAGTAAGTTTTCCGTTAGTGATTTCTATTCATAGAATAAGCAATATTTGAATCTCGCCAAGATACGAAAATTACATCTATGCTGTTATATCCATATACATTAAACAATTACTTGTAGAAATTGATTCACATGTCTCATTCGATTCGATAACTTTACCCAGAACTCGTTTAGGATTTGTTAGATTCGGAAACAGTCGTCCTTTTGCGAGATTTGCTCCTTCTGTAGTTTTTGATCCATTTTGAAGTAAGGCAATTTGACATTTTGGAAAATTCACAAAACATTTGCAAATTTTACCATATCGATGGGAAAAATGAAGCAAGTAAAATGTGTTCTTTACGTCATTATGGCTTAATGTTGTAGTACCGAACACTAGTTATCAAATCTGTTTCTTTTATGTGTCATCTTTATCCTACTAATATAATAAAGATGAACATTTTGTTTGTTTGCTTGTTTTTCAGGGATTCAATAAAAAAACTAATTCCATTCACATTTATCTTATGAAATACAATCATCTGTAGTTTACAGACTGTTACAGGCTGTATAGTATGTACATATGGAATATATTGTTTGTATGCAAATTAATAATGTGAACGTGGTAGGAGGAAAAGGTCTGGGCGCTTTCGTGACAAATGCTGGCAAAGCTATTACCATACATTAATGATATGCGTGATAGAGTTGTACGTCTCTAAAAGATCTAAAGAAAATGAATTATAAGAATTTTTCATAGACAAGAATTGACTCTTCATTTGGATTAGTGATTTAAGACAAATGTTTTAAAGCCAAATAAGACAAATGTTTTAAAGCCAAAAAAGGTTTTAAAGCCACATAAAAGAGGAAATGCGCATTTTAATGACATTCGGTAAGTTGTATTCATGCATGGAAAGCGAATGGAACACGGAGGCGGGGGGTGTTGTTCGATGACATAATGTCGGGGTACATTAACTAAAATAAAGCACAGGATTACGTACATGGAAGAAAAATACAATCTTAACGTTTTTTGTAATAAAAAATTAAATTTGAACCAAATGGCATAATCGTACCATACGAAACCGGGGCGAGCTGCTAGTGTTTTATGTACAGAACCCTACAATGACTTTATATACAATAGACACGTTATACCAACATAAAATAAATGAAAAATATGGCTCCAAATAGAGTCACGTGCGAACTACGTTGAAGGAGATACAGATTCCCCGAAAGCACGTATATAAAAATATAGTTATATTACAGCGCTAATGAATTGCTACATAATGTCAAGTACGCCATCTTGTCGTCGTGTGTGACATCATAATGCAGTATTTATTGTTTAATTGTCTAAGGTGTCTTTAATGAAACTTTAAAGTCAAAAAGTAATAAATTCAAATTTCGTTAAGGTATGCTAAATCCAAAAGTTATAAGTTAAAACCTTTTTTAAAAAGACATTGCAGTAATAATATACATGGCTGCTGTTAGTAAACAAAAATAGGAAGTTTGGGTTTTTTTATATTATTAAAAAAGGAACTTTAATTTAATTTTTATACATAATTAAAAAATTTTGCTTTTTAAAAAACCAGTCTGTATTAATTATTTTTGTTTCCTTTTTTAGTTTTTTTTCACGAAAATTGTATATTTATTGCTAATAAAGATTCATTTTGAAAGAATGTTTTCTAATTCGTTTCATTATTTCTTGTCTCGTTAATTCTCAACTTTTTGCCGTGCAAAGGTAAGGTATAAGCAAGGGCGGATACAGAATTTTTTCGGGGGGCGGGGGGGCACAACCAAATTGGCAACGAGTGTCAGTTGAAGTAAATTAGCGGGAAAAAACTCGTGCCAATCACTCGCCCGTAGACACGCGTCCAACTCAAAACTGTAGACTACATACGTAGCAGCTATGGGTACCAGTACCGGTATTATTTATTCTATAATTTCGCCCACGCAAACGCACTTTTCACCGTTAAAAAATATTTGTATGGAATTTTTACGTATATTGTTTCGTAACTTACAAGAGCTAAACAAAATAGATTATTCTGTGACTTCTGGGGCGGGGGGGGGGGGGGGGCTCTTGCCCCAGTCCACTCCTTTTTTGTACTTTTAGATTAAATCTAGTAAAATTTCTAGAAAGGTGTGAAAATTAATTTCAAAATTTTATTCAGTTATAGCCACGTGAATAAACAAACTAGAAGCGGAACGCAAGCATAAAATAATATTTTTGTTACATTTTATATAATAACAAACAAGTGAACGATTGTGTTACGATATCACTTTCAATATTTGAAGCAATGGAAAAATGTATTTTTGTAAAATATGTATTTTACCACGTATTTACTGCCATACTAAAAAATAAAATTCACTTCTCGCATTACAATACGTAATATTAATTACGGTAACAAAGTGGCTAGTAACATTTTAATGGCTATCAGGTGTTCAGTAATTACCAGAAAGTCATATAATTACAGGAAAGTATTGTACAGATCCGAAACATTTAGATAATGTTAAACATATTCTATTTGGGACACATGGGTAAATCCAGTATAAAGTTACATGTAGAAATTATAAAATTTTTTTGTAAGGTATACAATTAAATATAAAATTAAGAATCGGTAACTTTTGAATTGATTGACGTTACCTTTAAGGCGATGAGCGCAGCGAATGACCTTGAAGGATCTGATTTTCAAGTTCCGCCCCTTATTCTTTCTGATAAATTAACGCTACGCCAAAGGCTGGGCGTATTTGCAAACTAAATTAACGGCGTCAATAACTCGCTAGCCGCATCGAATATTTGCGAATGTTTTGTACGTTACTTAAAGGCGGATTTACATCTTACTATTACGTTTTTATATTATTACACAATGGGAATACATTTTTCATTTCAATGTGTTTATTAATACATATATATATATATATATATATATATATACGTTTATGGTTATTTAATAAATTAATATTAGTTAAATCTATGGTGGACTTAAGTGCCATTAACAATTTATTCCTATTTGTTTTAGATGTCACGTCAAATAGGATATTCCATAAATGATTTCAGCGCGGTTAGAAAAAAAATAAGGCAAAATAATAAGTACATATACATATTTTTAATACCTTTTTATGTATTTTATTTAATTTTGAAGTTTCCCTGCCATAATCGTTTAATAAAATTAATCATTGAATATATTTGGCGTTAATTTTGTAGAAATTCATTATTCATAATTAAATGAAACTACGTGATGTAGTATTATTTCTACTTTCAATCCATTTATTCAACTATTTAATGCATTTCACTTATATATTATTTTAGTAAGTAAACTCTTAAGAAATATTGTAATTGTTTTGTCCAATACGTCAGAAGAGTCCTGTTTCTTTACAAAAACTTTAAACCAAGATAACATGTCAGAAAAACCTTAATATACATATACATAAAACGTCTAAAAGAAGAACCCGTTTATCTGCAAGTAATAACTTTTACCTTCCGTTTCGCTCACGTCGTTATAGTTAAAAACTTATAGGAAGAAAATAAAACATACAGCGTGATCAATGATAATTTGAAATTATAAAATGAAATTAAATGCTACACCGTTATTTTCGTGACTCTACAACACAAAGGACAATGAAAACAAACATATTTCCTCTAAATTAGGGATTAAAGGGAGTGATTCTGTTGCTAACCGTGACTTCGTTGCGACTTTGCTTCGTTATTCCCATTGTGCACTTTTTCTTCCAAATAAGAATTTTCCCGGGGGAATGAGACTTCCGAAAAAACAGCCTATATCATTTCTCAGTCACATATCTGTTTAGAAATCACGCTAATCGACTACTCTATCCTGACGTGAAAGAACAACAAACTAACACACTTTCATATTTATAATATTAATTAGGATTATATTAGGTTAGCATGATATCTACCGGGTTATAAAATAGCCTATATCATTTACCATCCCGCCAACCATCTCTGTACAAAGAATACTCTGAATCGTTACTTCATTGCGACATAAAATAAACATACATAAACACAGTTTCGAATTGTTAGTTATTGGGATTGCTATATTAGTTACGATGAGATTTCCCCGGTTGCAAAATACCCTAAGTCATTTCCTGGCCCGTCAACTACCTCTGTGCAAAACATCATGTCGATCCGTTGCTCCGTTGCGACATGTTAGTAGGATGGGTTTTCCTGGGCTAAAAAACAGCTTATATAATTTCTTGGCCCATCAAATATCTATTTGCTTAAAATCAGGTCAATCCGATGTTCTAGTGTGGCGTGAAAGAAGAACAAACAAACCCCCTTCCGAGTTTTTAACATTAGTTGGGATTTTAATATTAGTTAATATGAGATTTTTCGGCTTGGAGCGCAGCCTTTGTCGTTTCCTGATAAAAAAACATACTTTTGCATTCATGATATTAGTTAGGATTGTAATATTGCTTAGAATGATATTTCTCCGAACGAAATGTAGCCTAGGTCTTTTCCCGGTACGCCAATCACCAGTTTGTAAACACAAACACGAGTTGATATAGAATAATTGAATAAGCAGGATAGGTCACATAAAAAGTTTTTAGATGAAAACCGAATGGGTAATTAAAAAAAGGCAAATCAAAACATCCAAAATTTAGTAAGCAAAATGGATTACCTAAAAAAATATAATTGCAAATAAGAATTGTTAAACAAAAAAAACAAGCCAAAATATAAAAAAAAGGGTCGCGTCAAGAAAGTTTATAAATAAAAACACAAATGGATAATTTAAAAAAAAACAAATTCAACATATCCAAAATTTAGTAACCAAAAAGATTACGTAAAAAAGTATAAATACAAACACGAATTGATATAAAAAAATCAAAATATCCAGAAATTGAATAAGCAAAATTTTGCGGATTGCGTAAAAAATTTTTCTAAATACAAAAACGAATTGGTAATTAATAAAAAAAATAAAACATTGAAAATTTAGTAAGTAGAAAGGATTACGTAAAAAATATAAATACAAACACGAATTGATGTAAAATAAACCAGCCAAAGTATCCAAAAATTTAATAAGCAAAGAGGGTTGGTTAAAAAAGTTTATAAATAAAAACACAAATGGTTAATTAAAAAAAATGAACTCAAAACACCCAAAACTGAGTGAGTAAAAAGGATTACGAAAAAAATATAATTACAAGCACGAATTAATATAAAAAAACAAATTCAAAACGTCCAAAAATTTAATAAGCAAAACACGTGAAAAAGTTTATAAATACAAACACGAATTAATATAAAAAAAGACAAACCCAAAATATTCAAAGTGAGTAAGCAAAAAGGATTGAAATTATGAATTACGTAAAAGAAAAAAGGTTAAAACATATTCCCGCACAAACAAATATATAAAAGTTTTCAAATCGATTTTTATATAATAAATAATCGAAAACTACAATATATATTTTGAAATATACGACGTATTTCAAAATATATATTGCATTCAATATATAATGCATGTTCTTCCATGTCCTATCAAAAAAATGTCAAAACATCAATGGTGCTAAACTGAATGAACACCTACGATATTAAAACATAGATCCAAACCTAAGATTAAAATGAGCGGGTGGGAAAACTAGCGACATAGAGCCAACTAGCATTGCGCCTCAGCGCACACTGCCGGTTTGTATGCGAGTAAAAGAGGAGCATTAGACATCGCCAAAATGCGTCTTTGTGTTCGAGAGAAATAATGTGTTTTTTTTATTTATTGGAATCCTATTTACTTTATTGAAAATAAAAGACAACCAAGATTTTAAATAAGACGTGAACAGTTAGTTTTTTTAATTTGATTCATGAAGTGTTATAAATAACTGGGTTAATTCGGTTTAAAATTTATTTTACTATATGTTTTTGATTTTTTTCAGATATAAGATTTTGGAAACAATTAGGACTTTAAAAATATTGTCAAGAATAACATATTTTTTCGTAGCCATAAATTTAATATATTTTGCTAATTTTTTTTAAATGAGCTCAAATGTTGTCAATTAGTGCGTTGACAACATTTGAGCTAGGTGATTATAATGAATAAAATAACAGAATTATAAGCAACTAGGAATGTACCGATGTCCTGTTGGAGTGTACCACTTACGCAGTAGAACAGTTCTCATCGTGATAGTGCTTTTGTTCATTTCACCAGATATTTTTTAAACGTTTTAAAAGTAGAAGTAATAAGTCGTAGCCCTAACATTTAAGAAAATAATATCCAGACTTGGCACACTCAGTATTCCAAAACTAACCATGAGTGTAAAATACAGGTACGAAAAAATAATGTGTTATCAATTCAATAATTGATAATTTTATTAGCAATTCATAATAATGCGTAATAAAAAAGAATTCCTGGTGAAGCTTGACTTAGTACGGCCAACAAAGTCTACACCAATATTTGAAGAAAACAAATGGAAACAATATGCGGCCATTTTAAAGTTTAAGAGTTTTATAGATTTTTTGAAATTAATAATTACTAATTTTTAGCCATGGCTCCGCACGCGTGAAAGTTGTGATGTTCTCACCTCTTGTGATGTTCAATCTCTTTGACAGAATGACTTCCCTTCCTGCGGCCGCACACTAATTAACTCACGCAAATTAACTCAGATTTTGATAAATATTACATTGGCGTTTATCGTAATCATATACGAGGAAAAATAATGTATGGATGAAATTACAAAATTCGACTTTTCGCAACTCAATGGAACACTCACATAGGAATTATCCCACGCGAGACGGTTCCAATGAGCCATTGCGCACGCGTAGCTTTGTCCGTAGTACAATAATGAAATATGATAATTTTGGTAAGGGGTTTATGTATATATTTTCACATTTGTGATTAAATTTTTCTCATTTAACATGTTATAACTAATATCTCACTAAATTTACTGTGACACGTGTTATTTAAAGTTAATAACAAAATAATCGTAAATACGAAGACCGTGCTAACGTTAGTGCGCGAAAGTGTGAATTTGTTTTGATCTAAGTATTGAATTTTGTTTTGATCTCAGTATCTAGCCCAATATGTTATCAATGTTAAAGAACATGTGCCCATTGTGAACATTACGAGATATTAGTTATAAGGTGTTAAATAAGAAGAAACATCGTAATAAATGTGAAAATATATGCATAGATTCCTTAACGAGATTCTCGAATTTCATCATTACACTACAGACAAATCTGCAGCCATAAGTCATGTAGTTGATCTGTGTCATAAAAACATGAGTATCGTAAAACGCAGGTCAGGGTGGCTGATTTTTAAACAAAAATATTCAAAACAAAATAAAATCTAGATTTATAGGATATCACTAAAATACAAAACAATGTTTGAATTTTTTTAAAATTTTGTACAGGAGGTGTTAACATTCCCTATAAAGGAAATTTTTAGAAATATTTTGTTATAGGTACATATTGATAACTAAAACTTGGGTACTATATATTCTTCTGCACTTAAATCTGTACTTAATCTATGCTAGTAGTACTATAATAGTTTGTATGTTGTGATCAATATTAATATGAGTTTTGTCGGCAGAGTTTTCTAGGGTATCATTTAAAATACAGTATAATAAAAAAAAAGTACGAAACTCTCTTGGCACGAATTCGATTCACAATCGGCCCGTTTATATAGTTCCGTAGCCAAACCGTCCGTCTGTGTATCACAACCGTTTTTCTCGCAGACTACCAGTAGCGTGTCCCCTTACCAGCTAAATCGCTATTTTCGAATATCTGGAAAGTGTTCACAGTAGTAAAATGTACAATAAAATTAAAATGAAAATTATCATAGCTAAGTATGCTCTGCTAGTTTACGAGAAATAATCGGTCAACTTATAGTATGCCGTTGGGTTTGTAAAAAGTTCATGGAAACTCCATATAGATGATTTAAATCGACTGCAAAAGCACCTTTAAATTTTAAAATGTATATTTATTATGACCGTGAAAGATATCATAGGCAATAAATTTGTATGTTTTTACCGTGAGAAATAATATTAACATTTGTAAATAGTTTGATAAAATTACTATGTATGCACGATATGTACGCTTAAATGTTTATACGCGCCTAAGTGTTGTGTGTACGGAAAGCTTGTAGTACGAGTTATACTCGTACTACGAGTTTTTACAAATTATTTAAATCAACTGCAAAAGTACCTTTTGTATTTTAAAATGTATATTTATTATGACTGTCAAAGATATCATAGACAATAAATTTGTATGTTTTTACGGTGAGAAATAATATTAACATTTGTAAATAGTTTGATAAAATTACTATGTATGCACGATGTGTACACTTAAATGTTTATACGCACCTAAGTGCGTACGGAAAACTCGTAGTGCGAGTTATACTAGTACTTACAATTTTTTACAAATTATTTAAATCAACTGCAAAAGTACCTTTGTATTTTAAAATGTATATTTATTATAACTGTGAAAGATATCATAGGCAATACATTTGTATATTTTCATGGTGAGAAATAATATTAACATTTGTAAATAGTTTGATAAAAATACTATGTATACTCGATGTGTACGCTTAAATGTTTATACGCACCTAAGTGCGTACGGAAAACTCGTAGTTCGAGTTATACTGGTACTTACAATTTTTTACAAATGACTTAAATCAACTGCAAAAGTGCCTTTGTATTTTAAAACCTATATTTATTATGACTGTGAAAGATATCATAGGCCATAAATTTATATGTTTTGATGGTGAGAAATAACATTATTATTTGTAAATAGTTTGATAGAAATACTATTATATACGATGTGTAGGTTAAAATGTTTATACGCACCTAAGTGTGTACGAAAAACTCGTAGTGCGAGTTATACTCGTATTTACAATTTTTTTACAAATGGCTTAAATCAACTGCAAAAGTGCCTTTGTATTTTAAAATGTATATTTATTATAACTGTGAAAGATATCATAGGCAATAAATTTGTATATTTTCATGGTGAGAAATAATATTAACATTTGTAAATAGTTTGATAAAAATACTATGTATACACGACGTGTACGCTTAAATGTTTATACGCACCGAAGTGTGTACGGAAAACTCGTAGTGCGAGTTATACTCGTATTTACAATTTTTTACATATTATTTAAATCGAGTGCAAAGGTACCTTTGTATTTGAAAATTTATATTTATTATGACTGTGAAAGATATCATAGGCAATAAATTTGTATGTTTTCACGGTGAGAAATAATATTAATATTTGTAAATATCTTGATAGAAACACTACGTTTGTACGATGTGTACGTTTAAATGTTTATACGCACTACTAAGTGTGTACGGAAAACTCGTAGTGCGAGTTATACTCGTACTTACAATTTCTTTCTACGTGTAGTTTTAAAGGAATGGAATCTCATCCCACTAGCACTTGTGAACTTCTCCATTCTCAGACGAATTTTCACGAAGTAAGTATTTATCATGAAACTGGCGCGGCGCTTACATTAAACTGTTTGATATATCAATGACTTATCGTATTATTATTTGTTGTTTGATTAGATTGACGGTCATTTTATCTTGCAGCAGCGATATCTTCAAGGATATAGATTCATTCGTCGTGCCAAAATTAACAGACCATTATGTCTAATTGGTCGTTAGAGTGTTTTATTTATATTAGATACAATTAAAAAAATGTTAACTGTTAATATTTTATGATCAAAAGTGTTTTTGGAGTATGAGCGTTTGGGTTTCGAAGCGATATCTGTGTCTGTATTCTTTTAAATTATAAATCGTCTGTTGCAATACAACTGTGCTAAGAGCTAACTAGTAAAATGGTGAGTAGAGTTAATTTTTACCTAGTTTTGAACTGTTGACACCTCCTTATGACAGTCGAAATTGCGAAAACAGCAAATGAAGCATTAAGTTAATCTCTCAATATGATAGAAGGAAATAATTGTTTAACTTCAGAGGGTGCGCACAGCGTATGTTCTTAATAAAATCATAACGTAATTAATTTTGAACGTCACGTAATTGGATAATCTCTATTAACAATTGGATGTTTCTTACAATATTGGTTTTGGTTATGTGTCGTGCCTATATAAAAGTCCTACGTGTACAGAGTTCGTATAAAATTTTAGCTTTTACCTAGAATTATAATTAGTAAATAAATTATTTAAAACAAGCATTAGAATAATATTATTTTATTATAGAAATGAAATCTAAACTTATAACACAAAATTAAGGGTTTAAATAGCTTAGATGAAAGTTTTGGGTTGAAAGCACAAAAACAAACTAATCTTCGCCCATAAATTAGCCAAATAGATGACTATCGTAAAATGCAAACAGTGTCTTTCAGTTGTATATAGCTTCACATTGAGATATTAAATAATAGTTTAATGAAGTAATAGTTTAAGGGAAGAAGGGCGAGAGGGGGCACAATGCTTTCTTATACAGACGGACGCGAGACTTGTGTTATAAATTATTCTGAAAATCTGCTTATCGAAAAACTTTAAAAACCTCTTAAATACAAATAGTACTCGCACTATGAAGGTTTCGTACACGCTTAGGTACATAAATATGTATTTTTAAATTGTATTTCTATTAAACTATTTACAAATGTTAATGTTATTTTTATCCACGTAAATATATTGTCTGATATATCATTCAGAGTAAAATTAACGCGAATTTTTTATAGTCTATTTAATTTAGTATCAATGCTCTAAGTATATAGCATAGCTACCGGGAATGCAGTTTTTTTTGTGATTTTATGGAGAGTTTCAGAATAATATTTTTGTGGACATTTTGCAATATCTAGAGACAAATTTTATAAAAAATTTTAACAAAAATAGTTTCGAAATTCTTATTAAACTCGCACAATAGGTGAAATAAAAAAAACCATTATCTAAATGTAAATCTTCCATATAAATATGTTTGAGTGTTAACTGTTGAGTTAGAAGCGAGTTATTGTGCTTTATCATTATGTCAAATTTCAATGCCAAGGTCTACTTTACCTACTTTAATTACTGAGAAAAATAGCTATATAATGTTTCATTATTTTCCTTTTGATATATGGAATCCTAAATCTATTCATATATAAGTTTAAGTAAAAAGATAGATTTATGAAAATATTCTACTAAACACGAACTATTAACAGCATTAATTAAAATGGCAAGAAACAACCGGCTTATTCAGTTTCTCATACTTGTATGATTTTAAAATTAATTTGATATAGATAAAAGTTAATTCCTTTTTCTATATTAAAAAGTATTTCTGAAATTAAATCTTCCAAAAAATTGTATATTTGTAAATGAAAAAAACCCCTATTGACTAAAATAGTTAGCAAAAAAACAAAATAAACTAGCCAGGAAAACTCATTGGTTGTATGATTTTGACAAAGAAACTTCGTTTTATTTAACTCTGATTACATGCAAATTCGGCAAGCGAGTATTAGACACGTGTTAACTTAAACTTCAGTACCGATTTTTCTCGTAGATAATCGTGCGGTTTATACTCCGCGTAATATATTATATATCATTACTATGTATCATTTATTATTTTTTTAACATATTTTCACACAGAACCTATTTTCCATTGAATTTTTACTAGATACAATTTGGGCAAAGGCGTATTGGAAACATTAAGTTGTGCTTCGGTAACCATATATTTTTATAAATCATCGCACGGCAGATGTTCCGCGTAATATATTATATATCATTACTATATATTATTTGTTATTTGTTTTAGCGTATTTTAAAATAAAACCTTTTTTTATTTAATTTTTACTAGATACAATTTGGGCAAAGGCGTATTGGAAACATTAAGTTGGGCTTCGGTAACCATATCTTTTTATAGATAATCGCGGAGCAGATGTTCCGCGTAATATATTATATATCATTACTATATATTATTTGTTATTTGTTTTAGCGTATTTTAAAATAAAACCTTTTTTTATTTAATTTTTACTAGATACAATTTGGGAAAAAACATATTGGAAACATTAAGTTGTGCTTCGGTAACCATATATTTTTATAGATAATCGCACGGCAGATGTTCCACCTAATATATTATATATCATTACTATATATTATTTGTTATTTGTTTTAGCGTATTTTAAAATAAAACCTTTTTTTATTTAATTTTTACTAGATACAATTTGGGCAAAGGCGTATTGGAAACATTAAGTTGTGCTTCGGTAACCATATATTTTTATAGACAATCGCGCGGCAGATGTTCCGCGTAATATATTATATATCATTATTATATATTATTTGTTATTTATTTTACCGTATTTTAAAATAAAACCTTTTTTTATTTAATTTTTACTAGATACAATTTGGACAAGAGCGTATTGGAAACATATTAAGTGGGGCTTCGGTAGCTATGTGTTTTCATAGATAATCGCGCGGCAGATGTCCCGCGTAATACATTATATATCATTACTATATATTATTTGTTTTGGCGTATTTTGAAATAAAACCTTTTTTTATTTAATTTTTACTAGATATAATTTGGGCAAGAGCGTATTGGAAACATATTAAGTGGGGCTTCGGTAGCCATGTGTTTTCATAGATAATCGCGCGGCAGATGTCCCGCGTAATACATTATATATCATTACTATATATTATTTGTTTTAGCGTATTTTGAAATAAAACCTTTTTTTATTTAATTTTTACTAGATACAATTTGGGCAAGAGCGTATTGGAAACATATTAAGTGGGGCTTCGGTAGCTATGTGTTTTCATAGATAATCGCGCGGCAGATGTCCCGCGTAATACATTATATATCATTACTATATATTATTTGTTTTAGCGTATTTTGAAATAAAACCTTTTTTTATTTAATTTTTACTAGATACAATTTGGGCAAGAGCGTATTGGAAACACATTAAGTGGGGCTTCGGTAGCCATGTGTTTTCATAGATAATCGCGCGGCAGATGTCCCGCGTAATACATTATATATCATTACTATATATTATTTGTTTTAGCGTATTTTGAAATAAAACCTTTTTTTATTAAATTTTTATTAGATACAATTTGGGCAAATCCGTATCGAATACCTATTAACTTAGGGTTCCGTAGATTATGTTGGGTTTCTGGCGCAGTTTCATATATAATATTTGTTTTCCAATACGTAGAACATTGATGCAGTATTTAAAATTTGTATTTTTTAAAAATTTAAGTTAAAAAAATGATTCATTCCAAGATTCGAACACAGTACATCGGAATTCAGACAACAGTACTTCAACGTTAACCCAATGATCTACTTAAAGAGATTGAAATAAAACGATAGTTACTACGTAAATATTCACTTATTCTAATTCTTTGTAGTAAGTATTTAATGGATTTATCACAAAACAAAACGACATTCTTATATTTGAAGACATAATTAAATATGACCGGTGAAATTTTAAAAAGTTTACTTTTAAACAAATCACAATCTGGTACGACGCGAGGTTGTTGAGTAGTCGAATACGGCGGAGAATTAGAGAGTTCCGCTGTAATTTAATTTTAGAGAGTAGTGTAGCAAAAAGGTGATGATTGCAAGAGTGTAGCAGTTTCCAAGTACAGAGAAGGAAAGTTTACTCAATAATACGATACATGGGGAATTTTCTTCTAACAGTGGAAAAATAAACTTCATAAACGCAATGTTTCTTCTTGAGAAATACAAAAATATTGAAATACCAGTTTTTATTGGGACCCTATTGGGAATCAACTATTAAATCCAACATTTGATCGTTAATTCCCAATAGAGTCCCATTAAAAACTCGTTTATCAATATTTTTTTATTTATATAATATTTTTATTTATTTAATGGTAATGTTTAGAATAGCTAATTCTAAAGAAATAGATTCCAAGCATCTATTTGATCTGGAAAAAATACTAGACTTTTGAAGTTTACAAAAGTTTGGAAAATTGAAGAAAACTGTTTTGATTGTGACATTTAAAAAAATAAATAAAATAGCCCTAGTGATTCAAGTAATTGTATAAATATGCTGCGTTACTGCTCTTTCTTTTAAGGTATCAGCCACACGGATACCTCGCCAATTCATGGAATTAGGATGCACAAATTATGGTTTTCCATTAATTCCTCTTTTATTGATATTTCTTCGCCAGTATATACGAACTCCTTAACCCGTTCCCAAACGAAAAAATCCACAGGCGTTAATCAGGTGATTGTGCAGACTAAAGGATGGCTCCGTCTCTATCGATCCAGCTTTCTGGGCAACAGTTATAGAGGTATTCTCTTACTGTTGTACTCCAATGCGCTGGACAACCGCCTTATTGGAAAATTATTGGTCTGTCCATTTCTAGTATTGGTTCTTCAGCCTCGTTTAGAAGGACAGGACAATCGTTTTGTAAAAACTGCAGATAATTATTGTCGTTTATATTATCCGGCCGAAAATGAGGCCCAATCAAAGTTCTGCCAATCATTCCGGACTACACATTTAAGGAAAAATGTCTCCGAAATGACACCTGTTTCTTCCAAAGTGAATTGCTGACCTTGTCGGTCCACTCGTGAATGTTGTGAAAATTTAGACTTGCCGGTTCGCAGAACAGATATTAAAACCACGCCTTGTTAATTTCACTATTCAGTAAAAATTGACAGAACTGAATTACTCGTGCGGGATCTTCCAAAACTTTCACCATTGTGCCGTGAAAGGAATGTTTCCCCTCTCGAGGCCTCGTATTCCACACTTTCCATATTGATAGGTTGAGGTTTCCAGCTACAGCTCTGATGCTCATAGCATGATCCGCAACAAATGTTTCTGTAATCTCTTCGTCAATATTCGGTTGATATCTTCCGGGATTGAATCCAGGTTCCGGGCGATGAATTCGAAATTAAACAAATTTAACACACCGACGAAACGTGATGTAAAATCCACTGACATTAGAAAGCCTACGATCCGGATAGCGGTATCTTGGTATATCAGTTGTGCCATATATGAAGATATTGTTGCCATATTCTTTGGATAAAGAAGTCATTTTCAGATTGAATTATTTCGAAATCAGCAAAATCAATACGAGAAGGAGCACAAAACTAGGACTGGGGCTACACTTGGCACAGTTAAGTAATTGTAAACTTAATATGAAAACTGCAAAAGACGTCTAGTCCCAACGGCAGTTGTTACTCAATTAATGGGCCTACTCCTCTGACCGTTTTCAGCCGAAGCGGCGACTTTTGTTCGGCACGTGGTTGCCATTGTTCGGCGTTTTGTTTGTGCAAGATAATTGAGTGAGTGATACTTTAAAATAAAGGACAATAATCATGCATAGACTTAAAATTTAAAACAGTTTTAATTAGTAAAATTAAATTAGTTTTCCAAGCCAAAAAGCAGTGGATACTGAAAGATGAAGCAAACAAACTTTAGTGAAGTAACTTTTGGCAAAAATATCTAATTTCCCATTTTATAAATATACCTATCATATTTTGCCAGTGAATTTAATTCATTGAATTGGTTATTGTGGTTCCCGTTTCCCATTTGTATTCATTTTATTAGTTTATTATTTTGTATTTTCGTCTTGACTGTTTAAAACGGTGTAGTACTTATTGTTTTATGCAGTGGATACTGAAAGATGAAGCAAACAAACTTTAATAAAGTAACTTTTGGCAAAAATATCTAATTTCCCATTTTATAAATATACCTATCATATTTTGCCAGTGAATTTAATTCATTGAATTGGTTATTGTGGTTCCCGTTTCCCATTTGTATTCATTTTATTTGTTTATTATTTTGTATTTTCGTCTTGACTGTTTAAAACGGTGTAGTACTTATTGTTTTATGCAGTGGATACTGAAAGATGAAGCAAACAAACTTTAATGAAGTAACTTTTGGCAAAAATATCTAATTTCCCATTTTATAAATATACCTATCATATTTTGCCAGTGAATTTAATTCATTGAATTGGTCATTGTGGTTCCCGTTTCCCATTTGTATTCATTTTATTTGTTTATTATTTTGTATTTTCGTCTTGACTGTTTAAAACGGTGTAGTACTTATTGTTTTATGCAGTGGATACTGAAAGATGAAGCAAACAAACTTTAATGAAGTAACTTTTGGCAAAAATATCTAATTTCCCATTTTATAAATATACCTATCATATTTTGCCAGTGAATTTAATTCATTGAATTGGTTATTGTGGTTCCCGTTTCCCATTTGTATTCATTTTATTAGTTTATTATTTTGTATTTTCGTCTTGACTGTTTAAAACGGTGTAGTACTTATTGTTTTATGCAGTGGATACTGAAAGATGAAGCAAACAAACTTTAATAAAGTAACTTTTGGCAAAAATATCTAATTTCCCATTTTATAAATATACCTATCATATTTTGCCAGTGAATTTAATTCATTGAATTGGTTATTGTGGTTCCCGTTTCCCATTTGTATTCATTTTATTTGTTTATTATTTTGTATTTTCGTCTTGACTGTTTAAAACGGTGTAGTACTTATTGTTTTATGCAGTGGATACTGAAAGATGAAGCAAACAAACTTTAATGAAGTAACTTTTGGCAAAAATATCTAATTTCCCATTTTATAAATATACCTATCATATTTTGCCAGTGAATTTAATTCATTGAATTGGTCATTGTGGTTTCCGTTTCCCATTTGTATTCATTTTATTTGTTTATTATTTTGTATTTTCGTCTTGACTGTTTAAAACGGTGTAGTACTTATTGTTTTATGCAGTTGACATGTTCGAATCAATGTTTTACTGAAAAAATAATATAATTCTGAATGGTGAACGGAAGCGAATTTCAAAATAACATGTCTTAATAAATGTATTGCAATATTTGCAGTCAACCGGGAGTAGGATTTTGAAAGAATATTGGTAGAAAAATAAAATAAAATGCTGCTCGTGATTTTAATAAAAAAAATATCGATTTGAAAAGTGATTTTACTATGATGAAAGAGTCTTGGAACATAAAATTTAAAACATTTTCTTACACAATAATTCTTGCTTATTTAAATTTTTGAATTACTTTTTTTAATGTAAATTCAAGTTTGTATTTGTATATTCAGTATTTAGTATCACTAAGAACGGAAATTATGTTGTATTGAATATTCAGTGTTTAGTATCACTAGGAATGGCAATTATGTTGTATTGAATATTCAGTGTGTAGTGTCGCTAAGAATGGCAATTATGTCGTATTGAATATTCAGTGTTTAGTATCGCTAAGAACGGTAATTATGTTGTATTAAATATTCAGTGTTTAGTGTCGCAAAAATGGGAATTATTTTGGTATAGAATATTCAGTGTGTAGTATCGCTAAGAATGGCAATTACGTTGTATTGAATGTTCAGTATTTAATGTCCCTAAGAATGGCAATTACGTTGTATTGAATGTTCAGTATTTAATGTCCCTAAGAATGGCAATTACGTTGTATTGAATGTTTAGTATTTAATGTCCCTAAGAATGGCAATTACGTTGTATTGAATGTTCAGTATTTAATGTTCCTAAGAATGGCAATTACGTTGTATTGAATGTTCAGTATTTAATGTCCCTAAGAATAGCAATTACGTTGTATTGAATGTTCAGTATTTAATGTCCCTAAGAATGGCAATTATGTCGAAAAAATTTTAACAAAGTGTTTGCAAAAACACAGTGTGTATAAGAAATGATCGCAATGGAAACTATTTTTTTTAAATAATATATAATAATACATAATTAACATAATTGAATGTATGTATTTTTCATTTAAGAACTAATAAACAGTTACATATTCACTGGTATTAGACTACATTTGTTCCGATCCAAGTAATTTGGATAATTCTGATAAAAATCATTACGGCAGGATATATAATGAAATAATTCATAACATATTAATGCAAAGCGTGAATCTAGTGATTCCCAATGTGTTTGTTCGCTTCACAATTTAACACAATTTGTATTAATATACGTACCTATCAAATACACTTTATGACCTTTGATCATCGAAAATGTTATATTAGTAAGAAAATGAAACAAGAAGCATAAAATTGGTGACAATTAGAATTTTGGTAAGAAACTTTAGCAGCTTGTTCTCCCTAAAAACGCACTGCATGCCACTGAAATAAACAAAGTATGTTTCCCAGATGTTTACAACTAATATGCTATCCAAACGGCAATTCCCTGGCTCAACTAGATGTCGAATGTAACAAATTAACGCGTTAAAGCGGTAAGTGTAACTCTGTCCTTATTTGCAGATACTTATACCCGGTTATACCCAAAATGAAAAGCGACGTGGGAATAACCACGATTTTTTAAAACAAAGAAATCTATTTTTAAAACAAAAAAAATAAGGAAAGAAATAAACTGTCCTCATACCTTTTGCAATATGAGGATATTAGTTACCTCGTATAAAGACCTAATATTACATAGTGTGGGAGTATTTAGAACGTGTGAAATAATATAAAAGCATGATTAGATTTAGGTTTCTGTTTGTAGATCATATAAACAAAACTGAAAATATTATTAGTCCAACGTATTTTTCAAATTAAATTATAGATTATAGCCACACAATACCGTTTAAATATTGTTATTAATAAAAATTGTGTCGTAGATTATGCTTTCATAACAGTCTATAGTGTAAAATTAATTCTAATTATACGGACTTTTTCCTGATATGGAAAACTAATCATAGTTTTACTTACTATTAATAATTATGTTTAAATTTTAATGGATAAATCGTCAGCAAAAATTAAAATGAAGTCTTAATTTTGCAAATATAAATGTAGGTTTATGCCACTTTTCTTTAATAGATAAATATACAAATGTAAAAAAAATAACAATTGATTTTCCTAGAGTGAAAGTTTTTCACATAAGGTGCGGAAAAATAGACGTTCCTTCGAATAAATATTTATATTAACGCTTTGTTTATACAGGCACATGCAATAATAGACACCATCATCACGGGGAGCTCATTACAAGGAGTATGGAATGCTGAAAATATCGAGCCTCTGAAAATTAGTCCTCTCATCACGTATGATGCGGTCGATATATTCAAAATAATATTCCGCCTAAAAGCTCAAAGGAACGATACAACCGAAAGTTACTTTATTCAAACAAAGGGAATTTATGGAATCCTGCCCAAAGATTTAGCCGTTTCTGTGAGCCGAGACCCAAGGTGTACTAATCCTGTAAGCTTTGTACCCGATGAAAGCTGGGTAAAAATAGCGGAAGAGACATTGGTTCGCAATAGTTCAACAATACATTTTAAATTTGAATTGCCACAAAGCGGTATTTTAGAATTGTACTCACCGGAATACAACTTTTCTAGTATCTGGGGTGAGCCTGGTGCAGATATCATCATTGAATCCTCGGACGGGAAACAACAAAATGTACATAAAACCGTTTTACTGGCAAGAAGTGATGTTCTCAGGAGAATGTGGCAAAGCGAGATGCTGGAAAGTGAAACAAATCACTTGAAAATCCCAGAACTGGATGAAGAATCGTTAAATTTATTTGTCGGCTATCTTTATTATGGAACTATTGAAGGTTGCAATTTAATTGAATGTTTCACACTGACAAATATTGCAGATAAGTACAATATAAAACATTTAATAATGAAATGTCAACACACTTTACAAAAACAAATGTCTACAAACAATGTTATCTATATATTTTTACATGCTGAGTTCTACAATTTAGTAAATTTAAAGTCTCTTGCTACAGAATATGCTTTAGGAAACATGAAAGACATCGTATGGACCAAAGCTTGGACTGAATGTGATAAGGTATCATTTTTCAAAAGTGTCTGCGAAGATCTATTCAAGATTGAAAGCAATGTGGTAAGTGTGATACTTATTAGAGCAGCTGTTGTATTTTTAGTAATTTGTATTTATATATATATATATATATATATATATATATATATATATATATATATTTATTTAGATATATATCAGTGACAACACTCACTGAATGAAAAAATACTGACCACAACGCGTTCTGATTTATCCGATTTTATTACAACGCGAAATTACCGTGATGTGAAATTTTGGTAAACTCAGAAAGGCCACAATGCAAAAGTTGTGGGTATTTTAATATTGGATCAGGATTAGTTCTAGAAATTAAAAAAATGCCACTCCGTATTGTGTATCGTTTTAGATGAAAGTGTAATATTAGATGAAGAAAATACCGATTAAGTGAATATCTTTCATATTAGTAATTAAAGATACGTAGTATTTTTACAGTGATATGTAATAAAAATATCACATATCTAGGACACGGCTAAGTTCCAGTATCCAGCCAGATTCGTACAGGCACATGTTGTGTGCATATTTTCACCGAAAGATTTGAAGTCGTATTTCCCACACTTGTGACTTGTAGAAACTCCAAAAATCAAATGATAAAACACCCAAAAATATTTACGTAATAAAACGTAGAGGGGGTAAATAAAGGAACCGGATTTTTAAAATTCGGCAATCGTCACTTGAAAAAAACAAACAAGTATAATTTTCCAAAATTTTACTTACGATAGTTTTAAAACGTCAACTCAACTTTTCTTAGAAGACGTTTGACACGTAAAACCTGAAATTGGGCAGAGTAATAAAGCATATTAACCGGCGCGGGCGTATATTTCAATAGCCATCCGTAAACAATATATACATAAAAATTTTAGAAGGTCAAAAGAAGTGATAATTTTTTTTTAATTTAACTTTTTGTCTAAGGTATTCATTGACGAAGAAACCAAGTTATAAGAACACAAAAATATCTTTTTAAGGTTTTAAGTAAGGTAGTTCCAGAGATATATTTGAAAGCGTCAAAAAAAAATATGTGACGTCACTTTATCTCCGAAACAGATGTAACAAAAATGTACTTGAAAAACTTACGTTAATTAAAAAAAATGGGGAAATGTAAGAGATTTGTATTCACGAGAGTTAAGTGAATAAAGAACTGTCAAAAAGGATCTCCTATAAAGAATCATCAGAAGTATATGTATTTAAATCGGTTGCAGCTCATATCGTAAATTTATGAATCAAAACTTCCCGTTTTCTAGAACAGTTTGGCTCTTTTCTAACTGCATCAGTGACCAAACAAATCTCCAAATAACGATGAGAATAAACGCTTTTTAAATTAGTTACTGAAAAATTCAAATCATAAATAATGCAAGCCCTTGATGCCTCTGATAGTGATAAATATGTTTTATAGTTTCTATTGAACGGTTTAAAAGAAATATGAGAGAATGGTAAAATAGATGTCAAATATGACATAATAACAAACAATAAAAACAACAAACAGTAAAAATATAACGAAAAAAAATGGGGTGTGGCTGTGTCATGGACACGGCCATGTGTTGTACGTGAATACGTCTATGTAACGCATAATTTCAACCGCCCCAGCTGCAGATGTACTGGCACCGTCGTTCATCCGCTCGGCCGCATTCATTATTTTACGTTCCCGGCACTGCTTGACTCGGTCATATGGTGTTTTATTATTAGTATTCGATTGGTCTTGAGAAGCCCTTTCCAGTCGTATGCCATCTCTGTATTTGGTTTTGGCTTTTCGACGCGTATAGGCCGACATTATATATTTTTGATAATATTTTTTTATTCTAACACCTTATTATATTCACTGTAACTACTTTAAACTAATGTTTTATATACAGTCGATAGATTTTGACGACAACTGACGATTAAAACTTAAACGAACATCGTAGCTTTTCCAAATCAAAAGTTATACTAATTGCAAATCTTGATACGCAGCAAAATAACCTCAAAATGGCAGCGCTTCCCCCTCCACCGCGCGCGATGCGTCACTATTCTCGCTTATCGTAATGAATTCTTTGATCCTTTAGCTATCCAGTGGTACAAACTGTATCCCCGATTTTGTTATCATTAGGGTTTTTGGATTGCCCCCGTATGGTAGCAAATTTAAAGACGTATTCACGTCAAAAATAAAACAAAAACTTATTTCATTTTGTACCTATTACGCCATATTTAGCATTTAACTTTATTATTTTTATTACGAAATACGCAGGACCAAATTCATATATCGGAGATTATTATAATAACAATTTGGAATTCGAATATCATGATTATTACATAAATAGGATAATAGAATCTCAGAGATAACAATTTTAAAGCCAATTTCAACCCCATATAAAAATAATTTCTGTTATTTTCTAATTGAATTAATAATATAATAGAATCTCAGAGATAACAATTTTACAGCCGATTTCAACCCCATATCAAATTAAAATAAACAAAAACTCTCAACTCTGCCTAATAAATCAGCAAATTCGAATGTTTCTATGAACGAAAATCTTTATTGAGATCGAAACAATGTAGACATGTCAACAAAACGTTAATGTTTATTTACCTCAATGTTATTATAAGTCTCCCTTCAGCTGAGATAGTATTTTTGTAATAAATTTCTTGACGCTGTAATTATCGTTTTTACTAAAGTTTTAAACTTAATAAAATTTTCTCTGAGCTTTCTAAAATAGTCAAAGTTTCTTGTAAACTGCTTTGTATCTTGAATAAAACATTGGTAAAGCTCTGAGACAACATTTTTGTTTTATTTTTTTTAACAAACGCACTAACAATACGTTTCTTCATGTGCATTTATGGCCCTACTGTTGTCAGGCAGCTATAATGAAATTACTTTAATACAATCGGACTTTTGCAGAATACGTTTTCAAATTAGACAGTTGGTGCAGACATACTACTGCCCTGCTGCAGCATAAAGAATGCGGGTAACAGCAGCCCAATAACAGTCCGTCGCTAAACTTTTTAATTGTAAACGTCCTGTGATCTTTCTTCAATTGTGACATTGTAAAACCCATAAACAAATATAAAAAAGCTCGAATTGCTTCTTATATTTTTATTTGTTATTACAGTTTTTTGTTATTTAATGGTTACAAGATAATGTAAGATAACGGCCGAGTGACGGGAGTTGACACCTAAAAAACTTAATTATAAACTCACCGCCATGTACTGTAAAAGTGCTACCTATCCAAAATGCTCGTATTTGGCTTATAGATTTAGGGCAGTTTTGACATGTAGGTTGTAGTTTTTCTTTTTTAAATATTTCTACATGAAACAAGTAGAATTTTTTTTTAGTTGGATTTTAAATGAAAATAATGTTTACTTATTGGACGAAAAATAACAACAAGGAGACTGTATTAATATATATGTGTATCCTGTAACTAAATAGCTTAGTTCAGTTTTCAATTGTTTGTTGAAAAGCTGATCAAAAATATATCTTCAATGGTTGTTGTATATGTCCTACGGATTATTTTTTTCTAATCTTATGTATTATAACATGATGAATTTTCCGAAATTTTGTCTTTGAATTCACATAGCGAAATAATATTTGTGAAGAATTATTTTTGAACCGTTGTGTAATTAGCCTATGGATATGAAAAAAAAACTTTAATCGCTTATTTTTTAACCTATCATAAAATAATTCTCTTAATTTATTTCCAGGTTATCATTGGTGAAAAATCACTAAACTTCGAAAGAATCAACCACTGCCTGACCATCCATTTTCCAATAGATACACGATTTAGAAGCGATAGATTGCACCAGATTTCTGCTTCTCCGGAATCGGGATATGGAACCTTTATTTTCAGATTGTTGGATAAAGATCAGCAAAATTTCACATTATCTGTATGCCAATGTGAATACGGTAGCGCATATCAATACGCTAACGTAAATTTTATAGATGTAGCAATGTACAACGAAAATACAAAAACTTTCTGGGAGCCTATCACCTTAATCAATCGCGAATTTCCAGAAATGATGATAGGTAAATGGTATGATGTAGCTTTATTTCGAATGATGAAGGATCAACTCACAATAACTTTGAAAATGTCGTACGATGTAAAATATAATCCGAAGCATACCGCGTTTATGGAATTATTAACTGACCCTAAATCAGCTGATATGACTTTAGAATCATCAAATGGTGTCTTCCGTCACGTTCATAAATCTGTTCTTATAGCTAGAGACTTACGTGCTATGGTCAACGAATGTGATTTGAAAGATAATTTGAAGCTTCCAGATCTCAGTGCACTTGCATTAAACGAATTTATAAATTTTATATACATGATCAACGGTGGGGAATTGCGCGTTGACTACTGTGCAGAATTACTTGTAATTGCTCACAAGTACGATTTACCTGATATGAAATATGAATGTGAATCTAGATTAAAAACCCTCATAAACATAGCGAGTGCTCTTAAGTTACTCTCTCTGGCAATTTCTAATGGAGCAATGTTTTTAGAGAAATTAATCCTCGATTATATTCATTCGAACAAACTGGAAATAATTGAAACGGAGAACTGGCAAAATTTCAATGACTGTGATTCGATAAAACGAATGATCGAACATCATCTTGAACTTGGACAGATGTTTACGAGAAGAGCATCATCAGCGTCATCAGCATCTTCATCAACATTATGACCTTCCTTATCATAATAAAAAAAACCTTTGATTTTACGTAAATAATAGTGATAATAAAACTTTCCTGATAAAATACCTGTATCTTGCTTTACTTCTGTTTATACATTCACAATACATTTCTTTATATATACAATACTTTTCCTATCATTTTCATCAAGGACAACAATAGTTATTCAAACGTAATGAAAAATTAGTGTCGTATTATGAATGAGAAAAAAGCAAAAACCATTATTGCTTCTTATGACAGGTGTTACCAGTGTCTTTAAGTGACAATCATTACATACATAGATTGACTTTCTTGTTAAGCAATACCATATTCTTGGATTATGGGTATATTTAATGAAACAAAGTGTTCTAAATATAACAAACTCTTATTTAAAGTAAATGAAATACAATGCGTGCAAGAAGAACCAGTTAACGAATTAACGCATATATAGTGCTACCACCTATTATTAAAAATGTACAAGTTTAAATTTGCTTTTAATCTAATGCTCCCACTAAAATTAAACTCTATTTAATAACAAAATAGTTTAACTAAACAAATCAAATATTAGCCAAACACAATCTGCTCTCTTAAATAGACAACAGTTTGAGTAGGCAATGATTTTGTCAAAATGTCAGCTAACTAATTTTTACTTGATATATAATTAGTTTTAACTAAATCCAACTCAACCGTTTCCCTTATGAAGTTCTTTTATTATAAACAGGGTGGTTAATCAATTTTATCACGCTCTGATTATCAACATTTAATGTAGTATAATCATAACTTTCACCTAAATTTGAAATAAGTTTCTGCCAGATTCGCAAGCAGCCACAAGTTCTGCCTCAGTTGTGGAGAGAGCAATAGTATATTGTCTCTGACTGGGCCATCTGATCGGTCCTCCACTCATAAAAATATGCGCTGTAGTAGAATTACGTGTCTATCTACATTACCTGCAAAGTATGTATCTGTATATTCAAATATACCACCACTTTCTCCATATTTTATACATAGATTTTTACTTTTATTAGGTGTCTAATTATACGTTTAACAGTAGTGTTGTTGATTTGGATTTTTTACATATCTGCTCAATACATTCACAGTAAATAAAATGTCAGGCCTTAGAACAGAACTCAACAACAGTAAACAACGTATAGCTTCTCTATAAGGAAAATTAACAACGTCATTAGCTACATTCTTTGTAATAACAGCATTAACATCTGCTGGAGTAGTTGTAGGATTTGCATTACTCATACAAAATATTTCAAATCTGATTCTTTTATTTTATAAGTTTGTTTTAAATACTCACTTATTTCTTTGATAAGTTGTTTGAGAATGTCACAAGTGCATGGTCAATATAAATAATTAGGAATACTCTGGTCTGTACAAAAATTCCTGCATAAATACAATTATCTGTCTGAGATTACACAAAACCATATTTCTTCAAAAATTCAGTGAACCTTTCGTTTCAGCACCGAGATACTTGATTTAAACCGTATAACGATTTGTTTAACTTTAATACATAATTATCTTTCATTACCATACCTCAGTCATTTCTATGAATATGTCTTCTTCAAGATACCAATTTAAAAAGGCTGTTATTACATCAAACTGCTGTGTTTCTAAATTATATTTTACAGCAATAAAAAGAACAATTATTATGGAATCATATCTTGTTGGAGAAAAAATTGCTTGATAATCAATGTCTTTGATCTGACTAAGCCCGCGTGCACATAAACGAGCCTTATAGCGCACTATTTGATTATTCTCATTAATTTTGATAGTAAAAATCCACTTTCTGGTCAGTGTTCGTTGACTAGATCTCTTAAATGCAGTCCAAGTATTGTTTTCTTTGTATGTATACAATTCTTCTTTAATAAATTCAAACCATTCACTTTTCTGTGGACTATTCAGTGCATCAGCATAGTTTGAGTTAATGACAGCTCGACAAGATTTGCTTCAAAGTTTCTATTAAGTCGTGGCCTTCAATTTACAGTCCATGTCGGTAAGTCTTCTAATTCTTGAGGCTGTTTATATGTAGGGCCATCACTTGCAATGCTTCCCATATGCACATGCCTCACAAACAAAATCACCTTGTCCATTGTCTTTCACTTTCAGGCCTTTCATAACACTATTTTGCAGTAATGTTCTTAATTTGTTTTAGATTGATGTGTCCCAGTCTTTTATGCCACATTTTAATGTCACTTTGATTATTTTGAACCAAGTTGCAAGTATATGGGACCACGGTTTTAATGTTCAACTCATACAAATTGTTTTCTGCAATTTTTTTATTCGTCACCACCTCAATGTCTTCACCACCTAAATTAATGCACTTGTATCTTTCTTGATAATAGAGTTGGACTTTCATATTATCACACCTTCTGAAAATAAGTTTCTTCTCAAACTTGGAATATATAACACATCATGCAGTTCGCTAGTCTCCCACTGTCCATTGACATATATTTTTGTTAATACTTTGCCAATGCCAGACACTTTCAAAGATTGTTTATCTCCCAATTTCAATGACTTCTGGTTGCATTCAAACAGCTCCAAACAGAAATCCTTTCTAAAAGTCATATGCGTAGAAGCACCACTATTTAGGATCCAAGAATTTTCTCCAGCGTTGCATGCATTATTTTCTACATAAAACCTTTAGATATTTGCACCTTCTTGTTGAGGTTTTCTAAACTTAGATTTTCTTGGAGCACAATATTTCCTAGAAAAATAGTCTCGCTTTCCACAATTATAGAATTCAAACATATGCTTGATGTTTCATTTTAATTTGTACCGCTCCCACTCGTCATTGGTACATTTTGTTTCGGCTTTATCTTCCATCCTTTATTGGCAACAAGAAGTACAGTTCCTTCTTCTTCATCTGCTAAACTTGCTTCCTGATCCAACAAACGTGCAGTTAAATTGACAATGGTCTGCTACTTTGAATCAAATGACCTCCACGCTTGTTGTAGTGATCTTTACATGGGCAGCAATGTCCCCAATATTTTTGTTATGAGGGCCATGTTGCTAATACTCTCAACACTTTTTTGTAGCTGTTTAGCAAATGTTTCAGCTTTTGAGATGTGCTGAGCTACACTATCACTCGGTGACACCTTATAATGATACAACTTTTCGTGAATCAATATTTTGCATAGTTCACTCTTTTATGCACATACAGATTCCAGTCGTGTCATTATTTCCATAGAACTATCGCAATTTTCTAGCAATGTAATTTGTTTGAAGTCCATCGAAGACGTTTTAATGAACATCGCCATGCCATTATTGTTCAACCATTTAGCACTGTTTTGTTCTGGTTTTGTCCCTGTAATATCAATTACTTTTGCCTTCAAAGCACATTTTCTTTGAAACTTACATTAACGAAAGTTATTTCCATCAATTTTTTACAAAATTCATTGATTGCGTGGGATCCATTTTGAAGTTATTTTGTTAAAGATGTTCAACAATGATTTTAACTTTTTCTTTTTCGTTTTCTTGTGTTATTTTATTTTCAAAGTAGACTGAGCCCATAACATCTTGAATTATGGGTTTATTCAATGAAACGAAGTATTTTAAATATAACACACTCTTATTTAAAGTAAATGAAATACAACTAACGCATACATAGTACTGCCACCTAGTATTAAAAATGTACAAGTTTAATTTTGCTTTTAATCTAATACATATAAACACTAGCACCACGGGGTTTGAATACAAATGGAGCCAATTTATTTGAAGTATATATAGTTACAAGAATTCAATTAATATGTAAGAGAGAGCATTTATATAAAATTGGAAATAAAAAATTAATCAGCTCACTCACCGAGAGTTTCCCACCGTGGAAAATTAATTTGGCAGCTCGCCAACAAGAAAAATGTCAAAAATGTTGTATGTTTTTGTTATTTCTCTGAAGTATCAGGCATATCGTCCCATTATTTTGAAATTTTTGATCGTCTATTAAGATAAACGATTTAAAATTTGTAAGGCACCCAAGTTGGGAGATATTATACTTTTTTGTGTACTTTTTTGTTTATATGGATGTTTAAAAAATAGATTTGGCTAAAATAAAAATTATTTAAAATGTACTAAAAATATAATATCCAGTCTGAATATAAAATAATAATTTTCACCTATTTTTCACTCCTCAGAAAGAGGACAAAATATTTTTGAGATTTCAATACCGGGACTGGATGCTATTTTCTTTTGCTCATGCTATTTCCTTACCCACTGATATTTTGGATTGATGCGTAACTTTCTATATGATACGATACAGGGATCGTATCGTATCGTCACGATCTACCTCCAAATGTCGTATCGATCGATCAGCTATGGAATTAAAGACTTTTTATTTACTTGCAACATTTGATTATTTATTTTAAAAAAAATAATGTATCGCAGTCACAATGTAATAAGAAAGTTTATTATATGAATATAGTAGGTAAGTAATTAAAAGTATATCAGTATTTTGACCAATGATTAAACTGTTTTTTCTGTTTTTTATATATTATCCATTATTTCTGAAAAAGTTTTTCGCAGTGGTTTTTTGTAAACAATATGATATATTCCATTTTTCAATTTTTTTAAATACTATGCCTTGACAAGGATATGGATCCAAACCGACGATCGGATACCAAAGCATGCTTAAATCTACCCAGCTTTAAACTTCAGAATATAATTACCGTTTACATAATCTCCAAAAATCTCCAATTGCCTTCAATTCGAAGAAACAACAAAGTCTGCCAGCGTCATTTCCCCCTTTGCTCTACATAATAATAACATATACGATACTTTATTGTGAACAAGATTATGAAATATATAAGTTTGATTATTTAATTTGACTAATCTTTGACTATTAATACAATCTATTCGAATCGAATGATTCGATCCGAGACTAGTACCTAGGTCTGTGTCGATCCAAGCCTGTATCGCAGTTGTTTGTATCAATCTAAAATAACGAAATATCATATTATGTTTTGTCAATACTTGAAAATATCGGATAGGACCGTGAAACCCAAATGCGGCCAAACAACCTAAGACACAAATAATTCTAGATAAAATCTGGCCATACACTAAACATATAAAAAACTCCATAATTGCTGCACCAAATGCTGATGGCAGCTGTTGTGAGTCAAAAGAAAACTATTTCTAGAAAACTTAATTCGTAGGAGCCAATGTGACTTCATCTGCAAAATACAATGGAAGTACAAATCATTTATACATATTAAATAAATCCTAATTAGTAAAAATCAATTGAGTGTCTTATGTTAAACTAGGAAATGGGAGCGTTAAGATATATTCAGAGTATGAAGGAGATAAATATACTTTTGTATCTTCAGCCGACAACATTATAATCTTGGTAAAAGATCGATCTACTGTAATATTACTGTAAATTGTTTGCTGTACGGAGTAAATTCATAACTGGCTTATTATTGTTTATTAGTTTCACATTTAAAAATAGGACGTTCCAACGAGAAATAACAGCTAGACTTTCTTAGCATAAATAATACATTTTCTCAAATGTATGCTTTCATATAAACTACTGCTAATAACTTATCTAACTTAAAATTACTTTGTCGAATTTTGACGGCTTTTATTTTAACAGATGAATGGTTGAAGTCTACATGTCTCTGGTGGCTTCCAAAATAGCCCAGTTGTCATGTTTACAAGTTTTTTACCGCGAAAAATCTTAGTTTAGATGGATAGTGTTAAAAAAAAGTGGAAGTGTACATTATTAATGTATTTCCTAACTACAAATATAGAAAATTCTGTCAAGAAGAGAATGACACTCTTAAGGTCCGTACAGACTAACTAATTGCGACACCAATGTCAGACACTAATATCGGTTCCGTTTACACATGCGACGATTTTGGTGTCTTAAAAATGTCTGAAATGTGCTTTCACTACACAAGTGTCTCAGTTTTTCACATACAACTGTCACGTCTCAGCAGTACTTGCTCGGTCACCATGGAGAAACGAATTACTATTAATTGAATTACGAGAAGAAAATCCTAAACAATATCAAAACTTCGTTCGAATGGTGCACGAAAGCTTTGAGTATTTCCTAGAAAAGTTTAGCCCTTTGAGGTTTTTAGCATCTGTTAAGTACTAAGTTTTGTACGTTTCAAAATTGCGTACACATACACACACTAATTATAATTGAAATAAATGTTTCTCTTAAATGTCACAGTTACCCTTTCTTGGAAACACAGTGACCCCTTTTAGTACTTTGTGTAAAATAATTTTCTACTTACAAGAAAAAACTTAAGTTTTATAAGTACGAGATTTGTACGCCAAATTTTGGGTTAAGGTAAATAACTACACTAATGTGTAGTATATGTTGATTAAACATTTTTACTAAATTTTTGTAATAAGCACAAGATATATTCCAAAAAATTCTACAAGATAATCATTATTAGTACTTACATACGTTCTGAATAATTCCGCACCGATTCGAAAACTTCGACAATACGGCAGACACTCCGGCACTTTACACGGCGCGCATTCGCTAAACGTAAGAAATGTGGCAATATTGAATAAATATTATTTTTAAAGATCGATGGTGAATTTGACTTTTCTACCACTTTCATTTGCATAGTTGCAATGCGAAAGATACAAAAGAAGGTTAAAAAAGAAAGATAAAGATTGTGTTATAAACCAATTTCAAGGTCAAGGTGCTTAAAATTTGTAAATAAAAATGATTAACATTCGAAAATTTTAACATCCATAATTCACCCAAATATCTAAGATTACAAAAATACTATCATCGATTTTTAAAATAAACTTATCGGAATTACTATTAATATGATATTTTTTTCATTCGTCATTTATATGAATTATTATTTGCTTCTTATTCATAATATTAGTCTAATTGTAATTATGATTTCAAAAAAAATCTGCATGGTTTATTTATTATTTAACATGGCAATACTCAGCCATGTGATTTGACTCAACCATGTCAGTTGTGTCTACAAACATTCAGAATGTTTGATTTTTTTTAAAGAGATGATTATTGTTGTGAGAATCTGAATCTGAATCTGACATCGAGTGAGTGGGATTTGTGAAAATATAGTTTTTAGTGCGAGAGAATATTTGGACATAATTTTAGTGTGTGCCGACAGCAATTATAATGCTGGCGAAATCTTTAGGATGTAATACGGATGAAGCCCTTAGGATAAAGTTTCGGTGAGTGTAGAAATACATTTTGAAATAAAATCATTTTAATTTTAATTATTTTGTGCGCGTGCACAAAATAATTCTCAAATATGCATACTGAGAATATAGAGTAATACAGAAGGCGAATACACACAAACCTCTTCGTGGCCGCCTGAAGCCAAAAATCTTCTCCCTCTCCACCGCGCTCCCTCTACCAGCGCCCCGCCCCACGCACACAGTATCACCAGCAGAATAATCAGAGTCCGGACACTCCATACTAATATATTTTTTCATACAAATTTTCTGGTGTGCATCGGCTATCTCTTTCTAACACAACCAACTTCATTGTACTGTACATTTTCTTGACATGCCATAGACTTATGCTATTGTCAAAATGCGTCTCAAAATGGCTGTTCAATCGTTTAAAATGTAAGTAGCTTCATCGAGACTTATGCTTTTTACGCTTTCTGCTATTGCTTTTGCATTTTTTATTTACTTTGAACTTTGTATATGTATTAATAATATATTTGTATCTGTTTTAATATTATCTGCATCTATTTTTATTCGTTCAACCCTATTTACGTAGTTATCAAATCGCGAAATTGTGTTGTTTTCTTTTTATTATATTAATATATCTTTGTATTCGTTTTAATATTATTTCCATCCGTTTTCATTTATTTCATTTCTATTTACGTACTTTTAAAATCGTAAAATAGTTATTTTTAAAGATGTTTGCTATGTATGTGTATAGTAAATGTTCCAAAGGATGAAAAGATGAACAGTTTGGCTAAATATTATTGTATGTCAAAACATAAAAATGTTATTTATTGCAGGTCTGAAAAACTTCGTACAAGAAACCAAGTGTGAATATGTTTTGGAAGGTAAACGTAGTATACTTTCAATAAGTGTATTAACAATTAGTGATATTAAAGCATCCATTACTTGTGTTTATTTTTAGGAATTCTTTTACTACAATTTAGGAAGCTAAGTAATTATCATATATTTATCCCTTACTTTATGTGTCATATATACTCATAATTTAATTTTTATTTACGACTAAGGCATTTAATAAAAGAGTTTTTTTTAATCGAACTGTTTTTTATTTTAATCCAGTCTCGTATTATGTAAACAAAAATGAATATAGGCACGTATGGCTAGGTCGTAAATCCGATGGCACATGCCATTTCTTTCTGACAGTGTTAAAAAATTGTATGGAATGTCCCATCTATTTAGTATATTATCTATGAGAATAATTTTACCCACCAACTCCGGGAAATCGAAGCACATAAATACATTTGCTTGCGGCAGTACGATGCACATTTGCATCGATTTATGTCGTGCATTATTTACCTTATATGAAATATTATTATGGCTGCCATTACATTTCTTAAATGTTTATTCCAACCACAACCAGTAGCCAAAAAATTTATATTAAAATTACGAAAAATTTTGCGTCACAATTTAACATATTATTAATTAAAATGAGTATTAAAATGCATTATCATTAAGTATGTGTGAGTGCGTGAATTTTGAAAATAATCGGTTCCATGCTAAAGAAATTCGAAAAGAGAAGAAAAAAATAGTTATTCTTTCTTGGCTTTCACTGTCGTGATAAAGTTTAAGAAAATTAATAAATGTAAAATTTGTTTCTTTCGCGCATCTTCGCAATTCTACATACAATGATTATATATACAACATGTAAAATATTCTAAAATTAAATATGACAGCGGTAATTTCAAATCTTACACCAAAATCTCCAACGACAATTCCCAAATCCCCATTTTTTAACAAATTAAATTTTACATTTTTCGGTATCAAGCAATTCAGACGTTTTAATTTGGGTAAACAATTTTTAAGAGGTGACAACACCAACAAAAATGGCGCGCTTCTATTAATAATAATCTACTTTGATGTTTTGAAATTGCATAGTTAATTGAAAATTAAATTAAGTAATAATATTTACGTATAAAATGTAATGCCCATTTGTTTCTTTTGCAATTCAGTGGTATTTTTGCAGGTGGGGATAGAATAAGCCGGCATTTTAAGCGATATTGTCACCTACAAACCACACGACCCTTCCAAGTTGTGTCTTGGATTGCACTGACAGCCGCGTTTTGATACTACGCATTTTATGCGTATTTTTTTTGGACATACCGTCGCGCGTATTCTCGCCTTCTGGAGTACTCATTATTGTAAGTATGCATATCACGAAACATCGTACAACCACGTACTTAGTAAATGAGTAAATGATAAAAAGAAGCTTACATATCGCATTAAGCGCAAATTTTTTAATGAATTATCGTTAGTTTCCTAGTTATTACCATTGTAATATTTAAGTGAAGTATGCTGAGTCATTTAATAATCAAACCGATGGCTTGTTTTTCAACATGAAAAGTCAACATATTTGACAATTTACAATACTTTAAACGTTGCTAAACTGACAGTTGGCGCTATTGACACAGGATATCATATGCATATCACGAAACATAGTACAACCGTGTACTTAGTAAATGAATAAATGATAAAAAGAAGACTACATATTGCATTAAGCGCAAATATTTTAACGAATTATCGTTAGTTTCCTAGTTATTACCATTGTAATATTTAGGTGAAGTATGCTGAGTCATTTAATAATCAAACCGATGGCTTGTTTTTCAACATGAAAAGTCAACATATTTGACAATTTACAATACTTTAAACGTTTCTAAACTGACAATTGGTGCTATTTACACGGGATGTTAATTTTCACATAATTATGATTTCGAACGAAATTTAAACTTGAATTATTTTATAAACAAAGCGACTGATTTAAAAAAAATACAGTTTGCCAGATTACACATGAATAATTGCACAAGTGGTTGATGTGGCGCTACTTAGTCGGGATACATACTCGTATAACTTCAAATAAATTATATGAAAAGAATAACAATATTGACCGAATCATCGAAAAATATATTTGGTATGTAATGGTAAATTAAAAAAACACCACATTTAATGTAATTAAAAATGGCTTCCGGTATTTACTTGGAAAGAGACCGTCACATCTCTTAATGTTTTAAAATTAGGAATAGACATTAATAGAATTAACGAGATTTTTTCCTCAAATTTAAAAATGTACGAGTAGATATCGCAGTTGTCCAATTTTTTGCATATCAAAAGCGCGATTTCCTTTAGAAATTAAAATAAATGAAAAATTTAACTACTGACTAACAGTAGTAAAAACGCATTTAGTCAAGTCGAAAATAAATAGAATTTTAGAGACATATTTTAATGACGACTGCTGTTTAGAAATTAATGTTACAGTTTAATACTAAAAATTAAACCTATTACAAATTTACATGGTCATCCTAAATTTAAAATAAAATGTCATTTAAAAAAATTAACTACTATATTACAAATGTTAAGAAGTTTACGAACAAAGGTAAAATGTTTCAGTGATACTTTTTTTATATTTAACTTAACTTTTAAAACATAACTTCATATTTACGAGGACATTCTCAATGTCAATTTTTGAAAGTGCTAAACTTGTATTGTATAGATCAATCCGATTTCCGCTTTCAAAATATTATTTTCATATATATTACCGCTGTGTACATTCCTTACACGAAGACAAAAATTAGCAATTTTATTATAATCATAAAATGCATAAAAATGCGTTTTACTAAATCATTTTCAGAAAATTTACCTTATTATGAGCCAATGGCGACGATATAGGCTAGATACCTGTGTCGATTGGGCGGAGATAAGTCAGCAGACTCTCAAGTAGCTCGCGATCGCTGCGTATCTTGGTCTGTTTCACTACGTAGTTTAGGTTACCGACTTATACTGCGTAGAAGTGAGTTGTCGAGTTACAGACAGTGATATTGTCACCGTGACTTTTATGTCACCGTCTTGTCGCTCACCGACTTTTGCTTCTTTTTATACGTAATAAAACTGTCTTAGTGACAATATATTAGCTTGATATCTAGTTGCGCCTTCATTTATAAAATTTTGCTTTAATATACCACAGTTTCTTCTAATGATTCACCCAAGATTATTACATTTGACAACTTTGTCATCGACCATTATTCTTTCTATTATTTTATTTTATTATTATTTATATTTTATTATATTTTATTTCACAAATACTCATTTATTTTATAATGAAACTACACGAGGCATATAAGCAATCTTTCTATGAAAATAAATTTATAATATTAGTTTAGTAATATTAGTTTCTATGAAAATAACTGTATAATATTAGTTTAGTGATGTACGTTTGAAACAGGTAAGAACTTGTTTTTATTGTTATCAATGATAGTTGACTCTGTAACAATGATAGTTGATTATGAAATACTAGAGTGATAACCACTCATGTATTAGAGCAGGCGTGGAAAGTATTCACAGAAAATATATATTCTGTTGCATGAATCAGAGAATTGCGCACTATTACATTATAATAATATATCAAATGTGTGAAGGATCTCATCAGTTACTCCGAAGAAAAATAGAGAGCAGCCTTTATATCTGTCTTCTTTGTCCAGATTACACTACTGTTATGGACACGGTACGTGTAAGGGCCAATAGAAAGTAGGAGCCAGTTAAATTTTTTAAATTGTTTAGACTGAACAGGCGTAATGTGAGAGACTAATATGAAGCAGTCTCGAGCAGTCTGTGAAACCGGAATTTAGAGATAAAATACCTTCTACTGACGACGTCGATAACTATATAGGCAATTCAGAAGTAGCAGATAAAGATAAGAAAGCAATTGAAAGAGCGACCTATTAGGATTCCAAAATGATTTATTTTAGAATATTTTATAAGTCAATTTTTTTCACAACTAAATGAAACTACGTGATGTGGTATTATTTCTATTTAATTTAAATAATTAACCACGACCTAGGTTTCGTTGTATTACACTATATCGTTGTATTACGTTGTATTCATCTACATCAAGAGAATTCCCTTCAAATTGCCCCTCTGAAGATGTTGTAATACAACGAAACCTAGGTCGTGGTTAATAATTTAAATAAAGTAGATACAATACTACATCACGAGAATTCTCTTCATCTACATCAAAAGAATTCTCTTCAAATTGTCTACCTGAAAATGTTGTAATACAACAAAACCTAGGTCGTGGTTAATAATTTAAATAAAGTAGATATAATACTACATCAAGAAAATTCTCTTCGTCTACATCAAGAGAATTGTCTTCAAACTGCCACCTGAAAATGTAATACAACGAAACCTAGGTCGTGGTTAATAATTAAAATAAAGTAGATATAATACTAAATCCTGTAATTTCATTTAGTTGTGAATAAAAATTAAGCAATAATGAATTTGTACAAAATTTACGTCAAATATATTTAATATTTTATAAGAGTAATAAATAGAATATATTTTCTTAAGATATGGTCCCAATGTGGCCACATTAATTTTCTCGGAAACGTCTTTATCGTATATCTTAACTAATCTACCGCTTATCACTACCAGTGTCGTATTAAATCGTTGTGTTCGTTTTTATTCCTGTCTGTAAATTATTTCGTAAAAATATTTAGTAGTTCGTGCTGATACAGAACTGTTCATAAACTCACTCTATTGTAAATAATCTTATAATTTTGTTATTATTTGTATATTATGGTAAGTACGCTTGGGATTTTTCTTAATCATATTAATTTTTAGTAATTACATTTAAACTTTTTTAACTTTGTTCAACAAGTGCTCATGTGTGATAAGATTAGGTTATATAAAATCGTTATTGAATAAAGTTCTCAATAATCAATATTTAAGATTGAATTAATATAAATGTATCTCAACAAGAAATTGGAAAACAAGTAGCAGCTGTCGATAAGGACTGAGTCAGATCTGTCTAAACAATTTGGACATCGTTTGTTTGTGTGTGAACGCCAATTAAATGACATTTATGACATTCATAATCTCACAGATTACGATAAGTTTTGTATTGATTTCTATGTCATGGATTGAGAATTCATACTCGTACGTCCATATAAACCTCACGGTAAACAAGTTTTCGCATAGACGCGTTACTTTCTTTGAGCGCAGAAAACTGCACGAGAAATGAATTTTAGATGAAGTACGTAATTCATAAAAAAACATTAGACTTTGTGGAAGTTTTGCCCGTGCTTCGTGCACGTTTCATGCATTTATCGTGAAAACTAAAAACAGACCACGTATAAACGTTTAAAAAACAATTTCAAAAAGTGGAAAGAAAACGTGAGAACACAAATTTAGGACGCATTAAGGAAAAGAGGAAAAATTGAAATTTAAAATTCATATTTCCTTCGACAAAGTGTTAATAAGATTTAATTTTAATTAATTCATTTATTGTAATTATTTTAAAATCATAAGCTCATAGTTTTTGTTTGTTATGTGCTCTCTTTTCAAAACAAATATTTCTTTTCTCACGACCTCAGCTTTTTGTATAGCAACACGTAAAATGACAACAATTGCAGCAGGACGTTTTTCCTCGATGACTTCATATAAACTGACTCGTGAGAAAACTTTGTGTAAACACAAGTACAGGAATATTATTTGTACAGACACTACACGTGTACCTTAAAATCTTCGTCAACAATCTGTTTATAATCTGAACTCCAAAACAATTATTACTATTGATCTTGAGAACTGTATCGTATTGCTTCCGAATAATTATATTTTGTTGAGTTTTCCTCGCATTATTTCAACGGCTTCTGTGCAATGAATTCTCAACCCATGATTGACTTTAGAAGTTAACTTCCTCTTTCGTCGTACATTAAAACCTCAGGAAGTCTTACTTTGACAGTATTAATATATGTCTTTCTATGTAATATGGAAATAAATTATTTGAAAATTTCACTAATGTAAACATTTCTACTTAAAGATCATTACCTAAATGTTTATTTCCAGAGATGATTATATAAACACGGAAAGGATTTGTTTGTAAAAATGTGAACTCTGATAGAACTTGTATTTTATCCTGGTAGTGAGGTAAATTTTTATTTAAAAAATGGCTTATTTTGTTGTTGTACATTGTTATTTGAGAAAGATAATATATTTTATGTGCAAATAATGCACTCCATTAACAGCCTACCTTCGTTTTTGATGACTTAATACCCAGCAATCTTGAGTACTAACCTTCTACAGATATTAGGAGCCTATTACAGCGCTACATAAAACACTCTGAAACATATTCTTTGAAAATAATTTATGGTCACTTACGTAATTGTGTATAAGTATCATTTTTATCGGTACATAAACAGGATACAGTCCTCCCTGAAATATTCTGAATTTTTTGAGTTATTACATTGTAAAGGCTGTAAGTACTCTTCGAACAATGAGTGAAGAGACTTACTTAATATAAGTGCACATACTTTTCCACTTAGACAGGCTAAGTAGCGATAAAACACTTTTCATCGTTTACTATCTTTTGTACATTATTTATTTTGATCCACTCATACTTTTCAAGTTATGCTTCCCGTTTATTTTTTCATGTGTTTTCTTTTCTTAATTTTCCTTACATATACTTTTAGCCATCTCAATTTTCCAATATTATTGATAATTCTTCACTTATACTTTATTCGATATTATATTTTCATTAAGTATACACGAATTTGAGTCAATTGTATAAATTATCTTTACAAATATTTCACAATGGTTTAAGTTTAAGTGAATTCACTTTTGCGTTTATTTACACAAAATCACCGTACATAAGTTTCCAAGAGTATCTATTGCTGTAATATAAATGAAAGTTTCTAAGTAATTAAAAGCATTTAAAATAACAAATATTATATTTGTATCCATAGGAAACAGGAAACGGAAGTACAGCAGTTACAGGAAGTGCATTAGTTTTTTCATGGAGTAATGAGAAATTGGAGCTATGTTCCCTGAGCCCGCCTATCTTATTCGACACATATGATAAGTTCAAAATAATATTCTTCTTGAAACAGAAACTTACGCCCAGTGGTTATAGACGATATTTTATTAAAACTAAGATACTGTATGGTGTACCACCTCCAGAATTGGCAGTATCGATACGAAACGGGTCAAAAATACTCAAGGAAATGAGCTACGTACTCGATTCCGCGTGGACAGTATTAATCGATGCTCTATGGAATAGAGGCACAAAAATGTCATTTACATTTCAATTACCGGTTACCGATATTTCAACGTTGTACTCGAGTGAAAATAATTTTTCCAATCTTTGGAAGGCACCAGGCGCGGACATCGCCATTGAAGGTGAAAATGGAAAAACGAAAAATGTGCACAAAACTGTCCTACTGGCAAGGAGCGATGTTTTAAGGGCGATGTGGCAATACGACTTGCTAGAAAGGAAATCTAGTTGTTTAAAAATACTTGAACTGGACGAAGAGTCATTAGATGCGTTTATAATTTATCTATATCACGGAACTGTTCCAGACTTTAACTTAAGTCAAGTGTTTGTATTGCTAGATATTGCAGACAAATATAACATGAGAGATTTGTTGGCTAAATGCCAAAACTTACTTCATAAGAATTTATCTGTGCACAATGCTGTCGATATATTTTTATTACTCGATCGACATGAATTATTAAGTGCTAAAATGAATATAATACAATTTATTAAGGAACACATAGGGGATATTGTATTCACAAAATCTTGGAAGGAAACAGACAATTTACCTTTCTTCAAAGATTTATTCGCAGATTTAGTCAAATCTGACCAAGAAGAGGTAATGTACTCATTAAACTTACTCAATATATCTCTCATTAATAATATTAATGAGAATTGTATTTGCACATTATCAAATTAGACCATGAGTATTTTAGTCTTTCTGGCAGTTAAAACTTTGCACATATTCATAAATGAAAACATTCATCCGTTAGTGTCGTTAAAAACGTTTTTGTTTTATATATTTGGAAATTTGTATATTTGAAAGCCATTGTTTTAATATGAAAGTTACCAAAGTATAATCTTTTTCTCCAGCCTGCTTCTTAGCATTGGAATAAACAAAATGTGCGAACTTCAAAGTGGAATTTATCAGTTCCGTCTATTTACCTAAGTAGACTTCAAGGTAGATTCTAAAAATACTCTTTAATACTACTTAGATCACAATTAACGAAATTCTACAATAATAGGCTCCTAATATCACATTGCATAAAAATTAATTTTTGAAGATAAATTAATTATATACGATAGATTTTCATCTCACAATATATTTTTTTAAAACGTTGCTTTAAATAATTAAATTATAAAAAAAATAACGAATTTAAATATTTTATTTATAGACGAATAATTTGTACTATTAATAAAATTGTAACAGAGTGAATTCTGTACATTGAAAATATTTTGAAAAAAAGTTATTGATTTTGCATATAGAACGATAATAGAAACCAGGGAAACTTTTTTAGAATTATGTCTATCTGTATGTTAATTTCAGCGGGTATCACGCAAAATCTACTGGACGAATTTTGATGAAATTTGGTATGGTAATAGTATATACCTAGGAGCAACATGTAAGAGTAAAAAGCAAAAAAAATCCTAGATACGAACAAAGTCGTAGGCACAATTAGTATAACATAAAAAACATCAAAAAGTGCGATCTACAAAAGCATTCTAAATATAAACTTACACGTACAAATGCACGCGTTTGGTGTTCCAAGTTTATCCACAAGTTCCTTAATATACTCGTAAATCGCTTATCATTGTAGAACTATCAAACGCGTATAGAATTTACCTTGACTACGTCTCGTGTAAAGCAAAACAAAACAAACTATATGATGATATATAATGTTGTAATTAGAAAATAACTTGTCTGAAGAATATGAAAACCACATATCTAGCGTTCTTTTCTTAACTTCCCACAATATTTTCCAGTCATTATAAGTTGATTAAATTGATGTTTTTCCAATTGTTAAAATACACAAAACCTCTAATTTTCTATGGTTTACTAATCACTTCTTTTTTAATTGACGGAACATTTATAATTTGAAAATATTATTGAACGAAATTTAAATTTTTCTTTTCAGAAATAGAAATAATATTCCATCAGTTAAACTCGTATTTATTACTGGTAGCATTTTAAAAGAAGTAATTCATTTCCTAAATGTTTTTTTCAGGTGTTTTCTGGAGAAATTAGTGTTTCTGTTGAACCACCTAAACACCAAATAGCAGTAACTTTCCCGATTGAATTTTCACAAAACAAAACTAGTTGTTATATGAATGTCTCTTCAGAATCGGAATCTGCCAGCTTTCGTTTAAAAGTGGAAGAAAGTGGTAATCGAAATATAAAATTATGTATATGTCATTACCACTCTGATTACAATTACTATTGTAAAAACGTTAACGTCAGTAACATAAGAATGAACGTATCTAACAAAGCAATTTCACCATCGCAAGTAATAGTACTGTCTGAAATTGTTTTGGATACATGGTACGAAGTAGCATACTTTAATTTAATTGTGGAACAATTTACGATTACTATGGAAATATCTTACGACGTTGAGTATTTGCCCATCACCAATGCATTCGAAGAACTTTATATCGACATTAGTTGTGCAGATATGACACTAGAATCTGGGGACGGAATCATCCAACGTGTTCATAAGGCTGTTTTCGTTGCGAGAAATCTAAATGATTTGGTTGAACAATGCGATTCAAAAGGCCATTTACGATTAAGCAATTTGAATGAATCTGTATTACGTGAGTTCATAAAATTTGTTTACACGAGCAACGTAAATCTGAATGCGGACAACAGCGAAGCTTTGCTTACCATTGCTCATCTGTACAATTTACCAACATTGAAGTATGAATGCGAAAGAAAATTACAAACAATAATAAGTAAAGATAATGCTATGGACTATTTGTCAATGGCGATAGCAAATTCAGCGCACTTTTTAACAGAACGGATACTTCATTTTTTGCATCTAAATAAATGGGATCTTACTGAAACAGAGGGTTGGAGAAAATATTGCACATCTGTCGTATTGAAGAAAGTAATTGAATATTACGTCGATATGAGGGAAGGAATGACAACCAAGTAGAGATCACATATTTTAAGGTAAATAAAATTTAATGTGCATCTTATATTTTAGAGATAAATGCAATTGCTCATTAATAGATTCGAAATATGCATCTTATATTTTAGAGATAAATGCAATTAATTGCTCTTTTATAGATTCGCGGAATATCCCCTCCCCTTGGCTATAGTTGATTAGTAAATATTATATTAATTATCTTGTTCTAAAGGACTTAAAATGTTTTATTTAACTGTTTATCATTTGCATATCAAATTTAAGGTATAAATAAGCAAGCTATTGTTTATAGACTTACTCGTACTTTTTTCTTCACATTTCTTATAAAAGTATCATTCACACATATCGGTAAAAATGATGATGAAGTTATACATTTACTTTCGTATTACTTGTCTTATAGATTAATAAAAATCTATTTAAAAAAGTTAATTAGTGAAATTATTCTAAAAGTTCATAGTCAGGTTCTACAAGAGAAAGTCCATTTTTTCTTATCTTAAGACTTCATTTATCAAGAATATTTTTATTTGCATCGCCATCCTTCATATTTGGATGACTTTCAAAGTAAGTTTCAAGTTTTAATCTAGATTAAATAATATCTCTACACACATCTTAGTATAAAGTTAAATCAGAATTTAGATATGTAACATTTATCTGATATTTTTTTTAGTTACATAATTCAAACTAAATTTAATTTCTTTTCATCGATTCATGTAATACTTGATTAATAGCAAAATTAAATAGCGTCTGTGCTTAACTCAGTTGCTTTTCCATTTCATTAAATCTAATATAGCTAAAAGCTTGAAAATAATTTCCCTTCAAAGAATATATATACATAAACCTTACAAAACTTACAGTAAAATAGGTGATTGTTTAAAAAATTTCTAAAATTATTATTAATGAAAACTGTCTTAAATGTGAAAATATCCTGATGAATTTAATCTGACAACTTCACTGCAAGAGGCCTATTTTGGTACCCTTAACGAAAATTAAATAAATTTCTGTAAAGTCAAGAAACAAATGTTAGCCATCGTATGGACTATAAAGTATTACCATATCTATAGACATTTTAAAATAATCACACACCATATGCTTCTACGAGGACTAATATCTATGGAAGATCCTAATTGTAAATGAATAGTTTGATTTTATCACTCTCGTCATAGGAAAAAATGTTATCTGAATGTTTCTTAAAATAACCTGGAACTTACGAAATCTGGAAATACTCACAGTATGTACTAGTTACGTAGAGGCGTGCGTGCTTGCGTGCGAACGTGCGTGCGTGCGTGCATGCGAGCGATAGTTTATATGCATACACAAGGATGAAATATATCAATTCATAGTAATAAACATACGTACATTGAGTTACACTCTCACCGACGTCCTTTTGAAAATAGCTGCCTCAAGTTCGGTGACTTTAAATAACTTGCACGAGATAAGTTAAAATCCCGTATCACTGAAAACATTTGAACCATTACCATCCCTTAATATATATTCACCTTGCGAAGAAGCGAAATACATTAAGCATTACAATATTCATATAACCTTCAAAGAAAGATTTGCAAATTTTTTCCTTTATTCTATGTGAGTAAATTTATCGAAACTATTATTATTCCGAGAAAAAATTTTATTTGGCACCTAACTATAACAATATAAATACGTAACAAAATAATACAATTATTGATCACCTATGTAACAGAAATGATCACTAGATTGCATTCACCAACTCGAATAGAAATTATATTAAGTGTACCTACGTGATCACATCTTTATTAAGGGAATCTTTATTAGGTACTTAATCAATCTATCTGAAGGATATAGCTGACAAACAATCAAATATATCGAACCTACAAAACAAGATGATTGGGTCACATGAAGAAAATCTCGCAAGTTATTGACCAGCAAGAGATTTGAAGCTAGGATGGGACATTGTTACAATAAGGATAACGTTAAGAAATCTCATTACCACCAATGTTGTTTCAACGATTCTACTTCATATTAACTGTACTTTCCTCTTTTATTACAGATATTATAAAAAGACAACTCATCCGAAGACCGGCTGATTTACAGTTAGAACTCAGTCGTAATAGTTTCTAGTTTTGTAAATTTATATATAATTATATTTGAAATAAATAAAAAGGTTTTTATTACTTTCGCCCACAAAAGTTTTAATTAAATGCATTCGTTTAGGCTAGTATGAACTGCGGTATAATTGTGCTCGTTTTGGGCAGCGTAAAATAAAAAATATGTTTCAATTATTATCTGAAATATTAAGGTTACATCATATTATGTGTGCTGATTTATGTGCTCAAATACTTTACGTGCGATAAGTTTTTACATATTTTGTGCTTTGAAATATAATGAATATATTGTATTTCGATTATTATCTGAAATATTAAGGTTACATCATATTATGTGTGCTCATTTATGTGCTCAAATATTTTAGGTGCGATCAGTTTTTACATATTTTGTGCTTTGAAATATAATGAATATATTGTATTTCGATTATTATCTGAAATATTAAGGTTACATCATATTATGTGGGCTGATTTATGTACTCAAATACTTTACGTACGATAAGTTTTTACATATTTTGTGCTTTGAAATATAATGAATATATTGTATTTCGATTATTATCTGAAATATTAAGGTTACATCATATTATGTGTGCTCATTTATGTGCTCAAATATTTTAGGTGCGATCAGTTTTTACATATTTTGTGCTTTGAAATATAATGAATATATTGTATTTCGATTATTATCTGAAATATTAAGGTTACATCATATTATGTGGGCTGATTTATGTACTCAAATACTTTACGTACGATAAGTTTTTACATATTTTGTGCTTTGAAATATAATGAATATATTGTATTTCGATTATTATCTGAAATATTAAGGTTACATCATATCACGTGGGTTAATTTATGTGCTCATATACTTTAGGTGCAATAAGTTTTTACATATATTGTACTTTGAAATATAATGAATATATTGTAAACTCTGAAATACGTTTTTCATATTGTAAATATTGGTTTAGTATATATATATACTGATATATCGGGAGCCGTCAAACAAATGGACATGTTTTTTTTTCAAATTAGACAGTATCAAAACCAACAAATGTCAACAAATTATTGTAACACATATGACTGACTCTATTTGTTTCTATTGCCTATAATATATTAGATCTTTGACCTAATATATTGAGCATAAAAGTAGAAAATAAAATGAACAATAAGGAAAAACGAAAACTATCAAAACGATTAAAATTTCCTCTACAATTTCAAAATTACAAAAGTCAATGTGAATTTTCATTTATTCATAATTTATTAATAAGATTCCATCAACATAAATCGAAATTCATTAAAATTGATAGAAAATTTTGGATAACTACTCCAACCCTCAATTATTATGTATTATAAAAATGTATTGTCACCAACCCATTTACTAATAAAAAATAGAAATATAAGTATTAAATAAAAGGTATTCAAAATTCGTTAAAAATTTTAAAACCCACAATTATAAAATTGTCAATAACAGGAGGAATTGGCAATGTTCAATACTCCTGAGAAACGTAGAGGTACGAACAATTTGAGATAGTCGCGTAATATTGTTTCACACATATGTAGGGTTGCCAATTTATGTTCTTCTAAGTATTTTTTAGAATAACTTATAAAAATACACTTAAAAAAATATAGTATTTTATGGAGAGTGTAAAAAAGACAAAGATATATTTCCTACTTTTATAAAAACTATATTTTTTTGCACTTCTAGCATTGATTAACAACTGTTTGTCTACAAAACTGTAAAAAATCCAGCATCTAAATCAACGCAGTAAAAAAACCTAAAAATACAGCCATTTATACCGCTATATTTTTCCACTCGCAAATAAATCGAAATCTGTAGGATACTTCCCGTTGACCTAGAATCATGAAATTTGGCGAGAACTAAGGTCTTACAGCAAGAGTAAAAGAAAAATAATCCGAAAATCGTTAATTTGTAGTGACATTACATAGAAACATTTGTTTTAAAACGTTCATCATGTCTTTACGCCCATCAAATATAAGCTAGGCAAATTAATACATCGTTAAAAATGAATATTTGTTAATAATTTAATAGCAATACTAAATACTTTTAAAAGTTTGTAAGTGTCGAAATGTGTACGGAACCCTCGGTGTGCAAGTTCTAGTTTTTTTTTATTAACAAGATACTCAATCTTTTTCTCTCTTCTCGCAGTTTCGAATCATAATTGAAAATGTCCTTTCTGTGAATGCAGAAATAAAGAGCAAGACTGAAATAATATAAAAGAAATTTCGAAACTTATTTTTTGGTATTTTTGAAAAAATACTGCCATTTTTGGCCTGTGCTTCTCTCGGTAAACTCACTACAATCTTTTATTTTTGGAAAGATTTCGTTTAATAATGTACTTCAAAGTTCATCCATTTTGACAGTAATTTTTTTTTCTTTTAAATTTATAACCTTTAATACCTTCTCACAGTCACCAAATGAAATTTCGTATTTTAAATTTAATTTTCGAATTTTGCATAACCAATTGTCTTCATTAAAATCATATCTTATCTTTATTATAATCTAAATTTTTTATTAAAATCTTCCAGACATTTATCGACGAACATTTGAAAATTTTTTCGTAGCCTTGGCTTGCTGGATTGATCACAAAGCATACAGTTTTTGACGGCGCAGTAAATCGTGGGGACCCGAGTTCGATTCCCGGTCACTTGTTGAGCGGGGCTGGACTGGTATTTCGGTTGGATGTAATTAATTGCATTTGCAGCAATAAGTTGGCCATATGCCACATTAGAGTACACATCAATCAGATACATTAGAGTACACAAATAAATAAATAATTTTTAAAAAATCTTTTGTCACTTTCTGTGTGAGATTTGAGTCTTAAGGATTGCAACATTTTTTGGTTTCATACCCAAAGAAACAGTCTCGTTTAAAACCAACATGATATTATACACACCTAACACTGTGACATTGTTGTTTTCAAGTTGTTTGATAGATTTACGAAAGTTATGTAAAAAATGGCTCGCGAAATTCTAAATACATATTTGAACTTTACTGTCTCCGGTAGTTTCATTCATCATCAAAATAATTTGAAAAGGTTTAGGATACTCTTGCCCTAAACTAATAAATTAATCATTCAAAGCTTTCAATTTAAAGCTATGTTGTCCACACAAGGTAGCATGAACCAACGTCTCGTATCAGCTTATGCCACTCACCTTCAACCACAGCAACAAACCTTCTGACATATTAATAGGCGGATAAAATGTTCTTGTAGGTACCTGGTTTCAATATGGAATCCTAATAAAAATTAAACTTAGCGTTAGACAATAAAACCATGAAGAAAATAAACTCGATAGAAATCAGATCGGTAAACAAATTTGAAGAAGCAGCGTTTCTTATATAAATTAACCCACGTGATATGATGTAACCTTATTAATATTATATTTATAAAGTTTTCTTTATTTTGTGTTAAATTGTTGCTATGTTAGGCATTTGCTTCCAGTTATAATTGTCTAAGAAGTTAACGGAAATAATTTATATATACATATATATATATATATATATATATATATTTGAAAGAAGAAATTTGAAAATTTTAATTAATTTTTCACAATTTTGCCTAATTAATTATAGGTACGGGTTAAATTATTGGTGATGATTTTCAAATTAATATCAAATTGAAATTATTGCTTGTATTTGACGAGGGGTTGACACTGTCAGTTTGAAATTTTATACTGGTGGTATGATATTTAATGAATGCACTAGAAGGAACATTTCTTCTCTAATTTAGGCAAGCAGCTTAGGACGAACTTTTTAAGATTCAAGGGTTGAAATAGAGTTTCAACATTTGTAAGGAGAAAGAATATTAGATGGTCCCGTAAACTCTAATGATGGTAAAATACTTTAAAAAATAAATAACTGAAGACTTAAAACTTAAATTTTTTGATAATCCTTACCTAAGGAGTGAAATGGATTCAAAGCTTTTAATGGAGTAAAATTGTTTGATGGCTCTATCAATTGAAACTTTAAAAAAACTATTCTAAAAAGAAGTAATTAAGTGTAGAATGGTAAAATCTAGCTAAAAACTCTCTTATTATGTGATAGAAAATAAATGGAACACAAACAAGTACCTAGTAAAACGTACAGGCAATATGTCATTTCTCTATATCGTAGTTTTTGGCTTTTCTCTCTGCTACGCAACGTCACCCGTGCTAACATTGTATTGTTAATTTACTTTAATTTAATTAATAAAGGATTACAGTTCATTGACAAAGTGTTTATTTTCATCATTATGGCAATATCGTAATTTGTCAATATTGAATACATTGTCTTCAGATGGCGATGCTCTGTGCATTTTAAATCACGCTGTCAAATTCATGAAGGCATAACTAAAGTTTATCTATATACTCCCGAATTAAGTTTTTTTTTAAAATTTATATTATAGTTTGGATTGATTTTGATATTCCTCTTTGATTTGAATTGTAATTGATTTTTGTGTGTATTGATATTTTCGTATTTTCAAAAATGGCTATAGAACGATAGATAATAATAGGTGAATTATGCAATTCATCGTCCTGTTTTTATTAGATACGAAGCTTCAAACCCTTTCTGTATTATAGATCGGCATGCAATGATATTTGGTTAAATCACTGTGCTTAATTTCAGTTATGTCACTCAATAGAAAAGACGCTTGCTTTTGTACCGCTAAAATTAGTGTCTTTTTAAAATGGACCTATGACTGATTTTCCGTATCAAAACTTTTATCAAAGCGATTCGTTTGAGCGATCGTTACGGTCAACGGTGTTTTAAGGGTGTAGGTTGTACTCTTTGCTTAATAAGTTAAAGGGATGATTGAAGAGCTCTCCATAAATGTTACAGGTGTCATATTTATGTTGTTACTGAGAATGTGAAAAAAAAGCACCTACAAACATGATATTCTCGGTTGACTGAGAAAATCACAAAGACATTGAAGTGGCCACTGTAAAATAATAATTTGTATTCTAGCTTTAAAATAGATTTCAACATCCTTAACGAGGTACGTCCGAGTTTTTTTTACAGATTACTGTACCCACTTTCGAAATGTTTTAAAAACAAATTTGGATCGTCGGAATTTATTATCTGTCTATAACGGTTCTATTATAAATAATACATTTAATCCACGATGTAGAGTAATGTTTAAAAAACAGTGATAGTTGTTTATGTGGATGGGGTAATATTTCATTTAAAATGATACTAGTCACGCAACATCTCGAGTAAAGTTTAAAAAACAGTGATAGTTTTTATATGGATGGGGTAATATTTCGTTTAAAATGATATCGGTCACGCAGCATCTCGAGTAATGTTTAAAAAACAGTGATAGTTGTTTATATGGACGGAGTAATATCTCGTTTAAAATGATACCGGTCACGCAACATCTCGATTAATGTTTAAAAAACAGTGATTGTTTTTTATATGGTTGGGGTAATATTTCGTTTAAAATGATACCGGTCACGCAGCATCTCGAGTAATGTTTAAAAAACAGTGATAGTTGTTTATATGGACGGGGTAATATTTCGTTTAAAATGATACCGGTCACGCAACATCTCGAGTAATGTTTAAGGTGACAAGTGATGTTACGGAGTAATATTAAGTTTTCAATATTGATGAGTGATGTTACATTACATTTTGATGTACTATTTTGCGCAAGTCTACTCGCAACTGACTCTTGTGCTTACTTGACATTTATACACATAAACATGACATTTATACATGTAAGCATAGAGAATACGAAAGAAATTTCATTATTGGGTTTATTAATTTCTATTTTTTTATTCAATTTCATAATATAATAAATTTTGAAAGTACGATTTTTACCAGTTTTTTGTGTTTATTTCATTATTTAAAATGTTAATAGAGAAAAAACCGAATATACAAATGTAAATGGATAAATCTGTCTAGTGGTACCTTTACTTACTTCTTCCTTCTTTCTTCTGAACTTCCAAGTATCTTGTAAATATAACTGATAAAACTGTCATCTTTTTTCGGCACGATGTAAACACAAACACAAAAGAACTCAAGAACACATTTTGTAAGTAAAAGTAAAACGTTTTCTGAGTTGCGTCCACGTCTGTAAACAGCAGTTAAAACTTTAATTTATCTTTGATCTGATTTCATTTTTAATTATTTGTTACCCCGATTGAAAATTGTTTTAGTTTAATTATATTGACAAAGTTAAAGCTTGGAAACTAGGGAAATATATATATATATATCGAAATACTTGTTAATGTACTGAATACCGCTAAACTTTACACTATAGTAAATTTAAATTTACGCACACATAAACAATGTTATTCAGGTCTTGTGAAATTTGGAACTGAGGTGGTTTGTAATAAGTCTACGGTCATTGCATCTGGATCGTACGAATTCAGTGTACGCTACGTTAAAAGCGCTACGTTAAAAACAAAGTGGAAGTTTACTTCGATTGAAATAAATCTGATATGCTTGAAACTTTACTCTTTACAATATGCTATTAATACAAATCTACAACATCGTTTATTTCTTGTTCAAACTGACAACTTGAATGTTTTTCTTTTGATTTGTTCCATATCTCTTCTATAGTATTTTGCCACTATCCCGTTTTATTTCAAGACATCTTTTCTTGTGTGTACTAAATAAAACATTAAACAAATTTCCTTTTTTCGAATATATTATTATCATTGTTATTAATTATAGAATCTGCTCGTATGTACAAAATAATTAAATCATCTTATATTAATTTAATAAAAAAAAAATATTTGTATGCTATTATACGCGAGTTAAAAATTATACTTTTTTGGCATAATACAAGAATAATTTTCATTTAACGCGCAAATAATTAATGGAAACAATGTGATAATATGATTGGAGCGTGATTATAACTACGGTTGGTAAAATCTAAATTCAATCAAGTAATCAAATTTAAAAAAATTTTTTTAAAATTTATTTGGCAGAGGAGTGGTGGATAATTTTATTTTGCTGCTGATTTTCCACTGTAAGCCAATCATCTGCCAAACCGTTTTCAAATTATCGCACTTCAACTTTATAATTTTCTCATATAGAGTAGTAAAAAAATTTCACCTTTTCATCCAGAATTACAATCATTATCATTTAATATATTATTATTATTTAATAAATTAATTAATTTAAATTTAGATATTTTAAAAATTTTAATAATTATTTTTTTTTAGTTTTTTGCCATTCAATTGTATATATATAATTATTAAATTTATTAAAACAATCTAAATAAAGTGTAATTAATGAAAATATATGAACGTGCTGAACATTTATTAATTTTAACTATTTAATAAAAGAAAAAGTAAAAATTTAAATTTTATAATGCAAATAAGAGCAAATTAAAAACGGTCTGGCTGTTAATTGGCTTACAATAGAAAACCAGTAGAAAAATAAATTGTGGATTACTCATCTGTCAAATAAAGTATGTAAAAGTCTTTTTAGTGAGCAACTTAATTAAAGTAACAATTTATAATAGAAATAAAGAAATACCCAATTGGAAACAGTCTGGCAGATGATTGGCTAAGGACAGAAAGCCAGCAGAAAATAAAATGGTGGACGACTCATCTGTCAAATAAACAATGTAAATATAAATTTGGTGATCAACTACAGGTGTCGATTTTCGTACACGTAGCGTACGATAATACGACATGAAATCATATGAACAAGTTGAACGTTACACAAACTGTAATCAGCGAGTAAACAAATGTAAGCTGAAACATGTTAAGACTAAGCTATTCCGTTCTTCTTCAGGAATAGTACTCATTATATTGGTCATTTTGATTGCCTCTTCGATCTTTCTAGATGTTAGGCATGGATAACAATATTTATAAGATATATTAATAGTTATAACTAAAACGTTTACTACTTTCATTCGATTAATATATTGATTAGGAGGTTATATTAAACAGTTAGATATTATACAGATATTTCTACAGTCGGGGGGGGGTTCGTGGAATTCATTGAAAATCAACGACTATTTGTTTCTTGAAACTTTAATTATCGATTTTAAACAAAATAAAATGACATACTTATAAGCTATACATTTTCAAGTGAGCAGTTTCGTTTGATTTAAAGATTTAATGTAAATTAATATTTGACAAATGAATTATTTTATCAAAGAAAAAAAAATTAATCATTCAACGTTGATAAACAGACTACGTCTAACCCTAGGCCTAAGTGTTTGAAATTTCTCATAAATGCATGCCCAATGCATTCTAAGATTTCAATAGTCAATCAATACTTATTTAATATTTAATAGAAATAAAAGTATTACTTGGCCATAACGCTTAAGGCCGTTTCGACATCGATGGTCACCCCTCCAACTCCCTCAACAGTGTTAGGTGACTTATCGATAAACCCTAAAAGAGATAGTTGTTTTAAAGATGAGATAAATTAAATCGTCATTTAAGGACTATTTTTAGAGTGTCAATGATATGTCTATGTAATTACTTTACTCCATGTTGATTGCAGCAGTGTATGAAAGCCCTCAAATTAGTTTCTAAGCGCAGTAGCTGTCGTAACAACAGAACATTTTTGGGTCCCGGTTTTTAACCTTAGTAACTACCGATTTCTTAATCACAAATTTTGATTTTCTGCAAATTGGGTCTGGCCGCAGTTAATATGATAAATAAATAAAAGGTAGTTTTATTTGTTTCTTACAAAATACATGTCTCATGAGTTGCCACATTCGTAAGTATCAAAAGTAAAATAGTTTACAGTACATATAATAACGTAAACAATTATTAATAGAAGAGAGAAAACGCATATTATTTATTAAATACAAAACACAAATTAAACTTAAAACAAACTTATAATCAAATTAATAAAAATTTGCATACCATGATTTCATGGAGCAAAAAATATCAAGTTTGGGCACCTCTCCTAATACCGCATTGATCAATGTAAATACGTGGAAGATAGGTAAGCACTGCAGGATGTTCGTACGCATTATAGGCAGATGAAATAAACTATGACACTTTTCTCTCATGTAACAGAAGCATAAAGTGGTACTAAACACAAGATCGAGAAGTTATCAACATAATTATCTAATAATTTAATAAAATGCGTGATCAAAAGCCATTCCCATTGGAGTTGTAGGGACATGGGACCATGCTCATTAGAAAATTTGAAGGAAACAAACGAGGACAATAACCATACATCTTTTTTTTATTTAAATTCTATTTAATTTTTTATTAAAATTCTATTAAACTTTTTTAATAATTTCTCCAACGTAAGTATATAAATTACTTTATACGGAGGCTAGTTGATTGCATTGGTTTCAAGGATACTATTGACCACAGAGTTGAATAAAGTCACAATAAAGCTTTCTGAAGCCAAAGAGCTCCCAAGTCAGTTGTCGTTAGCAGACACTTACCGAATTCCTTTTAATCCTATGTTTTCATTAGTTGAATATATTAAATAAATTTAAATTCATCGTAAACTCTTACTTTTTTTTTAATCTCACCAATAAACAATGTTATAATGTTTTGGTTGTACCGAAAGTGGTTTGGAAATTCCGGGAAATGCCTTTAAAAACTGTAATATCCTGTAAACATTGGTGAAAACATAGAATTTAAGAAAAACATTCAAAAACTCCATCACCTTGCCTCTGCGACGCTACGATCTCATCGTTATCACAATTATTGCAACTCGAAACCACATAACATCGATATACAACAGTCATGCTTTTTTAGACTGACAACACGAAGAAGTCCTGTCCACCGTGCAGTGAGTAAAATCAACCAGTATCCCGTCTCGTCCGGAATCTGTCTGGGAGTTCAGCGCCAACAATGCATCAGCGTTACATTGCACTATCTATATCAGAAAAGAGAAATAAACATCTTACTTTTGTAAGCAATTTGAAACCATTTATATTTCAAAAGTGTCATTGTTTATATTATTTTATATGTTTAATGTACAATGTTTCAAAAGTATTATTAAATTTTTCTGCTATTCAATTTGCACATTTAGCTTCGATAAATTGTATTACACATATCTTTACATCACCTTCATATTAATTGCTTATGCTGCAGTCTAGACTGTCGTCGTAAGTCTTATGTACAAAATTGTATCTCTAATTAAGCACAGTTAACTTTTTTTTTAATTCAGTCGTGGAGCAAAAAGAATTAAATTAATATCCAGCACATATCTATAGTGCGATTAGCTTATCATAACATCGCTACACTTAACATTGCGATAGGTGCATTGTTATCAGAGTGCGCCGCGCCGTTCCGAGAATTTAGGCCATGATAAACTGTCTATGGAAGAAAGGAATGTCAAGGGTGTAGATGCACAAATGAATTTGTAGCTCATTTCTCCTAACATAATAATCAAATTTATTAAACCATACAGTGCTTCGCTGAAATAATCTAAATGTATTTCTGACATATTGCGGCAATTCAATCAACTTAGCTTCCACTCCAGAAGAAAAAATCGTATTTAAATTTATCCTCAGTTAGTTGCAAGGCAAAGCTGCAATAGTCAGAGTTTAAAAAAAACGATTTGGAAAACGCAAGCTTTATAACCACTTGCTCACTGCCCTGCAATACAACCATCCCCCAAATTCTAATACGATCATATGATGAGATCTTAAAACCCTTAATGAAGTAATAAATCTTACTATATCCGAAGAAAAAATACAATTATTTTTCTAGTTGTAAAAACAGCGTAATCTGAAAGCTAAGCTACTATAACAATTCCAAAAGCAACTAAGGGCCCGTTGTTTAATCCGTGGTTAGAGTAATTGTTAAAATTTAGTGGTTAAACTGACAAATAGTTAAATGCGACAATAGGAGGTTGTATGATCAGTTGTTAAGGCAACTAGGGGTTAAAATTTTGACAATTAGTTAAATATTTTAACTACTCGCAAAAGGGTAGTCAAACAATATAGCCACTGGTTATATTCTTTAATAACAGCTGAGAGCAAGCATCTTGACAATTTGACATTTCGGATTTCTTCCAAGATTGTAAGAATTTAAATATTGTAAGACATTTTAATCCAAGTGAGAGTCCATCAGATGACGATGAAGAAATAATAGACTATATAACACCTCAAATGGAAATTAGGGATGATGTTTATTTTATAGATCGGTATAGAATAGCAAAAGAAAGTGTTCTATGGCTCACTAATGAAATGAAAATTCAATTGAAAAGACACACATTCAGGTAAATTAAAGACAATACATACTTTCTTGATTTATATACGGTAAACATATGGTTTACATAATTTCATTCTGCACTTACACGAACTGGAAATAAAATATCAACTTTATTTTCAGAAATTATCATCATCAATTATCACATCTTTGGAAAAAGGGTGATCTTTAAGATTTTTTGCAATCAGAAATATACAACAACGTTCAGGAGATCTCTTCGGTATACATTAGTCAACCGTTTGTAGAATTGTTCATAATGTAACAAGAGCAATATGTTTGAAATTCAAACGCATCACAAGCATGCCAGAAACTGAACAAGTGCTTAAGAATACAGTTAGAAATTTTTATAAGATAGCAAAATTCCCGAAAGTTGTTGGTGCAATAGACTGTACACAGGTTCCAATATTAAATCCAGGTTAGATGTAAATATCATACTGATTTTAATAGTTATGATCTTATGCCATAAATATTTACTTTTTGTAATGTTTTCATTTCAGAAGGTAATAATTCTGAATTATTTTGGAATCAAAAAGATTACCTTTCATTTAATGTGCATGTAATGGCCGTTGCAGATTTAAAAATATTGGATATTGTTGCAAGATGGCCATTTTTAATGCCAGTTCTATAAAAAGTAGATTGCAAAATAGAGTTTGGCAATTGCTATTTCCTTGGAGATAGGGGTTATGCTTTAAAAACATTGTCATTAACCTTACTGGTAAATTTAACATCGTCTTCTCAATGACCTTATAACAAGTCATACAAGGACACAAAATATTGTTGAAAGGACTTTTGGTGTATGGAAGAGAAGATTTCCCTGTATTGGATCGAAATTAAGGGTTAATTTTGAAAATGTGTAGCCAATTATTGTGTCAAATGCTATATTACATAATATCTGTGTGAGCTGGAGAGATTCAATACCCAGCAATATCAGTGAGATTGTTGAAGAACCTAGCGATATACCTTCACCGACTAGTCACCAAAGTCACCAAGCTTTTCGCAATCAAATTATTGAAGAATACTTTGAAAGGTAATGTGTATACACGTACATAATACAGAGATATAATTTACAGTGCAGAAATTAGTGCTAGAAATAATTTGACCGACTATAACATTATTAAACGCTGCCAGCTCTCTAATAATCATCAGGCTTGCCTATGGTCAGATCTGGCTTTAAGAGAATAAATTTCAATATAACAAGTAAAGTCTGTACAATGAACATTTAAATTGCTAGTATGTTTCAGATTTAAAGGATATAAACTTCATTCTGACTACTCTGCAAACCACATGTAGCTATAAGTTTAATATAAATTGCTAGAAATTTAATGCAATTTTTTTTCAGATTGCTGATGTCGAAAATCAATAATCTTTGGAATTAACACATAAGTTATGAATGTAAAACGTATGAATAAAAAGTGTTCTGCGTTTATCAAATGAAATTTTTTTATTAATGAAGAATATAAAATAAAAAATACAAATCAATTGTTTAATTTGTCCAATACTTTTTTCTTAATTTCTATTTAGATTTTTGCTTTTTCAATTTGTAACAACAAAAGTTGTTTTTCACTGCAAGTTTTGGTCATGCTCTTCCTTTGCATATTGAGCTAGGGTTGACTCCTTTAATAAACGTTAAAATTGAACATATTCATCCTTTTACTCACTCGAAAAAACGATAAGTTTCCTTGTGTGCAACAGAGTGAAATTGCATTTTCTTTTATTTGTCTCTGAAAGAAATTATGAATTCTGTTATTAAAGTTATTTGCAATTTGTAAACTTTACCCAGAAAATATTTGTTTTACTTCTTGAAATTTATAACTTAGAAATATAAAAAATTCTTTTATTCTCTTATTTATTCAAATTTTTATAATCAGCCTAAAGAGAGAAACCTAATTTCTGAAATAAAATACAAAAGGCACCCGGTTTATAAAAAATTAAACATATTTTGAAACTCGTGTAAGAACCAATACTATAAAGACTCACTTTACATATTAATTATTTAGCATACAAATCTTAAAAGTAATGATAACTTATTGTTATATTTTAGTTTCTACAATCTACATCTTTCTCATAATCGGGTATTTTTTTTAATTACACAATATAAAAAGATTGACAACAAAGGCCTATTCTAAAACTTTCAATCTATTGGGATACATAACTCTAAAAACACTGTGTAATTCAAACATTCACACAAAGTTAAAAACAGTTATAATTGTATAATAATTGAAATTTTGAAAGAACTGACAAACATTCTTCTCACCTAATGCTTTAAATACAGTAGTACGAAGCATCGCTTTTGAAGTAGATGTGTCACGGCATATCTGTAGAAGACAAATTAAAGTTAAATCAAAAGAATAGTTATAATTGTACATTACTTAAAATTTTAAAAGAACTGACGATCAAACATTATTCTCACTTAATGCTTTTGATATAGAAGTATGAAGCATCACGTTTGGAGTGGATGTCTCAAAGGTAAATCTGTAAAAAAACAAATTGTAGTTGAATAAAAAAAATATAGCTATTAATTGTGAGAAAATTAATTCATATACCTTATTATTTACCTGACACTTGTGGTGCCAATGTTTGTGAACATTGCAGTGTTGGTATTTCACAAACCTCTTCACCTATATGATCATTCCTATTATCTGAAAGTATGAGTAAAGTGAGAGATTCATAGTCGAGAGTAATGTTCATGTAAATTTTATAGTCCAAGAGCTGGTAACACATGGCAGACCATGGTTTTGATCCAACTAGCTATGTAGGTGAAAAGTATCACTTATAGTAGTTGTATAGGGAATGGTTAGTCTCACATGTATATACAGGTGGGCCAGGTACTGCGCAGAGCAAAAGTATTGTAAAATATAACAAGTATTGTAACATATCAACCCCAGATCATTTTAGTGGGGTAACTTGGAACCAGACCACCCTAATGATATTATTTAAAAAAACAAAAAAAATATTTTTGACCCACGTTGAAATTTTTACAGTGTGTCAAATATATTTTTTTTAATTATAATGCCAAAATGCCAGATCATTTCGGTGGTGAGAAAAAATACCAGTGGTAATTTTGAGATAATATTGAAAAACCTTGTGATAATATTGAATAAATTTACATCTTTCATTATTAACATGAAAACAGATGATTTACCTTAGCATGCCTTGAACTGTGTCACTATCATAAACTGCGAGTAGGCCATATATTGACTCCTTTAAAACTTCATTAAGCCACTCGCTTGCAGCAGGGGGCTTAGGAGGTGGAGGTCCCCTCTGGTCTCAGCTTCTCCCTTTTCTCTCGTGACATCTCCTGCAAAGAAAATAAATTTCTCTAAATCTGATACTAATTACTTTGTTGACAATGATGAGATACAAAATCACACCTGTCTAGTAACTTTCTTCATGTTATGGACTTTGTATTGAAGTTGCTTTTTTGGTCTATAAAATGAAGTTCCTTCATTAAATTCGTCCGCTGAACGGTTCCAGGCCTCCTCTTTTTGTACCACACTAGAGTGGTCAGTTTTTTTATTAATAAGCACGTTATATTTGTTAATCAAATCGATTAGCCGGTCCCTTTGTGCTTGTTTAAAATTACTGGATCGATCCCAAATAAATATACATAAACTATCAACAAAAGTTACTGAATCAAACACAGAAAGTCACACGAGCATAGTTTGAAGTTTTTCTTTAATTGAAAGTGAACTTGTAAAAAAATTTTGGATTTTTAATAGTTGTAATTAAAATGATAAATGTTAACTCATTAAAGGTTTAATTTATTTACAAGACACATCGACCATAAAGTGTCGCACAAGGAAATTTAGTTTTTTACAACATTAAGTAATAATATTCATGTAATTATACTTACTTGTTGAAACGCGTATTATGTTCAGCCATATTCGATTCAATAAAAACATATTAATTAAAGAAGAAAATAACAAACATTACACGCAAAAATCTCCTTTAGTTTTAAAAATAACGAGGATAATAAAATTGAACTGTATGTCAAATGTCATTTATAATCCAATGTTGTCAGTCGTAAAAATTATTCCCCGCCCACAAAATAAATATTTTCTCATTCATGTCTATGGCAAAAATTTTAACTATTGTTTAATTTGCCAATAGTCAAAATCTGAATTAAACAACCGATGTATGAAATAACTATTGATTAAACCTGTAACTATTGTTACTTTAACAATTGTCATTCTAACAAAAGTAACTCATTTATTACGGGTCAAACAAAGCGCCCTAAATTTAATTATACTAAAAACGTACAAACGAGCTTAGCGCAAATCCTCATAAACTTAGTTCTCAACATAATCCGTCCGTACGTCGTTATTATAAGTAAACAGGATACAATATCAAGGTCTATCATTTATGGAAGTATAAATTATAATAAGATAAATAAAACCTTAAGGATATGCTTAATCCAGGCCAACCTTCAAATTCCGGTTACAAACCGAATTACAACTCATGGGTATATTTTGTTCAACAAAACGTTTAAGATGATCATGCCGCAGATGTCAAAAATCGCAAAAATTATTGAAATTAATAAGGGTCTTACCCAAGTGTCGGGCATGCCAAAGCTTGTCCAAAACAAACCGAATTATATCAAATTTGGTCAAAGGAGGGTAACCGGCCCTAAAATCACGTTCGATCGAAAATCGATATAAAGCGCGTAATCAGCCCCAAAATTCGTAAAAACAAAACTAATAGTAACGGACAGGGTGGCCACCTAAAACATACGGCAAATTAAATAGAAAATCTATAAGTTACAGAGGTGATTAACTTCAAACAAATGGTTATATAAAACATGCCAAAGGAGAGGGTAGCCAGTTCAAACACACGGCAAAAAAAATCAATTATAATTCATAAATATGGTTAATTGCAAAGAAATTACTACTTAAACGACGCGAATGGATAGAGTAACTAGTTCCAAAATTTCGGCAGTCAAAGAAACAATAACTTCCAGCAAAACAAAAATATTGCTAACTAACTGGGTAGCTAACTAAAAACATTTGGCAAATCAAATAGGTTTTAAAAGTTATAAGCGTTATGAACTTTAAACAAATGATTATATTGTCAACAGAGAGGGTAGCCAGTTCAAACGCACGGCAAATGAAATAAATTATAATTCATAAATATGGTCAACTGCATATAAATTATTACAAGAACAACGCCAACGGATAGAGTAACTAGCTCCAAAATTTTGGTAATCAACGAAACAATAACTTCCAGAAACAATAAATTCAATAAAATATTAAGAATTGCTTCTATAAATAGATCCCGCACAGAATGAATACTAACACAAACATGGCTACAAGAACGCTTTTTTTCTTCTTGGTACAGATACACCAATATGCATACTAAAGAAATCTTTTACTGATTTAATAACAGATATTGATAAATATTTACTACCGAATAAAGAAACGAACTCAAACTATAGTGCCGTTGAAAGTACAGGTCACATGAACATGCTATAATATATTTTTTTACAGAATCTTCTTACGTATTAGCCACAAGAACAGAAATCATTATAGAATGTACCGTTAAAACTTCTGAAGTCAAAATTGGTATTATTGGCGATTAAAACATTTCCAACTTTTGCTAATAGCAAACTGTCTAGTATATTATTATAAATAATAATCATGTAAAGATATTTGTTACTAATACTTGGGATATTTGTTACGCTATCACTGTAAATTCCGATCTCAAACCCTTTGATAATAAATCAATTTCCTATGTTCAAAACCCAGATGTTGTTAAGCGAATTTAAGAAGTTCTAAACCTATTTAGATTTTTTCATCTGAACGATAAAAAAAAGAAAAGCCTTACTACTGGACTATGACCCCAAAATTCCAACATTTTTAGCTACTACATTACTATTAACAATCAAAGCGAATCCACCGCTAACGTCCCAATTAACACAAAATCTTATAGCTTCCTCGAGTGCCGTAAGAAATGCGTAATTCACATTTCAAGAAACAATAAATACATACCTGTCAGGACTTATCGGTATTCACTGTTTCGTTTACCTTGATGGTATTGTCTATTCTTACTGCCTCACATCATATATAGAAAACTTTTACTCCGTATTTGCCAAAGTTAATGAATATTATCTGAAGCTCGAGCCAAATAAGTGTAAATTCCTCAGAATAGAAGTAGTATACCATGGTCAAATCATTAGTGAGGAAGATGTTAATTAGAATCCCGATAAAGCAAAAACAGTCAAGGATTTTCCTGTCCTCAATTGCCTTAAGGATATTAAATCATTTTTGGGTCTTATATCCTTAACACAGAAAAACTGAAATTTCCAAACTACTAACTTCTTTCCCTAAAAATCATAATATGAATACAATGTCTGTTTTAAGAAACTGTCAAACAAACCAACTGGCAAAAGGAACAACAAAGCGAGCATTTAAAACCCTGAATGGAAACGTATAGGTACGGAAACTTTGCTTGTCTTTAATACATATATTACGAAACCATTCACGTTGGCGTGTGGTACATCAAATTACGCCATTAGAGCTATTCCATCTCAAGGAGATGCCTCAAGGAGATGAATATAAACGAAACTCTTATGCTTCTGACACGCTTAATAAAGAAGAATGCAAATTTTATTACTACGGAGAAAGTGTGATTGTCCATTATATTTAGATCTAAAACCGTTCACCCTTTTTTACACGGGCACGGTTTTAAAATAATCAAAAAACAATTTAAGTGGCTCTTTAATTGTAAGAATCTTGTATCAATACTAGTGAATTGGAATCTCAAGCTTGAAGATTATGACTATTAGTAATACAGAGTGTCCGCGACCCCTATCCGAAAAAAACTTGAGTTGTGCTCCACCAGAAGGTTGCAAAACAGCATATATTTGAGAAAAATATTGATATATTATATTTTTAATAAATAATAAAAGGTGTATCGTGAACATAGTCTAAGCTTTTAACGCTCATGCCTCTTCGCATTGTGGAGCACTCGCCATTCGCTACCTGACTCCCCTCGTCACTCGCGACACTCACATTGATGGTAGTTTTTTGAACAAGATTGAACAAGAGTGGCGATGTGAATGCCTAAATTTGATATTATGCGTTTTACTCATGTGTGTCTGCGTTTTGATAATTACGTATGGTTGTATGCAGTATGTATTGGTTACACTTGCAACTACGATATCGTATTTAAGGGCGCTTGGTGATTTTAAATATCGCAGTATACATCACATTATATTTAAGAGTAGTATTTTGTATTATAATAGTTTTATTCTATCTATTTACAGTGGTAATCTGTGTACGAGTGCTCTCTACTCATAGATATGTACATATTTTGTAGTTACCTAAGAATAAAATCAGTAATCACTCACCTATTGCAACATACGGGCACGGGTGATAGATCAAATTATGATTGCACTGATTTTTCAATCGACTGAAGTATAAATAAGTTATGAAATCACAATTTAATGAAAATTAAATGACATAAGCATTTTCAACATGTCGCCCCCTCCCCCGTTTTCGACACATTTTTGCAAACGTTTTTTTGTTTCTTTGTAGATTCTATTAAATAAATAAATGTCTGGGTTTAATGGTACTTTTAAGTTTGTCAAAAGCAGCGCAATCTCTATTTCACTTTCACAATCTTTCTCAAACACTAAGTATTTAATAAATCCCCACACGAAGAAATCCACTGGGGTGATGTCTGGTGAATGTGCAGGCCAACGTATGGGTCCAAATCGACTAATCCAAATACTTTGTTTAGCCTGTCACGCACTTCGCCAACGGAATGCAGCGACGCAACACAACTGAACTCAAAGAGATTTCGCAATCCACTAAATTAATAATTTATTTTAACCACAAATACTCTTTCTCACTTGTCAATCCATTTTTACCTTTATTATTTATGCGTAAGCTATAATTTATTTGTGACGTTCAAACGGCTGGACTCGTTATTTATTTAATACCTGGCAGTAAGTTGTACGTAATGATATATGTAAGGATTATTGTAGACAAATTTTCTTGAAATTTTATCATGCTATCATTTCTAAATCCCTTGAGATAATAAATTCCAGTTTTCATCAATGATCTACATACAACCAGGAGATTCATTGATGTTCATTTCTGATAGGGGTCGCAGACACCTTTATAATGATAGTTGAGTACAAATAGGAAAATTAAATGCAATACTGTCACATTATCTCGTTGCCCTGGGAGCCCAATTCAGATTCAAAAACCAATCCCTGAATTAATCACTATCTGTGATACTCCCATTGAAATTTAAGACGATGTAGAAAATCCTACAGAAAAGTGATCTTTAAATTCCGTGTAAAACAGCAATTATACCACCAGACTCTTTACTTTGACGAATCCAACCACAATGTACAAGAAATCCTTAGTAAACCGGCAAATGGAGATGACGAGATTTCCAAAGAGAGATCACTGCTTTCTATTGTAATTAATCTAATCTAATCTTTCTAATCTAATTACTCTGAATGGCCGTAATAAAGAAAAAGCAATAACAGATTTTATAAATACTTTTGACAAACGCTGATTTTATAAAATATGATTCTTTTTTATTTCACAATACTACCATCAACATTCTTTATAAAACCTCATTTATCCAAAATTGTATGAATTCACCAAAATTCTTGAAGAAAATCACGACTTTGTCAAAAGAATATGGTAGCGTGCTCCGATGCAGATAATGAGTTCCACTAAACCTTTTGAATGCATGGGACTTGATATAGTCGGCTCTTTATCAGAATGTGGCAAGGTTAAATTTATATATTTCTTAAATTTACAGCACGATCTTACCAAATTTTCGGCCTCTGGAACCATTTCTAACCTCACAGCTAATGAAGTCTGTGAATATCTAGTTTATTTCATTAGGAATTTTCGGGCTGAGTTTGTGAAAAAAACATGTAGTTGCCGCAGACCCAAAAGTCTTTAAAGAAAAGCTGTTTGATATTAAAAGAAAATTAAAATCGTATATAAACGAAAACAAAAGCAACTTTGCGAAACGAACTATTTCCCTTGCAATCTTTTATCTGAACATAAGCCATACCTTCCAGAGTCCATATACGATAGATACAGTCTTCAATTCTTCCCATCCCTGTCACATCCGTTTACTAAAACATTATTTGAAATATTTTCGCTAAATGGCGATAGAGAATATATTGAATTCTATAAACTTACCCAAAATATATTACGATAAACGGACTCATCCAATAAAATAAAACGTTGATGATTTTGTATACTTCAAAATCGTTTAAGGCTACGAAAACTCTCTCCTCAATATGAAAAGGTCCGTAAAAGGTTGTCAGAATTCATGAAAATATTGCGTTGTTTAATTGTTGAAACCTAAAACATTATTTTGATGAAGTAAAATTAACTGCAATGGCATAATAAAGCGAACTTATTACCGTGCTTCAGAATCGTCCTATCTTATTTGGCAACGGTATGAGACGATCAACTAATTACAAACAGCCTCTGTGTTTATTTTTACACAACAAAATCCCTAAACTGGACTCATCACATCGTTATCCCTATTAACACTTCATATATTAAACTCAACATTGAAAATATTGACAGTGTTTTCGGTACATACCATTTTTTTTGTCAGCAAAATAATCTAATTGATACCAAATACCATAATATGCTTCAGCTTCTTATTTTACGCTACAATGATATTATGAGTGAGTATGCTACTGTTTGCCATTTAAACCATCACAATAAAAAATTACGTTATTCAAAAGATACTCAATAACGATAAAAATTTAGTCTTTCTTATAATACAAAATGTTTTGATATCAAAATCAGTGATTTTCAATTTTAACTAAATCATTACATTAATAAGCTGCAAAGTAACGCGTTGAAATAAATTAAAAATATATTTGTTGTAACTGATAATCTTAGTTTTAAATTTACAAGTAATTAAATGTTTAATGTCTTAGAATATAGCCTGTTACTTGGTCTTTTAAAATAGAAGGCATCACAAATACCAAACTATTTGCGAAAAACCATATGTTATACCCATTAACATGTTATATCTTAGTCCCAAGAAACTTTTTCATTAGTTAGTCGTTAAGTTAAGGCATTTGCATAAAACTATGGAGTTTCTTTTATTTATTTATCTACTTTAATGTACCTAATTGATGCATATGGCTGACTTATTGCTACGTAAGCAATCTCTTAAAGCCAACACTTAACACCCGTCCAGCCCCGCTCGACGAACGGCTGGGAATCGTACCCGGGTCTCCGCGGTACGCCGCGTCTTCACAGGCCGTATGCGTTGTGATCAACCCAACACACCACGGCGAAGACATTCTTTTACCCATATAATTAGAAAATATCTCTAGCGCAATAAGTATTCCATCAAATAATTTTATTGCGATCAGCAGAAGTAAGACCACATATTGTATCCCATCAATATACAATTGCGTAACGAACTTTAAAACCCTATTCATCCAAACTAAGAAAAAGAAATAATCTCAAAGTACTGTCTTCAATGCTGAAATAGTGTAATATAAACTTCTTACAAGGACATCTTGATATATGCCAACAATTATAGCAAAACAAATGGATATTTGTTCAATCATACGTCACCAAATAACTATCGAATACGACTCCAAATTGTAATACTAACTATAACTACATGTAACTATAACTATCGAATACAACTCTAAATTGTAATACTAACTATAACTATAACTACATATAACTATAACTATCGAATACGACTCCAAATTGTAATACTAACTGTAACTACAACTAACTATAACTACATATAACTATAACTATCGAATACGACTACAATATGATATAAATAAGCAAGGTGTAGAACTTACATTCTCGATATGTAGCTTATTGTAGAAATATTACTTTCTTTGCCAAATCTAAGTACAAAAAAATTAATTAGTAATTCAATATAAAATTAAGGTAAATGTGAATAAATGCCTACCGAAGCCAGCAAGCTCACCGACAGACTCCTGTCATCAGCAGGCACTAACGAAAACCTTTTAATCCCAATTAGTTTAGTTCATCTTAAACTATTTTGACTTTTTAAAAAAACACAGTAATAAGCGACGTTATAACAGTACGCGCTATACAGGCTCTCATGTCAGGTTTAACCTGCGTACGCTAAAAATTAAACATTTCCTGATCATAACTTAAACCGAGTTACGGTATGAACGAACGAACTTACACGAGCCATAGTATATTTGAATGCATGCAGTACCAATTCCATTTCTTTCCTCTGTACTTAACTCTAATATGTAGCAAGTAATGTACCATGTACCTAAAATAGTTAACGACCCACTGGAACGCACTATACAAATTAAAATCAAAAAGTACTACGGCACTCTTACGTTTAGCGAGAGACAAACACTATCGATCAAATTAAACAAGAATTTATAAAGTGAATCACAATCACTAGTTGCACGTTACTAACACGATTACAAAACGTATATACTAATCATATATACTAGGCAGTTGTAACGATACCACGCTTAAAAATACTTGTGAATGAAAAAGTGCCGTCTACTGATAAGATAAAACGTTTGAAAACATTCGTGATAATATTCATTTAGCGTCAATCATATGTGCATTGAAAAAGACAGCGCGAAACTTAAATTTAAAACTTGCATTTGAATGTTTTTTTCTGCTTAGAATTGAGCTTTAATACAAAGCGTGTAAAAGGTGTAACGACTACTTATTATGAAGGGCGGCAGTTCTATTGTGCACAGAAATCGTTAAAGATGGTAGGCTATATTTTTATTATTTATTAGTTACGATAGTCGCGATCTGTAAGGTGATAATATTTTGTTTCCCTATTAGTTACAATAATACATAGTTTATGATCCATTGTGCAATTAAAGAAACAGACAGTTACATAAAATTCTAGCAATTAATAAAATGCAAACATTCATATACTCACAATGCATAGTTTTTGTTTTATCAATTTCTCAGTAATTCCATAATAGCCCTTATATTTTATAATTTGTCACTTGCTCCTTACCACGTATTTTAGAAAATTATTCAGCTGTTTTGTCCATAAAATTATTGTATTTTTATTGGTTGATTTGTTATGAATTTCATGCTTAAAATATAATTTATATCCCTTCACTCCATTGCTTATTATTGAGTTTTTAAAAAAAGTAAAAGAGTTAAAGATGAATTTAAATTTAAATAGTACGCGCATTAATACCTTTCAATTCTGCAATGAGCAATACTAGTATTTAGTATTTTCTTCTGGTTTCTATTATTGTATTCCCAGGAACGCTATTGTGGTATGTTGTTTTCTAGTTACAGAGATCGATAATTTTAATATATAGCATTTTTTAAATATTTATAATGTGGATATAACTTGCCCAGCGTTTCGATTTGTACTACAAATTGGTCTAAACTGACTAAATAAATAAAATAGTTAAAATAGTAATATATTTATGGATTTACAAATATATATAGCAAAATGTAATATTTAGATTTGTTAAACCTTTTCTTAGAGTTTTAAATAAACTTATTATTTCATACCTGTTAAACATTTCACTTATTTAATTGTATTTTTATCAATTTTTAAAATTTACGTGCGAGTTTCTAAAACCAATATCTAGTTTAAATTTTATATTCAGATAAAACGCAAATAGACAGACTAAAACAGTTTGGATATGATGTTTCTATTTTCTAAGGCAAGGATTCCAAGTATTGTGAAATAGATCGAAATTGTCGCCAGAATCATTGCATAACCGTCATATATCGTTTAGAAATAATTTTTTTCAAGAACCCTAAGAACCATTTCATTCAGACTTTATTTTCTATCATAGATACACTTCACTCAAACTATCAATCCTAAGTAAAACAGTTATCAAAATGTTGCTAGTTATTTGAGATTTTGCCAAAATATATCACTTCATTGTTAAAACCGTTTGCCGGTGATCGGTCAACTTTAATAAACAGCAAGTGCAACATTGCGACACTTCAAAATCCAGACAAAAATGAGGAACAATTTACACAGCGTATTTTACGTAAACAAAATATGTTTAGTGAACGTACAAATAGTTGACTCACTTAAGTTTACGTACAGAATGACAATATGCGTCATTATCTATCAAGGTCTCAACTTGCGGAGATTCGGAACCGCGACGGTCACGCTGCTTATACGCGTTACCAAGAATATACGATATGTTGCTATCAGTACATTATTGTTTCATACAAAAACAAAGTCGGGTATATGCGATATATTGACGTTTTATCAACATGCTATGAATAAGCGTTGCATCGACATAGCATAGTTAATACAATTTTTAATCTGCAACGAAAGCCAAAGGGGAAGTGAGAAGAGTGTCCCTGATCATCATGAATATTAACTCATCATTTTTAACGTCCAGAATTTGAAGATGAAATATCTTAGTTAGAAGGAAAATCAACGTTTTGACTGTGAAAATATATTTTAAACTCACTTGTGCGATCTCGCTGAATAACTTCGATAAAATCAGGTCAGTCTGAAAATTAACTAGTCTACGACTTGCAGCTCATCAATGCAACGTGAATCGCTTATGCAGTTTTATCATAAACATACCGATCAAATGCGTGTTGAGATACGGCTTTGGAAGTTACATTTACTTAATTGTTAGTGCAATTATATCTGTAATTGAAAATTTTTTTTAAAAATAAGACACTTTCATCTTTCTCGAAATCGTAATCAAAAACTTAAAGATAAGACGGCTTCGTTAATTGAATTTAACTGATCATCAGTTCCACTCAAACAAAAAATGTTTATTTTTAGTGTTCCATGACAAAATTGCCAAAATTATGGGATCACTTCAGTGTCCGTTCCTCCGTCCGTGCATCACATGCGATTTTCTCGGAAACTATTACACGTGAAATTTGAAATTTAGCACGGAGATAGAGATTGATAGCCCTATTATAGACGTAGAATACAAAGAGTTCAGTTTTGATTCAGGGCATTAATTTGAGGGGGTTAATTGGGAAATGAAGAGGAACAAATGAAACCTTATTGAATCACGGATTCTACAATACTTGTAATGCATTTTTTTTATTTGCTTAAAGATATTTCGCGAAAAATGTTTAAAAATTGCTGTCATTCTTCATTATCACTAAAATGGTTGCTAATAAAATCTGGCAAAATAATGAACAATGAGAATTCGGTACAGATTGAACCAAAATTTTTGGGATAGAAAAAGTCGACAGTCGAAATGTTAACTCTCGTAAACAATTTGTTTACTCCTTATAACCGCTGAACGATTTAGAGAAAGCTGAAGAAAATTTGTTGTAGAGAAAAAATTCAAAAAATATTTTTTACTATGTAAGGTTTTTCAAAATGTTTACGTATTTAGATAATTATGAGACTCAGTCGAAATGCTCCCCACTCCATTCCGCACGCACCCGACGCAATAAGAGCTTGGTGCCCTTGATGGCAGATACACACATATCTATATACATATATATATATATATATATATATATATATATATATATATATATACACACACACATATATATATATATATATATATATATATATATATATATATATATATATATATATGTATATATGCGAAATAACCTTTCAACTATAGGCAGTGAAAATCATACGCTGTAAAGAAGAGAATGATTTGTTTGGTCAAAGTTCCATGCTATTTGTTTTCCCACAACAGCTACAACTGAAGGAATTTCTCCCTTTTCTTTTCTATGTAATATTTCTATACATTTGTGCTATTAAATTCATATTTTTTTTAAATATTCAATTTCAAATTACGAATTTTCTCAATTTATTCCTCTTAGTTAGAGTTCTTGTGGTTTGAAAAAAGTACATTGGAAACAACGTGGAAATTTCAAAATTGTAGAACACTTCTCTTTATCTCTTTAGAAGAAGAATATGACCATTGAAGTTATGAAGGAGCTTGTTTAACTGAATTTAACTTTCAATAAAATGTCTTTTGAAGGTGCTTACAACTTTAAATAGGGTGTAAATTAAAAATTTTCATTATGTATGTTACTCTACTTAATCCCTACTCTACTTAAACCCTACTCTACTTAATCCTCTCTCCACATTATTTAAGTTAATACCTAATTAAAATCTTAATGATTTTAATATGCTACAGGTGGAGACATCTTTTTCGTAGTTTAATTGTAATTTAAATCTTTACTTTTCCATTGTCCTCTATACTACTATGCTCTAATGACAGCTGAAAATTAATCATCTCTTATAAAAAGCTGATTTTAAGTTTTCATTTATGTGATAAAGCATTTTCGCATTTTGCAGGACATGTCCGCATCAGGGTCGAGTCAAAATGTCTGCGTAGTTGATTCGGCCATCACAGACGACAGTTTAACAAAAATACATTTTAAAGATGAGTGCCACAATCAATATTATGACGCCATTCGTTCAGGTAATGTTGAATCACTAAAAATTCTTACGAATAGGCGTTCGGATGATATTTCATCATGGGAATTAGAAGACCTTCTCGCAGGAACGTATGAAGAATTAAAATTAAAGAATGTACCATTAACTGAAGAAATGGAGTTTTATGTAGCAAGTGAATTGCTCGATTTGCGTTTCTCTGAAAATAATTCTGAGAGAGAAAACATACCATCTACTACTGACGATACCAAAGATCGTTCGGCCATAGTGATTGAAAATATAAATATGATAGTTAAAGAATATTCGAGTAACAAAAGATCCACAGAAAAATTTCTTATTATATGTAAATTTTTAGCTAAGAATATTCATATATTAAAGCAAAAACTGAAGTGCACGTATGATCGTCTTCCATGGGAAGAAATAGAATTCTGTTTATTTGCCTACGTGAACGGCAAAATCAGTAACAATGAAATAAGTTATTTCTTTCAATCTGTTTTAACTGAAAGAAAAATGATAACGTATCTAGAAAATTTCTCGGAATCTTTGAAAGCTGTTTATGACACTATTCTTTCTTCTAAATTGATGACCAAACCATCGTCCTTTAAGCGTAATGACAATAAAAAAAATATTATCAGAGAAAGACCCGCTTTCGAAAAATTATATATTGATTATGAAAAAGTAAGGGATATTTATTCCTTGGAGACTATGAAACACTATACTGATTTAGCATTAGAAGTCGATTATCAAACGCAAAATGGCCAGCTAGTTCTCATTAGGACCCTTCAAGTCATTGGCGAAAATATGAAGGATACTGTTGAGAGTCCAAAGTTGTCCACTTCAACTGTTAAACTTGTACTTAAGTTTATAGATAGTAACGTAAGGGATTCTTCAAATAATTTACGAGCTTTGTTGTCAAATACACATTCGTTTACTGTAAGGAGACACTTTGAAAATAATGTTGATGCTGAATACTTTTCACAAATCCAAACAGATATAAAACAAATTAATATTGCAATCTTTGAAGCTCTAGTCTACAATAAAAGTAGAATTATAGAATCAAACTTAATAGAAATCTCCGAAAGTGAAACAGGAGATAAAATGAAAGAAAAAATGCAACTTTTGGACACGAACAAAATGTTCGAACATACGGATGGGAAATTTGGACACGTTAAATACAAGAAACTCGAAGTGTTAGTGGGAGAATTAAATAAAATTATAAGCTACATAACTGATGACGAAGAAAAGTTAATGGAAAATATTAGAACCGCTATATATAATAGGAATAAAGAATTCCATAATATCGAAACTCATTATATATGGGCGGTGAAATCGTTAACAGAATTTGCTGAAATCACTAACAGTACTTACGATATTAACGTAAATACGATTAGAGCAATTCGAAATTTAGCCAAAAAATTGTTGAGTAAATTCAATCCAAAAACTGAGTCTCAAAATTTTAGAGATACAATAGTAGCATCTACCTTAAATTTACGAAATAGTGTCAAAGAAAGGACACGTGAAAACTTCCCAAATGAGTTGAATCAGATTATTTGTGAGATCAATCATGATGTTTATTTCGAAACGGAAAATATTAAGCGGGTTGGGGAAATTCAAGATAAACTTAAGCTAGATAAGGATATTACAAACGACTATCAAAATCAGAAACATTTCAGAGACAAACTATCATTATTAAAAAATTTTATAACTTCGAATAATTTAAATGGCAGTTTCGCAGAATTATTTCCAAATTTTAAAACCAATAGACAATTTGAGACAATTATCGAAATGTTGTTGTTGGACATATTGGAACCATTAAGCTCCGAAGAAAAATTATGTGATGATATTCTATACCTAGAGGACTATTCATCACTATTGATGGGTAAAGAATTACGTAATCATTTAGCACACGGAAATTTCATAAATAATTTATCGACATTTCAAAATAATGTACTTCTTATATTAACTGCTAGAAAATTTATAAGGGAAAATTGCAACCGCGATGATATAAAAAATGATGGAACTGGATTGAAGACTTCAACGAGCCTCCAACAAAAATTAGAAAATCGTTTGGCTACTGTGTCAAATCAGCAAAAAATGTTTTTGTCTATAACCAACGGCAATGTTGAACAATTCAACTTACATATATCCGAAGGAGCTGATATTTTCGGTAGAAGTTACGATATGCGTACCGCTTTACATTATGCTGCAAAGGGTTCAAACTTAGAATTTGTTAAATTTTTAATCAATAAGAAGATATCAATTGATGACAAAGATATTTACGGTCGAACGCCTTTGCATATTGCTTGCCTTTCTGGAAGTAATGCGATTGTCAAATATTTAATAGAAAAATATTCGACGGATATTAATGATGCCGATAGCAGTGGGAAAACTGCATTACATCTGGCTGCACAAAATGGACACAACGAAACCGTTCAAATCTTATTAAAGAACAAGGCCAGTACTAATATTAAAGATGTATCCGGTTCATCCGCCTTGCACTCAGCGATTCGTAATAATTACAAAGATGTCGCCGTAAATTTGATGCAAATAGAGAAAAATGTGGACAGTAATAAAGCAAGAGGTGGCTTTACTTCGTTATATTTGGCTGCTAAATTTGGTCACGTTGAGTTGCTGAATTCTCTTCTCGAGTATAAAGCAAATGTTAATGCAAGAGCCGATAACGGCACAGTTCCGTTGCATGTAGCCGCTTTGAACGACAATGTGGAAATAGTTAAAATCCTAATTTCGAGAGGTGCATGCATCAAAGCAAAATGTATACATGGTCGCACTGCATTACATAACGCTGCAGAAAATGGTAATACTGAAGTTTTGAAAGTATTATTAGATAACGGTGCAAATATTGACGTAATTGATGATACACTTAGTACATTATGTACTAGTTATTCAAACGATCCCAGATTTTCTTTTCTCCCGAGTTGCTCTGCTTTGAAACATACATTGCAGAACAATCGCCATTGTACACAAACGATATTCCAAGGTCAGACTCCATTACATCTAGGAGCTGATAATGGACATTTCGACGTTGTACGAATTTTAATAGAGAAAAAATGTAATATCGAAATTAAGTCACAAACAGGTTTCACGGCATTACATTATTGTGTACAGGGCGGACATGTCAATATAATAAATATATTACTCAGTAAGAAAGCTAATATTGAAGCTCTGGATAATAATAACAGAACGCCATTACATATTGCAGCCGCCAGTGATAGCATATCTGCTTTAGAAACATTAATATCGAATGGTGCAAATAAAAATGCTATAGATAAATATGGTAAATCGGTGCTTCACTTGGCTTGTGAAAATGCTAGGAGAGGTCTTGTCAAACTATTGATAGATAACAATGCTGAAGTAAATTTTCTAGACAAACATAAAATGACGCCATTACATACCGCTGTTATAGGTAACACAAATGAAGTCGTGAAGATATTAATTGAAAGGGAGGCCGATATTCATGCAACAGAAAATTATGGGCGGACACCATTACATTTAGCAGTGGAGCGTGGTGAGATTGGAATCGTTCAAACCTTGCTAGAAAATAATGCTGATATTGAAGCTGAATGTGAGTGTGGTTACACTGCCATACATGTTGCTGTTATACACGGACGCAGGGAAATTGTCGAAGTATTGATTGGAAAAGATGCGAAAATCAATTTGCCAGATAAACAAGGTGATACTCCTTTATTCCACGCTACTCGGAAAAAAGATATAGAAATGTGTAGAGTCTTGATAAAAAATAATTCCGATATTAACTATGAAAATGGTCAACGGTCCGTCATATCATTAGCAGTTGAGACCGGTTTTAAAGAGATGGTTGACGCTTTATTGAAACACAAAAATGTCAAAATCGATCAAAATAATAATTTATTGCATGTGGCTGCTCTTCGGGGTCACAAAAGTATAGTGGAACTTTTGCTAAAATATGATTCATTTATTCATGTTAATGCAATTTCCAATACTGAAAACGTAACACCTCTTCATCTTGCTGTAACAAATGGCCATACAGAAGTTGTGGAACTATTGTTAAGCAATTCAGCTGACGTTAATATCTCAAGTGATAACGAAACACCGCTACATATTGCAGCCACTAGAGGTTTTAGCAAAATAGTAAGACATTTATTACAAAAAGGCGCCCACACATACGTCAAAAATATAAAAGAAAAAACACCAATTGAGTTAGCAATACGAAATGCCCACAAAGAAATAGTTGACCTACTTCTACCATACGAATCCAATAAATTTGTATTTTTACACACAGCTCTGCGTGAAGGCGGTTTAAAGATATTTAAACATTTAGAAAAAATATTACATCAACACAATGAGCTAATATTCACCATATTTCACAGTGCTGTTTCGGGATGTCAAACGGAAATAATTGAGTATTTTATTCAGAAAAAAATCGACGTAAATATCTATGATTATGAATGTTTATTTGCAATTCACGTTGCGTGTTCAAACAACTTACTGAAAATGGTAAGACTTTTATTAAACAATGGTGCTTATTATGACGTAGAAGATTATTACGACAGACGACCATGGGATTTTACTACAGACGAAGACATACTAGGATTATTGGAAAAAACAAAACAATTTTTAGATGCCGTCAAACAAAAAGACCTTTTAACTATCGAAAATCTTCTCAACGACGGAGCATGTATTAATGCTAACAGTCTGCCTCTTGGGACCGCATTGCATATTGCAGCCCGAGGTGGCGACATCCATGTTGTCTCTTTACTATTAGAACGCAATGCAAATCCCAACATTTCAGATGCGTCTAGGCGTTTTCCTTTATATTATGCTATTGAATTAGGTAATAACTATATTGTTAAGGCCTTGCTGTCAAAAGGCGCAATTTATAAAGGCTATTATCTAACATTAGATCGTTCAGTAAATCGTAAAGTTATTAATCAAATTAAACTAATCGATGAACTATTTTCTGATGTTCGATCTGCAAATACTAAGGTAATAAATTATCTCAATAGTATAACCGACATTATAAAACTGAAGGCAGTTATGAACGCACGTAATAAGCGAAATGAATCCTTAATCGTTTTTGCAATTCTTTTCAATTTTCCTGAAATCGATGAATTGAAAAATATTGGCCAAACTAATATTTCATCAGATATGTGCAGAGCTCATGCCCTGTTTCAAAATGAGAAATACCAAGAAGCACACGAAGCCTTTAGCAAAATTTTGGAGAAAAGACTCAAAATATTCAACTCAGATAATCCAGCCGTTCTGGATATTAAGATAAATCTAGGAGAAATTTTGTGTCAGCTGCAAAAATACGAGGAAGCTTTTGAATTATTTATGGATATTTATAAAAAACAGAAAAACATTTTTAGTGAAAACAAAAAATATACCCTGAGCACGAGAAGCAAGCTTGCTTATTTACTTCATAAGCGAGGTAAAAATGACGAAGCATTAGAAATGTATAGAAAAGTATTTTATTATCAAAATAAAATATTAGGAACCGCCAACCCTGACACTGTAAAAACTCACACCAACATGGCTAATGTTTTATGTGAACTGGGCAGGTATGAGGAAGCATTAGATATTTATGATGAAAAGTCAAAAATACTTCAAAAATCTCTCGGTACCATAACTAGCGACGATCATTTAGTTCTATCTATTCGGTACGGTATAGCTGCAGTTTTGCATAATCAAGGAAAATATAAAGAAGCCTTCTCGATATACGAATCAGTTTACGAGAAAAGAAAAATTATATTAGGTCCTTCACATATGGAAACTCTGGATGCTGCAAATAATATAGTTTCCGTACGGTTATTGGACCGAAAAAATGAAAAAGCAATGGGTGCTTACAAACAACTTCTCGAAGTAGCAAAAAACACATTAAAATCAAACAACATAAATGCCTTGGCCATTCAGAATGACGTAGCGCAGGCTTGTTTCAATGAAGATATACTTATTGAAGCATATGAAGTAATGACAGAAATTTTACGTCAAAGGGAAATTATTTTAAATACAAATCATCCACATAATAAAGTTGTAGTCGAGTGCCTAAATAGTTTGTTTAATTTCGATAACATAAATTATACAACCTTTATCGGTTATTGTAAAAACCGTTTTACTAAGGCGGTAAATAACGGAGACGAGCAATTACTTCAAAATTTACTTGACAGGGGGTTTGATGTAAACACCAAAGATGAATATGGTAGGATACAGCTCTTTTATGCGGTGCGTGATGGATGCAAAAGAATTGTTGAATTGCTATTAAACAACGGGGCTGATGTAACTGCTGTTACTGTGAAAGAAAATACAATACTGCATGCTGCTGCCTCCAAAGAAAATAAAGAAATACTTGACATTTTATTAAGACGCTTAAAATTTGTATTCGGCTGTAACTGTAATAATTTCATAGATGCCAAGACGAGTGGTACAGGTTCAACGTCTTTGCACGTTGCGGCCAAGATTGGCTCAATAGAAATTGTTAAGTCCCTCTTAGAGTACGGTGCAACCTATAATCCTCTAGACTACAATCGACGAACGCCTATAGATGTTACTAATGATATAAACATCAAACATTTACTAAAATTAATCGAAAAATTATTTAAGAAAGTAAAACGTGGCGACGAAAAAGTTGTCCAGGAACTTAAAAATTTGAATTCTGACGAATGTCGTTGCATTTTAAATACAAGAGATGATTGTGGGAAAACATTGTTACGGAGAGCACTTATCGATGGCCATCAAAATATCGCTAGTAAGATTGAAGATATTCTAAAGTATTAAACATTATTAGCAGACTTACTACATGAAAACCGATGAGTATCTTTTGCGTTTTAAATACGAGAGGTATATTCACTAGCAATGTTCACGACAAACATTAAAATAATATTCGTAAAGACTTTTTTTTAAATATTGAAAATAATAGATTTAATGAATACTTTTCTATACCTTCATAATATTTTCTATGTTAATAACTAAAGAAAGTAAAGAAATGGCAAAAATAGTTTTACTTATTTTGGTGATACTGATTTTAACAAATAAAAATGTAGATTTGTAAGTATGTAACTATTAAAATAAAAACTATATTATATACTGCTTTTTCATTTTTATATCAATAGTGAGTTTTATTAGTTAGGTGTTTAATTTAGGATATCTAACACGCAACAAGTTATAAAAAACCGTGTGCGCATGATCATTTTCACATATTGTTATAATGCTTAGCTATTTCCGCATAAAATATATAATTCTTAATAACTATATTAAAAAAGAAAGCCTTCCTAAATCCTTAAATTAATTTATTCCTAATCCTTAAATTAATAACAAAAAAATTAAACTGTACGATCCTTAGTTAGTCTAACGGACTGCAAATAAGTTATCTGTTGTTAGTTTTGTTAAGTTTGTGCATCTGATTGACTATTTTAAGCAATTTTTATTTTTATAATTCAAGTATTTCATCGCAATATGCTTTATCTTCGGAAACTGAGCACATCTATTATGCGGAAACTGGAACTCTTATTAGTAACAAATACAAGGATATGACCCTACTGCATACCAATTTTCCTTTTTTCTATCTTAGGTCTATGGTGCGTACTTTCTCTCTCTATGCAAGTACTGCTTATTTTGTGCATTTCGTCTTTATATCAAGTGCCCGTGTTGTTTATATTTATATCCAATATTTTTATTTCAGATGTATATCGAGCCTTGAATATATTATACTAGAGAACATCATTACCCATACATTACATTTTGCTTCGCTCACTTTTCGCCTTAAACGGAATTCATCGAACAAACAAACAAACAAAACTCTTAATTTTTTTTTATGAGATATCCATATTAGCTTATAAGTGGTTATTGTTATTAATCGCCAATCTAATATAATTTAAATTATCTTTAAAAAGGTAAAAATTTAGATATGAAATGTTTTATTTTGACAATTTAAAGTTAAAAATAGTTTTTTTATGCATATGCCAGCAATTTTTGGGCTAATTATTAATCCATAAATAACTTATGATGCCAATTTAAATTTTTTTTATATCGCGGATAATGACGTAAGGTTTTTCGCCTTAAACGGTATTCATCAAACAAAACTCTTAAGTTTTTTTTTAGATATCCATATTTTGTTTATAAGTGGTTATTGTTATTAATCGCCAATCTAATATCATTTAAACGATCATTGAAAAAAAACTAAAAATTTAGATATGAAATATTTTACTTTGACAATTTAGTTAAAGTTAAGAATAATTTTTTATGTATATGCCAGCAATTCTTGGGCTAATTCTTATTCCATAAATAACTTATGGTAATGCATATAAAACAAGTTTCTAATAGATAAAAACTTGATAACGACAAATACGAAAAACTGACTTCAAAAACAAACTTTTATGAAGCACAGAAAAGTTAGAAATTATTATTTACTCACGTACTCTAGTAACGATTGACTCCGATGGCTTTGAGTACTGTGAAGTATTGACTCCGATGTCTTTTGAGTACGCACACATTTGTGGAGTAGATACCAAGTACAAATAAAAATAAACAAAAACAATTCGAATATCTAATTAAAAGAAAACGAATCTGTCTTCCTAAAATTGTGCCTACGACTATACGGAATACAATACGACTCGAATTAGCTATGAAAAAATCAATCATAATCAAGCAATATGAGCACAACTGTCAACCACGTCTGCCCTACGTGTCTACCCGCGTTCGGGTCGTGCACGCGGCAATGGCGCGTGACGTTGCCTCTCCCTCCCCTCCACCCCGCTCCACGCGCCACCCGCGCCGCTGACCCATGGCAGCGTATCACCGGCGTGTTTTAATAGCGCTACGCTTAAGTTATTAATATCGTGATAACTTTTAAACTATTTATTCATATTATTTAGTGTAAAAGACAAACTTTATCTACTTCAAATACCAAAAGCGATAAATGTATTTTTATAAGAAATAATTTAATATTATAAAACGGCCATTGTAAAAAAAGAATTCAATTTAATAGTTTTTACGCCTGACTATTTTTATTGTGATGGTTTCCACATAAAAGTTAAACAATCCCACTCTACGTTATCTTCATGTAACTTTAACGGTTTAGGCGGCACACACTAACTCTCAGAGAACAGGTATTTTTTTCGACTTATTTGGTTCTTATCGTTATAAAATAGCCATATCACACATTATCTTTATAAACTGATATATAAGCTATATTACTGTAAAGTTTCATCAAAATCCGTTCAGTAGTTTTTGCGTGAAAGAGCAACAAAGATCCATCCAAACATCCTTACAATCTTTTGCGTTTATAATAGTATAGGATTCAGTACTTATAAAGTACACTATTACTAACTACAGATTGATTTAACTAGTAGTTGAACTTGAAGTCGAGCTAATGAATTGATCGAAATGACGAACTTATGATTTTAGCATTGTTGTAACCTTTTTTATATACTGCCAAGTGACTCTTTCGTGCGGCCGCCGGTTATCATGCAAGGGATTATGAACCTATGGGCGCTCGATCGTTGCGTTGGTTATTGCTGCTTTTCGGAGCATCACCTCCACCGTGCGTCATCTGTCCTGACGGTACATCCATTTATTGGTGGAGGACAACCGGATCAGTGTGTAGGATTACTAGCTCCTTTGCTGGTCTCTTTAGAGTGCTTCCCTTGGTACGCGCGTCAGCTGATCTAACAATTCCTTTGCGCTCGGATAGGTGGCTGTCACGATGCTATTTGACCAGGTATTCCGTGGTAGTGTGCTACTGACTATGGGGACTACGACGAAGATCTTCAGGACTGGGATGCGGGGCTTCTGTCTGTGCAATAGTTCGCAAAGGTGCTCTTAAGTAATCTTTGACTCACCTCGACCAGAAAAGATTGGCGAGTAGATGCGATTGGTGAGATTCTTAACAAATTTAGGAGCAATAAACTTGCTCCTTCAATTAAAAAAAAACTGAAAGACGGATTAAACGACCAACTAGAAATTTTACAGGGCTATTGAGATAAAATTAAAATTTGGTCGTATCGTTATTAATTAACAGAAAACCTGGATTTTTTCAATATTTGTGAACTAGTGGTAATTTTTTTAAAACATTAGAAATGTTATCAAGTGCTATTTAAGGACAATAAGCTTGCTGCTTTAATTTTTAAAGAAAAAGTTAAAGGAGTAAACAAAAAATTAAGGATTATTCGGGACGGAAAGACGGATGAACCGAACGACTTGAAATTTTACAGAGCTATTGGGGTACAATTAATGAAAACACCTTGAAAACATTAATTTTTTGCAATATTTCTAAAGTATTTAAAAAAAATTTTTGCAATATTTCTAAAGATTTTGAAAAAAATCATTTCTTGTAATTTTTTTAATTGAATAAAAAGGATACTATTATTTTTAATATTTTTTACAATAATTGAAATAAATAAAATATCTTCTTAAGTTTTCAAAACTGTGCTTTAGATTCCTTTGGGACCGTTCACGAGATTTTGATATTCAAAGGCAAAAGGACGATTTTTCATTCAACGGTCGATATCTCAGCAGCAAATAGTCGCAAAGACTATGAAAAAAGAAAATTAAAGCTAAAATCGAGCTTTTTTATTTTGGTATTGATTAAGTCCGCTTTCCTTTGTTTTCAAATCAGAATTTGAAGAAAATAGAAAAGAAAAGAATAGAATGCCCAAAATCGTATTTCAGGATCCTGATTATTTCTTATTCATTCGAACATAAAAGCGTATAATGTCATACCGTTATGGTAAATATTTCTGTCAGAAATGGAACACGAAGTTCTTTAAATTAAATGCATTAATTAATGAAAATCTTGGTAATTGGGAAATTGTTTTGTCTCGTATTGGCTGGGTGCATCATCAGCGTCGCCTAGTTTCCGTCTCCGGTAAATGTTTATGTGAAGAATATAAAATAAAGAAATTCATCAACTTATATGACATTCATTTTTTTCTTTATCTTGTGTTCCTAACTTCGTATCAATTAATTGTTCCTTTTTTATTCTTGTCGAACAAAAGCAAGTATTATTCGTGCTTTGAATAAAATCATGTTAAATTATATTATATTGTTTGTCTTATTATTTATCGTAAAGTAGAGGAAAATATCTAATTAAATGTTTTTATTAACGACTAATAACAAGATTTTAGTTGTCCGTATGCAGAATATATAATATCATTTTGTTTTAATCTCAACAAAATGAGTACAACAATAAATATGTTGCCTATATTATAATCTTTCAACTACAAACAATGTCAGAAAGAATGTATTTTATAGCAGCTATCCATTTATTTTCTTTTATCTAATCCCAATTCAATATTGGAAATCTGTATAATTAGAATTGATTATTTCTTGAAATCTTTTTATGTAAGAAATTATACAACGCGAATAATAATAAAATTAAAGTTATAATGAAAAGAAATTAAGAGAACGATAATTCAGTCAAGCATAACACGATCGATCGCTTCGGGACTAACCCAATAATGAATGAAGCGGCTATAGCCCTCCGTCCGCTACAAGAATTAGTTAAGTGAAGACTCAGGTCTCATCTTAAGTGGTGGTCACGTCTAACAATGATATAATTTTGTTTTCAGTACAAAATGAGTACAATAATAAATGTATTACCCATTTTGTAATTTTCCAACGACAAACATTGTGAGAAGTTACGCATTTTATAGCAGCTATCCGTTTATTTTCTTTTATCTAATTTCCAATTCAATATTAGAATTGATTATTTCTTGAAGTGTTTTATATAAGAAATAATACAACGCGAATAATAATAAAATTAAAGTTATAATGAAAAAAAATTAATAGAATAATAATTTAGTCAAACATAACACGACCGATCGCTTCGGGACTAATCCAATAATTAATGAAACAGCTATAGCCATACGCCGGCTACAAGAATCACGTCTAACAATAATACCATTTTGTTTTCAGCTTAACAAAATTACTCCAAAAATAAATGTATTAACCATATTATAACCTTCCAACCATCAACAATATCAGAAAGAACGCATTTTATGGAAGCTATCCATTTATTTTTTTTTATCTAATTTCCAATTAAATAGTGGAAATCTGTAAAATTAGAATTTATTATTTCTGGAAGCATTTTTAGAATTTACTACACAATAACTATCACGTTACATTTCGAAAATTTGCTTTTTGTTCATAAAAAGTTATGTTTGAGTTCAGTGCATTATTAAGATTTTTTAAGCTTAAGAATATAATTAAGTTAAAGAAAATGGGACTCAATCGTTATTATTTATTATAAAGATTTATTTCCATAAAAATTATTTACAATAAGTATCTTTATTTTGATATTCTTAAGTATTTTTCACTATATTCACTTTAAATTTATCCAAACAGAAAAGTTAATAAAAATGCAAACAATACAAACTTACAAACAGAGAAACAAACTTTCCTTATTATAATTTTAGTGGGATTAATGGGATACAATACTATAATGTTAGGCTGCGAATAGTTAGTTTTTTTTAAATTTGTTTGTTGGATATAGGTCTTAAGGCAAATGTTATATCAACAAAATTACTATAAAATGATAATTATTTCAGCACAGTGTTTATAATTTTTGACAAATATATTTATGCTAGAAAACATTTAACAATAACTTTGTGTAACGGCGACCTAAAAATCTAATTCACCTCTGGAGTATCAATTTAAGATTCGTATTTTAAAATAGCATAAAATTTACTTTTGACCCACATATCACTAATAGCAAGTTGCATCCTTTTTTTTCAATATTATGGTGACGCTATAACGAATGAAAAATTAATTGCGAAGTATTGATATATCGTTATCGATATATCGATATATATATATATATATATATATATATAGACACATATATATGATTAGTTAACAATTAAGTCCAGTAATCTATAGTAAGATTATTTGTTAAATAATTACTCCTATTTATTTTAGATGTTCGGTCAAATTGGATATTCCAAAAATGATTTCAGCGCGGTCAGAAAAATACAAAATTGACAAAAATAAAGTTTCTCTGCCATAATCATTCTAGCATTGTATTGATAATAGGATTAATCATCTCTCAGCCCACTTAGTTTTAATTTCATTCTATTTATTCGACTGTTTAACGCCACATTTCACTTATTGGTACTAGTAAACTATTTTAGTAACTAAACTTTTTAGAAATATAGGAATTATTTCATTCATTACGCCACGACCAGCTATGTTTCTTTATAAAAAATTCAAACCAAGATAACATTTAAGAGTAACACTAATTTATTCAAAATTGGTACACAAAATGTTTAACATAAGAACCAGTTTTATCTATAAATATTAACTTTTATCTGCGGCTTCGCTTACGTGATCATAGTTAAAAATTGATAGAGAGAAATTATAATATGCAGAATAATTATGTGCAATTAAATGATAAACATTTATTTTCGTAATTTTGTACTATTAATGACAATAAACATAGAAACATTTTCTTTAAATTAGGGATTAAAGGGAGTGACTCCATTGCTACCTTATATTGTGTTTCAAAAGATCGCGTCTAAGCGTGACTCCGTTGTGCCGTTGCTTCGTTATTTCCACAGTATACGTATAGTTTTAAATAAGAATTTTCCCGAAACAATGAGATTTCCTGAAATAAAAAGTAGACTATATCATTTCAAGGCCTGTCAACGATATCTGTGCAAAACGTCACTTGATCTGCTGCTCCGCTGTGATGTGAAAGAAGAACAAACATACTTTAGTATTTAAAATATTAGTTAGGATTATAATACTAATTACGATGAAATTTTTCGGGATAAAAAGCAGACTATTTGTAAATCCATTGCTCCGATTCGACGTAAAAGAAGGACAAACAAACACAATTTTGCATTTATAATATTAATTAGGATGATATTTTCCAGGTTGGAGAGTTTCCGTCATGTAGTTTTGTTTATTCTTATAGAAATGTGGTCTTCGATTTTTATTTTTATTTCCCATCTTTCCCGTATAACTGTCCCAAAGTTACAAAATCAAAGTACATTCAACTTCATGTACATGGGAGTTAGAATGTACAAAATAAAATTAAAAACAATTTATTTTGAAAACTTTAATGTCTATGACATTAAAATTTGCAAAATAAAATATTTATAAGTAAAATTTGGTAGAAAGCTATTTACAAATTCTTGATTTAATTACAATATTAAAACACAAACACAAACCTATGGTTATAAATATATTATCCACACCATTTTTTTACTTGTACTGCTCTTTGAGCGGGTGGGTAAACAAGCAACACAGAACCATATAGCAGATCGCCTCAGCGGTCACTGAAGAAGCCAGGAAAAGCGTCAGACCGCCGTATTAAAATCATGTTTACATGTCTGAAAATGAAACATAACGGAGACTGTAAATAAGACGTAAACAGTTAGTCTTTTTAATTTTATTAATAAAATCATATAAATAATAGAGATAATTTTGTTTAAAGCGTGTATTATGTAATGTTTTTGGATTTCTTTTGGACAGTAAAAAATATTTTAGTTGTGTTTTAGACGAGGACTTTAGAAATTTTGTCAAAAACATACATTGTTTCAAGAATCATTTTTTAATTTTATCTGTGGCATTTAATAAACTGCTAATAAATATATAAATATATATATTTATATATATATATATATATATATATAAAAATAAATTCATAATCATACTTAGAAGCCATTGTTATTCTCCTATTCCTAATCAACTCGACTTATATTAATATTAATTAATATTTATATTTAATCAGTAAAATGTACACCTATCATTGCGATAAGAATATCACTGTGCATGATTGAATTAAGAAATGTATATAGTGTACAAAAATGGTGACATTTTCACTTCGAAAATCCGTGGGGGACTGAAAAAACATTTTGAACCCGTATATACTACAGGGTGAGCCACAACGCCATCCAGTTCCATATTTCATTACACAGAAATTGCTCATGGCAGAAGAAAAAAAAGTCAGAAAGTTAATGCGAATTGTGGAAAAAGCAATGTAATAATATATAGGATTTTCGTTTCCTTTTTATATTTTTTACGTTATAAACTCTTAGAATATCGATATATTTTCAAAATAGTCTATAAAATGAATGGTTTCCGGAAGCCAAAGGTATTTTTGAGTACAATTAAAATAAAAATATAAAAAAAAAAAATATATATATATATATATATATATGTATATATATATATATATATATATATATATATATATATACGTATATATATATATACGAAAACTTTTTTCACATTGTGTGTTATACATTTTTCTAACAATATCTGCTTTCTTTTTTATTAAATTTACTGCAATTTTTGTCTGGGAGCCCGACAGTTACCCTTAATATAATATTTCCCACCACCGATTGAAGTATCCTGCGGGTCAGTGAAATGGAAGACCTTCTTCATTTGTACAATTATCTTGCCTTGTAGATTCGTTACATTGGTTCTTTCGGTAATACGAGTAACTTAACGTCCTTCGGGTAGTTTATCAATTAAATTCAATTCATTAAGTAATTGTCCGCATACGTGTTCGTGGCGCTTATATTTAAGATCACTTCTTTTCGAATTCTTGGGTATAACCTGGTGATTTTGATTTCTCAAAGTTTGCTAGGTTCAAATAGTTTCATCGAACATTTTATGTTCTGTACTGACATTTTTTATTATAAGTACCAGAAATCATTTTTTGGAATTCGAATTCTTGGGTACACCTTGGTGGAATTTTTCGATTTTTAGGCTCAAATAGTTTTTTCATCGAATTATTTTATGTTCGGTACTGACATTTTTTATTATTAAGTACCAGAAATCGTTTGGAATAGGATAGGTTTCTTTAATATATGTTTAGGTAGAGTGGAGGAGATAATATTTTTTGAAGATTACATGTATTTTTGATATGAATATGATAGTGTTTCATTTTCAGTATGTAGGACGTTTCTTTGATTAATGAATGTATTGCGAGACTCTAATTCTAATTTGTTCGATATTATTAATTTCAGTTGTATAAAGTGATTTAAAACACTCATTTCATGCAAGTTGTTTACAATTATGAAGTTTGAGATAGTTATTTTCAAATGTGAAAAAGGTTAAATGTGAAAAGGTAAAAAAAAATTATTAGTAAGAGTATTACTTAATATTTGTATATTTATTTCTACGAATTGATGTATTTTTAAAAGGTTTATTTAGCTTTATGTTGTTGTTTTTGTTCAGTCAATTTTGATGCAGTTTTTCCAGCTACTTCTACTCAACCCATTCTCTTAAATCGTGAGACCTAAGGAGCTACTGTTTTTAAATTAGTGTTGTGACTATCAAGCAAAGATTTTGTCATTGAACTCCGGGTACCAACCCGGAGTTCAAAAAAACAAAAAAAAACAAAATCTTTCGTTCTACGACTCTTCCGTTCTGAACTGCGGAGTACTACCTGCACAAACCATGAGACTAACGGATCTGCTGCTTCTTCAGTTATACCCACAATGGATATGAAGCAGAGATTTTATCATTGCACACCGGGTTCCCCTCCTCAGTCTTAATATTGCAGTAACATGGCCAGACTAAAACGTGAGGTTTTGTCGATCAGAGTGTTTCACTTTTGTAAAGTAAACCCACAAAAGGTACTAATCCCTGGATTGCTTTGATTCATAATTATCATCCAAATCAAGATTTGCAGAGTGCCGAGGACTACGGAGCATTAGGGTAACTAAACAGGATATATTGTTTATTAGGCTTCAGTCGAATAAATATAATAAAACAGGCTAAGCAAATGATGTACTAAAGGCTCGAAAATTGTATTATATTAAAATAAAATCGTGGGCGCCATTTAAACTATTTTGTTGCTATAATGTTAGAAAACTGTCTGTTATTGGAGCATGGAAATCTGGCACCTTAATATTGTGGTCAAATTGTATATTATAACGTAACAAACAAGTCATGTAGGAATAGCTTAACAGAATAAAATTTCTCGCCTCCATGATTTGATTTTAGTCGGAGCAAAGCCCCGGATTGATGACCCATAATTTTTTCTAGTTTTTCATACATCATCGATGTATGAAAATCGAAATATCGGTCCGCTTACTAATACACATACGCCTGTTTATTCAAGTCATAACATCCCTGACGCCGACGACGGATATATCCGTCCGTTTGTGTTTTTTTTGTAGTGTTGGGCTCTGCGCCGATTGTAATATTATTTTAATTTAAAATTAAAGACAGCACCGTCAATCTGTTGCGGCTTCTGCAAAGTTGTGATGAAGATGTGGGAGAAGAATTTGAAGTCCGAGCATATTTTTTACATTGATGTTATGTAGTAAAATTAGCAAAGATATAGAGATTTAAACTGTCATTGATTTCAAGTATAAAGTGCTTAATATCCGTTAGATTTCTATGTCTGCTATATGGGTACGTAACTTATTCGCGTGATTTTTTATTCAGCGTCCTATGATCACATCTTGCTACGTCGATTGCAGGACATCAAAATAAACCAAAAATCTATATATATAATAAAAATGTAGAACTCGAATATCTGTGCATTGAAAATATTTATGAAAAGGTGATTAAAAGGGGATATGACAAAAGTTGGCATTTTGTGTCTCTGAGCATGTTTATTTCTTCGTGCATTACGCAAGAACCATTAAAAGGATTTTGGACTAAAAAATAAGATACGGTTATTTGGCATTTCTACATAAAGTGTACTAACATAAATAAAAAAGTTTCTTTGCTAATAACCCACCTGAAGATATTGTAATACAACGAAACCTAGGTTGTGGTAAAGAACTTAAAGAAAGTAGAAATAATACTATATTACGTAGTTTCATTTAATTGTGAAGTTTATCGAATTGTTTAATCGTCATGTTTTATAACCCGCGGTATAATATAATGAACGTAACTATCATTTTGAATTTGTATCTCGTGTTAAACACATTAAATTTATTATATTATATTTTTGCGTAACCGACTCATTAAAGATACTGGCTATTAGCAGGGGCATTTCTTGGTTTGACTATGGTTTAAAATTCCTTTTACATATAATGTTATACATTTATTCGATACGGGCACTTCATTGTATATTTCATTCGATTTTGAATTCCAGTTACAATGCAAGATATTTCAATATTTTTGAGCATCTGTTCTTTGAAATCAATTTCTTATTGCTACATTTATTCATTTAAATATAACGTTTATGTAGTTGGGTGATGGACAGACAGCAGGCGCCAAATGATCAATTAACACAGTCATCGGCGCAGCGTTCTCTTATCCGCCCGATTTCAAGGATAATACATACCGTGTAGTGTAAGATAGTTTATTGGTGGATAAGGTTTTATACTTGTAAATATTACACTGTAAATTTCATTCGATTTTAAAAACAAAAATTTGAATTCCACTTACAATATTTAATATTCTAATATTATCGAAATTTTAACAATGTTTCTTGGAAGTAAGTTGTCTTATTTCTCGGTTTAAAAATTAATACTTATGCATTATATTAATGGGGAATGCGCAACCTATATACCGATTTACCTTTTAACTGCGGTAGTTGGATTAATCCGATAGGGTTTTAAGCGCCGATGTCGTATTTATACGACAGGAATTAACTTAATGCAAATAATTGCAGAAATAAACTTTGATAATATGTTTAGTTTATTACCGATACATAAAAACACATTAACATTCTATATAACATAAGCACAAGTAAATAGAAGTAAAATAAATACAAAAAATTCTCTTTTACGTGAAGGATATTACAGTACCTTTTAAACGCCATTGTCGGATTAATCTGAAAATGGTGATTCATATTATGTATTTGAACAGTATTCTAGTAGTATTAATTCTACTTTAATTTTTTACGTTGAAATACGATTTAAGTATTTAAAAATTATAAGTTAGTACAACTCATATTTTTGACTGATGAAAACTGCTAACAAAAATATTCAAATGTTAATGTTTTTTTTGCATTTAATAATAAACAAAAATCTGGTATTGAAATGAGGATGATACAAAACAAAAACGAGGGCTGTAATATAAAATTTACATATTTTGTTAGGACTTTATTAACCTTACAAAAAAGTTTGAAAAACGCTTATATCAAATCCCTACGCCATTCTTACCTATACTATCATGAACGGATTTCGCCAGTGTCTCTAGCGCCGCTGTCGGAAAAATACGACCGCTCATGACATCAAAAAGGAATGAATAATTTTGTTGGTGATGTCAACGTTCTTTTATCATTTTCGTTAATATCGATAATACGTATTGTTATAAAACCAGTACGATAGATGAATTATTACAAATTTTATAAGACGACAGTAACCAAAAATTATTTTCTAACTACGAAGATTTTAGCATTAGAGTTTTTTGAAAATGACGAGAATAAAATAAAATGGGGTGTGACTGTGTCATGGACACGGCCGTGTGTTGTACATGAATACGTACGTCTATGTAACGCATAATTTTAACCGCCCCAGCTGCAGATGTACTGGCACCGTCTTTTCATTCTTTTACGTTCCCGGCACTGCTTGACTCGGTCATATGGTGTTTTATTATTACCATTCGATTGTTCTTGTGATCTCTGTATTTGGTTTTGGCTTTTCTACGCGTATAGGCCGACATTATATATTTTTGATAATATTTTTATATTCTAACACCTTATTATATTCACTGTCACTACTTTAAACTAAAGTTTTAAATACAATCGATAAATTTTGACGACAACTGACGATTAAAACTGAGACGAACATCGTAGCTTTTTCGAATCAAAAGTTATACTAATTGCAAATCTCGATACGCTGCAAAATAACCTCAAAATGGCGGCGCTTCCCCCTCCACCGCGCGCGATGCATCACTGTACTCGCTTATCGTAATGAATTCTTTGATCCTTTAGCTATCCAGTGGTATAATTATTTTTGATGTAGAGAATAGATTCGAAACTGCAACTCCAAACTGTATCCCCCGATTTTGTTATCATTAGGTTTTTTGGATTGATCCCGTATGGTAGCAAATTTAAAGACGTATTCACATCAAAAGTATGAAAATGTTTACTTTAAACTCGTAAATACTATAATTTTTTATCTTTATAACGTAAACGAAAGAAGTACTCGATAACATATTTTGTGAAATGATTAACAAACATTAATATTTGTCCAGACTGATTTTCTTGTATTCTATTGTAATAAATAAATTAATGCAAACATTTTACAGTTATTGGTTTTATAGTTGAATGTTTTTTCCTGCACTACGTAGGTATATTAAAGATATTTAAAACTAGTTTCAATGTCGGCATCTGGTGCACGTTGACTCATAATTGTTTGGAAATTAAACATCGCGTCAAACTTTATGACGAATGTAAATGTAGGCACAGTTCGGCGACAATAGTAAGCGAACGGTGAAAGGTTAAACAATATGTAATTATGTGTATATATATATATATAAATATATATATACATATACATACATATATATATATATATATATATATATATATATTGGTATGCTCTCATTATACAAATCCCATTGTAAAACTGACAGAGATGATTTAGATTTAATAATCATTACAATCAAAATTAATTCGGTTTTATTTTAGTTGTGTTATTACCAAATTATTAAATGTGTGCTATTTTCATAGTAATTTATTGTTTTTATTCCTAAAGCAACATGAATTTAACCCTATTAAACAGACAAAAGCCTCAGTTACGATGAGTATAAACCCCCTTAGGGGCCCCTAAGGTCGTCTATCCCTTCGCCATAGATAAACGCGTTTTATTTAAAAATAAGTTTTTGCTTATTATTTTGTAATAGACAACGCTATGTAAGTACACGAGGAAAAGTGATGCTCCATCGTAAGCTGAATGGACCCAAGAAACATTGATAAAATATATGGAGGATATGGATAATAGCGAACTTGCCTTAAACAAAATAACACGTCGATATGGAATACCAACAAGAAAATTAATAAGGCGTTATACAAACAAACATTCTTATTACAACATATTTTTTAACTATATTACAACATATTTTTGATACAAGCCTTTATTAAATGTGGGTCTACTGTTGTACAGATTTCGAAAAAAAATAATAGTAATGACTATTCTTAACTACTGTATTAATAATATTTATTTCTTATAAAACAAAACTTATACTTTTATCGATATATTTATATTTTTATCGATATTGCGTGGCACATTACTGGTTATTGTATTGACATAATCGCCGATTTACAGTTTATTAATATTTTTCAAAAGTTCACGTGGATCAGATCACAGGCACAGCTGGTTTTAAAGTTAACAATAGGTCCGAACTGAGATTTTTACTTGCCGTCCGTTTTACTTATAGAATTTATGCGAAATGTAAGTCCGCATAAATGCAAGAAGACTTATATTTTTTAATTTATAAAGTGGATAAATTTATTATAAATACGCGTGCGCCTCTCGAAGTCGCATGTTGCTAATGTTTGTGTTTCTTAGTTCGTGTCAGTCTTTCCTTATTCGTGACAAACATTAGGAGTTATTTTCAAGTATCCTGTTAGCTGCCCATTTCCAGAAGTTGTTAGCGCACTCACTGTTGCTGGATCCACATACACATCAGCTGATATTAATTTTCTCTGTAGCTTAGCACTCATCTTCTAAGAATATTAATACTATTTCAGATTCAAAACCTTATGACTTACGTTTCTGAACATAACGGTCTTCACCTTGGCCAGCAGATGACCAGTGCTGTTTTTTGCAGAGGTTTTGCAGGATGTGCTAGATTTAGGGATTCCAAAAATCGTAGAGATATCTATTATAATCATAGTCACATGCTGAAGTTAAACTATAAAGTTAGTTCTCGTCTTATTGTTGCTACGATGCCGTGATCGGTAATCGCCAAAATCACAAAAACGATTAAGCGACGGTTTATATAGCAACAGGAAGCAATAAATTGGGAAAACGAATAAAAATTTGGTGCTGTTTCTGCATAACTATACTCTGGCCAATATAACAAATTACAATTTTGAAGGCAGATAATAGAGTATATATGTATTCTTACTTTTAAGCTTTATAGATACGCATAGTGGATTTAATGTTCATACCAGTTGATTGGCCCGCCACTCTTGGTAATAACAATGTTTCATATTTAAAAAAGAGGAATTTCGTCTTTAGTTACAGTGTGTACACATGACATTATATTACAGAGTATAATAAAACAGAAAAAGCTTGGAGCAAAATGTATTACGTATAAGTACAATCATATAAAGAGGATAAGTACAATCATATAAAGAGGATAAGTACAATCATATAAAGAGGATAAGTACAATCATATAAAGAGGATAAGTACAATCATATAAAGAGGATAAGTACAATCATATAAAGAGGATAAGTACAATCATATAAAGAGGATAAGTACAATCATATAAAGAGGATAAGTACAATCATATAAAGAGGATAAGTACAATCATATAAAGAGGATAAGTACAATCATATAAAGAGGATAAGTACAATCATATAAAGGGGATAAGTACAATCATATAAAGAGGATAAGTACAATCATATAGAGTACAAAGGAATATTGTTCTTATTTCTAGTTGATATACTAGTGTGCGTGTATGCGCGTGCGTGTGCGTGCATGCGCGTGAGTGTGAACATGCGTCCGCGCTTACGTGCATATTTGTGTGTGTGTGTATATATTATAATCTAGTATGGGTCCAATAGTGCATTGCATATGTTTGATACGGATCGAGCTTTATTTTATTTAAACTTTTCCATTTTCGATTCAAATTACAAAGATTTAAAAGTAGAATTATAATTTTATGCATATATAATTCATATTTTTTATCTATAAAGTTTTGTGTCAGAGTTTTCATTTCGTCGATTACGATTAACACATATTAATCTCGAATGAAAGTTCTTTTTATGAAGATATGACAAAGCGCAAAGCTTGATACTGCTTATAGTAAACAATCACATTTTATAACCCGCGATATAACGCAATTAGTTTCATTCATTTTGTATTTGTATCTCGTAGTGATGGCTCATTAATTTTAATTTATTACATTTTTGCGCAATCGACTCATTAAAAGATACTCGGTGTTACCAGAGACATGTCTTGGTTTGACTATAGTTTAAAATTATTTTTACGTACAATGTTACATAATTTTTCGATACGGGTACTTCCTTCATTGCATATTTTATTAGATTTCGAATTCCACTTACAGGACATATTTTTGAACAATTGTTCTTTGAAATGAATTACCTGATTGCGATATTAACTCGTTTACATATAACGCTTACGCGTTTGGAGGATACACAGACAATAGGCACAAAATGATTAATTATTACAATTATCAGCACAGCGTCCTCTTGTCTGTCCGATTTCAAGTCAAGTCAACATAGCGTAAAATCATTTGTTAGTGTATGAGGTTCTATACACGTATGTATTTCACTGTGATTTTCACTTTAACTTTTAAATCCATTTACAATAGTTGACATTCTAATATTATAAAAATTTTAACAGTCTTTCTTGGAAGTAAATGTTCTTATTCCTCGATTTAAATAGTAATGCTCATGTTTTGTATCAATGGGAACGCGCAAACTACAGATGTTGATTAAACAATTAATTAACACATTATCGGCGCAGTGTTCTATTTTCTATAAAGTCAAATCAGCGTGGCGTACAGGGCAAGTTTAATTTATAATTTGTTGGCTGTCAAAGGATTAAAATGTCTCTATTTAACAAATATCATTTTACGTTATTATTATCTATAAAGATTTAAATCGGGTATTAATAAAATTTACAAAATATTGAAATAAACTGCTGTCAGTGCGAAAAATATTTTTTTTATATTTTCATCCAAAGCAGACGTACCTTTGCCGTAACTTTATTTGATTATAGATGTTATAATTCTTCCCTTTTGGAAATTTTTTTGAGTGCGGTTATATATGCCAGTCCCCTAGTTGAAATCTCTCGCACACTAAGACGATTTTCCACATTTTTAAAAATAAACGGCACTTCTTTCTTCTCTATAAAATAATATTTATAATTGGGAAATATATAACTGAAATAATAAGACACTCTATAGGCATCAATTTAAAGTCTCTCTATTGAGTACAATAAAACGTCCATTGATTTGTAAAAACAATTGTTAACACCTGACACACCAAATTTTTTAAACAGATGAAATACAAGAAACAAATGGGTCGCATAAAAATATTTTGTAATATTGTTTTATCTAACGTTAAAATTGGGCCATTACATCCCTAAAAAACAGATCAAGGGACAAAGAATTAGTACACGTGTAAATTTTTATTAACGATTAATTTCGTTAAAAAATTAGGTCACTTTTACAAGGAAACATATTACTTTTCCTAATTACAATAAAAAAATACATATAGATATATGTATTCTTGCAAAAAAATATTGTGAATGTGTTCTTGCAAAAAAAATAATCAAAAGCTCATATTAAAATTGACGCTGCGGAGTTACTTACCGTTAGATATCGTTACGTAATATTACGTATTTTAGATGTACGTATGTCGTCTAAGCAAGAGGTTCCATAGATGGAACAGTAACTAGATTGTTATGCGACTTATAATATTCAATGGAAAAAGCATTCAAATTAATTTTCATGGATTCGCAGGCATTACAAAGTGTTGAATTATAAATATAATAAACGCGTGAAAATACATAGGGGGAAAAGTTATAATTTTCCTGTGAAAAACAAAGAATGACGCTTTCATACTTTACTGATTTCTTTAATGTTTTAAGAAATTTTGAAAATAGTTTTTATAGAAAATCGTATAATTATATTCAGTAATATAAACGAGAATGCAAAAAGAGCAACAAAGAAATAGAACGAATCAATAAAAGAAACGACCAGCGCAAAAGAAACCACCAAGTACACGTATCAATTTAGGTTCCGTACTTTTCTATAACTCTGAAATTGTTGATGTAAATAAAACTTGTATTTATTTACATTTCAATTGAAAGTTAAATCAGTACATAGATTTTTCAAAAACGATAATTGAGAAATTAGAAGGAGAGGACACTTTAATATTTTGCGAACGAAATATAAAAATTACACCTACGCTTCATTTTAAAGTACCTCTCGAGAAAAAGGAAGAAGAAAAAGGTTTTTCACTCTCTCTTTAAGAAAAATGTTTTTCACACCTGCCAAACCGTGAAAAAATCTTACAAGAACATTAGCCGGGCCAGCAGAAATATCAGTTGTTTTTCTTTAACTTTTCTCTAAAATGTGTTGCATGCTCGTTGTACCTACAAACGCATTACAAGTTTTAAATCAAGAGTTTGCTTGGAGGTCCTGATCCTTTATTGCACCGCTTGAACAGTTTACTACTGCTCACACATATACAAATATTTGTGGGGACATAAATAATGAATAGAGTTAAAAATACTTTTTTGGAAAAATTTCATTGTTATTGTTGTATTGTCGGTGATGAGTGTTTCCCTAGCAGTCACCCTGTCGTAGCTAGATGAGTGTTTCCCTAGCAGTCATCCTGTCGTAGCTAGATGAGTGTTTCCCTAGCAGTCATCCTGTCGTAGCTAGATAATGAAATTCTAACGTAAATATTTACATATAGAATTAACAACCTGTACTTGATAGGTTGATGGCTGTTTATCTTTCTTACTTTCATTGTTTCTCCATTGGAACCCGACTAATCGACACGGCCTTACTATTCACAGATAATAGATCTAAACCTTCAATATTAACAAAAGACTCAATTAGTACCCTCAATAGTTCACAATTATTGCAGCTTTGCCAGATTTGTGTTTCCACAATATTCAAATGATTCACATATATATATTCCAAAGTTAAATCCTTTAGAGGAATTGATTCGTACAAAATTGCCATACTTAATAACTCCATGGCGTTATCTATTGTGACAGTGGTTATTAACATAATTGCACATTGATACTTTAATTCTGGAAAATTGTAAAAGTGAGAAACAGGTAATAATTCTGTACATGACTTAACGTCAAGTGCGTTTACGTCACCAGCGTAGACAAATTTGATAAATGCATCTAAAGTATGTTCACTAATAATATAAGGTAGCTTTAAGTATCCTTTTGAATCACAACCATCAACCATCTTACTCAGGTTTCTGGCAATAAAAACCGCCTTATGAACCTGTCGGCAAGTCCCGTTTGATGATTTTAGAATCATATCAGCTGAACCAGATGCCGTTAAAAGTTCTGTAAAAATGGTCTTATTAGGAACAAATTTGAGATTATACCATATATCCATTGAAATATCAACTTCTAAATAGGGTGTGTAACTGCATTCACCCAAACAGAACCACTTATTTAATTCCAATGTCAATTTTTGTTCAGAAATTGATGTATTTTCTATTTTTAAATTTTTTACAACGATTCCATCGAAACTATATCTATCTTCAGGATTATATTCGCATATATATAATCTCAAATTTTCTTCTGAGAATTTTAAACGAAAATAGCTCTGGACATTTTCTGGAAAGATATCCATGTAATGGATGCCTTTTCTCTTCGATTCTAAGATTACTGGAAAATGTACGGTGGCACAATGCTCAGCCGTTGTATCTTCTTCAATTTGACCGCGGATAAGCTGAAAAAGTAATTTCAAATTATTTAAAATATTAAAGTGTCATTTATGGATATTAATATGTAATAGTAAAATAGAGAACATTTAAATTTATTGTAGCTTAGTTACGTAAAGTAACTCGATATATAATTATAAAAAGAACCACTTCACATTGTTTTTCTGTTGAGGGAAAAATTGTAAACAATTATTCGATAGAAGAATATCAAGCATTCACAGCAATTCGGGCCAAAACATTAAAATTCCAGCTTAAGAAAAATATAACAAACTCCTTTCTCCTATTTCGCGTGACTCACGCTGATATAAGTCGGAAAAATATACAATATTTAATTTAAATTTTATTGATAAATAAATTAGTTTCTTAATTTTCATTTGTTATTCGGAATTAAAAGTCGGACACAAAATATTGTTACCTTTGAAAAGTACCTTTACATGATATATAATCATTTCTTTATTGGAAAGTAAATTCACAATTAAATGAAACTACGTGATGTAGTATTATTTCTGCTTTCTTTAAGTTCGTTACCACGACCCAGGTTTCGTTGTATTACAACATCTTCAACATCTATTAGCAAAGATTTTCTGAATTATAGAAGAATGAATTTCTACAAAATTAACACCAAATATATTCAATATTGGAAAGTAAATATTTGTAATAGAAATACAGTATTAACGGGAGTTTTTTTTCTATAATTCGCAGCAATGAAAACATATTTTAGAAGGTCAATAAATAAGACTAATAACCTGAATATTTTTACCTTCTTGCTGTGATTTTTTAAACAATTTTCATAAACCAGTTTGAATAAAGATTCACTATTCGTTACACGCCAGGATTCAGAAGCGATAACATCTGCTATGTTTTCGTTAATATATTGAATCGTTCGATTCTTGAGCCCTCGTAAAGTGTGTAGGTCAGCAATTAAGAATGTGTCAATGACGTTGTCTTTTGCCAATTTCATAGTTATGAGGTTTTCACTCTTAATCAATAAGTCCTTTATGTTGTATTTCTCCGCAACAATTAACATTTTCAAACAATGTTCAAAATTTACAGATTCAATGAATCCATGATATAGGTAATATGCAAATACATGCAAAGACTCTCCATCTAGCTCACAAATTGTCAAATGATTGGACTTATTTTCCAGCATATCATTTTGCCACATAGCCCTGAAGACATCGCTACTTGCCAGCAATACAGTTTTGTGCACTTTTATCTTATTCCCGTCTGAAGCTTCAATGGTGACATCAGCATCTGGGTTTTCCCAAAGGCTTGCAAAGTTACCTTCTGATGTGAACACTTTATTAATATTGTTTTGCGACAATTTTACTTCAATGGAAACTATGGCAGTACCACAAATATTTTTTTTGACTTCTTTTCTTATCTCCTTTGAAATTTGTTTGCAATAAATATTACCTAACAAAATTTTGTTGATAAATAGGTTTATGGTTATTCCCTCAGACAAAACGCCACAATCCATCTTGGTCTCTATAGAGAAAACTAGGAAATTGTCTTCACGTGTAATTTTTAATCTGAACCAAATGCCGAAATCAAATAAATTATATGAGAATAATGGACTTATTGCGCCCATTTCCATTCTGTCAACGGCCCATTTATACATTTTCTTCCTTTCCTGTGGACAACAATATTTGTTTTTAAACAAAAAGGCTTAATAAGAATGACAGAATTCTAATCAAAAATATTATAAGACCTCACATTTTTGTATATCAGTCGTTTTGGTACAAAATAAATCAAAAAATTTTTGACAATCGCTATTAATAACAATTAAATGAAACTATGTGATGTAGTATAATTTCTACTTTCTTTAAGTTCTTTTCCATGACATGAGTTCTTTTCGTTGTATTACAACATCTTCAGATGGGCGGCTATTAGCAAAGATCTTTGCTAATATACCTGAAGATGTTGTAATACAACGAAACCTAGGTCGTGGTAAAGAACTTAAAGAAAGTAGAAATTATACTACATCACATAGTTTCATTTCATTGTCAATAATGAATTTCTACAAAATTAACGCCAAATATATTCAATAATCGCTATTAAGTTTTATTCGAAGAGAACTCCAAATTCTAGTTCCCAAAAATCTTGACGCATCCAAAAATCTATATGTTTTGTTTCTGTATTGAATTATATTTAAGTCATGACAGCTAAGCAGTCCAAGATTCATTTCTTCATAATTCTGCAAGATGTTGTCAACACAAACTACCATCATTTTTGAAAAACATATTATTCTTGAAATTTTTTTGGAAAACATCAATAATCCTTTACAATTAACCATAGTAAAATGAGATCAAAAGCAAAATAATAATATCTCGCTTCACCTCACGAACCTCCGTAAATTTGATTCGTGTTCAAGTTTCAATTCCTTTTCATTTGATTCGTTTTCAAGTTTCAATTTTTTGGAAAACTTATCAATACTCCTTGACAATTAACCATAGTAAAATAAGACCAAAAGTAAAATAATAATATCTCGCTTCACCTCACGAACCTCCGTAAATTTGATTCGTTTTCAAGTTTCAATTTTTTGGAAAACTTATCAATACTCCTTGACAATCGACCATAGTAAAATAAGACCAAAAGTGGAATAATATCTCGCTTCACCTCACGAACCTCCGTAAATTTGATTCGTTTTCAAGTTTCAATTCCTTTTCATTTGATTCGTTTTCAAGTTTCAATTTTTTGGAAAACTTATCCATACTCCTTGACAATTAACCATAGTAAAATAAGACCAAAAGTAAAATAATAATATCTCGCTTCACCTCACGAACCTCCGTAAATTTGATTCGTTTTCAAGTTTCAATTCCTTTTCATTTGATTCGTTTTCAAGTTTCAATTTTTTGGAAAACTATCAATACTCCTTGACAATCGACCATAGTAAAATAAGACCAAAAGTGGAATAATATCTCGCTTCACCTCACGAACCTCCGTAAATTTGATTCGTTTTCAAGTTTCAATTCCTTTTCATTTGATTCGTTTTCAAGTTTAAATTTTTTGGAAAACTTATCAGTAATCTTTTACAATCGACCATAGTAAAATGAGATCAAAAGTAAAATAATAATATCTCGCTTCACCTCACGAACCTCCGTAAATTTGATTCGTTTTCAAGTTTCAATTCCTTTTCATTTGATTCGTTTTCAAGTTTCAATTTTTTGGAAAACTTATCAATAATCCTTTACAATTAACCATAGTAAAATGAGATCAAAAGTAAAATAATAATATCTCGCTTCACCTCACGAACCTCCGTAAATTTGATTCGTTTTCAAGTTTCAATTTTTTGGAAAACTTATCAATAATCCTTTACAATTAACCATAGTAAAATAAGACCAAAAGTAAAATAATAATATCTCGCTTCACCTCATGAAGCTCCGTAAATTTGATTCGTTTTCAAGTTTCAATTTTTTGGAAAACTTATCAATAATCCTTTACAATTAACCATAGTAAAATAAGACCAAAAGTAAAATAATAATATCTCGCTTCACCTCACGAACCTCCGTAAATTTGATTCGTTTTCAAGTTTCAATTCCTTTTCATTTGATTCGTTTTCAAGTTTCAATTTTTTGGAAAACTTATCAATAATCTTTTACAATCGACCATAGTAAAATAAGACCAAAAGTGGAATAATATCTCGCTTCACCTCACGAACCTCCGTAAATATGATTCGTTTTCAAGTTTCAGTTCCTCATGAGCGAAATGGTGATTTTATGATATACTTCATTTGAACAATTTCATAATTACTTTCTTTACTTACTTAAATTTGGCTATTTAGTTTACATATTTCATTTTAGTTTACCTGTAAAATATTCACAATTGATATGTTGGATTCTTACTTTATCGTCTGTCTGTCTGTATCTCGTGACAGCAAAACAAAACTTTGTAGGTACAATACAATTCGAAACTTGATATTATAGCCTCTATATTGATTCAAGATCTCGAATTTTTTTCTCAGATAAATAGCCCGTCAAAATCAGTAACCGTTACTAACTCTTTTAGATAGATATTTGTGGTATACGATTTACCAAACTACAAAAAATTATATTTGTATAAGTAGAGAAAAATTAAAAATTCACAGCGGTAGTGTTGTTTGCAATTGCAGTATAGGAGTGCAATCTTCAGCATCGTAGAAGTACAATAATTGGTCTTTATTAAAAACTTAGGACGTGCGTACAAGTCGCATTACATATTGAATACTGCTTGACTTCCACAAAATAACTACAATTTTATGTGACATATCTCTAAGTAATAAGGACTGGTACTAAAAACAAATAAAATGATTAAGTAAATATTTATCTTTGATCACCAAAAATTGTTGTCATAATTGTTTGTGATAATTGTTTAAAATAATTTGTCGCTATTAGGAAAGAACAATAGAAATGTATTTCACATTCTTGATAATGTTATAATAACTCAATTAATTTACATAATAAGTAAACCCTAGTGGACTGAATATGTGCCAAATTAAAATAAGCTTAACATTTTTAAATTACCAAATAAAAAAAAGTTTGAATTGTACATTTATGAGAGAGAAAAGAAAGAACGAGTGCCTGTGCGCAAACATACATATTTATGCATTTATGTACGTTTCGATCTATTTGGTATACAATGAATGACAATAGTATGCGGCAAAGTTTAAGCTTGACTGAGAAACTGAATTCCAGTTTCTATTCAATTTAAATGCATCTCTATTTTAGCTACTCTTCATAATAGGCAGGCATTTCCGAACAGAAATTTACATAATTTCCTGAAAATTATTTACATATGTGTATAATTTGCAATAAAAAGCTAGTTGTTGGAAGTAATAATTTTTTAGAGTAATCAAAATGGAATCAATTAATTGTAATTTACGTATTATTTTTCCAAATAACTTCGTGATATTCTACGTATTATTTCGTTCGATGGAATTATTGAGCAAAGCAATCAGCCCACTCTTCCTTGGGCGTCGCTTCTACGCCCTTTTCGAATGCAGTCAACGTTCCTTGTGGTATCGAGACCGTACGGCAAATGACCTATAATTTCTAAACCCGTAAGTATTTGGTCGTTCGTCTGGCCGAGTGTGCAGAAGCGTTGTTATAATAAACGAAGATTTAACTGCGAGAGGGAGGCTCTCGAACTTTTTCCAAAATAACGAGCAAACGATTGCTAATTATCAGCCGGTCATAACTGACCTTTTATGATCCATGATAATCGTTGGATAATAATCCGTCCGTCCGAATAAACGAGGCGCACATCTTTTTGGGGTATTTCATGCTTTCTTCACATTTGTAGGCAACTCTTCAAAAGGAAACGCCACTGCGCAGACTACCTCATAATTTTGGGCTCGTAACAGTGTATCCAGCTTTCAGCACAAGCCAATGTCGAATGTAGCATTTGGACTTGGAAAGAAAATTGTTTCGTGATACAATTTATCTAGACTAGATATACACAAAACTATCAGATTGACGTCAATTAGGAAAAATAGAAGAAAAATTCAAGCAAAGTACCTCAATCGATTACCAAAGACCTCACTTTTGAAAGTAGGAATTTATTCATTTTTATTACCTTTATTACAAATAGCCTTTTCCAAAAACTTCCAGTACTACCTTCGTACGTAAATATGGCTTTAGTTATCAAAGAAAAATCATAGTTATTAAAAATTATTAGTCAAGGAAACCCAGAATCTTTCTTTTTTTCCCAATAACTATATACGCCCATTTCTCCGAGACCTGTAATACGAGCCCAAATTTAAGACTAAAAATGAAAAATATTCTGCATAGCATAGCATGTGGACTATTGTTAAAAGAAATCTACATATTTTTATTTATATACACGCAGAAAGAAACCTACATTTTTTATATATATATATATATATATATATATATATATATATATATATATATATACAAAACAAATATTTCATTAAATTTTCATTAAGTACCTCCACATGCGGCAAACTTAGTGATTGAAACATTTTTATTTTCACTAAGTACAACGAGAGACATGACATTGCAGAGGTATTTATACGGCGTCTCCTACATGAGACGTGAGTTTCCGAAGTAGTTTGCAGTGTATAGAATTGTTTAATAATGTGTGTGAAAAATTTTGATAAATTCGGATAACGGCAGCGAATAACTGGAAAACGACATATAGTTCAATGCAAAATGATTTTGGTCAACTTGCGTTAATAAATTAAAAATATACAGGAAACTAAACTATTGCACGTTATGTGCTCCATAACTTTATAATAGATTACTACGAAAATAACTTGGTCATTTACACGCTTTGTGCCTCGTATTGCAGGCACAAACCGCTTACTTTCTACGAATATATGGTTAAGGAAGTTGAAGACAATGAGCATCAGAAACGCGTATTCTACCTCTCCTCAACGTACTCTACAAACAGAGGTGTACACTTGTAATGCTTGTAATTCCCAGGTTTCCAATGTACAGTTGACGCATTAGTAGTTGTTCACATATTGATAAATATACATCACTAAAATCTCATGGCCGAGATAATTTATATACATATGAAAAGATATTTTAAACGTTGATGTTTTAGATATTTAAATAAGAACAGACTACGATATTAATATTTTTATCGTAAATTTGAGGGCGTAAAAATAACAATTATAGCAAATTGAATGAATAGTGACAAAATCTTTTAAAAACAAACTTCAAAAACATGGGCACTAAAAAGTAAAAAATAATTAACTCAAAACGGGTACCTACTTTGCAATAAATAACTAAGGCACTTATTTTTGAAGTCGGTACCAGCACCGCCGATTAACTTAAATGTAAAATTTTGTATTATGAACACGCCCCCTTTATGAATCTATTTAGTACTGCCAGTACATTAGAAGTTTAGTTTTAAAGTACAATGCCAACAATTGTATGGAGTTGTAGCCTAGAATGTACAGAAATAAATTGGACATATTTGAAAACTGCAAACTTCGCCAATCATAAATTTGATAAATAAAAGTAGCTAGTAGTAATTTGATAAATAAAAATTGTCAATACGTAATTATGCATACTTTTTGGAAAATTAGTTGTTTTATAATTGTAATTTCTTTAAGTAATAATGAAACTTAAACTTAATACCTCCTACGAAACATATAAAATGTCTAGAACACTTTTAATTGAGTAAAATTATCTATCTGTACAATGTGAAATCTTACGTATTTTTCACACCGTAAGACAAAAAAATAATCAAAATCAACACTGCATACAGTAATATTGCCAGAAACAAAAGTGTATTATCCTAATTTAATGAATATTATTTTTCTTAATCATTTATTCTACAAAAATTGTTTCTTACGTATAATTGAAAAAACGCATTATAATAATTTGTGTTTTTTAATTAATTTTATAGACAAATAATTATAGGCCTATGATATCACAATTGTCAACCTTATTTGACAGTCAACAATTAGGTGATAAAAAGTGTTCGATTAAAAAAAATATTTTCCTTTATAACTGCGGAATAATTTTTCATTACTCTACATGGGGATATATTCATAACCATTCGAAGACCCATATAAACTATTTCCTTTCATAAAATATTTCCAGTTATTTATTATTATGCCAATTAACATCTTTAAAGTAAAAATATACTTTTTAATAATAGGACATGATTGTCTATAGATCATTTAAATATATTTTGAAGCTACAAATTTTCCCAATTATGAATCCCAAAATGAGTAAAGCTGAACAGTTTTGGCCAGGAATTATACCAGCATTGCCATATAATTTTAGATAATTACTCACTTTGCAATCATTATTTTTTAAGTATTAATAAATTGAAATATAATAAACATAACTAATCTTATTAATTTTAAGTGAAAAAAATATGTATCTCATTTCTTTTTACACTTTCATCACTTATTACAGTTAATATTTAAATACAAATAATTGAAAACACAGTACTTATACCTATCTTATCTTATCAAACATCCACAACTACTTTTGAATGACAAGAATAACGCTAAACTGAAAAAATATGGATTTCAAGTTCTTTTTACATTTTTATTTAATCATTTATTACAGTTAACATGGTATCCAAAAAAGCAGCTGGTGGGTGAATATCATCTTCATATCTTGCCCAAATACCATATAATTTTCATGACATGAACACAGCAACCAACAGTACGATTTCCTGCAACACAATTACCAATACTTACCAATAGCTTTGGATAGCATTATTGATTCGTTTTGACTTGAACATTGCTCATCTTACATGTAAATTATTCACTTCTGGATATATGTCTAGACTTAATGTGACCTCTTATAAGACTGGTTGATTACTTCCAATGTGCAATATAAGTTCTTCTACAAACTCTAGTTCTGGACATATTTCAACTTCATAAACACCTTGTCGAATATGCTCACCGTAATAAAAACAAGCTTGCTGTAATTGATATGGTCCTAAAGAAATGAGCTTTAACTCGTTTTCATTGAACCGTGGAAAAGTATCAAGTTGAGGCAGATTTGCATCAATTCTCTTAAAAATTACTCCTGTTTGTTCTCCAATATAAACTGACTCAAATGATTAGAGTGATACATGCGTGCGAGGGCTCGCTCATCAATTTCTACTGCACTTGGAGTATTTTTAATTACTTTATGAAACTTATTTGCAAGTGCAGCAGCAATTCTACAATCCATCATCATATGAGCAGAAGCCTTATTAAAAAAATCTTGTTTGAACAATTTAAAGTCACGTTTGAACCTTCCATTTACAATTTCCAAAAAACCAACCGGCAAAGTGTAACGCATCTGCTTCTATTAGCTTGGAGAGAGTACTTAGTTGACTTTCTCCACGAACTCTAGTTTCAGATTTGTACACCTTGAAACCAGGATTTGTTGATTTTGTGCAACAATGTTGAATCTCAAATTATCAACTTCGATCCTCCTGGCTGTTTCCCTATTGCCTTTCATATAGCAAGTATGGCACAAGAAGATAGCCCGTCTGATCTGAAATTAATAAATGATGCAATATATAAAATCATTGTAGTATTGAGAAAATACTAGAAATATTAAACAAATTTTTATATTGATGTTTGCACTCATTCCAGAAAACCTGAAGAAGGGGGTCTTACTGAGAATAGATATCAAGTTAAAAAAAGTACAATACATTGTTATGAGAAAAGAGATCAGTTGTTCTGACATTAATGAAAATCTATTGAATGAGTTTTTTAATAACTTTCCTTTCATTTAGCATATAACTTGACAACGAAGAAAAGTTTCTTTCTGCTATGTGGACTAGACCATAGTGTGATAACAATAGCAGACAAAATAATGAAGCGATAAATAAAGCTAGATTCTAAACTAGGTGTGCAATATCACTATTATTTTATACTTCGAGTATGTAGAAATAATAGGTACATGTTACTCAGACTTGCTTTTTGAATATTCAATTGGGAGTATACAATGTAAACCACTTGGCAAAGTATTCAATATTTTTTTGCTTCTTTTATAGGTATAGGAATTTCCAGCAGTATCTATCTGTACAAAATGATTGTCTGCTATTCCAGTTAATTAAAATGGAGGGGAAAATATATTGATGGCATATAACGGATTGTATTTTTATGGCTGGCACATTTCAAAGTTATCAATTGGTGAATGTACATTTTTTTGTGATTTTAGTAAACATTTACAATAAGTGGAAGCCAAAATATGTGTAAATACACATATTTTGGCTTCCACTTATTTGAAATAAAATAAACATAAAGTTTAAAAAATAAAATCGAATGATTATCATACGAAATGTTTACTAAAATCACAAAAAAAAAGTGAATACTTTTACATTTATCTTTGTTTATTTAAAAGTATTGTTGAAAAACAAAATCTGTGTTAACTTTCTACATAATATTCATATAAAACTTTTTGCCATGGGTCTTGAAAGTCTATGAATGAACATATGTATGCCAAATTTCTATACGCAATAGAGTTCAGATGGTCTGAAGTATGCCTAGTATGAAACAAGCATAAAATATGACTACATGGAATACACCAGTATATGGAATACTAGCTCGTTCAAGACATGTGACAAATAAAGAGTCTTTTTCATAACGTTTTTTATTTCATTCTCTCCTAAGAGATTTATAAGATGAACAGGATAGCGTGCATAAATCCGTAATCACTTTGTGCCTTTTGCTCTTATAGTAGTTAAAAATACAAAAATACACAATGCTTACATATTTTATAACAGTTATCTGCAGAATGTCATGCTAGTATGTTTGTTTCACGCTAATACTTCATACTTGTACAGTTTACAATATATACGCCCCACTTCTATTCTAAACCTCACTTATTCTATTCTAAAACTTTGTTTCTTCACAATCATTACATAGTTACATTATATGCAAATGAATAACATTTTGTTAATAATAGTCATTTTACTCACGTATCGGTGACATGATGATGCAACTAGGGCAAGAGGTTTTTTCTAATAATACATGCCTTCTAGCAAGCATAACAGATCTTCCACAGCCATAATAATATGTTGTGTCCAAATTGTCTCTGCCTTGTATTAGTTGTAAGACATCTTAAAATGACATTATAGCAGGCACGACATACAGAGTTCTGTAATGGTAACTGTTGTGAGAAAACAAATATTATATTAATTATATATACATGTTCCTTTAATTTTTGAAAGATATTTATTTAAACATTAAATTCAATGAACGCTCGGGTAGACACAAATTAAAACCAATTTATTCTGCAGATTCTTTTAAACCTCACAACTACTTCATCAGAACCTATATATTATACTCAGATTTATACTATTACTCATACACTAGCTGTGTATCTGACATTTGCAAAGCATAGTATTATGGTGCTTCAACCATTTCATTGTCATATTTATTGTTTCAATTTTACATCTTAAATAAATTATTAGAAAAACCCACTCCTAAACGTTAGCCATAAAAACTATCTGCCATATAAGTAATGTGTGCAAAGAGAAATGACTTAAATAGCACAAATAGCAATCACCAAAACAAACATTTCTATTTTCCTTTAGTTACAGCACCTTACTCTTCTATCTGTACTTTCTCTGCCTGTTTCTATTCCAACCATACTTTCTCTTCAACAAGTTTCCCAAAAGTTAATATAAATAAGGATTTTTGTTCGCTTTCTTTATATTTTTTTGAGATTACATTAGCTCATTGAAAATAGATCAGTTAATTGCAATGACAATGTACACATTCAATGGGGAAATAATTTTTACATACACTAACAGGATCATTTGGTTACTTAAAACACTTAACTCTACTTCTGATTGAACATTGATACTTATTTAATTGTATTTTCTGCGACTAGTTCCCGATTATGTACTCATAAGTTTATGAACATGTGCTTTCTTCATTTATGTTATGTTCAAACTCTGCAGTAATAATTTAAGAAGAATACAGAAATTCTCAAACTAATAAGTCCATGATATGTGACCGATTACCGAAAAAATAGCTAAATAAATAAAAAAAGAGTTCCACAATAAAAAATACTAACCAAAGACAGAAAAAATCTGTCACCAGCTTTATCACAGAAAAAACCTTAATGTCTTGAGACAAAAAAATATCCGTGATTATAACTTGCACACTAGTAAGAGTCGTTAATTGGGTCCAAAAATGACAAGGCGTTTTCGTTTTTACTGGAAAAACACATTGTAGCAGTTTTTCTTAAAATCAGATTTTTTCTGTTCAGAGACTTTATTTATGTCTACAAAGTGTAGACTGCAAATCACTAAATGTTTTGTGGATACCCATGGTTTTCAATCTACATTAGAAATTTCGTTTTTCGATCCACTATATTGATGTAATATTTTCGATGACTTTGTGCCCAAAGTCTCTTATAAAAGTAGTAGTAAGTAAATCTTGGAAATACCGTTACTTTGAACCTATCTTTCCTTTTGAAATATTTTAGTAAAAAACATTGAACCCTATTTATAAAACATGTTGCTGTTTTCTGAAAAACTCAAGCGGCAACGTCTTAGAGCTATGCAGCTAGTGTTCAAAATATATTTATTTTAATATTTTAACTTAGTATACATAATCAATTCATTATGAATAAAACACGTACTTACCTCATATATCAACCATTCAAATAAAAGTTATTAAATTCTGGTGAAATTAAAATATCTTGCGATCCTTTCTCCAATAGTAATGCCACAATTAACACAGGCTTGTGTATCCATTTTTCAGTTTAAGTTTTACTAAACGATTCGTAAAAAGTGGAGCGCTTACTAACAAGGGGGCTACGACACTTTTGTTATAAAATAAACAAATCTCTCTCAGAATAAGATAGCGTTATTTATTTTTTACTGGCGTCACCGAAAGTCAAAAAGTAATCAAACAAAACATTTATATCTCAACAGCCCTTATGTCGAATGACAATTTGCTTGTATAAGAATATTGTATACAATGTATAAACATAAAATATTCTGTTATTTATTACTATATATTGATTAATGAATAATTAATATTATATATATATATATATATATATATATATATATATATATATATAAATATATATATATATATATATAAAATATATATAATATATATAATATATATTTAAAAAATTATTTCAACAAATGGATATAATTACTGTGTCTAGGAATATTAAAAGTGGGATTATGTGGGCACCTAGGGGAAATTATTTTTTCTCTAAGCTTGATAAATTGCAAAAGGAAATAGAGGAGAGATCACCTCAAAATTTTGTTTACAACAATGCTCTCTTTGCTAATTGCTACTAAGTTTTTAATTTTAATTGACAGTAATTTTATCTCTGCACAAAGTGGGGCACATTTTGGCATTGTCCTTTATATTATAAATTAAATTAAATTAAAAATTTATTTAAGTTGGTAGACGGTGCTGGCATCGACTTCAAAAATAAGTAACTTAGTTATTTATTGCAAATAAGTATTTAACTATTTTGAGTTCAAATATAAATTATTGAATTACACTGAACATTTTTTTTTATATTTCTTGTCGATTAATTGAGATTGCTATATATAATATCTAATTGCAAAATATTTTGCACACTCCTGGGTTCCCAACTGTACGTATTGCATGTCCTCCGACAAATGACCGGGGAGACACGATGTTGTAAAGTCAAGAGGGTGGACATAAACGCCATGTGTGATAGACGTAAGTCGCAACATATAAACTACAAATCATGTATTAAAGTACAAACTAAACGTATTGCGGAGAGAATATATTATTATACTTTAAATATTTTCTATTCAATATTTTGTGTGTGGCTTAAATACGTTGTTGTAGCCATTGTATCATCAATCAAAATCAAAATGACGTGTACTTTTCGTTGATGTAATTGGATTAAAAGAAAAAAGCTTGAATAGTCGTTTTCATTGTTGCCTTAAACTGAAAGTTGGTAATTTTTATCCATTATTTGCTTATTAAATAATATTCAAAGACCACATTTCAAATATTTTTTGTAAATTTTATACTTAACGTGACAAAACACAATAGTGGTTTAATTTCGACTTGACAAACATTCTCGCGTGATTCTAACACGTATTAGTTCTCTTGCAATATTTTGAAAAACAGAACACATTTTCAAATAATACGATTATAAAAATAACATTCTATGTATTAATAAATTTCAATATAATCTTCAAAGATTGATTCTTTAGTTGACATGTCAATTATTGATTTAACAAGATAATTCTCAGTTACATATATATATTGTTTATTTAAATTTGTTTAAACATTATATCAAAATAAAGATTCACCAGTCCCTAAGAAATTAAAATAGACTTAATAAATTAAAATATCTTATTGGTTTTTAATTTCAGACCTTTTTCTAAAATACTCTTTTTAGATTTTATGTCTGTCGTTTGAAATAAAATTTTTAATTTTTCAGATTCTTCAAACTCTGCTTTATTAATGAAGAGCCACATTCATTCACAGGACATAGAGATGAAAGAGAGCTTTCATGTATGGGTACTTTAAAATTTGTAACAAAACTATTAGTGTTACAAATTATATAAATAGTTGTTAACTAAAATTGCTTCCATAAAGTTGTTAATTACTTGTCCCTTAACTTGTTACAAACATAGTATAATTTAATTAAATTTCAATTTGAACGTAATTTTTAGTAAACTTACAAAAATAAAGCCCTTGTGTAACGAAATTAACAGTACAATATAATATTTCCCATTGTACTTGAAACTATCATACCCATTGTAGTTGAACTATCGTATGATGAAATAATTACCCATTTAGATGCAAGTTTTTATTTTGTATGCATTGGTATAGCCAGGGTGGGGCAATGTTGGTCACGGCCTCTCCAGAAAAAATAATTAAGTTTAAAGATTGATGAAAGAATTGTTAGTGACATGTGGTTTTTTTTGCAAATAATTTAAATGATATGCGATTTTTTTAAATCATCATGTAAATTTTATAAAATGATTAAAAACAAATTGATCTTTTTGATAGTATCGGCCCCTCCTAGCAAAAATAGTGGCTTTCATTTTTCAAGAAATCACGAAGTTACTGACTAAGGGGTTTTAAAAAAAGTTTCAAATTAAGTCTCTTCCGTTAATAGATTACGAAATACTTATATAGTTATATCTGTATTTGCGTATTCTTTGTTTATTTTCAGACGTGCTAGTTGCCCACACTCATATATGCGCAGTTACCACCTAGTGATGCCAGACAGCCACTTGCAGAACCCCAATGCTATTCACCCAACTTCATTTTCGAATTTATTTAAATTTTCTTAAAATATGTTTTTTTTGTAATTTTATTATATAGTATTGTACAATTATTTTTTTAACAACCCTTATTTTATAGTAATTGTATTTTAATAACTTATATTGTATAGTAATGTTATTTTGACGTTTATCGTTTCATTGAAATATTTTTATTATAATGGTTTAATAAATAAATTTATAAAAACTAAAACTGCTTTTATCATTATAGATAAATAAGAAAGTTTAGTTCAAAAAATGTATTTTTCTTTGATAACGCCATCTATCAGCAATAGAAAGTAAAAGATCACACCATCTATGGGCATTAATAATAATTACATAAGTCTTTGGTCAGAAGGGGTGAAGGGGTCAGAAGGGGTGCAGGGATCAGAAGGGGTGCAGGGATCAGAAGGGGTGCAGGCGTCAGAAGGGGTGAAGGGGTCAGAGGTTGTCACTTTGACAAACGTTTGGGAAGCTATGAAAAAGTGCGCCTTATTAAATGACCCAAGGAAATGTGACAATGAAATTACGAAGTAAAAGACAAAAAAAGAGACGGGAAAGGGGCTGTGTTAAAGAAAATTTAGATGATTTCTATGCATTAAAAGGAGGTTTGTCAATATTTTGAATTTAACAAGGCTTGACTATCTATACCCACACAGGAAATCGAATATGGATAGAAATTCAAAGACGCTCCTCTGCTTCTTATGCAGACTTGTACATTTACTAATAAAATTATGAAATATATGTCATTAAAGGGTAGCTTATGGTCTGTATACTGGTACTGTTTGAGAAGGTTATTTTAAAGTTAATAAAAAAAAGAGTACAGTAGGTACTCTTTTTTTTACACAGAAGATTGAATGGAACATTATGTCAGAGAAACACTATGTCATAGAAACACTTATACACAGTTGAATGGAACATTATGTCAAAGAAAGCAAGAGTTTGAAGTAAGGGTTTGCAAATGGAGTATGATCGCAAAGAATACTATTGAAATAATATAATTGCGGAAACACTTAGGAAGAGATGACACAAAAGTGCAAACCAGGGAGGATAGAATAAATACAGACAATTGCAGACTAGATATTCTGTTTTTTTTATCTATGGTACAAATAAGCAGCCTCCTATAGGAAGCACTCTATATACAATCTTGAAGACAGAGCAATCATAAAAGAGAGCGTCTAATTATTGTAATTAAAAATCAAAATTGTTGCAACAAAAACTAAGCGAAAACTACTAAGACATACAATGTTTATAACATAGTTTGATATCTCTGGTAATTTAATTAACATTAATAATTTAAAAAAATATAATTTTGTTTCCCAAGTTTTCTAATACAGAAAATGTCACTTTTTATCAACTTTTCCTTTATTATCAATTAACGTTTTAATAAAATTTAGGCCCGTCATTTAAAAAGAATTACAAATGTTCACTCGTAGTACAGTGAAGTTCAAGATTCACAGGGTATATAATCTATATTTTTGTTAACGTATTAATTTTTTTCGAGCATTAAGTCTGCCCTTCAAGCCAGAAAACTATACTAAACTTTGGGTATTTTTTTATAATAAAAAGAAAATTTTATAACACTTTATATACCTTTTATTCCACGTTTTTAAAAAGGAAATAATACATCTAACAAATACCCTTTTTCCAAAAATAGAGCTGAACAGCTCTATCATTTGAAGCGCTAATTTGTTCGAAAAAACCTGCAAAGCACAAGTAGAACTTGTACTATGACAGTTCCATATACGCTTAGGCACTTATAAACATTTAAGGGTAACTAGTATTTTCTTTGAACTATTTAAAAAATATTAATTTTTAAAACTAAAGTAATTTTTTTAAACATCAAAGTTGCCTAACCCCTTTATTATAACTAATATTATACGTTTTTATATAAAATCAATCAACGAAATCACAAAGCTAGTTGCAAAACTTTCACACCATTTTCATAGTTAATACATGAAAATTACCATATTAATGTAATCAAGCCTTCATAATTAAACAAAATTCACCATTCCATCGATCAAGCGTTTGAACCGATTTCAAACTACCAATTCTTGTAAGTTTGAACCAGTCAGACAGCCTGGACACCAGGTTAACACGTTCTGAACTTGTTCATAATGGTGGTCTAACGTATACGCATTGAATCCTGAACCTTACTTTATAACAATTAATGAAGAAAAACTTGTACATATTTTTTATCGTTTCAACATCTAACTTAATAAAATTTTAAATGATTATAAAGACAAATATAAACAATTTACAGACAAGTACAAACAATTTTCAATAAGTTTTAAGAAGTGTAACGAAAATTTGAGAAAACAAATTATACAAAGCTTTCTATTGGACCAGATTACTGATATTTATCTGACTATGCCCTTTTCATGCTAGAATTAAAAGTACAATAGAATTAAAAGTACAATAGAATTAAAAATACGATAGAATTAAAAATTCTACGAGATTACTACGTTTAGAAAGTACGATTGTGAAGACAATGGAAGAAGTGTAGACTGTTTGTTCATGTTTTCCATAGAAAGACTAAGAAAAAGTTACATGTGGAAAAGAAAAGGATAGATAAAGAAATTATTTACAATAAAGAAATACTTAAATAAATCAAAGTGAGGACTTTCTGAAAGATGGTAAGTAAGGTGCCTTCAAATTAGAAAAGTGTAGTTAAAACAAATGAATGAAAGAGTCAATTACGTTAGAAGATATAGTGTAAAATTAAATAGTTTCTAAAAGACAAGTCTATACAAGGTATTTTTAAGCCACATGGGAAAATGTTTACATCACTTTAGCTAAAAATCGACATAACATTCCAAATATTTATCTCAGTACAACTAGCTTTGAAGTAAAATTGTGGCTGAAAAAAGTACTAATGGTCTCTGTTTTTTGCAATTCCCAAACAAAAGTGACTGACGAAAGCAATTGCTTTTTTGTAAGGCAAATTGTAAAAACATACAAGAGTTGCTTGCATCTGAATACGCCGCAAGCTTGTCGAAATATTATATTAACCCTAGGATTAAAGTAATTTGTCGACAGATATTATTCACATAGTTTTATTATGACAACGGGAGAATGCGTAGTACACATATAGGTACGTATGATTTCGTGTCACTTCGCAACTACCAAAGATCGTAATCCACATGCTACAATGTTGATATATTTCAAGCAAGAGAAGAATACTTTTAATTTAACACTCGTTTGTGTGCATGTCGCGAGGTAATAAATAATCCAATAAATTATCACTTAACGCATGTAATAAAAACCCTAACATGAAAAAATATTGACAGATTTTAGATCCTTAGCAATTATTTAGATGTGAAACATCGAACTTGTACTTTTTCGTATAATGAAGAATTTAAGGACTAAAAATTGTCGCTTATGATTACTTGGTTAAAAATCTATTTATAAGTCTTTTACTACTGAAAAACGGCTATGGAACATAAAATTTCAAATGTCTGTATAATCTTTTTCACTTAATTCACTTTTTTTACGATTTACAGGTTTTTTACTTTTATTTTATCGAGTCGTATTCATATTTGTACATTTAATATTCAGCGACACAATAAATAATGATAAAATCGAAGAAAATAGTGTCAACTTAATGATTGGAAAAACGTGATTTGTCTGGCAAATAAATAGCATTTTATTATAAAATAAATTAATTGGCAACACTCACCATTATTAAAAACCGTAGCGGTGGCACTGATAACAAACGTCTGTAACTTCTGACAAACAAATGACAAATAATATTCGGCGCCAAGAACGCGAATACATTTATGTCATATTTGACGAGGGATGGACTTTGCGACGCTGTCGTACGTTAAAATATAGCCAAAATAAATAAGTTAAAATATATCTTTTATATTTCTAATAGATTTGCCTAGATTTTCTAATAGATTTGCAAGATTAAAACGTAATTAATCGTTTTCAGTATAAGATTTTCCTGCAATTTTTTCAATGCCATGAAAATAATTTTTAATATAATTTTTTTACAAAATATTAAAAATAAATGTACAAAGAAGGTTTAATAGAAAGGTGTAATGATTTTGATGGCAAGTTAAAAAAACGTATTTGAATAAATAACTTACTGTTGTTTTTCAAAGATCGAAGAATAAGAGAAGTTTTTTTTATTTTGGTGCATATAATACTTGATAGTCATTTATAATACAATATAAAGTATTTTATAGTAAAATTTGATACCAAAAATATATATTAAAGATTAAAACCCAAACATAACACGAAATAGGAAAAAAGACGAAAACAAAATTATTAAATATGAACATATTAAATATAAACAAGACAACTATCCGCTGCCTCGTCCGCATTTCACTAATTTTTTTTAGTACAGCAAAATAAGCACTCGTGTTCAAAAAACATATAAATACCGGACATATAATTTAATGCATAGTTAATGTAATTAAACAAATATAACAACAAATTTCATTAAAATTTTCCACAATTTTAATGAAGGGAACTAAATCGACAAACTAAAACATAAGGAAAACTGACCGACTTGACATTTTACAACTTTATCGAATAATTTTCCACTAAAATAAAGAATTAGTGGCTCTTCATTTTGGGGGTACTAAAGGAGACGCAGAGATGTAAATGTGTTTTTATAAATAGTATATATAAGAAAAAGGAAATACGCAAATAAATCAAATAAATTTTCATAGCTCTGATTGACGTGATAGTGAAAATTATATTTTTCCACAAAATCTATACCTACGAGAAAACGAAAAAAGTTCACATTAACTAAAATAAAAAATCTAAACCGTTTAAAATTTACGTTACTTAGCGTTGTCAGCTTTTCATTAAAAATATTTAAGTAGGTAACTTTTTAACAATACCTTGTGAGGAATTTAAATCTACTATTTAATCTGCATATTATTAGATCTTTTGAAACAGTTGAAGACAATGCAAGAAAATAATTTCGTAATACGATAAATGCATCGACGTATTACAAAGAGCAATGACAATATGATTAAATGTTTGAACTACAAACTTTTAAGAAATATAAAACACGCAATAAAAACTACAGTGAAATATCGATAATTATTCCGAACAAAGTCAACACTAAACGCGTCCCTAGAATTCAAAAACGTTTCTATAATCATGTATGTATAGTTTGATTTAAGGTACTGTTGCACTGTAGCAAAATACGTACGCAGCAATGTGATTTGTTCTATATATTTATATGTGCAGATCTACGTCTTTAATAATCTATATCTATTATAACGTTCCTACTGAATACATTGGAATACAGTTTGTCATGCGTCAGTCCTTACTGTGTAATGTTGAAATAAATACTATAATTAAATATTAAGGTAATTTCTAAAACATTGGTTTTAGAAATTACCATAATATGAGAAAGTGGTTCAGTAGAAATCATTTGTACTCTAACTATTTTATTTAAACTCTTTCAAAGTTAATAAATTTTACAATATTCTTACGTAAGATTAATATACAATGACTTAATATACAATTACATTTAATAGAATATTCGATAATATAATTTTCCCTTACACACTATTTCGTTATTTATTAATATTCTCAGTTAGTTCAGTATAATCACGAATGATTAACGTAGTCATAAATAATCAACACATATTTCGAGGCTTTATTATAGATATTTCCTGAAACCATTTACATTTCCCAGTATTAATGTTTATCATTATATATAATAACTAAAAGACTTTGTTCGACGTTCTCGTCAACAATTAATTCAAAATGAACATAAATCTTGCAATTAGGTCTCCATCCTCATGTTTTAGAGATTACTAACCATCTTTACAATCTATAATGACACTATTTCAGTCATAGTTGGCCGTATATATTTTTTAATCACGATAAAATTGCTCTCGACTGTTAAAGATGTATTTAATAATGACATCGACAAATTCAGGGAGTATTTTTCAGATTCAAATATCGTACAGATCTCTATGTTTCTCAGGTCAGTGTGTCGAGCATTGGTATTAACTCTTCCAGGAATAGAATTATGGCTTTCTTAAAACCACGGCTATCCACTATCTATTAAACTGCTTGGCGGTAGTCATATTTATGACATACATAAATTTACACGCATAACACGTAGACAAACATAAGTCGGCTGAAACTTTTTATAATTTACATTCTAACAAAAGTATTTCAGTATTAACGCGCCACGTTGCTTCACGCATGGTCATGAAGCTTTAATACGTCTTGACCTTTAATGTTAACTCATGAGGGAATAACCGAAAAATATTTTTTGTGCCGCACTGACGCGATCGTATTGGTAATTACGTTTGGTCGGAAAACGCAGTGAAAAAAAATATTTATTTATTTAAAATCCAATCATGTACTACGTTGACTAAACAAATTACAAGTTATACTATAGTAAGTTCTAATTATAAATCTGCCGGTCTTTGGTTCTGTTGTCTTTTTATAATATATTTAAGTCAAAGTTAGAAGGTATACTGCTAAAATGAAATAGGATCGCTGAAACAATATGAAGGTAATGAAGAGTGCGAAGGTTATTCTTAATATAAAGTCTTCCATCCCAGATTAAATGAAGTACAATCTGCGCCACTTTGTACAATCATCTGTTTTTATAAATTCACTACACTAGTTCGTTCGATAATAACTACGTCCTTCACTAAGATATCAAAGTAAGCGATTAAGTAATTAAAATAAAAATAAAATTTTAAATTTAATTTTAATTAGCCAAGCGTTTACATATGTTAATACATTCGATTTTAGTTTAGTACTTATATTGCTCAAGATGGACTTTCAACAATGTGTTCAACTTATAAATTCAGTCACTACGTATATATTAAAAGAAGTCTGAGACGAAGTTAATCAATTTAAGGGTCGATTTTTCATTCAGAGAATAAACTGCCAAGTAATTAACTGACGTATTAATTTATTCCATTGATAATCAGTCTGCATTGCAATAGTGAAACCAATTGATGAGGAGCACCTTTTTGAAGTTCGAGAAGTGAATGCGTGACGAGAGCGTTACGAAAAGTGTGATCGAGCGAGCCGAACGGAAATTGAGAGGGAGATATAAGTTAGTGAAGACAGAAAGAGAGAGATTCGTATATTACTGTAGGGACAAGAGAGAGAGAGGTGCGAGCACACATTTTCTTTCTCTCTTTCTCTCATAGCCAGTTATGTTTCGTATATCTAAGACACAGTGCAAGCCTCAGTCACACTGTAGGAGCAAGAGAAAGCAGTGCGCGCGCACATTTTGTTTCTCTATTCCTCTCATAGCCAGTGCATGAAATATATATATATATATATATAAATATATATATATATATATATGCGTTTGCTAGTGTTACGCGAACCGTGATTTTTGGATTATTTTGTAATTTCATTTCGTTCTTGAACATTTTTATAAATTATTATTTTGTTCAATTCATTCATTCATTAAATATTCTACGTTTAAAGTGAATAAAATTGTAAATTAATTTTAAAGTTCATATTTTGTGAATTTGAAGTTTTACTTCAGTCGTGTGGTCTACAGCACACTCGTTTTTTTTACTATAGAAAAGGATACCACTCGCTGAATGTTCAAATGGTAAGTTTAGAAAACCTAACAGAGGAATCGGTCATAAAAATTAATTTGCCAAAACAAATATTTACATGTGTGCGACAATTTGAAAATTTTGAACCTCAATAGTAAGTTTGGCAGAGCCGCTCATAACTCTTTTATATGGTCTTCAAGTCAAATTGAATCGTTTATACATGGGCTTCATCAAATAGGGAACAAGTTTGGTTGTTAAGTTTGTGATTAAATTTTATTCAAATTCATGTCTATTTCTAAAAAAAATTTAACATCTCTACCCTATCTTATAGTGTATAATTTAATTATTTAATAAATTGTTTATGGCAAAAGTACTAGAATTTTTGATGTTTCACATATCAAAAAAATCTTACTGAATGTTAGGGAAAGCAAAAATAGCATTTAGCATGCTATTGATATTTCGAAACCCATGCTATTAAATATTAACTGTAGATGACCGATACATTGTGAACAAATTTATTTCTTTAGCGGCCGCTTCAGTATTTACATCATGTAGAAAGCTGTGTGCGGTGTATTACTTTAGGCAGCTATAACTGGTAAATACTGTTTTTAATTGATTGATACATAAATGGCATAACATTTAATGTGAAAAATGTTGCGATATTGTTATGGGGGATGTATTTGTTCTATACAATTAACATTGTATATGAATCGTGATTACAAATAACTACAAGATTAATAATAAAAGATACAGTGTTTTAGACAATTACTTACAACTTTAATTATTGTTTATGCTTTGTTCGCATTTCCATTTTTGTAATTAGTGTAAATGGTTTTTAAAGGTCTCTTGATGAATCGTGATAGTATTCACAGTTCTCATAGAATTCTATTAATTATATTTATTGACATTTTCTAAACTTGGAAGAGTCGTCAAGGGTATACATCTTACTTATGGAACTTTTACGAAGGTCGGGTAACCGGGGCCCAATAAGTGTGCCACATGTAACCTTAGTAAAAAAACATTTTTCTGTGACGAATTAAAAACACATTTAAGATGTAAGCACCTATCAGCATATAAAACCCAAATACCCTTACTACTTAAATACCCTTTACGCCTAATTGCAAGAGTGCATACAAAGTGATAGGCATTCCGAGCAGGCGTCAATATGGACCAATGTTAACCTTATTATTTTTGATTATTAACCAATTGCGATAATAACCAGTTTCTGGCCCTTTTTACATTAATGATTTTAATGAAATATAAATTAAAAATAAAACTTCCATAGTTTTCATATGATTTGTTTATGTACTTTTAACAGTTAAATACAACATTTATGACATATTTTTATGTATATATTTCAATTCTCTTCTCGCTGTAAACGGCGTGCTCCACAGCCACAAACTTGCTGCATGCTCACTCGGACTGGCGGGCTGTGCGGCCGAGGGGTGGTAGCGGCAGACGAAGGCGGAGAGGTTACGGCCGGTGCAAGCGGCAGGGCCGGCGCTACTGAAGGTGCTGGTAGTTGCATGCACAGTGAAGACGAAGCTGTTGGGATCGATTAATTAATTATTAGTTAAATGTGATATTATGTTACAATTTTTAATGCAAATAAAATTCTGTTCTATTCTGTAAAAGACATCCACAGCTGAGTTAATATTTTTTTATTTTATGGCTCGTTATTTTATAATTGTTTTTGTTGACCATTATTGTGTTAAAAAAATCAAAATTACTTTAATTCAGAGGTAAACAAAATTTACTCTTGAAATATGTCATATCAAATTATTCTAATCAAAATTAGCATTTTATTATAAACTACTACAAGGTCGGAAGACTGATTCCATCCAAAAAGAACCAGTAAGAAATTTGGAGGTTACTCTTTTTAGAAAGCCTGAAAATAATAAATACAATTTGAAGTTAGGTGCTATGATATAAGAAAACTTGATAGCCGAGAAGTTACTCCCAAGGATTATTTTCTTCTAGATAATCGAAAATTTTATAATAGGTAATAATGTTTTTAAATTTTAGTAAAGGGAGATTTTGGATATGATTATGGAATTTATTATAAAAGCATATACAGAGAGCCATAATGTATTTGTGACTTAGAACTAGTTTATTTTTATTCCTTGTGAATACCTATTTAAGTACCTTTACTACAATTCCTATTTAAGTAGATTGAGTTTAGAAATATTAGATTCAAGTGCAAGTGTATTAATATTTTAAATTTATCTCTGAGTAATACTCTTGGGCCTAATTCATAAATTGGACGGCTGGCTTCTGCAGGATAAAAATTCTTTTTATACAGTTGCATTTCCCCAGAGCAAAGTACCATAAGTCATTAAACTACGAAAATAATAAAACTAATGTAGCTGTGTCTATATATTTTGTCAAGCTACGAATTTCTTTAACTGCATATGCTGCAGAACTAAGCCTTCCGCCAATTTTGTAATGTAATATAAGTAAGAATACTGCGTTACCTACAAGGTCCAATCCTTGGTTCTAGATGAGTATATTCGTTTTTAAATGTTTCAAGCTAAGTAAACTTACAACTTTTGTTTTTTTCTCGTTAAGGAGAAGGTTATTGATTGTAAACCAATCAACTAAATTTGTAATAGCATTGTTCACATCATCATAATTGGACTGATGTTTAATTTTACATAATATAGAAGTAAAATAAATAGTTATGGTTATGTAGGACTTTCAGCGAGTAGGTAGTTACATTAAGCTATCTTCATTATTATAGTTTGAAATTTTCTACAGGTCCCATGGTTCTTGTGAAGTTGACCTGGAAAATAAGGAAGCTAAGGGTGTTCTGATTGACCCTAACAATATAAGAGAAAATAAAACCAACTGTAAAAGAGTCATAGATCATCTTGAGTGTACATTGTGGCAATATTTTTGTGATGATGTTATTATATTAATGTCTTTTCTTCACTCTAGTCATTTTTAAAAAGTACATTAATCGTTTGTACTGAGAATACACAGTTGATAAATAAATATCAATAGTTACTAACAACAAAACTTTGTTCCTCAATTATAACTTGACCAAAATCTGATAATGGACAATTCTCCCTCTTCCAGATGCATTAGAGTAAACTGCGACTTAGAGTAACTTCAGTTACGAGAATCCGAATTGCTGTCAGTTTATTTACTTTTTACCACATGTCTAAATGATTTTTGTCCACCATCACCAACAGAATTTAATATTTTTCTACCAATTCTTGCCACAATCGGTCGGCTCGTCCTTTGTTATAACGCCATCTCAATCAAATAATCTACAAGTTAAACTTAAAAATAAAAGACGTGAAAAGTTTACGGAATGTTTTATAAGAATTCATCACTTTAAAGAGAATGAAGGTCGCACAACCACTGCGCGTTTTAACGGTAAAAATACATGAATTTTCTTACTTACACTGAATAAAATAATCTTTAAATAAGTACTGAATAACTTTTAATAAGTACACTTCAAATAATTACCGCGCTTGTCGACTATTGTTGGCATTAACAACAACACGTTTGACATTAGCCAACGAAACCATAAACAATATTTAACATTTTATCGACAAGACGCATAGAATAAGCCATAGATAATATAAGCGTTCGTTAGTTCATGTAACTTTGTCTAGCAATCTACATTTGTTTACGCTAAAGCGTTAACGAATGTAAAAAGCGAATAGATAAGTTTCGAATGCATTTTGTCTAAGGCTGCTGTTTTGTTTTGTATTTGTTAACATTATGTTTTCATTTCTTTAATTTACGTGCTTTTAAAATCGTGAAATAGTTTTGTTATTTTTTTTAATATGTCTACCTACACGTATTGTAAAGGTTACGTTCCAAATTAGATCGATCAATATTATCTATTTGCATTATTTTCCAAAGAATGGAAGTGGAAGAGCAATTTGGCTACATAATATTAGAAGTGAAAACTTAAAAATGTTATCTTTCGCAGGTCTGAAAAGCAAATTCGTCCGTCAATCTACACTTCGCACTAAAATATTTTACGAAATGCTTCAGAAAACCTGAAAAGGAGAAAAGGATGTAGTTTCTGCCATATTTGGCGATAAACGTAAGGTTTTTAAATTATGCATGTACATTCTTTGATATGTAATTTTGTGTAGGGAATTAACAGGTGGTAAAAGGTTTCGAGAATGAACCCACTGCATGAGAATCGCAAATATTTAATATTCTGCTAGATCGTATAAAAACATTCGAAACTACCCAATTTTTAAGTGATTATGTACTAAATTATCTATATTTACATATTTGAATGTAATATATGTCATATAAATTTCTTAAACTATTTGATTCATTGATATCTTTTAACAACAGAAGCTGCTGTGCAACCATCGACGTCATCTGTTAACATACCTAAGGATGTTACAACTCTTGTTTGGAATATCAAAGATGATACATGTTTTTGCTGCAATTGATTTATCAGTGCCTACTCAAGATATATTGGTATACATTTTTTCTTCTAAATATGTCAATTTTTACATTTATCTACAGTAAAAGAATATTTAATCTTGTATAAATTAACAATTAATTACCCACTAAGTAACAAATTTCAAAATACTTATTTGTGGATCGTTACTAATTGCAAATCCATTCTCTGATATGACGTATGCATAATTCATGTAGGTAATCAACCAGCGGGAGAAAGATTGGAGACTGGCCCACCTTATATATATCTACAGCATGCAAATCGCATGTATTTAATATTCTGCCAGATGATTTAAAAACTTTAGGAAATATACAATTAAGTGATAATGTACTAAATTCGGATTTAACATTTTTTAATCTAATATCTCATATAGTTCTCAAACTATTTGATACATTGATATCTTTCGACAACAGAAGCTGCTGTGCAACCATCGTTTTCTGCAGCAACGATATATATCTGGCTGCAATTGTTTCATTTGCACCCAGCCGAGATCAACGTTAGAATAAATTCTTTCTTGCGAAGAAATATCACAGACCTTCATCACCAAATCATAGGAAGTATGCAAAGTTAAGAAAATAAAAGTTACCAAAGCGATGTATAAATATTTGAATGAAATTAAAAAAAAAATATTATATGTAATGCTAAAGAACGCAAAATGCAAACGAGGCGGCGTCCGTTAGGAAGACGAGAAAGCTTTGTGTTTGGCCATGAGTCATGATCTCATGAGTAAAATAAATTTTAGACCCGGATTTTCTTTTAATTTTATTGTTGATGACTTGAAAAATCAGACAAAACATTGGCTGGAGGACATAAATTTTATTCTATTGTATTTGATAAAGTAGTTTTATCTCTCTGTACATCATATCGTAATGTAGAAAAAGGGATTATTGGTATTGTGGACTTCACACAAGACTAATTAACGAAAATATTCTGCAAGATTGTACAATTAGTGAAAGAGTGTAATTTGATTCCATTATGTATCGTGTGTGATCAGGGAATGACAAATAAAGGAATGATACGGAATTTCATGCAAGAAACCCAGCGTGAATGTGTTATGAAAGGTGAAAATTATAAATCAAATATGATAAGAGTGTCAAGATCTAAATTGTTTGTTGTATATGGTCCGCCATGTTTATTTATTGTTAGGGAATGAATGTAAAAAAGGAGCAACATGAAAATATATTTATATATGAACGTGATATATCAGGATAGAATGCGTGAGATGAAAGTGAGTAGCTTTTCAAGGGTTTTCAGTTCAGCGAAGCAGGCGGCCATAGAAATATATTACAGAAGAGGTAATGTATGAAGTTCAATTTATTATTTTACGTTTATCATACTTAAACTTAATTGAAATTTATGGAATTACTACTTTGTTACCACCAATTGATTTCGTGCTAGAATATTATAAGTTTCGTTATTGTAATTTATGCATTAAAATTACCATTTATTTTCCCATGTTAGTAAGCATTTACTTCATAGCTGAACTTTTGAAATAATTCTTGGAAAAATTTTCTCTTTCAATTAAAACGTTTTATGTGTTCTACTGAAAATTCAACTTCATTTCCAGATGATCCAGTGATTCCAGGGAAGAGTACAATGATGGTAGACACGGGCGAGATCATCGTTTCTTTGACAAGTTATTTGATAGTGTTAATGGTAGTGCCAGATATTGTAAGGGTAAACTTACGAGTAAGTGAGAAAAGTGGATATGACAAGTTTTAAGTAGATTTAATAAGAACACTAAAAGGTTTGCAATTTGTTGATAGATTAGGCACACTTAAATATGTTCCTAGTGTAAACAATTGGGTGATAATTTTAACTACACATTTTCTATATAGTGAAGAAGGAATTCAATTTTATTCACATCGTAATATCAACCAAGATCCATTAGACATTTTTTTGCAAATTAAGATCTCATCACTGCAGAAATGACAAGCCTACGTGCGTACTTTTAAAAAAAAATTAATGACCTGTCATTAATTTGAATTGTCTGTCATAAAAAATTAATGACAGACAGTTCAATTATATATCCCCCAGGAGAAAATTCCAATGAAGACAACAATACTTCTGTAATCACAATATTAAAAGATTAAATATTATCTTCCACATATTCCACAAAACTCCTTCAGCGACATAGAATATCCTAGTAGTATTTTAGAACAAGATTGATAAATAAATCACAAATTTTGAGTTTTAGTTTTGATTGTCAAGCCAGTTTCAAGCTAATAAAATGTAATTTGAGAATAATTCTGTTTTTATGCTAGTGCTTATGGTTCGGATTGGGTAACTTGAAAATTGCTAAAGAAAACTGGGGACTGTAAAATATGTGAAAATATATTTCAATGTGAAACCCAGTCAGATGTCCATCGCTTTGTTCATCAGATAATCCAAGTGAACATCACTTATTATCATATTCGGGTTATCTGATTATATATAAATTATAAAAATATTTTCTAATAAGTAGAATATAGACTATTTTTTCTATAAATTCGATCACAGACAATGTAGCTCATAAAAAGATTACTATTATATTTTATGAGTGAGATGTATTATATACGTATTTCAAGATATATTTTTTATATTAGTTCGTACACGCAGGAACAGACATGGAAAAGGGTATGAGGGTTAGATTAGATGAGATTATATTAAGTTAAATTAGGTTAGGTGAGGAAAAGTATTCCAGAACATATACTCTCTACCTACTCATATACGAATGTGGTATGTTCGATCTTGCAAAATATAACAAAATGATTAAACTTTTCGAATTGTTGTTTTTTTCATACAAATGAAATATGAGTAAATGAAGAAAATAAAATAAAAGAAATAATATTCGATATTTATAAACTCTTCACGACCGTCTATTGACTGATATATATATATATATATATATATATATATATATATATAAATATATATATATATATATATATATATATATATATACTTAGACGTGAGTAACTGCTATATGTACTATGTTATTTAATTTATGATGGTATAAGTTATAAAGAGATAAATTTATAAGCTTAATGTTTTAAATTTTTGTATAATATTTACAACACGGAATTACAATACACATAAACGGAATTAGAATAGGCAACAGCTAGAGTAAATTTTATTTATGCTAGCTATTCCTAAAAAATAACAAAATCAATCCTCGTCCTCGAAACTGTCAGTTGTATGATTGCAGAATAAAACGATTGCGTCTACTTAACATTTATTATACACATTCATCTTCTTTTATATCATTAAGTGGTAATTTTTTAAAAGTCTTATTCGATTCATTTTCATTCAGCTATTTTTACAATCGACATGAGGCTTTTCACTTCTGAGGTGGATATTTTTTATTCTTACGCTTTATATGAAACTACGTGATGCAAATTGGCAAAGATTCTTCGCTAATAGCCTATCTGAAGAAGTTGTAATACAACGAAAGTAGAAATAATACTACATCATGTAGTTTCATTTGATTTTTTGTGAATAATGAATTGAATTGTGAGTAATGAATGAATTTCTACAAAATATATTCAATTCTTACATTTGGCTCGTATATTTTTTCTACATGCTTACTATGCATGTAGGTCTCATCGGTTTATATAATATACCAATTGCAAAAGTTTAAAACATCCTGGCACTCTGCAAATATCTTTCCGTTACTTTATCTTGTATCGACTGAATCCTAATTTTAGAATTTTTAACGTGGTCAACGATCCACTGAAATTACGCTTTTCTGTTTTAAACGACCTTTAATTGATTTTAATCTTGTTTAACATGAAAATTCTGACTAACAAAATATACGACCAAGGCTGTACGTGCCGACACTGGGCCCTTGCGGTCTCAATGATCATGTGATTTTTGCGGAACGTGTACGGAGAGTACCGACTGATAGTTATCCTTACAGTGTTGTTACGATTATAGATGAGCATGAGTTCCTATTGATTACGAGTACATACTTAACCGGACGCTCATTAAACGATCCGACGATTTAGAGGTTAAATTCGTTTCGGTTTCGTAGTTACATGGTAAATGTAGCAAAAAACGTTTCAGGGATAAGTCATTCATAACTTATGATCAATTTATGTACTATACAGAACCTTATGGCCATTTCGTACAGGAAAGCCAATAAATTTACAAAGTTCCAATCTCATGGGTGTCCTAAAATGAAATAAACAATCACTTTACCAAAAAGGTCGTTTAGTGTAACTCCTAATTACTAATCCATTCCATTTTAATAAATACATTTATTTTAAATATATTTAGGACAAATGCTGAAGTAAACCCCCTCTCCTCTTATACATAATTTGCATCCTCTGCTAGAGTTTCCTCTTTAAAATATTTGTATTAAGCATAGGATACTCTTTGAAAAGTTCAATTCACTATGTCTTTTATGCCTTTTTGATCACCTTACCCAAAAACTCATGTAGTGTGTAGCTCCTAATTACTAATCCGTTCCATTTTAATAAATACTTTTATTTTAAAAATATCTAGGATAAATACTGCAGTAAACCCCCTTTCCTCTTATACATAATTTGCATCGTCTACTAGAGTTTCCTCTTTAAAATATATGTATTGAGCATAGGAGGCTCTTTGAAAAGTTCAATTCACTATATCTTTTATGCCTTTTTGATCACCTTACCCAAAAACTCATGTAGTGTGTAGCTCCTAATTACTAATCCGTTCCATTTTAATAAATACTTTTATTTTAAAAATATCTAGGATAAATACTGCAGTAAACCCCCTTTCCTCTTATACATAATTTGCATCGTCTACTAGAGTTTCGTCTTTAAAATATATGTATTGAGCATAGGAGGCTCTTTGAACAGTTTATTTCACTATACCTTTTATGTCTTTTTGAATTTGTTTTGGGTAATGATCGAAAAGTTTTAGTGTGAACAAAGTTAAAAGTTAACTCAATAAACAAAAGGTCGAGAGACCAAATACTCAATGACAATGGAGCCTATTTTAAAGAATTATGTAAGCATTATGTATTGCAATGTCACCACTTCGTACATGATTTTTATTGCCTACGATAGAGTTTTATATAAAATCTGACTTAATCACCATATTTCTTTCTTCTACTCGGTGATATTATCAGTTGCGATGAATATTTGTTCAAGTCCCTAATCATTAAATAGTTTAGGGACTTGAACAAATAGCCAAATGGATAGATAAAGAATCATCGGCTTGTCATCCACAATTTGTTGGTTATTCAATATTATTAAATTTTTTACTAACAAATTTAATCAAACAAAAAACTTATGAAAGTTTATTTGCATATTATACCCACTCTGTTTAATCAATTTTTGCAATTTTCATTCAACATTTAGATTCTTGGAAAAGTGATAAATACACGATATAAAATACGAACAAAATGAAAGGAAATGTTAGACAGAAAGTCGTTTTTATACGTTAAGTGCTTCACACTTTGTCCAACTTACTTCGCAACGTAGACAATGAATGTTTCATTCTTTGTATGCGATTTCTTTTCCCACTTCTTATCGATTTTCCTGATAATGACAGATTTTCTTTTTTTAAACTCGCGTGTATGTCCTGTGTCCGTGTAAAGATTGTAGTTCTGGAGAATTCTTGCGGAAGATCGTCACCCGCGTCGCGAACCATAATTATACTGAAATCTTTCACTCATCAGCGGTATCAAAGTAAACCAGGTATTAATTAATTACAGCTTGCTGAGGAGACAAATAATTTCTATACTGTTTTAGGATGCTTTTTTAGGTCTAATACAACAAGTCATTAAACCAAATAAATATTGTTTGTACATCAAGTTTTCAATAGACGCAGGAGACGAAAGCAAGTGGTTGCCTGCATTTTTTTTCAAAATATGGAAAAAAACAAGCGTTATATGTTATCCGTATTTCATTACGCATATGATCGTGACTACCATATACATTTTAGTGATGAAATGTTAACCAATGCTGGCTTGCAACAGGAAATACGCAATCGTCGACATGATTCAGGAACATTTAAGAACTATTGCTATGTGTAACACGTAGTAGATAAAGTTGGCAAAATTAAATAATAATTTTGTCACTGTTAATACGATATTGCTATTTCACAGTCTCTTGCATTCTTTTTAATACGATATTGTTATTTCACAGTCTCTTGCATTCTTTTTAATACGATATTGTTATTTCACAGTCTCTTGCATTCTTTTTAATACGATATTGTTATTTCACAGTCTCTTGCATCCTTTTTAATACGATATTGCTATTTCACAATCTCTTGCATCCTTTTTAATACGATATTGCTATTTCACAGTCTCTTGCATCCTTTTTAATACGATATTGCTATTTAACAATCTCTTGCATCCTTTTTAATACGATATTGCTATTTTACAGTTTCTAGCATCCCTTTTACCTTGCCCATAAACTTTTCAATAAATTAGTGTTAACTTTGTTAAATTTAATTTTTATTTAAAAATTGTGTAAATTACGTAGTCTGGACCTACTTTGATCTCACTTACTTATTAAACACACTATTTGAATTCACACATTTCATTAAATTTTTTACGCATATCATACACATTTTTATTGTATAAAATGGATAGTATATATATATATATATATATATATATATATATATATATATATATATATATAATGTAGTTCTTAAAATTGTGCGAAACTCGATGGAGACCTGAATAAATTGTGCAGATTGTATTTTGTTATTATTTTGTATATTGTATTTTGCTTGAAAATTATGTTGATAAATATCCGAACTCTTTTCACAACACTGTAATTCTAAACGGATTATTCGGAAAATTAGAAGACAAAGTAATAAATATAAATGGAGCCGAAATGTGGGCTCGTATCAAACAAGTTCTTTGCGGATCAAAGAGATGAAAACACTTTGAATCGTGATTTAATCGACTTAAAACAAAAAGACGCAGAAAATCCCCACCTTTTTTATGAAAGATGCATAAACATCTCATCTCTATACAATTATAAACTACATAGAATTACACGAAGTTGATAAAAATTAATCAAATGAAAACGTAACTTTTTTATCATAATACAAACATATATTATAATACAAACATGAAACACATCTTTAGCGGGACTTAAAGAACCTTTAGTTTCAACTATTACGGCAATGCAGCCTTCTGATATGACCACTGCTTTGTAATATATAAAAGAGGAAGAAAATACAATTAATATGTAAAAACGTAACAACCTAAACCCGCACACTGAACCTATATTCAATTCTAAAAAATCGAATAATAATCCCCTCTTCAGACAACGATATAAAAATATATTATAGAAATTTAGTGTTGGTATTGTCGTGTTTGAACTGTCGTGTTCAACATAAAAGATAAATTCGTGTACCAACATAAAAGATAAATTTCAAAACTTCCAACAACCTAATTATACACAAAATGAGTACACACAATACGGGCCATTTAATCAAAATATAAATATATTCGCAAAAGATCAAAACCAACCAAACATTTCCAAACCAGAACCAATGGGTGGCATTTCGTATGCCTCTGCAAAGTCACTACTATCATCATCATCATCATATATATTAATACGCTAAGGTTAAGATGTTACTCTCCCTTTTTAGAAAAAACCTCACAACTAATCCACATAAATTATATATCATTTTATAGATAATTGCTTGCTCTACCGGAATCCACAACTAAAAAATTTATTATTGCTATTGTGTTTGCAAATTAATTAATTATTAAAATTATATACACAAAACAGCAATGCTGCCAGCTAACGGCTCAACGTCAATATGATTGACGGTCGGTAAAATTTTTGTTTAATTTCAAATCCACTCACGTATAAATAAAGTGGCGCTTTAGCTCAATGCTTTTGATACTTGCGCCTCTATATGTCAATTTTAGTAAAATATTTGTTTGATCTGTCATCTGAGCTTCATAATGGAATAAATAATGCGAAGACTTCGCATGGGTCACGCTAGTTTAGAAATAATAACACATGATCATATAATCACTTTTGAAATGTAGGACCATCCCTTTAAAACACGAGAAACGGACTTGAATTATTTATATAATTCAAAGAACCCTTTTCATCAGCAACATTTAAATGAACAACCCTCAGACGAATATTTTAACGAAGAAAACGATAATCGAAATTGTCCATTAGACCTGAAGTAAGACAACATAAAATAATAGAAATAAGTTCTCATATGAAGAGACAATTACCCTATAGATAGATACGTAATCCACCCCTTAAATTACTAATTGACACGGGTGCTAATCAATCATTAAGAGAGACAGTAAAAAACATTTTAGTCAATATAAATTGAATTATGAACCATTTACAGTCACGAACGTTCATTTTACAACTCAGAATAAACATTCCATAGAAATACCTACTTTTGATGAATTTAACGTTGGCGATTTTTCTAAATGTTATATATACAAATTTCATAATATATTCGACGGCCTCATAGGATTAGAAATGTTAGAAAAATTGCAAGCTAAAGTCGATTTGCACAAAAAAACTATTAATAACTTCACAAGCCATTAACCCTATATACCAGGGTTTCCCAACCTTTTTTTTTGTTGAGGCTCCTCGGACTATAAATTATATTTTTAGGCGCCCCCCCCCCCTTTATTTTTTCATTACTTTTTTCAAAGGGGCCCCCCGCCTTTGATTTAGTAAATTAAATAAAAATGGTAACTGAAGTTTGTAAATACACAAACTTACCTTTTAACAGTGACACACAATAATTTTACACACTCAAACTGATTTCTCAACAAAAAATGTACACCAAAACGTCAAATTTTTCGCAAGTTTGTGATAATGTGATAACAACAATGAATATGATATTTAATTTCATTAGTTTTATGCATGTAAATTAAACATTACATTGTAATGTTATTTGTTAATCCTCCTGCTATATACATATTAAATTCTGGAACCACAAATTTATTTGAAGCACTTATACGATCACACAGTACATAAGTTAATATACCTGTTAATAGATTTAAAAGTTAAATTCACATTCCCGAAATATACATACATCAATGTTATATTCGTTCGACTATATCAAATGTATGTCATGGCTATGCTTACGTAGAGATAAATAACCCAACGCATAACGACATAATAGTTACCTCGACAGAACCCTTAAAAACCTTTAACATTACGAAAAATTTTACCTGTAAGAATTTTGAAGCTTACCATTTTTCAACTCATATAAAACAAAATTATAATAACTATTGAATATATTTGGCGTTAATTTTGTAGAAATTCATTATTCACAATTAAATGAAACTACGTGATGTAGTATTATTTCTGCTTTCTTTAATTTCTTTAACCACGACCTAGGTTTCGTTGTATTACAACATCTTCAGGTGGGATGTTAGCAAAGATTAACTCTTAGGAACAACCAACAGCATTTATATGTTACAAACACAATAGCGGAATCCTGCTTTGTGCGTATTTTTCCATTGTTTATGTTAGTGAGTTTATTGTAGGGGCGCAGAGTAAGTTTTATTATTTTACCGAGAGTTATACAATGTACCAGTATTTTAGTGAGGGTAATAAATTCAATTGTTGTTATTATGTGAGGTTATACAATGCAAACTTTACGGTGTATGTACTAAAATTAAATGGAAGTTATTATCGGTAATATATTTATACAAAAGCAAGGGTATTTGAAAGTAAGGACAAGGTAATACACTAATTCTACATATCTCCGGTTTTGTGTATTCACATATTTATTTATTTCTTTTAATTTTTTTTTGTTTTATTATATATACTTATATTTATATGTGTATTAGTGCTGAAACAATTTCCAGGGTACTGCAGTATCAATTTATTATTTCGCCAGCTGGCGAAATAATAAACCAGACACATCTCACTTTGCTAAACATCTCATTGAAAATAACCATCACCCCCATACTGATAATGCCCCCTATATATTACAAATAAATACAAAAGGTAATAAACTTAATATCCTAGAAACATTAGAAAAAACAGACATAAAAAAGATAGCAAGGTTAATATATTAAATGAACAACTAAATATAATATCATCACCCATTCTTAATATCTTCTAGATATAATATAAATATACAACGACTGCATGTCACGGGCTCGTTATTACCTCTGATGGTATCAAGCTTAATCCGGATAAAATTAAAGCAATTCAAAACTACCCCATACCAAAAACAACAAAGAAAATAAAAGGTTTTCTAGGTCTAATAGGATATTATAGAAAATTTATCACCGATTTCGCAAAACTTACAAAAACTCTTACATCATGTTTAAAAAAAAGTGCTAAGTTTGAATTCATCCCTAAATGTACAAATTGTTTTAAATTTTGCCAAGAAATTTCAACTAACGATCCTTTACTTCAATATCCGGATTTCGAACAGGAATTCAATTTAACAACGGGTGTCTGCCACTTCGCGATTGGAGCTGTCTTTTCATAAGAACCCCTTAATTCTGATAAACCGACTGCTTACACCCCACTAATCCTTAACGACCTTGAACTAAATTATATTGCTGTGGACAAGGAATTACTAGTTGTAGTTTGGGCTACCAAATATTTTAGACCTTATCTCTTTGGTAGAACTGATCACAAACCGCTGCAATGGCTCATGTCGCTTAAGGAACCTAACTTTAGACTGGTACGCTGGAGACTTAAACTAGAAGAGTTCGAATATAAAATCATTTACAAAAAAGACAAACAAAACACTAATGCTGATACACTTTCTTATAGAAATAAATAATAATGATTTATCTACATTGTTGGACATCAATTCTTCAGACGAAGCGATAGGCGATGAAATCATTCCGATTATCGCTAACGCGTACGAAATCCGCAATTGACTGACCTAGATGATCTTTTAGATAATCATGAAGATACAGGCAACGAAACTATTCATACGAACGTATAGAACCCAATATTAGAAATACCTATTTCCGAATAATTACGTGTAAGAATAGAATGTCTTTGAAGAAAAATAGGAAAAGTTGTTATACTATCCATGTAAACGAGGTGGAAATACCGGGGAAATGTTGATGGAGCATTTTGAAACCGAAATGCATACGGGTAAACTTGGTAGTGACCGTTTTCCATACAGGATTCATAGATAAATCCAGTAGCAATATATAATGTGGAGAAATATTGATTCTTCCGAAGTTTGTCTAATTTCACAAATGGTGAGTAAGCGGTGTTTATCACTAATAGATTACGATTACGATTATTCTCCATTTATTATTCCCAGATGTATCTGATTGTTTTGGAACTATCCGTGTTGGAGAACATCAGACAAAATTACTTATTTAAATATTGTTTTGGCTGAGTATTTTTTATTTGTCTGATTATTTTCTTGCTTGTATAAAAAATAGCAACTTATGCTTGTATAGATGGGCTTTTTATCTACAGTTTTTAATGTATGTTTCAATGTTTAATGAAAATTAGCTTGTCATTTTTGTTATAAAGTAACATCAGTATAATTCATAAACATTATAAATAAAAGGTGACGACTTTTATGATTAGAATGTTTTCTAGAAGAAAAGTGTCAAACTTTTTTATAATTACCATCAATAGTTCATGTATTATAAAATTAATAATTATTTTGCTATAGAATTGACATAGTATCATTTACGATTTTCACATTTGACATGAGACTTTTCCACTTCTGACGTGGATAATTTTTGATTCTTACACTTTTCAGCATATTTTCGTGTTTCACTGCAACTTCATATTTTCTTTTCTACATGCACTCTGCAAATATATTTTCGTTACTTTATCTTGTATCGACTGAATCTTAATTATAGAATTCTCAAAGTAGCAAAGGTCTATTAAAATTACGCTTTTCCGTTTAAACAAAATTGACCTTTAATTTTGTTTACCGTGAATTTTGAATAAGAGAATATACCGCCGATGCTGACACGGGCTTTGTTACCGAATATCGACTACCGCCTTTGTCACCGTATTTCATAGAGACAGCAAATATGTGTATTTACACACACACACATATATATATATATATATATATATATATATATATATATATATTAAGAGTGACAAAAAACTATTAACCCTAATACGTATTTAATGTATTGTTTGCCTCTGATATTTTGTTATTTTCAACATATCGGTTATTTTAAAAGGATATACAGAATCTTCAGGATTAATATTACTGAACAAATTATCTTAGCAACATTGTCAGAGAAATTGTATACTATCTAATTTTTTTCGCCGCGTTCAGTCACAGAATATTTGTGATTAAAAATAATTAGTTTGCTACTTTCTAAGGTATTATGATACTTATAATGTATTTGTTAGCAGAAAAAACTTAATTATATAGTTGCTTATAATATTCTATTATAATAATGGTGGCTCAAAAACGCTTATAAATATCTTCATATTAATTAAATAGAGGAACTAAAATATTATCCTTGAGAAAGTTCAATGATATGTGAAGGAATTTTCTCAAAAAAATAGAAACTACTTGTTTGTTCTACATTGATTGACTGTACTTAGAACTAGACAATTTCATTTTTGCCCATGAACGCGCAATATAGCTGCATGATGTATATACAAGTAGCGTTAAATAACATTAAAAATACTATATAGGCAATTTGTCACAGTTATTTATAACACACTTAATCTGTACTCGATACAAATATAAACATACTCGAAGATATTTTCAAGTCACCGTCACATAAATTACGACGGTCGCGTGAGCGGTTGCGTTTTTTAAAAACACTATATTTGTCGTAATAAAATTTATTTAATAGCAGAACAGCTTAGATGTGAGTACAGTTTAAAGATTATATAATATTAAAATGATTTAAGTTCTAATTGTACAATGACTATCAAGATTAAACAAAGAATGAAGCTAAAGAAAGAGTAGTGCCATCAAACGTAATGCTAATCAAGAAGTGGTTCATCATATGGATGAACCCCTTTTATATCAAAAGGAAAAGTAATTATAATTTCGATATTAATGTCTAATGATCCTTTGTCTTCAGTTTATTGTTGTATTTATGGTTTCTGGATCAAGTAGCGATGACTGATGCATGGTGTAAAAGACGAAGGTGGCTGAGTAATACATATGTCACCGATATTTAAACATTACTGCATCGTCCACTTCCTGGCGTCGTATGAGCATAATATAACAGACCCATTCATTACAATAATTTATTACGTTAATATAAACAATAATTGTAACAAGACTCAACTGAGGAAGCGAATTATGTTTCGATGTTATTTTTGAATTAAAAAATATAAATAAAAATGTTTAACATATATATATATATATATATATATATATATATATATATATACACTTCATTAAAAGGAACGCTTTGTTATCAGGAAGTGCTGGATAGAAAATCTTCTCTGGATATTTGAATATTTAAGTTTGCTTCTGAGCTTTCTGACTTCCTTGAAATTAATAAAAGGAGGCCTTTGTATCCGTTTTAACCAGGATGTGCTGAGTGAGTGAACGGGCAGTAAATCTTTCTTGATACGTAAGCAGGCAAGTCCTTCATAGCACCTCCCTCATGAAATGCTGGCATTTTATTTATGCTGAACAGAAAAGGCTAGCAATTACATTTCTTCATTTCCACTTGGATATTTTTGTAAGACTTTTCTGTGTGGTTTGATACAAGCATAGTAGTTTGATATTAGTATTCAGGAATCCCACCATCTTCTAGATACGAGATGAAAATAGAGTAGAAATACGTATTTTATTTATGGCTTATTGTGTGAATGAAAAATATGATGAATCGGAAATTGATTATTAAACAAATTTAAAAGAATTTGATCGAGTGTTCAAATTTGCATAAAGTAATTAAAACTTGTAATTAAAAAATCCTAACTTCACTAATATGTGCATTATTATTTAATTGAAATAAAACTATAGTAACAAATAAAACAATTGCTTTAGTTATGAGAATACGTTAAATCGATTACGAATACGATTTCATGATAAAATTCAATTAATCATTATGTTAATAGTTTCAAACTCGTTTAATAAAAAGACGTTTTTATTTATTTCAATTCGCGCAATGGTTTTATTATACTTACTACTAATCGCGCCAATGTTAAGTGTGAACAAGATAAAAATTATGATCACACTTATTAGTAGATTTTGAGTCTATTCGTCGTAAATAAATAAAAATGCAGAGATTGAAACTATTTTTGTCACGCAAGTAGTTTCAAAGTGGTTGTAGTTTTAACTTTTAAGGAATTCCCCAAAAGTCAATCATGCTACAAAAGTACACTTAAGATTTCATGGTATATTAATTACATACTAAATTAATTAGTACATTTGATTACATAGAACGTCAATTAGTATATTTTCAAAAAATTTTCTTAAAATACTACTATTTTGTCTAGGAAATTATTTTCCACCACTGATAAATAAAAAGAAAAACGCCCTAAAGTCTATATGAAGTTCTTGATAATTTTTTTATTTATTTGAATATAAAAAACTATGTCTGTGCAAGTTATTTGTTTTTGATAAATATTATTGTAGAAAAAATACGTTAAATTATATGTTTTAAGTACATTGATTTTTTTTCACATTATTTTTTCTGATCTTAGCGAGCTATCTATAGATACAAGATACGGAGATAACGTTATACAACAAAACCAACTGATAATTTAATTTTTACCAGCATTCCACTAGATGGTAAAATATTATTTATTTCTCAAAATTTTTATTCCAGGTGCCAATTAATAAGTGGATTTTTGGATGAATTAAATGCATAATATTCCTTCTTCATTTACTGTCTTTCATAATTTTTATCTTTTACAATGCGAACAGTATATTTAATAAGACTACCTATTCGTTCTGTCCGACTGGCATCTGTCCTTGGTTTACTTGTATTATATAAAACTTACCTCAAGTTCTTGTCTAAATTAAAAATATCCAGTTCTGTGATCTGCATAAACCAAATGATTCATTTAAATTGAAAGCTAAAATGTACACCAACTTTCAAAATGGGGCGGAGGTCCATATATCGGCTGGCACTTCCTTTTTATCAAATAAATAAATTTGAATATCATTATATTATATCATTGAATATCATAGCGATACTTCCAAAACTCATCAAGATTTTTAAATCTGGTACGTTTAGGGCAGATAAAATTATATTCTTAACTATAATGGACGAAAATCCCAATGCAGACAATATCAACATGAACAAATGAATACAATGAAATTTTGCGATTAATAACACACTTTTGAATCGATCGTGACCTTTATTTAACAATAATTAGAAACCAAGGAACTGAACAGAGAAACGAGTTAATAAACTATTAAGCTTATATAACATAAAACTTCCGTTGAATTGCACCGAGATCCCGCGGATTACACTCGATATTTCCAGAATACATTAGAAAATTACTTAATTCTCGCAGAAACAAACCGTAACCTGCAATAATATCCCATGCAATATTGTATATAATAAATGCATTTATTCTTTCAAAAAGTTTTAAACCAATAGGAATAAATAACGAACATTTAGATATTAGATAACCATTATATAGACAAGAATAGTTAAACGGGGGCAGCAAATCGTTTTCAATAGTTTCGTGAGTACAAAGTAAAAGGATTACACTAAATATTTTTTCTCATCTTATCCCATTTTAGGATAAATTACAACAATGGTAATGGAAGGGTTAAGCGTTCTATAATGCACACACACCAAGTGCCACTCCGCATGATTAAAGCAATATAACCAAAACCTTATTCGGCTTTGAATACTGAGCGAAGTATTATTCCACGGAAAGAAAAATTGATAATACTAGTAATTCAGTACTTTTCTTAAGCTTCGAGGAAGTTCTATTTATGGTAATGAAATATTGTGATAATTTATCGAAAATGAAAAATATATTTCTAATTAAAGAATAAAAATTCTCAGTAATAAAGCCCTAAATTGAAAATATTTATAGATTATTTTCGTTTTATAATTTTGAGAAGTTCCGAAAAAAAACCTCGCTATGCCACTTCACAAAAACCTATAAACATCATACGAAAGAATTTCCTTAAAAGACTCTTCGCTTCATTACAACCTCCTCCTCCTGATCCTCCCATAAATGTGACATCGTCTAACAACCCCGTTGTACTATCTTGTGAGTAAAGGACATCAAAGATACGAGAAACAAGTTATTTATAAAGGAGACTGAAAAAAAAACCATAAAATTTTGAGCCCAGTGTGAAAATGAAAAAATAAGCATCTTAAAATTTCCATTTGAATCTTCAACCAGATAAATGAGAAATTTTGTATTTTTTATGAAAAGTCAAGTTATATTTCACAATAGTTTATAAATGCTATTTTTATTGAGCTTATTGAGCTAACACGATGAAACAAAGTGTGGACTGTTTTCTGTAAATTCCTGTCACATAACGGAAATTTTGTCCTCTATACACAGATGTAATATAAATAGATAGTGATTGTTTTTTGCAATCGTTTCTAAGAAGTTACTATTTACTTCGTTAGATATCTGTTAATACTTCTTTTTTTATTATCAATTATCGAGATATTGAAAATATAAAATAGGCGCATTTATGAAGATACATTTTTATTTAGGACTATGTTTCCAAATTGTGTCTTATTTTTTTACCATTGAAAGAGGAACTTTCATTTTTTACAATCTAAAAATATCAGTTTATTTTTTTAATATTTTATTTTTGTAACGCCAGGTTCATTTTTGTCGGTCTACTTTAGACCTAATAAACGACAACATAGTACTAACACAAATAAAACAGAGACATGTTAAAATAATAATTAGTATATTTAAAAACACTTTGTATCGTACCAAATATACTCAAATATATGTCATTCTTAAATTCTAGTCTTTAATAAGTAAATTAAATTCATTAATGCCCGTATGCACCATACACGATCAGGTCAGTTAAAAATTGTATGGTATTGTCATCTCTTAAATTGTATGTTGATTTCCCAGAGTTGGTGGGTAAATTTATTCAGCTGGTAACACTATGTGCTTAGTGTGGGGCGCTAGCAGAAGAAGCGCGGTGGAAGGGCAGACGATTTTTGGCTTCAGGCGGCTGCCAAGAGATATGTGCGTATGCGCCTTCTGGATTACTCTATATTCTAAGACCCTACCTAAACACATATTAAATTAAACTTTCCACATTCTAACAAAACAGTTTCTCATACGCAATAATAAAAAATACCAATACAGGAAAAAATAATGTAATAAATTGTCATCTATGCCAAAACAACAATCTACTCGAAAAATCAAAAATTACAGATTGTACCCAACAACTCGAACAGAAGTGATTTTAAATGTATGCAGAAAAATCTCATCTTAATTAATAGAACTTATTGATTAAACTAGACGCCGGTTTACATGTTAAGTAATAGTATGTTACATATTAAGTAACAAAATAGTTAACTAACTTGTAAATTTAAAAAAAAAAATAAAAAATTGTTAAAACAAATTTATATACACTTAGAATGGACGACCAACAAGGTATTCAAATTATAATTTCAGTCATTACATACTGAGGTTTTTGATAAAGTTAATCGTTTTAAATTCCATTTTATATATTTTACCTATGCCTTGACCTTGTTTAGCAGTTTTTAATTTATTTAATTCTCGGTAATAAATTGAGAGTACCTATACTTTTGATTTTCTAATATACTTCCTTCATATGGTTGACGGTGTAGTTATTTTGTAATGTAAAAACTACTAGTAGCAGATATCTTAAATCACGTTTGATTTATTAACATCCGTTAAGGAGTTCCATTGTTTATCTTCAAAACTTATCATCAGACCCTGACCTGGTAACTACCCGTATAGTTATGGAGTTCCATCATTAATTTCTGGATGATGAAGTCATCATCAGATCATCAGCATATTTATATGGAACCACCTCTAAAGTACCCTCTTTCGAATAAAAAAAGAATCGTCGAGGTCGGTCCACACACTAAAGAATTATCGCTGAACATACATAAAAAAAGATTTCGACGAACTGAAACTTCCTGCTTTAGTTTTGAAGTCTGTTAAAAATGGCGGATATCGCACTTCATTGACCCTTAATCTTCAATCTGGGATGCTGGACTTTACGCTAAGACCAACTTTCGTACTCTTTATTACTTCAATATCGTTTCAGCGATCCTTTCTCATCTTAGGAGTATATATTCTAACTTTGACTTAAATATATTATAAAAAGACAACTGACCCGAAGACCGGCAGCTTCATAATTCGAAGTGAACTGTAGTAACTTACATTTTTTTAATCAACACAATATATTATTAGATTTTAAATAAAATGATAATTATTTTTTACTGCGTTTTCCTACGAAACATAATCGCCAATAAGGCCGCGTTACGGCGTTAGCTTTAACGAGTGCGAATCGCGTTACTGTCAGCTCGGTGCAGAAAACAAGTTTCGGTTATTCCCTTATAAGTTAATATTAAAGGTTAAGATGTATTAAAGCTTCGTGACTATGCATGAAGCGACGGGGTGCGTAAGCTTGAAATATAATTTGTACAATTTTTCATGAAGAATAATTTTGTATATTGAAATAAGTTGCATGCATTGTAAATATTGAACTACGTTTGTTATATTGTCAATATTGTAAAAAAACATAATTTATTATATTTCTAATACAGCAAGAAGCGTAAAGCTCCATTTAGCTACGACACTTTGGTTTATACATCGAGTGTCTGTGCCTGAACACCGCTGCCGCGCTTGCGACATTTATTGTGACACTTGGTTTAGTGTCGCGACACTTAAATCGCCTTATGTGTGAACGGCCAGACATTAGTGTCAGACATTTGTGTCGCAATTAGTATCGTAGTCCATACGGCTTTTAAGGGATATAAAAATACTTCCCTGAACTTGTTGATGTAATTATTAAATACATTTCTAACATAGTCAGTCAAGAGCAATTTTATCATAACAAAGAAAAAATTACAGCCAACTATGACTGAAATAGTGTCACTATAGATTGTAAAGATAGTCAGTTATCTCTGTAACATGAGGATGGAGACCCAATTACAAAAATTATGTTAATTTTGAGTTAACTATCGACGAGACAAAGTCGTTTCAGTTGTTACGTATAATGCTAAATACTAAATCTTGGAAATGTTAATGCTTTCAGGAAATATCTATAATAAAGTCTCGAAATATGAGTCGACCATTCATGACCGCGTTAAGATCTAGGAAAACATTCGTGATAATACTGAACTGACTACGTAAATATACGGTAAAATTTATTAACTTTGAAAAAGTGTAAATAAAATAGTTCGTCTGCAAAGTATATATAGTGAAGCACCTTCCTCCTTCATGTGAATGTTTCAGAAATTACCTTAATATTTACTTATAATATTTATTTCAATATTACACAGTAAGGATTGGTGCATGATATAAACTTAATTCCAATGCGTTTAGTATCAACGTTACAACAAAAAGAGATGATTAAAGACGTAGATCTGCACATATACGTATATGGAACAAATCATATTTTTGTGAACGTATTTTGCTACAGTGCAACTGTACCTTAAATCAAACTATACATATAAGGTTATAGAAACGTTTTTGAATTTATAGGACGCGTTTAGTGTTGACCTTTTTCGGAATAATTATCGATGTTTCACTGTTGTCCTATATTTCTTAAATGTTTGTAGTTCCAACATTTAATCGTATTGTCATTGTTCTTTAGCAATATAATATGCAGAATAAATAGTAGATAAAGATCCTTCATAACACGTTATTAAAAAGTTACCTACTTCAATATTTTTAATTGAATCCTGGAAACCGGACAACGCTAAATAACGTAAATTTTAAACGGTTTAGATCTTTGAAAAACAACGGAGATTCAGTTAATAATTACAAATGCGTAAAATTTCAAATACGTTTTTTTTAATTTACCATCAAGACAATTAAACCTTTCTATTAAATATTCTTTATATATTTATAAATTATTAATACATCCTACATGTCAAAAATGATCTTAACGAGGTTGAAAAATGGCAGGAATGTCTTATACTAAAAACAATTAATTACATCCTAAACGGTGAATTCATTGGAAAGTTACGTGTAAAGAAACAAAAAAGCGCATAGAGACAAATCTGTAAGAAATATAAAAAACACATTTTTAAAATCACTTATTTTGGCTACATTATGATGTATCGATAACTTCGCATTCGCATCCCTCGTCAAAAATATTATAAATAGACTCGCGTTCTTGTCATTGCGTATTATTTTTCATTTGTTTGTTAGTTAGAAGTTAGACAAGTTTGTTGTTGGCGCCGCTGCTGCGATTGTAAATAATAGTGAGTGTAATTTCTTAATATGTTAATTAAATGTATTTTATATACAAATGATATTTATTTGCCAGACAAATCAGTTTTTGCAATCTATAACTTGATACAATTTTTTTTATTTTATTGTCATTTCACACTAAATGTTAAAACATGAACATAACTCGATAAAATGAATCGTAAAAAACCAGTGTCTAGCAATATTGTATAGACATTTGAAATTTTGGTGCAAGTCTGATTTATCGAAAATGCAAATTTCCCATTTTCAATGAAAGGATATTCACAAAGAATTACTTACTTAAAAAATAGGCGTCGCACTTGATTGTTTCATTATAAACAATTTATTTGAAACTTGCCCTTTCTATGGAGAAACGCCCGTCGGTTGGTTGTCAAACATACATTTCATAAATTTACGCGATTTACGCATTTTAATTTTTTTTTGCGTTTGTTTTTTTTCTTTTTATGTCTATTCTTCTTTGTAAACAAAGTAACAAAACAAAGTACCTGCAAATTTTAGTAGCTGTTCGCAATTATTTTATTAAGTAAAATGATTTGAAAAAAGTTCCCATACAAAAGTGAGGTTATCCAAAGAAGTGTAAGTTATAAATTGTCGATTTAATTGCCATTCTTAGTAACTGGAAACACGGACTTTACATAAAGTCCCTTGGGAGGCGCGCCCCCTGGTTGGGAACTCCTGCTCTAGACTATCCGCATGTCCCAGGGCACTTTTTAAAATCATATTCAAAGCTCAAGTCGCACAGATTTTACGTTAGTGATTTTGTTTAAACATAATTTTTAGAATAGGAAAAATCAACATAGTTTCAAACAATAGCAGAAGATAAGAAAGTTTGTAATTTGTCGTACATCACAGGTACCTGTCTATCTAAAAACATAAAAAACACGGTCAAACGGTAAGATAAGAATCCAGGTTTTCAATTGTTTGCATTTTGCATGTAAATTTAAAGATAAGATATAAATCAAATGGCTCAGTTTAAATATTAATCAAAAAAATATTTAAAAGAAAGTACATAATTAAGTAGTACTGTTCAAGGGAGGTATGCTATAAATTAACTACATCATGAGGAATTGAAAATTGAAAATAAATAAAATTTACGGAGGCTTTTGCGATACAGCAAGTATTATTATTTTACTTTTGCTCTGATCTTACTTTGGGTGATAGTGAAAGAAAATTTAGGAAATTGATACAAATTTTTCAAAAATAGCGGCGGCTTATGTTAACGACAGCAACTTGCGGAATTATAAAGAACCCAACCATGGAGTTCCTAATTAGCCATCGTAATATATAATACAATACAAAAATAAAATATTTTGACTGTTGGGCGCATCGTGTATTAACTACATAGTTTTATCATTCTCTCATGATCATTTGATTTTCCAGGATAAAAACTTGGTAATAACTTTACCTTGAACGAAATTTAATAAAGATTGGTCTACATTTTTTTTTATTTAAAATACCAAAAATAATATCAAGTACCAAAAATACTGACATTCAGTCTCATAATATCTGTACTTAGAAATATATCGATCTTATTATTACTTTTTGTTTAAAAACAAATATTTTTGTCCATAGGCAATGAAGAAACAGTATATGTGGACCGTTAAAAGAATAGAAATGTGTGTAATAAGTCCATTATTCTCATATAATTTAATTGGTTTCAACATGTTGTTCAGATTAAAAATGATACGTGAAGACTATCATCTATATCTCTTTATGCAAACAAAATTGAATTATGGTGTTTTACGTGAGAATATAACCATAACCCTACACGTCCACAACACTCGGTCAAATTTCAATTGGAGCGAACCTAATTCGAAATGGATAAAAATACATGACACCAAGATTGACTGTGGCGTGGCCAGAATTTTAATTGAGATGGAAATGGCACACTACAGTATCAATGAAGTGTTCACATCAGAAACTAACTTTACTAACCTTTGGAAAAAACTAAATGCAGATGTCACTATTGAAGCTTCAGATGGTATTATGTTAAAAGTTCACAAGACTTTATTATTGGCAAGAAGCGATGTCTTCAGGGCTATGTGGCAAAATGACATGCTGGAAAGTAATTATAATCATTTGACAATAAGTGAACTAGACGGAGAGTCGTTGAATGTATTTGCACGTTACCTATATCATGGATTCGTTGAACATGTAAAGTTTAAACCTTGTTTGCAAATGTTAAGTATTGCAGACAAATACAATATGAAGGACTTATTGGTCAAGAGTGAAAACTTCATATTTAAGAACTTGGCAAAAGACAACGTCATTGATACATTCTTAATTGCCGACCTACACAATTTCCGAGGGCTCAAGAATCGAGCGATTCAATATATTAATGAAAACATAGCAGATGTTATCGTTTCTGAATCCTGGCGTGTAACGAATAGTGAATCTTTATTCAAACTGGTTTATGAAGATTTGATAAAAAATTATAGCAAAAAGGTAAAAAAAATCAGATCGCTAGTCTTAACTCTTCAAATATACTTATTCTTTCAAAGATACTTATTCTTTCAAAAGTACTTACTCTTTCAAAAGTACTTACTCTTTCAAAAGTACTTACTCTTTCAAAAGTACCTATACTCTTTCAAAAGTAATTATATTTTTTCGAAAGTACTTATACTCTCTCAAAAGTACTTATTTTCTTTCAAAAGTACTTGTACTCTTTCAAGAATAAGAAGTATGTGCACTCTTTCAAGAATGTATTTTCATTGTAACGAATTAGCCAAAAAATCTTACCGTTTAATGCAATTGCCTTTTAATTACGTGTTTTTATTTTTCAGTAAAGAGATGGTTGCACGTTATGTAAAGTTATTTTTCAAAGTTAATAATATTTTGAGTCCGACTTTTATTTCCAAATAATAAAGTAAAATTAGGAAATTAATTTATTTATAAATTAAACTTATTCATATAATGGATTCAGTATTATTTTCTTAAGCTAGAATTTCAATATTTTGGCTTTCATTTCTGCGAGCACTTGATATTCTTCTATCGAACATTTTTTTATAAGTTTTGTCTCAACATAAAAATGTTGTGAAATGGTCCATTTTATAATAAAATATCGAATTATTCAACATAACTAAACTGCGACAGTTTTGATAATTCGATCTAAACTTAAATTTCATTATACTGTTATTTTAATATTAAACGTTAATATCGACATCTATACACGTTAATATCGACTCTTTAATACAATGTTATTAAATAATTTGAAATAACTTTTTCAGGTAACAATCGGTGAAACTAAATATACAGTCGCTAAGCATTGTGTCAACGTATATTTTCCAATAATCGTGCATTCGACGAGAAAATGTATCCATTACATGGATATCTTTCCAGAGAACATCTCGAGTCATTTTCGTTTAAAATTTGAAGAAGAAACTAAGGAATTATATATAAGCGAATATTATCATGACGACACATATCGTTTCAATGGAATCATTGTAAAAAATATATATATAGGTGATCTTTCTAAATCACTATCCGAAAAAAAATTGTCACTGGAATTAAATAAGTGGTTCTCTTTGGGAGATTACAGTCGGTGTTATCATGGCAACATTGACATTTTCATGGAAATATGGTACGATTTTAAGTTTATTCCCAATATGGACATTTTTACAGAACTTTTAACGGCTTCAGGTTCAGCTGACATGATTCTAGAATCATCCAATGGGACTTGCCGTCAAGTTCATAAGGCGGTTTTTATTGCCAGAAACCTGAGTGAGATAGTTGATGCATGTGATTCAAAAGGTCACTTGAAGCTATTTAATATATGTGAACAGGCCCTAGATGTATTTATCAAATTTGTCTACACTGGTGACGTAAGCGCACTTGACGTTGAGTCATGTGCAGAATTATTACCTGTTTCTCACTTTTACAATTTTCCTGACTTAAAGAATCAATGTGAAATTATGTTAATAACCACTGTAACTATAGATAACGCCATGGAGCTATTAGCTATGGCAATTTTATACAAATCTGTTCTTCTAAAGGATTTGATTTTGGAATTTATTTATGTAAATAATTTGAAGGTTGTGGAAACACAAGTCTGGCAAGACTGCTTTGACTGCGAACTATTAAGAGAAGTAATTGAGTTTCACGTTAATGTTGAAAGATTCGATCTAATATCTGTGAATAGTAAGTCTGTGACATTAGTTGGGACATAAACAACCTTTAACGTATTAACTATAGACTGTCAAATCTGTATGAGAATGTTTGATAACATTTCATTACCTAGCTATGATAAGGATGACTGCCATCATAATGGTCGCTAGTGAAACACTCATCACCGACAACGTAATAATAACAATGAAATTTTTGATAAATATTTCCAACTTTAATTCTATACTAAATATAGTATATATAAATATGGTTAATTTTCTTACGAGCTTTTTTGAGGGTTCACTGTGTGTGAAAAACCTTTTTTACGCTTTCCTTCGAATAAAGTATGGTTCATTTATAAATTCCTTTCGCGCAATATTAGGTTTTAAATTCAATTATCGCTAATTCTAATATTTCATTTATCGCTTTGAAAAATCTAAGTACTTCCATTTGATTAGAACTTCCAACTGAAATAATTTACGTTTATTTGTATCAATGATTTCAAGAGACACAGAAAATTACAGAACCTAAATTTGTACGTGTACCGATTCGCACTTGATCGGTTTTTATTGATTAATCCGTTAATTGCGCCCTATTTCTTTGTTACCGTCGTCGTATTATCATTTATATATTAAAATTAATTCGAAGATTTTCTTTTTTAATCCTATATTATTTCCAAAATTTCTTAAGACACGTAAAACTCAATGTAGGACGAGAACGTCCCCTTTTCCATTTTTTCAATGAAAAATTGTGATTTTTTCGTTTTCCTTTATTATTATATTTATTTATTACACTTATACTTCAGAATTTTACCAGCGAATCAATAAAGTTTAATTTGAGTGTTTTTTTCAGTTAATTTACGTGTCCTTATAAATCGCATCACAATATATTTACTGTTCCATCTGTTAAATTGATAGAATAGACTACATACGTATATCTAAAATATGTAATATCACTTATCTATCATCTAACATAAGAAACTTTGCGGCGTCAATTTTGATATAAGCTTGTGAAACAAATTTTGAAAAAAATATTCCTTTGGTTTGCTCAATTTCCATACATCAATGTGTGAAATTGGATCGTTCGTTTTTTTACAATATATACGGTCTCTGAAACCGTTTCTGCCTTAGTGGCCTTTGATCTGTAGGTGGGGAGGCATTATAATTATTTTTCCAATTTATTTAATTAGGTGTTATTTTTACCTCTCTTATTTTAGTCTCTGTCTTTTACTAAATGTTTCCTCATTAGACGTTATATTTTTGTTTCTGCGGTGCATATCCACTCTTAGTATTTTTTTAGGTAAAATATTCTTAAATATTTTTTCTATTTTTGACGTTAATGTAATTTTGACTATATCTAGAGTATATGGAGTTAATGTTTTGACAATGATTTTATTTACTTTAATATTTGTATAGTTCGCATAACGGAAATGTGTTTGAGAAATAAATAAAAAGATTTGATCTATCAATCAAATTGTTTCTTTCGTATTTAACATTTCATCCATATAATCATCTTATGACGATTTTTAGATAAGGCAAACTATGAAGTTGAGAAAATGACACTAAAAATTAATTCTTGCATTGCATTCTAAAGATTGTTCAAATATTTTTTTTTTTAACTAAACTGTTTAAAAATACAGTTTCATAAAAATTAAATTATTTACTCATAAATTTAAAAATCTGTATTTAAATAAATTCTCTCATCAAAAACTCCATAACGTAATATTCGAGACAAAATTTATTTTTATGCGGTTATTTATTTTCGTTTTTTTAAGAAAATAAGACATTAAAACAATTTATTTGCAACTAATTTCAAGTAGAAGACAGGGCAAACAATTTTAGAAGGTCAGTGGATTATATTAAAAAAATGATCTTTCTGTCTGGCCTTGGTGTGTCCCTAAAATCACTTTGTGCTGATTAGGTTAAAAATGACCAATGTTTTTTATTTAAAATTTACTTTTGTCAGGTTACAACGTTTGCATAGTGCGGCCCTGGAATGAATAACTCCAAAATATGACCTCTGATAAAGACAAACATCTCATAGTATACTTTGCTGGTTATAGTGTTGCATGTCGAGAACTAAATTATATTTTCTCTTCTTCATAGACGGGGATTAAAGATACGGCAATACTAATGTTTTTAATATAAGTTGAATACGTTTTCACATTTATGTTATACTTATTTCAAATTACTAGGAATTAATAAAAAAATTTCAAGATACGAATGCGGCCCATAGTTTTACTATTTCAAACGTGACAATAAACTGTGTGTCTATGTTAATAAATATACCATGTGTGATAACAGTTGACATTTAGTTGAATAAAAAACAATTCTTTTTAAATAGTGTATTGTAACAAGTATTTTTATATTTCTTAACAAAAAAAAATTATTGTTTATAACATTTTTTTTTTATTTTCACATACTTCTGTATTCTTACACTGTTAAATAGCAATATTTTCTGCATACGTGGAAAACACAAAAATCATCCAACATATGCATTTACATGTATACATAAAACATAATGTTTGTTCTGTTTGTAGATTAATTTTACTGGTGTTACAAAAGTCATTTTCAGTCGATCGAATCAAAATAATATTAATACATTTAGACAAAGATGTCAGATACCCCAATGAGAAAAAATGACAAAATATATCTAAAAACATTAAAATAAAGGAATTGTAAAGTATAATTTGGGATATTAACAATGAATATGAAAATATAAATATGGAAAATATAATATGAAAATAGCTAAGGTGTAGATCCAGACACGTGTGCTAAAAGGAAAATATGTGTATATGTGGTAAGTATGTCTAAGTGTGTGGTAAGTGATAGGAGTGGTAACAGTAAAGTATGTATAAAATAATTTTTAAACTTTTTTATATTACCAGAACATGTGCCACAAAGTGGCTTTTTGACTGTACTACAACAATTTCTGTTTAGAACTAGAATTTGTTTAATAATTTTCCCAGAATTTTCGCGATGTTCCTAAATTTCTTAAAATATTTTTCGGTTCAACGCTCACTGTCATCTTATCAATTTGCCTGTATTCTTGATTTGGGGAATTGCAGTGTTTTTTAATTTTGGGTGGCACATTTTTTTTTATTTTGAGGTATCATTTATGTTAACGTTTCTTGATTCAGTCGTACCACTCTTTAGTAATTCATTATTTTGTGGCTGCGATCTGCCACTCACATTCAGCTGTGAAAATAACCTCCGTTCTGGTCGGCGTTCCATCTCCGTCACCGAAGGAAATGTCAAAAAACAGAGAAATTTATTTCAGAAGATAGGGAGAATCACGATAATACATCTAGTAGACATCATTAGAATTTCAATCCATTTTAATCTACACATAGGATTAAAAAAAGAATCTCAATCTTGCCAAAATTGCAACCAAAGGTTGATCGTTTCAATTTTCACCTTGAAATGACCAAACTTTGGTATTTTAGAAAATTAGAAAAACGTTATAATATATCCAGTAAGAAGGAGACTGCGCAGAAAATGAAAATGTTTTTATTCTAATTTCTTTCCGTTTTAACAATTATTCCTAGGAATTTTTTCGTAATAATTTGCCTCGTAATATATTTTTGGCAATATACTACTTTAATTTGCTGCGAATAGTTTTCCTTTTTTGTAATAGACCAAAGTGTGGACAATATCGGAAAAACGGTGACTAAAATTCTTAATTCTATACAGGATAATATACTATAAAGTGGAATGATATTTAACTAATGTATGTAATGCAGTGTATTAAAGAGTTGAGTCTGTCTAGAATATTTTTGGAATAGTAATATTCTACGTTAATAATTTAGGACATATAAGTGCTCAAAGTAGGATATTTTCGTTGCAATTTTCACCCGTCTAATGTCGAGAAAGCATAAGTTCCAAGTAAATATTGAAACATTCCATACATTGTAGATATACCCAAGATAATAAACACGTTCAAACTATTACAAATACTGCGTCATAATCATAAGCTATGTGAACATTAACTCGGGCTCTATGGACATCTTTATCCCAACTTGTCTAAAACGTCAGAACCAATATATCGACAATGTTATAAAGCACAATACAATATATTCATGTAGGCCATTAGCAAAGACCCACCTGACGATGTTATAATACGACACCTAGGTCATGGTAAAGAACTTAAAGAAAGTAGAAATAATACTACATCACGTAGATTCATTTAATTATGAATAATTAATTTCTATAAAATTAACGTCAAATATGTTCAATATTTTAGAGAAATGAAGCATGCTATATAATTTTAATCTTATCAAGCTCTTAAAATAAAAAAATCACTTATAACATCAAAGATTTGAATTTTTCATCTTTCTCCAATTGATTTATCTCATTAATTTTCCGCAAAAATATATACGTTTAGATTAATTACTAAAATAAAACCTATCCCTGTGTTTTCTTCCTGTATTTACGAATAATTCCCGGGCATATTTTCATTAAAAATCCTTAATCACTATAACTTAATCAAACTTGTGATTCTACCTAAGAGATATACTTGCCAACCTTAATTATTTAACAATTATAAAACAAGTTGAAATATATGTAACAATATGTACACTGCTTTTCTTTTTATTTCTGCAACTGCCCAAATATCTGGGGGAAATAAATAACGCCAAACATCATAAAATTTAATGTTTATATATATATTAAAGTTTCAAAATACTTTTTATAACGAAATCAATAATACATTAATAACTCATATTAATTAACTCATAAGGGTGATGGATCGTTGGTTCCGTGAAATTAAAACTTTATACTCCATAAAATTGTTGACTTTCAATTGTGAAATATACAATAAAAAAAAATTGAATTAGCTTTAGGATATTGTATCTTGCTGCATTTTTCGGGTAACTACGAAATCGAATCGATTATGAATTTATAAGCGATAAAACTGATTTCCAATCTGACTGAAGTACATAGATTAACGGTGGATGATTAGTATCAGAAGAAGTTTACACAATCATTCAGATTGACTGTCCATTTTGAATGATCTACCATATGATTAACGTATGAAGTAATACACAGAATTATGATATATTGTACAAAAAATGATATTTAATCATAGTTTCATCTTTTGACAATAAATTAGGATTAAAGTGTAAATATTGGATGAGAAAAAGACTTAAAAACATACCGATAAGAGTTTATTACAAAAAATCTCACTTTACTAAGAATTTGCTATGATCTCATGAAAGAGGCGTTCGTCAAAAATATTAAACATGATAGACAAAATAAAGTCCTAAAGGGTCCTCATCAGTTGAACAACGATTAGTTTTGACCATATACTGTATCTTGCAATTGACCGTTCTTTTGAAGACCTTGAATTTTCAGCTCTTGTTTCTTTCAGCTATTTCTCAGTTTATGCGGATGACATGTTAATTATTTCTGTCTGTACGAGTAGATCGTGTTGACTATTTAAGTAGAAAGAAAAGAAGAAGTAATGTAACATACAAGACATTGTTCTGCATGTTAAGCTACTCATATGATTAATATTCAGCATAATAATTTAAGGCACTTTAGCATTGTGTATTACCAGGCTAGTACTCAGAGATTGTGGAGCTTGACAAATGAATAACAGTCATTTCTAAAATAATTCTCTGTCACTGAGTACTATCTTCCTCTGCCTCGAAGAAGATATCATTAATGTTTTTATCCATAAATTTCCTTCGCGATGAATGAAGACACTTAATTCTGTAACACCAAATTGGTCAGATAGTTATGAGCTAATGTAAGCAGATCATATGCTTAACTCTTGATTCCAACTACTTTTTCTTTGCGATAAAATTAAGTAGTGTATTTGAGGTAGTGAAGAGAAGGTATCATTCTGGTCCTGTAACAGAATTGGATCACATAATTTTAAATTAAATTTTGCACAAAATTGCTGAAGTATTTTGTTTTCAAATTATTTCAAATAACGATCAATAGAAAAAAAATTGTCGATGATTTTGGAAGCAAATTGTGAAAATGTATGGAAGACTTGAATAGAAACATAACGTTATAAACAAAACCAGATGGGATTACTAGATTTCCGTTGCTTGTTTCTTTGACGTTGCTAAATATTAAAAGATAGTTTATGATGGTGGATGTGTAAATGGTGTGATGGTGTAAATGGACAAATACATGATGGTGGAGACTTGCTGCTTCCTGAGACTTAAAATTCGGAGGCCTTTTTCAGAAAAACGCTGTCTCTCCCTACTCAATACTTCCGAAAATTTTCCGTTTGTTTCCGTTATCAATGAAGTTTTTGTTCTAATTTTTTGAAACTTCACTCTTAGAAAAAATTTACACCTGAAAGAAATTGAGACAAATGCTACTGAAACTAAAGAGAACAATATGAGACTGTCTGCTGCTCGACCATTTGTTGAGAATATGTTTGATATGATTTCCAGTTTATTTAGTGTGCTTCAAAAACCACCGTTTATTTTGAGTTAGTAGAAACGTCTATTGTGGTATTAGCATGTTGCTTCTTAAACAACTTTCTAATTCCGAAACAGAAAGCGTTGGACATTACAACTTCGATTTGTTTTTAATTACACAATGTAATTAATTCATTGAAAAGGACAAAGCTTAAAAATATTCTCATAAGTACCACCGATTGGTTAATTTAAAACTTCAACAATAAAGTCATTTATTTCACTCTAAAAATTGAAAGAAGTAATTTTATTATTTTCTGTGTCCACCAGATTTGCTGAGTATTCATTTATATAGTATATCATATATGTAGTATATAGTAAAACATATATATATATATATATATATATATATATATATATACACACACATATATATATATATATATATATATATACATATATATATATATATATATATATGTATATATATATATATATATATATATATATATATATATATATATGGTATGTAGTATATAGTGAAAGCGCATAAAGTACGCATGACGTGGGTTTGTATACGACTTCTAATAAACATACGGTCTCTGCAGAAATTGTCCGCAAAATATTTTTTCAATGCTGCTTTATTCATGTCTATTTTTAGTTCCTTCTTATAAAGTTAATAAATAATTTAAAACCAGCGTTTCTTCTGAAGTTGTTTGAGTACTGTGCTAAACCATTTTTCCATAATTGTGGGAGAGTTTTGTAGCATTCTCTGAATCTTTTTAATACCTCATTCCAACCTTAACAAGTTTAAACGATTCTTACGAGTCACATCATTTGTTGCAAAAAAGAAACCACGTACTCTAAAGAGACACTCACTCTTTTACGGGTTACCTTTATTTAAAATTGAATATGTACTTGTTGTGAAATATAATGTGTTGAGGACGGGAATGATGCGCCCTATCTCATGTTCGTTCCGGTGGACAGTCTTTCCACGACATTCCACGATTTATACTTCGATTTGAAGAAATCCAGATGTTTATCAATTCATAGTCTATATTATCATTAAAAATTTCGTTTCTCATTCCCATAGTTAATTTGATTTACCGTGAAAGATCCGCTCTGAGAACCGTGCGAACTGACGTAATTTTCACTTAGTTTTTATACTGTATAAATACTGAGGTCAAATGTGAAATTGAAAATAGTACGAAACATTTATTTTCATTCAAAAATGTATAATGAAATATCGCCATATCAAATATTGTCCCTACATTAATTCCTAATAAATTATTATAAGATATTGAAACGTTACACAGTTTTATCTTTTCTGACAAAGTATGAATGTGACCTGGGAAGGATATGTACAAAATGGATAAGTGCAGTGAAGAATATGTACAAGGGTAAATGAACAAATAATATTTAAAAATCCATTTATATAATTTCATAACTTAAAAAAAAGACATTTACACTGTAAACAAAACAATCAGTCTCTTAATTCCATTAAATGTGCAAATTAATTTGAGTAGAATCCACGTATTGTAATCTGCAGTGCTTATTTTACTGTCAACCCATATCCCATCTTACATGTTACTTCTTATATTCCATCAGTGTTTTCCCGGAAAATAAGTCCAAGTATTATAAGTAGTATATTAATTTGAAAGGAAATGTAGATATTTATCAATAATTAAGTTAAATACCGTGTGTATATTTACTAATAATTTCAGTAGTTATCTCGTGCTTGTCCATTGTAGAAATTACTAATGACACAAATTACATTGTGTGTAATTTAAATAGCATCTCTAGTATATATTACGCAAAAGTGCAGGTGAATACAGTGCAAATAAAAATTAAGAATAAAACTGTGAAATTAATATTACAATTGGAAAGAAAAATGTGGGAAATATTGGTTAAGAATCATAGAGTTTTAACTTGGTAACCGTTTTTGGTCAGGTTTTCAGGATTAAGTTCAATCAAAAGTGTAGTAGAATTTAGTAGCATGAATATTTATTTTAAATTATTCATCATAATTCTTCACAACTTGACAGGAAAATGAAATTAATTCTTACTTTAATAAAGCTAAAAGTACGTCATTTTATTCAAAGAATATTTATAACAGCCACTTTTAAAAATGTTTTGGCCAGGTTTTTATGGATTAGGTTCAATTAAAAGTGCAGGAGAATTTAATAGCATGAATTTTTGTTTTAATTATATTTCGGAATGCAACTCTTCATAAATTGACAGGAAAATGAGATTAATTATTACTTTAACAAAGCTAAAAACTGGATTACAATATTCTGCCCTTGGTGTACTATTAACTATTGTACGTCATTTTATTCAAAGAATATTTATAACAGCCACTTTTAAAAATGTTTTGGCCAGGTTTTTATGGATCAGGTTCAATTAAAAGTGCAGGAGAATTTAATAGGATGAATGTCTGTTTTAATTATATTTCGGAATGCAACTCTTCATAAATTGACAGGGTAATGAAATTCATTCTTACTTTAACAAAGCTAAAAGCTGGATTACATTATTCGGCCTTTGGTGTACTATTAAATATTGTATGTCATTTTATTCAAAGAATATTTATAACAGCCACTTTTAAAAATGTTTTGGTCAGGTTTTTATGGATTAGGTTCTGACTGAATGGTAATTAAAAAGTGATCAAAGCTAATACGCCGTTAATATTTAAACGACATTTCCCAAATATCCCTAATTCTAAATGTTTATAAAATTAAGATAAAGTTAAATTTTTATTTGGTTGTACACTATATAGATTTTTAATTTTTGCCTCAAACTGCAGTGGTATTCTTTCAGATAAGTGCTTTCATCAATACAAATATCAGTTAAAAATAAAAGTGGATATTTATCTTATTTTGTTTCGTTAATTTTTTTCCCGATCATTTCATAAATCATTAATAGCTATTTAAATTTAACTAAAATATCGTAAGCAAATATTCTTCTCTACACCTTTTTGACATTATGTAACAACATTGAATATATTTGGCGTTAATTTTGTGGAAATTCATTATTCACAATTAAATGAAACTACGTGATTGTAGTATTATTTCTAATATCTTTAAGTTCTTTACCACGACCTAGGTTTCGTTGTATTACAACATCTTCAGGTGGGCTATTAGCAAAGATATTAGCAAAGCAATCTTTACTAATAGTCCACCTGAAGATGTTGTAATACAACGAAACCTAGGTCGTGGTAAAGAACTTAAAGAAAGTAGAAATAATACTACATCACGTAGTTTCATTTAATTGTGGATTATGTAACAAATAAAAGAATAAAAATTCTGATTGTGAGCTTTTCTTATAATGAGTATAATTGGTTTTTATTTTGGAAATAACTTTGGCAGATTTAACATTCATTAAAACTTTAATGTTTGGTATAATTTAACTTCATAAAATTACTCATATTTAAAATATATCTTTTGTAAATATATATATATATATATATATATATATATATATATATATATATATATATATATATATATATATGTGGATTTGTATGTATGATATAGGATTTTTCATTTATATACTACTCTCGTATATTTTTAAATAGTTAACGTTTAGTTTGATAAGCCTAGTTTTAATAACAGATATGCTTCTACATGTACTACAGGCATGCAATTAAAAAAAAATAGTCATAAAGATTTATGTAATCTGATTACTTAAATTTTTTTGGATAATATTTACAATAATCTCTGTTAATATAAGGATAATATTGAAATGCAGAGAAAATGAGAAATCTTCTGTTTTTTTTATAATCATTCTAGAAGTTGTTATTTTTCTGGGCGCCAATAAATTTCTCTATATTTAAATCTTAGCCTTATATTATGTGATAACGACATCCCGAAATGTTTAACATCCAATCTTCCAACCATTTACTACTATAATATTACATCAATGAGAGTAATACTATAGTCACTCTTTTTGGTGGTTTCAACAAAATTGTTTCATGCAGATTCTATGTTACAGGACAACTATAGAAGCCGTACAAAATAAATGTTCAGATGTCACGCTCTGAAGAATATTATGAATTTCCATACCATAATATGAACACCCTTCGTGATGTGTTTTCCTTTTTTCATTGATATAAGTTAAACTTGCGAACGCTCCTAAAGACAGTGGAGCTTACATTATTCTCCCAATACTGCTTTCGAAATGTATATTAGTTGGAAATAATTTCTTGATTTATACATGATTACGAATACAAATTAATCATCTTCACATCTTTGCCCTACTCTAATAATTGCTTATGAGGACATTCATACCATTCTTGACAATGATTTGTATTCAATTTCTGTTCAAAGAACTAAAAAGTATGTTCAGTTCAGAACAAAAAGTATGTTTGTTTACACAGAATATTAAAGTGCATTTATTCTGTGTAAACAATATTTGCACATATTCTGTGTAAACAATATTTTAAAAGTAAGAAAGTTCCTAGTTCAAATGATTGATATTTCTCGAAACGCCCACAAAAAAAACAACATAAAAATTCTGTACTGTCTCACTAATTTGATATGTTAGTTCAATTTACTCGCTTACGTGTCATAAAACTTCTAACTCTGATCCTCACCACAATATTAAAACAAAATACCGCTGGTACTTACCAGTTTATTTTCAATCTTCAGTAAGTCTTCGCAGAGGTTTTTCAGGAAGACTGCAAAATTTGCTTCATTTTAAGTTTTTGTTAGGACGATGTTTTCTATATTTTCGAAGACATATTCGATGTCAAGAACTTTTAATTTTCCAAATTAAACAAGTTAGCATAGAAACATATCTTCAATTATATTGAATAACAAATATTTTTAGGCAATATATGTTGAAATTTTGTAATTGTTTACATGCAACATTTAGTAGCATAAAATATTTATCTACATTTTGATTATCAACAATTCCGTGATAAAGGCAGCTGATGAATGAATTTAATGATTAATTCTGGAATCCTCAAATAATTTGATTGACTTTCTAATATCTTGCTTTATAACATTGCGTCGCTTTAAAAACATCACTTGTCGCCAGCAATACATTATTGTGATATCTGAATGATCGGTCTGAACATTCGATTGTGATATTTGAACCAGGCTCATTCCATATATCAGAGAACTTACATTCCGGCGTATACGATTCTGGAATATTGATTTGCGGTAATTCAATTTTAAAATATGTTTGACTGTTCAGCTAGAGTGCTCTTCTCCTGTCTTTCAGAAATCATATCGCGTACGAAGTTTATACGTTTGGGATGTTTTGGATCACTACATATTGAAATTCTTAATATAAAACTTCTTTACGCACACTTGACTTGGGGAGTAAGCTGGTGAATGCGTGACGAGAGTGTTACGAAAAGTGTGATCGGGCATGGCGAATGGAAGTTGAGAGGGAGATATAAGTTATTGAAGACAGAAAGAGAGTTTCGTATATTACTGTAGGCACAAGAGAGAGAGGCGCAAGCACATATTTTCTTTCTCTCTTTCTCTCATAGCCAGTTATGTTTCGTATATCTAAGACACAGTGCAAGCCTATTGTCTGTATCACACTATAGGAGCAAGAGAGAGCAGTGCGCGCGCACATTTTCTTTCTCTCTTCTTTTCATAGCCAGTGCATGAAATATATATATATATATATATATATATATATATATATATATATATATATATATATATATATATATATATATATATATATATATATATATATATATATATATATATATATATATATATATATATATATATATATATATATATATATATATATATATATATATATATATATGCGAGTTGGCTAGCGTTGCGCGAATGCTGATTTTTTGATTATTTTGTAATTTCATTTCGTTCTTGAACAATTTTATAAATTATTATTTTGTTCAATACATTAAATATTCTACGTTTAAAGTGAATAAAATTGTGAATTCATTTTAAAGTTCATATTTTGTGAATTTGAAGTTTTACTTTAGTCGTGTGGTCTAAAGCACACTCTTTTTTTGAATGAAGCTAGTGTGAACTTTTTCCGTGTTTTGGGTTTTTAAGCGGAATATTATTTTGAACCAGTTAAAAGTGCATGTTGAGAGGACTAATTTTCAATGGCTCAGCATTTTCGACGTCCCAACTTACTTGAAACCAGTGCCTTCTCATCGTGGTAGCTATTAAAATACGTTTTTGTTAATACAAAGTACAGCATTGACTAGATATTTTAAAAATCGCTGCCAAATTGTCGCCTCTATTTCTGCCTTTTTCTCACACGTAAAATTAGGAACTGTGAAAAATCCAAAAATTCAAATGCTTGTATTTCTATTATATCATACTTTTCAGTGCTTTTCTTATTCAGCGGTTATTTGAAGTCAATTCACTTATTTTGTTAAACAGTTTTATACTTCATTTTTATTACTGTTATATTACATACACACCCACACATTGATTCGTAAGAACTACATTCAATTAGGCATTGCAAAAAATCTAAAACGAATGCTTGAATTTCTATTATACAATACTTTTTAGTGCCTTCCTTATTCAGCGGTTGCTTGAAGTCAATTCAGTTATTTTGTAAGCAGTTTTGTATTTCATTTTTATTACTTTATATTACATACACACCCACACATTGATTCGTAAGAACTACATTCAATTAGGCATTGCAAAAAATCTAAAACGAATGCTTGAATTTCTATTATACAATACTTTTTAGTGCCTTCCTTATTCAGCGGTTGCTTGAAGTCAATTCAGTTATTTTGTAAGCAGTTTTGTATTTCATTTTTATTACTGTTATATTACATACACACCCACACATTCATTCGTAAGAACTACATTCAATTAGGCATTGCAAAAAATCTAAAACGAATGCTTGAATTTCTATTATACAATACTTTTTAGTGCCTTCCTTATTCAGCGGTTGCTTGAAGTCAATTCAGTTATTTTGTAAGCAGTTTTGTATTTCATTTTTATTACTTTATATTACATACACACCCACACATTGATTCGTAAGAACTACATTCAATTAGGCATTGCAAAAAATCTAAAACGAATGCTTGAATTTCTATTATACAATACTTTTTAGTGCCTTCCTTATTCAGCGGTTGCTTGAAGTCAATTCAGTTATTTTGTAAGCAGTTTTGTATTTCATTTTTATTACTTTATATTACATACACACCCACACATTCATTCGTAAGAACTACATTCAATTAGGCATTGCAAAAAATCTAAAACGAATGCTTGAATTTCTATTATACAATACTTTTTAGTGCCTTCCTTATTCAGCGGTTGCTTGAAGTCAATTCAGTTATTTTGTAAGCAGTTTTGTATTTCATTTTTATTACTTTATATTACATACACACCCACACATTGATTCGTAAGAACTACATTCAATTAGGCATTGCAAAAAATCTAAAACGAATGCTTGAATTTTTATTATACAATACTTTTTAGTGCCTTCCTTCTTGTTTTGTTAATCAGTTTTATATTTAATTTTTATTACTGTTATATTACATAAACACCCACACATTGATTCGTAAGGACTAGATTTAATTAGGCACAGCAAACAATCTAAAACAAATGCTTGAATTTCTATTATACAATACTTTTTAGCCCTTCCTTATTCAGCAGTTATTTGAAGTCAATTCAGTTGTTTTGTTAAACAGTTTTATATTTCATTTTTATTGCTGTTATATTTTATGTTACACAGAATGTTAAGCACTGACGAAAAATTCAATAATACATAATTTATTGGAATCAAAACAGGCATTTGCGACGTTTCATGAATACGTTCATATATATTTGTAAAACATATATATATGTATATATATATATATATATATATATATATATATATATATATATATATCTGTACTTACATACATATCTTTTTACGAATATTCTGTGTATATTTATCTACCTACGTACTAAATAGAGACATACCCATATCTTAAAAAAATTAGTACATTTGTTCGGAAGCTCGCATATATTATAGAGAGAATCCACATTAGACGTTTTTATCTGAGACGATTTAATGACCTTTTACTTAATATGCATTAAAATTTGATTGCGACTAGCATGCAAATGTTAATAATTTGTTGATAAGCGGAGCGATGTTCGAAACCAATAACTAGAAAAGTATATAAATTTGTAATATCATAAAATATGTGAGTTTGTATTGTATGTATCTAAACTACGGACGATGATTTCTAGAGATAGTTTAGCCACCTATTCGCATTACGCCGCAACCATAGATAACGTGGTTGAGATTTGGGAGGATTTGTGAGAGGAAAGATTTTGATTTATATTTAAATTTTGGTTTTTATAGTTATTCAAATACTTTGCGGCGAGTATATTCAGCATAAAGATACAGACATCTTCACAAATCCGTTATTCAAATTGGCTAATATCTAATTGAAAGAATGTAAATTCAATTAAAAAGACGGACTTGATAGTGTGGGATTCAAAAACGACTTCATAGGGTCGAAGACCTTAAAGTTTCAATGTAGATGGTATGAATGCAGGTAGTAAGTTTGAATGTAGGTTTCAGTAATGAGGATTTATTCGAATGGGTGCCTAAACAATGAAAACGCAGAGGATGATGTCCAGTGCCGAAGCTTATTATAAGAATGTTTGCCTAATTAAAAATATTTCAACTGCAATTGAAGTGCTATCATCTGTCGAGCAGTTTGTTTGGCATAAACCCATATGCCATTATCAGACTCTGGACAAACTGGTCCTGAGACAGTTTTCTCAACAAAGCTTGCACCACGAAACAAATTTCTTGAATTGCGGGTGATAGACTGGCATCCGTTGAGAAATTTCATTGAACAGTTTTCGTCTTATTCCGTAAAGTTGGCGTATCCCATAATATTGAAGGTTAGAGACTTTAAATTTACGCTACATGTTACTTCAAAAAATATTAAAATAACCTGATCGAGTGTCAATGAAAGTGCTCAACTTCAATTGTCAATATTAAGTTCTCCCCTGGATTAACACTAAGATTTTTTTATTTCATTGTATCGATTAAATAAAAAAAACAATAAAGTAAGTTTCAACGAGGTGCATTTACTTTCAATACGAAACTGTGTTCCATAGAATCGAATGCGTTCATCTTTTTTAACGTTCCACCCTTTAATCGCAAAGTTATTTAACAAATGATAAACAAACAGGGGCCGTTTTACATTTCTACTCGACATTGGCCGTACTAATCATTGATCACCCGTACGATAAAGAAAATGAGCTATAAAAAAAGTTTTGGGTAACAAAGTAATAATGTAAAATTCCTTGAAACTAATTACATAAAATTAACAGGACTCATATGCCATGTGACTGTCTTTGTGAAGCATGACATCAAGGAAAACGTTTTCATAAAACCGTGGAAAAAATAGATTGCTCATCGTTTTCCAGTAGAAGGGGTGAAAATAATAAAATTTATAGTAAAGCCGTGAAAATATTGAACAATATAGAAAGCAAAGCAATAAAAGATTTAGAGATCGCTCGTGAATATGGTAAAATACCCTTAGTAAATAGATCCCATATTCTTACAAGCACTGCTGTATAAATATGTATATAATTAGGGAAACGTATTTTTAATATAGGGAAAATGGAATAGCAAATTATTTAAGCTTAGAGACTGAAATATATTAGTATTAAGGAAATATAGCATAAAATTACAAAAAAGTATATAAGGAAAACATCGGATAAATGTTATACATCAGAATTCTACGTTAACTTCATGCATATAAGTATGAAAAAATTGTGTTTAATCTAGTATAAAGCTTGGAATATACTGAAAACATATTTAAATATGAATGCCGATGACATAAACTGATATTGCAAATTGCTAAAAAATGCATGCAAAACGAAACGTGAAATAAAAGAAAAAACCTCTTAAAGTGGGAAGTGACTTTGAATATGTTGTGGAATAAAGACATTTACTTATTAAAATAGTGTTTTATTTACCAATAAATCAACTGATATGAACATAATCATTCATTGTCATTGTTATTGATACGTGTGAATGGCACCTTATGAAAATTTTGAAGAATAAAAGTAAGTCTATAAATAAAAGCGTACTTGTATCGAAAATATGGTCGGCAAACGGATTTTTATTAAGCAAAAGAAAAATCAAGAAAATACATTTTAAATTCAATTAATCGAAATAATTAATTTTATATTAATTAATAAATTTCCATGATCGTCATATGAAAGTGAATATTATGTAGTTCCACTTGTTTTTTTAAACACAATCTGCATATTTAATATCAAAACAATTGCCTGAACAAAATATGATGACTATTTCGCTGTAATTTTCTCTCCATATCGATATAACTCTCTTATTTTCTTAAATAAAACAGAAGAAACGGAATCCCACGTTTCAGATTATGTTAAAAAATAAACTGTATTTGTTATCGCCATGGAAAAAATTATCCATTGAATTATATGTACATGCGATTGTCTATGATTTTCTTTCGCAGTCATATTTCACTGTTGGTAGATTGCATCGATGAGTCTTTGCTCTAACGCTACACAGTTGTTAACATTAAAATTTACTTTGTTCATATAAATCTTTTTTCTGAACTGCATGCAATGCAGTTGCATTCAAATCACTTAACAATAAACGATCCCTTGGAACGCATTGATACACTGTTTCACAATGGGTACTGGCTTACAAACAAGCTGAATAATACCATCCGATGATTCTAGATTCATGCTGTAGAACTAGAGATGATTCTAGATTCATGCTGTAAAATTCTTTAAATGATTCGGTACGGGCAAATACGCCATGTCTTAAGTCCATTCAGAATAATTGGCTCACAATGGTATTAAAGTACATTACGTTGTACCACATATTCAAATATTATAAAAGAAATTCAATATAAATACATATAGTGCGTCGTCAACGTTTGTGTTCAGAAGTTATTTAATGTCGCGATACCTAGATAATCTAAGTATTGGAATGAACATTTTCTTCAAAATAAGACAATCTAATACAGTTACAATTTAACGCCAAATCAATCATCCTCGAATTATGCCACAAATAATATTGAATAAATTCGAACCAAGAGTATTATGACTCATTTAAGTTATAACAACCTTTAGAATCTGCTTTTTCAACGAAAGTAACCAATTAGATTTTTCTCAACTAAATAAAACTACGTGATGTAATATTATTTCTATTTTATTTAACTCATTTACCACGATCTAGGTCGTTGTATGACAACATTTTCACGTGGGCAATTTGCAAAGACAGAGAACGTAACCAAATCAACGACATAATTGGCAGTGGTATATCTTTGCACCACATAAAAAGAAAAGTAAATTTTTCCCTTTACCTCCGGAAGCATTTTTTCGATTACCACCAACAACAATAAGTACTTATTATGAATCAATACAAATAACCTGCCATTTGTCCGTCTACAATCAAATTAGTTTTTCTTTAGCGTTTAGTTTTTGTAGAAAATAGACATAAAATTTCCGATGACATAATTTAAGCTCAAACGAATTTCGAAGCTTGGAAACTTATCGTTTTGTTAATTCCAGTCAGTCAGACGCTTTTTTCAAATTTTATAAAACTTTAAACGCACACGTATGTATCCGTACGTATATACACACGCGCGTACGTACCTATAGACGTACATACATTCATACAAACGTCGTTGTGATTGGTATTTATCTATTAAAATTTCCTTTGAAACGCGCCTTATTTCCCATTTCTTTCTTTGACCCTCTCCTGTATGCTAAGGCAATAGTTTCATCATTTTAATGAAATTATAAGGAAGAACCGACTTCAAAAATTAACTTTTTTGTAAGCACAGAAAAGTTAGATAATATTTATTTCCTCTAAATAAATATCGGTGCCGAACACATCGATGTCTTCTCAATGTGTATTAACACTTATAAATTTTCCTTGGAGCCAGTATAAATAAAAACATTACAAATTGTCAATTGTTATTTTAGTATTTAAATGAGAATTAGTGTCAATTCTACTTTGCATTTCAAAAAAAGTTTGTTATTGAAGTTTTGAACTTATGTTTGTTAGGAACTTGTATTCAAATATAGGTAGACAATTGAACATCTCATTTCACTATTTAAAATGAAATTGGAATGAAATTCGGAGAATATTAAAAAAAGAAGCCTGAGTAGTGTGAATGTAGGTTTCAGTAATGAAGATTTAAGCGGATTGGAAACTAAACAATGAAAACACAAAGGATCATTGCTTATTATACGAATGTTTGTCTAATCTTTAAAAAAATACTTCAGTTACAAGTGAAGTGCTGTCATCTGTTGAGGAGTTCGTTTGGAATAAATAAATATGCCATTACCAGACTCTGGACCAGCTGGTTCTCAGTTAGTTTTGTCAATAAAGCTTGCACCACGAACCAAATGTTCTTAACTGATGCACTGGCATCTGTTGAGAAATTTTATTGACTAGTTCTCGTCTCAATCGACGGACGTGAAAAGCATGTATTTGAGTAGCTATTATCATCAAAATTCGACCCTTTGATAGCTTTTGAAGCTTTTTAAGCAGTAGTGAAAAAATTTACACCATGACCGGTTAAAGAACTGGTTAAAAAGCATTATAAAAATATGTACAAATCAATATAAAAAACAACACTGGGGAAATCCTGACATCACTCTCGACGATAATAAGAAAAACGTTTTGAAATTAGCATTATAAGTTACATATGAATTAAGAATTGACCCAACAAGTGCCCATATATACATATATGAAAACTGTAATCAACCTGATCAAAATTGTCGAAGGTATGAGTTTCCAACTTAAATTTTAAGCGTTTGAAAGTCGTTTAAATTGTATTAGGTTGGCTACTAATAACAATAACTATTAATAAAATCGATTTTGGAATAATATAGAAAATTCTCTAGAATCGCTGATAGGGTAAATGAAAACGTGGTCTAAGATCCTCCATTTAGTTGGGAATTAAATTTTGACGTTCAAAGACTAAGAAAAATGTCGTTATTTCACCAAGAGAGCTCAAAATACTCTTGTTTCATGAATTCCGTTCACGTTGTGGTGACGTGTAGTAGAAGTTGTCCTCTATTATGATAGGTGCAGTCAAGACCTGCTATAAAGCTGACATGGAAACATTGGAATAAAATACAAATAACACGGGCATTTGATACAAATACAATATGCCCACAGAAACCACTCCTTGCTAAGAGGGAAACAAGTACGAACCATAGAGGTCACAAGAGTTGACTACGCAAAATGAAACATTGATACATAGTGACGTTATATTTTTCTTGTTTTTGTGATAACAAGAATTTTGTTTATTCTCCTAGTTTTGAAATAATCGATATGTACATTGGAGGAAGATCGAGAATGTTGCGATGTCAAAAAATTGACAATGGTTTGCTTAATATAGTCACTCAGAGACAGTCAAATAAGAAATGAACTCATTACAGCCCTTTAGAAGACTCGAGGAACACGTTCCTTTTTTAGTTTAATTTTTGATAAGGGTTTGGTAAGGTTTTTTAATATACTTATCAAGTCCTGTCGCAGTCGATTTTCTTGGAAAATAAGAGGTAAAATATGTTAGGCCAAATAAAGGCGTGCAACATAAAAACTTCAATTTTGTCTCTGAGGTTTAATTTCAGGCGGAAAATTGGAAAAAAAGAAACTATTTCAAGGAAATCGCGAAAAGTTTCATACAAAAAATTCATAAGAAGCACGACTTCAACAAAACAAGTGGTGTAATTTTTATGAAATCCTTTAAATATTTTTTGTAAAAAGTGGCTTAGAATATTGTTCTTCCCCACTCTTATCACCAAAAGGACCGCCCGATAAAATCTGAAAAAAATCATGACGTGAACCAACAAGGTTTTGTTTAATTAAGAATTATAAACTTCATGAAGAATTATTTCAATTATATCGATCTTTAGTGTACCGTGTCAAAACTTCTAGAATGGAACATTTATGAAACATTTCGGTGTCCTTCCATTGGCTCGCCTGTCGCAGTCGATTTTCTTGGAAAATAAGAGGTAAAATATGTTAAGCCAATTAAAGGTGTGGAACTTAAAAACTTCAATTTTGTCTCCGAGGTTTAATTTCAGGTGGAAAATTGGGAAATAAAAAAGTATTTCTAGAAAATCGTGTAAGGTTTCCTACAACAAATTCATAAAAAGCACGACTTCAACAAAACAAGTGGTGAAATTTTTATGAACTCCTTTAAATATTTTTTGTAAAAAGTCGCTTAGAATATTGTTCTTCCCCACTCTTATTACCAAAAGGACAACCAGATAAAATCTGAAAAAAATCATGAACATTGAGAATTAGATATAGATTGAAAAGAAACTAGGATTGAAAATTTCTAGCACGCTTAATTATTATAAACAATTTAATTGTTTATTTCTATATACCAAAGCTAAACCTATGCTTTTAGAGGAAAAGTTTCTCTAGAAAAACAAATATTTATCACGATGTAAAAAGTCGAAACACTCCCCTCTCAACTGCGCGCATATCCGATGTGATACAGCATTAGTGCCGTCGGCGGCAGGTAGCACGGCAGATGGACGGAGTACATTACCATTAATAATTTAATCGGTGGGCTAATTGGATGGTACAATATTTGTGAAACTATAGCTCTTACACTTGACCCGTTTTTTTTCCTTTTCTTCATAGCTTTTATACATTTACTAACAATTCAGCGGGTTAGAATAAATATGCACACGTCTTTTTACTTGTTTCATACTGAACATCTCAAATTAGTCTCATTGACTAGTAAAAGCTTCACAAAGAAGTTTTACTTCAAAAAAATTTTCTACCGACTAAAACGAAAATCTACCTTTGTCAAACACTTTTATTACCATTAATCGATTATGGAGACGTGTGCTATCCTGATCTTAATAAAGAATATTTGTGCGTCTTCAAAATTTATGCATTCGGTATATCTTCGGCCTCAGAAAATATAATCACATTTCTGAATACAGGTCACTTCTCAAACGGCTGAAGAGCTGTGATCGACGCCAACTTCACATACTTACACTTCTTTTTAACATATTAAAAAATCCTCGTAGCCAAAATTATCTTAGTGGCAAATTTAAAGATTTGTCTGCTCACGGCCTTGGGCTGCGATCTGAAAGTTCACACACCCTACTTATTCCTAAACATACCTCTACCACTTACGAAGAATCCTTTACTGTCCAAGCAGCAAAAATTTGGAATCACCTGGATCCTGACATCAGGAAAATTACGTCTATAAATATTTTCAAAGATCGAGTGAAAAAGTCCTGCATCTCCTGAAACCTTTTCCTTTGTGTCCTCGCCCTTTCCTGTCTTTCCCATTCCAAATCATGTCAATATTTTGTTTTCTTTTTTAATTTACTTTTGTATTTTTTGTCTAATATGCTATTAAGAATTTTCATTGTAAACTCTCTTACAGTCTACCCAATAAATTTCAATACAAATTGTTATGGTTGACTGGGAGAGATTGCTCATGTAGCAATAAGTCCGCCATATGTACTATACATAAAAGTTATTAAATAAATAAAAAAACCTTACCAAACCATTATCAAAAATTAAACTAAAAAAGGAACGTGTTCCTCGAGCCTTCTAAAGGGCTGTAATGAGTTCATTTCTTGCTTGACTGTCTCTGAGTAACTATCTTAAGCAAACCATTCTCAATTTTTTGACATCGCAACATTCTTGGTCTTCCTCCAATGTACATATCGATTATTTGAAAACTAGGAGAATAAACAAAATTCTTGTTATCACAAAAACAAGAAAAATATATCGTCACTATGAAACATATATCAATGTTTCTTTATGTCAACTCTTAGTCAACTCTTGTGACCTCTATGGTTCGTACTTGTTTCCATCTTAGCAAGGAGTGGTTATTGTGGGCATATTGTATTTGTATCAAATGCCCTTGTTATTTGTATTTTATTCCAATGTTTCGATTCCAGCTTTATATCAGATCTTGACTGCACCTATCATAATAGAGGACAACTTCACCTATCACCCATATACTACACGTCACCACACCCGTTTTTCGCCGTGAACGGAATTCATAAAACAAGAGTACTTTGAGCTCTCATGGTCAAATATCGACATTTTTCTTAGACTTTGAAGCTATTTTTAATAGTAAAATAAAACGAAAAATGTAAAGAAATATTTTTATTTTACAATTTTTAAATTACAAATGTTCATTTTTTGTGAATAAAGTAAGAATAACCAAGTTAAATAAAAGTATTCCTTTCGCTTTTTTGTGTCTTAATATTAGTTAGTCTAAAATATATTAGGTAAACAAAAGTAATTATTAACTCGGAATAATTTCTAACTTCGCGGGTATTGTTCTAATTTTTTTTGTGTAATACTCTATTTGGGAAAATGTTTATATAAATACCTCATGCATTTAAAACGTGATAAAGTTAAGCCTTCGAAGTAATACGCTTTAGAATAGCTTCAATTTTATGAGCAATATTATAATGGCCATCGATAACTGCTCTCTGTAACAATGTTTTCTCGTCAACATCCCTTGCATTTAAAACGCAAAGACATTCATCGGAATTCAAATTATTAAGTTCACAGATAACTTCCGCTTCGCCATATCTTACGTTGTTAAACAAATTTTCGATTAGGTTTAATAAATTTTTGATGTATCTATCATTTGTAACATCCATAGGTGTTAGTTGATTGCAGTTCAGAGGATTATAAATTGCACCGTACTCTAAGAGAGACTTAACAATTTCTATTGAGCCGATCTCGGCGGCAACGTGCAAAGATGTCAAACCTGTAACACTCGTTTTGGCATTTATGAAGTTATTACAGTTATAACCAAATTTAAGCTTTAAGCTTCTCAATAAAATGTCAAATATTTCTTTATTTCCTTTTGAAGCAGCAGTATGCAGTATTGTATTATCTTCCACACTAACAACACTTAAGTCAGCCCCGTTGATTAATAGCAATTCAACAATGCTTCTGTTTCCATCATGCACCGCATAGAAAAGCTGTGTCTTGCCGTATTCGTATTTGGTATTTACGTCAAAACCCCGGTCCAGTATACTTTCAAGTAATTTCTCGTCACTGTTATTTACCGCCTTCTTAAAATTGCCGCTTTCATAATAGCCAAACAAAGTTGTATAATTTATGTCATTGAATTTAAATATTCTATTTAAGTCCTCGAGCATAAGTTTATTTCTGAATAAATGTGGATGATTTGCTTCTAAAATAATTTCTCTTCGACGTAAAGTTTCCGACATTATTTGATATGCCTCGATAAACATATCTTCGTTGAAAAGAGCCTGTGCCATATTATTTTGAATAGCCAACGTACATATATTATTTGATCCTAATATGTTGTTTGCTACTTCAAAAAGTTGTTTATAAGCTCCCAATGCTTTTTCATTTTTTCTTTCCGATAACCAAATAGAAATTATATTATTTGCAGTACCCAGAGTTTCCATATGGAAAGGACCTAAAATAATTTTTCTTTTCTCGTAAACTGTTTCATATATAGATAAGGCTTCTTCATATTTTTCTTGCTTATATAAAACTACGGCTATACCATGCTGAATGGAAAGGAATGAACGATCGTTGGTAGTTGATGTACCGTGATATTTTTGAAATATTTCTGACTGTTTATAATATATATCTAATGCTTCCTCATACTTTCCTAGTTCACATAAAACGAGAGCCATGTTAGTATGAGTTTTTAGTGTGTCAAGATCGGCAGCTCCTAATATTTTCGTCTGCTCAAAAGAAACTTTCCTAAATATTTCTAATGCTTCTTCGTTCTTACCTCGCTTATGAATTGAATAAGCAAGGTTGCTCCTTGTATTCAAAGTGTCTTTCTTGATTTTACCAAGAATATATTTCTGTTTTTCATAAATATCACCAAATAATATAGAAGCATCCTCATATTTTTGGAGCAGGCACAAAGTTTCCCCTATATTTACCCTAATATCTAGAACAGCTGGATTATCTAAGCTAAATATTTTAACCCTATTCTCCAAAATCTTGCTAAATGTTTCATGTGCGTCTCGGTATTTCTCATATAGAAGTAACTCATTAGCGCTAAAAATATCCGATGAAACATCAGGTTGACCAATATTTTTCAGCACATCGATTTTAGGAAAATTGAAAAGAATTGCAGAAACTATTAGTGTCTCATTTCGCTCGTTACGCGCGTTCATAAGCGGTTTCAGTGTTTCAATATCCGTTATACTATTTAGATAATGCAGTACTTCAGCATTTTTAGATTGGACGTTAGAAAATAATTGATCGATTTGTTTTAACAGATCAATAATTTCCTGATTTACTGAATTGCCTAATTCTAGATTATGGCCTTCGTAATTTGCACCTTTTGACAGCAAGGCCTTAACAATGTGGTTATGATTGAATTTAATAGCGTAATATAAAGGAAACAATCCATTTCTATCTGAAATGTTAGGATTTGCATTGCGTTCTAATAGTAAAGAAACAACCTGGATGCTGCCATCCCGGGCTGCAATGTGCAGTGCTGTCCCATTACTTAGGCTATTAGCATTAATACATGCTCCTTCATTGAGAAGACTCTCGATATTCCGAAGGTCTTTTTGTTTGACAGCATCTAAAAATGTTTTTGTTCTTTCCAATATTTCTTTTATATCATCATCTCGTGTGACGTCTAATGGTTTTTTCTCTTGATTATCTGCTGCGTCGTAATAAGCTCCATTGTTTAATAACATTTTCACCATTTTCAGTATGTTGTTTGAACAAGCAACATGAATTGGTTTCGAACCTTCAAAATTGGAAAAATTTACGTCGACTTTTTGCTTAATTAAATATTCAACTATTTCGGTTTGACATCCGAAAACAGCATTTTGAAGTAAGGTATCCTCCGGTGTGTATTGACTTAATGTTTGCTTTAAATGTTTAAATATCTTCAAACTGCCTTCACGTGCAGCTATGTGTAAAAGTGCGAATTTGTCGGATTCGTGTGGTAGAAGTAAGTCAACAATTTCTTTGTGGGCATGACGTATTGCTAACTCAATCGGTGTTCTTTGTCTTGTATTTTTGAGGTGTGTATGGGCGCCTTTTTTTAACAAATGTTTTGCTATTTTACTGAAACCTCTAGTGGCTGCAATATGTAGCGGTGTTCCGTTATCACTTGAGATATTAACATCAGCTGAATTGCTTAACAATAGTTCCACAACTTCTGTATGGCCATTTGTTACAGCAAGATGAAGAGGTGTTACGTTTTCAGTATTGGAAATTGCATTAACATGAATAAATGAATCATATTTTAGCAAAAGTTCCACTATACTTTTGTGACCCCGAAGAGCAGCCACATGCAATAAATTATTATTTTGATCGATATTGACATTTTTGTGTTTCAATAAAGCGTCAACCATCTCTTTAAAACCGGTCTCAACTGCTAATGATATGACGGACCGTTGACCGTTTTCATAGTTAATATCGGAATTATTTTTTATCAAGACTCTACACATTTCTATATCTTTTTTCCGAGTAGCGTGGAATAAAGGAGTATCACCTTGTTTATCTGGCAAATTGATTTTCGCATCTTTTCCAGTCAATACTTCGACAATTTCCCTGCGCCCGTGTATAACAGCGACGTGTAAGGGAGTATAACCACGCTGGCATTCAACTCCAATATCAGCATTTTTTTCTATCAAGGTTTGAACAATTCCAAATTCGCCACGTTCCACTGCCAAGTGTAATGGTGTCCGTCCATTATTTTCTGTCGCATCAATGTCGGCCCCTTCTTCAATCAAAAGCTGCACTACTTCACATGTATTTGCTATAGCCGCTATATGTAATGGTGTCATTCCGTATTTATCTAGGAAATTTACTTCAGCTTTGTTGTCTATCAATAATTTAATAAGATTTTTTCTAGCATTTTCGCAAGCCAAGTGAAGTATAGATTTACCATATTTATCTGTAGCCTTTACGTTTGCGCCCTTCAATATTAATTTTTCTAAAGCAGGCATACTGTCACTGGCGGCGGCAATATGTAATGGCGTTCTTTTGTTGATATCCAGAGCTTCAATCCCGGCTTCTTTGTTTAGTAACATATTTATGACACAGACGTGTCCACCCTGCGCACAATAATGTAATGCCGTGAAACCAGTGTGGGACTTTATTTCGATATTACATTTCTTCTCTATTAAAATTCGCACAATATCAAAATGCCCGTTACCAGCTCCTAGATGTAATGGAGTTTGGCCTTCAAATATTGTTCGTATAGAATCAGGTTTTTTCTCCAGTATGTGTTGTAAATCAGAGAGAGTTGGGAGGAAAGAGGTTCTGGGAAGGTTTGAATACCTGGTACACAATGCGCTAAGTGTATCATCAATTACGTCAATATTTGCACCGTTATCTAGTAATACTTTCAAAACTTCGCCATTACCGTTTTCTGCAGCATTATGTAATGCAGTGCGACCATGTATAGATTTTGCTTTAATGGACGCGCCTCTTGAAATTAGAATTTTAACTATTCCTACATTGCCATTCAAAGCGGCTACGTGCAATGGAACTGTGCCATCATCCGCTCTTGCATTAACATTTGCTTCATGCTCCAAAAGAAAATTCAGCAACTCAACGTGACCAAATTTCGCAGCTAAATATAACGAAGTATAGCCACCCCTTGCTTTGTTACTGTCAACATTTTTTTCCATTTTTAACAAACTTATAGCGATATCCATGTTATTATTACAGACAGCCGAGTGCAAGGCAGATGAACCGGATACATCTTTAAGGTTAGTACTAGCGTTGTTCTTTAATAAGACTTGAACGGTTTCGTTGTGTCCATTTTGAGCTGCCAGATGTAATGCAGTTTTCCCACTGCTATCGGCGTCATCAATATCCGTTGAATCTGTTTTTATGAAATATTCAACAATCGCAGTATTTCCGTAAAAAGAAGCAATATGGAAAGGATTTTGACCGTAAATATCTTTGTTGTTAATTGATATTTTTTTATCGATCAGAAATTTAACAATTTCTAAGTTTGAACCCTTCGCAGCATAATGTAAAGTGGTACGCAAATCGTAACTTCTTCCTAAAATGTCAGCTCCTTTGGAAACGTGTAAGTTAAATTGTTCAACATTACCTTCGGTTGCAGATAAAAATATTTTTTTCTGATTCGATACAGTAGCCAAATTCTTTTTTAACTTTTCTTTGAGGTCCACTGAAGATTTCACATCAACTTTATCAATTTTTATATTATCGCGATTACAACTTATGCTCATAAGTTTTCTGGCAGTCAAAAAAACTGCTATATTATTTTGAAAAGTTAATAAATTATTTATACAATTTCCATGTGCTAAATGATTACGCAATTCTTTACCCATTAATAGTGGTGAATAATCATCTAGATAAAGAATACAATCACATAATTTTTTTTCGGCGCTTAATGATTCTAATACATCCAGTAGTAGCATTTCAGTAACTGCCTGAAATTCTTTATTGGTTTTGAATTTATTAAAAGATTCTTCGAAACTGCCATTTAAACAATTTGAACTCATAAAATTTTTTAATGAAGATAATTTGTCTTTGAAATGTGCCGAATTTTGGTTGTCGTTTTTAATTTCCTTATTTTGTTTAAGCTCGTCTTGAAATTCCCCAACCCACTTATTATTTTCCATTTCGAAATAAACGTGATGATTGACCTCATAAACAATCTGAGTCAACATAGTTGGAAAGTTTTCACGTGTCCTCTCTTTTACACTATTCCATAAATTTAGAGTAGATTCTATTATTTTATGTTTAAAATTTTGAGATTCAATTTTTGGATTAAAATTATTCAATACTTTCTTTGCCAAAAGCTTAATTCCTTTAATCGTTTTTACGTTAATATCATAAGTACTATTAATGGTTTCAGCGAATTTCATCAGAGATTTCAGTGTCCATAAATAATGAGCTCCGATATTATATAATTCTTTATTTCTTTCATATATAGCGGTTTCGATATTTTTAATTAATTTTTCTTCTTTATCAGTTATATCGGTTATAACTTTAATTAGTTCTTCCAGTAGTGCTTCAAGTTTTTTGTATTCAACTTGACCAAATTTTCCTTTCATAACCTCGTACAGTTTGTTTATATCCAAAATTTGCAATTTTTCTTTATTTTTATCTTCAGTTTCACTTTCGGTTATTTCTTTTAAGTGTGCTGCTATAATTTTACTTTTGTTATAGGCTAGAGTTTCAAAGATTGCGTTGTTAATTGTCTTTACATCAGTTCGGATTTGTAAAAAAAAATCAAATTCAGAAGCGTTCTCAGTGTCTCTTCTTACGGAAAAAGAATTTGCATGTGACAAAGAATTTCGTATTTTTTTTAAAATGTCTGTAGTTTTCTTAGGTAAAGATTTAAATAAAAGCTTAATACTTGAAGAGGACAATTTTGGAGACTCCACGGTATCCTTTAAATTTTCTCCAACGACTTGAAGAGTCCTAATCAAAACTAGCTGGCCATTTTTTGTTTGATTATCGACTTTTAAAGCTAAATCAATATATTGCTTAATAGTCTCCAAAGAATAAATATCTCTTACTAGTTGGTAATCGATATATAATTGTTCGAAACCAGATCTTTCTCTAACGATGGCTTTTTTGTTATCTTCACGATTATTGAATAAAATTGAATTGGAACAAAGAAATGTATCACAAACAATTCTTAAAGATTCCGAGAAGTTTTTTAAATGCATCAACATTTTTTCTTTAGATAAAACAGATCTAAAGAAAAAACTTATTTCATCGTTTTGTATGTTGCTACTCACGTAAGCAAATAAACAGAATTCCATTTCTTCCCATGGTACCCGATCGTACGTACATTTGAGTTTTCTTTTTAATATGTGAATATTCTGAGCTACAAATTTACATATGATAAGAAACTGTTCAGTGAATTCTTCTTTAATTGAATATTCATTAATTAAAATATTTATATTTTCAATCACCATGTCGAAACGATCTTTATTATCTTCGATAGCTGATAGCATTTTTTCTCTACTGAAATTATTTTTAGTTAAGCGCAAATCGAGAAATTTACTTGCTACGTATAACTCCATTTCTTCCGTTAATGGCACATTCTTCAATTTCAATTCTTCGTACGTCTCTGCTAGAAGAGTTTCTAATTCCTCCGAACTCAGTGAATTATCATCCGAATGCTTATTTATCAGCATTTTTAGTAGTGCAATATCACCTGAACGCATGGCACGATAATACTGACTGTGGCTCTCTTTTTCAAAAAGTATTTTTGTTTCAATGTCGTTCCTGGTACATGAATCAACTGCACGACCATCTTGTCTTGATCTTGATGCGGAAATATCCTGTAAAATCGAGACAATGCTTTATCACATAAATTAAATCTTAAATTCGGGTTTTTACAAAAGAGAAATAATTTTAGGCAGTTACTGTGGCGTGATCAAATTGGACACTACACATATATTTTTTATTCAGACAATTATACGTATAAATAATTCAATAATTTTATTCAAGAAGAAATAACAAATAAAGTATGCGTGAATGAATATTTTACGAATAAATTATACGCGAATAATTTGTTCACGAAAGATTAAGGGAAAATGTATAATTTATTGTTGACTAAAAATATTTCGTAATATGTATATATATATATATATATATATATATATATATATTTATATATATGTATATAAATTAAACATTCTTTCTCAATTTATCCATATTACAATGATAAGAAAGTGACATAGACTAAATCCTGAAGATTTTGAATGTTATGTGCGAACGAGAAAGAAAAAAGAAAGTAGAAACCTAGTGAGGTACTCTATTCTTCCCATTACTTCATAATTTGTTTGCATGCAACATACGAAATATTTACAATTGTGGCCGGCCCTATCTTCTATAAGGCATTTTGTTGTGATGATATACTCGTATGTTCCTTTAGCGTTTTGTTTTAATGACAGGTCAACAAAGAGTAATAGAAATTTTACAATATACAGCGCAAATGAAAATAATTATTTTCGTAAATAAACCTAAAAAACGACTCTTTAATGGAGTACTCTTTAATGAAAGTGACTCTTTAATGGAGTACTAGAAGTTTCAAATAATAATTATTTACCCTATTACTTACAATAACAACTTAACCTAATGTTTATTAAATAGGTATTGATAATTAGTACTCTGTTGAATTGGGGTAAACAAAAATAAATTGATATTTTAAAGAAACCATCGATTATATTTTTTGTTTTGTTTATTTTTATTATCCAATAATATTTTAAAAGAAAATTCTAAGCAGACAGAACATAGTCTTTCACAAATGAGTTCATACCAATAAGATCCTATGTAAAGAAAACCTAGATAATCTTGTTCACTGTTTCAGTTTGATACATGAGTCTTTGTATAATTTTCCAAGAAGTAAAATATATATTTTTATTATGATATCTATATGGTCAAGTTCTAATATAAGCTTTTTTGCCAGACTTCGGAAGTTAGTTGAATTAATCCTAAACCTTTTAGGATATATCTTAAATAAAGACTGTGTTGCGATCTGGAACAATTTACACGATGCAATGATGCAAGATTCGAGAAAACGTGAAATTTCATACAGATTTAGGCTTAAAATAGGGATACTAAATTTGAACATTAAAAGAATTTATTAGTTGTTCAGGCTCTATTACTTCAGGTTCTATTGGATGTATTTTAGGGAAAATAAAAGTATGCTACATGGACTTTTAATACCCTGTTTGATAGTTTGCGTACAAAATTTGTAGAAACTAGGGAACAAAAATCCACCAAAATACATTAGTGAACTGGTAACAACCAGTTCACAACAAAGTGTAAAAAAAAATTGTGAAGCGGTTGTTATTTAGATTTGCGAATAGTATCGTTATCATACATTTTTTATCAAATTAAAAAAAAAACGAAAAAAACAAAGTATGACTATGTCAAGTTGTGATTTCTTCTAAATTTTTTTCAATATGAATTTAAGAAATAAAAACTAATCTTTTGAGATTTCAAAATCATTCGAGAATATAAAATACGAGACATGACTACGAATAAGATGAATCCCTGTTCACTTAAGCTTACTCAAAATTTCCTATGATCACGTACACTAATACATAATCGAATGTATTTTAAATTAAAGGCATTAAAAGAATATACTCCCTAAATGAGACTAGATATAAAGTCTATTTAAAATTTCTGACAGTTACGAAGATATTTCTATGGTGTTGATTCCATCGAAATTGCATTACAGATAAGGTATTTTATAGAAAAGAAAAAAAAACAATAATTTTTTTCATATATGTTATATAGACAGGACGAGCACAACATTATTTTATTATTAGCTTTTAAATTTAAATATATGGCCATATATTTGTTAGTTTATTCCTAAGATTTAATGTATAAAGTTTAAACATAAAATGAACTTAAACAAGAGCAATAATTTGAAACATATATTTACGTATGTATACATATATCCTATGGTCTACAGAATAGTAGTCGGTTACTTACTACCAAAGAATAATTTTGATATTTACCTTCAATTATCATTTCATTTTTAAACGTTACAAAAAAAAATAGACATAGGATCATTCTGGAATACATTGTACGTGTACCCTTTAGATGCTTTTTAATAGTCGATGAGATGATAAAAATTCTCAACTTCCGCCCAGGTTGTATTAGAGCTCTCCCAGGGGCCCGTATCATTCCACCTAATAACAAGAAAAGGGACCTTCAAAGGTCCACTAATAATTTCACGTATAAACCATTAAGTGTTTCCACCAAACCGAATTAATGACAGTCCCTTCGCAATGAGTCATTTTTTCATTAACACATTTTGGAACGCTTTAAATTACTCAAAGATCGGTCTACTGTCAAGTAAGCCACGCTGACTAAGAAACAAAGTTTTAAAGCTTCGTGGGATTCTACTCTAATGTTTAAACGTGTGCTCTTCAATAAGACCCTTCGCGCATCATCGTGTTCACTGTAGCAGAATAACACTTAATCCATATCCTGTATATCAAAAGTGCGGCACATGCCGAGCTGTCTCTTAAAGCAAAGCTATACAAGCTGACGTGGAATAAACCATGCCTCGTTAGAACTGTGAACTATAATAATGATTAACGCGCCAGGTCTTATCCAACTGTTCCGAAAAACCTAATTGTTTCCCCCTCGGAGACAGGGGTCCACCTAGATAGCCAGTGAGTACAGACAATTTCAAAGTACATCTCTTTCTGTCAATTAGGTATTCTTCTGCCGAAAACTGAAAGTGTAACGAACTCACATCAAAACCCTTGCTATGTGTAAAAATTTAATTAATCGCGCTTTCCACAATCATGAAATTGGCAGGTAGAAAACAAGCCAAAACTGATAATGCATCCATAGAGAAAGTTTTAGTCAGGACCATAAGCGACGCGCGTTGCGACCTAAGCACAAACCGTCTAACTTGCTGGATTCGACGCACCACGAAGGTCACACTATGGCATAAAGCTCCGCCGTGAATCGAGGATGAAGCCCAGGTAAGTGATTTGACCCCACAAAAAATAATCCTGGATCCAGCCATGGGTTACCATAGTTGACTCCCTCGGCAGCTTATTCCTTGAGAGAATAGCCGCGGACTATTGGGGGACACAGCTAAGCTTATTCTTAGTGTCTCAATCACGTAACCTTGCGATGGAGTCCGCTACCCGATTCTCTATTTCTCTACGGCTCGCTCCTCCAACCGTCAGAAAAGCATTATCCACATACACGATGGAATCGCATCACTGAAAATCTATCAAGAGTATAACATCAAACGTGATATTCCACAAGATGGGACCGACGATCGAGCCTAGCCAACAGCCCCTAAACCACATTTTTTTTACCTCTGTGTGTTCGTTCTGCAAATAGATAAGTCGATCGCGAAAACAGTATACTACTATCCAGCGGAGATCCGCTGATACTTTCCGGGACTCTAATGCGGACAAAACGGTTGGCTACCAGGGATTGTTCAAGATAATTCCAAGTACGTGTTTATCCACGCATGCGTCAATCCAAGACAAAGCTGCGAACATCGCGTTCGATGGCTGTTCAGGATGAAAATCAAATTGATTAATCCCTGAAATAACTTTTTTAATAAGGGCACTGGCAGTATACACTCGTGCAACTTCCTGAAGACTGGAAAAAGGGTATCAGTTATGGGCCGCAGTACAGTTTTAACAATCTTGTTATCCATTCTATTAATGCTCTCAACACATATTTTCTCGGTTTTAGAGAAAAAAAAGTAATTTATTATAAAAATATGTCAATAAATACAAAGTAAATATTATAACAATAATAAACAGGTATCAAATAATAGATATACACTTACATTCATTCCACAAACGGAAATGATTGCGGCAAAAATATCTGTACGCTATAGACGAATGTATTACCATTAGATTCATTATTTCGTCCTATATGCTAACTTCCTTTTAACTTGACTGTTTATGTTTGAGTGGTACTAGTCATAGTGTCACATATATGGAACAGGGACGCTTTAGGTGTTAATATGCAATAAAATATTCATTTATATGCCACCCCATACATGTAAAAGTCTTGACTGATGAATCATTGGATAGGTTTTTGAAATGTAATTTTTGAGGTTCTATTTACGGCGTTCTGTGATAAAATTAGGAAACATTATAGTTTTGTCGTGTCCGTTCGTTTATTGAGATTTAGATATTTCTGCATGAAATTTTATGTGCGATTTCTTCATAAGGGGATGAATTAATTATTACAGAAAACTTTAATCTTATTTAATGCCCCCTTTCCCCTCCCCCCTCCCCATAAAAATAGATTAAATATATGGTGAACTCTTTGAAATAGCAGATACTAGCACTCGATTATACTTTACAGCAAAATTATTGATTTACTTTTATCAACAATTGCAAAAGATATAAACAACTATGGATCCTTAGTTCACCCGTATTCCAACGCATTTGGCTGGATTGAATTTATTTGTTACTAACTTTATTTACAGTTTTTAACTGAAATTATTTAACTACCATCAACGATGTCGAGGAATGTAGATAACTACGGAAATATAATTCGACACGCACTCATTCAGTTTTTCTATAGTAAAATCTCATATATATTTTACATTCCATCGACAGGTTATGAGGCCAGTTTCGCTGACTAACAGTCCGAGTCGAGTAACCGAGTTGGTTTTGTAGGTCATTCAGAAAGATACGGCTTATGAGCTTGATTGATTTTATTTACTGCGTAGCTTATTTTATTTTCCTTAACGATAAAAGATTCCACCTTTAAAGAAAATGTCCAAATTTGATGAGCTAATCTTACAGGTTATAGGACACATTCTATAGACTAAATATAAAATATAATTCAATATATAACTCTCATAGACTAAAATTCGATTGATGATGTTATTTTGATAGAGCATTTATTTATATCGTTTTATCAGTAAATAACATACTATATGATTTTATTTACATTAAATAGGGATAACATACACTGATAAATCTCATGTCTTATATTCTTCAGGACAACCCCTATGCAACGTGAGCATCGCGACTCCAAATCACTGCAAGACTTGCTTTTCCGAAATCATTTAAAATGTCAATCGACATAATTCAAAACACCAGATGGCGCTTATTAAATCATTTAAAATGTCAATCGACATAATTCAAAACACCACATGGCGCTTATTTAAATAATTTAAAATGTCAATCGACATAATTCAAAACACCAGATGGCGCTTATTTAAATCATTTAAAATGTCAATCGACATAATTCAAAACACCAGATGGCGCTTATTTAAATAATTTAAAATGTCAATCGACATAATTCAAAACACCAGATGGCGCTTATTTAAATTTCTTTACTTTAAATATGCAATAAACTAATTTCTCCTTTTTTGGCTGCAGTTTGTAGAATTCTAGTGTTACTCGTGCGATTTATTAAAGAAATATTTGTACCAATCAAAATGAGATGGCTGCATAATATCTCAAACAACTATCAAAATTCTAATTTTTTATAGTTTTTTCGCCCCTGTTAGTATTTTTATTTGCATAACATGCTTATATAAAGAAATGTTTTTGAAAAAAGACACTTTTTTTAACATCTGTGATACTTTTGGCGTACACAACTTCGTTTATGTAGCTAATATAATCTCTATTACTTATGATTAATAGTTGCAATAATAGTAGATCTATGAAAGAAAAGGTAGTCTAATTCTGGATAAACTTTCAATATATTTCGTAATATTTGGCAGCTATTTCATAACTTTCAGAAAATAAAAACTTCAAATGAAAACTAAGTGTCTGTCTACACAGTTTCAATTTAGCTTGATGTAAAATTTAAACCAGATATTCTTTTTAAAAATTCTCGCATAACATGGAAAAATTATGAAAATGTTTCAATAAAAGTTAGATATTTGTCAACCATGAAGGTGAATAAAATCTTTAAGGTTAGGAGCGTTGTGTATCGCCGAGGGCATGAAAGGTAAATAATATAATGTGCAAGAGAATCCTAAAAAATCCTAAGAAAACTCTAATCTAATTTGTGGGAATAGAAGGGTAATAATTATTCAATAAGACATCACTGTAAATATTGCGTCAATACACTATTTCTGAGCGTGTCAGCAGAGCAGAAGAAAATGCCAAAATATTACGACGGAATTGAAAAACATCAGAGCGTTTACCTGTTGCGAAATATAGTAGAGATACATAAAACTGTCGATACATAATTTAAATATAAAAACCTAGTCTGTAGAAATAAACCAATACTAATATCGAATCAATTTCCACATGACTATAGAACAATTTTAGGAAACCCATAGTATAAAGAAACTAGCGTCAGAGATCTTGCCTTTTGGTGAAATTGAAGGCAAATCGATAGAAATAATCACCATACGTTTTGTGATAAAAAGAACGTTTTATCAATAGTTAAAATATAACGTAGCTATATGTTTCTTTCTTTCCTGAAAGTATCTTAAGGTACCTGTCATCTATTGAATACATTTGGCGTTAATTTTGTAGAAATACATTATTCACAATTATATAAAACTACGTGATGTAGTATTATTTCTACTTTCTTTAATTTCTTTACCACGACCAAGGTTTCGTTGTATTACAACATCTTCAGGTGGGATATTAGCAAAGAAAAGACATCTTTGCTAATATCCCACCTGAAGATGTTGTAATACAACGAAACCTAGGTCGTGGTAAAGAAATTAAAGAAAGCAGAAATAATACTACATCACGTAGTTTCATTTAATTGTACCTGTCATCATAATTAAGGGAGAAAGTCTGATCATAGTTAATATTAAATAAAAAGAAATTCTCGTACCATTATTGACGATATCTTCAAACAAATAAAACAGATGTACTTCTTATCAATTTGATGGCTGGAAATTGTCTTGATTTCCTTTATAATAAGGAGTAGTACTTTTTTTACACTTAATTGAATTAAACATAGACAATCTCAAATAACGGGGTTTCAATGTAGGCGCTGTGCTGTATTGTGGAGTACAACAAAGACTGACGATAAATAAATATTATAAGCGTTCCTAGAGGTTTAATCTTATCAGAAAAGTGGCTTTACTTACTGATATATTCTTCATTGCTAACTTTTATTAAATTATGAGTCACCGCATGCATATACAAAATTTGATATTGTGAAATTGGTGAAATTTTGTAGACAAAATGTTAGCAAATGCGTTATTAGTCTATTAATCCGCTTCTGTTTATAGTCTATAAGGGTAAATTTCCATTGTGTCTATTTTTTCTGTTACTTTATCACAAGTTAATTATCTAACAGTTTTTAAAGGAGCACTTCACTTTCCGTTTCGTATTGTCTATTTGCTAAATTTGTTAAATATTTTCTTATGGTGAACGGTCGAATTCGTATATTTTTTACTTTATCTGATGGTTATTAATAAATACTTCGCAATCACTTGGAAAAATTCTCCATACGGGAATGGTCATTACGCCAAACGGAGTGCCGGTATTGGAAAAGTAATATCTGGACCCTCGGTGTGGATCACAGTATTAGAACTGCAGAAGTCGAAGGGCAGAATGATATTATGAAATCAACAAACAAAAGCTTCGGTTAACCACTTTCCATTAATAAGTATTCTGTAGATAAAATTGAAAAGACCTTTTATTACTATATCAGGTTTGCAACGCGATTTCGTATTCATGGAAAACGGAAAATGTTCGAAATGAAAAAATAAATTATTTTCTTAGTTAAAGGCAGAATATTAAAGCAGTAGAATTTATAATAATCTTATATACAACTTGGGTAGAAGTCGTGGAATACCTGTGTTCATAACTATGAAATAAGTGAAGTGTGTGCAACATTTTATGGAGATCGGTTGTGTAGTTGAGGCGTGTAAGCGGGACGAGTAAGCAAACAAATAAACTATCTTCCACATTTATAATATTATAATTAGGATTAGAATTGTTAGTTTTAAGATTAAATTTAAATTCACGAGAATAACACTCCGACATGCCATAGTAAGTCAATCTATGAAAAATTACTTGATGTAACGATTATTATGTAATTGACTCGATTGCATCTATAGTTGAAGTAATTAAAAATAAATTATATAAAGTAATACTAATAAATAAACACTTAGTCTTATATAGATAATGAATTATATAAGACTAAGAGTAATATAAGAAAGTTGAGAAAAACAAATTATTTTTTATAAACGATTTTTTTTAATAAAGTAATTAAAAATAATCGTTTATAAAAAATAAATGTTTTTTTCTCAACTTTCTGTTATTACACTTAGTTTTATATAATTCATTATTTTCGTGATATAACTCCATTAGATTTGATTTGTTAGTTCAAATAAGTCACATGAATATTTAGCAATCGTTTTTTTTAATCTATATCTACTTAAAATAAAATTAATATTTTATGTCGATGTGATTCAGATATATAATTTTTGTAAAACATATTTCAACAATTTCATTAATATGGTTGCTTAGCCCTTTGCCATCGGAGGCTTGGGAAAGTGGAATGTCTGTTGTGATGGAGTGCATGTCACACATGCGTAATCTGGACCGGAGACTGGTCTCTCCACTCGTATCCCCCTTATCTGTTTACTGTCCACAGACTATTAAGCATTATTGATGTGAAACTTGCACTGGCGAGTTTGAATGTAAGATAAAATGTTCTGATGGAACGTCGCGATGTGCGATTAGGGAAGTTTCATGTCTCATCGGCTCTTTCCGGCTTAACGCTCCCCTCTGTACTACACCACACACAAGCTACTTTACGTGTGTGTTAGTGTATCTGCATCGTTTCTTTTTTACTAACGCTTGTAAATTTATTCGTTTATATCAGTGTAGTGCATTAATCTGTGTTAAAACGTTAAAAGTGTTTATTAATTTAAAATATAAGTTACATTGAGAGTAAATATTGTAGTGAAAAAAATTTAGACGTTTCGCATCTGCCAGGCGTCCCATGATGGCTCACATATTTTCATATAATTTTTTCCCGAAAATTATTTAATAATAACAAAAATACAAAGTTCACTATATACTTTAAAAAAACAATCTAATCAAGAATAATGCACGTTAAATATTGTTATAAAATCTATTTGATATAAAACAGGCAACAAACTTATAAAAATTAAATTAGGGCTGCACGAACATGTTCAACGTAACGTTGACATCTGGCCTCAAGAGCATAGTTTTCATTTCATTTTTAAGAGAAGAGGACTTTGACCTTTGCGAACAGGATAAAATACTTGGCGACAAAAATTTTATTAACATTACATAAAATGTAAGCTTTAATTTATTTCAGACAGATGAATCTGTTGGTAAAAACCGAGAAAGAAATGAATGTGCGTATGGGACATGCATTCGGAATTATTGGCGGGTATACCTGTGGCACATACATGCGCCCCGATCGCAAAGTATGTTTTAAGAATTAAATAAATCAGTTAACGTCAAAAGATATGTTATTGTCTTTACTCAGATATGATTGTTTCGCCGATTCACCGAATCGGTGGATTGATTTCATGTTCACTAAGCCCATTCTTCTGATATGATTGCCGTTGTCAATCAATTAACTAGATAAAAGTGTCGGTGTTCGGTCACATAAGACGTTTATCAAAAATATTACTTATTATATTTAAAACATTAAATACTCTTTGGTTAGTTATGTACTACACACTGTTTAAAATTGCATTTAAGTAAATGCCACCATCAATATAACGTATCAATTGTAAGGCGTCTCGAGTTCCAGAAAAAATTGTTTACACTTTTATTCGTTCCTTGTTATTTAGTGTCAAAATAAAGAAATAATTCGGTCTATAATGTTTGTTTCGTTCATTTCTTGAGCTTTACTATTCCATAGTTCTGTTTTAATAGTACATTTTTGTATTTAACATTAGTGTTAAACAGAAAAAATAATTTCTAACCTATTAAATTTATTTTTCCCGGGTTTTGTCCATATTATCGATTTAAGAGTCTAGCAGACTTAAAAAAAGAAATTGCAGTATTGGACGATGCTGCATTTATTTTCGTAAGAACATCAATCATCAGTAATAAAATCCATACTCAGCCTAGGCTCGTCAGATGCCGCTTGAGTTATGCGAGCGCTCTTATGATGGCTATGTTCGTGGCAGTGTAGCGTGATGTTAAATATTTAACCCATATATTGGGTTCGGACTCCACCTTTTCGGCGCCATTCTCTTTGAAATTTTATGTTCTATGCATTTGCGTTCGAATTTATGATACTGGTTGTACTTAGCCCTGATATATTGAAAGATTAAAAAAAACGCCGGAAATTTTGAAAACGAGTTATGATTCATACACATCTCTTTAAAATAATTTTTGGTTCACTTTGACCTGATATACCGGTTTATGGACACGTCAAATCCGGAAATTAGAAAATTATGTATTCATTTTGGACATGCGCAATTTGCGACGTCTGCCCACGGCAAAATACAGAGTAATACTGACATCAAATTTTATCTTTTCCTTATAAGGAAGATGATTTTGACAGTATTATTAATATTTTAGCCAAGTTTTGAAGTTTGAAATTACTTCGACAGAAATTGTCGCTCGTTTGAACACTATATCTGGGCTTGTTATTTGGGCTGGTATTGATTGATATTTGGGCTGTCGGTCATTTGGGCACTCGGCATTGATTTTGAAGACGTTTTTATATTTGAGTATATAATCAAATACCCATTGGCGAAATGCGCAGTATGTGGCACACCAGAAGCAGCAATCTACGCCGCTATGTACTAAACATAACATGGCGTCCAGTATTACAATACTATGTAGAGTACGCAGGATATAGTCCATAGCATCGTCTGCAATAGTAGTCCGCGTTATGTTTAACGAATTTTTAATGGTTTCATATTCCGGTGGTTAATTTTTTATTTGAACTAGTCAGTAGTTTCAATCCAATAGGTGGTAATTTTAACGAATTTGCAATACTTTCCTTTTGTTGTTACTCTGCATTTGACGTTATGTACTTTTTGTTGATTATAATAATTCTTAGTAGTTACTGCTATTCATGCAACAAATACTTTTATGGATACCATTTTGCATATACGACACGCATATGTGTACAGACTTTTCAACTCATGAAAGCTTCCGCTCCAGAAATTTTCCATAAAAAATTTATCACGTGCAACTCAATACAGAAGTGAAACTCCTTTGGCGATCGAAACCTTGATTTGTAAGTATATAATAAGGAGTAAAACGGCAAAGAGAGAGAGAGAAAGAGGGATAAAGAGGAAATGATTCGAAAAACATTGTACTGAACCTTTATAAATTGACAAATTGTGGACGGTTGTTAGCTAAGTACATTCAGATGTTACATCTATACGTTGCAAAAGAATTGCAAAACGTTGCATGAATAGTGTTGCGACCTTGACATTTTACGCTCATTGCTCCCTAAGATGTTTCAATTAAAAAATTGTTTTTGAATTCCTATAATAAGGTCAAAAGTGTTAAAGGACTTCTGTCAGTAAAATCTTTCAGCCCAGGGTCTAGCGTCTTTTTTTATTTTGTTTAAATTCGGTAGTAATGTTTTGCATTTCGGTAAGTATGTTTTGCGTTTGTCAAAAAAATTGTAGTAAAAAAGTGATGTAAAATTCGTTTTTATTTTATTTAAAAAAGTTCTCTTAAAACACTTGACAAATATTTATGGTATATATATATATATATATATATATATATATATATATATATATATGGGTTATGGAGGTATATATGCATGACAAATTACTGAAAAAAACTATCATCATCATATATATTAATACGCTAAGGTTAAGATGTTATACTCCCTTTTTAGAAAAAACCTCACAACTAATCCACATAAATTATATATAATTTTATAGATAATTGCTTGCTCTACCGGCATCCACAACTAAAAAATTTATTATTGCTATTGTTTTTGCAAATTAATTAATTATTAAAATTATATACACAAAACAGCAATGCTGCCATCTAACGGCTCAACGTCAATATGAATGACGGTCGGTAAAATTTTTGTTTAATTTCAAATCCACTCACGTATAAATAAAGTGGCGCTTTAGCTCAATGCTTTTGATACTTGCGCCTCTATATGTCAATTTTAGTAAAATATTTGTTTGATCTGTCATCTGAGCTTCATAATGGAATAAATAATAATGCGAAGACTTCGCACGGGTCACGCTAGTAATTATATAAACTATTAGTTTATTTAAGAAAATCATTAAATATATTTGAAACGTCGCATTTTGAAACAAGCTGTTTTAGAAGTTCAGTTACAAATGAGCGAAGTTACACTTCGATATTCAGTTAGAAGGAAATCTTAAGGTTAATTTAAAAAAAAAAACCTTTCTAATGTAGCTTTTCCAATGTTATCGAACATTGAAAAACCTCATTACCAAAAAACAGTCCTTAATAATTAGTATACCAAAGGATTTGCCACAAGTTTACGAATTCAGTGCATTATATTATTATAGAAATTTTTGTCCAGAAAGCCACGACCCTTAGTATGCTTGCTTTTGAACAAGGAATTAATTAATATTATTATATATAAGATTAAAACTTTACATGTTAAAAAAATGTCGTTTTCAGTACTAGTTAATAGCCACATATTCTTTAATAATTTGTTTGTTTAGTTGTTTAGTAACTATGTTTGATATGGTGGCTTGAATATTCTAACTTAATCTCTTTTAACTATATGTTATCCAATTAATCTGCTCGGTAAAATATACATTAGGTTTGTTGAATCGGAATATTTTTAAAATTTAACTAACTTCTATATAACTTACATTTTCGGGCTGCTCGGTATTGGACATAAAAATAGGGGTTATGAGAATATAGTCGGTGTGAAATTTGAAATGAAGTTTTATATGTGTCTTTGTTAACGGAACAGTATAACAAAATGGTACTAAAACAAACAATATTAATCACAAGTAAATAATTATTTGTGATAAACAATATTACGCACAGTACCAATACGTACAATTTGAACGTATAATTTTATTTTCTTCACAATTCAAATCTAGAACTAAATAATACCAAAAAGTTATAATATTTAATATTCCCAACAGTAATTATTACTTTTATGAACACGTCGAATTAACTTACATTTATATCTTTTGTTAAAATATTTGTTTACTTATAAAATTACCAAATACAACAATGCACAATAATAGCTACTTATGAACATAATATGAACAATAGAAATAATTTTTCTCCGTTAATGATAATTAGAGAAAAAAATATTCCTCCAACAACAAAAAAAATAAAACGAAACAATTCTAGAAACACATAATACTTGAACATTTCCAATGAGTAATAATTACTGTTGTTGTCAGTGTTTAAGTTTAAGGAAACATTAAAGTAACTGTACTTGAGATATTCAAATTAACTTGCGTTTATATCTATTGTTAAAACATTTAATTAGTTCCGAAACTACGAACATAACAGTGCAAAACGCAACAGCGTATAAACATGATACGAAAAGTACAAATGGTCTCTCTTTTTCTTTGATTATAATTAGAGAAAGAAGACTATTATATGCTATGGAAAAAAAAGAAGGAAACACAAAAACACAATTTCTCGCCATCTTAACCTATTGGCCGACATTCTAGTGCATTTATGTAGAGAGTCTCCAACTGCTGATTTTATTTAATCAGCCCATCGAATGGATGATCTGCCACGCGGTCTGTTTCCTTCCATCCTTTTCTGGATTACCAAACGCTCTATGGAGTCATTGTTCCGCCTCGAGACATGGTCAAAGAACTTCAAAATTCGAGACCGTACTTGGGCTGATAGACGTTGCGTGATGCCGAGTTCTTGAAGTACGGAGGCGTTTGTAAGAAATTCTATCCGTGACACTCCCAGCATTTTCCTCCAGTACCACATCTCTAGGGCTTGTATTTTCCGCTTTTCCAGCTCTCACAATGTCCACGTCTCGGATGCGCATAAAAATATGGGGAAAACTAGTGTTCTTACGAGCCTAGTCTTAATCATTGTACTGAAACTTTAATACCGAAAGTCAAGTACAATAAGCTTTTGGAAGTCAAGATCAGTACAACAAAGGACCCCAGTTTTTGAGTCAAATGTATCTCCATCGTAGAAACCTAGTAATGCGCTTTGACGTGGATGTGGAGTGTTGTTGCGGTCCGAATAAAAGTTACATGCAAATAGTTGACTTTTAATTTTTGGGACAGGGGAGGAGATTGTTTTTTTAAGGACGGAGGAGAGGAGCGTAAATATTTTTTAAGACTGAGTTACATATTATATTGTTTTTATCGTCCAACAACACAGATCATCGATATGTAGGACAAAAAACATCGAATATATGCTAATATTACATTATACACTTTTCTAATGGAAAGAAATCAAACCTTGAAAAAAAGATAATATTTAAAAACTAAATATTAAAAAGACAGTAAGCATAGATTATGATACAGGTATGTCAATAAGTTTCATACTATGTAGTCAACGATTTTTCTTAATAAACAGACTGTGGCATAAGTAACCAATGTTTCCTTTTCTTTTTAAAAGAATAAGAACTTAATCAATTAACAGCTTAGTTACGAAAAAAAAACTGTCAAGCACGAGTGGAAATCACATTACGAGGGCTCCGTAGATATTTCGGCATTTACAAACTATTAAATTTATCAAGCCTCTAAGTTTAAATTATTAAAAACCTTCGATTGGTTTGTGCGCGATGCCCACACTAACACTGCCTCGTTACCGTTTTGTTATTTGTATAGATTATACGTACAGATTTAAAACAAATTTACGGATAAAAAACGTACCAATTGATCAAAAATATATTTGGTCAAAAATGTTACAAAATGTGCATTAAAAATATTGTTTTTGTTTAGTTAAACGCAAAAGTTTATATCGTACGTACGTTTATATATCGAATAGTTAGAAAAAATAAATGACAATAAAATGATTCTTGCAGTAAATTTCAAATCTGATGACGTATCATAATTTTTCTTAGGATATCAGTAGCCCAGGGTACAGTCAAGGAGGGGTGAAACCCCTACATAACATGTTACAGCTATTTCGAATAAGAATTCGGCCTGATGCTGCAAAGTCTTCGAGCCAAAGTAGCAAAAGCGCTTAAGACTGAAAGCCGAGAGCATGTGGAGATTGCAGAAGAAATGGATTTAAAAAAGATCACTGCATGAAACTTGCCAAACATAAACTCAAAAGGGAAGTGATACCGAAAAGATTAATTATTAAATTAAAATGGAATTATTTCAAAATTTAAACAAAGTTCTTTTAGCAAACGCATTTAGGGTAAAGTAGTGTGTGTATATATATATATATATATATATATATATATATATACACATACATATATATATATATATATATATATATATATATATATATATATATATTAGCTTGGCAACTGATAAACCCATCATCTCTGTACACAAACTTCAACTTTTTACGTCTAGTGAATAATATCACTTGTCAATTATAATGCACTTGCGGTAACTGACACTTGTAGCCAGCCTTTACGCAGAGTTAAACTCTTAGGGTCTTTGACTGGAAAACCGGCGACGTTCGGTTGCAATACGACTTTGGTCTTTAATTTGTCTATCATCCAAATTATAATACAGAGAGCAAAATAGATGATAATCAGATGGGGAAAGGTCTGGGGAGTGTGGTGAGCGAGGCAGTATAATCCATCCAAGTAAATGTAGTTTTTCACCCGTTACTTTTGTTACATTGGGTCGAGCATTGCCATGTAAAAAATAATTTTCGCTTTGGTTGGAAAGAACTTTAATAGCGACTTTGCTTAATTGTTCAGAATAAATCTTAGCTGTAGTTGTACCGTTATCTGGATGGAGTTTCCAATGAATAATTTAATTTATACCCCACCACACACTTGAAAGTCTCTTTCCTGCAATGACATATTTTGGTGTAGGTACACCCTTTTCTCCAGCTCCTAGCCACTGGCGTTTATGCGAAAAATTAACATAAACCACCCACTTTCTGATACTTTAACCATTCATGTGCATGATGTGAACTCTGTAGCTCCATGCACACATTAGCTCTCCTCTGGTTGAAGAGGTGTTGAAGAGGTGTTAGCTCACATGGTATCCAAACGGAATATTTTCACTTCTTACTCAAAGCATGAAGTCGTTTTTCCACAGCATATGATAGCCTGAAATTGACTCTGCCCATCAACGCAAACTTAGTAAGGGATCTGTTTCAATAAGGCTTTTTAATTTTTCTCAACCCACTGTAGGCGGTCGCCTTGGATGAAATTTATCAGACGGATCAAAATTTCCTTCCTAGAACCTTTGGAACGAGTGCTTGGTTGTATCGTGAGAGGGTACTCCTTCACCCATCACTGTGGATATATTGCACATTGCTTCGCAGTTTTTTTCCCCTAAATGAAATTCATAAAGCAAGAGCACTCTAATTATTACAAACTACATACTTACAAACTACACAGAAGCTCAAACGCTGCACTTTTCATATACCTTACAATAAATACATACATACATATATATATATATATATATATATATATATATATATATGACGATGTCACATTTGCGTATTTTCTTTTATTTTTAAAAATGTGAAGAAAGCATTTGGTTTATTTTTAATTGAAGTGTAATTGTAATTATCATTTCAAATTAGTTTAGAAAGTTCGAAGTTTTTCAATTAAAACAATTGCATATTTATTTGTATGCACGCACGCACACACTCACGCACGCACGCACGCGCGATCATGCGTCCACACGCACGCATGCATGCACGCACGCACCCATATATATTTAGTTTGGGCATTGATATATATTTGATGAACAATACATTTGTATATGAAGGGTTTTTTATTTAAATTGGGCCGGGCTTAGGGGATTCTTCGTAATACGGGAGAGGGAACAAAGGGAGGGATCTCAATTTTAGTAATTGGTCTAAAAGTATAAATTTTCGTAAAATATTAAGCAGTTTAATCGATAGAAGCAAATAAAAAATTAAAACACTTCATGAGTGGTCATGAAGCAAATAAAAAATTCAAACACTTCATGAGTGGTTATGAAGCAAATAAAAAATTCAAACACTTCATGAGTGGTTATGTAGCAAATAAAAAATTCAAACACTTCATGAGTGGTTATGAAGCAAATAAAAAATTCAAACACTTCATGAGTGGTTATGAAGCAAATAAAAAATTAAAACACTTCATGAGTGGTTATGAAGCAAATAAAAAATTAAAACACTTCATGAGTGGTCATGAAGCAAATAAAAAATTCAAACACTTCATGAGTGGTTATGAAGCAAATAAAAAATTCAAACACTTCATGAGTGGTTATGAAGCAAATAAAAAATTCAAACACTTCATGAGTGGTTATGAAGCAAATAAAAAATTAAAACACTTCATGAGTGGTTATGAAGCAAATAAAAAATTCAAACACTTCATGAGTGGTTATGAAGCAAATAAAAAATTCAAACACTTCATGAGTGGTTATGAAGCAAATAAAAAATTCAAACACTTCATGAGTGGTTATGAAGCAAATAAAAAATTAAAACACTTCATGAGTGGTTATGAAGCAAATAAAAAATTAAAACACTTCATGAGTGGTCATGAAGCAAATAAAAAATTCAAACACTTCATGAGTGGTTATGAAGCAAATAAAAAATTCAAACACTTCATGAGTGGTTATGAAGCAAATAAAAAATTCAAACACTTCATGAGTGGTTATGAAGCAAATAAAAAATTAAAACACTTCATGAGTGGTTATGAAGCAAATAAAAAATTCAAACACTTCATGAGTGGTTATGAAGCAAATAAAAAATTCAAACACTTCATGAGTGGTTATGAAGCAAATAAAAAATTCAAACACTTCATGAGTGGTTATGAAGCAAATAAAAAATTCAAACACTTCATGAGTGGTTATGAAGCAAATAAAAAATTCAAACACTTCATGAGTGGTTATGAAGCAAATAAAAAATTCAAACACTTCATGAGTGGTTATGAAGCAAATAAAAAATTAAAACACTTCATGAGTGGTTATGAAGCAAATTAAAAATTAAAACACTTCATGAGTGGTTATGAAGCAAATTAAAAATTAAAACACTTCTGTATACATTACAATGCATTTTATTGCCATCTACATTACATATTTACATTATTGCCATGTATATTACAGAGCCGGTTTTACAATGTGACGCCATCTCTTGACGAAAAAAATCACTATGTTCTATATGTATGTCTCCTTAACACTTGGATCTAGTGGATTGCACTACTCCGTCAAAACTTTTATTCCGCAAAGAACCGTATTACTTTCATGGCAAGCAGAAACTGGGAGAGTTGTCACCCAATCTTGGCAATCAAACTGAGGTAGTGTTTTCACCAGGTCGTAGCCTAGAGTTTAATGAAGAAATATTACCAAAATAAGGTAGAAAATAACGTGACGTTACATCAGTGAGATATGCTCTTTTATGAAACCCTTGTCAGTCGCCGTCACAGACGTGTACCTATAAGATTCATTTCTAGGCTGACACCTAACGAGAAAATGGTGAAGTCGCATGCATGTTCATTTGCTTCGAAGCCATGCTCTACCATATATTTTGCAGTCGGTTCGTACTCGTCTTGAAATGCTGCAATGGGCATTCGTACCCTTTCCTTTTTCGCGTAATTTAGCCTCAAATTATTATCATTCAGTCTGCAAAGATGATCATCTTGTCAAAAATCACTTACAGGAAAAGCAGTACAATAATTATTCCAATTTAAGTTAAAATTTGGCTACTTACCATACTATGTCTCTGTTATCTAACATGATTGATGTATTCAGGGGAAAAACCAAATAATGTACAAGTTTGTTGTGATATCTTATCTCTTTATATTCCTTATCGCTAAAGTAAAAGATAAGCACTTATAAGTTAGGAATGGGACTGTATCGATAAAGAGAAACATTTAAACATAAGACTAATAATAATAATAAGATAAACTGAATTTTTTTTCATTGAAAAAATAACATCATTTGCGTACAGTATGGTACTTACAAACTATCAGTACTGATACCTCAGTTCTCATTCATATGTGTATGCGTGCACGCAAGGTGCACACTTTTGCTTTAAAATACGCTAATAAAAAATTATAATCCACTTTAGCTTATAGGAAATGCTTAAAAACTTGGACGTATGTTCGATAATTATTTGATACCTTGAGTAGAATCCGCGTATCAAACGTAAAGAAAAGTATCATTATGTTACGATAAAATAACATTTTTGACGTTAATGTGTTTATAAAATTTTTATTCTTATCTTATAAGTTCGTTTATACTTAAAACTATGCTGGGCTGTCTGCTAATGATGAAATATTATTCAAATTTTAGTTGGATATTGATTACATTTCAAAAGAATAAAACAAGCTGAATACTCTTTGAAGAGTGCAGCAAGTTTCAATAATATTTTGATCATTTTTATATTTTTTTGGAGAATGGACTTGGACTATTTCCTAAATTTAATTGCGTAATTTAATTGAAAATTCAGTTCTAGGTGTAAAAAGTATTTCTAATATCAACTGTAAACACCTAGGAAACAGTTTATCAGGTTTAATTGAATTTTATTTTATTAACCTGATAATATGTAAGAGAAAAATCAGTACACCCATTTAAAAAAAAAACACTGAATCCATTTAACTAAATGAAATTAATTGTGAAATATTTGTATTAGATATGTGACAAATCACGCTCTCATTTTTTCATTAAGTTAATTTTTTGTAGCCTTCAAGTCTTCAAAACTAAAAAGAGTTTGATGAAACTTCGTGTTCGTAAAAAGAAAAATTATTGTGTTTTAGAGGACTTATATTGGCCGGTATATTTTTAGCAGTTTCATAATAATATTATGATCCTTCATTACCTAATATTTTCTTCAATTTATAAAAGTGAAACTACTTGTTAGTTATGATATAACAATTTCAGCTCATAGTGCGCGAGTGAAATTGATCAAACAAAAAGTTGCCAAAGTTCTCAAAGTGTACATACTTTTCTAAAAATATATTGCAACTTTATAAAATATATGCGGATCAACTTTTTATCTTAGTCTACTAAACACTTACTAAAAGCCATATAAAAAGATCATTTATGACTGAATAGATTATACGCCTGGAAGTTCACTTCAGACCACTAAGTAACTCTTAGTTTCAGCTAAAAAAAGAGAGAAACAGTCTGCAATTACTCTGGTAATTATTTCCTTTCTATGGACGTACACAATATGCACTGGAAAAAATCTCCGGAATCCAATCAACTTGTGTATGAAATAATACATTAAACATTTAGGATAACTGACCTGGAAGATTTGAAAATATCTCTCCATAATTATTTATAGTTTATGGATGTTTATTACAAGTAATCATATAAAATGTTTACCTGTACAAAATCTGTTCTTTTATATATTTAATATGCTCAGACTATGTGAGTGTATTGTTCAATTCATTCGGTGAATGTTTGATTTTGGATATGGATAACTGTTCATTTTATGGATACCTTCATCAATAAAATGAATAGTTATCCATAAAATAAAAAGTTAAAGATGCTCTCATATTTTTTTTAATATTATACCTTTTTATATACGCTGTCTTCTTCGTTACATTCTTGGTTATTAACACCAAGTCTAATGTATTACAGGTGAGTGATGCGCCTCAGGGTACGTCGTCAAGCTGATCTGACAGCTATTCTCCGGGGGCATTCGTATAGGGACACTTTCATGGCTGCCTTGACATCATCTAAATATCTTAAGGGGTCTCTCCCATGTGGTCAGGTACCTTCCACTTTGTCCTGTACCACCAGATATTCAATACTATCATTGTTTATACTTCGAGACCTGTCCAAAGGATTTCATGATGCGAGTTTGTACAATATTGGACAAACGCTGCGTGATAACGCGTTCTTTGAGTATGGATGCATTACCAAAAACTCGGTCTACGATACTCCAAACATTCATCTCCAGCACAATATTTCGCTTTTACGTAGTATCCATACGCAGCATAGAGGAAAATGAAGAACGAGAAATCAATGAAACTCGTTCGAACGAGTAAGATTTTCTCTGATTTGGTGATATTGTTGTTCTTTCATATCTTTCTCAGCTTGTCAGCAATATGAGTGGCTAGATTGTACTTCCTTGACAATGTCCTGCACTGGGATGGAAGTGATTCTACAAAACACGGTATATTCCTGCTAAGGTTGTTCCATTTTCATAGCCTGAGACTTAGTATAAGATATTTCTGCGTACCTATTTTCAATAGTGTTTAGAGAACTAAATGAAACAAATATAAGAGTAGCTTATTGAATTCCCGGAATTTTTCAATAATCTGGCGCTTTACTAGCGTTTGTTCCTTTTCCCTTCATGAAAATTGGCTATTCAGGTGCAATCTCTCTAAAAACGTTTTGAGACACTTATTTACGAGAAAGATTTTGTTTGTATGAAAAATAAGGCAATAAAACCAAATACAAAATGCCAAAACATGTAATTAATGCATGTCTTGGCATTGTACCACCGTTTATATTGCACCACAGACATGAGATACGAAATTAGTGGCATGAATGCATGGTTGAATGTCTAATCTATAATTTGAATTGGATGTTGATTGAAAAAGTCATCGCCCGTAATTAAATCCTCGTCTATAATCAACAAGAGTGAAACTGCGAAAGTTTAATTAAAACTTCCAGTTTCTTGAAATGAAGGTACCATAATAATTTCAAGCATTTTAATTATATCGTATAATTTCAAGAATTTTAATTATATCGTATTATATATGTTCATTAAAACATATTCTTAATTTACTGCATATATAAATTATTAAACAAGGCGAGTTTTGAGTAGTATTAAATTGCCTAATGAAACATGTTGCGGTGAGAACGGAGGAAGTTCGCGATGTTTATTTTCCAACGGATTTTTGCCATCACCTATGTAGTCAAAAAAAGATTTATAAAAGCAAACGCAGACACTGGTTATGTCATTTATGTCGATTTACTTGGCTGTTTTTCTGTACAACTTCAGCTAGGGTCTAAAGATTCTCTTCCAGTCACCTATGGTTGGTCCTGTCCATCGGTATGTTATAAATTGTCAAGTAAATTATGAAAAGAATGCTGAATTTATAATTTTTCTAATAAATCTTTAATAGATGAATCAAGATGAAGTAAATATAAATTTTCCGGATATGGCCATAGCTACTCGGAAACCTGTATTAGAAATGTCGGGACACATAACTCCTTGGACGTACAATCAAAAAAAAATGTTCAGTAACTCTTCATAGCTGGCGATTACTGCATCATTTACTAGTATCCTAGTAAATCAGTAATCACCAACGAATAACCTTATTCTCTTTTAAATGAATAAGCTATTATGAATAATTTTATCAGTAATTATGAAAGAACATGACACAACACTTATTTTGTTTTAATAACTACAAAGTTATAAATATTTTAGTATAATTTATAAAAATAAGTATGTAGGGGGTTTTCTATACGGTTATGACGTAATTATAGCGAAGGTTTCATAAATGAGGGGTCGAAAATATCTGAATTTCATGTGGAATATTATATGGATAGCTCATATCTCCACCATTTACCAGCTTATATGGATGTCTTTTTTTATTTGAAAGGAAATACCCCAAGTGTAGTCATATGAAAATATGTTGAAAATCCGACTGAGGAAATTAAAAGCACACTATAGAATCCCTAAACACGGAACAGCACAAGTGCCGTAATTGAGTTTGGATAATATGTGTGTAATGATAATCTAGTAAGATGTAACTAAGGGCTACATAATTGGCTCCTTAGCAAATCAGAATACAATGATGGTGTCGAAAGGTAACGACAGTAACTTTTCGGTGATGGGGAGTAAACTCATCGAGTTTAAGCTCGTTTGACTTAACGTAAGCAAGAAAGTAACACATTAAATAGGTAGATAAGTATGTACAGGTATATACTTATGGTAGACAAAATGTAATTGCAAAGCAGATATGAAAATAAGTAAATACAGATGTAAACAAATGAATGATGTAAATAAACATTAGCAGGTAGACAGGTAAGTAAGTAGATACAGGTATACACTGACTACGATGAAGCCAAAAGAGGGAAAGTGACTTATATGTCCGTATGTATGTATGTATGCATGTGTGTGTGTTGATGTGCATGCATGTATGTAGATATATATGAACGTATTTCGGTTCTTTAAACACCGCAAGCGTCTATTCTGATTTCAATAAATGATTTATTATTGACACTGAATTCATTGTAATTTTGTAATATTTGGCAAATATAAGATATCATAACTACTAAAAATGTAATATTTAAAGATTTATACTAAAAACATTTAACGACTGCAAATAACTGATGAATAAAAAGCGGAGTGAAAAGTAGCACTCATCTGTGCAGAGTGAAATGTAGCACTTATCTTTACAGAGTGAAATGCAGCACATATCTGTGCAGAGTGAAATGTAACACTCATCTGTGTGTGCGGGTGAGCATGTCCGTCAGAGAAAACAAAAGCACGGACTTGGTACCGATTCCAAAAAATCTCTAACAGTAATAGTATTTTGAAAATTTACGAATGTCCGCAAAGGATATTGTACCGCAAAAGTTCCGACATTGAAAATTCCAGTAGTCGAACTCAAGTTTTTTTTTAAAACGTTGTTTTAAATAAATTTGTGTTTACATTTAAAATCCTTTTCCATTTTTCAGCTTTCAGCTTTTTTGGGTTAATAAAATGAGAAATTTTCATTGCAACGGAAAAACATTTGTTTCTAACTTATATTTATAATAAAAAAATGTTTGTGCTATAAACTAAAGAATTAAAAATAATTCTTTGAAATTGAAGGAATTGAGTTTCCCCTTTTTTAATATGAAGAAAGACAGATATTATCTATTTAATAATTTTTAAATTAATATTATTCTCTTATTTAACTTTATTATTAAATATTGACTATATTTGGCGTTAATTTTGTAGAAATTCATTATTCACAATTAAATGAAACTACGTAATGTAGTATAATTTCTACTTTCTTTAATTTCTTTACCACGACCTAGGTTTCGTTGTATTACGACATCTTCAGGTGGGATATTAGCAAAGATTTATTATTAAAATTTTAATTTTTATGTTTGTTAAGTGCGTAGTATTTAGTTATAGAATTTGAAGTGAAAATAATGGAAAAAAAAGTCTTTTCAATAAAAAAAATCAAGAAAATGCGAATACTTACTTGAAATTTTGCGGTACAATATCGTTTCCGAATATAAAAAAATTATAAAAAATAATGCTACTGCCAGAGATTTTTGAGTCAGTGTCATGTGAAATGTAGGGCTCACTTGCGTTTATAGATTTTCATGTGAGAGAGAACAGAAGCATTGACTTGGTACCGACTCACGCAAATTTATAATTACTTGCGATAAAAATAAAATAAGCAATAAAAATATAGATAAGGTTTTAAGAACGATAAGGACGTGCCGTACGCACGTCTTTATCTGTGAAGTGACGCTTGAGGAAAGAAATTTCCGCGCGTATTTTAAATTCCGTGGATATTTTATGATTTAAATATTTATTTTGAAAAAAGTAACCTCAGATTTCTTTTTCTCGTTCTTATTACCATAGTTTTTACATTATGTGATTGCCTTATATACCCTTTTATATCACAATTTTCAACATCAACAACAACATATTATACCAGGGTTAAATGACAAATGACTGTCCAAAAACAATAAAGTGACAAAGGTACTGCTTTCCCTGCCCAACGGTGATAGTCGCTTTGGCTTCTTCATAGCAGGGCATACCTAGTTAATTTACAAGGAGAGCTTTTTCATCTTGTCAAAATTTCGTCCTTGCATGTAATGGTTTTTAAAAAAACCGAAAAATATTAACAGGAAAGCATTAAAAAACTATTAGCAAATATTGAAACGTTAATTAAAATTACTAGAGACGGTAAAATATTACTAGAGACGCTAAAATATTACTAGAGACGGTAAAATATTACTAGAGAGTGCGACACATCTGAGCCCCTATTATATGTTGTTCTCTGTGCGATAAATGCTTCAATCGCAAACCTAATACAATAAGTAGTAGTGCTCCGTCGTTCAGTTTTCTTTAGTGACCAAAAATGTACATTTATGCCATAGTTATCAATAGAAATAAAAGCCAACAAAAGAACGTAACCAAGTACTGAATTTTATATTAGATTTTAATTAAAGATATTTACTGGCGATATCATTGCACCGGTACTTATCACGAGCGTAGCACACTTGACGTCACTATCGCAAAATTATCGATAACGTTAATATATTTTTGGATTGTCATCATAATGAGAGACACATTTCTCACTTTAAGGCAGTTGAATTTGTATAATAATTCTGCGAGATAATAATGAAATTAATAAAAAAAACGGTTGCTATGTTTTTATTCGTTTCTTAAGATATATTTTAAAGTATACGTTGTTTCAATAATATATACGACTAATAAAAAAATTATGTTTGAAAAAAAGTAAATAATTGTACACACTTTAGTAAATAATTGTACAACTTTGTTTGGTTAAGGTTTTAGACATTTACTCCGCTTTTGTGTTTGAACTGAAAGAGTTGTCGCGTTTAAATATTTGCCGTTTCTAGATACTCTAGAGACCCACCAATAAAATAAAAATGGATTGCGGTCACTGCATGGAAGAACTAGGCTACGTACGTACTATGTACATACACTTCATGCATTTGTTTATAACTTACTTATCTACCTACCTACTACACTGCACGTACTTATCTACCTACCTACTAATATCTTAGTTGCTTCATGCCTTTGTATGTATCTTTGTATACTTACGTATAAATTTACATTGTTATTTTCATGTTTACGTCAAGACAAGAGAAACAAATCCAACCTCATTGAGTTTAATCCTCATCATTGAAGAGTTCTTGACACCATCTTCTGACTTCACGATATTTCTAAAGGGCATATTTATGCTGCCCTTAGTCGTGTCATAACTTTAGAGATTTTATTATTAGATTGTCAATAGATCTGTACCATCTGAACGCGATCATGACACCTGTGCTGTTTAGTGTTGTGTAATTCTATGTATATCTTTAATTTCCATGTTCAAATTATAATCAAATGGACCATACTAGAAGTATACAATTCCAAATAAAAAAATAATCATTCAAATTGGTTGAAAAATGTCGGAGATATAAGGTAACATACACAAATTAAAAAACCTCCTTTTTAGAAGTCGATTAAAAATATCAGCTAGTCTATATTATCACGCTGCTCTAACTAAATACCGTTGTGAGCAGTCGATAAATTTGTGAAAAATACTAAAATTTTGGAATTTCTGTATAAGCATATGTGAATCAAGCGTGCGAAAAAAAGAAGGCATTGAACATCTCCATGCTGATTTTGAGCAGAAGTGGGGGCATGTACGGTAACGTAACTGGCGCGTTTATAATTCATTTGTTTCAAATTAGCGACATGTGTTTTTATATAGTTTTGCGAACATACAGCTACCATTTTATTGTCTATTCTGTGACATTTTAGAATTTGAGTAAAGGCTATTTTAAAAAGAAATACTTCAAAATCGAAGCATAAAAGCTACTTTTTGTCAAAACGACTTTTATTACTTCTTTAAAGTTCTTTTCAGTGACACCCCCACTATGGGGTGTGTATTTTTTTACATTTTCGTTCCTTTCATTGTATGGGAGCAGGTAGCAAATAACAGTTTCTTAAAGTTTACTTCATATTTGATTTTTGTGTACATCTGTACATCAAAAGGTTCGACTTATGAAATGCCTGGTCTTTCCGATATTTCTATATGGAGCTGAGACGTGGACGCTGAGGATGCAAGACCACCACAAAATTGACGCGCTGGAAATGTGGTCCTGGAGGCGTTTGCTTAGGATCCCATGGACCGCGCACCGAACCAACGTTTCGATACTCAAGGAACTTAACATCAAAGAGAGATTATCGTCGACTGTGCAATTGCGAATCCTCAAATTCTTTGGACATGTCACCCGTAACGAGGACTCCATGGAACGACTGGTGGTGCAAGGCAAAGTCGAAGGCAAATGATCCCGCGGACGCTCTTCGACACGGTGGACAGACCTAATAAAATCTGCGATACACTCCAGTATAAATTACTGCTCTCACTCCGCAAAACACCGAACTACATGGCGTCACATCACGAGGGCAGCAGTGGCGAAGGAACCGGCCGAATCACGATCACAACCACTCTGTCAAGAGTGGTCGTGCACGACTAAGAAGAAGTAAATCAGATTATAACTCGGTTAATGCAAAAACGAAAAAGTAATATGGCGATGACATGCAGATGGATAGACATGACAAAGTTATAAGGATTCCTCACTGAGGCTACGGGACTCTTTTACAAACAATTTATAAATCAAAATATACTATGTTTTTATGTCATGGTTAAATGTATTAGTCTACATAAGAAACAGTGGAATCTTAAAATTTGTGTGAACTGGGGCATAGTCAGCTATATAAAATTCAAAATCTACCTCATTTTTATAGTCAGAAATAATATTCATTTATGGCTATCACCCCATATATTTCTCCTACCTCTTTATTTTTTGTTTTTTTTTAATCGATTACGCGAGCGAAGAAAATTAATGTTTTTTAGTTGTACGTAAGTGGTTATTAATGTATGACACTACACCATCCTAGAATCTAAGCGTCTCTATGGTATTTCTTGTTTAAGATGTTATTTGATTCCTTAGTGACATAGGACACATGTATTAGCGAAACTTGTTGCCGATGAGGAATATATTACCTAATATTTTTAATTCTTTCCATACTTGCATTAATAATCTTCATATCGTAATCTGTAACATAAATACGTACTACTACTTATTGCTCACAGCTTTGCTTGCGTGGATTTCGATCTTGCAACATAAAAGTGGTTCTTGAATTTAAAAAAGCTACCTTTTTCTTGATTCCCGATGGACGAAATGCAACCGCTCGACCTTAACAATCGTTTTTAGAATAGGTAGATAGTCCTCTTAGACCTCTTACACTACTGTGAAAAGAATCAAGTTGTGTATCTGGTATAATCTCGTATGTACGAAAAATGACAAAACTTGTAGCGCAAAAAGGAATCCGTCAAAATCTATGCAGTGATTTATTTTGTACACCCTTAGAGTTTGAGGGTACATAGGTATATTACTAATAACCCGGCGTTATTACGTTGAGTCATAATGACCAGGAACATTTTGAATTTCAATTATTTTATTAATAATTGTAGCTTATCGCTGAACTTACATTAGTAGGAATTAAGACCTTTCTTACGTTTCGTGCGAGCGAATAACATTAATTTTTTTTTGCAGTTGTTGTGTGCATATTAATATGTGAGATGATGTAAAATATATTTATTTTATTTTTAATTTTGAAAGATTCCTTGAAATTTATTATTCCAGTTTAACATTTTATTTTTCACATTTCGGTAAATATCCGAACGAGTTATTTGGAGTTTAACTTCTTTCCATTTTTATAATACACAAATTAGGGTAAATTATAACGCAACAAATACTTTTCTACCTTCTATGTTATTAAATTTTTATGACATACATAGCCAATTATTTCAAATATATTAAACATCGATTAAGAAATTACTGAATAAATTAAAATATTCATTTGCGTGTATTTTTTACCTCAACTATTTATAAAGCATTTTTATTGGCCCTCTATAATTTTGGTATGAATAATTTTGAGCGTTTCAATGCTGAGACATGTGCTCCTTATTATTATCCATAACGAGCTTTATCTTTATGCATAATTTTAATTTTCTATGTCAAATGGGTTCGTAGAGGAAAAGTTGTAAGAGACAAGAGTTGAACAGACACATGAATCATCATCTTATAAGGATTCCATTTTTTTCCTTCTAAATTGTAGAACTCTAATAGTGATAATTTGGTGTATACAAAATGAAAAAAAAGAACAAAAAATAAATTAAAAAACAAAACCTAAAAACTATTACATAAATCGTCAGTAAGAAAAACGAAACATGTATTTAAAAAAAATTAGGTTATTTTTCAATAGACTTAGTTAACACTATTTCTACGGGCCTCTCTGAATCATCAAGATAGAAAAAGTGCAGATCGTACTGCCATTTAAATTTTACCACTTCTAGATTTCCCACTAAATGGCTTTATTTTTCTACAATGACAACACCAAACGTTGCTCCAGTGCTGCCCCCAACATTTTAAGATGACGTCCATCGAGAACTTGGATACAGCAAGTGAAAAATATATCTTTTGTGGAATTTGATCTAAATTTTATATTGGTTTGTAAGGATTCAACAAATATAAAAAACGATCTATAACTACGTAATATACGCTATTTAACTACAAAAATGAACTAGTTTATTGCAGATTTTTTCGGCATGTCTAGCTTTTATGGTTATATATTTTTGTGTTTTGTTATTTAATTATTGTTTAGTTCATTAAATTGTACCACCTGCAGTTAGCAGCAGTAAGTGACAATTTCATAAACTATTTCTTTCATTTTAGATGACAGACGTGGCCGACAAAAGGAAATATTATCGATGGTGTAAGGAAGACCTGGAAAAACCCTTTTGGCCTACAAAAAAAAAGAGTTTGAACAAAATTACAGAAACTTATTCAATCTACAAGCCAACAATTCTTCGACGCGTTATGGAAAAGAACAAGATCGCGGTTGGTGCAAAAATTGAAAGAAGAATACCAGCTGTGTTTGATCAAGAGATTGAAAATACATTACCTCAACACATTCTTCAATTAGAAAAATACATGGCCTAGCGATAAATAATATTCGGTGTCTTGCATTTGAAATTACAGAAAAACATGATATCCCAAACAATTTCAATAAAGAAAAGCTGGAAATGGATGGTTTAACAAAATTTATGAAAAGACAGCGGAGTTTAGCGTCAGACAACCAGAAAATATGTCACTGAATGGAATTAATGAATTCAACAAAGAAATGTTTTTAACTCACTGGAAAAAAACTCAATATTTTTTTGAAAATATCATTTAATAATATAAAATACATTTGATATTTGACTTAGCGCCCACTAATATATTTATTATAGATGAAAGTGGTTTTTCTACAGTTCAGAAAAAAAAATCACAAAAATCGTGGAATTAAAAGGAAAAAAGCAAATTTGTGCTACCACAAGTGTAGAGGGGTGAATACTACTCCGTTTGCTGTGCCAGTGTATCTGGCCATTTTATTCCGCCAATGATTATACTCAAAAGGATGAGATGAAATCCAAAATTAACAGAAGGTGCTCCGTTATGTTATTGTTTCTGAAAGCGGCATTTCTGTTCTTTTTGTCGTACGGTTGAAGCATTTCATAAAAATTGTAAAGCTCATACCGGAGAACAAAGTTCTTCTTCTTCTTAATGGGTACACTACATTCGAAGAATCTTGAAGCATTGTATTTGGCACAATCTAACGGAAAAATAATGTTACAACTACCAGGTCATACCACAACTCGAATTCAACTTCTTGATGTTTCTTTCTTTAAACCTTTAAGTACATATTACATCTAAAGTACAGAAAAATGGCTAAGGACAAATCCTGGATTTCATGTGACCCAATATCAAGTAGCAAATTGGTTTGAAGAAGCCTATGAAAGGGCAGCAGTGGTCAGCAATATTGTTAATGGCTTTAAGGCAAGCGAAGTTTGGCCCGTTTTTTTCTCGAGCACATGTTTGTGGTAGCAGACAGTTTAATTATAATACTAAATTGAAGCATTGAAAGCATATTGCAAAATTATACAGATTTGAAGAAAAAAATGACTCAGAAAATAAGAAAAATGAAGGAAAAGATAAAGAATAGAGAAATAGAAACAAAGAAACGAGACAATTGATTACTACTTCTGCTGAAGTCCATGTTCATTCATCCACATCAAAAACAAATACTCAGTCTAGTCAGACTGAGACAGACTTACACACAGAGAGAGTCAGACTTGCATCTATTGCTAAAACAATAAGGGTATTGTTGCCGTGGACAAAAAACAAAATGAAAAAGAAAAATAAAATACAAATAGCTGCAGAAATTACATCGAGGCGATACAAAAATAAACTTTAAGAAAAGTAAAAGAAAATGAAAGTAAAAAAAAAGAAAAAGTTGTTAGACCCAAAAGAACCCAAAGAGTAAGCAAAGAAAATAAGGCTAAAACTACCATCATGGAAAAAGTAAAACGTAAAAAGTAACGATCACCTTCCATCACCATACCGATGATTCGGAGGATGATGCCATAGTGCAATTGGATAATGACGAGGGCGCTGATGCCAATGTGGATAATCTTTTTGGAAAACGCAATCGTTTTTACTTTGATAATAAAGGTCCGAAGATGGACCGGATTCAATATGTCCGTTGCCATAGATGGCTGCATGAGACATGCACAGCCAATCCAGACATTTGTGATGGCTGTCTCAATTAATATCACAATCTGAATAATTTTTTCTATTCTTAAATTAAAGACCTAAATTATTATAGTCTTGATTGATCTAACATTGTGATAACTCGTTAATTAAGATTAAGTAAATGAATAATATTGTTCCATTTTAAACCAAATATATATAATTTGATTAATAGCTAGTTTGGTTTTTATTGACTGGTACGATTTAAATACCAGTGGTAAAATTTAAACAATTCGTTGCCTAAATCATACCAAAGGCAAACCTTTGAAAATCTATTTTTAGAAATGTTAAAGTAAATGCAGGGAACTAGTTTATCTGTATAATGTGGTCAACACACCGAACTTTATTTTATATACTTATTCATCTTTCTATGTCCCTCTAGAAACTAAACATTTGAGCCTAGGTCGAAAGTGGTACGATATAACCGACTCTCTCCTATTAACTGTAACAGACGATTCCCAAAGACTTTAACTATAAATAAACAAAGACCCTTAAAGCATTAAGACCACAAGAAATAACTCAGTCATTAATCTGGCAAGGTTCACTCGTAATAACTTCTAAAATAATCAAGTTTTTCCAACTTATTCCCCGAAAGTAAAAGATTAAATTCAATACGACTGGACAGGTCAAACAATCAAATAATTTCTATAAATAATAGGCAGGTAATAACCACAACGTCATATTCCAACTACTGCCGAGCACGTATATTGTGGAAAATGAGCGCGAATGCTACGAAGCTACGAGCGTGCAGACTAGGGTTACCATTCGACGTTGCGAGATTTACCGGTACGTTCCATATTTTTAGACATATTTCAAATATCTCGTCAAGAAAATAACTGTCCCGTATTTCTGGAATTTGTAGAAAATAAGACTGTATGCACACAGAGAGAGCCAGTAGCATTCATCAATGATGAATGCATTTTCCAAAGAAAAAATGAGCGTCGTGACTAGCGATGCTCTAGCACCCCGTCCGAGTTTCCTCGAAACAAACGCATTCTTAATAAAAATACTGCAACTAACCACAAGTTAGATCATGTAAAATGAACAAATTACTGTCTTAATTTTACAGAAAAAAACATAATTTTCCTCATCTACTCCTTTTGTCCTTTGTGTCCTGTATTAAATCATGAACTCTTAAAATTAATTTGCTTTTTCACCATCTCTCCTTTAGAGAGGAGAAAAATCTAGCAACCCTAATAAGGCCCTTGTAAAAAAGGCGTGTTTATAGCGACTGACGTTCAATTTGATTTATTTAATTTTTAATAAACCTGACGTTAAGTTAAGTAACCAATTTGACAGACAAAAATTGTAAAAATTAGAGATTTCGTCTTAGAGCCGTATAATTCATCAATCTTCTTGATTGTATAGACCGACACTGCAATTTCATTACATTAGTTTAAAAGAATTATTCCCTATTTATCAATACTAATATATAAAGTGGAAGATTTTGTAGTTAGGCTACGATTCTTAGGGGCAGAGCATAAAAAATGTAACAAAAGTTGGGTTCACCTCTTGAATGGTACAAAGGTTTACACCTCTTGAATGGTGCAAAGTAGAGAAATACCGGTTTATTTATTGCCTGATCATCCCGATGATCGATGTCATTTGGCGAACGGGGCGGAGGCGTTTTGTGACTGCGGCGGTGGAGCAGCATAATTAAGACAATTCTACGTGGGTGAAGTCGCGGGCACAGGTTATGTTTAAATATTTCTTTTCACATGTATGTGAGGTTTTGCGCATATAACGTTATCGGAACATAAACAATTCTATCTTCTTGAACAAATCTAAACATGTTTCTACATTTTAAAAATGGAGGCGCAATGTGCCTCAATTGGGTATTTGACTAAATTTTTTTTCATTGATCATAATTTTAAGGTACAAGCTGATAAAGAGTGAAAATTTTTTTTTTAAAAATTGACTGAATTATAAAAGTTTAAATTTAACATTTAGAGAAGGGACGGTAATACTGTGTTGTGAGGTCATTTTTAATATTGCACATTATATTTTTCGAGAGGAAAAGAGACAGGGATATACCCAATTCTATCGGTATCTTCAAATCGAGAAGCCTATAACTGGCTTATTTTTCAATCAATTTTTGAATTTTTTTCTAGACTGGTTTATAATTAACTTGTATTTCGCAATATTGTACGAAAAATACCAAAATTTAGAATGAGTCAACTATCGTATTGGCCATGTTATTATGAAGTTGTCCTCGTGGCGATCACTTTTATACTTTCCGTGAAGTTTAGTAAATGCAGTGACATAGTCGCCTATATCTTTTTAATTTTTTAACGCAAGTTGACCCATATAATTTTGCCTTGATGTATTTACTTAATGCTCTGATATTTTTATAAATGTTTGACACGCATGGTTCAGGGGAAGAAGGATGACGCTGATCCTGCATACCAATTTGGATGCTTGTTTTTCGCGAGGGAGTTGCCACGTAAGGAAGGAAATATGTGATATATACACAAAGCGACGAAAATATAAGGTTATGTACGTTACATGTCCACCTGTCTGCTAGTTTACCGTTTTTGTAATTTGCTTACGAAACTGAAAATTTCGTAAAAGATTCGTGAAAGATTCAGTCTAACGCCTTAATTTATTTAAAATAGTTTATTTGGTCCTAATGCCGTTCATTCTAACATATCCTATGTTCCTTCTGTATATAAAATATACCGTATCTTTTATAAATACATAGTCTGACTTAACTATTGGTACGTGTGCTACATGTGAATAATATCGAAACCTACAAACATGTTTTGCTCGTTTATCGATGATAATGATACGTACCTATACGTATATCGCTATCAGCCATCACCTCTTGGAATATTTATTATTATCAGTCGCTTAGATCGTGTACTCGAAGTAAAAAGTGCCAAATTTACTGTTGTGTTTTTCCGGTGTTTTGGAAGTTTTATTAAAATCCAACAGTGTAATTGTATTTTCAAATTAATAGCATTTAACGGGATATCATTCTAAATTATTGAGGACGGAATATACTACATTATTCTATTGTGGATACGGATATTGTGGCATTAAGAAAAATGTATCCAAGACGCGACAAAGAACAATATGATTTTGGGGTATGTATTTTACTTATGTAATATTTTAAGGTAAAGAAGATACAAAAATATTGTACATCATAGTGAAAGTCAATAAGAAATACGTTAATGAAAATTATTTTGAGAAATATCAGTGAGAAAATGCAACAGTTGTTGTTATTGGAAAAACGTCAGTGGCTAGTAAGGATTAATTAAAAGTAAAAAAAAAAGATCCTTACTTTCTTCGGTAATGTTTTTCAGAGATACATAATGACCCATAGTTGGCTTAGAATGGGATTGTTAATAGGATATATTAAAAAAAAATTGAAAACAATTCGGAGATTTCTATTTTCGAATTTTTTCACTAGTATAATACTTTATAACAGTATAGTAATATATGGTGTTCGAACGAAGACGTTTTGAATAAAACTGGGATTTTCAAAAATTAATTGTGTAATTTTGCTCATTGAGTGATAGAACATTATTGTACAATGCTTGAAGAAATGTTACGATAAAAACGAATTCGATACCATAACGATATTTATATAATAACGACGGAAACGATATTTTATATAATGTCCAAGGTCTGATTTGTAAATATTGCATTACTATAAATAAATTTACAATAAAATAAAACTTATCAAAGGAAGGAACCTAATACCGTTTAATTTGGTAAAGACTGATTTAATAATTTAAACAAATATGAACATTAAATAATTGTTATTAAAATTAAAGTTTAAAACTACAAATTCTAAATAAGTCATTTCAATCAAGCGATATTTTTGTATTATTTCTTATTTCCTCTTTACAGTTTATTTTTATTTTTTTGTACTTCGTCCCTCGAAAATTCAATATTTAAGACCGATCCGGCTTAATTATTTATCTGGTGATGGCATAGTTAAAAAATGAGTTGTTATTTTTCAACGAAATTGCATAGATAGTAACGGCATAGAGCCACGTTTTGACTCGCCTTCTGTTCTCAAACTGCTTAAGCATTAGTCAGTAAAATCACGTTCTACGGTAGCTCGAGTTGAGCTTATATATCAATGCATATTTTTCTTTTCTTTTTCTATGGTAGCTTGTTTCGTTTCGTTTACCTTCGCATCAGCAATGATGCTGAATCAAAAAACTAAACCTTTGTGTGTTGGAACGAAACGAAAAAAGAGAAAGATGAGCAATTGAACCTTCACAATGAACTTCCAAATGTCACTTATCACTTGAGACAAATCAATGTATAAACAATAAGAATAGTCACAAGTGGATTCCGTGTGTCCATTGTGTGTTCGCCAATTGAGCTTGTATGTAAAGGTGGGCTAAGTATGCGGTTATCAATTTGTAGACAAGGGTAGATAAGTATTCTTCATCTTAAGTACAAAGATTTACTCAAATACAAAACTCAATATGTTACCCACAGCAAAATTTCAGAGTGTGCAAATGGGTTTCGTGAAAACGAGTTTCCTTCGTTTTGTGGGCGTCAACTATCAACTATGGTGTTGTAACCTCGATTTTGGCACAAGATAACCGCTAACAATTACAAAGCTTTTAATGAAGAGATTTTTCAATTAGCTGGTTATTGTATGCTTTTGTACAAAAGGCCAATGCGCAACCTCTCAACAGTTAATATTATTGTACTGTCGCCTGATATTCCAAGTCAGATTTACAGTCGAAGTAGATTCTAAAGCTAATGTCCATTCAATACATTTTGGAATCAGGGACAGACTGTGTTATTTGACCAACAAGTTAAAGGGATGTCTGACGAACTCTTGATAAAGGCTAACGTACACCATTAAAATTTGTCAATAGGAATCTGAAATATGTGACGATTAATGTAAAATTATCTATGAAAATTGAGAAAAAAAAACACTGCTTGGCTAGAATAAAATGTGCATTTTTCTACCACTTTCAAACAGATATTAATTATATAATAACGAGATCTGTTAGTTCATTCTGGAGATTAGCACAGCCGACACCTCCCAGGTTATTTCAGAGCTCCCAACAGAACCTTTAATATATCACCTCATGCTATGTAAGTATACAAGAACATTCGACGACCCGTATCGACATTGAGGAAGAAGAAAAGATACTAGGATAAATAATAATTTTTATTCCAACTTTCAAAGAGAATTAAATATATTTGATAACGAGGTACGTTCGAGCTTTCTGAAGGGTATTATAACTGTCACCACTTGGGTTATCTCAGAGATTACCTTGGGGTCTGTAACACCCTGTCTCATGCTACCTTCAGAGGTAATCTCAGTCTCGTATTTGATATAAAAACTGTTCACATAAGAGGGTTCAAAATTAATACTTCGCATATTATATCGCGTAGTATTCAGTAACTCCTATTCAGTAACTCCTTTTTGAGTTCCGTCCCATAAAATGAAAAAAAACGAAAATCTTGTAGGATCACGTGGTTGTTCGTCCGTTCGTACGTCCACCTGTCTGCTTGTCAAAGCCATTTTTCTCAGAAACAACTTGAGATGTCAATGTCGTATACTGAGGCTTATAGCCTAAATTTTTTACTTTGCTGTATAACCTAAATGGTAATTAAACGTAAACCATAATGAACGTTAATTAAAACCTATCTAACAAGTAAAAAAGTCCAGTGCACGTGGGCATATGGGGTCTAATAATACCCCATCTGTCCATGTGCACTGCACTTTTTTGTCTTCTCATTTACATGTATGGAGTGCCATCCCTAATATAATTTTTTTTCATGATTCCACTATTTCATTGTATAGTTCCAATGTCTCCGAGTAAAATGGCTGTGACATACGGACAGACAGACAGAACGGACTGACAGACAGACAGAGAGATGGGCAGGATAAAATTATAAGGGTTCCGTTTTAGTCATTTGGCTAAGGAACCCTCAAAATATTGATATAGAAGATATTCCTCACTGTTTTGTTTTCGGATACCCTTCCTTCCCAAGAAGCGTCAAAGCATAAAGTCATTCGGAGATAAACGTAAAAAATATGGGGACGTTTTCCCGACATTACAATAATTCATGCATATATTCCGATATCTCATAATTCATGAATATAAAATATATAATAGTTGTTAGTGTTTTTATAGGTAAATGCTATGTAGGTAATGTTAATAAAAATAAAAAATATTTTTTTTCTAATATTAAAGCCATAATTAAACAATGTCTTCCATACTGGTGGTAGTTTTCATATATTACGCAATTCCCTGATTTTGCAAACATTTTGCGAAAAGTGGGCCTTGTTAAGCGATTGTACCTTATTTCAAATAATATTTGATATCCAAACACGACTTCATGACGATTTTCTTATACATATAGATATGCATATATGCTTGCATTAGCAACATATTAATGGTCTTATATATCTGTTAACAACATATTGACGACACAACAAAGGCTTTTTGTTCCATATATAATTGTAAATATATAAAATCATACATAAAATATGTAAAGAAAAAACTCATTAGATATACACGCACCTCTTTGTTGATAGCTTTTAAAAGAGTTTACACAGTGATAATTTTGTTTAAGAACTCCTTTTCGAAACGTACTTTCATTAATGTCTTGCGATATAAACTAAGAATTACATTAAGAATTACAGTCCTATATAACTTTTTGAAACAGACTGTACCGACAAACGCACGCGGACTTCTCTATTTTGCAAGGTTTTACATTTTCATGTGAAAAAAATGAAAGTAACTTTCCATAACAATTTCCCCGTTGTCCTTTAATAAAAATTAGTCAATTAGTTACTGGGTTATTCGGTAACAAGCAAACGAAAAAACCAACACAACTGATTTTTTGATATAAGATTTTATATATTTAATAGTTTGCTGACGTTATGAATATTTTTGTTGCTATTTAAAACAAATATTTACGTCCACAGGAGGGGAATGTAATAAGCAAAGAAGTTGTCAGCCAAACACATGAGTGGACAGTTAATGGGATCGAACTTGGTGCAATCAGTCCATTGTTTTCTTTTAATTCACACAACGCTTTCAAATCTTCACTGCTCAGAATGAAAATTGTGTGCCCAGGTAATTTTCTAATTTTTTTTGTCAAAACAAAGAATGAGGACGGCGTTAGATTTGATAATACGACCATATCCATACGTGTCAACTACAGATGTTCACAGTCTAAGAATCTCATATCTAATATGGATTGGACAAGAATATATGAAACAAATAAGTTCTGTGGTATCGCTACAGTGTCCATTAACATTACTTCATCACAAAACGATATTTGCGATAAGTTCATGTCGGAAAATTCTTTTTTAAACCTCTGGGAAAACCCAAAAGCAGATATCACCATTGAAACTTCAGATGGAAAAAAGAAAAGAGTGCACAAAAATGTATTGTTGGCAAGCAGTGATGTTTTCAGGGCTATGTGGCAAAACGAGACGTTGGAAAGCAAAAATAATCATTTGACAATAATTGAACTAGACGAAGAACTGTTGGATGTATTTGTAAATTATCTATATAGCGGGACTATTGAGCAAATAAATTTTAAATCTTGCTCGAAGATGTTGAGCATTGCAGATAAATACAATATAAATGACTTACTGGTTAAAAGCGAAAATGTTATACTTACGAAATTGACAAACGACAACGTCATTGAAGCATTTTTGATTGCAGACCTACATAGTTTACAAGGGTTGAAAGTTCGAACAACTCAATATATTACTGAAAATTTAACAGAAATTATGCTTACTAAAGCTTGGTGCGAAGAAAAAAATGCATCCGTATTCAAATTCGTCTGCGAAGATTTATTAAAAAGGGAAAGTCAACAGGTAATGAATTTTATATCAGCAACTTTATCCCTAATTTTCTTAAAGAATGTTCTTTTGATCGTGAACTATCAGTAAATTATTGTGCTATCGTTATGTTTGTTACACAAAATCTTTTTGATAATTACACCCAGCAAGAAAAAACTATGTTTTCAAAATTACCAAAATCTCAAAATCAGTTCTTTATTAACTACTAAAAAAGTTTTAATTTTTTTGCCTTTTAATCTTCTCGACTTGATACACTAACAAATTAAAGCAATACCTTGTTTAAATAAATGTCAAATTATTTTACGTAATAATAGATAAATAATTTTGACAATTCGATGTGTTGTAGGTACCGCAATGTTTCCTATATGTTGTAGGTACCGTAATATTTCCTATATGTTGTAGGTACCGCAATATTTCCTATATGTTGTAGGTACCGTAATATTTCCTATATGTTGTAGGTACCGCAATGTTTCCTATATGTTGTAGGTACCGTAATATTTCCTATATGTTGTAGGTACCGCAATACTTCCCATGTTATCAAATAATTTTAAATAACATTTTCAGGTTATCCTCGGACAAATTGAAGAAAACGATGCAACGGTTGAGCATTCTCTCACAATACATTTTCCAGTAGCCCTACGATTGGATAAAAGGGGCATTCATTACATGAATATATTTCCAGAAAAAACTTCAAGTCATTTTCGTTTAAAATTTTCAGAAGAAACGTTTAGATTATTCATATGTGAATATCATCATGATGATAGATATCGGTTCGATGATATCACCGTTAAAAATATCAGATTTAATAATACGTTATTATCAATCTCTGAGGAAAATATGTGGCTAGAATTAAATAAATGGTTTTTATTGGAAGAATCAGAGAAAACAAGTTATAGCGGCTACATTGAAATTTCATTGGAGATATCGTACAATCTCAAGTCTATCCGTAATAAAAGCTTTTTTTCAGGATTATTAACGGCTTCTAGTTCAACTGACATAATTCTAGAATCATCAGATGGAACCTGTCGCCATGTTCATGAGGCAGTTCTTATTGCTAGAAATCTAAGTAAAATGGTTAATGCCTGTGATTCAAAAGGTCACTTAAAACTATTTAATGTTAGTTTATTGGCATTAGATGCTTTCATCGAGTTTATCTACACAGATGATATAGAAACATTTGACTTTAATTCATGCGCAGAATTATTAGCTCTTTCTCACTTTTATAATTTTCCAGAATTAAAATATAAATGCGAAATTGAATTAAGAAAAGTTCACAATTTAGATAACGCTATAGAGTTATTATCTCTGGCGCATTTAAATAACTCGTTTTATTTAAAGCATTTTATATTGGATTACATTTACGCGAATAAAATGAAAATTATAGAAAAAGAATCCTGGCAGAACTGTAATAATTGTGACGTGTTAAGAGAAGTAATTAAGTATTACGTTAATTTCGAAGCTATAGATCAACTATTTGTGAACAATAAAACTATATCCGTTAATGACGTTCCAGTCAGAGACAAAAGAATAGGCGAAGAACTATGAACAGAGCAGCCACAAATTATAAATACTATATTTAATGTCTAAACATATATAAAATTGCATTATCTAATAGAAATACAACAACCGCCAATATAATCATAAATAGAATACACGCTACTGAAAACGTATTAGCAGTAAGATTTCATAAAATATTTATTTTAGTTTACCTAACACTATCAAAGATTGGGTCGAACTAACATCTGCACGTGCATAAAAAGTAGTAAATGACACAAAACGACCTCCAAGTTAACCAGGACTGGATCGGCAATACGGTAAAGTGCTCAGACGTCATGTTATATTCTGATATGAACAATCTAGAATGAGGCGTAAAGTTTAGGAAATACGCCGAACTGAGGTTAGAGAGTTCTTCCTTATATCATTATGAATTACTTTTTGACCGACGTAAGCAACTCATATTGATGCTTTCAATACTAGTATTTGGGATAAGTCTCAGTAGCTGCGAGTATTTTTGAACATTTTTTTTAATTTCAATAAATAAAGAATAGTTTTAAATATATCATTGGTGAAGCATGTACATGAAGCTTTTTCGTATTTCATAGTCCAACCCTTAAAGCTCCACAGTGTCTTGAATTTTAAACGCATATGCATGAATTTTTACAATCTCATGTCTCAGACAGTGATCTAAATTGATATTTGGCCAAATAATAAAATTAAAACCTTCTACACTTCCCACACTTGTAAACTGAAACAATATTATTGTTCGTGAATCCCGTCAACTGGCGTGTTATTACTCAAGTCAACTCGAATTAAATTTGGATTTTATTTTTCATTTTTCAATTTTAAACACCCATATGAAGTCTCAAAAATGAGTGTAATGTGTGTCCTCATTTTTCAACCGTCGACTTGAAAAATCGATACCGTTACTACCATGCGACTAAAACTTTCAGACATAATTATTTCGCTATACTATATAATTTTATTTGTTGCGTATTCTATATTTATCACAAGGTATCGTATCTTTTTCAAAAGGCAGAATGAATAATTCATGACATATGTTATGAAATCTTAATTATTGTGTATCGATATGCCATCCATTCAATATATTAAAAATGCAACACTTTTTTTATGATATCCGAGAATTCATGGAATTTGGACTTCTTCGCAATTTATGTCATAGCGTTTTATGGCTTCAGCTGTTAAGTCTATTATACTGACGTTTAACGTCACCTCAATGCTCCAATATCTCAAAGAGCTACGTTACACGACGAGGCAATATTTAATAGAGGTAACTTCAAATTGAGAGTTTCCACATGAGCCTTCGACAATTTTGATTCAAAGAAAATACTCAAGAGGATTAACAAATTTTCTATTAGTGTATGCAAAATATGTTTATATTATTTTCTTTATCAGAATTAGTTTTTATATTTTTTTTATAGAAGTTACTAAATTTTTAGACATAATTCACCTTAAATAAAATTTATATTTGTTAATGATATTATGTGTTTTTCTAAATCCATTTATTTTCTGACCTTTCATGTTCTATTTGTTTGTATAACGATTCTTAATGGAATAACAGTTAAATTGGTTATTTTTTCTTACTAAATAATGTGTAGTATATCAATTATTTGTGTAAAAGTAATAGTTTCTCTACAACATATTTTTCCAGGGTGTTTAACGAAACGGGTGGTTCACGAAAATTATATATACTGCTTTATCTGTCCTATCTTAAGATTTAAATAATACCCTCCGATTTTATGTCTCTTGAATTATACAATATCATAAACAAAAACACTTCTACGATATATTTTGAAGACAACTTTCATGTCAATTTTCCAAGTGTGAAAAAAATTTCAAACTTATTACGATAACTATGAAAATTACCTCTAATACCCAAAAAAGCTATTATAATATTAATAGATATCGACACTCTCAATTAGATGACACATTAATTATAGCCATCACTTTACAAATACGACTATTGTTGTTTTTGTTTACGCTTTTCGTAAATGGAAACTTTAAATGCAAAGAGGCAAAGTATAAAAATGTGCATACATAAGGAAAAAAGTTCTTAATAATAATGTTATTACAACATATTTTTCCCAATTTTAACCCGTCGGAACCTTTAAATTTATTTCAGTGATATCCGTGTGAAAGTTGTTTTTAAAAACAAATCTTTATTTCTATTACACATTGCAAGGTTAAAGTAAACAATTAAAATTTTACTTGCAAGTAAACAACTAAAAAGCTGAAAATTAAACGAAAATTACAATAACCGTTTTTGTAATACCTTTGCTGCAAAAGTTACTGCTATCTTAACTATACTATACACGTTTCGTTGAGTTGAGAGCGAAATACAACAGTACAGAGCAAATTTTAGCCTACTTTTACAGTTTCCGTATTTATAATATAATGTTGAAATTCCTAGATGAAACAAAAATAATCTAGTATAAAAAACATCAAAAAGCATACCTAGCTAAAATTACCAAGTCCCTAATAAACAATTTTCGCCATTGTCACATTTTTGAAGTAAAACTTCTTTACGCACGCTTGACTTGGGGAGTAAGCTGGTGAATGCGTGACGAGAGCGTTACGAAAAGTGTGATCGGGCGAGGCGAACGGAAGTTGAGAGGGAGATATAAGTTAGCGAAGACAGAAAGAGAGAGTTACGTTTCGTATATTACTCTAAGGACAAGAGAGAGCTGTGCGCGCGCACATTTTCTTTCTCTCTTCCTCTCATAGCCAGTGCATGGAATATATATATATATATATATATATATATATATATATATATATATATGCGACTTTGCTAGTGTTACGCGAACGGTGATTTTCTGATTATTTTGTAATTTCATTTCGTTCTTGAACAATTTTATAAATTATTTTGTTCAATACATTAAATATTCTACATTTAAAGTGAATAAAATTGTAAATTCATTTTAAAGTTCATATTTTGTGAATTTGAAGTTTTACTTCAGTCGTGTGGTCTAAAGCACACTCGTTTTTTTTCAATTAAGTAAAAGCTTAACAATCATATTAAAATATATCATGGCTAAGTTCCTGATGTTGTTCGGTCGGGAACTAAATATTATTCTTAAAGAGTGGCGGGAGGGGAAGGAGGTAATCGCTACTCCTATATATTCTATATACTGGTGAAAATTTGCTCTCGTAGCAATAAGTCAATATGTATCGATCGTATACACCAAAGTACGTAAATAAATAAATAAACAACACAAAACTAACCTAATATACATGTATTGTACACTTCGGGGGACTCTGCGTCATATTTTTACACGATATTTTTAACAATAAACGTCCTTGAGAAAGTTCCAAGTATAGGATCAGAAGGATCTCACGTCATCATTACATAAAAGAATTGTTCCATTTGTGGCAGAAAAAAAACAAAAAAAGACAGCCGTGTTAACTTTGTATTATCTAAAATTCTGGTAAATACTTTCAAAATATACCTATTAAGGTATAAATTTATCAAACAATTTCATTTATTAAAACATTAGTGAACAATTTTGCGCCAAATTCGTGGCTAAACACCGATGCGAAGATACTTTAAACGTCACTATAAAAGCTGGTTGACGGAGGCCATCAAGGTGTTTGCTCATTTTGAGACTTTACTAGCTTACGAAGCAATTTCAATAGCTACAAGAAAGTCAGGACGTATACAAAACAAAACGCAAAGTCGTATAACCGCATATGATATTGAAGAGATAGCTTTCGCCGTAGCTGTTGGTACTTGGAAGTCCAGAATAAAATATGCTGCGAATATTACTGAAGATATAGCACTAACATTTTCAAAAAGACTTACGAACTACAAGAAAGTCGTATATCTCTTAACAACTCCAAAAACGAAAATATAAAAAACCTTATTCTCCGACGAAGCAATAGGTCTGTTCAGGTTTGGTAAATTAACAATGCAGTAAACAAGGTGTTGAAAACGCATACGATAGATACCCGTCTTAATTTTACTCAGCAAATACTAAGAAATATTTTTACCCTCCGTTTGAAAAGATACCCATAGCGGACATATTTGTGGAGATAGAACTGCAAATAATAGATATGGAGATAGGCTCCTGGGGTCACAGTAGTAACTAATATGTAATTTTTTTATATTTCTAACCAAAAATCTCTACTGTTAGGAACTTTTTATATAACTCCTCACAAACATTGCCAGGTCAACTTTTAAATTTATGGATACCACCATAGTTGTTTATAAATATTTAATTAAGTCAGTGCTAGTTTCTTGTTTTTGCTTTAATTTATCTTTGATAGTATAATTATGCGCAAAATACTAAATAATAAAGAGAAAAGCATTTCAATAATATTGTATAATTAGTTTCATGAATTTTAAGCAATGTGCAGCTTTCGAGAAATGGTGCCCAGCACCATTTTTCTCCACATATCAATTACTTAGCACAAATATTTGTTTCATTGTAAAGAGATGGAATCTGAATACTTATAATTTTGCTCAAGACTACACAGGTACCATATCGTATGCTGTAATATCCAATGCTTTCCTTAAGCACTTTTTATACAATTGGGAAGATTAACCTGATGAAGTCTACGCTTTCGCCATAATCTGCAAAGTTGACAATAATTAGACAATAAATTCATATTGACCATAAACACATTTGTTCTCTATTTATTTTGCGTCCATTGGACATTGGTTATCCATTTGTTATGCGTTAATTATTGATATGTTACAGTTGATCTCGAGAATACGCTTTTATGTTTGTTGTACTGTACACCGTAATAGTGTCGGGTTTTACGTTTACATTAATTTTCATTCGCGGAATATATTGAATAAATAAGTATTACCATTTTTTCATTTTAATTTTAAAAAATTAAAATTCTCGCCATACAATCGTCGTTTTAATAAGTCGGTTTAGAGGATATGCACAATTTGGACACCCAGTCGCCTCTAAATTCTATTAATCATCCATTGATGGATACTACCCCTGTGTACGATAAACCCGTGTATTTATATGTAAGTAAAATATAGGAAGTTTTTATTTATTCTCCTTTTGTCATATCCCGCTTTATAATTGCAAATGGCGCTGTTATCGTTACTGTGAACAGTTTTTAATGTGCATTATGACAAGTCGTGAAATCTGCTTAAATTAATGTAAATCATGATTTATGTGAAAATAATTCTTAATAGGGTCTGTAAAATAAATTATTAGAAACTATTGCTCTTTCGTTCATTTGTTCTTCCATGTCGCAATATATTAACCTATAAGTTACAATTTTGCATAAGTGGTGCAAAGATATATCTACCTTTGCACTAATTGTGCAAAATTATAACTTAAAAATGACTTAAAAAGTCAAAAAAGTCTTTTGTGCATGAAAATGTAATATGTAAAAAATAACCCTTTAAATTTAACTTTTTAAAATGTTTATGTCAAATATATGGCCAAAACAGAAAATTTCATTAATCCGGCCTTATTCAATCATCAAAAAGAATAAAATAATACTACAATATAAGCCTTATAATGACAATAAATACGATATTTACAGAAACTTGTACAAAAGTCTAAGGGAATAAAATACATTACATCGTTAATTGTATATTAGTTATTACACATGATTTAGGATCACAGTAACTTTTACGAGCGTAAACGTTATTATGGCTGCATTATGAAGAGTCATTGTAAAGTGACATAGTGATAATAAAATCTCAGTTCAAGAAAGACACTACACTACACAACGATTAGAAAGAAAGATACAAGAAATTAATGATTCAACAGAAGAAAGTTTACGGTAAAGATAAGAAAAATGAAATCTAAAAATAATTCGAGAAGCCTACAAAAACAAATATAATTCAAAAGGTATTAAATATATATGGAATTTGTATAGTTTGTACGTTGAAAAAAAACATAGCTGGTACAAGACAGCCTTAAATCAAAATCTTTTACGTGGTGTCACGAAGTATACTTGGGTTTAAATAAAGAAAGTCGTAACTAAAATAAGGTATGAAAATATTTTTTTTATATTATTAAGTAAATGGGTCACTATGAAGTGAAGATTACTATTTTGTTATCTCGTAATTAATTACTGTAAGTAGTATAGACTTGGCACATTATTAGCAATTTTAGACGCTACACTATTTTGAAAAAACTTTCGCTATTACACACACCCGGATTGACACTGTAAGTGATATTTTGTAACCGGTGTAAGTAGTATAGACTTGGCACATTATTAGCAATTTTAGACGCTACACTAATTTGAGAAAATTTTCGCTATTACAGACACCCGGATTGACACTGTAAGTGATATTTTGTAACCGATATAAGTAGTATAGACTTGGTACATTATCAGAAATTTTAGACGCTACACTAATTTGAGAAAACTTTCGTTATTACAGACACCCGGATTGACACTGTAAGTGATATTTTGTAACCGGTGTAAGTAGTATAGACTTGGCACATTATTAGCAATTTTAGACGCTACACTAATTTGAGAAAACTTTCGTTATTACAGACACCCGGATTGACACTGTAAGTGATATTTTGTAACCGGTGTAAGTAGTATAGACTTGGCACATTATTAGCAATTTTAGACGCTACACTATTTTGAAAAAACTTTCGCTATTACACACACCCGGATTGACACTGTAAGTGATATTTTGTAACCGGTGTAAGTAGTATAGACTTGGCACATTATTAGCAATTTTAGACGCTACGTTAATTTGAGAAAATTTTCGCTATTACAGACACCCGGATTGACACTGTAAGTGATATTTTGTAACCGATATAAGTAGTATAGACTTGGTACATTATCAGAAATTTTAGACGCTACACTAATTTGAGAAAACTTTCACATTACAGACACCCGGATTGACACTGTAAGTGATATTTTGTAACCGGTGTAAGTAGTATAGACTTGGCACATTATTAGCAATTTTAGACGCTACACTATTTTGAAAAAACTTTCGCTATTACACACACCCGAATTGACACTGTAAGTGATATTTTGTAATCGATGTAAGTAGTATAGACTTGGCACATTATTACAATTTTAGACGCTACACTAATTTGAGAAAACTTTCGCTATTACAGACACTCGGATTGACACTGTAAGTGATATTTTGTAACCGCTGTAAGTAGTACAGACTTGGCACATTATTAGCAATTTTAGACGCTACACTATTTTGAGAAAACTTTCGTTATTACAGACACCCGGATTGACACTATAAGTGATATTTTGTAACCGGTATAAATAGTATAGACTTGGCACATTATTAGCAATTTTAGACGCTACACTAATTTGAGAAAACTTTCGTTATTACAGACACCCGGATTGACACTATAAGTGATATTTTGTAATCGATGTAAGTAGTATAGACTTGGCACATTATTAGCAATTTTAGACGCTACACTAATTTGAGAAAACTTTCGCTATTACAGACACTCGGATTGACACTGTAAGTGATATTTTGTAACCGCTGTAAGTAGTACAGACTTGGCACATTATTAGCAATTTTAGACGCTACACTAATTTGAGAAAACTTTCGTTATTACAGACACCCGGATTGACACTGTAAGTGATATTTTGTAACCGCTGTAAGTAGTACAGACTTGGCACATTATTAGCAATTTTAGACGCTACACTATTTTGAGAAAACTATCGTTATTACAGACACCCGGATTGACACTGTAAGTGATATTTTGTAATCGATGTAAGTAGTATAGACTTGGCACATTATTAGCAATTTTAGACGCTACACTATTTTGAAAAAACTTTCGCTATTACACACACCCGAATTGACACTGTAAGTGATATTTTGTAACCGGTGTAAGTAGTATAGACTTGGCACATTATTAGCAATTTTAGACGCTACACTAATTTGAGAAAATTTTCGCTATTACAGACACCCGGATTGACACTGTAAGTGATATTTTGTAACCGATATAAGTAGTATAGACTTGGTACATTATCAGAAATTTTAGACGCTACACTAATTTGAGAAAACTTTCGTTATTACAGACACCCGGATTGACACTGTAAGTGATATTTTGTAACCGGTGTAAGTAGTATAGACTTGGCACATTATTAGCAATTTTAGACGCTACACTAATTTGAGAAAACTTTCGTTATTACAGACACCCGGATTGACACTGTAAGTGATATTTTGTAACCGGTGTAAGTAGTATAGACTTGGCACATTATTAGCAATTTTAGACGCTTCACTAATTTGAGAAAACTTTCACATTACAGACACCCGGATTGACACTGTAAGTGATATTTTGTAACCGGTGTAAGTAGTATAGACTTGGCACATTATTAGCAATTTTAGACGCTACGCTATTTTGAAAAAACTTTCGCTATTACACACACCCGGATTGACACTGTAAGTGATATTTTGTAACCGGTGTAAGTAGTATAGACTTGGCACATTATTAGCAATTTTAGACGCTACGTTAATTTGAGAAAATTTTCGCTATTACAGACACCCGGATTGACACTGTAAGTGATATTTTGTAACCGATATAAGTAGTATAGACTTGGTACATTATCAGAAATTTTAGACGCTACACTAATTTGAGAAAACTTTCACATTACAGACACCCGGATTGACACTGTAAGTGATATTTTGTAACCGGTGTAAGTAGTATAGACTTGGCACATTATTAGCAATTTTAGACGCTACACTATTTTGAAAAAACTTTCGCTATTACACACACCCGAATTGACACTGTAAGTGATATTTTGTAATCGATGTAAGTAGTATAGACTTGGCACATTATTACAATTTTAGACGCTACACTAATTTGAGAAAACTTTCGCTATTACAGACACTCGGATTGACACTGTAAGTGATATTTTGTAACCGCTGTAAGTAGTACAGACTTGGCACATTATTAGCAATTTTAGACGCTACACTAATTTGAGAAAACTTTCGTTATTACAGACACCCGGATTGACACTGTAAGTGATATTTTGTAACCGCTGTAAGTAGTACAGACTTGGCATATTATTAGCAATTTTAGACGCTACACTATTTTGAGAAAACTTTCGTTATTACAGACACCCGGATTGACACTATAAGTGATATTTTGTAACCGGTATAAATAGTATAGACTTGGCACATTATTAGCAATTTTAGACTACACTAATTTAAGAATTCGAAGCCTCTCTCACTCTCGCGTACATGCACACGCACAGGCACACAGACGTAGCACCAACTCCAAGAATCTATAAGAGAAACAGTATTTTATAATTTTGACAAAAGTTTCGGCTAAATAATTTTATTATTTTATAGATTTCAGTGCATTTATTGTTCAATGGTTATTTGGAGTCGATTTTTTTACATTTTTAATGATAATTTATTCTGTTATCTAGAATATTACGAACTCGCAATGAACTAAGTTAATTTATTGTATGTACATGTATACACACATATATATATATATATATATATATATATATATATATATATATATATATATATATATATATACACTATCCTACTTGCTTCAATCCTTGTATAAGCAAATACTTACCTACCTACTGATAGTATAGTTTATTCATGAATTTGTATACACGTGTAGGAGCTACTTACCTACCCAACCACTTAATGATATCTTGGTTGCTTCATACCTTTATTGTAACTGTACATACTTACCTGCCTACTTATTTTGTTACTGTACATGTTTACCTCCCCATTTATTTACTTACATCAAGACAGGTCAATCGAGTCCAAACTTCATGGGTTTACACATCATCACAAAATTGTCCCCGTCACCTGCTTCCAGCTCCCCATCAGAGCTTGACCAACACTTGTGACGAAAGAACTCGCAAGACAAATCAAACGAATTCAAAGTCGATGAATCTACACCTCGCCATTGAGGACTTTCTATTACCAACTTTGGGACCCACCATCAGATCCCGACCAGCATTTTTAACTCAAGGACTCATCATGAACAGTTAATCGAACTCAAACTCAATAAATCTACTCCCCCCACTGAGGAATTCTGCCACCAATTTCCACCTTTGTTATCCGACCTTGACCACTATCTGTGGTTTTATCATACCAGAGATAATTCGACTTTAGCTGCTATGTACAGTATTTACAAGCATATTTGTAACCGAGGTCAAACTCTCTCTAAAGTTTCTCAAAAGGGGCTTACACTTTTATGTACGAAAAATTTCCTGAAGATATCTCCGGAGTACATCATCTGGTCCTGACCTTATTTATATGGGATCTATTAGAAGCCATTTCTTTTTAAACAAAAAAGAATAATGAAAACATATTTTTTTATCTTATCGGAAATAGTTTTTGTGAATTTTATAAAAATAAAACTGGAATAATCTTATATGACATTTAAAAAAAGATACTCTGTACATTTATTTCCTGCGCGATATATGAAATTAAAATTTATTACTTCTTTGGTCATTACAAATATTTAAGTTTCTACGTCAAACGATTTAAAAAAAAAACATCTGTGCCAGATAGATAGACTTTTGCCTGCCTCCTTTTGTGATTGAGCCTCCGCGATATTCCTTCACTAATTTACAATGTGCATTCAAACCTCGTTAATTCGATGGCCTTCATTCTTCCTACTTTTGTAGCAAAAATATATGCCTTTATTTTTACTTTGTAAGTATGAAAGCATTATTTATATTTAAGATCAAAATGTCTAGAATACAGATGATTGAAGTAACACACTGCTTTTGCCTTACTAATAAATGTTACGTAATTATAATATGTCTCCCAGGTGATTGAATAAACTGTTGACTAAAAGAAGATGCTATATAATAAATACGTGCAGATTTTATTCAAGATATTCCGAAAATTCCGAAGACCATAAAATCACTTCTACAATATAAATATCAAAATCAATTCTAACAAAATGAAATTATTCAATTCTCTTGACTTTAGTTTTCTTGAAAAAAAATAATCCGCTTCATATCAGATTCATCACTATATATCATATGTCATGTTTCAGATCATATCTGAAATACTCATACGTAATGTAACTGAAAGTTTAAATTTCATATTTTCAGATTCATCACCACATATCATATGTCATCATGTTCCAAATCATATCTGAAATACTCATAAGTAATGTAACTGAAAGTTTAAGTTTCGTAGTTGCAGAGTAAGTGATACAATACTTACAATGACATCTAAATTCTAAAGGAAAATACCTGCCAAAGAATTTAAGAAATCGGTCCTATGCTAATATGTTACATTTAAATTATTACGAAAAATTGAATAAAAATAAAAGAAAAGAAATAAATTTTGTGATTGCATGTAACATAATAGCAAGACAGGGCAATAGTTTTCAGTTGAAATGAGATACATATGGAAAGGAAATATGGAAAGGGCTTTATAAAGTTCAGTATTACAAACTCCTAAAGAGTTGACTGTAATGAACAATATGTAAATACTTACAGGTAAATAAAGAAATTAGGTCAAATAATGAAAAGAAAACAGTTTAGTAGCAAGATCAGTTTTAAAATTTCAATGTATTAATTATAATTAATTACAAAGTACTCAAACTCTATACATAGATTATCAATGGGCGAAACAACGGTGATAATTACTTGATCCTAATTGGAGAAATGTTCAAAAAATCGGTGCTTCGATATGTTACGGTTAGAAAACCGTAGCTCCTTTGGGTTTTTTCCGTTTACCGTTATATATATATATGTGTGTGTATATATATATATATATATATATATGTGTGTGTGTGTGTGTGTGTGTGTGTGTGTGGGTGTGTGTGTGTAATAGGAGTAATATGGTTTACCTTATCTAAACCAGATGTTTAAAGGATTCTTATTTTTCCAGCGACGGTACAACCCTTTGTGGATCTTGGCTTCTTCTGTCGTTACTTTCCATCTGACTCTCTCATTCACCTCTCTTCTACAGTTGGTGAGCTTTTCCATTTTCCTGAGGTCTTCCTTTGCACAATCGATCCATAGTTTCCTGGGTCTGCTTCTTGATCTCTTTTATTGTGGCATCCGTCTGGTACTCTCGCTGACCTAAAGATTTTTCTGAGTACTTCCTTTCAAAAATACCAAACTTTGTTTACCACTCTTTGGCTCAAAGCCAAGGTCTCGCACGAGTAAGTCATAACAGGTTTTATAATAGTCTGGTAGATGATTAACTTAGAGGCTCTGCTTAGGATATTCGAGCTTAAAAGTTTTACATGCTTAGAAACATTTATTGCCCGCCATAATTCTAGCTTTTACTTCTTCCTCAACCTTGTTCTGACTGGTTAGTACTGACCACAAATATTTAAGCTCTTTACTTCCTCGATGGTGTCACTTCCAACAAAGTTGTTTTAAAGTGGCCTCAGAGGCGTTAACATCAAGCCCAAACATTTTCCCTACGTCCCGAAGTTCAAGCTGTGGGCTACCTTTCGGCATTTAGACTAGCTGGTAATCACTATGTTACCAGCATACTCGTTCAACTTTCGAGGACAAGATTGAAGATTATAGTCGTGTTGTTTGACTCCACTACCAATATATAATTAAAGCCCACATTTCGCAATCCGCTTTTGTGATCCCAACTTGACTTGGTATTTGCTTGGAAAAAGTGAAAATTGTATTGGTAACTGACAGGCCCACAACAAAAATAACTATTATATCTTTCGCTTCACCTGGAACCTACTAAATTTGGATAGGATGCACCAATGCCGTTTCAAAGAAGAAATAAAAATAGACAGATTATTAATGTGTGATGACAAAGTGATAAACACTATAGACATAAGGTCTTCTCTGTGCGCTAAGTAATTATGTGTAGATAAATATTAACTAAAATCAGTAATATTTTTTACATACTTTTTCTGTTAGGCACAACTAAGTGCTCCCGGGAATTGTATAGTAATACCTCTCGAATTATACTTAAAATTCGTTATCTCCCAAAGCGTGGTAGGAGCATCAGGCGACTGCTAATATCGAATGGGATTTACGAAAGGCAAAATTTTTAAAAATATTTACAGAAATGAACGCATTATGCTTTAACAACCTTCATGAGATTTATGATCCTAATGAATTGAATTTTGTGTAATGCAGTTAACAGTATTTTTATCTACTGAGTTTCTATCAAAATCCGAATAAGTCTAAAACAATCTATATCATTATTCGACACGGTGTACTGCTGACTTCATTCACGAGATTCGTACTAAATCGTTTTTTCATAAACGTCACAAAATATCTGGTTTAAACTATAAACGTGACATGTTTTATTTTTGGCACACTCGTGTTGAGAGGACGTAACGCGTAACATGAAAGCTTAGCATAATCGTACATTCGAAGCGTACGTCCGCCTTAGCATAATACGGATATTCCATTAACGGTGACTTAAAAACATTTTGGACGTACGTGAGATGCAAGTGCTCAAACAGAACTCTTCCTGCAACGATGACGCACGAAGAGTTTACCTACACTGGTCACGCTACTGCAAAGACCTTTGCTGAATATTTTAACGAGTGTTTTTGAGTAATATCCAACACTCAATCCTACAATGGTGGTACAGACTACTGATAACGACGGTGCAACTCTATTGCATACTGGGAGGCAACTATATTAAGTTGAGCTCACTCTGAAGTGGGTGCAGCCAAAACGGGCCCCCGATCCTGACAGCATACCCCGAACGTGATCAAAACTTGCTGTGATATGTTCATTAAATCTAATACATTTTTAATTTATATACTTTTTACTAAACGAATTCGATGCCTAACTTAAAGTTTGCTCCAAAGCATTGAACATGTACAAGTACCAAAAGAGTAACAGTTTAAATATTGTTTATTATTGTATATAATCATGGTATAATATAAACAACAATTAATAAAACAGAAAAAAATACACAAAAATTTAAGTTATATATAAAACTAACCAATTATCCATCGCAATCTAATAGGTAATCTCATAATCGCATGTCTAAAATAGTCAATGCGGCAGAAAAAATATCAAGATTGAGCGCCTCTTGTAATACTTTATTGATTAATAAAAATTTACGAAATAACAAGTGAGCTACAGATGTTCGTGTGCACTCTAAGCAAATGAAATGAACTATGACTTCGTCCTTTTGATGTAATAAGAGTGATAGGTTACATCAGTTGATAATTAAAAAAACAATGCGTGATCAGAAGCATCTGATGATGCCCTATAAAATCTGAAAGAAAGGAATAATGATAGTGACGGTACATTTTTTTTATATAAATCTATTCCTTTTTAAATTTGCTCCCCAATATTAGATAAGTTACTACATGTGATAGATAAGTTACTACATGTGAAGACTGGGTAACTGCATTTGTTTCAAAGATTTTACCGGACTAGGGAGGCAAATCCTAGCACCATGAAAGTCTTCTAATAGGTGATGATGTTTCAATGGTATAATGGTGAAATATTAGAAGATAGCCCATAATCAAAGCGAGTTCCAATACAGATGATGACTTTCAGACGCCGTTCCATATAAGTCATAACTGCGCACCAAGGGTACCCGTAGATTAGACTACGTCATCATTGGGCATTTGATGATATTCAAGTGTAGTTTATTACTCAAACTTCACTGAAATACTGAGTCAATAGCACTATGAAACCTCACAATTAGATTGGTCTCCTACCTCCAAAAAAGTTTAGTTTTTAACGTTGGCAAATAGAAGACAATGAGCAGTGCTGACAACTGAGTGCTAAAAATCATTCCTTAATATCCGAAATTTATCTATTTGTTTGGAAGATTTCCCGGATTGCTATTCTCATATCAGGTCCAAGGTCTGGTGTGAAAAATTAAAAACCTGTATCAATGTTATTGATATTTACTAAATGTGTGAAATCGTTTTACATCGCTGTATTTTTTTCCAAGTCCAGCCCCAGTTGACAGATTTCCAGCACTGATTCTGTCCTAAGCCTTTCACTGTCATTAACTTTTTTGTGAACTATGTGGCTAAAGAGTTAGATTTTGGATGGTAGGTAGATGTACCCAATTTTTTTTAAAGGTATTTGGCCGAGTCGGTTGTAATATTGTCCTAATAATATTGTTGGCGTCAGTTGTACATTTCCGGTCTAATAAAATTTTTTTACCTATTACTTTCTGTTCGAAAATAACACGTCCAGTTTAAAAAATTCAAATCAGAGTCTTGCATAATTAAATTTGGAATCAGTCAAGAAACTATAAATTAGGTCTTCTTTTGTTTACCGTCATGTTAAATGAGTTTCCCTTCGATGCCGGCACTGCTCATTGCCTTGTTTTTGCCAATGATTTGAAACACTCCTTGAAAGTAAAAAAGCAATTTAATTGCAGTTATTTCAAAGTGATAACGACTCAGTATTTCAACGGAGTCTGAGCAATAAATTACGTATTAATGTAAGAAAATGTGCAGTGGTAACTTATTCCCGCTACGTGTCCCCTTGATGTATAGTTTTGAGCTAAATAAAACTACGATCAGAAGGGTATCCTCGGTTCGAGATATCAGTGTGGTTATGGATGACTATCTTTTATTTCGATCTATACAATACTAATTGCCTCATTTTTTTAATTATAAGTGTGAACAATCCTTAAACGTTTTGCCTTATAGCATTTGATGAAAACTTTCTCTGAAATTATTTCAGTTGACTCGCTTCAATACTTTCAATAGATGTAGCAAGGAACTTTGTGGATGACCCTCGCTTGGCTGGTTTCATTAGAATAATAAACTCATCGTATATTATGAGCAGTTCTCATGAAGTGAAGTACTGCATGTTGCTTGATAATTTAAAAAAAAAAAATAAAAAGATATATATATATATATATATACATACATACATATATACACACACATATATATATATATATATATATATATATATATATATATATTGAAATACATGCACAGAATACAATACCGATATTCCGTTTTTATGTTATTCTTTGTATTGTAAATTGCCTCCACTTTATATGTAAAAGCATTTCCAAAGCTCATCTGTTCGCATTAATCTGTCCCGAAATAATACACTCCTATTTGCCTCATCCCATTTGCGTTATGACTTCCATAGAATTTAATTTCATTTTCATATACCCAGCTGTTTTCTAGCTTGTGTTTTCTATGCTTTTCAGGAAGTTTTATCAAATCTAACAGCTTTTGTCACCAATGCAAAAACGAACAAGTTTTTGAGTATCCATGTATTTAAAAAGGTATAACTTTTTAAAATTCCTAATACTATATGTTATAGTTGAACTAGATATCAATTTAGTTGAATTTGAGGTTAAACCGAGATGTACTGAAAATTATTTGAGTTGATTCGGTTATATTCATTGACAATTTATTTATTTATTTATTTATCTACTTTAATGTATCTAATTGGTACATATAGCGGACTTATTGCTACGTGAGCAATCTCTTATAGCCAACCATAACACCCGTCTAGCCCCGCTCGACGAACGGCCGGGAATCGAACCTGGGTCTCCGCGGTGCGCCGCGTCGTCACAGGCCTTGTGATCAACCCAACACACCACGGCGACAATTTAGCATTCGCATTGGTAAGCACTTAGATTAGAAATTTGATAAGCCACACTTATTTATAGGCCCATAATTCGTAGATAACTAATCATATGTGGTGTATAGTTTTATTGTGACCACATACGACTGGATTGGGACGCGCCTTTTGGGCGCGCATCCGCGCATACAAATCATATTATTAATTTGATAAAATGCCGTCGTGCAAAAAATTGCGGTATAATCACTGTTTTATTTTTTCATTTGGAAGCTTATAACGGATGATCAGCGCATCCACATTTTAAAATCAGCAGATTCATAGAAAACAAAGACCTGTGAGAAATATTTTGTTTTCAAAAGAAATGTTAGTAACTATTATTAATTTAGAATAAAAAAGAACTTCTATCAAACTATGATGGCACATACAACCCATTAACTTTAATAAAATGCATTTCTAGAAAAATAAAATTAAAACAAGGCTTGTTTTTACCTTAGAAATTATATTGAGATCAACGATTAAAAAGAAATTTTACATAAATCCAGTCACCTGAATAACGAAATAAAATAAGTGAGATAAGTAGATCTTTTTATTAATTTGCGTAAAAACATAAGATCTTCTTTTTAGTTATGGATTTTTTTACTTAAGCTCAAGTATTAAGTTAGAGGCATTTGTTTTAAGACTGTCTTAAGTCAGCAACTTTTTCGATGTATCAGCTGTCGAAACACAACCTTTAGTAGATTTTGAATTCTTTTTGTTTGTGGTTATTAGGAGATTAATTAATAAATTTACGTAAATACAGAATTTTAGTGTATATTATTGCGTTCAAAAAATATAAAGCCTAAAATAACGTATAGTATTTTATTTTGAACTATATGTGGCAACCCTACTGACGATATTGCGAGAAGGAATATAAATAGTCTGTCTTCGAATCGCTCACTAGGGTTGATGCAAAAAATAGTTTTGATTATGCCCGAACGAACTAACGATTTTTCCTCAGGAAATATTTAAGAAATTGAAAGAATTAATTCAAAATCTGTAAATGACAACTAAACTTATCGACTTATTAATATCAATTCTTTTTTAAATTAAGGCTTATAAATTATTATGCATATTGAAATACACATAAGATGATTGATTATTGTTAGATAAAGGAATTTATTAATTTCTGAACTGTCATAATATAAAAATTACTAAAATTCGCTATTTTACAGGTTATTCGATTTTTAGAAAAAATTCTCGGTGTCTCATGAGAATAACATGTTTACACAACAAAAAAGGTTTATTAATTTTTTAATATAGTTATTTTAATCCTAGAAGTTTTGAAAATTTACCACAACTTATCCTGGTTCATCTCTAATCCTGTTTCATCATATAATGGAAGTTGATCCGAGCGTGGGCAGCATAATTATACTAATCCAGCTACCATACCATTTATGCATATATACTCGTATATACTGAAAAATCCACTTATTCATGTATTTATTAACAATTTGTAATAATCTACGGAAAGGTCATATTAAATAATTTCGGATTACAGCTATGTCACTTATTCTTATCCTGGCCTGATTTAAGAGATGAATACGGCTTAGACTTTGCGAGGCGTTACATTATGGATCCGGGCCATATTCGATTTCTGATAGGTTGAATCCGTATCTTATTCGAATGTATACGAATCAAAGTAGACCCGATAAGTGTTACATTTCAGCCGTGACAATTTTCAGATTGGACAAATTTACCGAATAAACTGTTCGCATAAGCAAGCTGAACTAGTAGTTGATAGGGCATATCAACTACTATCACTGACTCCACAAGCGATGAGGAAGTTGAATTCTCCAGGGGAGATCAAGTACAGAAAAATGCTGCTTGAGGCATTCCCCGTCCAATTGAAGTGACGATCAGAAAAAAAGGAAGCGGTTGGAGGGAGGAAGCTTAAGATCATAACGAGTGGCACGCCTTGAGAAAGGCCTATATCAAACAGTGAAAAAGACATCTTATAATGACGACGACGGTGAAAATACTCTTTGAGGAAATAATCGTCAAACAACTGTAGCAATAAAGCTCTCTTGATCTTGTATCATCTCAAACTGATGACTTACAAACAGTCATCGAGTAATTTCAGCAAGAAAATTTTGGATTATTGACTGAACCCTCGAGTTTACCAATCGAATCTCATTATGAAAATTGTATGATAAAATAATCTCAAGATACTGACTGAAATGATTTCAGTTTAACATAGATTGTCATTTGACATGTCAAATGAAAATGAAAACAACGATGTTACACATTGTTCGCGTTTGGAATATGAAAATTGATAGATCATCATACTTAGTTGACTTAATTTCATACTTTGATGCCTAAAATAAGACCCGTACTCTTCGACTTCAGTGTCTACACGAGTATGCATCTTACTCTAACTTGATTTCTGGAATATTCAAGCTTCCACGCCACACAATAGTGTAATAGAAGAAGTAGTAATAGAACACAAAATTATTGTTTTTGAAATTTTTGTTTGTCTGTTTGGTGTTTGTTTAAAACATTTCACTTAAACCCTATTAAGGCTAAATCTGACTTGACGTAATATTTACATTTAATTTCATCGCATCAGAAATTAATTTGCATTACATTAGCGCAACAACAGCAAAACAGTACCTAGTTACTCGACGCGTCGTAATTACACAAATGTGTGGTGTGTGTATATATACATATATATATATATATATATATATATATATACATCAATACATGGCACTAGGTATATTTTAAATCGCGCAAAAAAATTTTCTCCTAATATTCATTGACAAAATGGGCAAGGCCAGAAGTAAAATGGGCATGGGTAGGTGCTTAAGTAAGCAATTTGAATGCAAACAGATCCACGAGGGCAGACGTCATTGTTGGTCGACTACCGCGCATTAAATTTTTCGATTTTGTGTTTATTTGATATTAGTGTTTCCACAATTTGTCAAAAATTTAAATTTATTCTCAATATTTGTAATTTAATTACTTTGTTAAGTTTGATATAAGGCTGCATAAATTTGGTTATTACGTACTTTATTATCAGTATGTATAATAAAATTATAGGATTAGCCTGTTTGTATTTTAAAGATATCTACAACAAAATTATTTGGAGAGATTTATTAGAAAACAAAAGATAAAAATAAAATACAAAAATATTGTTTTCGGGTTTTTTGTCTGTCCGTTTGTTTATCTGTTTTTGTATTTGTCCACGCATAATGTAAAATTATTGAAGTGATTCATATGGTATTATAGAAGATTATTAGGATCAAATAGAAGATTTGCGAATTTAATATCTTCAAAAAATGGTTTGCTCTTAGGACTCTTATAATTCAAGAGACACTAATTCAAATTAATTGCAATTTTTTTTATTTTAGTGATACAATATTCGATCAGGTTCAAATGTTTACTTTATTATATTTGATAATAAAAATATTTATATTTGGAGTCTGTATAAATCGGCCGAAAACAGGCTTTTTTGGCGCATGTTGCCTGAGATACTGGTATAATAACCACTGGACATGTAAAGGTCAAAACATATTTCAGTTCACGACACTGCGCTGGCGGCACTGTGCCAGCAAATCTGCCAGCAAATCAGTCACTCCCTGATGAGATGCTTTAGTATGTTTACGTCATAAAAATAATAATTATTCTTCGTAATGTCGCGCTGCGTCATTTCGCATAGTGTCTCGCAGCTGTAGTATGTTTTGAACTTATTATAAATTAATATAAACTCGACGGTGCCTAAATTAGTGTAGTGAGTAAGGACAAACTCGCGCTCGATTAGTTCACCTCTCTAGTACATGTCACTTAAAACGAACTATGATCGGCGAGTCCACGCGCCAATTACGCGTCCTGATAACCAAGGGCCGAAGAATATCGATAAATATTCTTCGATAAATGTTGCTCGATAGTTTTAAACATTTTATATTCAAATATAATATTTCCAATAAAGAAATGATCTAGGTTGCTACGTGAAACTAAATGATGTAAGTCATTACATTCTTGATTTGTAAAATGTAAATGAACAATATTAGATCAAAAAATGTATGCACTTGATAAAAACTAATTAATAGAACTGGAAATATGGAACACATTTCGGTTGAATAAAACATACATATTTAAAAGAAAACTGTCAATCATTTTACATTTTATTTTAATAGATATCGCATTTTTACACACCTAGCAACGATAATGGATAACGAAAGTGATTGGCAAATTGTATAGCATAAATTTTATCTCAAAGCGAAAGTTTCTGTACTGCCCAAACGACGCATTATGAAAACATCGGGTGTACCGCGCAAACATCCTTCAAATATGACAAAATATGACCTATTGAGACAATAACGGAATTCGTGGGAATAGCCATAGTCATAGTTAATTTTATGAACACAATCAACCATTTCAATAGTTTAAAATAAATAACAATAATAATGAGTCATTTATTTCCATAATACCATTTTACGAGTTATAAATACGCAAAGTTATTTTACAATAACATTGGACTTCAGGTTTCTTATGTATTTAACATGGTGTTTTTAGAATATAATTCAAGAAAATATATATTTATATAGTTAAACAACTTTATTCATAATTTAAGAAAAAAAAGGAAAAAGATGTTCAAACGTCAACCATTTTATAAATATTATGAAGTTAGAATTCCCAACTCAGTTCAACTATCATATATAAAATGGTTTTTTTTGGTAACTTCAAACTAACTGTATTTGAAAAATGTAATGATTTGCAATCAAATGTGTCTAAGAAATATGAAAGCTAAGTTTAACCGTCAAGATTCTTTAAATTTGTCGTGAATTAAACTATTTTACTTTTAATGATTATTCGGGTACCCATTTCTTAGTAAAGGTCTTCTCCATCGCCCTCCAATGGCATCTTTCATTAGCTAGTTTGATCCAGGCCAGCCCGCTGATGGTCTCGCAAAAATATATATAAAAATATGAAAAAAATATATACACAAAGGGGAAAAAATGTGTACCAAAAAACGATATAATCGATGACAATAGTATAAGTATAATATCGCCGATGCATTTATCAAGAGCAGAGCAATTAAATTAAAAAAAAAAACAAACAAAAAGTTAAATAGTTTAAACACCATTAGGCAAAAATAAGTTTGGTTCAATTGTTAAACAAAATTGTCTCCAGTCTTCTTAAACAAAGTTACCGCCATTTTTTTTTCTCCATTATTATTCTACGAAAGTATAACACTATGTTAAAAAAGCGTAATGTTTATAAAGTATTGAATCTGACTGTATACAAGAAGCAAATAGATTGAATACTTATAAAGTATTGAATCTGACTGTATACAAGAAGCAAATAGATTGAATACTAAAGTAACTTTTCGAACCACTGATTGCAGGAGTATTTTTTTAAAATTCCGTGAGATTTTTATCAGTGCTAATCCATCAAAACTTCCAATTATTATTATTATATTAAACATAGTACGAGAAGTGCCCAATAAGTCCTCCTTTTTGAACTTGAGACCTTTAGAAATAGTACACGAAATCGAAGTTCTTAACTGTTTTTCACTATTTATTTATTACAAATACTGACACTTACCAGTTTCTTCTAGTACTAAACCTTCACAAGTTAAAGCATCTAGCATTGTTACTGCCAAGGTTGCAGCCAAAAATATTTCGGAAATGGGCGGGGTGTGAGAGGAATTTCAAATAAGTTTATTAGTTTGGCTTATTACATTAAGTACTTCCTGTATTACAATATCTTCAGGTAGGCTAAGTTGTAATACAACGAAACCTAGGTCGTGGTAAAGAACTTAAAGAAAGTAGAATAATACTAGATCACATAATTTCATTTAATTGTGAATAATGAATTTCTACAAAATTAACCCCAAATATATTAAATATTTGAAAATTTACTATTAAAAATTTTCCCAATATTTATTTTTAGATATTCCTCCTCACATATCTCAGTAACAGTAATAGTAGTAAAGAACGTAATATTAAAAGAAAATTACCAGAAGGTTGTCCGGGAAAAAAATTGACTGAATAGACGTGTTAGTAGAAAAATAAGTGGTGTGTACCTGTAACGCAAGGTACAGAGCGCCTAAATTAACCAACTTATTCACGACAAAAGTTATTTTCATAATCATCTGCTTTAAATTTATTGCGTCGTTATATAACTTATACACATAAGTTCTTTTGAATATGTGCAATAAATTAGTTCCCTATATATCTGTAATTCATTAACGCAAGTTGACCAAAATAATTTCGCGTTGAAGTGCTTGCCAAATGACGATACACTGATTTTTACAGACTTTTAACATATGTAGTTAGACATCTGGACGGATACGAAACTGCACACTACTTTAGAGAGTCATGTCCCACAAAGAAAACCTCGCATAAGAAAATATTACTATATATCTACAATAAAATTCTAAGATACACCTCGAATGACGCACCGCTGAAAATCGTCCGCAAGAAATGAAAAATACATCACTAATTTTGACGCATTTGGAGATATTTAAATAATTTAATATTAATTTTGCTCCATATGCATATATGTTTTTGTAGTTTAACTACATCTCCATGTAAAATTTCATCGTAATCGGTGTTAAAATGAAGGAATTGCAGGTGGCTTACGGACAGACGAACGGACATGACGGAACTATAAGGTTACACCCATTTCTTAAAATGAAGGAATTGCAGGTGGCTTACGGGCAGACGAACGGACATGACGGAACTATAAGGGTACACCCATTTCTACCATTCGTATACGAGACACTAAATTCTCTGTCCAATGCCTTAATTCATTTTAAATTATTTAATAACAATCCCTTCTATTCGAATATAAGGACCTCTGTATGGAAATTGTACCAATTAATTGTATTTATATTACACTATTTTATAAATTGTTGGTATGACATAATTCCATCTGAATTTATGAATATTTATCGATATTTGCAAGCTTATCGATAAAAATGGGACGTACCTACACCCATACCGCGATTAGCGATCACGTCATAGAATTATTTACTTTTATCAGTGGGTTAAAAAGTATCGCCAAAGTAAAACGTACCATAAGTATCTATGCGTATACGTGCCAACTGTTTTGTGTTTCCCCGTGATTTTCGAAATTGCAATTAAAGACTGGGAGTGTAATTAAAATTGCCAAGTAATACAATAATTTGGAATTGTAAAAGATAGAATATACCACGTTATACGATTGCGTAAACTGATATCGCGTTGATAAGGAGAATGAGTACAAGTAATATTTATGTGAGTACACGATTAATGGTATGTTTTTATTATATTTAAGACAGAGAAAATTATATATCATAGTGAAAATTAATAATATATATTTGTTATATTAATAACAAAAATACTTTGAGGAATATCGATAAGGAAATTCAGTAATAATACCCTTTTACAAAAATTGTAGTAGCGTGTCAAAATATCGTAAAAAATCTATTAAATACACGTGCTTTCATATAACTTATTTCATATACATTTGCTTACATATAACAAATTAAACATTTAAGGACACATAGAGTTTCTATTCAATTAAATGCAAATTTTAAGGTTATTTTTACTATGAAAATGTATTGCCCAACGTGTTTTCCATAGGCATAAAATACCTTAGTTTCCTTATCCACAACTTTTAAATATATTATGTTCGGATATTTTTAGTTTTTTTTAATACAATATATGAACAACATTAGACCTTGGTTACAACTTCGTACATAATGACTAATTTAATGACGCGCAAAATTGTTATACTTCATCGAAAAAAAACAAAACCTGATTTGTGGCCTACTCAAAGAAATCTTCAATGATAACTACCATACCCACACAGAAAAGCAATTGTTTTTCAGCCACTCATTAGATATTCACTCGTTAGTTATTCACTCATTAGATATTCACTCATTAGTTATTAGCCGGTTTCCGTCTAGAAATATAGAGTTTTTCCCGGAAAATGATGTTTTGGAACGAGGAACTAAATATTATAAGTGAAATTAGGTGAAAGCCACACGGACCAGACAGACGGACGGATTGACTGAGGATGTTGCCACAATAACAAGGTTATGGCAACGTCCCAAGTTAGAAAATCAGTCCGTACGAAACCGTCAATATTTCATTTATCAGATATTTTTATAATTTCCAAAAAATTGTAATAAAATAATTAGATTAATTGAAAATTGGAAAATTGGAATTTAAAAAATTAAATTTTCATTCTGCATAATAATTTCTTCTTTTCATTTTATTTAAAATGAAACCTTTTGAATGACTAATAATATATAGTATATTAATCTACAAGACTTGAACAAAATAACTGAAACCTTTTTGAGGATATTTAAGTCCAAGAATTATGTTTTTTAAAATTTTTTTTAATAAGCGATAATTAAAGATCCATTGTTATACACAAGATTGTTAATGGGCTAATTTTAAGTAAATTCTTCTAAACCATTTCTGAAAGCATTTCAGTTTGTTTATATACCATACTTTAAAAGGGTTCCTCAAATGGAAGAAAAAACGAAACCCTTATCAGATAAGTCAAGAAAGTAATACGGTCTTCACAGAAATCGTTCGACGTACAAACTAGAAATTTGGTCTAATAGTAAAGCTGATTAACCCACTTTATCTTGAGTTGACACTTAAAAATATTTATATTTAAACGTTAGGGGGAGCGAATTAAGTACCCTATTTTTTAATTTTGCATGTCATTTGGGATGATTTTTACGAAACTAAATAAAACAATGTAACTGGTACGACATTCTAAAAAAATAATTTTTCGTAATTTTAATTAACATATATCAAAATATATGCAGCAAATTATGACTTAGTGATGTATATTACATTTTAAACCTCTTATCGGGCTCTTTTCTAGCAAAATGGAAACGGGCTCGGAAGTGACAGTGATAATGCAGAGCCATATTGCTCAATACTGTCAGGTTTGCTTACACTTTGAACTAACCAGAGGTATCATGCTTCTTTTTACATATGCAAAAAATACAGGTTAATTTTCAATCCATTTATTATTTTGCTTTTTGAACAGGACAGTCTATTCTTCAATTTCCCTGCTGATAAAGTTATTATTAACGATAAGTCAAATGACTGGACAACGCAAACGATAAATACTAATGGACCAAAGAATTTTTATAATAAAAGTTAGAAATGATTAAGGGTGGTTAACATAACAATATAGAATATACGGTGAAAATATAGAAGTTTTGTACATATACCTTTATGACGAATAAATTGACCCCACTCAACTTATAGGATATCCAAACACTATAGTTGTAGACTCTGATTAATTCAAGTAAATGTTTTTATACTGTTCAGATTTAGCCTTCAAATGAGTAGTCAATGTCGGCTTTGAAAATTAGGGATTTATTTTTTAGTTCGTGATTTTAATTTGTCGATATCAAAATCAACCGATCAGCCAAACCTGGATTGGTTCTTTGACAAGTTATCATGATGTTGCGGTAACTTTAGAGATAGTATCTTGAGCTATCCTGTAACAAGGGCTGCTACGGAATCATAAAGCAAGCAGTGACGCACATGGGTGTTAAAGTGGTCCATATTTTCTCTATATTGACTCTCTAATAGTCACACTATAAATGACATTGGAGAACGCGGTATGCTCTTTATAGCATATTTACTTGACCGTTAAATATTCTCAAAAATTCTAAAAAAATATAATTTTAAAAATGCTCATTGTCTATTAACCAACTTGATATTTTTATGGTTAATAAATATTAGTCCTTCCAAATTAGCTTTTAGCTAGAAATATGTATGTATATAAATTTTTAGCTATAAATTGATTTTCGTGCAGTTATTATCTCTTATTGCATTGTAAATTAAATATAAATTGGCATTAAACGTCTAAATCGAGTTTAAACTTGAGCATAAGCTATTATTTACTGTCATCAATATACACCGAATACATCGGCACTTGTTTAAAAAAGGGAGCTAAACATGACGAAACATATCAAGTAATTAAGTCAATTAGACTGTTAACTAATACAACTGAATAAGTTTTGCTGTGTATTATTTGCCAAATCATTCCATTAATCTAATCTGTAATGCATTTATTCAATCGCAGTAAAATATTCTGTCTGACGTACCCCCCAAGAACATATTAAATTTTCACTATAAGGTAAATATTATCTTTACATGATCCACGTTTCATATTTCGGTATTGGAACTTAAAGGGTTTAAAAATAACGTTATCAGCCAGCACAACATGACACAATTTTTAAATTTTAGGTTTAGAACGCTGCCGTATTTGTGATCTTATCCATCCGTCTGTCAGAGTCTCACACTTTCCATAATTTTAAACCTATATCCATTAAATTTAATTAAAAAGAAAAAATAATTAGATGGTTCAGACAGAAATCTCAAACAAGATATTTAGTTAAAAATTTTTATATGTTTTTCGTTTTAATCTTTATTGTTTACAAATAATTCACATAAAATTATATATATTTGTGGGAATCAAGCTACTGTCCTCTATGTAATACAACTTACTAATACGTGCTTTAATGTTTAAATAAAGGTAATCATCGTTTTTAAAGTAATTAGTAACGAGGACGTAATATATGCTAGTAGACTCCTCAATTGCTGAAAATGTTAATAGCCATTGTAAAGCATAATAGAGACAATCTCAAAAACACAATCATCGTAAATTTACGACTTTTTGTACTTAAATATTCTGCAATCGCAGCTGGTGTAAAATTTGTAATTTCGTAAATGGTAGGCACATGGTAGGCATTAGGGATGGTAAAAATAGCATTTAGCATGCTATGCTAAATGCTAATTACAAAGTACGAGTTAGCATGCTATTTTAGCAACTAATGCTAGCATGCTAATGCTATTTAAGTATTAACTGTGGATGTACTATAACCGATACGTTTTTATAGCAGATTGTTTACTTTTTGTCGCTACAGAATTATTTACATCGTGTAGAAAGCTGACTGCGGTGTATTGTTTTAGGATGATATAACTGCTAAATAAATATTATTCATATATTAATTGACTGATAATTGATACAGTACCGGCATAACTCTTTAGTTCATTACTATAAGTATATGTGTAACGTTGTAAATTACTAATGATTATTTATATCTAAAATTATGTGATAGGTTTAAAATTAAAAGATATAGTGTTTTAATAGTTATACATAAACAATTATTTGCAACAATTTTAGTTTGTGTTTTAATTTCTTTGTAATAAATTGTTTTCCCTTAATCAATTGTAAAAGTAGACATAATTGCTCTAGTATTAATTATATTTTTTGATATTTTTTTTAAACTTGAAAATGAGTAATCAACGGTATTTATCTTACCTATGGAACTTTTACGAAGGTGTCTCCGAAAAGAATTGCCAAATGTAACATATGTAAAAAACATTTTCTTACAAATCGTCCATAATGTATTTAAAAACACATTTAAGGTCTAAACACCTATCTGCATATACAAAGCTTTTAACCCAACTACAAGAGAACGAACAAAGTGATAGGCATTCCGAGCAGGCTTCAATATCCACTAATATTCAGGACTCTGAGGCTGGAGCCATTATAAATACAGTGTCATTATTTAGCAATCTCTTAGGAGAAGGATCAACTATATTCATTATTTAGTAATCCCTCAGGAGAAGAAACAACTATTTTCATTATTTAGTAATCGCTTAGGAGAAGAAACAAATATTTTTAAGTACCAATTACATTGTCCACATGTAAATACTTTATAGACACTTGAAGAGGTGATGAAATAATTAAATACATGTTAGATGTTTATAAATATAAACATCTAACATGTTTTAAACTAATGTAAGTTTATAATTGTAATATATTTCCAATCAACTTTACGCCAAACCATTCCAAAGGAATTCGAATAAGCAGTCATTTGTTGTCTATTCACTTACATGTACTCTGTACATTCACTCGTATGCCAGGATTTTATTTGATAATATTGTAAAACCCTTCCAAATGTTTTAAAATACTCGCAAAGATGCAAGTACAATTAAAAAGAAAAACGTAACTTCCACCCTTAAAATAAAAGCATGATATTTGGGGTAGCTGCGTGATTTTTGTCGCCACCCATTTTACATTAATGATTTTAAAGAATTAAAAATTAAAAATAAAGCTGCCTTAGTTTTTAACTGTTAAATGCAATATTTGTCACAAATTTTGACCTCACAAATAACTGGCAAGTGTCATTCAATGTCTATATCAGACGTAATTCAACTCGTAAAAATACTAAACAAAATATGCTAATACTAACACACGTAATAAAAATACAGTTCACAAATAGCATCTGTCACAAAAATAGTCCGTTAATTTAGCATTCAATGTTATAAACTGTGCTAACGCTAATTCGCGTAATAAATACATTTGGCAAATAGCGGCTGTTAAAAATAGTCTGTTAATTTGGCATTCAATGTTAAAACTGTAAAACGCTAATACGCGTAATAAATACACTTCGCAAATAGTAGCTGTCAAAGAATAGTCGGTTAATTTAGCATTTAGCAATAGCATGCTAAACGTAAATACGCGTAATAAATACACTTCGCAAATAGCAGCTGTTAAAAAATAGACTGTGAATTTAGCATTCAATGTTAAAACTGTAAAACGCTAATACGCGTAATAAATACACGTCGCAAATAGTAGCTGTCAAAGAATAGTCTGTTAATTTAGCATTTAGCTATAGCATGCTAAACGTAAATACGCGTAATAAATACACTTCGCAAAAAGTAGCTGTCAAAGAATAGTCTGTTAATTTAGCATTTAGCTATAGCATGCTAAACGTAAATACGCGTAATAAATACACTTCGCAAATAGTAGCTGTCAAAGAATAGTCTGTTAATTTAGCATTTAGCAATAGCATGCTAAACGTAAATACGCGTAATAAATACACTTCGCAAATAGTAGCTGTCAAAGAATAGTCTGTTAATTTAGCATTTAGCAATAGCATTCTAAACGTAAATACGTTAGCAGGATTAAAATTAACGTAAAATAGCATTAGCGCCCATCGCTAGCAGGCAAATGAAAAAAACTTAAAAAGGGTTACTCATTTTTATGTTCTATTAATCTGAGACAAAAAAAATTGAAATGTTGAATCAATATGGAGGCTATAATATTAGGTTTCGAATTTATTTGCATAAAGAGATATTTTGCTGTAACAAGCGTAAATAAAAGCAAAGAGGCGGTAAAACACGATTTCAGATTATTGATTCTAGAGGTAAATTAAAGGAAAAACATGTGTGAAATATTCAAACTTAAATGAAAAGAAAAAATATTTTTTTCAAAGAAAATAATTATAAAATTTGTCAAGTGATTTGTTTTAGTTTTGCAAAACAAAAACAAATCAAATTCATGGAGCCCACTTATTTTACTTTGATTGAAGGCGAAAGAAAAACTTATTATTCGAAAATTTATATGCAGATTTATATGCAGACATTTTCAAAAATGTCAGTATTGCTAATAGCAGCCACTGGTAACTCTGCAAGTAAAAAGAAGAAGCTAATGAAGAAGCTAATGTTAGACCGCCAAATTGTTTTTACAATATATTTTCAATACAGAAACAAAATATTTACAGCCTTAGATCCGCTATCCATTACAGAAATAATTTTTGTCTCAATAATTTGATACCACCCCATTTTCCAGAATAAAACTTTTTCCAATTACTTCTCTTTGAACAAAGTTTAAAAACGTTTGGAAAAAATTTGTAGATTTATCAAATAACAAAAAACTTACATGCCAACACCAATTCGATACATAAACTTAGAATCGTTATCCTGGCCTCATAATTATCTTATTGTCTAAAACAAATATTTTTGTTCACAGAAACAGAGGATATTAAGCAAAGGGATTATCAGAAAACAATGTATATGGACCGTTAGTAAAATCGAAGTGGGGGCAATTAGTCCATTATTTCCATATAATTTATTTAATTCCTGTATATGGTTCAGATTGAAAATTATACCTGAAAGTAACTTACTATATTTCTTCATTCAGACAAAGTTGGAGTACGGCATTTTACCTGAGGAGACAACTATCACCTTACACGTCAACAGCGTTCGATCACCTTGTACTAGGTTCGTGCCTAATGCGAATTGGCAGAAAATATATTACACAAATATTTTCCTTGGTTCTGCCAAAGTTTTAATTGAACTTGAATCATCGCAAACCAATGTTTGTAAAGTATTTCCAAAAGAAACTAATTTTGCAAACCTTTGGAAAAACGCAGATGCAGATATCACCATTGAAGCTTCAGACGGGAATAAGAAAAAAGTGCACAAAACTGTATTGTTGGCAAGTAGCGATGTTTTAAGAGCGATGTGGCAAAATGACATGTTGGAAAGTAATTCTAATCATTTGAAGATAAGTGAATTAGACGGAGAGTCGTTAGATGTATTCGTATATTACCTATATCATGGATACGTGGAACATGTAAATTTTAAACCTTGTTTGAAAATGTTAAATATTGCAGACAAATATAATATAAATGACTTATCGGTTAAAAGCGAAAACTTCATACTTAAAAAATTGGCAAAAGACAACGTCATTGATACATTTTTAATTGCGGACATACACAATTTACAACGGCTCAAGAATCGGACGATTGAATATATCACCGAAAATATAGCAAGTGTTATTGTTATTGAAGATTGGCATATAGCAAATAATGAATCTTTGTTCAAACTGGTTTATGAAGATTTAATAAAAAAACATAGCAAAAAGGTAAAAAAAATTCAGATACACTTACTGCTGTTTAATTAAGAATATGTTTTATTGCTGTAAATTATCTAAAATGTCTGCCCGTTAAATATACAGCAACTAATTTATGGATATTTGTTTCAGAATAAAGAAATTATTTCATATTACCTACCGCTATTTACAACGTCATTGACGATAATAACGTAAAATTAGTAAATTAATTTATTTGTGAATGAAACTTAAATTAATTATTGTATATTTATCGGAAGTACATCGTCGTGAGTCACGTGAAAGAGGAGAGGGTAAACATCGTCGTGAGTCACGTGAAAGAGGAGAGGGTAAACATCGTCGTGAGTCACGTGAAAGAGGAGAGGGTAAACATCGTCGTGAGTCACGTGAAAGAGGAGAGGGTAAACATCGTCGTGAGTCACGTGAAAGAGGAGAGGGTAAACATCGTCGTGAGTCACGTGAAAGAGGAGAGGGTAAACATCGTCGTGAGTCACGTGAAAGAGGAGAGGGTAATTGAATATTTTTTAAGCTAGAATGTTTTGACTCCATTTCCATGGGCACTTGATATTTTTCTATCGAATATTTTTTAACGAGCTTTTCCTCGATGGAAAAATAATCTGAAGTGATATTTTTATAATCAAATGTCGAAGTATTCTACGTAACGAATTTCGATAATTTAATCTAAGCTCAACCCATATTTAATTTCATCCTAATCTGATGTCTCACAATAACATACATACATGACACTTTATTATTATTAGGTAATTTGGAATAACTTTTTCAGTATATCGTCGGTCAAATTGAAAAGAAAGATGCAACGGCTAAGAATTTCGTCACCATATCTTTTCCAATTGTCGTACAATCGACGAGAAAAGGTGTCCATTATATGGATATCTTTCCAGAAAATGGTCCCAGTCATTTCCGGTTAAAATTCTCAGAGGAAACTTTGGAATTATACATATGCGAATATCATCACGACGACAGATATCGTTTCAATGGAATCATTGTAAAAAATATCAAAATGAATAATATTGCAGTATCAGCCTCCGAGACAAAATTGTCATTGGAATTAAACAAGTGGTTCTGTTTGGCACGATACGTGTATCGAGGAGGGAATTATGGGAACATCGACATTTCAATGGAAATATGTTACGATCTGAAGCTTATTCCCAATAAGAGCGTTTTCGCAGAACTTTTAACAGATTCCGATTCAGCTGACATGAGTCTAGAATCATCAAATGGGACCTGCCGCCAGGTTCACAAGGCAGTTTTAATTGCCAGAAACCTTATTAAGATGGTAGATGAATGTGATTCAAAAGGTCACTTGAAGCTATTTAATATAAGTGAACAGGCACTAGATGCATTTATCAAATTTGTCTACGTTGACGATGCAACCTCACTTGACGTTAATTCATGTGCGGAATTATTACCTGTTTCTCACTTTTATAATTTTCTAGAGTTAAAATATCAATGTGCAACTATATTAATAACCACTGTAACTATAGATAACGCCATGGAGTTATTAAGTAGTGCAATTTTATATAAATCGATTATATTACAGGATTTGACTTTGGAATACATATATGTAAACAATTTAAAGGTTGTCGAAACACAAAAGTGGGAGAACTGCAATAATTGCGATGTGTTAAGAGAACTAATTAACTATCACGTTAATATTGAAGGTTTAGATCGATCATCTGTGAATAGTAAGACGACATTCTCTTAACCAGGTTTCAATCTAGAAAAAAATGTAGTAATGAAGGTAAAAAACCATCAAATATCAGCTACAGGTTGTTAATTTTGTATTAAATAATTGAGGCTCAAATTTCATTTTCTAGTAACCATAGAACGATTACTAGCATAAGATTCGTAACTAAAATATGGATAATATTTCACTTGTGAGTATAACAGTATAATATAAATATTAACAATAATAGTAATAATTAACATTTCCCCAATAAGTATTTCAGTACATTAAACCTATCGAAGATATGTTCCACTAATTTCTACAGATATACGAGTGGTAGCAATGTGTTCAAGCCAAGGATGAAACAGGACCTCCATGCAAACTCTGAGTTAAGACTTGCAATGCGCTAGTGGACACGTTCAGCCATGCAATGTATTTTATAGAAAAATTAAGAGGCGAAAAAATTACAGAAGTTTACTGATGATGTTTTACATGCTTCTTGTTCGAGGTAGGCACCAGCAATTCCTGCTTCTAATGTTGCTGCTTTAAGAATTTTTCAATATATATTATTTGTATTAAATTGTATTAACGATTTCAAGAGAAATAATTTCCTTGTAGAAATGACCTAATTTTTGTACAAATCGTCGAATAAAATTTATACATGTTAACAAAAATATGTGTTTTTCTAATTCTTTATGCTTTTTGATCTTTTATGTATTTAGGAATGTTTTTGGTATTAAATGAAATAATTGGTACAACTATTCAAATATCCTACGCGACACGTTATTTCTAGCGTACTGTTTATATGAACAATTTATGAGGAGTCCAGTTTACGACATTTTTTTTTAAATGAATAGATTTTCACTTGTAATTTATAAAGAGAGTTTGAATCAAGAATGCATTTTTAGTTCCAAAATATAAATTTTTACTTTTTAGAGTAACAAACAACCGAGTTAATATTGAAAAATCTGGAAAATAGCTCAAATTTGCTCAGTGGGTGAGAGATTTAAACTAGGGCATCGGTAGATATAACCTTACTCAAAAATTTCCAGAATAATAGAATTAAAATTGTAATTTCAAACGTTTTATTTTTTAAGTTTTTAAGTTTCTTAGTTTCAAAATCCATTGTGAGGAGGAATTAGAAAAATATCGTGATGAAATATTTAATTTTTTTACCAAGTAGATTTAAATTGTATGCTGTAAAGTCAATTATTTTAATCGACGTAACAATAATATTCAATTAACAAAAACGAAAACATCTATAATTAAATAAATTGAGAGCAAAAGTCAGTCCGCTTGGGAGTGAAATATATAAAAGTAAGATTTGATGTGCTGATCGCGGCTTTTTTTAAACGTTTTAGAAATTGTAACATTCTTACAAGTCCTCAATTGAAATCCCTCTTAATAGGTGATAATAACGTAAAAGGACTTTTAACATTTATTAAGAAAGACCTTTTTTTAAAATTACTGATAATTCCATTGTACAGTAAGCATTTATTGATTCATTATATCATGCTCCATCTTATAACCAAGTACTCTCCAAACTAAAACAATAAAAAGAACATTCAGCCTCATATTTTACACTAATTTGTAACTTAATCAGACTTTATTTCATACTAATGCAGTGGCATTTACTTTATTTTTTGCGACTTTGCTCTTAACGATCACAACAAATGCATCCGTTAAGTTATAGGTGTAGTATGCTCTTTAGTTAGCTCAAAGCGCATTTCAGGACCAAATCTTTGGCAACATATGCAAATATGCATCTCTAGAATCTCATCACTGCCACTCACGAAACCGCAATATTCAGCTTATTCCATTACTTGAGTTTTCAATTTATGAAATTTGTGGTTGTTTTCTTTTTCAGCGACATTATCATTAGAATTCAGAAACTGGTGTCTTACGTTCACCTTTTGCTTTATATTTAACTGGATTAAAGTTTTTCTTTTAGTTGGTTCAAATTTTCCTGTATCATGCTTTTTTCCGTTGTTTTTGTCAGTTGTTTTTTTGTCCAAATTTTCCACCGATATAGCTTTATGGAAAGACTTGATCAATGATATATAGCTGAAGTGGAATTCTTTAGTGAAGTGTATGTTGAACACTGGTGGTGTGGTTGGTAGGATCACCTTTAAATGGTCTTGTAATGAAGGAACCTATAAAGAAATTAAAATTATTCTATTCGTCAAATGAGATGGTGTCGGAAAAAGCTATTTAGTTGCCCAAGTTAAGTAATGTTTCCATATATTCTGAGTACAATTTAATATTTAGCGTTTCTAATGACAGTGGTAGAGAGAATTATGCTGGGTTAGTAATAAAAAAAACACAATAAATCTTTTTTTTAAATGCACCTAAATTAACAAAAAAAACACAATAAATCTTTTTTTTAAATGCACCTAAATTAACAAAAAAATATTTCTAAATTCCACTGGCTGTATCAACTTAGCTAAAGTATTATGATATCAATTCTGTTGAAAATGAAGGAATTATGTAAAAAATTACAATTCTTCCATTGACAGACAAAATTCAGTTATTAAGAGCAACGTTATATAAATGTTGATTATTAACAACATTATTAACAACAAATGTTGATTATTAACATTATTAACGCAATATCAGTATCTTCCCAACATTCAGATAAAAATTAAAAATTGAATTTGAAATGAAAATGTGGAACACAAACTTTACAGAATTATTAGCTTTTAAGCAGACGTCCGAATGTTGTATCATAATGAATCTTTTATTTTGATAGGTATGTCCGTTAAAACAGTAATTTATTTCACTTTATGTAAAGGCAGATGAAACCATAGTCGGTACGGCTTAATTTATAGGTGTTATTTATATATTTCTTTCCATAATTTAATAAATATACCTTTACTAGTAGATTTAGTCTAGCATACTAAAATGTAAAATAACTAATTTTTGCAGTTACCTTATAACAATTTGTATTTGTATTAAATTAGATACTAACAAACGTCATTGTATCTTTATCTCATAAAAAATATTTTGCATTTACAGAAACACCAATAAAATTCGGACTCGAGAATCGAGATATATTTTGGATCCATTTAATAAATTCTTCAAATACTTTCGACTATCTAAAAGTAGAAACAAAATTTCGAATCCAAAATTTAAGGCAAACGTTGAAAGTGATACGACGATTAATCTTTACTTGACGTGCAACAAAACAAAATAACCCATAAAATAGCGTCTATAGTCATCCACAGGAAAAAGTACAGAACTGTCATTGTCGATGAAATAGCTCCGTCCTTTTCTTTCTGCACGTAAAATTATATGATGCTATTATTTTCTCTTAAGTTAACGAAAAATAGCTTTAGCACGTGGTACGTTAACGAACATTAAAGGCAAGGACAATGCCAGTGCGATAGAGCATGTCGATTTTTAAAGCGAACCTTAAGACAACCTTTATTGCCGCGTATTAACTAAAGTAAGTAATACGACTGAAGGGCTGAATGCCCTAATGAGCTGCTACACTTTAATATAAACAGACTTCGACTTAAGACCGTTAAGTAATCACGAAGGTTGATTCATAATTGACACATATTTTCGTCAACATCATTTATCGATTATGAATATTATAATTGAACGTAAATCGTTTTTGATACAGCTCTAGTTTTGAGTTTCTTGCGGGGCAAACAAACGACACGACGGCGAGCCGTTCACATCAGCGTCTGGTTGCAGTGATGTTGGTTCCCAATACACATACAAAATTTATGTTCGTTTTTAAATAAGTAGGTACTTTAATTTTTTTCCATTATTGCATTTATTGAGGCAGTTCAATGGGTGTCCACTTGATTTTAATCTTTTTTCTTCTTTAATTCAGAATATTTGACTACTTGAATACTTTTACACGAATTTGACAGTTTCAAAATAGCCTAAGATCGGAATGTAACAGTTCAATTATCAGTATCATTTTAAGTTTGTTTTTATATTTCTCATTTATACCGACTTCGAAATATGAAATAAACATTTGAAAAGAATTATAATATATATATATAAGTAATTTTGGTAACAAATTTTAGCTTTTTATGAGTTTTGAAGAAATTTATTTTGCAATAATATTTTGTTCAATATTGATTTTAGTAAAAACAAGAATATACATTAAAGTTCATGCTTTTCTTTGGTTTTTTGGAATGCGTTACAGATTTATTAAATAATTTTTTTACCATGACCCTAATACAATATTAAATTTTGGGACTCTGATACCTACTTATAGATGGACTGAGTATCTACCATTGATTATTTCCTTCTTGTCTGTTAGATAATCTGTGTATACCTTTCAAAAATAATTGCTAGACACGAGAAACATAATGAAACGAAAAGTGTAAAATATACAGTAGAAGTAAAAATAGTATCAGACTTAAAACGCTCTCCGTTTAGAATCCCATTCATAAGAAGCTCCGAAGATTCATGATTTTTTTTATTGCAAATGAGAAAATATTCTTGTTTTCGTGTGAATGTTAAATCTCTTGAGAAATATTACTCACGATTTAATTTACTCATGATCGTTTGAACAAAGAGTCACCTGCTGGGTACGATACCCCAATGATTCAATATAAAATCAGTGAAGTAATGAGAACACAGACTTAAAATCATTACTGATAAATCATTCATTGCCTGAGCACTAAATTTTGCTGAGTATCGCAAGCCTCAAGTAAACTTAATATTTCGATACCGTAGCAATTATTTCAAAAATCAAAGAAAATCGAAGACATCAACTAACTTGCAACCTTCGCACCTTGATGGAGGGTTTTCTGAAAAACATTTTTTTAAGATTTAATGGTAATGATGAGAAAGTAATTTAAATAAACATGATTTTTAAAAAACTTAAGACTAAATTGCGGAGATGCTATGCAGGGTTTCATGGAGATTTTTAAACCAAAGACAATGCTATTGTCTAAATTGTTTCGTAAATTAGGATATGACTATATGTAACAAGACATTCTACAGATTTTATCGTAAAAACAAATTTGCACCTGAAAGTTGCGGAAGATCAAAAATGACCCCAGATAAAATAAGTCTGCTTCGTCTATTTCAAAAATGAATAGCCTTCTGAAGTAGGACATTATATTGAAAGATATACGTAATGAATAACAAACACATTCAAAGTTTATATTCATCTATGGTCATCAGGAAAAAAAACATGTCGTGTGATATTATAAACACATGTGTTTTTGAATTTATTTGAAACTGTGTCCATATTCGTAGCCCAGTATCTGTTTCATTCGGTTGTGTGGAAAAGCTTAATGGTAGAATGGCAGTACTGCGGAAGTTTTCGAGGGTACTGGTAGGTCTTTTGTAGGGGACCGATTGTTATAAACTTAAAGAGTGACTGAGACAATACGGAAGGGGAGGTGTTTAGGAACAGTGTATCGTGTCTGCTCTTGCACATATATGACTGCATGTAGTGATGCACGTACGTACATACGTACATGTATGCACTTATATTGCTTCATTAAAATAGCAGCCATTCAAAGCATGAATATTTTCATTTAAAAGTACGTAATATAGAACCAAAAGTCACACCAAAATAGGATACAAGGTGAGCAACTGTTGAATCCCCCATCTCATTTTATCAAAGTAAGCTCATACGCTAGTTAACTTAATATTTCTGCTTCACCTCCAAAGCATGAATTTGTTTTCATATTTCAATATGAGAGCACGAGAGTAACTTTTCGAGTGCAGCTTTATCTTAATCTTGGGTCTGTTTCAACATTTACTTTTAATTTTTAAACAGATCCATTACATGTTTCGTATGTTGTTGGCCCCACGTATGATATACCAGGGATTGTAGAGTCTGCTATGCCAGTTGCTTTTAGGCCCTCAAATATCCAAGTCGGCTTTCGCAAAACAGGAACTTACCCGTATAACCGGAATCTATTTACTGAGCTCGATTTTGGTCCTACATTTGTTACGGATAGACTTAATCCCGAAAACAGAGCAGAGACAACAAATGTTCTTGTACCAAATACTAGCCCACCTGAAGACGAAACGCCCCACTATCGCCTTCTGTCTTAAATCATGAACCATCGGTAGCGATGGTCGTTCAACAAAGGCTATCAATAGTTCACCAGTCCCAAAAATGAACAGAAATACATAAACGGACATCCGGAAACTTCTTACACCACCCAGATATCACAGATAATATTCAGGAAACTTCCCCAAAACCCAGTACAAGTGCTCAAACATTTTTTTCAAGTATCCCCACTGTATTTTCACTGGAAACAAAACTATAATTTCCGAAAGCGTAACTATGGACAAAATAAGTAAAATTGTTTCAACCTTACCCAGTCTACCCTACCCGAGGCGAAATGTAGAGTGGAGCGGGAGGTGTAAGCGCTTGAGCAAGCAACTTCCTCATTATGAGTTTCCCCAATTTGTTTATAATTTGAAGCCATTGTAAATATTCGTAAATTAATTATTGTGCTAGGTTTAGTATTAGGCTATATACATTTGTTTGTTACATACTTTTATTGTTTGTACATATAATAAAAGTGTAGAATTATAGCGTTATTTTTTAAATACGCCCTTAAACGGTTTTATTATACAATCGATGATGTACTAAAATCTCAAACAATTATAGATCAGCAATCTAGGTCTTTGATCAAACTAAAATTAAGTCGTGGGACACAATTTGTAGGAAATTTTCTTGCGTTGGAGATTTAACTATAATATTATGGAGTCCGATATGACTTTCACGCTTCGACAATAGAAAGTTTGCACATTGTTTTCTTCTAGAATTTTCATTACAGAAATTGCTAGAAAAGAATATAAATAGGTATATATATATATATATATATATATATATATATATATATATATATATATATATGCATATATACATATGCATGTCCTCTGAGAGTTATCTTAGCGAATTATCTTAGAAAATAATGTAGAGTGGGATTATCTCTCTTAAAAAGTTCTAACTGAAAATGTGCACTAGCATATATATCTACCATTTATCAGGCATAAATACTACTAATTTGAATTATTTTTTTAAAATGCATATTTTATAGTATTAAATTAAATATACACGTTTATCTTAATATAACAAATACGTTTATCTCTTATGGTATTTAAAGTGGATAAAGTTTGTCTTTTACCCTAAATAATATAACAGTAGTTTACATATAAACAAATAGTTTAAAAGTTATCACGTTTAAATATAAACAAATAGTTTAAAAGTTATTACGACATGAATGACTTGAGCGGAACGCTATTAAAACCTGCTAGTGATACGTTGACATGAGTCGGCGGCACAGGTGACTGGTGGAGTGGGGGTGGAAAGGCGGGCAAGGCAACGTCACGACGACGTAGCCATAGCTGAGTGCACTACCCGAACGCAGGCAGACGTCCCAGTGATGAAAATAGGATGTTTTTTTATCCCGGAAAGTTTAGATAATTAGGCAGACGACATGTAGAGATGACCTGGATCAGTATGAAGAATACTTACATTTTTGCCGCAGGGTACATTCCCGTGAGATAATTATAAGAAACGATGTCGTATTCCGACATCCACGCGGGGGAAGCCGCGGGCAAAAGCTAGTATATATATATATATATATATATATATATATATATATATATATATGATTGTATGTATGTATGTATATACTTTGATAGCCACATTTCTTCGTTAATCGGACTGAAAGTTAATACAAATGCAGATTAAAAGTCTAAGTTAAATTCGTAGGTAGAAATGTTGGTTCAATGCTTTTAATAGCAGCACTTCAGTCTTGCAACAAAAGTACTCAAATTATATGTTGTTTGAAAGAACTTGGAAAATATTACAAGATTGTTCAAACTTATACACAGTGAGCAGAAAAGAAAACTTATAAAGAACGAGTCGAATTAGCACTACGACGATTGTGATCACATTTATGCACATATAAACAATTAAGGGTACATGGCATTTCTAGTAAACCATTTACAAATATTATTTTGTTCACAAAGTAAATATATTGTTTACCATATCTATAAACTTTTTTAATAAGATTTTAGTATACCTTTTTTCATTATTATCGTTCAGTGTTTTCGGATGGGTGAGGATGCTCTATTTTCTCATATATTTTGGATATTTTCTTAAATATTCAATTCATAATTATGAAAAAATCGTTCTGTATTTCCCAGAATCCCTTTCAATTGATACATAGAAAAAAAAATTGTTTAATACTTTATTTATCCATCCTTTATTTCTAATATAAACATTTTAAAAAGTTAGTACGAAATATTTGGGTTAATAAAATATATTTTTTAATTTTAATAAATTACAAGTGTCTACATTTGTTTAGCATAATTTTTGAGAACGTCGATTGTGACGAACGGAAAGACGTGGGTCATCTTAAAGAGCTGTGTTTTCCTTTTAGTTAGGGAAATCAAAAAATGACCCAAACAGAATAATGAAAATATTAGTGTCTGATTAAGTTTTTTGCGACATCTCCATATAACCTCATTTATTTTGATGAAAATTTTTGGTGTGTTTCTATATTTCAGTGTGCTCATTAATCAACAATTATTTTTTTACGTGGCGTAGAAAAATACTGCCTCTAAATTAAACTAGGTATGTAGATAAAATCGTACAACAAAATCTAGTTTCTGCTTGAAGATGGCACTTAGTTATTTGTACAAAAAAATGAATTTTTTAAAAATACTGGTTAGTTTTGTACTGAAATAATTATATCGCAAAATACTATTTCAAAATATTTTCCCCTCATACAAGGTTTCTCTTTATTATTTCCTTTGTTATCGACAAACTGATGTTGGTCGTAATTTTTTCTAATTAAGTGCAAAATAAATATTACACATAACTCTTTTTAACACACCCAATACTTGCCCGAAACGCGGTGTTTACCAGCAGGTGGCGATATCTACAGCTATTCGCGGATTATTCCCCCGATCGTCGCTGATAATTATGAAAATTATTTTCAATTTTCTGAAAAAAAGTTCAGTAAAGGAGTGACGTCTTTCTTTATCCGACACTTATTCCCGAACACCGTATATATGTATATATATATATATATATATATATATATATATATATACACATACATATATATATATATATATATATATATATATATATATATGTTTATATATATACACAAGCTGTATATAACACATAATTTAATAAATAGTGTTGCATTATAATATTTTATGATAATGGTCTTCTTATCGAGGCAGACAGATATCGAGGTTTGTTTCTTGGTAAAAATTGATAGGACTCCTATCATAAGCAGAGGCTTTACAAACATACATGATGATCTGGTGGATCAGTAAAGAAATCGTTCGTTTGTTACTGGTTTAAACACCAAGATATCAAAAATATTTACGTGACTTATTTCAAATATTACGTCAAACCTAGCGGGAGTTACGTCCTAAGAATTATAAGAATTATAAACTAAATAAGGGTTTATTACATAAAAAAGTTGGAGAAGAAATAGTTTTTTTTTTATAAAAGTGTTCACTTCATTTGTTTTCACCGATGTTATATATTTTCACTTTTATTGGGCAATTGTAAAAACAAACTAAAATCATTTGAAAGGTCTGTTAAGTGACAATTGTTACATTAATCAGTAATATATTTTCATCGATTGGCATTTTCGCGTTTCAAATTTGTGAATTGCAACACAATGACGGAAATTTCCGCGTTTCAAATTTGTGAATTGCAACACAATACAATGACAGAAAGATTAATTATTTATTGATGAAACTCTGTATGACAGCTCCAGTGACCGGCTTGTAAATATTTTTTTTCAAATGAAACGCATCATCATTCAAATCAAATGCATCACATTTTGTTTATAAAGCAGCTATAAAACACGAAACCACATTTTGGTTTCCAATATTAATTTTAACCTTTTCATAATACTCAACTTAAAATAGTGTAGTATCTATTCATGTGTTAACAATTTTGCGTGATTATCTTATTTTGAATTACAATTTATTTATTTTGCTATCATTGATGTGCGTTCAAAGATAGCAATGCGTTGGGTGGAGTTTTTTAATAACAGTACTTTTCAAATAAAGCAAAAAATAGTCAAATACAACCGTTCACATTTAGAAGTGATTTCCTCTATGTAATTAACCAGTATATGAAGTCGAGTGAAGTGCTACTTTAATAAGGTCCATTCAAATCTATCAAATATAGCGTCTCTACATTTTATGTGATAATGTCAAATTTTATAGTTTCATACTGAAGATTAGATGTGAGATTAGAGCGTCGTCAAATGTCCCGATTTTTAGGGATATCTATAACTCGTCCCTCACAAGGCTTACGCAGGTGGCCAAAGGACTCAATCTTTGGATATCACTAAGAATTTGCAGCTTAACGCATATTGAACTTATAATAAATATCAAGTTGGTGACATTATGCTTGACAGACAGAACAAATCATACAGGCTATGACATAAGGCAAAGAGTGTCAAATAAAGCACGTAAGTAGATAAAAGCGGAAGTCTTACTAAATATGAAATAAACTACCTCTACCTTTTGAGAACCACTTTAAGAGCGCTAATGATATTCCGTGTAATTACATGTCGAGTGCAGCAATGCACGAAAGTCGTCGAAGATAGTTTGTAAACGGGACAAGGGTGGTAGCTATTGAGAATTTTGTTTATTCATATCCTTATTTTAGTCTTTGTAGCGATTTTGATGTCAATGCGTCTTTAAATTTTTTACCATACGGGGGCAATCCAAAAAACCTAATGATAACAAAATCGGGGGATACAGTTTAGCGTTGCAGTTTCGAATCTATTCTCTACATCAAAAATTAAATATACCACTAGATAGCTAAAGGATCAAAGTTCATTACGATAAGCGAGAACAGTGACGCAACGCGCGCGGTGGAGGGTGAAGCGCCGCCATTTTGAGGTTATTTTGCTGCGTATCGAGATTCGCAATTAGTATAACTTTTGATTCGGAAAAGCTAAGATGTTCATTTAAGTTTTAATCTTCAGCTGCCGTCAAAATCTATCGATCGTACATAACACATTAGTTTAAACTAGTGACAGTGAATATAATAAGGTGTTAGAATAAAAAAATATTATCAAAAATATATATTTAAAAAATATAATCCGTTGCATAGACGTATTCATGTACAACACACGGCCGTGTCCATGACAGAGCCACACCCCAAATTTTTTTTATCCACCAAACCCAATTTTCTGAAAATTCTATTTGGCCGCAGTTGTTATGATTGGATCAATAACTAAAAAGTGATTTTATTTATTTATTTATAAAAAAATCCATGTCCAACTTACGGGTTGCCAAAGCATTGGATATTTTCAAGGACCAAAAGTATAATAGTTTTTAGTGCATAAAATAACATAAAAGTAATTAATAAAACATAAAAATGTACATAATTTTATACCAAACATAAAACCAAGTAAATTTGAATTGCGAACTACCAAGCAACTCCATTTGTCATCAATGAAACAAAAAATATCAAGATTGGACTCCTCTCCCAATACCGCGTTGATCAATGTAACTATGTGCGTGAAAAATAAATAACCGCTGCCAGATATTCTTGCGCGATCTAGCCAGTTTAAGTAAACTATAACTTCGTTTTTTCCTTTATCGTAGTAATTATTTAACAATTAAACAAATGTACGATCAAAAGCAGTTCCCCACAGAGTTCAAAGGAATTACATTCAACCTATTATAAAATCCAAAGTAAATAAATGAGAAGAAAATAAAAGTACCGGGTTAGGCTATCAGGCCTCAATGCGAGTTCGACTTCAGAATATTCTACCCTCATGATAAGCAACAAAAATGCGCTGTCCCTGTTAACAATCCGTGCCTCTTTTACAAGGTCGAGTACCTTCGGTTTATTGCTCAAAAACAATGATTTAAAATATTAAGCAAAAGCTTTTACCGCGGCCTCACACAAGTACGTAATCCCATCGTGCGTCACAGTCAGAGAAAGGTTATTGTATAAACGCTTGCACCCCACATACGTCTAGCATAATGCTATCTTTCATATTTCGTACATACACGCTATACAGGGCTCTCGTGTCACGTGAAACTTGAGTGCGCCAAATACTAAACAAATACTAAACAGCTTAAACCATATCATGAATAAGCTCAGCGTAAATCAAGTCGGATAATCGTACCGCTGGTTTACATCAATCCGTCTTTTAGTACGAAAAGAGCAATCAAAATATTGATAATTGAATTATACAAAACGCCAAGATCTTCATCGAGGTAATTAATGTTATAAAGATTGTCCCTTGATAAATCGTTCAGTTTTTTGTAAATGTAAAAAAAAATCAATTTTACGAAAATCCCACCCGCTACTGGCAGACGCCTGGCGCTACCCCAGTCTCACTTCGTGAGATGACGAAATTATGCACTCTCTGATAAAAGGGCGATATGAATCAAGATAAACCACTCCCTCTGGTGCCGGGAGCATATTTATGCCAGCCCTAGCACAATTGAACACGCATAGAATCCAATCCAATTTCATACCGGTACAGTTAATTGTGTAGTTACAAGTGACAATAAGACATGAAGCGCCTAAGATAGTGCATGACCAGTTGGGAGGCACCATAAAAATAATAATCACCGAGAACTACCATGTTTATATATTTTGAAAGGAGACAAACATTTTCAATCAAATTAATCAGGAACATAAAACGTTATCACAAGCACTAAGCGACATAGCGATAACAATCGATAAAAATGCTTGTCAATGAAAAAGGCACGCCTCCTGATAAGATAAAACTTTCGAGAATGTTGGTCATGATAAAACTTTCTCGATAAAACTTTCGAGAATGTTTATCAACAGTCATAATTACGTCGCGTTTATAGAAACACGGCAAGATTTGAACCGAAAACTTGCTATTTTAAATGTTCTACTTAGAACTAAGGTTTATTATAAAGAGTGTAAAAAAGTGTAACTAATCTTTGTTATAAAAAATTAAAAGATACCAGAATCCAAGTTGACGAGAAGGGCGGAAGTTCAATTATCAGTACATATCGTTAACAATGGTACATTTTGTTTTTATTATTTATTTGTGACGTTGGTCGGACTGTTTACGCGATTTGTAAGGTTATAATTATTTTCTTTTCACATTAGTGACAAAGTACAAAAAATTCGTGCGGTCTTGAATCTTAAGACATACGTTTATTATTTTTGTAGATTTTCTGTTAATTACATGACAGACATGATCGTTTTTAATTTGTGAGTTTCTCTTTACTGTGCGTTTTATAAAATTGTTTAATAGCCATGTTGATTATATTCAGATCTTATATTTGAAACATAAGGCGTCAACAGGTTTATATCTCTTCACTACGAACCAATATCAAAAGTGTTTTCCCATTATACGTACGCTAATATCTGTCAATTCTGCGATCTCACGGTACTTGACGTTTCCTTGCGTCCCTTTGGTCAATGCAATTATCATACACGATCTAATGGAATGTAATAATTAAATAATTGTCATCTTCATACTGTGTTCTATAATTATGAAGCGGATCTAACTTCTATAAAGTTTTAATTTGCGCTGTGATTTAGTTAGTAAAATTATGAATTTACAAAAACATATAGATGAATATAATATTTAGATTAGTTAAAGCTTTTGTTAAAGAGAGTTCTTAACTGGTTCATCTCTAAGCGAAATAATAGAGCTTTGTTTAATTTTTTCTCTCGATATGTTCCAAATTTACGTGTAAGTTTCAAAAGCAAAATCTGGTTTAAATTTTACATCCAGGTAAAACTGGAACTAGGTCAATTAACAAACAGTTTAAACATAACGATTTTAAGTTACAAGAAAATTAAGTTTAAAACAACTCCCAAATATGGTGAAATAGTCACCCAGAATCATGACGTAACCGTTATTTATGTTTTAGGTATAGTTACTTTAGAAAGCCTTAAGTGCATTTACATTCAGATTAACACAGACTATAAGAGCTGCAGAGCCACAGATTAAAAATATCATTTCCGTTAAAATATAGGTATCTTTCCGTAAATTAAACAACTTGCTAATACTTTGTAACTTAAATAATGCGAAACTTGGGTGTCAGCAACACTGCTCAGGCTGCACATGCGCTATCATCGAAAATGTACGATATGAAGCTTATCAGTACACGTAATTCTGGCTCCATATAAAAGCAAATACAAGTAGTATGTGTGTTTTATAAGCTTAACATGAATTAGCACTGTGTCGAAATAACATCACCAATATAATTTTCATTCTGTATCACAAGAGTCCTGTGATCTTCAGTGTTAAATCATAATCTTGTAACAAACGTCCAGAAGTTGCAAATGAAATCTCTTATCGAGGAAGAAAATGAACTTTTTGACACATTACGCAGTTTTATTATAAACAAACCAGCCAAATGCATTTTGAAACGTGATTTTCCAATTTACCCACTTTTTTATATTTTTGGTGCAATTGAAACGAAATTAGTTTAAATGAACTTTTTATTAAAAACTAGTACCTAGAATTTAAAAAGTCTCCCTAAAATATCACAGTAAAGTTTTTCGTTAATAGCTAAAATAGTAGATACATCTAATTTAATAAAAACAATAAACTTGCTAGGAGGCTAACGCATTTGGTGTACCGATATCAAGGTCACTCGTGCAGAGTACGTCACTCGTGTTTTGGTTATGGTTAGATTTTGGTGTAAAATCTAACCATAACCAAAACAAAGCTTGTCAAAGTTGTATAAATTTAATTTTTTTTCATACATACCAAAAATTTTCATACATACATAAAAGTTGGAAATTTCTTATCCCAAGTATAGCATGTGGATATGAAATTAAAATCCCTGATCCTAAAACGCTTAAAACTATTAGTAAACAATCGAAATTGAAGCAGGAAAATTAAGTTTTGAAGTAAGTAAAAAATATTGCAAAAACAAGCACAAATTTATATTAAAAAACACACATAAAAAATCTACAAGTTGAAATAAGGAAAAAAGATTGTACATACAAAACACTATTTTATATTATATCAAAAAACTACTACTAAAAAGGCTTGTAAATACTAATGCCAATTTAAGTATATTACAAATAAAAACAAAGACAAAAAACTTAAAATTTTGAAATAAGTAAAAAGTATTATAAGTGCAAACACGAATTTGGTACATTTAAAAAAAACAAAAATTTAAGAGTTGTAATAAATATAATGGTTTGTATTGTTTGTAATATTTTAGAAATATATCTTCAACTACAGATTTAATATGTTTTAAAGTTAGATAGACGTTACAATTATATTACGTTTTGAATATCTTGTAAATACCTGATCTTAACCCTTTTTCTGTTATAAACATTTCTATTTTCTAGTTACAATCTTATTGAGTGTGTAGTATCTAATTAAGTATTTAAACCAATAATACTGCAAAACACTGCAAGAAAACATTATGTTATTCGTAAAAAAACAGAGCATGGTCACAATTATTTTGTATTAAATATTTAGTTCAAAAATCATTTTTTCGAAGTAAAAATCATAATTATTTTATTATATTTATTTTTTTAAATACGTCATTAGTTTTGTACGTTCTATTAAATTTAAAAAAAAATGACATTCGCAATTTTTCTCAAACCTTATTACAATACCAAAAAAATCCTCACATACTTTATTCCCGGCTTGTGACTGACATATTATAATGTATTAGAGGTGGGCGTTTACGCTAATCATGATAAACGTTAACACCTGTTAACCTTGACGACAATTAACTGTTGACAAAAACTGTTAATATTGACAGTTAATATGTTTAGACGCGTACCATAATTAACATTGCGTCGTTGCGCTTACAAATTTCTAAAATTTACGGACTCGGGTATCAGTCAAATGTTTATATTAACACAATAAATTAAACCTGATAATTATATGGGCCTTGAGTCATTCCGTAGGTAAAAAATAAATATAGAAAATAACTGTAACATAAGAATAATTAGTAAATTTATTATCTCGAAAGCTAATGTAACATTTCCTTTATTTCTCCAACAAATTTCGTTATCTGATGTAAAATAATTCCAAAGATCACTTTGTTTACACCTTTCAGATATTTTGAATAATTTTACAAAGTTTCTTGACCCAGACACAAAAAAACACGAAAAAATATCCAGTAAATTAATGTTGATTATTACGACAAAAATTCAGTGCTTTTCTACTCTTTCAAAAAATTTAAAAATGTGATTTGATGTAAAAATTCCCGTATTTATATCTATAAAAAATAACTAGTAATAAAATATAAAATATTTGCACTAAAATGTCAGGTATAAATAACTTCTTATTAATATTAAAATAATATGTAAAATCTTAACCATAAAAATATCCACTACATAAATGTTGATTATTAACACTAAAAAGTTACATTCATTTCAAACTATCCTAAAAAATAAAAACGTCAAACGTCTTCTGAATATTATATTTGTAAAAATAATAACTAGTAATATAGTGTAAAATAATCGCGCTAAAGACCATAATTAATTTTTTTAATCTTAAGATTATATGGAAAACGTCGAAATTAATAAACTATCGGACAAATCGCTAAACCTTCACTCATTAAACTTGATTACGCAATAACCGTCGACGAAAGACTGGCCGCTAGCCTGGTAACGATCGAAATCGTTGCGATCGATATATTCAATTGACGAGTATCAATTGAATATATCGAATCAACAATGTTAAATCAACGTCAACGCGCTAACGGAATGCTCCAATCACACAGCCGTCGACTTCGACCGTTTACTAACTGCAAGTGTTGACCAACTGTTAACACATTTTTTCGTCAACAGCGTTGATCGTTGACGCACGTTAACGTTGAGCTTTAACTGTTAATCGTTTTTCGACTCAGTTCTATATAAAGTAAATTACTTGTACCGAATTGTATATATGGATATAGACTTCATACGCGTGAGAAAATCTACGAGTAACAAATATATAGAGCAGTAATATTCGACACAAAAGTGACCCCGCTAAAATCATGCCGCCTTGCAAAATTATGCCGCGCTTCAATCAGTCTGTCGCTAGATGCCTGACAACAGATAACGCAACTTATATTTTATTTTATAAATCGACGAATGCGTTAAAATTCCATAAACATAATAGGTCAGGTGGGATTACATTTCACAGGTAAGAAAAGTATTTTGTTTAAGCTTAAATCAATTTTAAATTAGTGATAAACGGACATCGTACGCCATAATTCAATACAAAAATAAAGCACGAACTGAAGCATTTATCTTTAAAGAATCATTACTAACATTTTGTGTATTTTATAAATTGTTTTATGTGTATGTATTTGTTTATGTATCAAATGTTATTTTTTTAATAATTATTTGCAGAATTCTTCAAAATCACAAAATAAATAGAAAATGGATAATTTTTGTGTTCTTTACATTTTAAAGAAGACGATTTTTACACAACACCAAAGGGATATCGCAAAATTAACAAGACAGTAACATTTAACATTTTAATAAACTGTGACTACTACCAATTATCTAACTAGTTACCTTGACCTTCAGACATAAAAAAGTATGAACTGTTTCCAGGACATACCACTTCAGGACACACTACCGCCTACTAATTTAACCATACATGGGGACTCCACAAACCATTTCAGTATACACGACCGCCACTCATTTAGCCACACTGTTAATAGACCAACAACCCCAATTACCAACGTGCCATCATCAGATTTAGAATCTGCATTATGTATACCTAGGAAAGAAATATTTAAAAAAAATTAAAACGGACAACACAAATAAGCGCTAAGAGGTTAGCAAAATTTTAAAGACGTTTGTTTTAATGTTAGTACCTATTAATGATAGTATGAAACTGCCATTGCGATATTTTTTGATAAACGGTTTATCAGGTGAGAGAAAAGCTAATTTAATTAAAATATGTTTAGAAAAATGCAATGAAGTTGGCGCCGAAGTCGTGCCTAACATTTGACGAATGTAGTTCTAATTTAGCAGGGACGAAAGAATTAGGTTACAAGTTTAAATTTAAAACTTCTTTTAAACACCCTTCAAACGGTAAAAAGGTCGTGGTATTTTTAGACCCGTGTCATATGGTTACACTTATTAGAAACACCTTTGAATCTAAAAAAATATAATTGACGTTGCTGGTAATACAATACAATGGCGGTTTCTTAGAGAATTACATAATTTGCAAGAATCTTTAGATTAAATTTTGCTAATAAACTAACTAAACAAAGACTAGGATTCCGAAACCAAATAATGAAGTTAAATTAGCCACTCAATTGCTTAGTAATAGCGTAGAAAAAGCTATGGAATTATGCGAAAAAGATTTAATTTTATCTAAATTCCATGGATACTCAGCCACGGCCACATTCATAAAAAAATGAACGATACATTTGATATTTTGAATTCTAGGTCAGTTAAACAACTTGGTTTTAAACATCCTATTTTTGAAGGTAATCACCGCGAATATTTTAAATTTCTAAATGATATGAAAAAATATTTTCTTTAAAAATAAAAGTATGTAATAAATTTACGAGAACCTATTAAAAGAAAAAAAATCACTTTCTTTGTTACTTATGAAAAATTTATTGTAGATTGTAAATATAAAACCGGTTTTATAGGTTTAATAACATGTATCGAAAGTTTTCAATAACTGTTCACTTATTTAGTAGACGAAACACTCGCGATGAAGTAGGTACGTTCCTGCATATAAATTTTCATAAGATCACATTGAAATTTTTTTTGCAATGCTTCGGAATTGTGGTCGTAACAACAATAATCCGAACGCTGTTCAATTTCGCGGTATATATCTAAATCAAACCACAATAGCATATAGATTTGATGATGACTCAGAACAACTCATTGACGATAAGAACTTAAATGAATCTAAAAATACTTTAATATCTGCTAATTGTGATATAAGGGGGAGAGCCGGATACTGTGCCATGGCTTACTTCGTGTCCGCAATAATTACGTTAAAAAATATATATTTCAAGTGTAAAAAGTGATTAAACGTGCTAAAAACTATAACTTAAAGTGCGATTCACTGATACAATATGAAGAACAAAGTGAATACCAAGTGACTTTTAAGAAATTGTGATAATTACTACGAACATTAATAGTGAGAAAAAGTTATTAAAACAACAAAAATACCATTAAAGAAACACTACAAAGTGCAGTACGAAAAACATTAAATACATGAAGAAAGCGAACTCAGTGCTAGATACGAAAAATAGTGATACAAAGAAAAATAACCTAAAACCTATCTATAAGATGAGTCATCAAACATAATTTCTAGACACTTCTTTGCCAAACAAAGACGATTAACGATATCTAGTGACGACTAGCGCACGTTAGCACCGCCATCTGGGGGCTAGTGTAGATACTACTAGACAAAGTGCGTAACTACACGATCGAACGTCTACCAAGCTCTTCACTAATACCACAAGAGAGCCTTATAGACATAGATTGTTGACTATGGAGGAAATAATGAAAATACTTCAAAAAATACAAAACGACATGGAAGAACAAAAAAATATGATTTCAAAAAGTGCAGAAAAAATAACAGAGGATATTACAAAAAACATCAACGAAATCATGGACAAAAAACTCCAAGTCTGGGACACCAGACTGCAAAAACTGGAAGAAAAAGTAAACAATCAAGGCAAGCAACTTTACTATTTAGAAAAAGAGTATTTTTTGGAGTGGAGGAAGGCGAACAGTCATATTTAGAGTTAGAAAAAAATATGATGAACTTTATAAACAAGTACTTTACAACTAAAATAAACTGTAAGGACTTACAAGCCATAAGAAGAATTGGTAAAAGAACAGACAAACCCCGTCCTATCACCATAACATTTACGACACTTGGAATAAAAATCAATATTCTCAAACAAAAACGAGCTCTCAACGACACTGCATACTACATAAAAGAAGATTATCCGGTAAAAGTATTAGAGAAAAGAAAGGAATTGCGGACATAAGTAAGAATCGAGAAAGAAAAAGCAAATAGAGCTATAATAAAATGCGATAAATTAATCATATTAAAAAACACCCCGGAAATCACAACAGGAAACAAGAAAAGAACCCTTTCAACATCTGAAAATAACTTAAAATCCCAAACACCCCAGGGATCACGAACACACAAAAAGAACAAGACTCTCAGTGCATCCACCACTCAACGTTCATCAAGTTTCTCAGAGGGAGTTGTGAAACCCGGAATGCTGAATTTTTTGATAAGTAAAAACCCTACCAAAGCACAAGATGTAAGCGATGAAAATAAATAGCAATCAATTAATTACAAGGCTTCTTTCAAAAAAAAAAAACACACGAGACTCAAAACAATAAACATCTACCAATACGGCTGGTCACCGAGGGAGAGATCGACCAAAACCCTCCAAAGAAAAACAAGAAAGGAAAAAGAAAAACATTTTCAATATTTGTACCTATTCAAGTCGCACCTACCACTGCCTACCAAGAAGACAGTTATGAACTCGGAGATTCTACCGTGTCTCACCTACGGCTGCCAAACCTGGACGTTTGACCTTGAGACTAGTAGCAAAATCCATACCACTCAGAGAAGAATAGAGAGAAGCTACTTAGATATCAAATTAAAAGATAAAATAAGAAATAAAACCATCCGCAAAAAAAACGGGTATAACAGATGCACTCACCTACTCTCTTCAAAGAAAATGGAGATGGGCGGGTCACGTGGCGAGGTACGCTGATAATAGGTGGACACAAAAAATCATCAAATGGACGGGACCACAAGGTACCAGAGCGAGAGGCAGACCCAATGCCAGATGGGCTGACGAGATCGTGGCTACAGCAGGTTGCGAATGGCTCCAAACAGCCAAAGATAGAGAAGAATGGCAAGCTTTGGAGGATGCTTTTTTTACCCTAAGGGGATCCATATAAATTTAATAAATATTATATAATAATTGTCAATGCAAATTATCATGAGCATTAATTAATTTCACTATTCTATTTTAATTTTTTATACAATGTATACAAATGTCATCCTTTTTAATTAATGTTGTTATTTATTATTTATTTTTTTATTGCATGTTGCATGTATGTAACTTTTTGTATGGAATTTAATAAAGCTTTATTATTATTATTATTATTATTGTGATATATTGTCTGAAATGTTGAACAAGGCCTCCTAGTTGCCAGAAAGCGTTGAACAAATAATTGGGTATATTTCTGCATGGGTCGTCAGAAACTTGAATTTTAAATACAAAATGTAAACCCTGCCTTCCGTTTCTCTTCAGTTCCAAAAAATTACACTTTCATAAACTCAGTGCATTAAAAGATGTTGGCGGTCTTATATACCCATCTACAGACGTTTTTTGTCATAAAACTGAAAATATTTTTGGAAAGCTCGTAAATATACCACGGCAACAAATTTCTAGAGAATGTGATTTTATTTTCTTGACTAAAAAATGTTTTAAATCAATTATAATGTCACTAAAACTTTTTGAGCAGCTAAACGACCACTCGCTAGAACAACCAATTACACTAAGGTACAATTTACTTCTAGTTAAATGCATAATTGAACAATATTTAAAAATTTGTTTACATTATGTCGCGAAAAAACAATCGTTTATTAAAAGTAAAAGGCAAGTTTTAAAATAAAATTTGAAAAGTTAGTGATATTTAAACAATTAAATGTATTTGCCGATAATTCCTAATAAGCAATACCTTTTTTGTTAATTTTAAATAAACTACTTAATTAGTTGGCAACAACAAAAAATATGTATTACGGTTGACTTAATAATTTAAAAGATATCATAAGCATAGAAATAATTTTTCATTTCACACAAAATATACATTTGTTTCTAAATTATTTGTGACGATTTCGTGTCCGTCCCGAAGTTGTCTGCTTTATGATTTCAGAAACTGCCAAGCAACATGGTCCTTCTTATAGAGCTCCAGCCATCGTTTCAGTTACCACTTCATTTCTGACCTTCGTTTCACTATCTAATTTTATTTGAATAAATGTAGTTACTTATTCTTTATTTGATTTTCTATTTTAATCATACTTTACTAATCGGGCTGCAGCCCAAATGCATCTTTTAATCAATTTACCCAATGTGACATTTCGCTGTCATTTATTGTCTTAATCGAGTTAATGCAAGCATTAACTCGTGTAGCATAAGTTGGTGTAGTAAATTTAACATCAGGATTGTATAAAAATGCAAGTGGTACACAGCGAAATAAAATATATATATTTCTTATTTGAACTTAATTAAACTTTAATTTAATTAATTTCAAATAAGAAATATATGCGCATATATTATATTCGATTGTCAAGAAGAAAAGGTTGATTAAGGATTAAATAAAAAGTTGCGTATAAGTAAAAACTAGCAAGAATCTATATTACAATTAAGTGATATTTAATTATAACAAAAGTATTTCACTACGTCCTTACCTTTATTTGTCGAACGCTTGGCGTACGTATACGCTTCGCACTGTAACTTCACATATATGTATGCTGAAATAAAAGTCACATTGGCATGGCGCGCTTCGCAGATTTGTCTAACATACATATGGATATGAATGTGGCAGTACATATATAATGACGTGGGGGTGCGAGCAAGATAACAAAATACCTATGTATTGCGGTTAGAGTAAGATGACACCTTTAGTGTAACAATTTCGGATAGGTGGCGCTGTATACATGAGGATGCTTTTCGACTTGATAAATTCATACACATTACGTCTCTATATATTTCTTTACTCGTAGGATAAAATTGAATATTTATCCGAAATATTTTATACCCCTTAGTTTTGTATAATCGACAGCAAGAGTTGTCCTTTCCGAATATAAATTTCAAAATTCATATTAGTAAAATAACGGTTCAATATTGATATCTATAACATTATTTAGTGTGAGAGACTAGTAAGTAAGACATATTTTTAGGTATCAAATTGGTTTATTTACGAATATTCTCTTTTGTGATGGAATGGAGTATACGTAGGTTGTATCTAATTTAATCGCTGCCCATAAATTATTGTTAAGAATGTGTAAGGGACTGGTAAGGGTATAAAACAAAACAAAATAGACAATTATTAATAGTATCCGTTTGATTAAAAATCGTTTAAATATGAAATTGGGGAAAGTGATTTCTTGAGCTGCGGCACAGATACATTCACGTAGCTCAGAAAGGCTATTAAGTATGAAAGTTAATTTGTACAACGTTCGGTTATAGATAAAACATAAACTTTTTGCATACACGCTTATATAACGCTCCCATTTTATGGTCTACGTTGATTTCTTCACTCACATGTGACATTCACTTGGCTTAACAATTAACAATTAAGTAGATACTCAGGTGGAAATGACATGAGTACATTTACCCACACACTCATATTGATAGTAACAATCAAAACGTCAGTCAGTCTTTGAAGACACTTACAAATATTGAATATATTTGGCGTTAATATTGTAGAAATCAATTATTCAGAATTAAATGAAGCTACGTGATGTAGTATTATTTCTACTTTCTTTAAGTTCTTTACCACGACGTAGGTTTCGTTGTATTACAATATCTTTAGGTGGGCTATTAGCAAAGATCTTTGATAAATCAATCTTTGCTAATAGCCCACTTGAAGATGTTGTAATACAACGAAACCTACGTCGTGGTAAAGAACTTAAAGAAAGTTCAAATATTACTACATCACGTAGTTTAATTTAATAGTGAGATACTAAAAACGTTTAATAAGGTTATAAATTAAAATTTCTCACTCATTGAGCATTAAATTGAGACTAGAATTTAAAACAACGGAGGATACATTTTATTTAATCTAATTATAATTTTTCACTTTTCACTGCCTTTTTCTTTACCCTTTTCACTTCTATGCTATAATAATTGTGGAAAATCATTCTTCTCTTTTAAAACCTCGAGTTTATTTTTTCATTTATGTGATAAATTATTGTTTCGATTTTACAGGATAAGTCCGCATCAGGGTCGAGTCAAGATGTCTGTCAAGACGACATGTCATCAGGAATACATTTTAAAGACGAGTGCCACAATCAATATTATGGCGCCATGCGTTCAGGTAATATTGAACTACTAAAAATACTCACAAATAGGCTTTCGGATGATACTTCATCGATATCACGGAAAGTAGAAGGTCTTCTAGCAGAGACATATGAAGAATTAAAATTGAAGAACGTTCCATTAACTGAAGAAATGGAATTATACGTAGCAAGTGAATTGTTTGATTTGCGCTTCAGTGAAAATAATTCCGTTAGAGATAAAATAGTATTTACTGATGACGATCGTTCCGTCATGGTTATTGAAAATATAAACATGTTAATTGAGAAATATTCAAGTAACGAAGAATACACTGAACAATTTCTTGTTATATGTAAATTTATAGCCAAGAATATCCATATATTAAAGCAGAAGTATAAGGGTACGTATGACCGCCTGCCGTGGGAAGAAATAGAATTCTGTTTATTTGCTTATGTGAGCAGCAAAATAAATAATGACGAATGGAATTATTTCACTGGATCTGTTTTAACTAAAGAAAAAATGTTAATGTACCTAGAAAACTTTTCGCAATCTTTGGAAATTATTGGGCGTCCCTTGCCATCTACCAACCTTGGTTCTACCAACAATAATAAAAAAAACAATCAAAAAAATAAAAAACAATCGTCGGGTGTTCGTGAAAACAATAAAAAAAAAATCATCAGCGAAAGACCCGCTTTTGCAAAATTATATGTTGATTATCAATTAATACGGGATATTTATTCTTTGGAGACTATGAAACACTATATTGAATTAGCTTTAGAAGTCGATCATCAAACAAAAAATGGCCAACTAATTCTGATTAGGACCCTTCAAGTAATTGGTGAAAATTTAAAAGATACGGCGGAGACTCCAAAGTTATCCGCCTCGACTGCTGAATTTTTGCTTAAGCCTTTGCATAGCAAGACAAGAGACATTTTAAAAAACTTACGTGATTCTTTGTCACATGCATATTCATTTTCTCTAAGAAGAGACCTTGAAGAGAATTCTGAGGATGAGTATTTTTTACAAATCCAGACTGATATAAAAACAATTAATGATGCAGTCTTTGAAACACTAATCTATAATAAAAGTAGAATTTTAGAATCAAATTTAAAAGGAATGAGTGAAAGTCAGACAATAGACCAAATGAAAGGCTGGATGAAAATTTTGAATGTAACCAAAATGTTTGAGGTCACAAAAAGACAATTTGACAAAGATAGACACAAAAAATTGTATAAATTATTACAAAACTTAAATGACGTTATAAACGACATAACTAATCATGAAAAAGAATTAATTAAAGAAATGCGTGAAATTGTCCGTGAGCGAGATGAAAAATTATGTAGTATCAAAATTAATTATTTATCGGAACTGAAAACAATAAGTGAATTTGCGGATATAATTAATAACAGTTCAGATACTAACGAAAATACGATTAGGGGAATTAAGAACTCTGCACAACAATTGTTAAGTAAGTTCAATCCAAAAACCCAATCTCCAAATTTTAAAGACATAATAAGCTTCAACTTACATTTACGTGACAGTTTAAGAAAAAGAATGCCTGAAAACGTTCCAGATAAATTGTATCAGATTATTAATGAAATAAATTGTCTTGTCTATTTTGAAATTGGAAATATTAAGTGGGTTGAAGAATTTCAAGTTAAACTGAAACAGAATAAGGAAATAGAAAACAACAAACAGAATATCACTGTGTATTCCAAAGAGAAATTATCATTCTTAAAAGAATTTATGAGTACAAATAATTTAAAGGACCATTTCATAGAATCCTTCTCTAAATTCAAAACCAATAAAAATTTTCAGGTAGTTATTGAAATGCTACTATTAGATATATTGGAGTCATTAAGCACCGAAAAAGAATTATGTGGTCAAATTCTGTACTTAGACGACTATGCACCTCTATTGACGGGTAAAAAATTACGTAATCATTTGGCTCACGGCAATTACATAAATGATTTATTATCATTTAAAAATATTGGAGCTTTTATGTTGAATGCTAGAAAACTTATAAAGGAAAATTGTAACCGCGAAGACATAAAAATTGATAAAGTTAAAATGACGACTTCAGCAAACTTACAAAAAAGATTAGAAAAGGATTTGGCTATTGTTTCAAATCAACAAAAAATGTTTCAATCTATAATCGAAGGCAACGTTGAGCAATTTAATTTATATATTTCCAAAGGAGCTGACATATTTGGTAGAAGTTACGATTTGCGAACCGCATTACATTATGCCGCAAAGGGTTCAAACTTAGAATTTGTTAAATATCTGATCCGTAAGAAAATATCAATTAATGACAAAGATATTTACGGCCAAACGCCTTTCCATATTGCTTCTTTTTACGGAAACAATGAGATTGTCAAATACTTAATAAATTCGGTGAAAATTGATGATACCGACAGTAATGGGAAAACTGCGTTACATTTAGCAGCCCAAAATGGACATAAAGAAACCGTTAAATTCTTATTAAAGAACAAGGCTAATTCTAAAGATGCATCCGGTTCATCTGCCTTTCACTCCGCAGTTCGTAATAATTACAAAGATGTTGCTGTAAGTTTGTTTGAGGAAGAGAGAAATGTGGACAGTCAGGAGGCACGTTGTGGCTTCACTCCGTTACATTTGGCTGCTAAATTTGGCCACGAAGATTTGATGAATTATCTTTTGGAGCAGAAGGCAGACGTGAATGCAAAAGCGATAAATAATATAGTTCCATTGCACGTAGCTGCTTCAGTGGGCCAAGTGAAAATAATTGAAATCCTAATTTCGAAAGGCGCTCGTATTGCAGCAACGTCTACAGATGGTCGAACAGCACTCCATAATGCTGCAGAAAATGGTCATACTGAAGTTGTAGAATTATTGTTAAATTCCGGTGCTGAAATTGATGTAGTGGATACAATCTTTGACTATGAGGGATTCCTAGGACAAACTCCATTACATCTAGCTGCTAATAATGGACATTTCGATGCTGCACGAATTTTAATAAATAAGAAATGTGCTATAGAAACAAAATCTCAAACTGGTCTCACAGCATTACATTGTTGTGCCCGTGGTGGACATGATCAAATTATGAGGATATTGCTAAAGGAGGGAGCCAATATTGAAGCGCTGGATTATGATAACAGAACGCCACTACATATCGCTGCAACTAGTAATAGTGTGACCACTTTAAAAATATTAATATCCAAGGGCGCAAATACAAACGCAATAGATAAATATGGAAAGTCGGTACTTAACTTGGCTTCTGCCAATGCTAGAAAAGATCTTGTTAAAGTTTTGATAGATAATAAAGCTGAGGTCAACATTCAAGACAAATGTAAAATGACACCATTACATATTGCTGTTTTAGAGAATACAAATGAAGTAGTGCAGTTTTTAATTGAAAGCGGGGCTGATATTTGCGCTACAGATAATAACGGACAGAATGCATTACACTTAGCAGTGGAGCGTGGTGAATGTGAAATTGTTCAAACTTTGATACAAAACAAAGCTAATGTAAAAGCTAAATGTGAGTGTGGTTATACTCCTTTACACGTTGCTACTAAACACGGACACAAGAAAATTGTAGAATTATTGATTGAAAAGGGCGTGGAAGTCGATTCCCAAGATAAACAAGGTTACACTCCATTATGCCATGCTGTACGGGAAAAATATCTAGAAATTTCTAAAATCTTAATGAAAAAAAATGCCGATATTAACTATGAAAATGATCGGGGATCAATCATGTTAATAGCAGTTGCGTCCGGGTATAAAGACATGGTTTCCAATTTATTAAAAAGTAATAAAATTAAAATCAACCCTGATAACAAATTATTGCTAACGGCTGCTAGTCTGGGTCACAAAAGTGTCGTGGAAACTTTGCTAGAACATAAAGAATTATTTCCTATTAATGCGGTGTCTAATATTGAGAAGTCAACACCTTTGTATATTGCCGTAAGATATAAGCAAACAGAAGTTGTAAAAATATTGTTAAACAATTCAGCGGATGTAAATATTTTAAGTGACAGAGGAACGCCTCTACATATTGCAGCTAGCGATGGTAATAGTAAAATCGCAAGACTGTTATTGAGTAAACACGCTAAAACAGATATTAAAAATATAGAAAAAAGAACACCAGTTGATTTAGCGATACAAAGTGCCCACAAAGAAATTGTTGACTTACTTCTACCATATGAATCTAATAAAATTGCACTTTTATATACAGCCGCACGTGAAGGTAATTTAAAGATATTCAAGCATTTAACTAAAAGATTACATCAATTAAAGTTTTATGATAATAACGGTAATGGTCAAGTAGATACATCGGGATATACTTTACTTCACAGTGCTGCTTTAGGACGTCAAACCGAAATAGTTCAATATTTAATTCAACAAGGGTTCGATATCAACGTCTCTAATTCCGAAAGTTCAACACCAATTCAGGTTGCATGTTCAAACAACATGCTGGAAATTGTGAAAATTTTATTAAATAATGGAGCTTATTACGATGCCGCAGATAATCAGAACAGAAAACTATCAGACGTCACTGAAAATGGAGATATAAAAGCCATATTAGAGAAAACGCAACAATTTTTTGATTCTGTGAGGCAAGGCGATCTTGAAAATATAAAAAATCTTCTCGAAGATAGAGTATGTATTAATGCTAATAGTGTGAATAACGGGACAGCACTGCATATTGCAGCGCAGAATGGCAACATTCATGTTATCTCTTTACTGTTAGAAAACAATGCAAGTCCCAACATCGCAAATAAAGACAGATATTTTCCTTTGCATTACGCTATAAACTTCAATCATACTCATATTGTTAAAGCCTTGCTGTCAAAAGGTGCAATTTATGAAGGATATAACTTATCATCAGATAGTTCGGTGAATGAGGAAATTATTGATCTATTAAAGCTGATCGATACTTCATTCACTAAAGTTCAACTTGGAAATTCTGATTTGATTAATTGTCTAAATGGTACAATGAACATAGAAACATTGAAAGCAGTTATGAACGCACAAAATAAACGAAATGAAAACTTAATAGTTTATGCAATTCTTTTCAATTTTCCCAAAATCAATGAACTAAAAAATATTGGTCAAGCTAACATTTCATCGGAAATTTCCAGAGCTGAAGTGCTATTTGAAGAAGCAAAATATCAAGAAGCACGCGAAGACTTTAGCAAGATTTTGGAGAAAAGACTCAAAATATTTAACTACGATAATCCAGCCGTTCAAGATATTAGGATACAATTAGGAGAAATTATGTGCGAGCTTGAAAAATATGAGAAGGCTTTTGAAACATTTATTGATATTTATAAACAACAGAAATACAGTCTCGGTAAAAACAAAAAGGATACTTTAAGTACGAGATCCAACATTGCTTACTTGCTTCATAAGCAAGGTAAAACCGAAGAAGCATTAGAAATATTTAGAAAAGTATTGTTTGGACAAAATAAAATATTAGAAGTCACCCACTTAGACATTCGAAACACTCAATATTGTATGGCTGCCGTGTTGTGTAAATTAGGCAGATACGAGGAAATGTTAGATATTTTTAATGAACAGTTAATTATATATGAGGACGATGTTAATTTTCACCTGCAAATACAGCACAATATAGCTGAAGTTTTAAATATTCAAGGTAAATACGACGAGGCCTTATCTGCATACGAAATAGTTTATGAAAAAAGATGTACTTTTTTAGGTCCATCAGATAAAAAGACGCTGGATACCTTAAGAGAAATGATTAATTTATGGCTATGGTTTGGAGAAACGGAAAAAGCGTTGGAAGCTTACAAAAAACTCTTCGAAATCGAAAAAAATACATTGAGATCAATAAGTGAGTCTACGTATAAATTAAGACAGACCTTTATCGACCAAGGTTTATTGATAACAATATCGAAAATTAAATAGTGTATTTAACTGCTACAACGTAAATCTTAGTTTTGTACCACTAGAATAAAAACGGTTTCCAGAAACCGATTAAAAACGATGAAGAAACATTTCTCCTAAGTTTATTAGTTTAAGGGCAAATACGAAAAATAAAGACCGCAGAATGCCACCTTTTTACTGTGTATAATAGACGTAAAATAATTATCGAAATGTTAAACAAGGGGGTAGCCGTAAGTATTGCTACTGTGAAAGAAAATACAATAGTACCTACTGCTACTTCCAAAGGAAATAAAGAAAATATATAACTGTCATAAATGCTTTTAACTGTAATAATTTTATAGTGGTGAAGATAAGTTATTCAGGTCCGATATCTTTGGACGTATCCGCTAATAATGGTTAAAAAGAAATTGGTAAATCTCTCTTAGAATACTATATAACCCTAAATTATAAGCGACGGCCGCTTATAATGTTATTAACGATTGTAATATTAATAATTTACTGAAACTAAATGAGTTTTTTGTGAGTTGGTGGGAAAAATACCAGTGAATTTAAAAATTTCTATTCTGATGAATGACGTTCAAATGGAAGAGACGTTTAAGGGTAAATATTTTTAAGAATAGCATAATTCGGAACCATTTAAAATATTACTCCTTCAATAGATGCTATTCTAAAGTGTTAAGCCATATTAGCAAGCTATTAATTTCAAAGGTTGATAAGTTCCATTTTAAATCGGGAAAGATATAGAAAAAATTGTCAAATAGCACTTCTCCACGAAAACCATAAAAATATAGCTCGTAAAGTTAAATCTAATCGTAAATAACAAACATCATACATTAAATAATAACTTTTCGTACTCAACGCAGTTTTCGAGATTAACAGATCGTATAAAATAACAAGATAACAAAAATATTTCTATTGAATTATGAAAACCAAAATTATAGATTTGTATTGATTTGAAACTTTTAAAAGAAAACGATTCTATAACTTTTTCCTTTTCACTTTACTACCACAAATTTTAAATGTGAGTAACTTTGGATGGCCGACAAATTATTTGATGTAAAGTTTATAATTCTTATTAACTATATAAAAAAAAACAGTTATAAAAGAGAATTGAAAAACGAGAACAATGACATCTCTCTTGTTAGTAATAAATATAATAAGTATATGACGCCATCATCTACCAATTTTTCTTTCTTTTGCAGTAAACTATTATATCATTCATGATTCGTACCTTTTCCCCTCGGACTAAGAAGTCCTTGTTTTACGCTTATTATACTTGTAAAGATTAGTTTCGAAAAAACAAATTTTTTACATTTTTTTCATTTTTCTATACCTAAAAAATATGTAGCTAAAAGAAAATTAAAAAATTGTGTAAATTTGACAAACTTACAAGCAGCTGTATAGAAGCTACCGCGAGAGTCTTTTCTACAATTCTTCCGCTACCACTGACTTCGTGAATATTAATTTTTTAAGGATATTGCTGCCTTTGTATGGGGTGGATAACTCTTGTTAATTAAATTTTATTCAATTCATACGGCACCTAAATATCGAGCTCCTAAACGAGAATAAGACATTCTTATGATTGGTACACAAAACCTTTCTCCAATCTCTCGCATAGTTATGCGACGAAAGAATTCAATTATTGAACTTGATTATCATCAACTTCAGTAAGTCGGCTACACATATCCTCGCTGAGCAAATATTTCTAGAACAAAATTGAATCTTGAATATATTTGGCGTTAGTTTTGTAGAAATTCATTATTCAAAATTAAATGAAGCTACGTGATGTAGTATTACTTCTACTTTCTTTAAGTTATTTACCACGACCTAAGTTTCGTTGTACTACAACATCTTCAGGTGGACTATTAGCAAAGATCTTCAGGTGGGTTATTATCTTTGCTAATAGCCCACCTGAAGATGTTGTAATACGATGAAACCTAGGTCGTGATAAAGAACTTAGAAATAATAATAAATAAAGTGATAAAGAAAGTAGAAATAATAATACATCGCGTAGCTTCATTTAATTTTGAAAAATTAGTCTCTTTGTGGACCTAAGCAGCTTTCTTGCGTTTACGAAAATATAAAATAAGTCGAAAATGTTTGCTTTTGGAATCTTTGCTAAAATGAACTTACAAATGATTTTATGAGTGATTTGCTTCTATAGTAAGCTAGAAGTGATGAATACTATACGAAGACGGAATCATAGGCACCTTTCCATTACTTGTCTCGTACTACGGAAATCCAAAACATTAAAACTCCCGAAGGAAAAGAAAGCTGATATAAATAACAACAAATAGAGGCAAAGGCCAAGCTTCAAGAATTCAAACATACTTCTCTACTTACTGTTGAATTTCTAACAGTTATTAAGCCAACCTATGATGATTTATCTGATGATTTATTGGAAAGACGCATAGGCGGAAATACTCAGACACGACAACAAAAGTTTTAATGTCTGTGTATGAAGCATGACTCCAATACATCTTGATTCTGGAGCCAATGGAATTTAAATTGCTACTTCTTAAATTGATGAATGTAGTAAGTGCCGTTATAGAATCACAAACAAGCTCCAATGCTGACATTTTAAATATGAACAGAATTAAACAGCTGAGATATGATTTCAACTTCATTTCAACAGCAGGAAAAGTGACGGCTTGTCTCATCACAATGAATTCTACGACGAGAATAAAGTCATTTGGAATCTAAACTCGAGGTCGCTCGTTAATAGGAAAAAAATATTAATTTTTGGAGTGAAACTTCTTAGGCAGCGAATAATAATCGATAAATGGACGAGAATTAAGAATAAAATTGTAATGTCGCGTCATGTGTAGGCACATTTTGTTACATGAGAGAGAATAAAGATATGACGTAGAGAGAAAGAGAAAGAGAGAGATATATATTCTGAAGCCATGGCAGTGGAGCAAAAGAGAGCGACGTATTCACAACAATACAAGGCGAATGAATAAGGTAGTGTCGCGTATGTGCGCCTTTTATATGTACGCCTTAGATGCCACATATGAAGAGCTGAAGTACCACGCATACGTTGTGTTATTAATATTTATCATTGTGTTTTGTGATTATTTACGTCTGTGTTTGTTTGATTATATCCGTGAAGAGTTATTGCAAATTTTGTACTGTTGTATTTCTTTTGAGATGCTCTCTCTTTCTGTCTCTCACACTAAATATCCCATATTCTTTATTTTTGAAGAAGTATCACTTCTATTAGGTATACGATGCTGCACGTGCAATTTTTTTCATTATTACGTAAATCTTTTACAGGATTTTCTCGAAACGTTATTTTGACTGACGGCGAGACACATTTTCAAAAACTAGTAAATCTGTGTGGATATTTTTCTTTTTAAAGAATCTATTATATGTAAAGAATCTATCAAAGATTTACCTAAACGAGCAAAATGTCATACGCTAGAAATAAAAAAACAGTTTTTGCAATAAATTGAGACATTGCAGCCATCAGATTTAAAAAATAATTAAGCCTAAAAGACTTCTTCGTTGTCACAGCGGGCGTGCACGCGTGCATCCGCGAGTGCGTACGTTTATCGCGGTCTAGCATGTGTCAAACTGAATGAATACTTATATAAAGATTATTGGATATTGTAAACTTAGCTTGTATAAATCATATCACTGGTCTTCGTTAGCTGGAAAGAAGCGCCAATTTATAAATAATTTAATTTTAATTTTTTTTCATGCAGCATGCGATCTCCAAAAAGCTCGGTAGATAAGATTAAACGTAATCAGCGTATTTTGCATGAATGTCGAATTAAAAAGTATACGGGCTCGATATACGGTATTCAAACATTTATACAGACTGAACAAAAGATAATATCTCATAAGAGTATCATTGACATGTACATTACATACTAACCCATTTAGCGATAACTATGCCGAACTGACTCTAGCGCTATCATATACTCGTACATATTAAACGTTCATATTTCATTTACGGTGCGATGTAGCCATATTGGAAGACGGATATATATCTTTCTCTTTCTCTCTACGTCATATCTTTCTTCTCTCCCATGTAACGAAATGTGCCTAAACGTGACGCTACCTTAAAATTTTATTCTCAATTCTCGTCCACTTATCGATGAATAATCGATAAGTGGACGAGAATTGAGAATAAAATTTTATTGTACAATAAGATATACCTTATTTTTTTAGCTGCTGAAGTAGCATTCCCATGTTAACCCGAAATGCGACGTTTTTGAAAAATTATAATAAAATTTTACGCAAATGGTATTTATAATATTATACGATGACATCCTACAATTACGAAAGTCAACCATTGAATATAAAACTAACATTTTTAAAAACTCTCTGTCATTATTTACAAAACTACTATAATAATTTAATTATAGTACTTTATTGAATTATAGTTTGTTTTTAAAATACCTAGTTTTTTCCTATCGAACATTTCAATAATATCACTCAGTTGTGCGCGTGAAACTCTGAAAATGCTCAATGTAGAGTTCCGTGGTTGTTGATACGTATCTATTCGTCCTTCATCACAGCCAATTTTCTCAGAAACAGTTTGACGTACAGACTTCAAATTTGGCATGGTAATAAAAAGGGCATAGTAATAATAAAATAACCTACAATAGCTAACACTCAAAAATATTCATATGGATATTATTTTTTCAATTCTATGTGTTGTGTGACACGTTGTTTTCAAGAACTAACAATAAGGATCTCAGAAATATTTTGGCATAATTTATGTAGTTTATCTATACTACGTAAATTAAGAAGGTATACTGAAAATGGCTAGGTATACTGAAAAATTAGCAAAAAAATGTTTCTCCACCCTTATTCCGAAATAACTCTTTATACTAACTTTAAATTATGAAAAAATTGGATTTTATATATATGTATATATATATATATGTATATATATATATATATGTATATATGGTTTTATTAGTGTTATTGATTGATAATGTTAGGTATAGTATGGTCATTAATACTATTGATTACTAAAAAGTCTAAAATAATTGTTTTTTAAAAAAGCGACTTTAAAAAAGTTGTTACTAAAAATTTACGAAATTATTAACTTAAAATAGGTTAAAATATTTATTTTCGTAAGTTATAGTTAGTTAAATTAAACAACTGCAAAATTTTATATTATTAACATGTCCTTTATAAAACTATTTCATATTGTGGGTACGTTAGAAGTTAAACTTTTAAATTTAAATTGTAAATTAAGTAAAATTATAAATTTGTTTAAATTGGTCGACAGTGCTCTCATCGACTTAAAAAATATGTAACTTAGTGGTTATGAAAAATTTGGGTAATGATTTTCACTATTTGAGTTATTTAATTATTTTACCTATTTTGAGTTAATTATTTTAACTATTTGAGTTATTTAATTATTTTACCTATTTTGAGTTAATTATTTTAACTTTACAGTACCCACTTTTTTTTAAATCAATTTTTGAAAAAATATTTTATTAACTTTGTGCGCCAATTATTTTAGATGCGAATTCCAAATCCCCGTTAACTGGACGTGATAACACTAATTCTGCCATATGTGTTAAATAAGAAATAATACATCTAGCAAAATAGTTAACTACCTGCTTTTAGAACAATTTGTTACAAAATTGATTTGAATCTTTTCCTAAGTTAAATTCGTATATACAGCGTAAAAAGATAGCGCGCTCAATTTCAAAATGCTAGAGGTTAAACTTAAAAAAAAACAACAAAAAATAACTTGAGGAGTAAATTTCTCAAAGGCGCTAAGCACGGAATTTATTTTATGAAGTAAAATGAAAAAATCTATATTTTTATTTTGAAGGACTTATTAACATTGCTACAAAAGGATTCTATATAGTAGGGCGATTATATGTAATTAGAAATGGCAAAAAGTTTATAACTTTAGTAACATAAAAAATATTAAACTAAAAATAGTTTTAGCTATCAGTTATCCTTAGATAGGACGTAAATGCCATATCAGATTCCCTAATTTATGTAGTCAGTGTACCTAGATTCTTTATTAAAAATTCAAAATTGAACCTATTCGAAAGGTTCTTGTAATAACTTTTATGTTCTCCTTTCAACAAATAGCCTGGCACTGATATTAACTTACTTTATTTCGAGCAATATTATTTTGTGATGGAAGACAATATAGCTGTTCTAATATGAGTTGGTAAATAGTTACATTATTGTTTAATATAACTATGGTGACGAATTATCGGTTTAAAATAGTATGTCTGCATATACACTGATCAATCTTAAACAAAATTAACAGTTGGTACAGTTATATGAAATTTTATTTCTGTTGCCTTGATAAGTTCGACATACTTTGGGTTTAAAACTTATTAGCTGAAATTTTGACAACTCATGTGCTGGATTCCTTATTAAAACGTGGAGTATATTTCAAACATTATAACATCCTGCAGATCTTTGAGCACCATCGCCCTTATAACCTCCCTCTTTTCTTTATTAAGGCAAAATCACTATATCTGGACATAATCTGCTGACTAGGCAATTATATTCAACAGAGTCAAAATATCAGGAAAAGAAAAATAATACTATACTAAAAGATAATTTGTAGATACCTCAATGAAAATGGGTAAGACCTTGAAAAGTTGGTGCATATGTATGTGGAATATGTTGTTGTTTTTTGCTATTCACATAGTCGTTTCCTGCAACCCTGTTAATTCTTTGAACACAATTAAACACTGGAAGGCAGATTTGTGGAAAATCATCCAAGGGAAGAGTGAACATCCTGTAATTTGATGGTATCCATTTTACACGATCAAAACAAAAAGACTAAGGCACAATCGTAAATTACGTAACAAATATAACATCGAAATTGCAATTGACAACATTATGTAAATGCATAACATTTGACAATTGACCCATAGGAAAAGTTAATATTTTTTTTTAATTCAAATGATTTCATATTGGCACTGTTACACTTATTGTTATTCCATTGGTCTTGTAACTAATAATCTTTTTAAATAAAAAATAAAAACTTGAATTTTAAAAAAATAATGCCTTTCAAATATTCACTCTTCCCTTGTCAACTATAATACATTATTAAGTTGGCGACCAATAAACGCGCTATCTCAGTTCACAGATTTATTTTAGTTTTTTATGACATTAATAGTACAGCCTTCCATGAGGATTATAGAAGGGACCGAAACACCCTTCTTTTAATTTTTGGAACCAATGCTCGGTTCTAATAGGTGATACCACCTTCGCCCATCGTTGTCCATAAATTACGTGTTGCTTCACTCACTTTTCACGGTAAACGGATTTCATGAAACGAGTACTCTAAGTTCTCATTGTGAAATATTTTATTTATTCTTTACTCGCCGAAACTGAATTGCTAAAAGTACAGGAGATCGAACGCCTCTCTCTTTATATACCGAACGACTGATATTCGAAAAGTTTCCAAATCATTACAGATATCTATGGAAAAAAGTGGTTATTGTTATTAGTTTTTAACAATACCGTTTAAACTTATATTGAAAACTTAAAATTTTAGTAGGAAATATTTTTTCGTAAAAGTTACAACAAAAAATTATATTTGAACCGTTTTTAGAAAGTTTTGAAGTAGTTTCTTAGTCTTTGTTAAATATTTGGTTTACGTCAGATTCATATAATAATGTACCTTACCAACCCTATTAATACATTTTACGATACGACACAAATAATTTATTTCATGTATATCTATCCTTTTAAATCTTATCAAAAACCTATCACTGACAGCGACCACGGTGGTGTGTAATTCCCGAAAGACTCGTTTTGATTGTGACACTAATTCCGACACAAATGTCTGACAATAAGGTGTGGCCGTTCACACATAAAGCTACGTTCATACCACGGCACTTTAGTGTACACATCGAGTGTTCATGTGTGAACACCAATGTCTGCTCATACGACATTTATTGCGACACTTGGTTTAGTGTCGCGACACCGACACCGCCTTTTGTGTGAACGGCCAGATATCAGTGTCAGACATTTATGTTTATACGGATCTTAAGACGTTTTCGGTGTTGGGGCAATAAACCAAGTCTGTCTGTCACATTCATATACTCGCTAAGACTGGCCGAGCACGATTTTGTGAACGGCATGTCGACGCGTTACCAGTTTCTGTTCGGTCGCTTGTTGATGTCGGTTTTTTGACTCAAGTAAAAGGTATATAATAATCTTAATTTTTTACAATAGAAGAATGAAGAAAGGAAATATATATATATATATATATATATATATATATATATATATATACATATATATATATATATATATATATATATATATATATATATATATATATATGTATGTATATATATGTATATGACCTAACCTTATTCTGTTACGGGAGTCTTTTTGAATTAAACTACATAACATTTTAATAATTTAAAAACAACTTATAGTTTTGGATCAAAGAAATAGGCAATATGTGTCAATTTTAGACGCAGCTTGTTTGGTTAGAGTTTCGTTTGGATATGGAAAAAATATCTCATAGCAATATTCAGCGTGCGTTGCTATCGTAACAAAGCATGTTTGAAATATAGTATAGGATTAAAAAGACATATCAATCGTTGTTTGTGGGGTCGCAATTAAAAAAGTACATTCACAGGCAAAAAACTCGAAACACTGATTAGATACTCTACAATTATCACAGCAACCTTGAACTGTGTCAGTGACAAGCTGTCATTTAACGTCGTCTTTTTTTAATTTCCCTTCCAAAAAATATTCATACAATTACATAAATTCATATGTACAATATGAGTGTCGCATCGATTGCTGTGACTTTTATATTTGCTAAGCATCTCTACAGATTCTCGTGGCAGTATTCGTGCTAAGATTCTTGTGATATGTTCGTCTAGAAAAAAAAGTTTGGGAACCTCTAAAGGGTTTTCTCGTAGACCACTTTTTTTTTCTCGTAGACCACTTTCAAAATTTTACTGGTTTTCTTGGACCCCCTGCTGCTATATTTCTACCATATTCCCAAAACTTGTCAAAAAATGTGAAGATTAAATCTAACGATGGAAATTTGAATTCCAGCTGAATTGCAACCCTAAATTCGGAGTGGTAAAAATAAAAAGAAAAATAGTATATATTTTCTTGCGTTCTATTTATTAAAATAATACGAGACGGTTACAGACTTACTAGAATTAAAATTAAACATTAATAACGTAACGGAACTTCAACAATGCAAATCAACAATTAAAAAAAATAGTCATAATTTTAATGAGAGGGATGCATTTGATGGATTGACAATATACTACCAATATTTGGCTTCAGCTTTATAAGGAATAACCACAAATCTCCCCGATCTGTAATGTTCAATCTGCTCCTTTTTTGTTAATAGGTTTGTAACGACACTAAAACTTTTTTCGACAAGGTATGTCAAGGAAAACGCTATCAAAAGTTTTCCCCCAATTTCCCACAGCCCAGTATATTTTTCGGGTATTTCTGCCTGCAGCCAAAATGTTTGATAGCCTTTTTCAAATTTCGCTTTCAGCTACTAATTGGTGCTAGGCTCAAGTAGCTCCTCTTGTAATACCACGTTCGCCACTTCCGTTCCATCAAATGGACTTATGATCCATGGTGGTATTTCCATCATCAGAATATCTTCAAATATGTTTTTGAAATCATCATGCAGGGCATTTAAATGTTGAACGTAAGTCTGAATATCCTCATCAAGACATTTTGCCGGTGACAAGTTTGGAAACTGGGAGAATTCGCGCCGACTAATATTTTGCTTCATAAATTTAAATTTTCAAAGAAAAGCCAAATTACACCTTTTTGCAACACGACGCGACCGTGATGGCGTGTCGCCTGGAGTCCGGCCGAGGTCCGCTACTCGAAGCCTGGGAGGACAATACGGAGAATACAATATACGAGAATAATTTATATTAATTAATGTTTTATATGTCGTGATTATCTTTTATATTTGTATTTTTGTTTGTTTCTTTGTTCTATATTATGCATTATGTATCATTTTACAATAAATAAGACGTCAGGCGTGCGGCGTACGAAGGAGCCGGGTTATAGAGAGAGAGGTGGACAAAGAGAAAAGAGACTAGGGCGAAGAGAGGGAAAAAATGGAAGTCACATCGCGTCGGGATGAAGCGAATAAAAGGGGCTCATGCTCGGCGCAGTATCATCAGTGTGGTGTTAGCGAGCTTCAAGTGATCATCAGAACAAGATGGAGAAGAAGAAGCAAACAGGAACAGGGCAGCCAGAACAGTGTTTTCAGTAGCCAAGTAGAACAGAACCGAATTGGATGTAGGTCATGTTTTCATTCCGGTCGAATCGTGGGATCGGCTCTCTCTTTACTTCTCTCTCTGGCAATCAAAGCCAGGTAGTGGAACGTACGCCGCGGTGCCGTCTCGGAGGCGGATATTTCAAGTTTTATTTTTCACCGAAGCCCGGAAGTGTAGAACACTCCGGTCGCCCTTGCGCGTCGCTCATGAGAAACCTCCGAGAGCGCACGCCCCTCTTACCATTCCGCGAGGCGTGTTGGTGCAATGCAAGTCGGTGCGCCGCAGCTCGCGTAACCCGCAGGTGACAGGAGGCCTGCACCCTACGTAAGGCGAAGCCAGACCACGGTACTAAACCCGGTTGTCTGTCGGCTACGTTGCTGGTCATTCGAGCCGGATAGAGACCACACCACCTACTAGATGCCGATCACTACACGATCGAACAACAGAGCTACGCCGACGCCCTCCGGAACCGAGCATGTGGACTCCGGGATGTCGTCCGGATTCATCTTCACGGAGCTGCCGCATTCTCCGTCATTACCTCAAACGAGAGAAGAAATCGAAACCACAACAGCACAGCCCCAGTCGACAAACAGTACGGACATGTCGACGGCCACTGTCGTCGGAAGAACTAGGCGATTATCAAGTCACTCATACCAATCATATCGCTCGGCCGCTAGTATGAAGGCGCGGCGAACGACAGTCGAATTGCGCGCTCAAGAAGAAATTGCGGACCTCGACAGGCAACGACTCGAGATGGAGAAAGAACTACGCAAGAAGCGCCTGGAAATGGAGCTGACGAACTTGGAAAGGAAAGAATCTGACGCCCTCCATTTCGACGAAGAATATGGACACGTGGGGCGTTGGCTTGCTGAAGCAGCACCCTATGCATCATCGGCACCAGCAGAACCACCGACTGCAGCAAGTCAGCGTCCGGTGCAACCGCCGATCTCGGACAATGATCGCACTGGGTATTGCAATTGAAAAAGCTGTCAACCACAAAAGCCCACCAACCGCGACGTCCAGCTAGCAGACTCGGGAGATTTTCCAATATTCAGCGACGAACTGCGTGACTGATCCCCGTTCAAACCAGCATATGAAGAGACTACGTAACTCAGCGGATTTACGACTCGAGAGTCACTTGATCCGATACTGATCATGAGCATCCTGGAAAGCCGCTTCGGACAGCTAGAAGACATCGTGTGCGCGGAGAGCCCTGCCACGCTTGACATACAACGCGTCGGATCTAAATGGGTTTGCGTGCAGAGTCGCCAATTGCTTCGCGATTATAATTGCACTGAAGAATGAAGCATATTTGTCATGTCCGGCCCTCATGAACGTACTTAAGAAGATAGTCCTGAGGCTGGAAGCTGACAAAGCGATTGCGTTTGCATCTCGCCTCCAGCCGACGACTTCACAACACTGGGCCTGAACAAGTCCAGCAACCGAAGTATCGTCAACAACCGCAGTATCATCAGCAGCAACACGCTGTTCACATCGCTACACCCGCACCGGAAAAAGCTCCCCCCGGGCTGCCCATTGTGATAATAAGAGAGTGAAGTTAAACATAAGTGGAACAAACAATATTGAGTGTGATTTCGTCGGTCAAACATTTGAACGTATGCAACTGACAAGCCAGACCATTCATCGGGCAGAACTGGTTTGTCGCGTACATCTTTTCGCCCTGAAAGAAGAAGAGTTGTATTACACGAAGAGTTCGTTGTGTTAAAAGTTTATTGTGTTAGAAGTGATGTATTACAATGGACGTCATTGTCAGCCATCCGTGCTTATTGGGCAGGACAATTGGATACTTCTAGTGGCATCAGAAGTCTGTCAAGCGGGCAAGAACGCGACGGCTGCCTCGAACACGAAGCTAGGTTGGGTACTTCATGGATATGCACCAAACGTCAATCGAGATATGCATTACGTAAACCACACCGCCTCTGGCCATAAGTTTCACGGCCTTGTGCGCACCCACTATAACCTGGAAACATTAGGAGTTGCCCGGCATGAGCGCGCTTACCCAGCAAACCAACGAGCACAGCGTCTTCTGGATGACACTACCAGGCCGACAGGACCCGACTCCCCGCATCAACTACAGGATTGGCCTGCCGAACAAGCCGAACGATCGACAACCAACGAGGAGCGCCGAGTCGAATCCGTGGCGGCACAGACCATACGCCAGCAACCAAGCTTGTCCGAACTCTCACGCCTCTCGTCTTTCTTGTTTCTCATCCGCAGCAAGGCGAATATCTGACTCTTTTTTGAGCGAATTCAAGGAAAAAACAAGACAACGCTCGGTGTTCGGCACCTATAACGCGCTGAACAACTGTGGACGTGTGAAGTGCAGAACCAGAGCTTCCCCGACGAAATCACTGCCCTGCACTCCGGAAAGCCGATAGACACCGGCAACCGTCTTCATCTTCTGACTCACATACCCGACGAGGAGGGGGTAATGCGATTACGTGGAAGAGCTGTCGCCGCGGAGGGAATTGACCGCGCCACGACTAGGGCATTTGTACTGGACGGCCGACACTCCTACACACGCCAATTGGTACTCCACCATCACAGGTTAGCGAGGCACGCTAGCACGGAAACTGTGGTAAATGAGCTGCGACAGCGTTATTTTATCACTGCATTGCGACCTACAGTAAGACGCGTCGCAAACGAATGCCAGTTGTGTCGCGTCCGCAGAGCCCACCCACGAACACCACCGATGTGGGACCTACCAGTCATAAGGGTGGCACATCACCAGCGCCTGTTCACCTTCTGCGGCCTGGATTACTTCGGACTAATGGACGTCGCGATCGGGCGCCGCCGTGAAACACGCTATGGAGTGCTGTTTACCTGTTTCACCACGCGAGCAGTTCACTTGGAGCTAGCCGTCCGCCTAACGACCCACTCCGCCAACATGGCAATTCGCCGAATGATGGCCCGACAAGGCTGCCCCACGTCGCTGTTCACGGACAACGGAACGAACTTACGCGGGGCCGACAACACATTACGTCGGGCCCTCGCTGAATGGATCATCACCACATCTCCCAAGTGCTTGCCAGTAAAGTGCTTCGCCACATATGGGAGCTGTGCTGCTGACACTGCTGGACGCGGTGGAACACAGCGTCTATAGTAGACCGTTCACACACGTCTCCATTGACAGCCGCGACAGCGAAGCCCTGACACCGAACCATTTTCTGTTGGGGTCCTCGTCCGGTGTTGCGATATCTGCCAAGATCATGAGCTACCACTTGATAGGTAAAAAACAATAGAGGACGGCACAGCGGCTCGCTGACAACTTCTGGAACTGCTGGGTGCGCGAACACCTGCCAACGTTGCTACTGCGACGAGCCACGCACGGAGAATGGGACCTCCGAGTTGGAGACGTCGTACTGGTGGGGGATAACACGCTGCCTCGTAACACCTGGCCTCGAGGCTTAATCAAGGCTGTGTTTCCGGGGAAAGACGGTCGAGAATACGTGGTGGAGGTCTACACCAGAGGGATAACGCTTCGACGCCCAGATCCGAAGATCATCGTGCGGCCTACGAGACAGGAGAGTGCGGAAAGGCCGCTTTTCTGCACCGAGGAGGGGAATGTTGACAACACGACGAGACCGCAATGGCGTGTCGCCTCAAGTTCGGTCGAGGTCCGCTACTCGGACTCGAACTACACGGAGAGCACAATATAGAAGAATAATTCACATTAATTAATGTTTTATGTATCGTGATTATCTTTTATATTTTTGAATTTTTGTTTGTTTATTTGTTCTATGATTTGTTTTTTCTATGAATCATTTTAAAAATAAATGAGACGCAATGCGTGCGGCGTACGAAGGAGTCAGGTTAGAGAGAGAGGGGTAGAGGGAGACAAAAGTGAGGGCGAAGAGAGAGGCAAAACGGAAGCCACATCGCGTGGGGATGGAGCGAATAAAAGGAGCCCATGCCCGGCGCAGTATAATCAATATGGCGTTAGCGAGCTTCAAGTAATCATCAGAACAAAAAAAAGAAGCAATCGGGAACGGGGCAGCCAGAACAATGTCTTCAGCAGTCAAACAGAACAGAACCGAACTGGACGTAGGTCGTGTCTACGCTCTGGTCGAATAGTGGTATCGGCTCGCTCTAGGTCTCTCTCCAGCAATCAAAGCCGGGTAGTAGAACGTGCGGAAATTTCTAGTTTTACTTTTCGCCGAAACCCCGAGGCATCTTACTGTTCCACGAGGCGTGTTGGCGCAAGGCGAGCCGGTGCGCTGCAGCCGGTGTAACCCGCAAGCGACAGGGGGCCTGCGCCCTGCGTAAGGTATAGCCAGACCACGGTACTAAACCCCGTCGCCTGTCGGTTACAACACCCTTTGTTCTTATTAAATTAGCCTAAAGATCCCTTGTAACTGCAAGTTAATGTCATTAAATTTTTTGAACAAATCTGTCAAATACGCGATGTCTGCTTTTAATTTGACTCGATTCTAGACTCTTTAATCTGGATCTTTACTTTCCAGAAACTCTAAAACTGATTCAAAAAGGGAGTAAAATTTTATTAAACATGCACCTTTCGGCAACCAGCGTACTTCAGTATGTAAGAGCAATCGTTGGAAGTCTCAACATTTTCGTCGCACAATTGTGCAAATAAACGGGTATTCAACGCATTGCTTCTTATTTTGTTAGCTGCTTTAATCACAAATCGAAGCGATTGGTGCAATCTATCGCTTAAATTTTTCGTTGCCAAGCGTAGTCGGTAGATGACACAGTGAAATGCAATTACTCCTGGTATAATAATGGTTAAGATGGCTTGTAAATCCTCAATATCGCCCGAACATAGCAGAATCTCCATCTGTTGCCACCGAAATGATGATTGTAAATAGAATCGATTTTTCCTTAAAAAAATCACTCAGGAAATATTTGCCTTTAGAGTCCGTTCCTAAAGTTTTCGCGAATAACAGCTCTTTATGGATTTCTTCGTACATAACAAATCGAACATATGCCAGTAATAATGCTTCATTACCAGGTAAAGTCGAGTCGTCCAGTTGAATAGATAAATGAGTTGTTTGCAGATAATTACACAAGAAGCTTTCAATATCTCATTTCGTCAATACGTCTTTGTACAGAGTTGTTACCTAAAGGAATGCTTCTGAGTACATCAAATGGAGGTTTGTGCAGAACACTTTTAAAACCTCTTCAACGTCGAGTAAAATTAACTATTCTCCAATGGTGTACCGTTTTCCAGATTTTGTTATAAGCAATGAGAGATATTGTAAGATGCCCGCAAGCCATCGTCGTTACTTTGAGACATGGAAGCGAACATACTGTGTACTATCGATACTGTGTACTATCTCCCAAACGACTCTTTTCACATTTTTCCTTCAATGTTCGAAAATATTTTAAATCTTTACCTATTTTATCAGGATGACACCTTTTAAAATAATCTTCGAGCTTCGATGGTTTCATAGAGCCATTGCTCAAAACTTGGTTGTATAAAGGCATATGGGCAATCGTTTGTCTGCCTTTGATGGTAGAAAACCAAGTTTCAAATAACCAAAACTGTACTGTTGACATTTCTTCTTCGATTCAGCCGTGTTTCGTATCAGTTACCTATCTGTAAAGAAAAAAAATGTTTGTTTTAGTAATCATAAGACGATTTTAACAGGATATGGCTATTTTAACAGAATAAAGTAGGATTAATTAATTATTGCAATGATAAAACCAAAATGCCGGCGGCAAAATTGATTTTAATTATTAAAAGCAATAAACCGCTAACAAAACGGTTGAACCCATTTTAATGTAATATGGAATATTTTTTGATTAATTATATTTTGATACATTTCTGTAAATTCGGGAGAAAATACTTTTAAAGAATATTTTGACGTAAAAACTCCGCGATTATAATGATTTATTTATTACTTTAATGTACGTTACGCGCGGTAAGTAAAGACACGTACAATTTATGAAAATATTTTTAATCATTTAGTCCTAGCAACTACGAGGGCACTGAAATATGTACAAACATGCAAGTCAATTATATATCCCTCTTTTAGTGAATCACCACAGTCCACTTACAACCCACCACTTACAACTTGTGAATCCCCATTATTTTCACGCCAATGTAGATCCTCGTCGAGTCTACCGTGGACCCCTGGGGGTCCACCTTTATCAGTTTGGGAATCATTGGTCTAGATGCTCGGCCGAGTAAGTGAATTAATAATTACAGTTTAGGAAAATAACCGAAAATTATATTCTTTTTCTATTAGCCGAATCATATTCGTCAAATATGTCTATAATATGCTGTACTGCATCGTAGAAGAAAGGTACCATCTCATCGGTTTTAGTTTTGGGGATTTTTTAGGTATGTATGTATAAGTTGGCCCACACTTTTTAAGTGGATAAATAAGCAATTAAGAAGCATATACATAAATTTGCTATAATATGTAACATTGTTCTTTCCAAGAACATATTTATGTGCATGTAAAAATAAAAAAACATAACAAAATTAAATGAAATAGAAATGAAAAATAAGACAAACATGTTCACGTAATAATATATGATAAAAATATATTTAAAAAATTTACTCGTTTCTTTTTTTAATCTTGTCACTTTTCAAAATAATTACTTCAGTTTCATTAATTGTTAATGCCATCAAAGAAGGTTCGCTCTTTGTTCGTTAAAGTTTATTGTAGTTTTCATTACAATGTCAGAATCTACCACCATTGACAATGTCAGAGTCTGATGATGCGTTCTGCAGGTGAACAATGGAACTCCTTATGGATGGTAGAAAAGCAAACATAATTCAGGATATTTGTTACCGGTAATTTGTACTTTGCAAAATAACTGCACCATCGACCAAGTCAGGATCTGATGATGACTTCTGAGGATGAATAATCCAACTTCTTAAAGGATGGTAGTAAATCAACCGTGATATATTTGCCACTGGTTATTTATTACTTCAGTTTTTCTTTCCAAAATCTGATATTGGATTTTGGATATAAAGAACGCAACTCCTCAAGTGGTAGTTGTTACTTTGCAAAATCTGATATTAGGCTTCGGATACGGAGAAGGGAACTCTTCAACCGCCAACAGCTAACCACTGGCGGATACTTCCCTCGCTTCATTTCCGTGTGTTGTTGGTAATCAACTTTAGACAAAGAGGAAATTATCTTTATACTGGCTTTGCCCGTGACTTTCAATAATTATACAATCTTCTAAGAACAATTAATTGTTAGTTATAATGTGATCATTAATATTACTAAACATTAAAAATTCTAAAATAAAATATCTTGTAAAAAACGGACTTGAAAAAAAGTAGGTACTAAAGAGTAAAAAATAATTAACTCAAAATAGGTAACTATTTATTCGCAGTAAACAACTAAGTTACCTATTTTAGTTAGTCAACAGTGTTGGCGCCGACTTAAAAATAAGTAACTTAGTTGTTTATTGCGAATAAGTAGGTACCTATTTTGAGTTAATTATTTTTTACTTTTTCGTACTTACTTCTTTTGAAGTCGGTTTTTTAAAAGATATTTTATCTTCAGTACCCTCTGTTACAACAACGTGTCTATTAATTATCTATGCATCAAACTGAGTAGAAAATTTTAAGGTCCTACAAGAACATTTTTGTTCGTTTCTGAAAGAAAAGTGTTAAAATTTCGATTCTAAGTGAAAAAAATAAGTCGTAACGATTTTTGAGGTAAACAATTTTCTCGCCACATATGTGATAGCCGGTCAAACGTTTTAGAAATACGTAGAATAGAAAACGTAAATCAGAGGAAAACTCTTGTGAAAAGGAATTCAATGAACATAAAAAGTCCAGAGTTGAGCAAATGCGAGTGCTATGACAGCATTGAAAGGAGAATGAAAAAACAACGCAAAACGATTATGTAACTGGTTCATCAAGCATATAGCGTCCAGTGACAGTCCAAACGTCCAATGATCATGTGCAGACGTCTTTGGATAGCAATACAGGAAACACTGATAATATAAAGATCGACGGCAACGTGACAACGATAAAAGAGTATGTGTTGCGATTCCCAATCTTATCCATATCGACGGCAACGTGACAACGATAGAAGAATATGTGTCGCGATTCCCAATCTTATCCATATCGACGGCAACGTGACAACGATAGAAGAATATGTGTTGCGATTCCCAATCTTATCCATATCTTCATGTTGTCAACGTCGGGCATCAATCCGCCTTCGTTAGTGGAGCACGCTACGGTAAAGTATAATATCATTGAGCACAAAATCGTACGTTCAATCAAGGCTCGATGTGCTACACCTCTTCTGGATTTCCATTGAAAGACGTACTGCAAACACATCTCTTGGGCGCAGCAAACCCAAGTGTAAGCGAACACAATTTCCGGAAAGATTGGTAATTCAATTACATATTAATACGAAACCTTTGTAATGATTTTATTTCGATGTTTTCAGGAAAAATCTATGGCGCGGACCCGAACTACGCCTTGTAGTGTTTTTTTTATTTCACCACACTTTAGCCTGTCTAGGATTAGGAATCAGTTTTTTTTTACAGGTGCAAGCTTCAAATGTACTTATATTACATAAAATCACTGTACATGTGTGATTAATAGACTCGTTTTTCGTTATAAAAAGTCGATTACTCTTAAACAAGCAATTAAATTCATCGAAATTTTAATGAATATTTAATTCCTTTAAACTGTACTACATCATATAAAATTAACAGCTTTTGATTTTTTTATTTAAGAATTAAAATTAACTAGATTATTTCCCCGGATAATTTCAAATATTCCTTCTTGAGCATCTATATTATTCCTATTGAAATTACTGTTATAACATTTTTGCCACATATTCTATATTATCTATTCTAAACTATTCCCTTTGGATTTGAATCAAATAAGAAATACTTAATTCTTTTTTCTGAAAAAAATGTTTTCAACCTTATTTAATTGACATTTAGATAAGGTTGAAAACAATTTTTCTATACACGGTGGACCGTTCACAGTAATCCAAGGACTTTTTTGGTGGAGATATTGTGACAAATAATTTGAAAGAAAACATTAGTCCGCGAAAGCCAACAGTCTTTTTAGAGAAATCTTTACCCCTGTTACACAAATCACTTTTGTTCGAAAACTAATCCACTAAATCACAAAAAAATTGGTATAACAGTAGAGTAGACGTATAGCAAATATGCGATGAGCGATTTTTGTGTTTATTATTAACTTCAACTACTACTCGAAATTTTACGTTGATTTTTTTCTGTTTTCGAAAAAAATACATTAAAAAAATTCACTGCCCTAAAATGTGCACAACTACAGATTTGCTTATAATTTTAAAAACTACCTTAGAATATGTTGATTATTGTTAATTTCAAAACTTTTCCCTTTAATATCGTAGATAGTTTTGCTTTTTTCTATCGATTCGTATATATTTGGTTAACCAGTTTTATAGCCGATCATAAAATTAATTTTTTCAAAACTACTGTTTAAGTAGTCGTGAAAAAATTATTATCATTTTGAAACACTATGTGTCAGTATAATAGTATAAAAAGGCTACATTTTTATGATGATAGCGACTTAAATATACATACTTTTTATATCATTGGACTAAATGATAACTCATCAACGAAATTCTTCAACGGATGACAGTACATCGCTCGTGATTAAAGACAATTATTTCATGGTGCAAGTTTTTCTTGAAGATCAATCATAGTATCAACTAATCTAGTGTTTTACAATGGTATACCAGTTTATATCAGCCGAATCCTTAAAGGATGACAGCAAAAAAACATTCTAAAAAACAACTTTTTTTTCAAGCATTGAAAGATGAAAATAATAATATGCCTTACGAACTGTAATAACAATGACCCCAATGTCTTCTAAGTATATGCTAAGAATTATTATTTTTTTGGAGTTGATACCAAGCAAAAATAAAAATTAGAGTACTTAGTTGGAGATTTTGCGGTACATTATCGCTTTCGAAAATAAATTTATTTGTGGGTAAAAGGAGGAGGATAGAAGCATCGACTCGGCACCGATTCCAAAAATATCTAGCCGTAACCGTATTTTTCAAATTTATTTATGTTCAAACACGATATTTTACCGCAAAAGTTTGTACTATGTACGCGTATTTTCGTTATTTTACACTTTACAGTGCGCTACTTATTCGATGTTTACTTGAAATCAGTTCAATTTTTTTCTAAAAATGTTATATTAAAATAAACACCCAGAAATTGGTGCTGTGAGTCCTATTTTAATATTTTATTAAATGATTATATTATCTTTAATTAATGATACGCTTAAATTCTCGAACGTTTTGCTCATTTAAACGAGCGCGGCAAAGTAATTGTATCTTCATCGAAAAATGCATATGGAAAACTATGCTGAAAAAGTTGCAAAAATTGGGATCTCTGCCAGAAATCAGACTCAAATTTTTTTCAGTAAATCGTTTAGAGATATATACGATTACGATTATCATGATTATTACGAATATGATGATTGCGATTAAAGATGAGCTTTGTGCAAAGACAAAATTTGGAAAAATTGATAAACGGAAGAAAGACAGAGAAAAGTACAGTAGTTTTTTCCTTTAAATATCCGAAAGATTCTAACTAATACTTTGAAGTGTTCTTGTTTGTTTATTTTTTACTTAATAACTTTACAAATAAACAACGAATCACTACCAAAGTGGAGGTCGCATGCCGCTGTGGAATATAGACTCGTATTGAAAGTCATTGCACCGGAAAGAAACTTAGTTTATTAAATATATTTAATCAATATATTAAAATAAAAAAAAATCCTAATTCAAATCTAGAGGATAACTTAATATTAACGATTGAAGATCTTCACTGTCATTGACGCAATAACTTTTAAAATATAATTTAATGTAACATTAAAATTTCTAACTAGCAATACTATGGAACACTTCGACCTCACCGAACGTTAACTATAAGGCTTTCAAAAGCTCAAACAACTGATAAGACTCTGGTAAGATTATTCAAATCGGAGTAACACGTTGTCAAAATTAGCGTGACAGATGTGATAAACCCTAAATATTAAAATTGAAAACAAGTTTGTACCATAATCATATTTTATTTATAAGCTAAATATACAATAATATATATTATTATATATCCTCTGGGTGTTTGTTTGTGATGACATTCTTGATTGTGTCTATTCTTTACATTATATTGTCCATTTAAATCGTAATTTAATATATAATTTAAAATATTTAAAATAATTAAGTAAATCAAAATAAAACTTCTACACCACAAAATAATTACAAAAATGTTATTCTCAACTCAAATTTCCAAAACACATATTTCTGTGACACTAAAAATATCTTGTGCTGCACTGTTTATTTTCCGCGCGCGATTTTTGAAATAAAATGTCTAAAAAACTTATCTATTTGGCGAATTTTTCTATCATTGAACTCGTTCACGGAGTTTTCACTACATAATGTGGGGCAAGTTATAATAAATAAAATAGTGATTTTTGACATTTATTACAAGAAGACATAAGCTGCTAATAACCGATAGTAACTTTAAGATAAAATAACTTTCATGTCAATTTCTAAAGCAACTTTCAGGTGATAGTAATTAAATGGAATTTTCGTGAACAGGAAATTGCACACGATCCTTTTTCCTGTTATTAAATTCTGCCAAAAAGTGTCATCTATATAGTTTGAAGTAAGTTACCAATACCACTGTTAGCACTGATGGGCATTTCCCTTTAGTTTACGTATATTTCGTGAAATGAAGTAACACGCGATACTAATACCACAAAAAGTATATACAAATTTTTATTATTTTCCATCTTCCCATATTCACGCATAATTGGCTACACCGATTTTAATGAAATTTGGTACGTACATAATTTATTGTTCAAGTTAATATAAAGGTACTTTTTGTCATGAAAAATAGAATAATAACCTATAAGATGAAGACTGTTGTTTTTACCATTCATTAACGTACGTATTGTGCCACCCATCGACGTATACGTTGACAGATGGCACAACATATACGTTACATTTATTAGTGAAGTAGCTCAGAGATCAAACCTGCGTGTAAACGCAGTCGAAAATATGTGCCGGGAAAATCATGGCCAAAGGTTAGCACAAAATAAAAGTTCATATTCTAATAATGTCGCACGCTATTGATAGTATATAGCTCCTCAAAAATATTTATGTTTGAATAAAACTGTCAAAATTGCCCAAAATTTACTTCCTCACTCAATGTTTCTAAACGTACTGGTCCCACAAATTTGGAGTTACTAATTTATGTATTCAAAACTTTTAGTCCAAAAAAGTGTACACACCAAAAAGAACTTTCCAGTACGTGTATAACAACTAAAATAATATAAAATAATTAATTTTCTTCTGTTATTTATTAAGTAGAACAAAAGTGGATAGACAGACAGAGAGACAGGCACTTGAGTGATCTTAAAAGAGATCTGTTTTCCAGTTTGAGGTACGGAACCCTAAAAATGATTAGTTGTTTACAACACGTTTTTAAGAATTTTGGAAGTTTGTATAGTACCGATCGATAGAAAGTGAAAAACTGAGTAAGACTGCATTACAATTTCAATTTCATTTACAAACTTTAAGCTCAGGGTATTATATTACGATTGCATAACACATCAAAATTACAGGAACTTACGTAGTTTCAACGCAGAGGAAAATTAAAAAAAAATACCTGGTACTACATACTTTTTTGAAAGTAACTTTAAAATTATTTTAATTTCGTATTCCGATTTTTTACTTTCGAACTAAGTTGTTGATTTAAATAAATAAGACAGCCATATATTGGTAATGTGCTATCACAAATGGGAGTCTCAACCAATCTGATTCCCAATTGGTCAGATTTGATGCTTGAGGGAACTTAACGAGAAGATCTGTCAAACGTATCCGCTTGTCTTACTTAAATCTTTATTTTGATTCTTCCCTAAATGTCTTTGCTCAGCCATTTTCCCGGATAAACGGCTTTGTACGTTGACAGTCATAAAGAATTTGCTTGCTTACTTTAAAATATTTCGGTAACGGAATTTCAAATTTGGCATTCGAGTTTTATGAGTATTAATCATAAATCGGTGTCCATTTACGAAAGTTTAAGCAGTCGAAATATGAGGAGGTGAACTTTATTAACGTGAGCATACCCTTCTTTCTACAATAATGCACAACTTTCCTGCTAATATTTTGTAAAGTTCTATAAAATAATATAATTTTTTCAGAATAACAGATTGCATTTAAAAACGAAAATTATGATACGTGTAAAAATTCATGTTCAGTATAGAAATCGAAATCAACCCTCGCTACGGACCGTTGTTAATACGTCCCTCAGTTTGATGTGCATTACTTATTACTTTGGACCATACGTCTCTTAGTTTGATATGCATTACTTATTACTTTGGACCATACGTCCCTTAGTTTGATGTGCATTACTTATTACTTTGGACCATACGTCCCTCAGTTTGATGTGCATTACTTATTACTTTGGACCATACGTCTCTTAGTTTGATATGCATTACTTATTACTTTGGACCATACGTCCCTTAGTTTGATGTGCATTACTTATTACTTTGGACCATACGTCTCTTAGTTTGATATGCATTACTTATTACTTTGGACCATACGTCCCTCAGTTTGATGTGCATTACTTATTACTTTGGACCATACGTCTCTTAGTTTGATATGCATTACTTATTACTTTGGACCATACGTCCCTTAGTTTGATGTGCATTACTTATTACTTTGGACCATACGTCCCTTAGTTTGATATGCATTACTTATTACTTTGGACCATACGTCCCTTAGTTTGATATGCATTACTTATTACTTTGGACCATACGTCCCTTAGTTTGATATGCATTACTTATTACTTTGGACCATACGTCCCTTAGTTTGATATGCATTACTTATTACTTTGGACCATACGTCCCTTAGTTTGATATGCATTACTTATTACTTTGGACCATACGTCCCTTAGTTTGATATGCATTACTTATTACTTTGGACCATACGTCTCTTAGTTTGATATGCATTACTTATTACTTTGGACCATACGTCCCTTAGTTTGATATGCATTACTTATTACTTTGGACCATACGTCCCTTAGTTTGATATGCATTACTTATTACTTTGGACCATACGTCCCTTAGTTTGATATGCATTACTTATTACTTTGGACCATACGTCCCTTAGTTTGATATGCATTACTTATTACTTTGGATCATACGTCCCTTAGTTTGATATGCATTACTTATTACTTTGGACCATACGTCCCTTAGTTTGATATGCATTACTTATTACTTTGGACCATACGTCCCTTCGTTTGATATGCATTACTTATTACTTTGGACCATACGTCCCTTAGTTTGATATGCATTACTTATTACTTTGGATCATACGTCCCTTAGTTTGATATGCATTACTTATTACTTTGGACCATACGTCCCTTAGTTTGATATGCATTACTTATTACTTTGGACAATACGTCCCTTAGTTTGATATGCATTACTTATTACTTTGGACCATACGTCCCTTAGTTTGATATGCATTACTTATTACTTTGGACCATACGTCTCTTAGTTTGATATGCATTACTTATTACTTTGGACCATACGTCCCTTAGTTTGATGTGCATTACTTATTACTTTGGACCATACGTCTCTTAGTTTGATATGCATTACTTATTACTTTGGACCATACGTCCCTTAGTTTGATATGCATTACTTATTACTTTGGACCATACGTCCCTTAGTTTGATATGCATTACTTATTACTTTGGACCATACGTCCCTTAGTTTGATATGCATTACTTATTACTTTGGATCATACGTCCCTTAGTTTGATATGCATTACTTATTACTTTGGACCATACGTCCCTTAGTTTGATATGCACTACTTATTACTTTGGACCATACGTCCCTTAGTTTGATATGCATTACTTATTACTTTGGACCATACGTCTCTTAGTTTGATATGCATTACTTATTACTTTGGACCATACGTCCCTTAGTTTGATGTGCATTACTTATTACTTTGGACCATACGTCCCTTAGTTTGATATGCATTACTTATTACTTTGGACCATACGTCCCTTAGTTTGATATGCATTACTTATTACTTTGGACCATACGTCCCTTAGTTTGATATGCATTACTTATTACTTTGGACCATACGTCCCTTAGTTTGATATGCATTACTTATTACTTTGGACCATACGTCCCTTAGTTTGATATGCATTACTTATTACTTTGGACCATACGTCTCTTAGTTTGATATGCATTACTTATTACTTTGGACCATACGTCCCTTAGTTTGATGTGCATTACTTATTACTTTGGACCATACGTCTCTTAGTTTGATATGCATTACTCATTACTTTGGACCATACGTCCCTTAGTTTGATATGCATTACTTATTACTTTGGACCATACGTCCCTTAGTTTGATATGCATTACTTATTACTTTGGACCATACGTCCCTTAGTTTGATATGCATTACTTATTACTTTGGATCATACGTCCCTTAGTTTGATATGCATTACTTATTACTTTGGACCATACGTCCCTTAGTTTGATATGCATTACTTATTACTTTGGACCATACGTCCCTTAGTTTGATATGCATTACTTATTACTTTGGACCATACGTCCCTTAGTTTGATATGCATTACTTATTACTTTGGACCATACGTCCCTTAGTTTGATATGCATTACTTATTACTTTGGACCATACGTCTCTTAGTTTGATATGCATTACTTATTACTTTGGACCATACGTCCCTTAGTTTGATGTGCATTACTTATTACTTTGGACCATACGTCTCTTAGTTTGATATGCATTACTCATTACTTTGGACCATACGTCCCTTAGTTTGATATGCATTACTTATTACTTTGGACCATACGTCCCTTAGTTTGATATGCATTACTTATTACTTTGGACCATACGTCCCTTAGTTTGATATGCATTACTTATTACTTTGGATCATACGTCCCTTAGTTTGATATGCATTACTTATTACTTTGGACCATACGTCCCTTAGTTTGATATGCACTACTTATTACTTTGGACCATACGTCCCTTAGTTTGATATGCATTACTTATTACTTTGGACCATACGTCCCTTAGTTTGATATGCATTACTTATTACTTTGGATCATACGTCCCTTAGTTTGATATGCATTACTTATTACTTTGGACCATACGTCCCTTAGTTTGATATGCATTACTTATTACTTTGGACCATACGTCCCTTAGTTTGATATGCATTACTTATTACTTTGGATCATACGTCCCTTAGTATGTTACGCATTAATTAATATTTTGAACGAACACGCTTCATTATTTTATCTTTTTATACTAAAAATATTATACATGAAATATGAGAATTTTAGAAACTAAATTAAGGTGCCGTTTTCGGAAAAACTGCTCTTCTCTACACTTATCACGAGAAAGATCACAACAAAATTTTTAAAGAACAAAAATTTGTAAAGAATGCCATGAACATTTTGAATTACGTAGCTGTAAATTAAAAAGAAATAATCGGGATTGAAAAATTCTAGCTCGATTAAATGTTATAAATAATTTAAATGTTAATTTTTCACAGAAAACATTTCGCGTAGTAACCGGAGCAACTTTTGCCATTACACGTTTCTTTCGAAAACCAAGTAATTATTTCAAATACAAAATGTCGTAACGAGAAAAAACATAGTAAGTTTATATAGATTATCATTATTTCTAGCCAAACATTTCCAAATTTCTGAGTTTTCCTACTTTAATATCCTAATCACTATAGTTTAGCCAAAATTCAAGTTTGTAGCTCTTTCAGAGGTGATCAGTGAGTGAGTAAGCAAATTTAATGATCAGATGTTGTGGAATACTTACAATTTGTAATAAATTATAATATCTATTATTATACTTAAAATAACGTTTTCAACATTTGCTGTAGCTGAAATTATCGATATCAAAATAAGTGCAATTTGCTTCGGATGCAGTAGCGTCCGAGAGTTTGGTCCGAATTTGGTGCAGTGACCAAATTTTGGAATCACTAACGAAAGATGGCTAACAAAATAGAGATATAAAGCTACTGCAAATAGAAGATACCTGTTTTTAGTTATTATTGCGAAGGGTATGGGATCTCGGAATAATGGGGATGGAGTGGATACGAGACGAAGTGATGGTAACGCAGGAAAATAGAAAGTTCTTGTTGAAGCTGTTTCAATTGTTGACATGGCGAGGACGACCCAGTAGCAAGCTATTGCCTTCCAAAACTATACTCGCTGTAATGACTACATTTTAGACGCGGCATGCGCTCCATACTCGCTTCCTAATTGACGACCGTATCTCTGTTCTGGACCAAAAATTCATTATGTTGTAAACATTTACAAATGGGTGTAAAATATATATATATATATATATATATATATATATATATATATATAAATGTGTAACAAATTTTATAATGTTATGTTGTAGGTTGCAAACTTCAAGAGAACCTGATTTTTCTAAAGAAAAAAAACAAAGAGGACCGTGGAGCGTCGAACACATAAACACATCAAGATATACGCTCCATTCAGTAGTCTTCAAGGCATGGGGCTGACTTCAATTATCCGACCATATCATGCGACGAATTTTACATGAAGATCTTCAGTTTCACCCTTATAAAATAGTCGCTGTTCATAAATCTTATGAACATTATTGGTAAGGTCATTGGGAAACCGTGAAAATATCTTGGAAATGTTACATGAGTGTTTTTTTAATAGTGAAGCGCATTTTTCTTTTTCTGGCTACGTGAAGAAATAAAACTTTCATTATTGAAGTGATAATAATCCATGGAATAACTACGAATGGTCTTTTGTAGTAATGAGTGGATTGTATTTTATTGCCTTTGTATTGATTGCTATTTGTATTTTATTATAATTGGTAATTATTATAAAATACATTTTGAATATATTTATTTATAGCCTTTCATTACGATGTAAAAATAACGAAAAAAAACTATTAGTCATAGCGGTATAATTTTATAACAATACAGTTAATAACAATTCATTCGACAAATGTTGATAAAACATTTTGATAAGAATATTTCTGGCAAATAATATAGTAGCATACTGCTATGACGTACTTTTTGTTTTATTATTATCATTAGCTCTTCAAGTCAATTTATATCTTCGTATACTAATGCTTATGGAGTTGTTATTGGTGAATTGGGCAAAATATTAACCCGGTTCTCTCTCCTTGAATGTTTTGAAATATGGTGGAAAATTTCCACGAAACTCAATAATTACAACTTATAGAATTGGTATTTCACAGACCATTAATATAGTTTCAGTAAAAACGTTGTAATTATTTTCCAAGGTATTGATGTTTCATTTTCTTACTCGACTATAGTGAGACCAAAAAAGGGTCTTGGTTATTATATCGATAATAGTTTAAGTATATGGATATGTCGATATAAATGTTCTATCTTAGGGAGTAATTTTAACCAATGTTAATAGCATAATAGGCAATATAAAATACAAGATGGTACCCATTGGCCGCCATATTGGCATGGATGATACAAAAATTGCATTCAAACTACATAAAAATGGGTATCAGATTAAAGTTGAATCAGATTAAATATGAAAAATAGAGTGTGTTACCTAGTATACATTCATTGGAATTACTAGGTACTACTAAATTGAAAACATATCTATGTACCCAATAGACAGACTCACATATCTTCTCGTGTGTATATACGTAAATAAATTACACAAATAAATTTGCAAAATACTGGTACTCCCAGAAAATTTTGAATCGGTGTAAAGTCGACGCTCCTCTCCTTTTTAACGTAACACACCCACACATACAAGATGAGTGCCACCTTTCACTTGGCATCGACTCCAAAGATCCCGGGCATCACAGTATTTTACAAATTTATTTATGTTCGGAAACAATATTGTGCCGCAAAAGTTCCAAATAAGTACTCGTATTTTAATTATTTTATACTTTCCAGCACGCTCCTTTTTCGGTGTTTATTTGAAGTGTTTTGTGTATTCTGTTTTTCACGTTTATGATTACTAGTATCAGACATGAAAAATATACAAGGAAATATCTTATAAAATGACATAATGATTGAATCGTATTATATTTTTCAGTTTATATTAAAATTACTAACCGACACTTAACTAGTTTTACAAATAATCATTTATGGAACTCCACCGATACGTGAATTTACAATTCTAGTCTATAAGTATTATTGTTTATAAGCTTAATATGCTGGGAAATGTATCTATATTACACACTTCAGTAATACAAAATAATATATTCACAATAAATTCATCAAAAATTTTACACCCCAGTCGGGTGTACAATTTTTGAAATAATGTCTGAAATTGTATATTCTATTATATATATATATATATATATATATATATATATATATATGTATATATATATATATATATTCTCTTATATAACTTTATTTAACCATTTTAGTGCCATGATTTTTTACTCATATATACTTAAAAGTGCCAAAGAAATATTTTGTTTTTGATGTCATTTACCCTTGCCTGGAAAAAAAAACTGTATCTCTTAATTTTTCTTAATAAAAATTATTAAAATTCTTCGGTATTTTTTAATAAAAACTTGTACAAGGATAATAAAACACAAAGAAAATTATGGAAATATATATTGTGAACAAAAACTGAAATCAAGGTCACATCGTATTTTCGCAGTCCGATACATCCTCTGTATCAGCAAAATAATTGTTATCGTCACTATTATCACTATCACTCAAAATTTGCATTACGCCAAATTGTGAGCGTACCACAATGTCACTCCCACAATCACTTTCTTCACAACTTGAAAAACGATCATTTTCACTGCAATTATTTTCTTTTTTCGACATTATGGGTTAAACATTTTCTTTTCCTGGATCCTTCTAATATTGTAATTACTAATAATATAATTTGTTAGCGAGCGACCTCCCCTACCGCGCACTAAACAGCAACTTATTTCGCAAGCGCCATCGCGCTGGTGGCAAATTTAGTTAGTATGCGCGCAAAGGGTTAATATATAAAATCTATGAGGAAGACCAAGGAACTGCAGTTTTGATAACTATTTTACTTGACTTTTATATCTCCAAGGTTATGGAGTCGTTTTTGATCCCATCTATCGAATCAGTCATTTTACTTGAATTCCCATTCTTTCATGAAAACTGTATATCATGGCAGATTTTTAAAGATTTCTATATCTTTATGCTGAATGTACTTGCCGTAAAGTAGTTGCAAAACTGTAAAAACCAAGATTTAAATATAAATTAAAATCAGGAGAGATTTTTTCCCACAAATACCCCGACATTGCAATTACGTAATCGATTATTATAGCAATTACAAAATCGAACAAAACACACGCGCACGTAGCAAGCGGCAACCTGGGAATGAATACCCTTGATCGTAACTCTTATCTGCGGGTGACATGAAACTGTCTGAGGAAGGTGACTGTCATTTCTTTACGCAGTAATAGTTAGTATTCTTTGCTTCGGGTATAGGACACCGACAAATCGATAACCGATAATCGGTTATCGGTCCATTTAGAAAAACAATAAATACCGAAAAATAAATCGAGAAATATCGATATAATAAAAAAACTTATAAGAATTTTGCAAAAGGAAGACTAACACGTATCCGAATAATCCGAATCCGGACGAATTGACGATTCGATTCGAAACACAACGCGCCGCGCTGAGCGCGAGCGCACGGCGCGCTCATTGTCGTTATGTGTGTGCTGTCATTTTGTGTTTGATGTCAATTGTAATTTAAAAATTTGTCTAATATTTCATATCTAGTCATTATATGTGAATTCGATTTATATAAGTTTCTTGAATTCCATTTCATTATATGCGAATTCGATTTATATAAGTTTCTAAAAATTCTGACGAAGAATAACGTAGTAATTAGGCAATATCGGTGAATTTTTTAATAATATCGGTGTACCTATTAATGATTCCTCTGAAACAGATTCTCGTTCCTAGTTGGTTGATATTTTTTTAGTACTTCCAACGCCACAATCTCGTTTATGCGACTGCTTGTGACGTTAAGTATGGTTTGCTATCGATTGTTTTGTTAAAACGAGTAACACTGAAGATTTAATTCGTATTTTGAAGTTCTGGATTACAATTTTGGTATTCGCTTATGGAGATGCTTGTAATTATTGTTTATTTCCACCTGATATTACAAACTTATTTATAATTGAAATACACTAATGTCTTTATGTGTACACTTGACTCGAAAGCGACTTTTAATTTCTCGCAGTTATTTTTAATTCGTAGATCATGAGCGCCAGGATTCAGTATGGCTAAGCGATTATCATACATATTAGAAAATTATTATAATACTTAATATTTGACCGCCGAGCATTTATCTACGCGCTGAGCCAATTGGTGATTATGTCGATAGCAGAACCAGTGCTGTGCCACGTAACATCGATAATAATATAAAATATATATTAAGATTTGTTCTATAGGAAATAAACATAGTTGTATATAATAGTTGAGGTTATAATTTATTCTCGAAAGCTATGTAATAGTAGACACAAATTTAATAAAGACTTGAACCAAAGATATGTTGAAGGTTAAAATTGTCAGTGTCACCTTGACTCGTGTAGATATGTATAAATTCTAATCTCACATTTCTTAACAACCAGATAACGTGTCAAACAGAATAGTTCTGTAGCACTTTGACATTTTGAATCAACTGTTTTTATTGTTTTACCTGTCAGTTTCCACTAAGGAACATTTTCAGAATGAATTTTGGGTTGGCTTATAAGCAAAGTATTTAATATTCAATAATTGGTGGTTTTAGGCGAAGTTAAAGTTCAATTTGTAACATTTAGACAATACCAAAGCACGTATTTAATTTATATTAATTTTTAAATTAATTTTTTTTCGAACGTTTGCATTAAAAGTAACTAGAGGGAGAAAAACTGTGTAAACTGTGAAATGTAAATATATGTATTCAAATAACTACAATCGGTAAATGGAATGTTGGAATACCACGATAAAATGACTGTACTTATATTTAAAACGTTGTACTTGTTCACAAAATAATTGCCAAATGCATGAGCAGGAAGCGCAGTGTAGAAGCAGATTTTTAAAATTAAGTAATTTATCGCTCTCCATGACTTTAACAAAAAGAAACTTTTTTTTTTGAAGCAAATCATTTCTTCCAGCTGGGATTCCCTTTCCTTGCAGTTTTACATTTAGCTCATTTAATTTCATTGCATTTGTCTTCTTCCAATTCGGGATGGTCAATGCCTTTTTGAAGAATGTTTTTATTTCACTCAAGCACAAAGCAAAAGGTTTCAGTTCGTTACCTGTGGAGAGCCATCGCACTTTATTGTGCAAAAGTAGGTGATAATACTCGTTCTCTATTTCTTCAAGGAATTCTTTAATCTGGCGATGGTAGCCATGGTCACAAAGCTCTCTTGATGAATTATGCAGTGAAATGTTAGAATTTCGTGATTTATTTTTTTTCCGAAGAATCGATGTAAGCCCTCTATGTATTCCTGTCATATTCTGGCTCTGTCAGTTGCTATAGAAACCAATTTATGTAAATCAATTTCATTGTCTTCCAGGCATTTTTGCACAGCATTTGCTATGTCTTCTCAGGAGTTTGCCCTGAGAGTGGTAGCAGTCCTAGCAGTTCTTCTTTCAAATCGTGGGACGACATATACCTGAAGAAAAGGGCAACATGTGCCGTGTCTTTTCTGTCATAAGACCCATCTATAGCAAGTGATAAGCCATATGTGTTACATTTGAAGACATTTTAGCAGTTCTATCTTCTATCGTTTTTGCATATAATGGTAAATTATTGATTTCTTTCACGATTTCTGCTTTGTTTTTGAAGTCACGAAACAGTTCTTCAGATACACGTATGACAATTGTATATTTTTACAATTTCTAGTGATTCTGCAAAGCTTGCCAAATTTACATTAGTTGAAGATTGCACCCAGTTACTTGGTATGGAACCTGCCTGCTGTGGTTTTATTTGAAGCTCTTTAACTGTTTTATTTTCTTACGTCACCGATTGTATATTTACCAGCAAACTGGGTATGTTTTGAAGTGAAATGTCTCTCCAAATTTGACTTCTTATTGTGTGTGAGTTTTTCTTGACAAATGAGACAATTCGGAAGGCCATCTGTGTGGCGTATGAACACAAGCAACTCCGTCCACTCTTGATGGAATTCTCAATTTTCTTCTTCTGTTCTCTTCTTTTTACCAGATGCCAAGCTGGCGGCGGAGCTGAAATAATGATTTGTTTTAATTTAATTTACCAACATATCTAAAATGGCGGGCGAAGAATTTTGCAAGTATTTATTAAATCGAAGCATATCTAAATCCTTAAAACCAGGCACCGTTAATCAAAGAGTTAACATCTTTAATCGGTAATCCGTTACCAAAAAGTTAGCTTTGTTAAACGTTAAATCGTTACCCACACACATACACTCGCACCCACACACACACAAATTGTGACCCATAGCAGAGCAAATCTGCGACTGACCGTACAGTTCAGCGACTGCCTGCGTCGGCTACCTACAGGGACCAGCGCCGATAAGCACTGGCAAGTTTCGACCTACTCCGATGAATTCGACCTTATGTCCGCTACATTATACTTTTGAGAAAGTAATTCACTTCTAAATCGTCTTCTTTTTGAAACAATGAGCGAATAAACGAACTATTGTGACGATACAGTGAAAGCACTAGTGAAGATGCACAAATCGGCAAGCGATTAAATTAACACACATGCAACGTAAGGTCGACGACGGGGGCGGTTCGGGTGAGACGGAAGTGGAAGTGGCTGAGAGAAAGACATGGTACTCACTCATGGATCGATTATTTTTAAGACTTGATAACAAAATAATTAATTTATGGGTATGGAACTGGAGAGCCAAAACTTTTCATCGAAAGAGCTGCGGGCGGCTCGCAAGCCACAGGTTGCTAACCCCTGGCATAGTTAATGCTGTTGCTAAATATATATTTTAAAGAGAAGCATCTATCCAATCTTGACACTTTGAATAAATTCTGAAATCAATGTGACGTAAATAATAGTAGTGATATTTATTTCTGAAACAAACGATTCCCTTACACAAACTTTTCCTCTAAATAATATTCAATAATCGCAAGCTGCGATGAATTAGCATACAAATTTGTACACTTTCTTAGGTTTATTCCTGACGTGAACTCGTCAAATCTTTCCAATATTTTTCAATACTGCAATCTGCGATGACCAGTTAAATGTACTTTCCTGATCCTATCCCTGACAAAAAAATAAAATATGTTTGGAAACTTCAGTCGAAAATTACTTCGAATTGTATGCAAAACATTTATTTCGTTAATTAATCATGAAGGCCAGGCTTTAGTTATATCTATATACTTATATATCATATTATATATATCTATATATATAATATATATATATATATATATATATATATATATATATATATAGACACAAGTCTGTCCAGAGAGTATTTTTGCAAGTAATATTGTCGGATTATCGAAGTTGCATAAAACCAGTAAATTGAAACAAAATTATATCTCTCCATGAAAATAGATACCATTAGAAAGTTAAATACAAAACTCGTTAGTTTTTGGTGATGAACACATTTGATGATTCATAGAGGGAGTAAAAATTATTTGATTTATGTATTTATGCTTTTTGCTGAAAAACCCAAATCATGGAACTGAATTGTACATTAACGCTAGAAGCAATATAATTTTATTTCTCAGTACAATCTGCATAGTTTTGTTTTAAACGTTTACATATCCAGTGACTAAAGTTCCATACTATTATCAAGTAATTGAGTTAATATTAATATTTGAGGTAGGATACTGTAAATAATGTCCTGTGCTGCCAGTATCAAATTGCCTATGGTGCGGTGTCTTAATACTAATATTAGCAGTTTTGAATTAAAGTAAGATGGATTTTAATCTATATTTTAGTATATATATATACATATATATATATATATATATACATATACATATACACATACACATACACATACACATACACATACACATACACATACACATACACATATATATATATATATATATATATATATATATATATACAGTGTCCGACAAGAAATGTCGGACAAAGAAAAACGCTATAAATTAGGAATAAATTGTCGATAAACTAAATTGTAAAACACTTCCTTTTTCTAATCGAGTGCAAAAAAATATTACACTTAACTCTTTTTAACACACCTGATGCCGCTCATACGAGCTCACGCTAACCGTACGCAACCAATACATGTACTCTTTTATTCAAGGTACCGAACAGTTGATATCCTTATTAGACTATACCCGCGTCATTTCGCACCTAAATATGGAATTTAATTAATTTTTTAGATGACTTGAAACATGAATATAAAAACATATTAAATTAGCTACTAATGTACACTAGGATTTAAATAATTTATATAATATTGCACATAAAAATATATCATTTTTATTCACTCGACATACACTGAAAAATAACTTAATTTTAATGTTTGATTAACTTTAAATATATAATATTAACCATCCTATTGTAAACACAATCGCACTCGCCTAATTATCGAGTTAATCGCTTTATCAATCATTTGAGTATTTGTACTAATCGTATAAACATTTTGCTAATCCTCTCGCGTAAAATCTCTGCATAGGTTGATCGCTAAATAGGATAAAATTAAAGTCTAAGTTATAAACCCAGTAAAATATTTATCTCCAATTAACTTCTCGCCTACACATGTTAAACTATAACATCGATAAAGCAATAATTCAAATTCATTTAAATTGTGTAACAGGCAAAGGTATTAAATTTTTACATTTTAATTCTGTAGTTTATTTTACAAATTAAAAGGTTTCCGTACGTCAAGCATAAGACTACACATGTGTTTTCAGCAATGCTCTGCATCTTTACTGAGAGAAGGTTACTTTAAAAAGTGGAGTAATAGAAAGGGGCATGGCATTATAATACCATTATCTATTTCTATTAGCTAATAGTCCACGTGAACTAGATTGGATTGGCTAACGTGTATCTTCCGATTGTACCAACCAATTAGAAACGCTGCCTTATCTTAAATGGCAAAACCGACACGTGTGCAAACAAAATACCCAGATGTTCCAAACCTGCGTCACGTTATTTTTTTTTATCAATAATTCACCTTTTGAGTATTTGTGTATTGTACCTTTGATTGGATCAAACAAGCATCTATGCATAAGAGGATTCTTATAGATATCAATGATTATACCAGATTTGGAAGGAATCCTATGAAGAAAAGATTTAGAAAAATAATTTTTAATATGTTTTGTAATTATCTATACGGATTGTAGCTTTAAACGTAACATAAAACAATTCCAAGAAGCTGTCTTCATACTGTGCAACATTTAGTTCGTAAAATTAATGAAGAATCTCGTTGATTTCAAGAAAAAACAGAAAGTTGTAATTTTTAAAGGATAATTTTATATTTTTTTTGTTTTGTCTTTGTTACTAGAAATATTTTTTTCTAATCAAAATAGTAATCGATAATTATATATCGGTTTTTGGATTAAATTAAACGTCTATTAAAGTTTTTTTTTCACTTTAGCCACAATTCTTTTAATTTACTAACAGGACATGCGGCAGTGGCGGCTTAAAAATTTCGTAAAGTATAGATTTTTTCTCTTAAACAGGTGTTTAGTTTTATATTCTAATATTCTATTTCTACCTTACTAACTACAATGATATAATATTTTTTACAAATAATTAATTTATATTAAAAATAAACGCAATGAATATTCTATAATTATCGTAACAAATAACAGCTGAATTTATTTGGAAAAAACAAAGTTCTATCTACAAATTTAGCGATTCATCTGACAAAACAATGAACAGTGTAAGCCATTTTTCAACCATTTTTATGTCGCGAGCCACGAAAATAAACAAAAAGCTAAGTAAAAAGCCTTGCGACCTCTTGACTGTACTATAGAACTTAAAATAATATTTCAATTAATTTAACGTTAATAATTTTAAAGAAATTATGGCTTAATTAATAAGCCATAAATTTACTTTTTCATGTCCTTATTACCTGTTAATATTCAATTTTGTAACACTTCATTTAAAATTTTAATAAACGAATATTTTGTATGCAGGTCTTATTTTTTGGACAGATTGCGACCTCCCCCTTTAATAATAAACGCGACCCTCAAGTTGAGAAAGGATGATGTTTGCCGCAGATATTAGTTTTATTACTTTGTGAACAATAATCAGTCAAACGCCGTGCTTTTAATGTATCGTGTCGTTTTTAAATTTACATTCAACATATTTCGATTCGTAGTTTGTTTTTGTTAATTATTGTTTTCATAACTTATAATGTTCTCTGTACGCTCTTCCATTTGGGAGTATTTTGATATAATGGCATATTTAGATGCAAGCGATTAAGAGAAATGCTAAAATGATGAATAACTTTACTAATTCAATTATAAGGGGGCGCGATTGTGTGTGCAACAAAACGGAGACCATTTTGAACATCTCCTTTAAAACTTCTTAAACAAATAAGTGAAATAATTTTATATAAACATTAAATAATTAAATATTTTTAAAAATAATTGTCACTAAAATGACTATATAAACATGAAAAAAATCACGGATTGAGTGGTAACTACAATATGAGTGAGTACTGCATATATTTGGCGTTAATTTTGTAGAAATTCATTATTCACAATTAAATGAAATTATGTGATGTAGTATTATTTCTACTTTCTTTAAATTCTTTACCACGACCCAGGTTTCGTTGTATTACAACATCTTGAGGTGGGCTATTAGCAAAGATCTTTACTATTAGCCTATTATATCCTTATATACTATTTTTCAGTCAAGGAATATCGCCTTTCTTTGTCCGACGTTATTTCCTGGACATCGTGCGTATGTATATATATATATATATATATATATATATATATATATATATATATTTACATGCGCAATATATCGCTTACTAGCGATGTTAACTAGTAATGTTCACGATACGAGTCACCTTTTGCTAAAATTATAGCCTAAAATTATTAGCTAATGTACTTGTAATGAAAATGGATAACTTAATAAATTATACTGAACTTACCTCTTCGCTAAAAAAAGCTAATTCTTCATCAGAAGAGAATTGTAGTAATTCATCTGTCTTACGCATATTATAACAATACGTATTATCGATATCAACAAAACCGATAAAAGAACGTGATACATCACCAACGGAATAGACTACTCTTTTCTAACGTCACAAATTGTTGTATTTTTTGATAACAGCGACAAAAACACTGTCGAAATTCGTTTATGACAGTACATGTAACAATGGCGTAAAGGTGTGATATTCAAGCTATTCAAATAATTTGCGAGATTATTAATATCTTAAGAATAAATATCAAAAAAATAAATTTTATTTAATATCTTTTGTTTTTGTTTGTGATCCCTTTTTTAATAAAATAATTTTTTTTATTACTAGATGTCGAGAAAAACATTAACATTAAAATATTTTGGCACGAGTCGTCTTCAGTCACAATTATAATTTGTAATAACTTATAATTTTGATACGTTTAAATTGTATTTCAATGTAAATAATTCAAGTAGAATATATTAAAAATACCCGAGTAGTAAAGAGCTCTGTTCGTATTGTGTTCCATCACTACGGTCGGATTAAACCGACACAGGCGTTTAAAACGTACTGTAACATCCTTTTCAAAAACGAGAATTGTTTGTACATTTTTTTGCGATTATTTTACATGTTCATATTTCATATTAAATAAGTCAATGTTCTTTACGTACCTGTAATATTCATTAATAATATGTATTGCTGCAGTTATTTGAATTAAGTTGAAATAAAATAAAGACAATTCCTGTCATAGTGAATACGACATCGAAAATAAATCTTAGGCCGTTACAGTTAGGCCACACAAAGCTACTGAAAAAGTTAACCACTAACTAAAATCACATATTTTAATGGGAGCGTGCACACAATGTAACTTTGTAGTAACCAATTTGTAATGCGTAAGTTACAAATATGTTTGTCTGTCGGTTACTATTTTCTAAAAAGTTTCCTACAAAATGGCGGAAAAAGCAGCAAACTGTAGAAGTTGAGAGACATTCGCGTTATAATTACACGTTAAATTTTTTTTTTAATAGAATGAGGAAATATTTGTAACAGATTTATAAAAATATGAAAATACTAAAAGTAACTAAAATCTAAAAACGAGAAGAAATCCAAAGAACTGAAAACACAATATTTTTATTTATTTATTTATGTCCTTTAATGTATCTAATTGATACATTTGGCTGACTTATTGCTACAAGAGCCAACCAGAACACAAGTGCAGCCTCGCTCGACTAGTGGCCGGGAATGGAACCCAGGTCCCCGCTGTAAGTGCGCAATCAAAGACCGTAAGGCTTGTGTTTACGAAATTTTGTTAAAAAGTGATACATGATTTCAGTTACAAATCAGTTTGATAAACATTTTTAACTTTCTTATTATTATTAATTCGTTTAATTTCTTTAGTAGCTTAGCGTGAGGAGAGCCTTAATTCTACCTTAATAAAGATGTCTTATCGATATTATCTTATAGATATCTTATGAATATTATTTATCGACATTATTATCAATTTATAGCTAATTAGGGAAAGAAAGAAAATATTCCGGTAGTTTCTAGGTGATATTCAAAATTGTACAAACCTGTTTCGTTTTTCTTCATACATAGACGTATTCACATTAAAACTTGCAGTCGTGTACTGATACAGTTAACCCACAATTTTATAGGAAATTCGATACTTTATTATTAGTATTCTTTTGAATCTATCTAAATTATTTTTTTTTAATTTCTAGATGGTCATGTTTGAAGACAGCACGAAGGACATTATAAACGATTTAAAGTTTAATATTTCAGAAACGGGGCTTTAAAATGAAAAGTTGTGATTGAAAGCTCAAATTCATTTTCAAAGACCTCTCACTAACGATGCCAAATATGCTAGGCTAAAATTTGTTTGCTGTACGTAAAATGAGATGAAGTACCCACACCTAAAATTGCATTTACGTAGGAGCTGTAAAAAATATGCACGGTTGTGTGACACTGCAGGACGGAAGATGGCACCTATTTTGCCATTTAGCTCTAAAACCCTAAATATATACAGTAAAATGAACAATTTTACGTGCCTTGAAACAAAATGAGTTTAGTGAACATTTGTGTTTCAACTTTCTTTTAAAGGTCAGAATCGAACTTAGCTACATACCTAAGTTTGTCATTAGCATAAGTTTCTATTACAGACTCTATCAAATGCAGTCTGTGATTTAACATAGCAGGGCTCTCAAGAGAGCAAATAATCAAACTCTGGAAAATATTCGATTTCAGGAATACCTTTAAAACTTTAATTATAAAAAAATCAATATTATATTTTGCCGATAAACTTTTACCATCATTAACAAATTTTCTAATAAATATTTCTGTTGCCTTGCAAACATCAAAAACGTCTTTGGTAGCAAAATATGACTCACTCTTAGTGTAGATAATTTTATTTGACTTAAGTACTAATCAAAACAAATTTTGCAGCCTTTGATTAAATATTTAAAATCCCAAAAAACCTGTTTTATCAACAGTATCTATCAGAGATATATTTTTCATAATTTTATAATAATTTGTTTGACTTCTTTTCTTATGTTTATATATTGTTTCAAGGAAATTATGTAATTCTAAACTAGCTATAAATGTGCAACAATTTATCAAATAAAGCGTTCACAATGGTAATAAATTTAACACTAACAGTGACGTTTTTTAATATATGTTCTGTTATAAGTTTATGACAAAATAATAAAGTTTTAACTACAATTCTACTTAACAGTTCAGTCGCCAACCGCACTTTCACGATTTGCTTTCTGAAATGCATGTGTCACGTATAGGGTTTATTAGCAAAATTGAATTGCTCATATATTTGCATATATGTACATATATATATATATATATATATATATATATATATATATGCATATTTGTTTATTTATATATAGTGTATATAATTATATACTATTATGACTACTAACTATGTAATGAAACAAAAATTGTCAAAGTTGTCTAAAGCGTATTTTTTTCAGTTTTCTTAAGTTATTTTTTTTTATTTAGGACTACCAGACATAATTTCAGTAACTCTGTTAAGGTATTTGTCCAATTAGGTGCGGAGAGCGACACACTTCCAGACCTGCCATCGCTGATTTTGAGTTAGAATCTCATGATGCTATTGCCAACCTTTTATTAAATCAAAACTGAGAAGAAGATGACTTATAGTTTATTTCAATAAAAAACCTACTAACTATGCCTGACCGTTGCCAGTGCAATGAAAACTATGAAGATATATTAGAAAACTTTAATACTTTTGCCAGTTCACATGAGATGTGCTGCTTTTTTTTTATTTAACTTGATCGCAAGCAAAGATGCAGATGCTGCGTGCTGAACCAAAGCACGTACTCTTTGGAATCAAGTAGTACGATACCAGTAGATAGTATTCACGCTGAATTAGGTAGACGACGGATTCTTCCAAATACAACGAGGTGGAACTCTACTCACGATGCTATTGTTGTTCTCAACACATTATTGGAAACGCAAATGCTTTCCCTTCACAGAGTTAAGACTCAGCTGAAAATTTCGACTTTCAATGATCAAGAAAATTTGTTAATATAAATGTACATTTTAAATCAATCTCTGAATTAATTTTTATAACATAACATGACCTTAAAATAATTAATACTTATTTATAGGTTATGTCACCGGTCTCTAGTGCCCTCGATCCAGGAGAAGCTCAAGCATATCTCGGGTACTACCGACAATTGCAGCAACTGTTTTTAAATTAAAAAAATAAAGTCTAAAGGTCTAGTGAATTTCACAGCTTTAGCCAATGCCTTATTAAATGGCATAGATAAAAGGTTTGGACCACCTCTGGATCATGAACAACGCCAACTTGCTGTGGCTTTTCACCCAAAGTGCCGTTTGATGTGGCGAGAAATGTATGACAGCAATCAAGTGGAAGCAGTAAAAAATGCATTGAGAAAAATGTAGAAGAGGCGTTAAGACAAGAAACCGCTGAAAGTTTGAAGGACAGAGATAGTTTAAGTGGCGGCGGCGGAAGCAACAACGTGAGTAACAACGACGGAGATGTAGATGAGGAAACTTTCTTAATTCTGTTACTCATCCTAAAGAAAAGCCTATAAGCCATAGATCTTTAAGAAGTAAAGCTCAAAGTCGTCAAAATCTGGCTAGACTCGAATACTCAGTGGTCATTGAATAGTAAATACAGACCATTTTATATAATTTTCAGCGTTATAAAATGTCTTTTTGCTTTCAAAAGTATTTCTGACCAATTTTATCACATGGTCAAGAAAGATAATAAAATATTTTTGACCAACAAGGTGTGATAGCTCTATTTTTAAATTATACGCGTCACTCAGCTGCACGCAGTAAACAACCTAATAATTCTACCGCGTCCAAATTCATTGGAGCACTATCAAATGTCATAATCACTATTTTTACACCTACTTTGTGGCATTCGCTTAAAGAATCGTTAATTAACGTGGCTTTAAATGCGGCTGTAAAACTATTTATAAAAAAGTATCCACCGGGTATTTTACAATTTTAATCTATTGATACTATCACGAAAACAAGCATTTGGGAAGCTATTATGTCATCTTTAAGGGCACCAAAATCTAAATAGGCGAAACCTTCGTTAGTTTCGCTGTTCCATAAATTTGACCTTTGATAGACATTTTATCAAGTACCAAAAACAAATTAATGCCTTTCCAGTCTTTATTTTAAGCGACTTGTTAGTAAAACCAGGCTGCGTATCTATTCGTACACTAACATACCAACTGTAAAATGTTCCTGTATGTGGAAAAACGTTACTAAAATATTTTCTGGTGTATTTATTCGTAGCAGGAAGTGATGATGCATTAAGGCAAATTTTACGGCGGTATAATCCTACTTTCATCGATTTGTTTATTAACACTATCATAAATTGTTAATGTATGTGTTTTAGTTTTACGCGCGTTTGCTACATTTTTTCGATCATCAATTTTTTTATTAAATTTTGAATGAAGTCTTTCAACTGGAATTTCTTAAGTTGAAATATCTATTTTTTGCACTAGCTTTTTTAGTATAATATTGTATTTTTTTGTTTCTGTAAATTATGGACTTGAGCCTTCCATACATTTTTTCTGAGAGTATCAAAGATTGATTCCGAATCTACTACATCTACGTTTATTGACGTAACGGCTATGATGTTTGTTTCATCGCCAGGAAATAAAAAAAAATTATTTTAAGAAATATTTTGAACAAAAATCAAGATTATATTTATAGAAGTCAAGATTATTTTTTATAATAAGGCCGTAACTACTATCAGTATTTTTCATAACTACTGCCAGTAAACAAGAAATATACAATTTATTTCGCTAGTAATATAGAGAAACAATCCTTATTTAAACATGTTCGGTCATTCTTCCAATCTATATGTCTTCTCTCCTAAAATGTTTGGAGCATAATTCTGATGCAGCTGATAGAAGCCAATTTTCTTTTCTACGTTTTCTCTGCACAAATCGTATCCTCCTCTTACGTGTTCCCTTATTAATTGATGAAAAATTATAATTACATAAGAATACCTAAACAAAATGATGTTTAGTTTTTAAAGTGAAAATAAATTTTTGCATTCTTATCGAATAAAAAATAATTCTTCCAAAAACTACAACTGCAATATGAAATAATGTTACATCAAATAGCTTCCACGTATTTATTTTGATACAATAATAGGGTATTTGAACTCTTTTTTATATAACTGTAAATTAATATTTATAACATTACATGCTGCTTAATGAAAATATATATCTTCTGAATCTACACAAATATAAACCGTTATACCATTTTATTATACAGAGACGTTATAGCTTTACATTGCAATTAAAATTACACAAGAATGCCAGAGACAGGGAGACAAGTAAAAATGAAAGTTCACGGAGGGATATTTAGGTTCTTATACCTTGTTCGTTTCTTTCATATTTCGTTCTCTTCTAATGTTTAAAAAATTTTTAAATACTTATCTCACAAAATACAAATATAAATTTTAAGAGCAATCGATGACCTATAGACTGCAACAATTTTAAACAAAAACTTGGGTGAAAATATATATTTACATAAAACTATTATTACATAAAATAATATGTCGATAATACAAATCAATACAAAACATCACTGGTCACGGTCGTAACCACTAGTAAACAACAGAGGACGCATAACTATAATCAAGGATTGAATTATAATCTAGAACGGTCTATATAAAAATATTTTATTTTATTACTGAAAAACGAAACAATTACGAAAAAAAATTGAAACCACATTCGATCGTTTTACTACATCGATATTTGTAATACCGCAATACGCAAGTTGGCATAATGTTCTTGAAACCTTTTTTTACTTGAAATTATGATCCATACACACAAACACCATATATAAAATAAAGGTGGGACAGTTTACATACATTCCATACTAAAAAAGGGGTTGTAATTTTATATTGAGGCCATGCACCCCGATTCAGCAAATGGCGCTTCTAGTTGTACCAGCGCCTAGGTAGATGGCGCTGTCCAAGGAGAATCACTATCCATAGATGGCGTTATAATAGAACATTGAATTCATATTAATTAAATTTATAAACTTGTTATAAAATATTATTAAATAAATATTTTCACTTTTATAATTTTGTATTAAATATTTAAAATAATATTTCATAAAACATAAGGACATTTGATATTTTACAATTATAACATTCCAAAATGCAATAATTTCAAAAATATATCTGACTTCAACGCTGTTCAGGTACATTACAATCTGGAAGCTTGCAGCGCTCGATCACGAAAGGTTTATGGATATGTACAACTGAAATTAAAAAAAATAAATACACAAGAACATGCAATGGAGATGTTATTGATGGTGTAAATATTTTGGAGTGTCAATGAAAGAAATTTATTTCTAAATTTTGTTAAAGCTTTCAACTGAAGTTTGTATTTTTACTATTATTACACTATACATCTTATTGTTTTCAGCAGCGTTCATAAAAATTTTGCAACCAAATGGGATATTCTTTCAACAAATTCATGACGTTTAGTTGAATCACAATATTTTGTATTGAAATTGATATGAATTGGGTTTTTCAATTTACAATTTTTTAAAAAACAATTTGCCAGAACTGGAATAGAACTTCCATCGGGAATGGGAAAGGCATGGGAAGTGGATACGTTAAGGAGTTGGAAAAATATCTAGTGAATCGATGGTTTAGTGCAGAAACCCAAGAAATAAGTATTAGCATATACAAATCTATCATTAACAATATTGTTCATTAGATGATAAACAGAAAGGGCAGCAAGTACTTTATTGTACCTAAAATTTAATTATAGGCTTATTCCTTTATGAACTTGGTTAATCTAGATAAAATAAGGATCAATTAGAGGCATAAAAATATGGCTAACAATTTTTTATTTACTTAAAAGGGTAGTAGAAAATAATATCAAAATAATTTATGAAGGCAATATTATTATTAATATATAAAAGCAATATCATTATTTAGAATATAAAAGTAAAATAAACTTGATCACATTGCTTTCAAACTGACAATATGCCAAGAAGTTACTCACGATACTGGCGATGCAATGCGGGCACGCAATGCGGGACTTTACTTTGACGCTCCACTAAAACATTCGAATATGTGTTACAAAAATTTTTTTTAAGTCCTGTAATGAATCCTGATAAATTTGAAAAATAAAAAAATTACTCTTTAAAATGTTGCAATAAATAGCTTGGACGATTAACAGGCTAGAGCAGATAAAACTTTAAAAAGATACCATCAAAGTCTATCTCTGATCAAAGTAAAAGTTTAAAACAAATAGAAATTAGGGAAGTTCCATAATTGTTGATTTTGTTTTCCGACTAATGTATTTTCTTTCATTCTATTTCAATTTCCGCCACATCACTATATTTTAATTTTAATGTAATATTTAATAAATAAATTGGAAAAGTCATATGTACAACATGTCTGACAATCAATAGTAACTCATTTTAAATATTGAAATAGATTCTCTTTTAAATTATCAATAAATACAAATTACGCGATCTTGAACAAAAAATAAACCTTGTTCATCAGACAAGCATTGTAATTCAAACATTGTAAAAGATGTAAATTATTCTTAACAAGTACCTTGGCTTCTTGATTGTTCAGTATCACAAATTCGGTTGGAATTTGTTATCAAAAATATTGTTATAATTTGTGGTTATGAAGGTATAAATTTCCACGTTAATGTAATTTAAAAATACATTGTTTTATTATTTGGCAACATAAAATATTAA